>CM057481.1:15610627-16815127 GCA_030035585.1 Dugong dugon | reverse complement strand
GAGCCTGCGAATATCACTAAGTAAGGAAGTCAGGGCAGGGCTGGATGTGCAGGCATCTCACTCTGGTAATGGTGGTGGGCTGACAGGGGCAAATGAGTTCATCAGGGTGGTCCAGCCAGATGAGCGAGTGGGGATAAAGTTGGATCTGGGCAAGGCGACCATGGGGAATGGCAGGAGGGCAGCCTAGGAGGGACAAAGGGCAAGGTGGATAGACTTGGAGACCAATAGGCTAGGGGTTGTTTCTGAGATGGAAGGGGCATAGGGAACATCTAGGGGGCAATAAGGAGTCCAGGTCTGGACATTGGGAGTTTGGGGGTCCATGGACCAGGCTGTCCAGGGAGCCAGCCAACAGGGAGCAGACTCCCATTCAAGAGTTCCAGGGTGAGGGGGGACAAGCCCTCTGATCTGGGATACAAAGCCCTGGGCCTCACTCCATCTGCCCACTTCCTCCCTGTAGGACCATGGACAAGGGACTTGGCCTCTCTGGGTCTCGGGCTTCCATCTTTGAACTGAAGCAGACCCAGAGGCATCTGCCCAACTCACCTCCCTGGGCAGACCGACTACTGATGGCTGGGAGGGTAGCAGGCCTGAGGGAGACACACCCCCAGGTCTGGGGCAAGGGTGACAGATGGCCTAGTTTCTACTGGAACTGGGGAAGAAGTTGCTAAGAAGTTGGAATGCTTCGCCTTGCCTAGTCAATGCAGAGATCAGACAAAAGGGCCCTTTGGCTCACCAAGACTAGAACCTAAGGCCTTGGATGGCAGATGATGCCTGAGGGTGGAAGGCTGGGCTTGGAGGGCAGCACCAGGGCTGATGGGGTGAGGGGCAGCTCGTAGCACCAGGCACCTCCAGCCCAGCTCCCCTGTACCTCCCATGGGGGCCTCGGGGAACATCAGCACTTGCCCTGCCCACCTCTCAAATGGGATTAAAGCAATAGGCAAGGAATAATTACAATGCAGTGCAGCAGCTGCCAGGGCAAACACTATCAAGCCTTCCTCAGCATCACCTCATAACCCCCCAGGGGTGCTGTAACTCCCCCCATTTCACAGCTGAGGAATCTGAGGCTCAGTAAGCTTGAGGGAAACTCCCTAGAACTGAATGCACTTACAGAATTTAGACTGGGGGTGGAATGGGGGTCAAAGTCGGGGGTAGGGGGGAGCGAACCAGCCAGAATTCAGTTTCCAGGGCCCTCCTCTGTCTGGATGTGGGAGCTCTAGCCTGCTGCCCCAGAATGACCACTGAAGCGACCGTCTAGGCAGCTGGGGTGGGGCCCTCCTAAACTGAGAGGGGGCTCCAACCCCTGCAGTGGGAAGTGAGGAGGACGCTTTTGCCAGAAGAGTTGTTGAATTTCTCGCACAGTCACGCTTGCTCAATATCCTAACTCGTCTGACAAGTTGGTCCGAAAGGGCTGCTCAGGCCTGCACAGGCCCCACTTCTCCTGTGAGGCCCCTGGAGGGCTATGATGCCTTGTACACAGACCCTGAGTCCCCCTGACTTCTTGGCCAGGCCTTATTTCAGCACAGGGGACCCACCCCTCCACATAAACACACACACACACACACACACACACACACACACACACACACACTCCGCCGTGGGCAGCCATGCAGGGCCAGAGGGCTCCTGTCTGAGAGAGGGGCTGGTTCGGCCATGGCCTAGCCCCATTCAGACCCAAGTCCAGCCTTGACCTGGCAAGATTTGCTCAGCAGCAGATTAAAAGCCTTGTCCAGGTTCAGGGACCCCGGGGGATGCTGGTATACTCAGTGATCATAAGTGAAGCATACTAACAAGACACTGGCCAGTTAAATCTTTTGCCAAGAAGAGAAACCTGGGTGGCCCAGTGGCATTTTTGTCCCAAAGTCATCCCAAAGGGGGAGTTTTGAGTCCAGGGAGGGACACCGGGGGAAGGATCAATCTCCAAACCCATCTCCCTGTGGCCTGGTGGAATCCTCCAGGGCCCATCCCCTAGGCCCCTCCTCCAGAAAGCCCTCCCAAATTTCCCCACTCCTTCTGCCTGCCCTCAGCACCTTGTGGGTACCTAGGCTTTAGCAGGCCACCCTTCAGAGGCAAGGTGGAGCAGTGGTTACACAAACAAGTTCTGGAATCAGAGTTTGAACCCTGGCTCTGCCCCTCACAAGCTGTGTGACCTCAAGCAAGCCACCACCTCTCTCTGAACCTAACCTCTACAGCTGTAAATGGGGACAACCACTGTTGGTGTGCAGGGCTGCAGCGAGAGCTCAGTGGGCACGGATGCCGGCCCAGGGTTGCCAAGTTGCCACTCTTGCCTCCTCCTTCTGCCACCACACCCCACCCCTCCAAATCCCATACCACTCAACCTCCTGGCTAACCCCCCTGCTCCCCAGGTCCTTTTGGCGCCAGCCCCACCAGCTGACAAGTTGCACCCCTTAGAAATGAGCATTGGCTCATGGCACTTCCTGGCTAAACTCTGAAGCGTAGGGCTTCAAACTGGCTTGTCTAATGGAAACGCTACTGAGAATTTGAATTTCTAACAAGTTCCCTGCTGAGAATTTGCATTTCTAGCAAGCTTCCAGAAAGTTATAAGAATCACCTGGGGTCTTGTTAAACTATGGATTCTGATTCAGTATATATCTGGGATGGAAATGTGAATTCTTAGCAGGGAACTTACTGGAAATGCAAATTCTCAGCAGAGGTTGGAGCCAGAATAAACCCACTCCAAGCCCTGCTGAAGAGGAGGTCCACTACACCAAGATCAAATCCATGGTGCCCACATTGTGCTGCTCTGTGCTCCCACCCCTCCTCCGTCTCCCCAGCCCTCTTGGACAGGTACCCTGAACCCATACTCCTGATCATAGCAGGTTTGTTCCCGCCTCGGGACCATTGCGCTGGCAGTTCTTGCCACCTGGGACGACACTCTTTCCCCAAGTTGTCTGCACAGCCTGCTTCAGAGCCTCCCCGACCCACTGAGCTGCAGCAGTGCCCCTATACCCACATGCAAAGCCACTCACCATCCCCCGGCCCCGCTATATTCTCTTTACGCTCTGAACTTGTCCTGTGTGACCATTTGTTCACATGTTGACTGTCTCTCCCCCCAGGCCATGAGCCCTACGAAGATGGGACTGTGTCAGTCTTGTTCCTGCTGTGTCCCCAGGGCCTAGATGGAGTCTGGCCCAGTTGGTGCCGGAGGAGCATTTGTGCTGGTGAAGGAGTTAATTGGTAAAGGGTGACCATCACTTATTGTCTGTGTGTTGCGCAGGGTTCTGTGTGCCCATCAGACGGCTCACTTCTTTCTCCCAGACCAGCGCCAGCAGGAGGTGCCCCTTTCACTAGCACACCACGCAGAGCTGACTGCATCTGTTAGGCTGGGTCTCTGACTTGGGTCTGGAGCCCACAGACACACCCTTCACTGTCCCTGCTCGGGGCAGACACCCCTCACTCTCTGGTAGGGAAACACGTAAGGAAAATGTTTGGGGGAGAGGCAGGAGTAGCTGGCAGCCCCTTTCGGGGCAAGAGCCGGCCCCTGGCTGGAGCAGAGGCAGAGGTCAGGGGGCAGGGCCCTGCTCGCCAGGCCAATGGCTCCAGAGTGCTCAGCCGGCAAGGAGCCAAGGGCATAGAATCCAGCATCCAAGAGCAACTTGCCTGGGAGCCACCACCCCAAATGTCTGTCCTGCCCCTCTCATGTAGCAGTCTAGAGGACACGTGGGCAGCTGGGACACCCAGGGGCTAACTTTGTACTGCACCCCCCTTGCTGGGTGGCCTCAGCCAGCCCCTTTCCCCCGCTGAACCTTGGTTTCCTTACCTCTGGAAGAATATGTGGACCCACTTCCAAGGTTGTAAGGCGCCCTGGTGATGCAGCGGTTAAAGCATTTGGCTGCTCACCAAAAGGTCAGTGGTTCGAACCCACCAGCCACTCCACAGGAGAAAGATGTGGCAGTCTGTTTCTGTAAAGATTACAGCCTTGGAAACCCTATGGGGGCAGTTCTACTCTGCCCTACAGGGTCACCATGAGTCAGAATTGACTTGATGGCAGCAGGTCTGGTTTTGGGTTTTCCAAGGTTGTGGTGGGCACTGCACGAGGTGTTGCTTGCAAAGCCCACACCGAATGCCTGGCACCTTGCGGGCACCGAGGGACAATGAGGAATTTTCTGTGCTTCCTCTTGCACAGCAGCTTTCTGTCCAGGCTGTGGCCCGAGTTGGGGATAGCCTGCCTCTAGCCCCTCTGTATCCCACCACACGCCCACTGGATGACTCAGATCTAGGAGTGGAGCAGATGGAGGGGTCACCTCAGGCCTTTCTGGGAGCAGTAAAGGGGCTGAGGTCAGGCTGAAGGAACGAGGAACCAGACACCCCTGGAAGGGCCATGGTGACCCAGAGGAGGCATGCCATTGTGCACCACAGCCAGCCAGGAGCCGAAGTGACTGCCAGCAACAGTGCAGGCACCAGGCTGGATACCTGGGTCTGGGCACCATCCCCAGGAATGGCAGTCCTCACTCCTTGCTCACCTCTCTCTCTCTCTCACCCAAGGTCAGCCCCATTCTTGGCCCCACTATCCTCCATGCCCCCAGGGTCTTGGACCCCCATAGGTCTTTTTATCCTTTTCCTGCCTCTTCCTTGTCGTCAACATGTCACTCCTTACCCCTTCTTGCTTTCAGTCCACCACCCTCTGCCTCTTCTAATCTGCAACATCTAATCTGAGGGCTGAGAAAACAGGAAGGTTAGAAATGTTTCCAAAGGATAAGAAAGCTATGAGCAAGGGTCAGAGAAGCTTCCTGAGTGAGGCCCTTGAACAAAGGTGCAGAAACTCTCAGGACACAGGGGGTTCCAGTAGCTGAAGTGTTCTAACATCAGACCTCCTGCTAACAGAGGGTGTTTTCATTTTAACTGTTCTTCCACTCACTTCTGGTTGCAGGACCTTGGGTGAGAAGAGAGGGTTCCCCACCCAACCAGTCTGGACCAAAATCCCAACAGCCCCCACCTCAGGCCAAATCCTGCCAGCTCACTGGCCACTACCCTGACTCAACTGCCCCACGCCACTGCACAGAAAGAGCCCTCCCCAGGAACTCCCTGGGCCAGAACACGACCGTTGCACTCACTGTCCTTTCTTGGAATGATTGGCCCTGACTTCTCTGACTGTTGGCCTCCTCCTCTCCGAAAAGGCACGGCCACTCAGGAGTGGTCCACAGCACCCTCCCCCACCCCAGTATTCTCCACTTTCAATCCTAAAGTGGCACCTCCTGTTTACACATCTCTCAGGTATGGCACTCCTCTGCTACCACCTGCCTTCCGGCAGTGGCCTGGGTAGTGACTCTGTAGGCAGTCCAACTGGCCTTCATGTCCTGCCTCCCATCACTCAAGGGGAGCGAGGGGAAACGAGAGGAGAAAGGCTGCTTCCTGTTTTCCCCACTCTTCAGTGAGCCCCCCAGCAGGGCTGGCCACTCAGCCATAAAAGGTCTCTGGGCCTTGGCTGGTCTCTATACAATGGGGGCTAATAATAAAACCAAAAGGGATAAACTGTGTACAGAACTCAGCACTGGTTTCACTGAGGGCTCCATAAATAAGAGGTATAATTTTATTGCGATTACAGAAAAATCAGAAGAAAAAGACTACCAAACTGGATTTTTTGTTATAACAATTATTTTATATAAAGTCTTACCAGACGTGTATTTCTCTCACGTGCAGGCACCTTCATGGGGTCCTGGGAAAGGGTAGGATGCAGACCTAGCAGAGCTGGTCAGAGTGGCAACCCTTGAACTAGCACCCCCTTCCTAACACAGCCACACACTCAGGCAGGGGCTGCGGCACGGGAGACCAGCCCTGTGCAGATCCGGCTCTGTCTGAGGCGGGAAGCATCAGGCTCTGCTGGGGGCTGCAGCTTTGGCTCTGCTTTCTTGTCCATTTGCCCACTCTCCCAAGACAGGGCTGGGGCACAGGAGGGTGGACACGTTCACAGGTGAAATTTGAGGCTCGCAGGTGGGTTAGCGCCAGGACATCCAGGACGGGCTTGGGTCCCGCAACACATCTCAGAACACGGCTCTCCACGGGGATGAGCCAAAGCAGCCAAGGCAGAGCTGGGGACTCCAGGCCACCCAGGGCTTGGGGCAGAGAGGCAAGGTTAGCTCATTCCCGAGACCAACCCCGAGAAGAATAAATAAATAAATACTGTATAACTGTAGTCCGCTAGCTTGGCCCGCTCACCGACAGGGGCTGTCCTTGTCAGCCTCAGTTCCTCTGGCTGCCATCCTCCCTGAGGCGGAGGCTGAATGGAGGAAGGGGGCCCGCCCCATGCTGCGGATTGAGGAATTAGGGCTGGGGAAGTCTACACGGTGCAGGTGGCTAGGTAGGCAACTGAGTGGAGGCCTGGGCCCAGCCCGCAGGGTGAGATGGGGTCCTGCCTGTCTCCCTTTCCTCTGAGACCTCTCACCACGATGGAGCCACATGGGGGAAGAGGGTGCTGACTTCCAAGTTGTGAGACACCCCTCCTCCACTTGTTGGCTCTTCTGGTCCAGCCGCCAGAGGCATACCGGCGCTAGGATGACCAAAGGAGAGATAATGGGAGCCCAAGTGCAGCTGGGGCCAGTGTCCCCTCCAGGGTGTGGCTGGGCAAGATGTCTGCCTGGGTCAGAGCTGGAAGGGGTACTGTCGGAGGTAGTCGGCCAAGCGCCGGGGCAGTGGCAGGCAGTCCACGTCGGCCACAAGCCGGTTGATGACAAGGCGGCACAGGTGCTGCAGGCTGCGGGCACTGCTCCTGCGTACAAAGGGCTGCACTAGTTTCAGGTGCACAGCGGTGGCTGCAGGGGCAGGCAGCGCTGGGTTGCTGGTTCCATCCTCCTTGGGGGTAGGCAGGGCTGGGGCAGGGGCAGGGGCAGGGCTGTTGCTTCGGGTGTCAGCAGCACAGGAGGCCACGTAGTGCTGCACAAGGCTGACTACGTCTGGGAAGGCGAGGATGCGCGGCCTGGACAGGCAGTTGGAGTCCAAGCGGAAGCTGGAGTCGGCATACTCAATGCGCACATTGGTGGGACCACGGGTGGTCTTGACAGACAGTGTGAACAGGTAGCTGGGGTGGGTGCTGTCACGTACTAGGAAGGTGCCCTCTGGCATTGTCTGCAGGTGTTGCCGGGCCTCGCTGGCTGTAATGGAACCCCAATACCAGCCTAGGGAAGCAGAGAGGGGGCCAATAGACTGGTCACAGTGGAAATTAGCTGGGAGCACCAACCCAGGGCAGGGAAGGCTATACCTCCCCCATCAGACAATGCTGGGCAAGGCCATGTCTCCCAACTCAGACTTATCAGAGCAGAACCAAGCCTTTCCCCATCAGACTTCCTAGGACAAGCCCTGCCCCTCCGCTCCTCTCAGACTCACCAGATTCCCGAAGGTAGGAGAAGGTCTTGGCAATGCACAGCAGATCTTCCTCAGGGTCCAGCACCCTGAGCTGCTCACCTTCTGGCTGGGCTGGGGTCTCCTCTGCTACCTCCTCCAGGAAGACCCCCACAGGCAAGGGCTGCATGGCCGACTCAGGCAGCTCCCGGGAGTGGGCCTTCAGGGGCTGCTGCCCGATCCACTCCTCAGCCAGCAAAGGACAAAGTCTGGAAGGGGATGGATGGGTGGTGAGTGGAAGCCCCATGCTCCCCCCATTTCCAGAGATCCTCTAGACCCCAAATTGGCTGCATGACTTCTGGCCAGCCCTTTTCTCTATGAGCCTCAGTTTCCCCTCTGCCCACCCATGAGCTCAATGAGCCCAGCACCCTCCCACCCCCTGCTTTGTCACCACAAAAGCCCCCTTGATCACTTCACCTACATGTTAACTCTCTTTTGAAAGATTCTTTCCACCTGATGCATTTATTAAACAGTCCTTGATCTCTTTCTCCATTTTGTGTCAACCAAAAACACAGATAATTACCTAGAGGCATTTCTAGTTGATGGTGGCTAGTCAGTGTCCCTGCCACGCTAGCAGGATCCAGTGCAAAGAAACCTCATGTTTGTTTCCTCCTGGTTGAGGTGGGCTGATTAAGTGGCACTGGTTCTGGTTGACAGGTGGGATGGGCTAGTCTGGGGTCTTCCAGAGAGGCCCCAAGATTATGGTAGGAGGCCTGAGGTGGCAACCTACCACCCCTATGGATGGAAGTATCTGGTGGAGAGATCTGCACCCACGCTGACCTGGGCTTGGCAGCTGCAACAATCCTCTACCCCCACAGGTCAGACTCTGACTCTCACCCTGGCCCCTGAATTTCAAAGCAAAGAGCTCTGGGGTGGACCATGGCCTCTGAAGGCACTAGCCAGTCTGAACTTCCCATAAACTTGAGCTCCCATTAAAGACTAGGGTACTTATCACATGTTGCAGACCCCACCCTGGCAAGCCAGTCCTGCCATACCAGGCCTTATGATCTGTGCAAACCCTGCTTCTCACTGGGCCTCAGTTTCCCCAGCCCCCACTGAGAGGTCCCACCAACTCAGACACTGAGGGGTTTGGCAACATCATATCCTTGGATGACCAGGGTCGGGGAGCTGAGCTAGTCCCAATCTGAGCAGAAGCTTCCCTCTAGGGGAAGCCCATCCAGCATGGCCATCCTGGAGCTTCCTCTCTGGGAGTGGGCGGTGAGGGCTGGTGGGTCCTGTTTACCAGGGAAGGGACTACCGGGAAGGGATCATTTCTTACAAAATATATTCCCTGGGCCTCAGTTCTGGGTCCGGTGCCCTGCTGGGCCTCAGATAATGAAAGCTGGATCCTGCCCTCAAGGCGAACCAGACTGGCTTGGGAAGCCAGCACTGAGGGTAATTATAACCCAAAGTCATAAAAGCACAGGGTATCATGGGAGTGTCAGGGTCTCCTGAGCTGAGCTGGTCAGGCCAAAAGAAGGAGTAGGAGGAAGAGCACTCCAGGTAGAGATGACAGAATGGGCAAAGCCCTGGAAGCAGTGCCAGGTATGGACTGTGAGGCAGGGAGAGGTGAGCAGGAGCCTCAAATGGCACCCTGACAGTGTAGGTTACAGGTGACCCTTAGAGGGGTCTAACAAAGTAGGGCTCCACAACCACCCACAGGGAGAAGGAGCCACGTAACCCTGGCACACCACAGCCTGCCCAGTACTTTTCCACACCCTCCCTGGGTGCACTGTGGGAGCTCTGGAATCCTGCTTGGGAAGTTGGAGGCTGAGTTCTGAAGAAGTGGCTGGTGGACTGCCCGCTGGGGCCCAGAGCTCGGCCGAGGCCCAGGCCCAGGCACCTTCCAGGAGCATGGTAGCCGTCTGGTTGGCCAGGCCAGAGCCTACGGGCGTGGCCATGACCAGAAAGCTTAGCAGGGCCTCTGCACAGGTTCTGTAAGTGGGCATGGGCACCTCTGGGGCCAGCGTGGTGTGTGTGTATGAATGGCTGTGTCAGTCCCCCCCAAGCTCTGGGCAAGGGTGTATCCACAGTGTGTCATCTTCATGGTGGGGGTAGTGGCTGGTGTGTTCCAGGCATGGGTGACCTATATGTGTGTGTGCCTGCTGTGGAGCCTAACCTGTGGGTCCTGCCTAGATACACACTGTGGGGGAGAACTGAGTACTGCAAAGCTGGTAGCCCAAATCTACAGTTGGGAATTTCTGCTGCCCACTCTAGGAGGGTACCAGCTGGACTCTGGCTATGTGTGTGTGTGTGTGTTTGTGTGTGTGCATGCGTGTACGTGTGTGTGTGTGTGGGGGGGTCTGTTAAAAACCTTGCTCTCCCACATTTAACACTGGCCCTGAGGTTCCCAGGGGCCCTCAGCTGAGCCAAAGTGAAAGAGACTGTGGGACCCCTGAATGGGGGAGGGGGGTCCTGAAGAGAAAGGCAGTGGCAGGGAGGTGTTCAGGAGTGCCAAAAGTCAGAAAGGAGGAAGGAGAGTACTGGAGACACTCAGGGAGAAGTAGTCTTCTAAGCCCCTAGGTGGCCAAACAGTTTGCACTCAACTGCTAACCTAAAGATGGGTGATTCAAATCCACCCAGCAGCACTGCGGAAGAAAAGACCTGCTTCCATTAAGATTATAGCCAAGAAAACCCCAGAGAGCAATTCTACTCTGTAACACATGGGGTTGCCATGAGTTGGAATCAACTGGATGGCAACTAATAACAAATCTAAGCAGCTTCAAGTTTCTCCTCCCTGGACTTAGGACAGAGCCCTTGTAGCAGCACAGTGGTTAAGAGCTTGGCTGTTAACCAAAAGGTCCGCAGTTCGAATTCACCAGCTGCTCCTTGGGAACCCTATGGGGCAGTTCCACTCTGTCCTATAGGGTCACTACGAGTTGGAATCGACCCGATGGCAATGGGTTTGGTTTTGTGTTTTGGGGTGAGGACTATTCAGAGCAAGGGGCACATCAGCCTTGCCACCCCCTTGCACTCACCTGGCATCACACCAGTTCTGATAACAGCAGCTATGGATTCTACCTGGGAGTGTAGCACCCACTCACACCTCCTTCCTCTCTCCCTGGAGCCTCCAGAGCTTCTGTCACATCAGTCGAGAGAGCATGAGCCCTCTTGGTTAAGGGGATGCTGAGGCTCAGGGCTGAGGCCATGACTCTGTCTTATCAGCATTCTCCCCCTGCCGGTCCCCCCTCCGCCTTTGGACAACCTGGAGAAGAGGGCAGTAGCCAAGGTCCTTCTCCCACTGAGATCCCAGGCTGGGCTGAAAGAGGGAGTGAGGTGAAACTGGGGGTGCTCCAGGCAGGACCAAGCTAACCTCAAGGAGCTGGTCAGCAGTTGCCAGGCTAGGGGAGAGGCAAGGCTCTCAGGCTGGCTTCCCAAAGAAGGGGCTAATTGCTACCTAAGACACTGGGACAGAGAGGGGCAGGGGCCAGCCCAAGGTCACCAGTAGGCAGGGTGGCCGGCTGGCTAGGGTAGAGGCATTTCCTTCCCCAGAAGGGAATCTGGACTGGTGAGCCACGTCTTGGTGGCTGAGTCCACCCTGTGTTCTCCCGTTGCAGGCCAGCTCTCAGTTTCCCCACCCATAGAGTGAGTAGAGGTCAAGGGGGACGGGTGGTGTCACAGTCTCACATGGTCCTGCACTCCCGAGATCCTTCCCACTTGGCCAGCTTGGACCCGGTAAGCCCTCCCAACGCCCAGCAGCGAGCACGAGGCCCGTGCTCCCCGAGGCGTCCGGCGCAAAGGCTGGGTGGGGCAAAGAGCCACAGTTACCCCTGAACGCAGAGGACCATGTCCCGGAGGCGGCGGCGGCGGCAGTGGCGGAGCGGGGGCTCGGCCGGGAGACGGTGGCGGGAGGGAGCCGGTAGGCGCGAAGCGCGCGCGCACGGCGGTCCCCCGGGGCGCACGGCTGCAAGCACCGACTGAGAGGCAGCGGCGCGGGTGGCTGAGGACGGCGCGTGGGGCGGGCCTGGCGGGCGGGGCGGGGCGAGCCTCCGCCTAATCTTTTGTCCGCCGCGTCCCGGTTTTTCCCGGAAGCCGCGTCTTCCTAGAACAGCAGGCTGCGCGGCAGGGCTGGGGAGGGGTGCGGGGGCGCGGGCGGGCGGGGACGTGGGGACCGCGTCAAGGACCGCGAGCAGAGAAAGGAAACACCTTTGACACATTTCCAAGAACTTTCCAGGAAAACGGGCGGGGTCCAGCGCGCCGACCAATCGCAGCGCAGAGGGCGGAGCCGAGGGGCCGGGGTGGGCCAATTGCAACGCCCGGACTCTGGGTTAATACGACGCAGCGGGGCGGGACTGGGAGACTTTCAGGGAAAGACTAGAGCAGAGACTCGGAGACCGAGACGCTAGGGAGGCCCCGGGGCTTCGCCGAACCGAGCCCAGACTTCCGTCTGGCACTCTGCTCATTGGGGACAGGCCTCCGTATCTCGCCGACGAAACGGAGGCAGCGCGGGGGCGGCGCCCTGGGCCCGGCCTCCCAGCAAGCCGCTCCTTCAAGACTGTCTTTCGGGGATGCAAGCGCCCCCTATGCGCCGCGCCTGACCCCGGGGCGTCTGTCAGATGGGGTTTGGGGAAGGTGGAGTGGGGTTTGGAGAGGGGCATGAAGGGTGGGGCGAGATGTAGAGGCGGTCCCAGACCCCAGCAAGCCCACACGGGGGGCGGGGGGCGCCGAGCCTGCGGCCACCACAGCCAAAAGCATCAGGCAAGAACGTTTTCTTTGTGAAAGAGGTGGGGGAGAGAGCGTGGCCCAGCATTTTGCACCAGGCCTTTGGCCCTCGGGGTGTGCCAACCAACCAACCAACCAGTTGCCATCTCCACTCATGGCGACCTCCTGTGTGTCAGAGTAGAATGTGCTCCACAGGGTTTTCAAGGGCTGATTTTTCAAAAGTAGATTGCCAGGCCTTTCTTTGGCAATGCCTCTGGGTGGACTGGAACCGCCAACCTTTTGGTTAGCGGCCGAGTTCGTTAATAGTTGCACTACCCAGGGACTCCACGCAAGGTCATCCAATCTTGGCCAGCACTTCCAGGGAAGAAGCGACTACTGACTTGGGAGGCTGGGGTGGTCAGTCCCAAGACAGTCTAGTAGCTGGGTTGGTATACCCCAAAAAAATTGTGGGGAGAGAGACCTGGATTTCCAGATACACAGAGATAATATGAGGGTGGGGTGATGGAAGTGGGCGGAAGTGGACGAGTGACACCCACTCCCATCTACACAGAGCACTGCTATGTTTGATCTTCAACAGCTGTCCCTGACCCATTACGTAGGCAAGAAGACTGAGCCCCAGGAAACGAAATGCCTTTCTAGGAAATGGCAGGGTGGGGATTTGATTCCAGCTCTGAATCAGAAGCCCATGCTCCTACACTAGAGCCCCCTCCACCTTCTCCCAGTTCACTGGACTCACCCTTCGTAGGGCTGTAGGGGCTGTGTGCACCTCCTCCAGGCCCTTGGACCAGAAAGCCGGGGGCGGGGGGTGGACCTTGGCTGGGTGCTGGGGTCCACCCTCCCGCTGCCCCTACCTGCCCAGCACATGCCCTCGGGTTCCCCAGACAGGGATGCCAACCCCTGACAGTGTCCAGAGCCCTGAATGAGAGTGCCCAGGCCTTACAGAGGGCAGATGGGGCTCAGCTTATCCTGCCCAGGCAGGGGTGAGAAATGGAGGATCCTGGAAAGCAAAACCTTGCAAAACAGGAAAAGGTAGTTGGTTAAGATGAGACATGGTTTCAGAAGACCCACTTCTCCATAAGTTTCCTGAAGGGAAGCTGGGCTTTGGTGTAGCCCTACTGAGCCCCCTCCTGAGGATGTGTGGCAGGAAGCTGGTTTCTTCAGATAGGGGAGGGGCAGAGATTGAATTATCGTCTTTGTGGAGGAGGGCACAGGCAGGCACCCAAAGAACCAGCATGGGGCGCTTGAGTGGGTTGCTATCTCTCCAGTAGGAAATGTCCAGCTGGTCCATTTGCCATCCAGTTGAGTCCAGCTCATAGCGACCTCATGTGTGTCAGAGCAGAACTGTGTGCTCCATAGGGTTTGCAGTGCCTGCTTTCTTGGAAGTAGATCACCAGGACTTTCTTCCGAGGCACTTCTGGGTGGACCCAAACTGTCAGTCTTTTGGTTAGCACCCAAACACATTAACCATTTGTACCACCAAGGGACCTCAGGAAATGTCTATGGCACCATTACTAAGAAGACAAAGAGACTCCTGCAGCTGCCACGCAGATGAGACTGGGATTTGAACCCGGGTCTTTATGTTGCCAAAGCCCAAACTCTTTATCCCCAGACTCTACCCCTTCCCTCTAACTTTGGCAACTTACTGAGTGCCTATTATGTGCCAGCTGCTCTCAGAGATTTCCGGGCATTGACTCCTTTCATTGTCACAACTATCAGACATTTCCCCTTCTTTACAGGCAAGGAAACTGAGGCACAGAAGTTACCCAGTTGCACAATGTGTCCCAGATCTCACAACTGGCAAGTGGTGGAATGGGGCTTCAGAGCTGGAGCCCACCCTCCCCTCCCCCAGGCACCTATGACCTGCCAACTCCTAGGCATCCTTCAGGACCCAGCTTGAAGGCCCTCAGTGAAGCTTGGCTGTCCCTAGGCCAGTTAATGTTAGAGCACCATGGGTGTCCCCTTGAAAGTGTCCCCTACAGAGGTCAGTGATGGGGGAAGTTCTGCATGTAAACCAAAAGGTCCTAAGGATTTTGGCCTTACCGACCACCGTTTGGGAATCTGACAGCACTGTGCACCTCACCTGCATACTGGGAGCATTGGTGTGCCCTTCTAGTGCGGGCCCACCCCAGGCGTTGCAGGTTCCTCAGGCCATCTGCCCTGGCTGCTCCC
This sequence comes from Dugong dugon, assembly GCA_030035585.1. Taxonomy (NCBI): domain Eukaryota; kingdom Metazoa; phylum Chordata; class Mammalia; order Sirenia; family Dugongidae; genus Dugong; species Dugong dugon. The sequence continues at coordinate 16,800,943 of CM057481.1, read as the reverse complement.
TGTTCTGACTGCTGGGCTCACACTGCCACCCAGCGGCCCTCCCGCTCATGGCCTCACTCACCCGCTCCACAGATGTTCCCTTCCATGAGAACCCTTTCCCTGCACCCCAGAGATTGGCCTTGCTGCAGGATCCTCCTATCCCTTCACACCCAGAACAATCACAGTACGGGCCTCAAGAATCCACAGCAGTGCCTTCCCCAAAGTTTGGCTCATTTGGTCTCCAGACTGTCACATGTGCAAGCCCTCTCCCCCCATCTTTGCTCCCCCCACCCCATACAGTCCAGGTGGGGACAGGTATTTAGCCCCCCTCACCCAGGTCCTCACTGGACACCTTGGCCACTTTGAACTGTTGCGAAGGCCTCAGACTGCTTTCTCCTTAGATACACGGCTATCCTTGAGGGCCACGTGGCAGAGTCAGCCACCATGAACCCGCCCCCACCGAGGCCCAGCCATCCCACGTCCTGACTCCTCCCGTCAGTGTGAAGGTGGACGTGGCGTACAGCTGCTGGGCTAATGAATAATGGCCCTTCTAGACCACGGGACACAAGCAGTGGGGGCGAACTATGTCCTGACTGTCTTGAGTTAAATGAGCAGTTCCAGAACATCTGTGTATGCTGGGCCTATGTGGGGAGTGTGTGTGCCTATGTCAGCATGGGCAGCAGTTACAGGACCTACGGGAGGAGAGGCGTCACCATTGCTTACTCTACACTTCTGTATGGTTTGAATTATTTACAACAAGCAAGTTGTACTTATGCAACTAAAAAATTTTAATAAAAAACAGACCAACTTAAAAAATACAATTATAATCTTAACAATTGTAATCTTAACTCCATTTTTTAAAAAGAAGACATCTTCATAGAGACCACAACATGCACAGATGCCCTGGGCTGGCCCAAGGAGTGTCTCCGCCCTCCGCTGTCTAGCCCTCTCCTTACACGGGCAGCTGCTGGTCCAAAATGAGACCTTGCTCAGCCTTGGCTTTGCCCAGCCTAAACCAACAATCTCCAAAGGGCAGTTCCTTCTCCAGTCTCTAAGCAGCAGAAGTTCCCAGATTACAGGGCTTCCTCCAAGACTTGGAGATCTTGAATCAGATTCTCAGGCGGGGCTCAGGAACAGAGGTCCTGGATTCAGCTGGGCATAAGTGAGTGTGTGCCTGTGTCTTGAAAGTGTGCATGCCCATGCAAGCATATGTGTGTGTCTCTCTGTGTATGTGCACATGTGCAAACACACCAGTGTGCATATGTGTGTACATGTGTGAACATATGTGAGCCTGTGTTTGTGCTCATGCATGTGTCTAGGGGTATGGGGAAACACATGAGAGGAGAGCACAGTTCGAAAGTAGGAGCTGGGCCCTGGAGCTGTGTTTCCAGGTTGGGATGGGGGCTCTGCCATGATAGCTGCTGACCTCAGGCAGGTCTCTTGACCTCTCTGGGCTTGTCTGTGGTGCTGGGGAATGGGCACAGCCCTCCTTCCTCTGGTGGCAGTGAGAAGATCAAGGGGCTTCTGGGGGAAGGCACCGTACCCAGCATCTGGCTTGAAAAAAGGATTCAGTACGACCCGCTGAGATTATCCTCCGAGACAGCTGCTTCACTGAACTCTGCTAGGTTGCCTCTGAAGGTTGCCTCCAGGAGACGGAGAGAGTCCCCGCATCCTCGGCCCCACTCAACGCCTGCACACTGCAGGTACCCACCAATAGTTGTAGCACTGCTTCACTCACTCATTCACTCACAGAATGATCATCATCAGACTGGGAGCCTCCTAGGGCTGGAAGAAGCGACTGCGCGGAGGAGAAGGGCACAAATGCCTGCCCTCAGGAGATGAGCCTGTTCCAGCAGTCCTGGTGTCCACGTGCGTGCGAGTGTGTGTGTGTGTGCATGTGCTTGTGCGTGTGTGAAGCCTTTGGTGGGACCGAGGCTGGTGCCTGCAGTTCTTCCGGTAGTCTGTAGATGGCAGCAGAGGTCCGCAGCAGAGCTCTGCCCAGCGCTGCACCTTCCCGGTACAAAGCAAGGGTGGAGGATTTGCAGGAGTAGGGCAGAAGTGTCCCAGGGGACAGCCCGCACCCTGTGGCTCTAGATGAGTTGTTTCCTCTCTGGAAGCATTAGTTTCCTCATCTGTAAAATGAGGATTGTTTAGTAGTCTGTACTGGGAAAACTGGCTCCAAATATGTAAGGGGTAACCTTAGTAGGTAGGCTCAGAATGACATAGAGACCTAAATGTGGAAGGGAAAACCATAAAGCAAATAGAGAATATTTGTGTCACTGGGAGGGGGCGACTTTTAAAATACAACACCAAAAGCCAAAACCGTAAGGCGAAAAAAGTGACGAATCTGACCAAATGGAAGCTCAGGATTTCTGGTCCAAGGACGCTTGTACCTCAAGGGAAAAAGAGCCAAGGATATGAGCAGGAGGTGCACAGAAACAGACGGGCTTCCAGTGCAGCAGAGACTCCGAGTTACTGAGGAGAGAATTGCAAGTCAAACACCAACGAGATGCCACTTTGCCCAGCATGTTGGCAAACATTCAGAAGTTGGGTATGCTGGCGGTTGGCCACAAGTAGGGAAGCCGGAAGCCTTCAGCCTTGCCAGGCCGACTGTAGGGTCGCCCTGGCCGCCTGCAGAGAAAACAACCTGATTCAGGTGGATACCTCAGGCTCCAAGAGAAACAAGACGTCCTGCTCTGACACCTCCTAGGTCGCCCATAAAATCTGGGACTCGCACGGACCGCTAGGGACTGGGGTGTGTCGGCGCAGGGACGGCCCACAGAGCAAGGGAGGTTACCGCCCCTCAGAAAGCCACGCCCTCTCTTATTTCTGCCCAGGCTTCGGGGCGGGGCTAGCCAGGGGCTCCCGCCCTGCCCTGCTGGGGCCAGCCTGGCCCTTTAAGGCTCGCGGAGCAGGGCCCCAAGTCACGATGACGCGCGGGGGTGGGAGTGCGGGGGTGGGGCGGTCACGTGGGCCGCCCGCCGTACGACTCTTGGCCCAGGGCGCTCCGCGGTTCTCGGCTCCTGCGACCGCCGCCCCTGCCCCTCGCCCGCGTCGCTGCCAGGTGCAGGGCCACCAGGTAAGCCTTCGCTGGGTCCGCTTCGCGGCCCGCGCTCGGGATCTCGCGGCCGCTCGGCGCCCGGCCTCTTCCCTTCCTGACACGTGCCGGGGCCGAACTCTCTCGTGTCCAGCTGCGCGACCACCGCCTCTTGCCGCGCGGCGGTACTCAGGCGATTCGCCCCGCATTCTCGCCTTGTCCCGCCCACAGGCGAGCCCAACTCAGGGCTCCAGGACTGGGGTGTTAGAGGAGTCTGGGCGGGACTCACTCTTTCTCTCTCCCTCAGGTGGTCCTGGAAGCGCCAGGCTGGGGCCACCTCTGAGTGCCCCGCGGGGGCCATGGATGGCGAAATAGCAGCGGAGCAGGGGGACCCCGCGCCCCCGCCTGGTGTACCCGGCGGACCCGGCTCCGGAGGAGATCCGGCCCTCGGGGGGCGGCGGGAGCCCAAGAAGTATGCGGTGACAGACGACTACCAGTTGTCCAAGCAGGTGCTGGGCCTGGGTGTGAACGGCAAGGTGCTCGAGTGCTTCCACCGGCGCACGGGGCAGAAGTGCGCCCTGAAGGTCAGTGACTCTTCGCCAGGGCTTGGGGTGTCCCGGAGGGCCCGACAGCAGAGATCTGTGGGTACAGGCTATGGTCAGGGTCCCTGCTAAGCTTCCTATGCTCAGCATCACGTTTCATCCTCATAATCCGCCGTGAGGTCAGGACTGTGGCCCTCCCTGCTTTACAGATGGAGAAACTGCGGCTTAGTGTAGCTAAGCTCTGGGTGTCCCAGTGAGCAAGGGGTGAAGTCAGTATGGGTAGGGCCTGTGTAACCGGAAGCAGGGAAGGAGTGGCTCCTCTCCCTGGGATTCTGGCTGGGCCTATGTGTGTTCAGGCCCCAGGGGGCCCTCCCTCAGTTTGGCTGCGCCTTTGGTGATCAGCTCTTCTGACTGTGATGGGTCTGAGTTTCCCTCTGCCTGAGGCCGAGCCCTGGCAGGCCTTGGGGTGGGACTGCTCTCTCCCTGTGGTCCCCTGCCTGCCAGGGCTAGGAGCCTCCTAGGGCTGAACAGAGGGCAGGGCTGATGCCTATCACACCTGTGAGCAGGAGGCTGCTGTTGGGCTCCTGCTGAGTCACTGGGCCACCTGTTGAAAGGGGCAGGACCTGATCCCAGCCTGATCCACCCTGGCTCCTGGGCAGAGGGCAGGCCAGCCATTTAGCCACAACACAATACAGGCGTACTGGAGGCCTGGCCCAGGCCTTGCTGATACAGGTGGAATCAGGGGGACCTTGGGGTGGCTGATCTAGCCATGTGGTTCTGATTTAAGTCATACAGTTCTGTGCCAAGGACCCCGCCCCATACCCAGAATTTCTTGAATCTGTCATGAGCTGAGAACTTTGCTCATCTGCAGCTTGTGCCAGTGGCCACCTGGATGGGTGGAAAAAGGCAGGCAGAGTGGCTGCTGGAGGTTACAAGTACAGCAGAGGATCTAAGTTGTGGTTGTGAGCCCGAGCACAGAGTCCTGCAGATAAGGCTCTACTCTCGCCCTGCATTTGCCAGGGCAATGTCCTGGACTCTTGAAGCCAGCTTGCCTCCTCTATTCAGGGGGAAGCATCAGGGGTTGATCCGAGCTTGAAATGAGATGATAAGGGCAGAGTTCTTGGTACTGGGCCTGGCACAGGCCTAGAGGCCACGGGCCTTGTTTAGGGCATGTGGTCTGCCAGTCTCTCAGCATGGGCTTTGGCCTAGCACTTGGTGTCTGAGACTGATGGAGGGCTAATTTCTCCAGAGGAGCCTTGGAGGGGATCTGAGGATGGGTCCAGGGGGAGGCTCAGGGCTACGTTGGTGGGGCAGGTCCCAGAACCACTAACCCAGCAGTGGTACAGTGTGGGGGACTTTTTGGAGTCCCAGGCAGGGGATTCTTTGAATCCTTCAGGAAAAAGGTGGCTCCTCTGAGGGGCTATGGAGATAAGGGAATGGGGATTGGGAGTCTACACCCTCTCTCTTGGCACCATTTTAGCCCCTTCTCCTGTGCTGAGGTCAGGGGGCTGCCTGGGTGGTCGAGGGACCAGCTCAGGCCAGGAAACTGCTTCTCAACACCAAGACTTTGGTCCTGTGAGCCAAGGCTGAGCTCCGCCCAGCTCCTATGCTGCTCCAGATGCTGCGAGTGAGGTGGGGAAGGGGTAGGAGGCTAGAGTCCTTGGACCCAGGCAACACTGACTTTAAGCAGGGCTGAGCCTAGCGCCTTCAGGTGTGTGTCCATCTGTTCATCTGGTGAGTGACTACATGGGCAAGCCTCTGTTTTCTGACTGTAGCAACTTCCAGAGCACCTCCTCTTGAATTTAGGGCCTCAGTGCTCTCCCTGTTCCAGACTGGGAACTGGGACAGGCCTAGAGCAGGTTCCTCTCTCTCCTCCTTTAGGCTTTAGGGGTAAATGTGGCTGGAGGTACTAACCCCAAGTTGGTCCTCAAAGGGGGCATGGATTAGATGTGGCTCCCACCCTGGCACCTTCTGTTTTCTGCCTTCCGCTCCTCCACTGACCAAGCCTGGAAGGCCCCACCCAGCTAGGCCAGGCCCTTCCCACCTCTCAAAGCAGGGCTGACACAACCCTGGGTTGCTGGGAGACTCTGGGCCCGATTTGCAGACCAGCCTGGCACAGTCATTGTACCTTACTGGAAATGGCTGTGGCCGTGAGGAGGGAGATGGCATTTCCTTGCTTCGTAGCCTCTGCCCTTCGCCTAGTGTTGCCCAAGTGCCCCTGGCCAGGACCTGGATTCTCTGCATGTGGGCCGGCCTGGGCCCAGGGAGTTTGACCACAAACAGGTCCTGGCCCTCTCCTCAGCTGCCCCAGCTCAGTCTGGGTGGACGCCATGCACTCTGCTTGTTGTCCTTCCTTCCCAGGGCTATCCCCCAGGTCTCCAGGTTGGCCTGTCCTCATCTCGTTGCCTGTCTAGTCTCCAGCCCAGGATGCGCTGCCCTTCCTGGTGGTCTAGGCCTGGTGCCCTGACCTCTCTCCGTGACCGTCCCCTCAGCTCTGTTGCCCAAGATGGCAGCTAGTGCTTAGTATGGAACCTGCAACGCAACAGACACTCATAAAATAGGAAGAGCTGTGGTCACTGACCCTGTAGCTTTCACTGTTCTGTGTGGGCCCTGGAGGAGCAGGCCCCTCCTCCCAGGAACCTGGGCCTCTTCCCCTTTGCCTCAGCCCGTGATTGCCAACTTGGTCCACTCAGGCCTCACTCATACTCAGCTGCTCCCTCCCAAGGCCAGCTTCTGCCATAGTCGTTCCACCTTCCATCCCACCCTGAGCACTCACTGCTGTCCCGTTGGCAGGAACTAGAGTACTGAGCAGTGTTGGAGCTGTCTGCTGCAGGAGAGGGCTTATAGGGGTAGGGGACTGCCTCCTGCTAACCTCTTGCCTGTGGCTAGGCCTAACTGGCTAGTTGGCACCACTCAGTTTCACCCCTAACTAGACATAGCCCTGCAGGTCTCTTTCACCCATCAGTGATCCCACCACATCCAAGACCCAGCACCTCAAACCTTATCACGTATGTGGAAGTTGGAACCACAGCGAATAGGCAGAAGTCACATGGCTTGGTTGAGAGGAAGACTTCCAGCAGTGACCAGAATTCCCTCCACTCCTGATTTCCTGCCCAGACTGCTTGTGGTTCTTGGCTTCCTGGCAGGCAGAAGTGGCCAAGGCACCGACTACCTCTAAATAAAAACAATGAAAGGCCTGGAGAAGCTACAGGGTCTGCATGTGGGTGGAGAGGTAGCCTCTTCTCTCCTGCTTCTTCCCTCTGGGCCCTGGGACTAGGGCCCCTTCCCCCTCTGCCCTCTGGAGCATGCCGGAGGTCTGGGGCCTCTTGTTCCCTTCTCCACCAAGGAGAGTGGACTCGTGGGGTGGTGGATCCACATGCCTGGGGGACCTCTGCGCCAAGACCCTGCAGAGAGTGTCCTCCTTCTGAGCCCCAGGATCTGGGGAGCTTGCTGGGGCTACCTTGCTCAGGACACCTCCCCTCCCCTTGGTGACAGTGCTGGTGCCATTTGCCTGCTGGGAACCAGGCTTCGTTCTGTGCACCCAACAGCACAACGCGGAAGAGGGTACACTTATACTAGCAGATGGGAAACTAAGTTCTGGAAACCAGGAGTCTTTGCCTGCGGTCACACAGGGATTTGAGGAGGGACTTGAGAACTTGACTTTATACATTTCAAGCATCTAAGTTTGGCATTTGTGGCCTTCACAGTCCAGCCCACTTGCCTTTCATATCCTGGGTGACATCTTTCCCTCTTCCGCGCTAGAGAATCCCTTTCGGCCCGTCAAGGCTCAGCCCCACTGCTACCTCTCCCCAGAAGCTATCCAGAGCCCCTGGCTTTGGGGCAATGGAACTCTTTTGGTCCCATAGTGGTAATATCCCCCTTGGCTCAAGGCTCCCTTGTGGCACCTGGGCTGTTCTGGGTGGTAGAAGGTGCATACCTGGAAACTGAGCAGGGCTCACGTCCCTGCCCCACTCCCAGCCGGGCCCTGGTGTACAGGGTTGTTGTTAGTTGCCCTCAAGCCCAATTTCACCTCATAACCACCCGTGTGTGCAGAGTAGAACTGTGCTCCACAGGGTTTTCAAGGCTGTGACTTTAGAAGCAGATCATCAGGCCTCTGGTGCACCTTCCGAGTTGCATCGGGTTCAAACCGCCAACCTTGTGGCTAGTAGTTGAGCGCTTAAATGTTTGTGCCACCCAGGGACACCAGTAGGGGCTCATTAATGCCCCTACTTTGGAAGAAGCACTGGGAGCTGGACTTTTCCCTGGTTTCCCCACAGGAGAGAGAGTCTCTGACTGCTTCTCAGAGATAAGCCACAAATACTCTCCGTTTCACCTGTGCTAAGGTCTGGGCATTCACAAATGGATCCAACAGCGAAGGCCTGGGCCACAAGGAAATGCCTGTTGCTGAGGCCATTTCTTTCCTGTCTGTCGTGTTAGCTCCACCTCTGAGAATTGGGCAGAGAGGCTCTCTCCAACCAAAATGCCAGGAGGAAGGTAAAATGTGAGTTGGATGCAGACACTGGGGGACAGTAGGCCTGGAGCCCAGTGCTCCAGATGCCTCACCCTACCTTGGGGGGACAGTGCTCATTGCTCCATGGGTGGGGCTGGCCTGTTGGGGATGGTGCTGCTGAGCTAGATTTGAGGCTGGGTGGGGCAGCCAGGCAGGCTGGGTATTTTCCCATTTGGTGACCGCCACCCCCTTACCTGCCATCTCCAGACCAGTCAGATCAGCCTCCACAGGGCCACTTGTTACCCAGTCAACAAATCAGGAGCCATGTGCAGGACTGGTGGCCCTGCACCATGGAGTCTCTGGAAGTGGTTTCAGTGTACCTGAGGTTCTCCTCAGGCTGCCCCTTACCTGGCAGGAAAGAATCTGAGGCGCTCATGTGCCACCGCAGTGGTGGAGCCTTCTGAGCTGCCCGACCCATTGCCACTGAGTTGATTCTGGCTCGTAGTGACCCTATAAGACAGAGTAGAACTGCCCCATAGGGTTTCCAGTGCTGTAATCTTTACAGAAGCAGACTGCCACATCTTCCTCTGAACCACCGACCTTTCGGTTAGCAGCTGAATGTTTAACCACTGTGCCACCAGGGCTCCTTTCTGAACTGCTGAGGCTGGGCTGTTTGCTTTTTAAATGAGGAGCCTGGAGAGGGCATCAAACCCTAAGAAACTCTAAGAAAAGCAATTCCAATGGTGGAATTTTGGGCAGGAGTTGATTGTTTTGAGATGATTCACACCACATGCCCAGCTGGCCTTGTTCATGGATTTAGAAACTGTGTTCCCAGAATATTGTCAGGATCCCCTCTGTTGGGGCTTCTGGGGTCTTTTTCCTGCCCTATCCAGGAGCCGATGCCAGCTCTCCGGGCTCCAGGCCTTGGTGCTATGGATTCTAATATTCCCATACATGGCTAACAGTTTTCCAGTGCGTTCTGTCTGGCAGGCCCTGTGCCCAACGTATGACGTGTGTTATCTTACCTAATTTCTGTCATTCCCATTCTATGGATGAGAACAATGAGGTTTGGAGAGGTGAACGACTTGCACGGCTGGTGAGTGGCAGGCCTAGGATGTGAGCCTAGGCAGTCTGACACCAGACTCATAGTATCTAACTCACCGCATACCTTGTGTAAATCTGTGTGGACATAGGAGGGTCACTGAGACTTGGCTCCTGGAAGGATGACAGCATTCTCCTCCATAGGTCAGAGTAACTGGGACCCCAGCAACCCCAGCTGGGCCCCAAGTGATGCTGCTAGTAGTGTTTACCCACATCTGCCCAGTCCTCCTCACTGTACAAGCCCCTGTGCCTGTGAATGGATAGGTGGCATCCCACAAGGCCAGCACATGAGGACCATGATGGCCACTGGACCACCTCAGCAAGGTTGCGTGGCTTTTCTTAGGCCTTTTGAGTTTCCGGCAAGCCTGACCCAGCAGAGCCAGGAGCGCCACAGACAGGAAGTCAGACTGGCAGGTGGGTGAGAGGAAACCGTGTCTGGACTGTGCCAGCGTCAGGAGGCTTCCTGGAAGAGGTTGCCAGCCTTAATCCAGTCCTAGTCTGAGAAGAGGAAACCCTGGTGGTGTAGTGGTTAAGAGCTATGACTGCTGACCAAAAGGTCGGAAGTTCAGATCCACCAGGCGCTCCTTGGAAACTTTATGGGGCAGTTCTGCTCTGTCCTGTTTGGTCGCTATGAGTTGGAATCGACTTGACGGCCAGGGCTATAGAGTCTGAGAAGGATGCAGATGGTAGAGGTGTGACCACATGCCTGGTTTGGCCAGCTTGGCACTTGCTGTGGGCTACCACTTCCCCACTTGTGGTGGTGTGTCCTGCAGCATGTGACTGCACTCACTGGGGCTTGTGTCATGGGAAGCTGTGGAAGGACTGGAGGGCTTTGTGGAGGAAGTATTTGTGTAGGGCTTTGAAGGATGAGAAAAAAGAATGATGGTGACTCTCTGTTTTCCCCCAGCTCTCAACCCTCACCCCACCAGAGGTCTCATCTGTCTTTGGTGCCTGACTCGATGGCAATGGGTCTCACTGTATGGGACAGAAACCCTCCCGCCTTCCCCATTGCTTTCTCTCCTAGTGTCATGAGGAGTCTGGTGGCGCACCATTGCCAGGGGCTATAGGGGTTTTTGGGTCACCTGGCCTGTTGGTCAGGCTGTGTCGGAAGGGCCTAGTCTCCATCACAGCGGAGGTCTCTGTTGCGTCTCCTGAGGTTTGCGCTTAAGGAAGTGGTTTTCCTCTCCTAAGGTCTCCTTGGGACATCATCATCGGACATCTATAGGTGGGGCAGCAGTTGGAGCATCAGGCTCTGTGACCCCCCAGCCTCCCCCCAGCCGCAGCCATAGCCACAGCCACAGCAAGAGCTGAGGACAGTGGTCATTTTCAGGTGAGGGAGGCATTCTGAGCACACCTGTGTCTGGTAAGAGCACAGACCATGCACCTCCTGGATAGGTGGCTCTCTGCTTTCATGTTGGCGAGACCAAGCTCCTGTGGGCACTGGTGTTTTCCCAGGAAAACAGCAGTTCTGCTGCCCTTGCTCCCTCTGTTGGAGACCTTGTGTAGCCCCGTATGAGAGGCTACCTGGGGTGGAGGGAGGAGCAGGATTCTGGGCCTGAATTCCATTCTGCCACTTCCTTTCTCCCCAGGTGACCTTGGATAGGAGCCCCAGTGGCACACTGGTTAAGAGCTCGGCTGCTAACCAAAAGGTCAGCAGTTCGAATCCACCAGCCACTCCTTGGAAATCCTATCGGGTAGTTCTACTCTGTCCTGTAGGGTCATTATAGGTTGGAATCGACTGGACGGCAACAGGTTTTTGTTTTTTTTTTTTTTGGACTGTGGATAAGAGGCAGTTTCAGAATCATTTGCAAATCATCATCTTTGTGGGGCAGTTGAACCCCGGGTTTGAGCACATGATGGGGAGCAAGATTCGACCTTGGTGGCTGTAACTACTCCTGTTGTTCATGCTATGAGACAGCACAGGCTAGCAGACATTCGCTGGGGGAGGTCTTGTTTGGGGTGGCCTAGGTGCATTGTTTGTGGCACATTATTGGCCTTCACAAGGCCTCACTTGGGTTGGTGGGAGGTTGGACAGTAGGTTGGGGCTTGTCTGACGTGCAGCTACCACCGCCATTGGCAGCTACCGCCACTGCCAGCACAGGGGACCACAGCAGGAGGCCAGGACAGAGAGCAAATCTCAGCCAGCATTCCCTGACTTCTCCTCAGATCCAAGGTGGTTACCTCCGTGCTGGCTTGGCTGGGCCCGGTGGGTCCACGGTGGATTTCAAAGAGGGTTTGGCTGCCAGGCCCCCAAGGCAGCTCCAAGCCCAGGACCCTGCGCCTGGGGAAGCAAGCCCTGGTGGAGCAGGAGGGAGTGATGTGAAGGGAGCTCTGTTCCGGACCCTTCTCCACCCTCCCACCCTTTTGGAACTAAGTGGAGTAGGCTGTTTGTAATTATGATGAAAATCGGTTGTGTGGGAACAGTGCGGGTTGCACTTAGTGCGGGAAAACGAGGTGTCTGTTTGGTGGAACAGGGGGCCTCAGGAGGCCTTTTCAGCAGTGGGCAGGCCAGAGACACAGAGAATATGGATTTTGTTTCTGATCTGGGTTTGGTGTTAGGGTTGCCTTTTTAGGGCTTTGTCCTTGCTGCGTTCTCTTCATGGCGCTCTTTCTCTTTCTCGCCTGCCTTATTTCTCTCATTTCCTCCTTCCCAAGGCTAGTTCTCCCACTTTTGTTAGTCCCTTCTCTCCCGGGCCTGGCCACTCTCTGCCTGTCACATGTGTTCCAGGCACTGCTGGGCCTCTTGTCTGCAGCTGGGCAGGCTGAGGACTGGCAAGGACAGCCGAAGGCCAGGCCAGCTACTGAGGATTTACCCTTGCCAGCCTGCAAGCTTCCCCCAGAGGGTAGGGTGGGGGTGGGACAGGAGTGCCTGGCTGTGCCCGTAGACCTCACAGTTTCCCCTCCTGCTGCCAGCCTTGACCAGGCGCAGGTGGCCTTGGCAGCCTGAACAGAGGAGTCAGGTGCATCCGGGCCCAGCTGTAACCCAAGACATCCCCCCTGTGGAGGGTAGGAAGTCGTCTTGGGCTTTGGCTCCTGCTGTTCAGTCTCCTTTTATGGCCCAATAGCCTGTTTGCTTAGGACATAAGTGTGGGACCAGGGGCGTTATGACTCCCAAGGGTTCCTTGGCTGTGGTCAGGGGAGGGGGAGGGGCCTGGGTATGAACTGCGCCGGAGCCACAGAGCCAGCTAGAGGAGCCTGTGGAAGGACTGGGAGGGCTCTAGACATGAGGTACAAGCTGCATCCATTTTGGGTGAGTTGCCCCTGCACTGGTTGGGTTGAGCACCTGAGAACAGCTGATTCTAGCTTGCACCCTGCACCCGGCACCCTGCACCAGACTCCGCCCCTGACCTCCTCACCTCAGTACAGCTCAGAGACAATTTCCAGGGGTGTGAGGGGCCAGGGCCGTGACTTGTCACACCTGTTGCCCCATTCCTAAGGCGTCAGCCTCCGTGAGGGGTGGATGGCTTGCTCCAGAGATGCTCCCCCAACATAAACAACCCCCTTCTCAGGACGTAGCAGAGGGACAGACAGGTGCTCTCCTGCAGGCAGCGAGGTGGCGGGGCAGGGACAGGCACGCCTACTTACTGACCGTTTCCTATGTGTTAAGCACAAACACCGGACAATCTGACAACAGGGTGTTATCACCCCATGCCGTGATACAGAGACGGAGGTTCAGAAAGACAGAGTCACTTACTCAGAGACATGCCCAGGCTGGGCTGGAAACCAGGCCTGGGTGGTGGCCAAGCCCTGGCCCACAGCCACCCTTCCCTGTGTGCCAGGCTCAGCCATGGATCAGGAGCTGGGCCTCTCTATCAGGCCACAATCTGCCCATCAGTAAAATGAGGGGCTGGGCACACTGCGTAATAAGTCCTCCTTTCTGGCTATGAAGACCATTTTGGTGATCAGTGCCAGGGAAGCAGGTAGATGAAGACTGGCCAGGGGGTGTCCCGAGATGCCTGTCTCAGGCCAGCCAGTGAATGGTGTTGCCAGGGAAGCAGTAGGCCGTGATGATGCCCCCAGTAGGGTCTGTTTTCCACTAGGGACAGGAGCTCTGGAGTTACGGCTCAGGTTTGAGGACCCCTCCCACCCTACTCCATGCATGGCCCAGTTAAATCCTTCAGTCAGGCTGAGCTGGTACCAGGGTGCGTCCTCACGCTAGGAAGACTGTTCCCACAACAGGGTGTCCCTCAGCGCTGTCAGGAGCACCACCCTGGGTCTGCTCCCCGCCCCCTGCCCTGGCTCTTCCTGTGACCATGGCACTATGGCGTGATCAGAGATAGGAAAGTCTTCCAGCAGCTGGTGGGGTGTTGGGGCCTCAGGAGCCCTCTGGCTGAACAGAAACAAGGAGAGAGAGTCCAGGGGCCAAGGGAGGCTGGAAGCCTGGAGAGCCAGTGCCGCAGGCAGCCCCAGGAGGAGCCTGAGTGGAGTGAGGGCTGCTTGTGCTTGGCTGGCCAGTGTGGGGAGATGCAGAGACGTGCATGAAGCAGACAAAAGTTGGAGAGATGCTGAGCAGGCGTGATGTTGGCTCGGAAGGGCAGGCCTGTGGGGAGGAGGGGGGAAGGCCTCCCCTAGGGTATCTGCACTGTGCCTCTGGTGGTGGTCCAGCCCATCCCCCAGTCCCTCCCTTCTTATTCCTCTCTTATCTCTGTGACATCTCCTGCGGTGGGGGGAGACCAGCTCTATCATTCTTCTGAGAGCTAGAGGGTGCTGGGTCCGGTCTCTCCTGAGCTGGCTGCAGACATGGCCCACTGGGTGCTGGGTGCCTCAGCAAGGGTAACCTGGGCATGGTCTCACCTGCCCTGTCACCCCCTGCTCAGGGAGGGTGGTCACTGCCCTCTATAGCCCTGTGCCGGCTACACAGGTGCCACTCTGGAACAGCTGGTAAGTTGGGGGTGCAAGAGCTGTGGCTGAGGTGGGGTCTCTGCATGAGGAGGAATCATTGAAGGGACACTATTTCTGAGATTAGAACAAAGCACTTGTGTTTCCTAAAATTTTCCAGTCTTATGATGAAAGTGTCCTATTTTTTTTCTTTTTTTTTTGTATTTTATTGTACTTCAGGTGAAGGCTTACAGAACAAATTGTTTCTCATGAAACAGAAGTACACATGTTGTTTTATGACGTTGGTTAACAACCCCACAACATATCAACCCTCTAAATTCTCAACCTTTTTTTTTTTTGGTGAAAATACACATAGCCAAAGATATACCATTTCAAAAATTTCTACACGCACAGTTCAGTGACACTGACTACGCTCTTCCAATTGTGCTGTTATTCTCACTTAAGATGAAGGCTTACAGAACAAAATAGTTTCTCATTTAACAGTTACTACAAATGTTGACCTGTGACAATGGTTAACTATTTCACAACACATCAACAATGTCCTTACTCAGCCTTGGGTTCCCTATCACCAGCTTCCTTGTCCTCTTCTGCCTTCTGGCCTTTGTCACTGGACTCCTGTACCTCGTTAGTCTCATTTGGTTTTACGGGGCTGTCCACTCCCAGGCTGAACAGTGAACCTCGGAGGTAACTTCACCACTGAGCTAAAAGGGTGTCTGGGGGCCATACTCTCGAGGTTTCTCCAGTTTCCTTTAGGCCAGTAAATCTGGTCTTTTTTTTGTGAGTTGAAAGTGTCCTATTTTTATACTGTCATAGAAGAAATAGAACCAGGATAAGGTTTCACAAATTATGTAGCTGGTTTTGACAGAAAAATCTTTTTTCCCTCTGAGATGTTCGGGGGGAATAATAGAACCCGGACCCTCTGATTACACGCTCAGGGAGCTCACAAGGGGTCTGTGTGGCATCTCCCACCCGCTGCAGGAAGGCATGAGCAGATGGGGGAGATGCTGGGATCTAGCACCTGTGGGGGAAAGGGGAGTTCTGATCCTGCCACTGACTTGCCGTATAATCCTGGGGAGAGGGGGGAGGTGATAGCTCCCTGTAAAACAGTGCTGATGGTCTCAGCCGCCCCCCCTGCCCCCACCATGTGGGAAGAGAGCACACGCCCATTTCACAGATGGGGAGAGCTGGGGCTTAGGGAGGTTAAGCAGCCAGCCCAGGGTCACACATCTTGCAGAAGAGGACACTGCTCCAAAGGATTCATGGACTCAGGGGGTGAAAATGACGTCTGCCACCTGGGGGAACGGGGGCTGCCATGGGGAAGTAGAGGACGTGCACCACCCCCGTCTGGCGAAGCTGAGAGCTGGGTTCGTTCCCTGGCTTGGTCCCCCAGCTTTCAGCCCTGCTTCCCACCCCTCTGAGATCGACAGTTCCCAGGCTGCCCTCTCCCATCCCTGGAGGATCTGCCCCCTCCTCACTGAGCCTTTCACAGCAAAGTAGGATCCATAGACTCGTTTATTTAGTTATTTTTTAACTAATATTTTTTTGTGTTTTTGGTGAAAGTTTACACAGCAAATTAGGTTCCCATTTAACAATTACTACACAAATTGTTCAGAGACATTGGTTACATTGTTCACAATGCGTTAACATTCTCATAAATTTCCTTGTGGATGTTTCACTTCCAGTAATCTGGTTTCCCTGTCCCCTTACCCTTTCATCTTTGCTTTAAAGTAATTGTTGGCTGTTTGGTCTCATATAGATGATTTTTTGAAGGTGTATGGTACTCACTGGTAACAGTCTTTATTTTATAAGCCAATCTGTTGTTTAGCTAAAAGGTGACCTCAGGAGGTAGTTTCAGTTCAAAGTGTATGGAGTATCTCAGGATGATAGTTTCAGGGAGTCTTCTAGTCTCAACTGGTCCAGTAAGTCTGGACTTTTTAAGAACTTAGTTCTGTTTCACATTTTTCTCCCCTTCTGTCAGGATCCATCTGTTGTGGCCCTGATTAGAACGGTCATTGGTGGTAGCCGGGCACCATTCAGTTCTTCTGGTCTCAGGGTAGACGAGGCTATGGTTTGTGTATACTTGTTAGTCCTGTAGACTAGTTATTTTCTCTTTGTCTTTGGTTTCCTTCTTTGTCTTTTGCTCCAGATGAGAAGAGACCAATGGTGTTGTATCTTAGATGGCCACTTAAAAGCTTTTAAGACCCCACACACTACTCACCAAACTAGGCTGTAGAACGTAAACTTTGTGAACTATATTGTGCCAGTTGACCGAGTTGTCCGAGAGACTATGGTCCTAGGGCTTCAAACCCAGAAAACCCACCTTGCGAGATGTTTGATTATGTCTGAGAAATACCTGTAACTGTGCTCCTGTGTGCTTTATTGTATATGTGAAAATACATACATACGTACACATCTATATATATGTACGTATGTTATTGTTGTTAGGTGCTGTTGAGTTAGTGCTGACTCATAGCAACTCTATGTACAACAGAACAAATCACTGCCCGGTCTTCCACCATCCTCGCCATTGTTGCTATGTTTGAGCCTATTGTTGCAGCTGCTGTGTCAATCCATCTCATTGAGGGTCTTCCTCTTTTTCACTAACTGTCTGCTTTACCAAGTATGATGTCCTTCTCCAGGGACTGGTTCCTCCTGATAACATGTCCAAAGTATATAAGATGAAGTCTCACCATCCTCACTTGTAAGGAGCATTCTGGCTGTACTGCTTCCAAGACAGATTTGTTCCTTCTTCTGGCGGTCCATGGTATATTCAGTATTCTTCGCCAACACCATAATTCAAAGGCATCAGTTCTTCTTCAGTCTTCCTTATTAATTGTCCAGCTTTTGCATACACGTGAGGTGATTGAAAATACTATGGCTTGGGTCAGGTGCACCTTAGTGCTCAGAGTGACATCTTTGTTTTTTAACACTTCAAAGAGGTCTTTTGCAGCAGATTTGCCAATGCAATACATTGTTTGATTTCTTGACTGCTGCTTCCATGAGTGTTGATTGTGGATCCAAGAAAAGTGAAATCCTTGACAACTTCAAACTTTTCTCCATTTGTCATGATGTTGCTTATTGGTCCCGTTGTGAGGATTTTTGTTTTCTTCGTGCTGAGGTATAATTCACATCGGAGGCTGTAGTCTTTGATCTTCTTCAGTAAGTGCTTTAAGTCCTCTTCACTTTCAGCAAACAAGGTTGTGTCACCTGTATATTGCAGGTTGTTAATGAGTCTTCTTCCAGTCTTGATGCCATGTTATTCTTTCTTCATACAGTCCGGCTTCTCGGATTATTTGCTCAGCATGCAGATTGAATAAGTATGGTGAAAGGATACAACCCTGATGCACACGTTTCCTGATTTTAAACCATGTAGTATCCCTTAGTTTTATTTGAACAACTGCCTCTTGATCTATATATAGGTTCCTCATGAGAACAATCAAGTGTTCTGGAATGCCTGTTCTTCACAATGTTATCCATAATTTGTTCTGATCCACACAGTCGAATGCCTTTGCATAGTCAATAAAACACAGGTAAACACCTTTCTGGTATATTCTCTGCTTCCAGCCAGGAGCCATCTGATATCAGCAATTATAGTCCTCTTTCCGCATATATGTATATATGCAGGCATATATGCCCACGTATACGTACGTATACACGTATATGCATATGCAGATGCAGATGTAAGCACACGTATATTTTTTGGTTGTTGCTACAAGATTATATATGTTCTAGCATTTACCAAAAAATATCCTTTTGTATATGTATGTATGTGTGTGTATTTCTTAGTGACATCATTTATCTTGCCCATTTCACCTACATTTGGTGTTACTTTTCCCATCACCAAAAATAACAAGTGTCTACCATCTAAAAATCCATAGACTCTTGATTCTCAGTCCACCTTTGAGAAGCCGGCCTGGCCCCTCTCAGGATCTGAGACCATTCCCTGTGACCACCTGGGTTGGAGGACGTCTGCCCCCAGGTCCCAGAGGCTGCACCTGGATATCCCTGAGTTCTGGAGGGCAGGCAGAGGAAGAGTGTAAGGCAACCTCAGGGCAAGACCCAGTGGAATCTGGAGCTAGGAATCCCCAAGCAAACCTTGAAGCCCGTTTCCACCTGTGAAGCAGCAGTCCCTGCTAGGGCACAGTATGTGCTCGAAGCTGTGCTAACATGAGCTCTACATGCATGTTCTCATTTCATCGTCATGACCTCCTCATGACCTGCCCCACTTAGCATTCCTGTTCCTGCTGTCCCTCCACTTTCCTGCCTTGGGGCCCAGCTCAGCTCCCTTCTTCTGGAAGCCCCCACCCCCAGGCCAGGTACTTCTGCCTTTGTTTTCAGGTTGTTGACTACTGGTGGGAAGCAGACAAACTGAGGCCATCAAAATTTCGTGAACTGGAGGATTCTTGTTTTCCTGAGACTTGACAAGTTCAAAATGTGTGATGACCGTCCTGTCGGCGGAACTTCCTGGGATAATGTCGAGCTTAGAGACTCAGCCATTCCCTCCCCTCCCAGGACGCTAGCAGGAGGTGGCTGGGGAGGTTCCCAGCCTGTCAGCTATCCCTGTTGGGTGCCCTTGGTCTTGGCCTGGAAGGCTAGCAACTGTTTGGAAGTCCTCCTTGCATGTGGGTTCCCCTGGGAGGGACTGCCCTTCCCCATTTTGTCTGCTCTGCCAGGTTCCGGCTCTGGAAAGAAGGGAAGGAAAGGAGTCAGGACCAGTTACCCCAGGCCTGCATTCCCGTCAGGTGTCCCAACTGGCAGTAACTCACCCATAGATCCCATAATCCTTGTGGGCAGAGTCCCTGTGGCAGCACTTCCAGCCCCAGCCCTGGTCGTGCCTCTTGGGCAGAGTTGGGAAGAGATCTGTAAAATAGGCAGGCCTCCCTGGCGACGAGGCTTGAATTCTGGCTCCCAAAGGACTCCCAGACTCGGAGGTAGCCATGTGTAAACCATGTGACCTTGGGAAGCCACAAAATCTCCCTGAGCCTCAGTGTCCTTAGCTGAAAATGGCGCTTGATGATGTGGTTGTTGAAGGGTAAGAGCTAATGGGCCTCGCATACTTGGCACACCACACGGCAGGGGCTCTGAGTATCCACCGTTGTTATAGTAACAACCAAGGGTTTGGGGTCAGGCTCCAGGGAGGAGCTGCTCTGCCCTCCCAGTCTGTTTTCCCCAGGCCAGTGTTGTGGGAGCGAGCATCCACCACCGAGCTGCACGGCTGTGTGGAAAAGGGGCAAAGTAGCTGTCTTAGTCATCTAGTGCTGTTACAACAGAAACACCACAAGTGGATGGCTTTTAACAAAGAGAAATTTATTCTTTCACAGTCTGGTAGGCTGTAAGTCCACATTCAAGGCATCAGCTCCAGGGGAAGGCTCTCTCTCTGTTGGCTCTGGAGGAAGGTCCTTGTGATAACATCAGTCTTCCGTTGGTCTGGGAGCATCTCAGCACAGGAACCTCAGGTCCAAAGGATGCACTCTGCTCCTAGCACTGCTTTCTTGGTGGTATGATGTCCCCCTGTGTCTCTACTCACTTCTCTCTTTTGTATCTCAAAAGAGTTTGGCTTAAGGTATACTGTCTCATCTTGTAGACCTCATCAGTATAACCGCCGCTAATCCATCTTACTACATCATAGTAAGGAAATCACATCAGATTACAAAATGGTACACAGTGATACAATACTGGGAATCATGACCCAGCTAAGTTGACAGATATTTTTGGGGGACACAATTCAATCCATGACACTAGCTGTCTGCATGGTCCCCACTGCCTAGGAGCTGACACGTTCAGGTCTCAGGATTCAAGTCTCAGCTTTCACCACCTAGCTGTGTGACGATGGGCAAGCCACTTAACCTCTCAGAGCTACAATTTTCCCATAGTGAAAAGGATGATGCTGGTTCTTCTCGGGATGTGGCATACACTGTATGAGGTGTCATCTGTGACCGAGCTCCGAGGCTGGCACAGCAGTGGCTGAGCACAGGGAGAGAGAGATGGTTGTTATGAAGGGGTGGCTCCATCACTGACCTGACTCCATCAGTCCCTGAGCATGCAGCTGGGGCCCGGCCTTGGAGTCAGTGGCTTCACATGAACCGACCTCCCTGGAACTGAGCCTCAGAGGAGAGGTACATGGGCAGGGTGAGACGGAGGACAGGACACAGTCAGGACTTAATGAAGCGAGCTCTGATCTGGCGTGAGGCCAACTAAGCCATAGCTGCAAAGTTGGTTCCATTAGCTTTCTTAATGAGCTATGAAAGCTGGGGAAATAAGTGTGGGAGAGAATAATGGCACATGTCTGAGTCTCTAATTTGAACCTGTGGCTAAAAAGTTAGATTTGACACCACCGGCAGCTCTCCAAATAGCACTGGTGCCTTCGCAGGGAGAAGGAGAGCAAGGGGGCAGGGTGGAACTCTAACTTTATAAGGAAGGACGCTGAGACCTTGAGAAAGAAATACCAGCTCCTGAACCCTGAACTCAGGGTCAGTCCACACCATCCCGCTCCAGACATCTACCCCCAAAGCAGAGGCTGAGGCTGCAGCCCAAGCTGTAAGTGGGCAGAGCCAGGGTCACACTGGCTGGCCAGGGCAAAGCGTGTTAATAACACTCACAGGTACTGACAGCACAAGGCAGGGTGTTCTCACCACCTGTTAAATGAATCCTGCTGTTCCCATCACTTAAAAACTAGAGATGTGTCCCCATGGCAAAACAGCCCTCAATATCACAGAACGGAGTGCCAGGAGGCATCTTAGAGATGGCTGAGTAGAAACCTCTTGTCAAGGAGGGGTGTATGGTAGGTTCAAAATGCTTTTTCCTACCCCTAGCCTTTCTCCGTAGAGAACAGAGGGGCCCCCACCTTGAAAATACGTGAGTTGACACCTAAATTTTCCAACAACATTTTGTTCATTTCTGCTGCCTGAGTGTTCGGCCTTGAGCATGTGCACCGCAGTTTAATCTACAGCCCGGAAATGGCAGCTCGTCAGCGTTCCAGCTCATCCTTACCTGAGGCTGGGGTGAGATCTCTGAGGTGGGTGAGAAGATGTTGGAGGGACTTAGCCCTTCCTGACTCTCTCCTCTCCATCCTCTGGCATGAAACAAAGCTAGAATCCCAAAAAAGCAAAGGGCCTGGTGATGTTATCTTAGCAGTCCCAGCTGACCGCAAACTAGCCTCGGTCTTTATGTGGGAATCCATTTAGATATATTCATTTGAATCTTTCTGTATCTTTTACAAAACTACTGTTGAATGTGTTACCAAAATCTTACACTTTCCCTTCGTATAGGATCTGATGCTAATTTTTTTTTAGAATTTGGTCTTGGCAAGGTTCAAGGAACGTCTGTGCTTCTTTTCACGGGGTGATAAAAGCAGCAGAGCCTACATGGTTTCCTTCTTTGCCAATACTGCCAGGAAGCTCAGAATGAAAATTTGTCCTCATTTCTAGTTATGAATTCACATGGGTTCTGGTACATTTTATTTTACTCTTCATTCTATGAGAATTCGATGTTTTTGTTTTATTTGGTTTCTGTCATACCTTGGAATTATAAAATACTTGAAATCCTGTTGTCAATAGCAGGGCCTGGGGAAACAATGGCACTTGGTGTGCCCCACAGGGGTGGTGGGAAGAACTGGATTCCTGGCTTCCAGGAGGTTCCCTTTCCTGTAGGGCTAATGCCTCTGGGGTTCGTGAGTGGCCACGAAATCCAGAATTTCAGCTTCTTAATTTGCTACTGCCTCACTGATGGGATAGATTGCAAGTCAGTTCTCTTTCCCCGGAATGAGTGGGTATTTTGGCGGAGGCCACAGAGCAGCTTGGCCAGAGCTGGGAGGAAGGGCAGGAGAATGGCACTGGGGAAGGTTGCTTGTCCAGGCTGGTGACCTTTGTCCCTCCTGTGTGTGAGAGACAGATAGGGGATCCTGTGAACACTTACTTGAGAAGAGCCTAGACATGGACCCTGGATGTGTGGGTGGGCATACAGCCTGGATAGGTGGCCTTTTTTGGACTGGGAGGTGGCTGGAAAAGGGTACTGGGGCTGGTTCCTAAGGCTGTGTCTTTACCAAGTCTCTGCAGACATCCCAGCCCTGTGTGGTGCTCTAGGAATGAAGACAGAATGCATTTCCAGCTCTGGGCAATGAGAGGTGTTGGGCCCTGCAGCAGAGATGAGGCCTCAGTGGGAGAGAAAGTATCCAGGCTTGGTCACCTGCTTGGCCAAGGCTATCACAGGTTGAGTTGTGGCAGCAAGCCTTCAGTCTTTCTTGGGCCTGTCTCTGTTCCTAGCTTTCTACTAGGCATGTTGGAGAAATAAGAACTATTGAATGAATGAATAGATAGATGGATGGGTCCCGTTCTCTGGGAGTTCAGAGTCCATATCATAGAGACTTTAGACACATGCACACCCATGTGCCCACCTCTGTCCCAGTCCTTCACCTTTATTCCCCACCCCCACATCCATGCACACCCATGTGCCCACCTCTGCCCCAGTACTTCACCTTTATTCCCCACCCCCACATCCATGCACACCCATGTGCCCACCTCTGCCCCAGTCCTTCACCTTTATTCCCCACCCCCACATCCATGCACACTCTGTGCACACCCCCACGCACTCCTACACATCCCCACACCCCTACACCCTCCCACACCCACATATCTCTTCACATGCATGCACCCATGCACCCATGCACACATTTATTTCAGAACAAGTTTCCCAAGTCTTGTGTAAGCTGTGGTTTTGGCCAGCGCGTTTCTGGCTTGGGGCCAGCCCACTTCTCACTTCTCATGGAGGGGTTGTCTGGTTGTTCTCTCAAAACCCCGGTTCTCCTCTCTGTGCCAGCCTTGCCAGACTCTAGCCCATTGCCCCAGGGCAATGACTTCATCCCCCTGAGCCTCTGTTTCCTCATCTGTAAATTGGCGCTGATGGTCCTGCCCTGCTTGCCTCACAGGGTGGCACCTAGCATTCCCATGAGATAAGGAAGAGGAGAGTGTTTTGTAAACAGCAAATTGTTTTCCATATAGGCAGATGCTTTCGTTGTTTTCCCAACTCTGGAACTAAGAATTCCTCCACCCACGTGGAAACCCTGTCCTTGGGTTTACACCTGAGGGACAAAGTCTGGGACAGAAGGGACACAGCGTGGAGGTGGCCAGGGAGATCTGGTTTGGTCTGAGGCCTCCATTCCACCTGGTGATGCTAGAGGGTCCCATGCAGGTGCCTGTGAGGGGTACAGGCCCCTCCACCCTCAGCCTTTGCTGGGGCTCACTGGCTGGTGGAATCAGCTCGAGCCTTAGCCGTCTAGTTGCTGGCTCTAGGGGAATTTGACAAAGGACAGTGAGGGGAGAAGGGAGAGGTAGAAACCACTCCAACAAAGCCTGAGGCCAAAGAAGAGTCGTTTGTTCAAGGAAATGTCATCTCAAATTCCGTGCTTGTTGAGCTTCAGTTGGGCCCCACACCTTAAGTATAGCCGGGAGCCCCTCTCACAAGGGCCAGAGTCCCACCAGATGGATGCATGTGTGTGGGGGGGTGGGTATCTGTTAGGCATAGGCTGGAGCCATGGAGCTGCCCAAGTGCCATCACAGACCCTTCAGCTTTGGTGGACCTTAGGGGGGCCAAGAGAACATAGGATGGAAATGAAGCAAGGGTGGGGGTCTGTTGGGTTGGCAGAAGGCCCCCCCATCTCCCTATCCTCCCAGCTGTTACTGGGGACTGAGACACTATTGCCCATTCCATGTAGCCCCCAGTGGGCACAGGCATGCAGATGCAGGTTCGTGGAGACCCATTGGCTTCTTCTTGTAGGGCAGTAATGTGGGAGTGGGGCTAGGAGCAAGGAGCCCCTGTCCAGGGGTCCCGGTTATGTGCCTGCCTCTTTCTAGCCCACGACCTGAAGCTTAACCTTTGGGAAACAGAGGCCCAGAAAGGCAAAGGGACTAGCCCAAGGTTATACTGAGAATGAGATTAGAATCTGGGCCTCCTGCCTCCTGACCCTGTGCTCATTCCCATGCCTGGGAAGTTGGGGCTCATGCTCAGGGGACACAGTGTAGTGTCAAGTGTCATGTACCTGCATGAGTTAGGCCAGCTTGTAGCAGTAGCCTCATGGCTGGAGCAGTCAGGATGGGCTTCCTGGAAGAGGAGGTAAAATCCGGTTCACCATAGAGGGTGGGTAAGGTGCAGTCTGCCCCTGGGCAGTGGGGAGCAAGTTTGGCCAGGTTGTCATGCCTTCCATTTGTTGAGCCTCTTTGGGGCCTCTTCAGTTTAATCTTATTTTGTCCTCATAATGATTTATGGAGAGTTCTTCCCCTCACCCCCACTTTATAGATTTGTTCATTAAATCTGTAAATATCACCGAGCCAGTGCTCTGTGCCAGGTCCCGTGTAGACACTGGGACCCAGCAGTGACCAGGGAGACTTGGCCCTGCCCTGGTGGGCCCACAGTCTGATAAGGGAGACAGCGTGGTGCTGGCCTGTCTGGAGAACAGCTGTGTGGTCTGGGCAGGGTTGGATTACCCAGTAAGCAAGGTAAGGCCGTGCTTACCTTGCTTACTGAGTCGTCCGCCCCTGTCAGGGGTTGTAGATTTGAAAAGAGGCTTTGATTCTGTAGGAAGGTGCTATGGGATTAGAAGAGAGACAGATGCCAGCCGTACCTAGAAGCAGAATCTTTGATGTGGAGAAAAAATGTGAAATTCTTCACTGCAGATGATCTGGTAAGCAAGGTAAGCACCGTGCTTACCTTGACTACTGGATAATCTGCTCTTGGGTCGGGGGCCAGTTACTTCCCCTCTCTGTGCCTCGGTTTGTCACCTGAAAAACGGCAATAATGAATTTCCTTCCTCCCGATAGTTATAAAGTGCTGAGAACGGAGCTGGGCACCCTGTAAGCGCAGTAGCCGTGGGTGTGTTTGTTTTAAGAGTTATCAAAGGAACAAGCTAATTGTAGGTTGTAAGCAAGTGCTGCATAGGATGTAAAAAGGGAGATGACGAGGGAGCTTTGGGGAGCTGGAAATGTTCTGTGTCTTGATGGGGCTGTGGGTTGTCACGGGGTGGGTGCGGTTGTCAATACCCATTGAACTGGACTCTTGAGACCTGTGCATTTTACTGTATGTAAATTATACCTCAGTAGACAAAGCACGCAGATAAGGAAGAATAAAGGGGGGAGAGTGAGGGACCCCTGAGGTCCACTTTAGATGGGTGGTCTGGGAAGGCTTTGAGAGGAGGTAACATCAAGGGGAGTCCTGGAGGATGAGTAGGCTATGGCCACTGGGAAGAAAGGTGAGGAAACTGAGGCTCTGACAGGTTTGGGGCTATATCCGAGGTTAACCCTAGGAGTCAGGGCTGATGGCCCAGGGCATTTCCTTGGCAGCTAGGCCAGGGCAGGGTTGGGGATCTTGCTCCTTAGCTGGGGTCTGGCCCCTGTGGTCTCCCCTGCAGCGAGGTCAGTGGGACATTTATCTTGTTTTCTGGGGACGGCCCTCTCCCTGCCCCTCTGCCTATTTTAGGGCCTTGGCACTTGGGGAAGGGCTATTTTAATCTCTGTGGAAAATGGGTTCCTAAATATGGGCTGATTGGGGCGGGAGGCAGCGAGAGGCTCCAACTCAGGTCAGCTCCACCTGCTTTGCGATCCTCCCAGCCTGGTGGGAGGGACAGAGACGAAAGCCGACTTGGAGGAGGTGCTGGGAGGACTTTCCAGAGGAGGAGACATTTGAACTGAGCCCAGAGATTCGGGACAAGAGTGCATGTGGCGGAGAGACAAGCACAGGCCTTGGCAAAGGGTCTTGGGAGAACAAGGCCTGTTTGGGAATAACAGGTAGATCATTCTGGCCAGAATGAAAAGGTTTTGGGGGCCAGGAGTAGTGGGAAATGAGGCGAGAGGGGAAGACAGGCCTCTAGCCCAGGGAGGTGGAGGTGGCCTTTATCTGGAAGATAGTGGGGAGATCTTCCGAGTCGGGGAGGGGGTGATCTGTGGCCGTACCTGGATGAGGCCCAGAGCGGGAGAGGTGGGGGCTGAGGACACCATTGAAAGCGTTCTGCCTATGTGCTTGGGGTTTTATGAGACGAGAGAGAGGACGCTGGCATGGGGGTGAGACGCCAGGGGCTGTAGGATGGGGGCGCTCCAGGAGCCAGCTGGAGCCCTGACAGGAGATGGTCAGGTCAGGCTGGGGAGGAGGCAGTGAAGGTGGGGGGAGAGCTAGGAGGCAAAGCAGGGAAGGGGTGCAGAGAAGGCAGAGCAGGGAGGGAGGAGGCTGTATCTTCGGGTCTTGTGGGCTGAGGACTAGGGCACTCCTGGCTAGAGCCACCTTGGGACGTTGTCTGGGTGGGCTGAGTAGGGTGACTGAGCCCTCTGCCCCAGCACTGTGGGATGAGCAGCTGGTGGTACTGGAGAGCTTTGTGGGCATGGAACTGAAAGGCGTTCTGGGAGGCAGGGGCAGCAGGAGCAAGGGCTCCGTGGTGTTCAGGCAGGGAGTGTCTGCTCATAGTAGCCTTCACACACCCTACATCCTGGCCTGGGTAATGGAGCAGGGGCCTGCCCCAGAGCTGGTAGAGGGGCTCACTTCGCCCCTGGCTCCCTGCATTCCCCAACTCCCGGGCTAGAGCTGAGGCGAGAAGCTTCAGAGACGGAGGAACAGCTGGGGACAGCAGACATGGAGAAGCCATGCTTTCTTCTCCCCTCTCTTGGACACCATCCCAGTTCACCTTTGCCTAGAGAGCTTGGTCCCAGAGTCTGTTTCACACAGCGCCCTGAGTGAAGTGGCTCAGTTCTCCCCATCCTGAAGAGGAGGAAGCCCAAGGCCAGAGGCAACCCAGGGTCCCATGGCTACTGAGAGCGTGGGGCTAATCAGAGCCCTGGTCTTGGCCTTCAACCCCAGTCCTCAGCCCTCCTCACCTGGCAAACAGAATGTGTCTGGGCCTTGGGTGGGGGTAGGGGTTTGCCTGGGCTCTCACCGAGTCATCGTAGTAATTCAGTTCCAAACCCAGCTCTCACTTGGCCCGGCTAGCACTTCCTTCAGACCAGGGTCTTCCCTGCTTCCAGACCCTACCTCTGGGTCTACACCCTGCGTGCCAGGGTCTGCAGGTGTGGGAGGAGGACCAAGCCTGGGCAGCTGGGTCACCTGGCAGTGAGGATGGCATTGTTGTTCCAGCCCTGTACAGTGGTTCCCAGGGAGGCTGCGGAGTCGCCTTGGAGTTCGGGGACTAACTGGGCCTCACAAGGGGTCACGACCAAGCAACTCACTTTAGAGGCACTTTTCTCCACAGCAGTGGTTTCATTCCTGCGCCCCCTCTCAGAGGATCTGGAGTCTTAATTACCCTTGCTCCTTCAGGGGTGCAGCCGGCACTCTCTCTACTCTGGGCTGGGTTCCTCGAAGCCATGAGCTGTTGAGGGATGGACTGAGGGGTACAGGGCAGGCGGCCCAGCAGGCCTCAACCCCTCCTGCTGGAAGCCTTCCCTGAGGCTCCGGCTCTCCTGTCCCAGTGGGGCCTCTGTAGGGCAGATTTCCACATCAGCACGTCCCACCCCTTTCCGTAGCCTCTTCCGGTACCCTCCACTTTGTTTCACATAGAGGTGCTGTATGAGGGTAACAGGGGAGGTGCTGAGGACCTGCTGTATGCCAGGTGCCATCCTGTGTACTTTATACACATGACTTCCAATATTGGTCACAACCATGTCATCCCGTTGTAAAGATGAGGAAACTGAGACTCAAGGGATGCAGCCCCTGGCCAGGGGTCCCACAGCTGATGTGTGATTTGACTGTAAAACCCACTCAATTTTCACTTCACTTGCTGCCCCCCAGAAGAGAGGCAGGGGCTTCTTTGATCTCTGAGCCCTTCTAGGCTGTCAGCCCCCTCCCAGGGCCTCCCTGAGCCTTGCTAAGTTGCTTGAGCCCAGGGCTGACCCTCAGGTCCAGAGGCTCCTCGGACCATGAGTCAGGGGAACCTGGATGCAAATCCTCATTCTTTCCCTCATAAGCCGTGTAACCTTGGGCAGGTCACAGGCCTCTCTGAGCTTCTTCATCCTTGTCTGCAAAATCAGGACAGTGGCCCTGTCTGAGTGGCTGCCAGGGAGGTGAGCTGTGGGCCTGAGTCTCTCTGTGCCCACCCACCCATAGCTCCTGTATGACAGCTCCAAAGCCCGGCAGGAGGTGGACCACCACTGGCAGGCGTCGGGCGGCCCGCACATCGTGCGCATTCTGGACGTGTACGAGAACATGCATCATGGCAAGCGCTGTCTCCTCATCGTCATGGAATGGTATGCCAGCCTGCCCTGCCGCAGCGCCCGTGGTGCCCCTGCGGCCCCAGGCTCCCAGCATCCTTCTAGAGGCCTTCTCCATACTTGAGATAGCAGCTCTGGGTGCCACCCCAGACCCTGAGGTCGCAGCGGGGGTGACTCAAAGTCTGCTTTGGGGCGGTAGGTCCGACCACGGGCATTCCCTCAAGGGCTCTAATATGGTCTCCCTGGGTGTGATCTCCACTTAGTGAAGAGTGACTGGAAGAGCCATCAGGGAAGGCCACCAAGCCCTGAATGTTGAGGATGGGGAGATTTGGGGAAGAGTGGGACATAACACAGCCCCTCTCCTTCCTGCCTGGGTCTGCACTCCCAGGCCCTGCCAGATGCTGGGTGATTGGAGGCTGGAGCCGGGAGCCTGGTCTCCTCCTCCCTGGGCTTCTCTCACTACCACTGTGGCTCTCGGTTCCGGTCT
The DNA here is from genome assembly GCA_030035585.1 of Dugong dugon. Lineage (NCBI taxonomy): Eukaryota > Metazoa > Chordata > Mammalia > Sirenia > Dugongidae > Dugong > Dugong dugon. Next base: position 16,772,331 of record CM057481.1, on the reverse strand, counting down.
TCCTCACACCTGAACCCCCCCACCCTCCCCCAGTTCTAAGAGTTCCTTCAACGCACCTAAGCTGAGGGCCCACCATGTGCCAGGCTCTGCAAGACCCAGGGAAGGTGATTGCGGCTTTTCCCTGAGGGGTATCTGATACCTCCCCACCCTGCTCACTTGCCATCACCTTCCGTTACAGCATGGAAGGTGGAGAGTTGTTCAGCAGGATCCAGGAGCGTGGCGACCAGGCTTTCACTGAGAGAGGTATGTGCGTGCAGCTGGACTGGGGTGAGGGGGATTTGGGGTGAGGGGGATGGACCAGAGTTACTGAGTGATGCTGAGCAAGGCCTGTCCCTCTCTGTACCTCAGTCTCCCCATCTGAACAAGAGAGGGTTCTTGTGCCTGTGACACTGTCGGAGATGGACTCCCTTGGGATGGAGGCCTCAAAGCCTCTTGGCGCTGATCAGTTAGCCCAGGTCTGAGGAAGGAGGTCTGGGTGGGCTGGAAGCAACCCTGGAGGAAACTGGGGTGACTGAGATAGGGGTCCAGGACAGGCGTCCTGGGTGACAGGAATGCTATCACCGCTTGTGCTGGCCCACTAGTGTGTGCCCAAGGTGGGTGATAGGAGTGTGGGGACCCCAGGCTGCCTGACCTTTGACTGGCCTCACTGACCCCCTCCCTGCTTCACCTCTGCAGAGGCTGCAGGGATCATGCGGGACATCGGAACCGCCATCCAGTTCTTGCACAGCCGGAACATTGCCCACCGGGATGTCAAGGTAAGGTGCTGGCACCATCCCACTCCAAAACCCTCCATGGCTCCCAGCACCCACTGGGTGAAGGCCAGGTTCCTTGGTTGGCATTCAAGGCCTGTGCCCCTGGCTCAGACCACTCTTCGTAGCCTCATCTCCCATGGTTTCAGCGGACTCGTTCTGTTCTAGCCAAGTGAGTCTCTTTGTTTCCTTCAAACACTGTGTAGTCCCAACAGCAATAAGATTAACTGAGTGCCTACCTCAAGCCAATAGATGCCCTGACGAGCACCTCACTTAACCCTTACCCGGTCCTGTGAGCTAGGTACCATTACCCATTTTACAGGTGAGGAATTGGAGAGACGAAGTGACTCGCCCAAGGCTGTGCAGCTAGTAAGACACTGTAATGGGATTCATTCATTCGGTTGTTCGTTCTTTCAGCAAGGATTTTTGTGTACACGCGCTTGTCAGGCCTGACACTCGTGGGGCTTCTGTGAAGTAGCAGCTATAGTTTTGACAGATTAGACCCCCTAATACCAGCATTTTAAGGGAAAGAAGCCACTTTCTGGGCACTGGAGGAAGGAACAGAGGCAGTTCCAGTTGCTGGGTTGATTGCCCTTCCAGTGGACGGGCTTTTGGGATGTTCTGATGGCTCAGCTCTCCAAATTTTATATCCTGGCAGGATGAGCCTTAGGGGTCATCATGATCAGGTGGATAAAATGCAAACTGAGATAGCCCCACACATCTACATGTACACACGCCCGTGCACGCACACGTGTGTGTGTGAGCTACCATCAGAGCAGAATCTGTTCCTCCCGGGCCCTTTGCCCCAGGCCTGGAGCATCACCTACCTTGGCTTCTTTCCTTCTGAGACCTGGGCAGAGGGGAACTGGGGGCCCAGCTGCTGCATCAGGCCCTTCCTCTGGCTGAGTACTGCCAACCTGCGTAACTATCCTTTGATACCAGACACTCATCTATGGAACTCTTGCTTTACCTTGGCCTTGGCTTTTTTTCTCCAAGGGGAGAAAAATCTTCTGCAGAGGAGAGACCCTTATGTAGACTAAACCCACTTCCCTGTTTTCCTCCCAATCCAAGGTCAGATCATCTCAGACAGGACCTGATAAATACCTTCCACTGGCTCTAAACCAGAGCTCCCACCAATGCCCCGTCCTATCGTCCCAGCTCTGCTTGGGGGTCCCTCCTGCTCCTCTCCATTGTCCTGGGTCCTACCCATTCATTAAAGGCTGCCTCCTCCACTCAGCCCTCCCAACTACCCTCTTGGCCTAGGCCTCTCTGTGTTCTGCGACCAGGAAGAACCGCTCTATATGGCTCCTGGAGTTTGAGCAGGGAGGCCTTCTCCCCGAGCAACCTTGTGCAGATCCGTGGGCTGGGTGCAGGATACGTGCTTGGCAACACTGGCTCACGAGCAGTTGGCCTTCTCCCAGCATCCTCATTCTGACATTTCACTGGAACTTTGTGAACTCTGGATCAAAAGTTCCTGCCCCTGGGCTCTCTGTGGCACTCGGTCATGCACAGCCTTGGCTGAACACCTGCCTTTCTTTCCCCTCTGTGAATGGGCGTATCACCCCCTAGCCACTGTGGTCTTTTCTATATTTGGCCCACGCTGTTGGCAGCCAAGCCCCAGAGGTAAACCTGGCACCTTCCCAAGTTCAGTGGTAGAGGAGTCCAGCTGAAGATCAGCTTGGGCCTCTGCCTTCACCCTGTGCCTGACTCCAGACCAACATTTTCTCTCCCTGGCCTAGCCCGAAAACCTGCTCTACACATCCAAGGAGACAGACGCAGTGCTCAAGCTCACCGACTTTGGCTTTGCCAAGGAAACCACCCAGAATGCCCTGCAGACACCCTGCTACACTCCCTATTATGTGGGTGAGTCCTTGGTTTCTATTCCCCCACCCCTGCTGTACACCACTGTGGTATGGGACAGCTGGTGGGTTGTAGAACCCAAAGGGTTAAAGCCCAGCAAGGAGGGAGGGGGAAAGGTCTTTCTGCACGGAGATGGGGGGCTGGAGGCTGCAAAAATATTCTCCCAAACTTCAGCTTATGCTTTTGAAAATAGATCCAGGAAAATTCTGGCTGTGGCCTGTGTGCTGAATGACATCACAGCAGCTCTAAATATATACGTGATAAAAGGCTGCCATCAGCTCCGACGGAGCCCAACTGCGGTTGTTTTTCTCTGGCTTTTATCTTCCTGGGATTCATATTCAGGAAGCGGGCAAGCCTTTCCTGCTACATCAGAGGGACACAGGGCACCAGCCACCTGCCCTGTGGGACAGGGTCCCTTAGGCCAGGGCACGAATGGGGTCTGGGGTGTGCACATACTCACGCTTCCTGGAAAAGCTCCCTGCTCCCCTGCGAGTGGGCAGCCCCCAGATCTGGAAAAGTCCTTGCTGAAAGTGAGCTTACCTAGGGGGGCGGGGGCCATGACTTGCTTTACAGAGGACTCTTCTCCTTCAGGGGAAGCCTTCCCTGAGGACTGTTTATGGGGCAGGAAGGCCTCTGAGGCAGCTCAGATGGCATCTTGCTTGCCAGGGTGTATTTTGTAGTATTTTAACTTAGAAATCTCCTAGCCTACCCAGCTCATTGCACAGATGGGAAGACCAAGGCCTCATGGCTCTGTAGTGGAATTCGGAGCCCCGCCCCCTGCCCCTCCATTCTTGTGAACCAGGGAAGCAAGGGCGGGGCAGCTGGTAGGCTGCTGCCCTCTCACCTCTGGCAGGACCCCATCTTACCCTGGAGTGGCCTCCTCCTCTCCTCCTGTGACAAGGCTGAGACTGGCAGGGGAGCTGAGGGCCCAAAGGAGCTAGGGGGCTGTCACTCCTTACAGCCTAGCCTGGAAGCGGGCTCGTTTTTTGCGGGAGCTGTTTTTCCTCCCTTCACTTCACACACATGCTGCCTTCCCAGAAGGTGCCAGACACCAGTCTGCTCGGCCCCATCCCCCAGTCAGGGCACCTGCTCCCTACCTTGCCCAGGCCTCAGGCTTCTGCCTGGGCTCCAGGACCCCTGGGACTGAGAACCTTTCTCTGCCCCCTGCTCTGGCAGCCCCTGAGGTCCTGGGTCCAGAGAAGTACGACAAGTCATGCGACATGTGGTCCCTGGGCGTCATCATGTACATTCTGTGAGTGCCACCCCTGCCCCGCCTCCCCTCCCTGCCCCCGCCCCTGCTCCACACCCTCAGTACCTGCCCGCACACACTCTTGGTGAGGGGCTTGAGCGAGTCATTCCTCGTTTTGCCTACCCTTCTCTGGTCACAGGACCCTCCCTTTCAGGCTGCCTGTGAAGGGGCTCCCCCTGCTAAAGGCAGATGGTGTTTCTGGGATGTGTCTGGGAGTCCCAAGAGCTGGGATTATTGCCAGGGTGTCCGTCTGCCTGTCTCCCTGGTCAAGGGCTTGGGGAGGAGAAAGGGTCTGCCCTGGCACTGTTCCCCTCTACTGTGCCAAACGACCTCCACCTTCCCCTAGCCTGTGCGGCTTCCCGCCCTTCTATTCCAACACGGGCCAGGCCATCTCCCCAGGGATGAAAAGGAGAATCCGCCTGGGTCAGTACGGCTTTCCCAACCCTGAGTGGTCGGAGGTCTCTGACGATGGTGAGTGAACCTCTGCCCAGCCTGCCCACCTGGCCCCCTTGGCCTTCAATCTGAGAGACGCCATTTTGGAGTCAAACTGGCCTGTGTTCAAATCCTAGCTCCCTACTTCCCGGCTGTGTGACTAGGCAAGTCATCTAACCTTTTGAGCCTCAGTTTCTACATCTGCCAAATGGACACAAAACTTACCTCCTCAAAACCCCCTCTAACTCTAATCTGTCACTCATGTTTTCCCCTCTGGGGACCACAGACAGGTCTGCCCCATGTTAGTATCTATTGCTGCTTAACAAATTACCCCGAACACTGGTGGCTTAAAACAATAAACATCTGTTAGCTCACTGTTTCCCCGGGTCAGGAATTTGGGGGCAGCTTAGCTGGGTGTTTCCGGATCAGGGTCTGTTGTGAGATTGCAGTCAAGGTATCAGCTGGTGCTGCAAACGTCTGAAGATTTGAGGGGGCGCTACAGGATTCACTGCCAAGGTGGCTCACTCCCATGGCCCAGTAGACTGGTTGAGTGTCCTCACAACATGGCAGCTGGCTTTCCCTAGAGCCAGCAATCCAAGGAGAACAAGGAGGAATGTACCATTGCTTCTGCCATACTCTTGGTCACAGACCAACCCTAATGTCACATGGGATGGGACTACACAAAGCCTGAGTACCAGGAGGTGGGGATCTTTGGGGACCTTCGTGGAGGCTGGCGGCCACAGCCCTCCTTTCCTATGACAGCCTGTCAACGATCACATTCCTCCCCCCCCCCCCCCCCCGGGATTGTTCTCTGATCTCTGCCTACACATTTCCCCACTCACTCCCAGTTATTCGGTTTCGTGCTGGCCATAGGGGATGCAATAGTGAGATGAGGCACATGCAGCCCCTGCCCCTACAGAGCCTGTGGTCGGGCCACTGTCTCCTAGGAATACTGCAACCTTATCTCTCCCCTCTCCTCCCTGGCCTCCCTAGCCAAGCAGCTGATCCGCCTTCTGCTGAAAACAGACCCCACAGAGAGGCTGACCATCACACAGTTCATGAACCATCCTTGGATCAATGTGAGCGCTTCCTTGTCCTGCAGCGGGCAGGGTGGTGAGCAGGAGTGGGGCTACCAGGGCATTGATGTCCAGACCTGGAGGTCCTGGCATGGGGCTGGAATGAGTCTGTGTGCACGGAAGTATAGTAGCATCCCACCAACAACCTGGCTGTCCCACTGCCCTTCACCTCCTCGAGCCTCAGTTTCCCTATCTGAGACGAGGAGAAGAGGTGGGTGGTGGGGGAGCCCATACTGTCTCCAGTGCCTCCAAGTTCTAACCCTTGGGCTCGGGACTCTTTCCAGCAATCGATGGTGGTGCCTCAGACCCCACTTCACACAGCCCGAGTGCTGCAGGAGGACAAAGACCACTGGGATGAAGTCAAGGTGGGTGGGCCCTGCCTCAGTCTTCCCATAGGTTCCAGGGCTTTTGGAAGAGAGACTCCAAGGCAGTGGCTACCCAGTGTCTGGACCTTTGGCTTCTCTCTGTACCTGGAGCACAGGGTGTCTGTGACTGCCCAGTGGCCCAACCACAGCTCTCAGAGCACAGGGTCACACTGCCCATTCAGGGTGGTGCTCCTGGCTCACTCCCTCAATGAAGGGAGGCTTTGGACTAGGGTCTTTGTGAAGGGGCTTTGACCCCAAGCTTTTGCCATACCTCCTTTTATAACCAACATTTGGGAGGGTGGTCAGCCTGGTTTTAGACCCAGCAAGGCTTGGGTTTGACTATATGGGTCAATAGCTCAGAGCTCTGGGGTACCCAGTGCACAATCTCTAGGCCCCAGGGCCCTGACTACCTATCATGATGGCGCCCCCAGGTCCCAGCCCCGCTTACCCTCTGTGTGATCCCAGGGAGTCACTCTCCTCTCTGGGCCTTAGTGGATAAGCACATGCCCACCACAAAGAACCGTTGTGAGGATTCTGTGATACAAAGGGCTTGACTCAGGGCCAGGCATACACTGGGCATTTGGACAGCGCAAGCTGTCGTTGCAGGAATGTGGTGGCTCTTGAGGTCATTACATCCTGATCTCTGAGCTCCCTGTCTGTCCCTAGGAGGAGATGACCAGTGCCCTGGCCACCATGCGGGTGGACTATGACCAGGTGAAGATCAAGGACCTGAAGACCTCTAACAATCGGCTCCTCAACAAGCGGAGGAAAAAACAGGCAGGCGGCTCCTTGGCCTCACAGGGCTGCAACAACCAGTAGCTCACGAGGTCATGGAAGAGCCAGGCCTCTCAGCCTGGGGGACAAACTGGAGCGTGCTGAGGCCCTGGCCAGAGGGCCCAGGGTTATTTTTTTAACAAAAGGATTATTTTGCTGTGTTGTAATTTTTCACTTGGAATTTCGGGGTGGGGGCCCTGACCCAAACCTCCTTCAGAGCGCTAGTCTCAGCCCAGGCCCTAGGAAAGGGCCAGAGCCTAGGGGCTGGAGAGTCACCTGCTACAGTTGCAGTGCCTTTGGCCAGGGTGGCCTTAGTGGCACCTTGGCTCTGTCCCATCCTGGAGCATGACCTCAGCCTTCTAGACCGCTAGGAGTTGTGGCTAGGCCTCCCATATTCCATGGAGCACCCCCAAGGGGTGGGTAGACCCGCCTGGCCTTGGGAAGGGCATCGGCCACTGGTTGCCATGGTGACCGGGGATAGTGTTGCTGTCTGTGAATGCTGAATGAAGGAGGGAGGGAGAAGGGGCAATCAAGGGTCCGTACCTGTCTTCTTGGGAGGCTGATCTCTTTCACACTGGGTCTCCCCTCTTAGGCTCGCCCCTCTTTGGCATCCCTCGGTAGTCCAGCCCTGCCTTGCCGCACTCCCCTTCCAGATGGCCCTCAGAGGTCTCCCCCCATGGAGTCTCCGGGCCCAGCCATCCTGTCACTGCCCCTTGCCTGAAGGGTGATCTCTCATCTCAGCTGAGAATTGTGGGGTGGGGTACTTTTAACCCTTTTCCACTTTGGAAAGTACCACTGTGACAGAAGCCACTTGCCTACCAGATCCCAGGCAGGCAAGCCCCTCTTGGTACCTCCATGTGAGGGCTCATCCTCTGCCCTGCCCTAGGAGATGGCGGGGGCTGCCTCTTGGTGTACTTTTGTGGGAGTGTTCATGACTGTGGGTGCCTGGGGGCAGGGTTAAGAGACTCCCCTTTAATCAAGGTCTCTTTCTACACTCCGGGTAAGGCCTGAGGTGGTGGAGGGCTGCTGAGCAATGCTCAGAAGGTCTGGTCCTGGCTTTGGCCCGCGTCAGGGCAGAGGCACCTTCCCTCTGGGTCCCCGTTTACTGAGCCCCACCCTTTCCAGAGCAGCCTCGGAGTACCAGGTGCCTGATATGGGCCTGACAAGTGCCTGACACCCAGCGTGCTTCCTGGCCCCTCTCTTAATGGCTGGGAAACTCCAGACCACGTCAGATAGGACAACACTGCTGGATTTTATATCTGGATATTAATAAATACCATTTTGGCATTTCCCACTCGTTCCTGGGTTTCTGTTTTTCTAAATGGGTGGACACAACTGGCCCAAGGGCAGCTGCTCCCACCCACTGGATTTCACCTGGCTGGAGAGGGTGCCTCAGACCTGGTAAACACATCAGGCTGACTCTAAGGTCACCGTGGCCCAGACAGGCTTGGAAAGGTCAGAGGAGCTGCAGGATGGCAGGTGCATGCCCCCAGCTCTGCACCACCCCCAAGGCACTGTGTGTGTGACACCCACCTCCGGCCCCCTGTGCACCAGCGTCTGCCCACATCGGCCACCCCCAGCTGCATGCCAGCCTGCTGAAGGACGGGCGGGCGGAGTGCCTGCTGCAGCGCTGAGCTATTTTCAGAAGCTGCCAGATTTCATTTGGCAGCGAGAGTGTCGGGGAGGGGAGGGGGCGGGACGCTGAAAGACTCTTTTGACTACTCCAGCAACAGAGTACCCTCAGCCCTCCGGGGCCCTCGCAGGCAGCCTCAAGGGGGCTCTGACTGTGGCATTTTTCCCCTGCTCCTCTCTCAAAACCTCCCAGTCTTCTAAGAGCTCTTCTGGCAACCACAGCACTCCCCCCCCCCCCGCCCCCTTTCCCTCAAGGCATGGGGGAGGGTGCCGAGATTGTAGCAGGTGGGGGATAGGCTAGTATTCCTGAAATGTTCCTCTGCTTTCTAGCCTGGTGACTTTGGGCAACTACCCCAGCCTCTCTGGTCCCAGTTTCCTCGATTGTATAGTGGGGATGATAAGCATGCCCGCCTTGGAGAGTCATCTGGGGATTCGGGCAGATGATGTGTGTAAAGTACTCAGTAGGGTTTGTGGTGAGTGCTCATGCGCAGCGTCCATCGGCGCTCCCCTGCATCCTTGGAGAAGTACCTAGAGTTGTCCAAGGGAGAAGCTACTCAGCTCCAAATCTGCCTCTGGGACTTCCCTACCAGGAAATCAGGCCTTCTCCGCCCATGGGGTCTTAACTCCCAAGGGCCGGCTCTCCAGAGCAGCATCCCTTGGGCCTCCTGGACCTCAGTTCCAATCTTGGGCGTTAAGAAGGTCAGTCCACCCCTCTGAGGGGCCCTTGAGCTCCCTGCGTGAATTCTGGCAGCCCCATGGGGCCTGCCTTTCAGGCCAACCCTCCTAGCATACTTGTTTTTCACCAAAAGCAAAGGCAGATATAGTCCATGTAGCGACAAAGTTGCTGAGGCTCTGATGGGCTCCCTCATTTGGCTACCAAGCACCCACTGTGCCCTAGGCCCCATGCTGGGTGCAAGGGAGGTACAGCAGTGAAAGCTTCAGATGGGCCTCACGTCAGGACGTTTACACGTATGAGAGAGAAGGACAAAACATCACAAAACACATGTTGAACACGACCTTGATGCTGTCTATGAAGGAAGGACGTGGGGGAAGAAGTGTCATGGGGCAGCATAAGCCAAAGGGGGAATTGATGCACCCCAGTGGCTGGGAAGAGTGCCTGGCTCCATCTGCCCCTCAGCTCTGCTTGTCAGTGCTTCTCTCTGTGGTTGGCCTTGATCCTTCACCCACGCTGGCCTTCTGCATGTGTAAGTCCATGGCTGCAGCAGTCCCAGCTGGGAGGGCATCTGCTGAGGTGTCTGCATGCAGGTCCCAGGGAAGGATTCTGATTGGTCATACTTAGCCTGTTGCTATTGCAGGCAGCATGGAGGATAGGAGGGAGGAGCATGCCCCTTCTGTGACTGGGGGGTAGGAGTGGGCAGCAAACAACAATTAGCAGAGGAGAGGATGGCAGAATAGCCCTCCTTATCTCCCATGTCTGCTTGGTCTTCTCCAAGAGCTTGTAAGGAACCTGGCGCAGAGACAAGCCCAGCTCAGGGCCTGGCCCCCAGTCTCCAGAATCAAGTGCAGCTCTCACACGCCAGGGCTGGGAGACTGCATGCCTGGCCAAGTCACACTCCTCCTTGGGCCTCAGTGTGGCTGTCTGTGAAATGGGAGCAAATCCTTGATAAGCAGCTGGAATCAGGTAAGCTAAGCCAAGTGGTGACACGTTCACATCAGCCTGTCCAGGCACACAGGCGTTTTTACTGGCTCTGGGGTGGCTTCCCTGGGAGCTTTCAATAAGGAATCCCATGAGTAGTGTGTGCAGTGCACACATGTGCGTGTGTGAGTGCATGTGTGTGGGGGGTGGTGGGTGTTTCTTCCCAGGGGTGCTCTCCTACCCTGCCTGTCCTGTGAACCTGGTGCTGGCCGGCTTTCAGCCGCCCGCCTCATTACGATTCCATGCCAGCCCCTTGCAGCCCTCAATTCAGCACCTTCAGTGCAGCGACAGAGTTGAGCCTCAAAATGCAGCCTCTGCAGGGGTCTCAGTGCTTCTGGGCCTGTTTGAAACTCTCTGGCAGGCATGGGGAGGGGACATCAGGCCCTTGTGGCTGTCTTTGGGCCTGGCTGCCTTGGGCTGAGCCTTTGCATCCCTGGTGGGTCCTCACAGCTGCCCCCAAGCCCAGCAGTGTCAAATTCTTTCCCTTGTCTGGCTAGGCAGCCAGCACGCCCACCCCTTGGAACCATTGAGGCTGACAGGCAGGGAAAGGTCCGGGAATTTTATCTTCTATCCTATGTGTGGGGTAGGATGGAGTTGTTTAGAGCCAGGAGACCTGAGCTTCGGGTAACACTAGGCCTTGGGCAAGATGGTTGCCCTTTCTGAGGTTCTCTATCAGTGAAGTAAGGCATGACAATCAGGGCTAGATCCTTGCCAGCATCCTCAGCAGATGTGTCGTCACTGGTGGATGGGTTGTGAGGAACACTCTGTGGTCTCAAGCAGATCACGCACCTCCCTGGGCCTTAGTTTTCTTACCTGTTAAACGGGAGTAACCTTGACAATGGTGGGGCAGGGCTGGGGTAGAGAAGGGAAGAGGGGCAGCCAGGCCTGAAGGCTTTGGTCACCAGCGAGACCCAAGTGTCTGTTAGGTGGCGCGCCAAGCTGCCCAGGACTCTGTTCTGTCCTTTCTCCATTTCCCTTGACCAGAAGGCAGTGGGCGACTCAAGGGACTCAGAGCAACTAGGGGTTGGAGGACAGGGCAGGTTAATTGGGGTGTGGGGCCGCCTGTTGGTCCTCTGGGTGAGTATTCAGTGGACGCCAACTATGTGCCAGAGCCTGAGGAAGCTGTGGTCCTGCCTGGGGGGAGGTCGGGAGGAGGGGAGAGGACTGCAACATCATAATGAACAGCTGCCATTTGCTAAGTGCCTGCTGTGCACTGGGACTGTTCTGGGACTTTACATGGATCATCTCCCTTAGTCCTCACATTCCCATCTTACAGGCAGAGAAACTGAGACCCAAGCTCTTAGACACTGCTGGAGGAGGCCAGAGGAAGGAAATGCTATTTTTGGCTGGGGACAATCATAGAAGGCTTCCCAGAGGTGGTGACTTGTGAACAGAAAGGGAAAGCCAGATTTGGATAGAGAAAGATTTGGGGAAAGGGCATTCCAGCTAGCAGATACAGGGTGAGGCAGGTGAGGAGGCAGGAATGGCATGTACAGGTACGAACGGAGAACAAGTCTGTTTAATAGACGAGAGGTGGTCAGGGGCAAAAGTTGTCTCGTTTTCTGCTGCAGGGGCCATGTGGATGAAGCAGATTATGCCTCCACCTCCGGCATTCATCTGTGTTCACAGCAAGCCAAGGAGCAATCAGTCCTCAGATCTGGCAGGGACTCTCCATGCAGAAATGAGGCAGGCCCCCTCAGATACCCTGTAGAGCAACCTTCCAGTGCGGAGACCCTCCCCAGCCTAGCCTCACTTCCAGGTGATGGGACCTTGACTCAGGGGCCATGTCTCCCCACCTAGGCTGCTGGGGCTGAATGGAAGCATCCCTTGGAGGCCGTTAGGGTTCTTTTTTTTTTTTTTTTTTAGCAATGGATGGTGTGTGTGAATAATCCAGCACAGCCAGTTTTTCTGTACACATGTGAACAGATTGTTATTTCTTTTTTTGTTGTGCTTTAGATAAAGGTTTACAGAGCAAATTAGTTTCTCATTAAACAATTAATGCATATATTGTTTTGTAACATTGGTTGCCAACCCCATGACATGTCAACAGTCTCCCTTTCTTGACCTTGGATTCCCTATTACCAGCTTTTCTGTCTCCTCATGCCTGCTCGTCCTTGTCCCAGGTCTGGTATGCCCACTAATTCACGTTTTGTTTTATGGGCCTGTCTAATCTTTGGCTGAAGGGTGAACCTCAGGAGAGACTTCAGTAATGAGTTAAAACGGTGTTTGGGGGCCATACTCTCGGAGTTTCTCCAGTAAGTCCGATCAGGGTTCTATTTCTTCAGCCACAGGGCCCATCAAAGAAAAGCCATGTAAGTGAGGGGCTGGGCTACTTAACTCTGGGCCTGGCCTGCCCCAACTGCCCCTTGGAGCCTCTAGGACAGACAGTCCCCTCAGCACCATCAGGTTCTGTACCTGCTGTACGTCAGACTTACGTCATACATGACCTATTTTACATTTCTGTTCTTCCAATAGCCCTCCTAGGCAGGGGTTATGCCCATATTGCAGACGAAGGCACCAAGGCTCAAATGGCACCAAGTAGATAAAGTACCCAGGTTCGTACAGATGGTGCATGGCACAGCCAGGGTCTGGAGCCTGGGGTTCTGCAAACCCCTCCATAATAGGAAGATTGTCCCTGCTCAATGAGTCCCAACCCCATCAGAACCCTGCCCTGATCTAACCTTGCTGGAAGCATCACAAATCTGCCCCTGCCTTGCCCTGCTCTTCTGTGCCCCTGGCAGATGGAGGAAGGGTTCTTGGGGCAACCTCCCAGGCCCTCTGGTCCCTAAGCCTGGGCAAGAGTGCTGGGCACCTCTCAGAATGGTTTAAAGTCAGGGCACTTCCCTGCGGACGAGACAGACGTTGGGCCCAGGTCATGCGGCCCAGGATCCCCTCCCAGTTCTGCTCTCTGACCTTGGATAACTCCCTTAACCTCTCTGAACCCTGTTTCTTCATTAGAACACGGGGACAGCAATGTATTCCCTTTGGGCTGTGAGGCAAACTCGTTGCTGTCGAGTTGATTCCAACTCACAGCGACCCTGTAAACAAACAAACAAACAAACAAAAAAACCCATTGCTGTCGAGTCGTTCCTGACTCATAGCAATCCTATAGCTCCCAAAAAATGTCACCTCCCACAAGAGACTGTGTGGGGCATAATGGTGTGCAGGGAAGTGTTGAGTCACAAGTTAAAAGCCTTCAGGAGGGAGGTTGTCTTCCTGGGAGAGGCCGCAGTCAGAGCTCTTGTCTGACTGAGCTGCTCACCTGCCCTTAGGACCTCTCCCTGCAGGTCCCTGCCAGGCCAGGGTTTATGGGCTGGGCAGTGGGGCTAGCTGGCTGCTGGGAAAGGCAGGCGAGGCTGAGGAGGCTCTGCCCAACGCCAGCCAGGCAGGTCCAGAGAACCCTTCTTCGCAGGGTCATGAAGGGAGCCGGGGACTGTGGGGCAAAGGCTGGGCACTGCACCAGCTGGATGAGGGGATGGGCTGGCCTACTATGTGCAGATCTCCCTGGGCTGTTTGGCTGCAGTGGGCCAAGCAGATGGGACTCCTTCTCCAACGGCAGAGCCCATAGCCCAAGTGGAATGACAGAGGGACAGAAGTGTCAGGGAGGGCCTTTGAGGAGGGGATACTTCAGCTGAGAATGAATGACAAGAAGGAGTGGCTATATGGAGAGCAAGATGAAGGGCGTCCTAGGCAGAGAGAACAGCAAATGCAAGAGGTTTGGGGCTTAGAAGACCTCAGAGTATCTGAGGAGCAAAAATGAGGCCAATATGTACAGGGAGAGGTGGTCTAGTCCAGCCTCCCCTGGACAAGGTGAGCATGTGGGCAGCCTTACAGGGCCCCAGGAAGTTGGGCTGTTTGGAGGTGCCTTTCTCCAGGCTCTGCCACTGACCACCCAAAGCAGGGTCTGGCCCAGGACTTGGAATGACTTGGCCAGGTGTGGATCAGCCCTCACCTGGCCCTCGATTCTACAGATGGAACAGCAGCTCCTAAGATGGCTTTGATAGCTAATCGTTGGCAATAAATTGAACCCACTAAATCGTGGATATGAAGCTCTCTGGGGCTGTTAACATCAGCAAAGCCAGTGCCCCGTGCCTATTTCCACATTGAGAAGATGCAATAAGATATAACTCACCTCAGGAGACAAATTCTGTGGAGACAAGACCCTGCCCTCTGGGCCCGGGAGGGAAGGAAATGGTTCCTTTGAGTAAGCTACTGTAACTGGAGTTTGATCTTACTGGAGTTTTGTGAATGCTTGGGTGGGAGACTCTGGAGTGGGAGTGAGCCAGCAGGAGATAAGGCCCAGACCCTCCTCCCTATGGCCCATGGGTCAATGCAGGCAAGGTGCCCAGGCTGGTTGCGATGCCAAGGAATGAGGGGACACTGAGGTGTTCCTCCCAGGACAGGCACCCCTCCTCCCATGCCTGCCTTTCAGGAGGAGCTCCCCTTGCTGCTCTGGAACTCAAGAGGGTTTCCTCAGAGAACTAGTTCCATGGAATAAATTCTGACCACCTGAGGCTAGGAGGGCTGCCTGGAGGAGGGAAGGATGCCGTGGGTGGGAAGGGGCTCAGAAGAGGAGCAGGCAGCCAGGCCAGCCTGACCTGAGTGCCCAGGCTGGGGCTGGGAACCGGCCTGGCTGGTTCGCACTTGCTGGGGACTCTGCCAGGTGCACATATCATCTTGTTCTGCCTTCTTGGAGGAGGGTGGTCAGAGGTCAGTTGACTTGTCCAAGGCACACAGGAGGTTAGTAGCTGGTGCTGTGAAAAAGAGAAGGCTGTCTGGAGATGGCCGTACATTTGGGGGTAGGTAGGACATCAGAACTGGAAGGGCCTAGGAGAGCTTGTGGGTTCCAGCTTCAGGGCTTCTGATGATTCCTCCTCAGAGTCCAATTACCTAGAGGAAAAAGTGGTGCCTCTTGGGCTTCTGCCCTTTCTTGCCTCTATATGTTTTGTCCTGGACTGTTGAAACCCAGCCCTTCAAGGATGGGAGTGGATCGAGTTGACACAGGCATGGTCCAGATATGGCCTTGAGAGCTGTAATGGATGGATGGTTCTAGATAGAATCCAAGAAGGTCAGAGCTGGAAAGTGCCTTATTACATTTAATTCCCATTTTACAAATGAGAAAACTAAGACTCACAAGCTAGCCTCTTAGCCTAGACTGCCTCTACCCACATATGCAGCCTCTCTGCTGGTTTGCCTGCCTTCCCTTCCCTGACCTCAGGGTTCCCTCTGAGGTCCTTCTGGCTCTCACCTTCTCCTTCTGCAGAGCTGTTTTCAATTTTTGCTTTTTCCCAAGCAGGACTTTATTGAAGACTGTGCTTGGGGCCTCTGTGGCTCTTAACTAGGTCTCTGGGCTTCCTTCCCAGAGGCCTTGGGGTAAGAAGAATGTCAGTGGTTGGCACTGGGAGCAGGCAAAAGGGCTCTGCCATGGCATGGAGAGAAGGGCAGGCTGAGGGAGGCTGGGGCTGGGGCTGCTGAGCCATGGGAGCCTGCAGAGCCTGGAGGTTACCCCAGAAACATCCACGTTTCAGCTCCCACAGGGGACAACATTCAGCAGTCTGGATCTGTTCTAGGAATAGCCCACAGATTTGTCCATTGACCACTATTATGGTCAAACAAGTAGCTTCCAAACTTTGTTTTTGAGGTATAATTTACATGAAGTGAAATCTTAAGTGTGGCGTTAGGCAACCTTTAACTAATGGATATACCTACATAACCAGGATCCCAATCAGGACATAGAACATTTCCATTACCTCAGAAAGTTTTCTCATGGCGCTCCGCAATCACCTGCACTGTAACAACTACTGATCTGATTTCTATTACTATAGGTATGTTATATCTGTTCTATAAGTTCATGTAAATGGAATTGTATAGTATGTAAGTATGTAGCCTTTTGTGTTTGGCTTCTTTTGCTTCCTTTTGAGATTCACGCAGGTTGTTATGGTTATTAGTAGTTCTTTCCTTTTGTTGGCCCTTTTCCAGTGCTGAGTAGCATTCTATTTTATGAATATACCACCATTTGATGGTTATTGGGTTCCCAGTTTTTGGGTATCATAAATAAAACTGCTATGAACATTCATGTACAAGTGTTTCTGTAGACATATACTTTCACTTCTTTTGGGTAAATGCCTAGGCGTGAAATAGCTATTAGATACCTAGAAGTGAAATTGCTGGGACATACATTAAGGATATGTTTAATTTATTTAAAAACTTCTGGATTTTAAAAGTGATTGTACCATTTTACATTCCTACCAGCAATTTATGAGGCTTCTGGTTGCTCCACATCCTCACCAACACTTGATGTTGTCAATCTTTTTTTATTTTAGCCATTCTAATTCTAATTGTTAATGTTGTGTAGTGGTATCTCATTGTAGTGGATGACTAATGATGTTGGGCAGTTTTTCACATGATTATTAGCCATTCATATCTCTGTTCAAGTCTTTAGCCCATTTTAAAAAATTGAGCGCTTTGCCTTTTTATTATTGAATTGTGGGAGTTCTTTATATATTCTGTATACACATCCATCACCATAGGTATGTATCGCAAATATTTTCTCTTACACTGTGGCTTGTCTGTTCATTTTCCTGATGATGCTTTTGATGAGCAGGAGTTTTTATGATCTCTAATTTATAATTTTTTTCTTTTACGGTTAGTACTTCCTACATTCTCTCTAAGGAATTTTTACTTATTCCAAGAGCACAAAGATATCCTTCTATTTTTTTTTCCCCCTAGGATCTGTATAATTTTAGCTTTCACATTTAGGGTCATGATCCATCTGTAATTTTTTTTTCTTTTTATTGTACTTTAGGAGGAAGGTTATAGAGCAAATTAGTTTCCCATTCAATAGTTTATACACAAATAGTTCTGTGACATTGGTTGCAATCCCCGCAATGTGTCAGCACTCTCCCCATTACCACCCTGAGTTCCCCATTTCCATTTGTCCAGTTTTCCTGCCCCTTCCTGCCTGCCCATCTTTGCTTTTGGACAGATGTTGCTCTTTTGATCTCATATACATGATTGTTCTAAAGAGCACTTTCCTCATGAGTGTTATTGTTTATTTTATAGGCTTTTTAATAATTAGGCTGAAAGGTGATCTCCAGAAAAGTAATTGATTTTTGTGTATGGCAAAAGTACAGTGTTGAGGTTCATATTTTTACGTGTGGATATCTAGTAGTTCCAGCACCATTCTTAAAGAAAAATGAGACTTTTCTTTTCACAATTAATTGCCATGGCACCCTTATAAAAAATCAGTTGAGTACAACGACAGATACATTGACCAATGGAACAGGATTGAGAACCCAGATGTAAATCCATCCACCTATGGTAACCTGATCTTTGACAAGGGCCCAAAGTCCATCAAATGGGGAAAAGACAGTCTTTTTAACAAATGGTGCTGGCAAAACTGGATATCCATTTGCAAAAAAATGAAACAGGACCCGTACCTCACACCGTATGCAAAAACTACTTCAAAATGGATCAAAGACCTGAACATAAAGCCTAAAACCATAAAGTTCATAGAAGAAAAAATAGGATCAACACTACAGGCCTTAATACACGGCATTAACAGGATACAAACCATAATCATCAACGTACAAACCCCAACAGATACCCTAGATAACTGGGATCTTCTAAAAATCAAACACCTATGCTCTTCAAAAGACTTCACCAGAAGAGTAAAAAGAGAACCTACAGACTGGGAAAAAATTTTTGGACAGTACAAGTCAGACAAAGTCTAATCTCCATAATCTACAAGAAAATCCAACACTTCTACAACAAAAAGACAAATAATCCTATTAAAAAATGGGCAAAGGAAATGAACAGACACCTCACCAAAAAAGACATTCAAATGGCCAACAGACACTTGAGAAATGCTCATGATCACTAGCCATTACAGAAATGCAAATTAAAACCACAATGAGATACCATCTCACCCCGGCATTACTGGCACGAATCAAAAACA
The DNA here is from genome assembly GCA_030035585.1 of Dugong dugon. Lineage (NCBI taxonomy): Eukaryota > Metazoa > Chordata > Mammalia > Sirenia > Dugongidae > Dugong > Dugong dugon. Next base: position 16,754,580 of record CM057481.1, on the reverse strand, counting down.
CTGGAAATAACAAATGTTGGAGAGGCTGCGGGGAGATCAGAACTCTTATGCACTGCTGGTGGGAATGCAAAATGATACAACCATTTTGGAAAATGATACGGCGCTTCCTCAGAAAGCTAGAAATAAAGATAGCCTTTGATCCAGCAATCCCACTCCTAGGAATATATCCTAGAGAAATAAGAGTCGTCACTCAAATAGACGTATGCACACCTATGTTCATGGCAGCATTGTTCACAATAGCAAAACAATGGAAACAACCTAGATGCCCATCAACAGATGAATGTATAAACAAACTATGGCACATACACACAATGGAGTACTATGCAATGAGAAAGAACAACAATGAATCTGTGAAGCATCTCATAACATGGATGAAACTGGAGGACATTATGCTGAGTGAAATAAGTCAATCACAAAAGGACAAATATTGTGTGAGACCTCTATTGTAAAAACCTGTGAAAAAGTTCACACACAAAATGTAACAATCTTTGTTGGTTACCAGGGATGGGAGGGGTGAGGGGGGAAATACTAAATAGGCAATAGATAAGTGGTATCTTGGGTGAAGGGTGAGACAGTACACAATACAGGGGAAACCAGCACAACTTGTACAAGGAAAGGTCATGGAAGCCCCATAGATGCATCCAAACTCCCTGACGGACTGAATTGCTGGGCAGGGGGCTGTTGGGACCATGGTCTCGGGGAACATCTAGCTCAATTGGCATAACACAGTTTATAAAGAAAATGTTCTACATTCTACCTTGGTGAGTAGCATCTGGGGTCTTAAAAGCCTGTGAGCAGCCATCTAACATACTCCACTGGTCTCATCCCTTCGGGAGCAAGGGAGAATGAAGAGAACAGGATGCAAGGAAAAGATTAGTCTAAAGGACTAATGGACCACAGCTACCAAGGCCTCCACCAGACTGAGTCCAGTACAGCTAGATGGTGCCTGGCTACCACCACTGACTGCTCTGACCAGGATCACAACAGAGGGTTCTGGACAGAGCTGGAGAAGGATGTAGAACATAATTCTAACTCACAAAAAAAGACCAGATTTACTGGCCTAAAGGAGACTGGAGAAACCCTGAGAGTATGGCCCCCAGACACCCTTTTAGCTCAGTGGTGAAGTCATCTCCGAGGTTCACCGTTCAGCCAGGGAGTGGACAGCCCCATAAAACCAAATGGGACTAATGAGGTACAGCAGTCCAGGGACCAGGGCTAGAAGGCAGAAGGGGACAGGAAAGCTGGTGATAGAGAGCCCAAGGTTGAGTAAGGATAGTGTTGATGTCTTGTGAGGTTGTTAACCATTGTCATAGGGCAACATGTGTACTAACTGTTAAATGAGAAACTACTTTGTTCTGTAAGCCTTCATCTAAAGTGAGAATAGCAGCACAATTGGAAGAGCAGAGTCGATGTCACTGAACTGTGCATGTAGAAATTTTTGAAATGGTGTATCTTTGGCTATGTATATTTTCACCAAAAAAAAAAAAAAATGTTGAGAAGGGACAGGGTTGACATGTTGTGGGGTTGTTAATCAATGTCATAAAACAATATGTGTAATACTGTTTCATGAGAAACTATTTGTTCTGTAAGCCTTCACCTGAAGTACAATAAAAAAAAAAAAAATCAGTTGACTGTATGTGTGTGGGTCTAGTTCTGGGCTGTCTATTCTTTTCAGTTGATCACCTAGCTGTCTATGTATTTGCCAGTACTCTGTTGTCTTGATTACATTCAATCCATAAACATGGCCTATCTTTGTATTCATTTAGGTTTTCTTTAATTTCTCTTGGCAATATTTTATAGTCTTGTACAGCTTGCATTAAATTCATCCCTAGTATTTTTAGGTTTTGGATACTACTGTAAATGGAATTTAAAAATGCCAAATTTTCCAACAGTTTATTACTAGTTTGTGGAAATACAATTGATTTTTAATGTATTGATCTTGTATTCTGTGACATTGCTAAATTTGCTTATTAGCTCCATTAGTTTTCTACATACCCAATAATGTTATCTGTGAATAAATATGGCCTTGGTGATAGAAGCGATGCCGGAGATCACATGATAGAATTTTGTAAGACCACTGACTTCTTCATTGCAAATACCTTTTTTCAACAACATAAATGGTGACTATGCATGTGGACTTCGCCAGATGAAATACACAAGAATCAAATTGACTACATGTGTGGAAAGAGACTATGCAAAAGCATTCAACTGTGTGGATCATAACAAATTATGGATAACATTGTGAACAGTGGGAATTCCAGAACACTCCGTTGTGCTCACGAGGAACCTGTACATAGACCAAGAGGCAGTCATTCAAACAGCACAAGGAGGTATGGTGTGGTTTAAAATCAGGAAAGGTGTGCATCAGGGTTATCTCCTTTCACCATATTCATTCAATCTGTATGCTGAGCAAATAATCAGAGAAGCTGGACTATATTAAGAAGAACGGGGCATCAGGATTGGAAGAAGGCTCATTAACAACCTGTATATGCAAATGATACAAACTTGTTGCTGAAAGTGAAGAGGACTTGAAGCACTTACAGATGAAGATCAAAGACCACAGCCTTCAGTATGGATTACACCGCAACATAAAGAAAACAAAAATCCTCACAACTGGACCAATAAGCAACATCATGATAAAGGAGAAAAAATTGAAGTTGTTAAGGGTTTCATTTTCCTTGGGTCTACAATCAACACCATAGAAGCAGCAGCCAAGAAATCAAGTGATAAAGGAGAAAGAAGAACACCAAAGACACAAGGAAAGTATTAGCCCATGAGACAGAAAGGGCCACATAAACAAGAGACTACATCAGCCTGAGACCAGAAGAACTAGATGTTGCCTGGCTACCACCAATGACCGCCCTGACAGGGAAGACAACACAGAGTCCCTGATGGAGCAGGAGAAAAGTAGGGTGCAGAACTCAGATTCTAGTAAAAAGACCAGACTTAATGGTCTGACTAGGACTGGAGGAACCCCGGAAAGCATGGCCCATGGACTCTCTGTCAACCCAGAACTAAAACCACTCCCGAGGCCAACTCTTCAGACAAAGATTAGACTGGACTATGGGACATAAAATGATACTCATGAAGAGTGTGCTTCTTAGCTCAAATAGATACATGACACTAAACTGGCAGCTCCTATCCAGAGGTGAGATGAGAAGGCAGAGAGGGTGAGGAGCTGGTTGAATGGATATGGGAAATCTGAGGTGGAAAGGAGGAGCGTGCTGTTACAGTATAGGGAGAGCAACTAGGGTCACATAGCAATGTATGTATAAATTTTTGTATGAGAGACTAACTTGAATTATAAACTTTCACTTAAAGTACAACAATAAAATACAAAATTAAAAAAAAAAGAAATCAAATGACACATTGCATTGGGCAAATCTGTTGCTGCAAAAGATCTCTCTAAAAGTGTTGAAAAACAAAAATGTCACTTCAAAGGCTAAGGTGCACCTAACCCAAGCCAAGATGTTTTCAATCACCTCATATGCATGCAAAAGCTGGACAATGAATAAGGAAGACCAACGAAGAATTGATGCCTTTGAATTACGGTGTTGGCAAAGAATATTGAATATACCATGGACTGCCAGAAGATTGAACACGGCTGTCTTGGAAGAAATACAGCCAGAATGCTTCTTAGAAGCAAGGATAGCGAGACTTCATCTCACATACTTTGGATAGGTTATCACGAGGCACCAGTCCCTGGAGAAGGACATCATGCTTGGTAAAGCAGATGGTCAGTGAAAAGAAGGAAGACCCTCAACGAGATGGATTGACACAGTGGCTGCAACAATGGGCTCAAGCATAACAACAATTGTGAGGATGGCGCAGGACCAGGCAATGTTTCATTCTGTTGTACATAGGGTCGCTATGAGTCAGAACTGACTCAATGGCACCTAACAACATGAATAAAGACAGTGTTCAGTCTTCCTTTCTTATCTTTATTCCTTTATGTCCTGCCTATGTGTGTTATTCTCGTAAGAAAGCTTTATACAGGTAAGTTTGTCCTAAAAGCAATACATGCTCATTGGGAAAATGCAGAAAGGAAGAAAAGGTTCACTTCTTGGTATATTTTACTCTGGTTTGTTTCTATATGTATTTATTTGTCCTTGTGTAATTATAACCATGCTGCGATCAGAGTTTCTTAGCCTGAATGTTACATAATAAACATTCTCCATGTTGATATATGGCTTTCAAGGTTGTTATTGGCTTCAGAAATTTGCATGGAGTAATAGCCCATGTTCAGTCAACTCATTCCCTCTGGTGGTCATTTGAGTTATTTCCGACATTTATAGACAGTGTTGCATTGAATATCTATGTGAGTGGCACTTTCCCCAGATCCAGTCTTACAGAACTAACGTTTTGGGGGTTCTGGATACCTACTTGCCATGTTGCTGATTGGAGGGTGAACTGGACCCACCCCACTGGGAAATGCCACATGAGGTAGCCTGCTCTCACACTCTTAGTTGCCTGTACACTGTCATTCAAAGATAGTTTATTAATATGATGGGCCAAAGAAGGGGTTTCATTGTAGCTTCAACCTACTTTTTTTGGTAGTTAGAGGAGACGCCCTAGAGAAGAGCCATTTTTCTGTCTGTCCATTTACTGGTTCTATTTCCTTTAAAGAGAGTGAGCAGTTCCCTTTGGATGAACCACATTTGTGCCTTTCCCAGTGGGTCCCCTGAATGGCTCATCAGGCCCTGCCAGGGTCATCCTCATGCGCTGGAGTGATCTGAGGTTAAACTTCTTGGGCTGTTTCCCCCACGGCCAGTCTCACCCCACAGTCAAATTCTTCCTCCTGAAGACTCCATGTGCTCCCTGCTGCCCAGGATTCAGTGCCACTTTCCTGGGTCATCCCAGAGAACCATGGCATTGTCACAGCAGCCTCTCTCCTGTCCCTCTCTTACAAGCCATCATTGACTCTGCCACCAGTTACTTGCCCTGATCCCTGCAGTGCCTTCAGAAAACACTCCTAGACAACTGGCTAGTCTAGTTTCTACTAACTACTTAGCTTTCTCTGTCTTCTGCCTTCACCTACTTGCCACCTACCCCAGGAAATCTCAGGCTCTGGTTACACTGGCCTTGTGGCTGCTTCCCATAGGTCACTGCTTCTTCCCCCCTCTGTACATTGGCTCATGAGACCTCCACCAGCAGTGGCCTCTTCACTCCTGAGATGTGTCCGGTCATACTCACCCTCTGAGACCTTGCCTCCTCAGCCAAGTTTTTCTGGATTTTTCTGGTCCACATGGCCTCCTCTGCCTCTGAATGTTGATAATATTTATAGCCTACAGGGGATCTCTGACAAGACCCCTTCCTCCCATCCACGTTCTGAATAAGGTGAGAAATAAAACCCAGGTCAAAGCATTACCTTCTTCACTGATGAAAGCTGGAGGGAGGAAGCAGTTTAGTGTGAAGCCAAATGGGCATGCAAACTGACCCCAGAATTAGGCTCACCTCCTGCTTCTCTCTGAGTCTCATTTGTCCTAGGTAAGTGAGGCTTGGAGGGTCATAGCCAGTGGAGCACTGAGAGTGAGAAATCCACAGTCGTGCCACAGTGCATGCTCCAGGGGGAAGCACTGAATCCTATCTTATGTTATTGTCTAGTCACTTTCTGTGGGTCCTGTCACTCAGCTCCACAATGAGTGCCTTAAGGTCAAGGTCTGCATAGTTTCTTATTGACACAGTGCCTTCAAGTAGGTGAAGCAGGCTCCCTTCTAGCAATCCCCAGCCCCTCCCAGGTACATCCACCCCAGGTAAGTGTGAAATTCTGTTCTGGGGGCCTCATTTCTCTCTTGATGCTGGCCTGTGCTGATGCAGACCCAATGAGAACGGGCAGGGGTGTAACTGCTGTCATTCACTCAGGCCTCAGTCAGGATGAGTGACAGGCTGTGGTGTGATAGATTGCTTTTGGGTGGCCTTTCTCAACATGGTCTTATATCTCCCACCCAAGATGATTGGGTGTGACTGGGCAAATGGGGTAATTGTGGCCCACCAGAGGGACTGATCAGTTTTGCCATCCCGCTGGGCTTCAAAAGAGAGCCAATTCCAGAGCAGGGAGAGAATCCTACCACCACCAGGGAAGAAGAACCAGGAGTGGAGAGCATTCCCTCAGACACGGTATCCCTGCAATGAGAAGTTCCTGGAACCAGGAGACCAAGAGAGAGCAAGCTGTAACCCTGAAGACGGTGAGAAGCAGTGGCAGGAGACTGTATGGTGGGCTTTGCAGCCCACAAAGCAAGAAAGCTGAGTGCCTGGGTTGCCTCTGGGGACTTACCAGCAGAGCTAAAAGAGCTTTGTAACACTTGCCTAAGCAGGGCAGAAGCCTAGGGCCAGAGAGAGGTGTGCCTGTGAGCACGGCTGGGAAGAGGCTGTCCTGATGGAAGAACTGTATCCTGAGCGTTCCTGAACATGAATTGTAAGCTGTTACTTCCCTAATAAACCCCATAATTGTGAGTATGGTCTGTGAGTTCTATGTGGCCATTGCAATGAATTACTGAACCCAGCAGAGAAGTAGAGAGTGCTGTGGGAGAGACGGTTGGTGTCAGAATTGGTAAAGTTATGGAGAGAGGAGGCATGTCTGACCTCTGCCTCATAGGAATCAGCCTTGGGCTGTTGATCTTGATTCTCCTTCCCCCTTATGAATAGAAAGGTCAGACACTGCCCCCATGCCATTTTTACGTAGGCCCTTTCCTGAGGAGCAGGCTTCCACAGGGGTGCAGAGTGTGAGGGCACAATTGGCTTTAGTGACCTTGAGTCAGGAGAGAGGAGAGAGCCAAACAAGAGGTTGGGATGGCACAGACATGCTTTGCTTAACTCCCAATTGTGCTAAGAGCTTCCTTTGGGCCTTTTCTAGACTGATTGATGGATGACTGGATTATCCAAGGCCTGGGGGATTAGTTATTCTGAACCAATGGGGGATTCCATGGAGAGAGTCAGGCTATAAACACTACTGCTCTGGAGCACAGAACCAGCTGACTGCTGCTTTCTAGAGGAGTTTGAGTCCCCACACAATTTGGAGTCCACCTGGTAATGCATGGATTCCAGAGCTGTGGGTGCACACACATCATTGCACCATGTAGAGTTAAGAAAAAGATTTCTCTAAAAATAACCACCAAGGAATATTTAATTTGATAGCAAAGACTGTGACTAATCCATGAAACAGAGAGTTTGTGTGACAAGACACAATACAATAATGGGGAGAAATTCATGTTTGACCTTCAAATCAATGCGAAATGAAACAAATCTATGCCTTGGCAGCTGAGGACCCTGTGGCTCTAGGGAGGGTGCCTTTGAGCAGGGGATGTGATGGTTGTGGAGGAGAATAGATGGAATCCATGGTTCTCGGGGCTGTTGCATCATAGAAATCCCTCAAGAAAATAGATACCTTTTGATGTTAGAGAGAAGGCACCGGTGGCGAGCTAAGTGCTGGGTGCTGAGAGGGGGACATGGGAGGGTCAGCCCAGTTGGGTGGGGTGACCGAATGAGCTCTCAGAGGCTGGCTCTGGGGAAAAGCAGGTTCTCCAAATGTCAGGAGGTCCAGCATTTCTGTTAAGCAATCTGCGCCAGAGGGGAGGGGAGTGAGATGCCAAACGTTCCAGCCTCGGCCACTGTTTAGTGAACATTTACCATATGCCAAGCCCTGTATTGACAACTTCTCAGGCATTGTCCTCAGAAGTGTCTCAGAAGTAGATGTTATTATTATTCCCACTTGATAGAGGAAAAACTTGGGCTCAGAGAGGTTAGAATACTTGCTCAAGGTCACCTGGCTGGGAACTGTCTGAAGCTGGATGTGAAACCAGCTGTGACTCCAGAGTCTTCAAGTTCTATTCTCTGTTGCTAAATCACTTGAAACTTGAAAAGGCCCAAGGATAGGCTAGGGTGGAAGATAGGGCAGGCTGAATGTGGGTCTGATTTTGGCAGGGGCTACCTGGTAAGGAGTTCTCATAAAAAATCGACATGGCTCCTGGGACGGCAGGTTCCCTGGATCGGGATCACATCCCTGATCACTCCATAATTCATGACTGCGTATTATAGATTCAGATCCAACACTCTCAGTGCTGATTGGACAACAGAGTAGTTTTAGTTTCTTAGAGTTGCTCTTCCTCACTGGTGACAGGGTGAGTACCTGGCCTGCTACTCCCGGGGTTAGGGCCCTGCATGTTTCGAATATGTGTCCGAAGTGTGCTATTGCAGAGTTTTTCTTTAGAGGCTTTTTTCTAATCCTTTACCAAATATTCCTCAAGGATGGGATTGGCAGCGGTCCTAGATTGGATTCAGAGCCAGTTGCTTCCTGGCATGTTTGATTATGTCCTTTCCCTGGACCCTTAGCGTGGACAGAGCTACAGGTGGTTAGCTAGGTGTTGAGATCACAGTTGAAGTAGTGGATCCCAGAACCCATCACAGATCCCAGAGAGTAGGTTCTACAGGGAGATAAGTTGCTTTTCCAGTCTGAGCCTAGGAGATGAGGGCTGGGGCCTATGCACTGATGTGCCATCTTGAGAATCAAGGAGGGATTGGTTCAAGGAGGAGAGGGAAGCTAGGGTAGTCCTGGGTGAGAAGTGGTGCTCAGACAATTGGGGAATGTGCAGTGGTGCCTCTGAGCCCAGCCCCCAAGGGGATGGGCCTTTGCCTAGGCTGCTGCTCTCACGGGTCTTGTTAAGTGGCCTGGTCTTAGGGCTTGGCCTTATTCATATCTCTTGTCTCTGGCAAAGGTTGGCCATCCAGTGTCATGGGATGTACCAAGACCCAGGACATGGCCTGTCTCCCACTCCAGCCACATCTCTCCTCACTCTCCACTTACTTCCTGGCTCATCACATCCTGGTCACAATGGTGTTTCCATTCCTCGGATACATCAGGTGCCTTCCCTCCTACCTCCTCAAATGCTGCTCTCTCTGTCCGGAACACTTCCTCTCTTTCTTTACCCGGCTGACTTGTCTGCATTGTCAAATCTCAGTTTAAGCATCACTTCCTCCAGGAAGATTTCCCTGACTTGCCAAACTAGGTCAGGCCCCTTGGCTGGTGCTCCCTTTGTACACCGTACTCTTCTTTCCTAGTACTTATGTCTCTCTAAATATAGATTCACTACTGTGATAATTGGTTCAGTGTCTCTTCCCTCCAACTTGTTGGTAACCTCTGCGGTGAGAGGGACCATGAACATCTTCTGCCCTGAACCTCGTCCATAATAGGTGCTCAAAAAGAATTTGGTGGAGTAATTTAAATTGCTTACACTTCAACGTATAAAGAATGAAGAGCTGGTGGGACAAAAGTCTCAGTTCCCTTCCTAGCCCAAGTCCCACAGCAATTCAGCTATTCGGTAGGTGAGATTGCACCAAGCATACAGGCTTTGTTTTGCACTTAACTCAAGTGAATTGGTGAAGGTTTCGCAATTGGTTGCTTTTTATATGTAGAGAGATTACCTCTGTCCTGATTTGCAATATCTGTGCTATTTTCAGCTGTTTTTGTCTTTTGGGTCTATTTATATTAGAGCAATAATTTCACCATTTGGCTACGCAGAGGCCCAATTAATATTACAAATATGGTCCCATAAAATTCACTTCTTGACATTGGAAAGTTTTGTTGCTAATTACCCTCCAAGGTTTTTAATTTCAATTCCTCCTTGGTGACTTGGTGCAGAAATTCAAGGGCACAGTTATTTCCCTCAAAGGGAAGGGAAAACTAAGTAATGCTAAGTCTCTATCTACTTGCCCTTCCTTCCTTCTGGGGGCGGGGGGATTGTTTTTTACTCTATCTCTTCCCATTTTCTTGGCCAGAAACAAACAACACATAAAAACCTTATTGGAACAAAGATAAACACTTCTGAAAGAAAGGAAAAAAAATAAATAAAGCACTCATTCGCTATTCATTCAAACAATATTTACTGAGCACCTACTATGTGCCAGGCACTGTGTGCTAATCTCTGAAGATGCTGCTGCCCAAGGAGAGGAGATGGCTGTCCCACCTGGGACATGCCTGCTATGAAGTCTCTGACACATCCAGAGTGCTTCTCGAGGTGGGGCTCCATAACTACAGCCCATCCAGAAGGAACACATCAGTCTCAAGCGATTGAAATTAGGGGAACATTGGTCATTTATCTTTTGAGAACCCTGACTAACTGCAAGGAATCCTCATTTTAATAATATTTTGAATGGGTTGATAAAATAAGAACAGATGGTTAACGTTTGTCATTTTAGGGAAAATAATGAAATATTGCACTGCTTAATCTGTCTCTCTTTCACACTCTCCCCATTCCCTCCCCACCACAAAGATATTCATATGCAACCAAATCTAAAGCAAAATACTAATAATATCTTCTTAGTTACTTTAGATCTCTTCACCTGAAAGGACCCTAACTTTGCCAGCCACCTGCTCGTTAACCTACTCTGTGTTAACCCTTTATTCCAATGAGGCCTCCCGAGAGGTTTTGTAAAAAGTGCTGCTTTGGGGGAATACAAAGGGGATGGGGGTGTCTCTTTGCCGTGAAGAAAACTGGCTCTGCCGGTGCTTTACTAACCGCAGCAGACTTGCTCCTTGAGGAACCCAGCCCGGCAGAGATGGTTTGGGTAATACGTGTTCCTGAGCCTCTCATCCAGCTGACCCTGGGCTGGATATGGGCATAAACCCTAGCTGCTGGCACATCCTGAACAAGAGAAGATGGAATGTCACTGCCATCACCTGCACTTTGCCTGGATTTGCCTTTGTGCTCACTGCATTTCTCTGAGGTCTTCCTACCTTTTGGAAACCAGAGCATCCTTCCACTTGGACAGAGCATCAGATGAGCTCAATCTCTGGGGGAAGGAAGTGAGTGCTGCTTTGGCACATTTGCCAGACACTCTTGGGAGAATGAGCATCTTGTGGCACTTGCCCACTGCTTGCCGGCTTCAGTAGCAAGAGCCTCCAGGATGATCCTCGATAAACATCATCTTTGTGGCCACACATTGTTTTATGAGCTGAGTCACAACACTGGCTGGCTCCTTAAATGCTGCTGTCTGATTCTCCAGGCAGCAGAAAACAAAGAGAGAAGATGTGAAGTGTAGCTCATTGAGCTTTGTAGAGGGCCTCTCTCACTCACCAAAGGTGATGGGGGAATTACCATTATAGAGTTTGCTCATGATAAAAAAAAAGTATTGATGAATTTAGATTCCAAAAAAGATGATGCTGTCTGCATTTCTTGTACATTTTGTTCAAAATCAGTTTGGTTACAGTACTGATAATTTTCCTAGTGTCCTGCTGCACATTTTTAATAGCACCAGTCTTAAAAGCATTCTCTGCTGAAAGCTTGATTCCTTCTTCACTCATCAAGTTGCAATTTATCATCTGAAGTAATAAGTTCAACCCAAAAGTAATAGTGGCATGTTAAGTCAAACTGTTTACAGACTTCTTTGTTTCTTAGATAAATTGCCTCAACATTTTTATCTTTTATATAGCTACTCGATAAAATGTCTCAATGAATATTTTTCTTCTAAATTTTGTTTATTTTGTTGTTGGTCTTCAGAATATACACAGCAAAACATACACCAGTTCAACAGTTTCTACATGTACAGTTTAGTGACATGGATTACATTCTGCGAGTTGTGCAAACATTCTTACCCTCCTTTCTGAGTGATTTCTCCCTCATTAACATAAACTCACTGCCCCCTAAGGTTATCTAATCTTTTGAGTTGCTGTTTTCAATTTGATCCCATATAGACAGTTCCTAGAAGAGCATAATGCTCAAGGCAGACATTTTTCACTAGTTAAGCTGAACTATTGTTTGGTTTTAAGATGGCTTTGGGGGATATTTTTGGTTTAGGATTTAAAGATTATCTCAGGGCAATAGTTTCAGCGGTTCCTCCAGCCCCCATGGCTCCAGAAAGTCTAGAGTCCATGAAAATTTCAAATTCTGCTCTGCATTTCCCCCTTTTTGATCAGGATTCTTCTATGGAATCTTTGATCAAAATGTTCAATAATGGTAGCCAGGCACCATCCAGTTCTTCTGGTCTCGTGGCAGAAGAGACAGTTGTTCATGGAGGCGATTAGCCACACATTCCATAAACTCCTCCTATTCCTGACTCTCCTTCCTCTGTTGCTCCAAGTGAATAGAGACCAATTGTTGTGACTTGGATGGCCACTTGCAAGCTTTCAAGACCCTAGGCACTATGCAGTGAACTAGGAGGTAGAACAGAAGTGCTAAACACATTATTAGGCCAATTAGCTGGAATGTCCCATGAAATCTTGACCCTAAACCTCCAAACCAAGGAACCAAATCCCATGAAGCATTTGGTTGTACATAAGCAGTCTCACCAGCTACTCTTTTTGTTTTGTTGTTGTAAATATATTTATCACAAACTTTTGCCAATTCACCTCTTTACAGGTGTACTATTTATTGACAGCAATTACAGTAATTGGCTGTGCAACACTACATTTAACGTGATTTTTCCATCATCGTTAACCTGACTTTTCCCCGTCCCTCCAGCCCCTGGTAACCACTAATGAACCTTGGTCTCTATACATTTGCTTTTTCTTGTTTTTTCATATAACTGAGGTCATACAATATTTGTCCTTTTGTGATTGGCTTATTTTCCTCAGCATAATGTCTTCAAGCTTCATCCATACGGTAGCATGCATCAAGACATCATTTCTCCTACTGGCTGAGTAGTATTCCATTGTATATATGTACCACATTTTGTTTATACATTCATCTATTGATGGGCATTTGCTTTGTTTCCACTTTTTGGCTACTGTGAATAGTGCTGCAATGAACATTGGTGTACAAGTCTCTTTTTGAGTCTCTGCTTTCAAGTCTTTTGGGTATATACCTAGAAGTGGAATTGCTGAGTCATATGGTAGTTCTATTTTTAGTTTTTTGAGGAACCACCACACTGTTTTCCACAATGGCTGCATTATTTTGCATTCCCACCAGCAGCAATGGTAAGGGTTCCAATTTCCCCACATCGCGTTGAGTTGATTCAAACTTATAGTGGTCCTAAAGGACAGAGTAGAACTGCCCCATAGGGTTTCCAAGGAGCAGCTAGTGGATTTGAACTGCTGACCTTTTGGTTAGCAGCCAAGCTCTTAACCACTATACCACCAGGGCTCCTAGCCATCCTGGTGGGAGTGAAATGGTATCTCATTGTGGTTTTGATTTGTATCTCTCTGATGGCTAGTGATGCTGAGCATGTTTCCAAGTATTTGGTGGCCATTTGAATGTCCTCTTTGGTGAAATGTCCATTCACGTCCTTTGCCCATTTTATGATTGGGTTATTTGTCTTTGTGTTAAGTTGTCAAAGTTTTCTATACATTTTGGTTTTTAAATTCTTGTCAGATATGTGTCTTCCAAAGATATTCTCTCAGTTGGTAGCTTGTCTTTTCACTTTTTTGGTGAAGTCTTTTGATGAACAAAAGTTTTTAATTTTTATGAGGTCCTATTTATTTATTTTGTCTTTTGCTGTTTGTGTTTTTGTTATTGTATTAGATAATCCATTGTTGAAAGCTGGGACTAACAGTGTTGCCCCTGCTTCTTGTTCTAAGAATCTTATGGTTTTAGTTTGCACATTTATGTCCTTAATCCATTTTGAATTTTTTTCGTGTATGGTGTGAGGAAAGGATCCTATTTCATTTTTCTGAACGTGTAAATCCAATTTTCCCAGCACCATTTATTGAAGAGACTTTTATTTCCCCATCGAATGAACTTAATACTCTTGTAAAAAATCAGTTGACCATAGATGTGTGGGTTTATTTCTAGACTCTCAATTCTATTCCATTGGTCTAGAAAACATCTCAATGAATTTTTAATTAAAACCAATGTACCCATTTCAAGGAATTTACCCTAATTAACTCAAGTTTCTGAATTTGGAGATTCGCGATTGCGGAGATAAATTTCCCAGTTCTCTTTTCCAGTCTATTTCATTATGGTCTCAGTAAATATATAGGTGGATCATTAACCTGAGAATATATGTTGAATTCCTGTTAGGTGGCAGGCACTATGTTAGTCTCTGTGTTGGGTAAAAATAAATGAGTAGCAATCCTTGCCACTAAGAAAGGAAACAGACTTTTGTCAATGTGCAAGGAGGGCACATTTGAGCTCTTGGAGGAGGGTGGGTTGAGTAAGTGCTACAGGAAATGCCCTCATGGGAGAGAAAAATCTCCTTTAGCTGAGGGCAGTCGAGGAAAGTGTTTCTGGGGAAAGTGGCCCTGAGAAGGCCCTTTGAGGTGAGGAGGATCCGTGGGTTCCGAGGGAGGAGAGGACATGGGCTGAGGAATGCTGTATGCAACCGGCCAGAGCCAGGGAATGGCAGGAAATGTCAGGAGTTGGAACGGTCATGGGGAGCAGTTTCTGGGAGGTGCGGGGGTCAGAAACCAGACCTCTGGGGTCTGAGAATCAACTGAATTACATTGAAATAAAGGAATATGGAGTGGATGATTCTCCTATGAAGTCAGATGGAGAGAGGGAATGAGGGATGAGGGCACCAACAGGGAAGGAGTTCCTGGGATGATGAAAGGAGCCTGTGGAACAGGACAGGGTGAAATGGGGGGGGGGGGGCAGAGACAACAATGGTGCAGTGGGGTCCTGGGGACCCTGAGAAGGGGCAAGTGGTGAGCCTGGGTGATGGTGAGAACACAAGGAAGAATGGGTGCAGAGGAAAGGAGGGCAGTGTGCTGAGGGTCACTGATTTTCAGAGGCAAGCTGGAGGTCAGCTCACATGCTGGGTGAGGCGTATGTGGGGATGTCAAGTGGACTGAGGGCCCAAGGAAAGGCTCAGACCAGACTCTGTGGGGGTAGGAGAGCAGGTGCATAGTCCTGCTGAAGACTGATTCTCCTCGATGTGTGCTATGCCCTTTTGCTTCAACTCAAGAAAACAATCTAAATTTAGTACAAACAGCATGATTGTAGGAGTCTGAGTGTTATTAGATGTCCTCTTTCTCACCTCGATCCCCATTCTTTTCCCTTCATCGTTGAGATTAATGCCCTCCCACCTCCCAGCAGTCCTAGAGTGGGATTGCTTTTGTCTGGGAAAGCTGTCATCTAAGGTGGATTCAGACTGGGAACAAGACATTAAACTTTGGGAAAATTGGCCCTATGTTCTGCTACCATCCTACTGTCATCATGTACATGAGATGAGGGACCAGACCTGGAGGGTGAAATAACCACAGCCCTTCTAGGTTCAGAGGGTCTGGGTAGCTCAGCCTCACTTGCAGGCTAGCTCCCTGGGGGAAGCATTGTGGCCATTGGCCATAGCACCTTGGAATGAAGTGACAAAATCTTCCCACAATGCTTTCCCCAGGGAGATATCCAGCACATGAGGCTGAGACGTAGCCCCGGCACAGTGGTTAAGAGCTCGGCTGCTGATCAAAAAGTCAGCAGTTCGAATCCACCAGCTGCTCCTCAGAAACCCTGTGGGGGCACTTCTACCCTGTCCCATAGGGTCACTATGAGTCGGAATTGAGTTGATGGCAACAGGTTTGATTTTTTTGGTTTGTTGCCATTGGGCAGGGGTCTGTCTTCCTGGAACAAATGACTACATAAATAAGAACACGTCTTTTGTTATGTTTTCTGACAAAAAGAGTACATCTGGCTATTGAGAAATTCGATCATTCACAGAACCGACATTTTCTCAGGGTAGGAGTAGTCAGCCTTCATTGGTGGGGGCAGGAAACCAGCAGTCAGGAGCTGAGAGGCCACCAAAATAATCCAGGTGAACAGTTAGGCCTGGAAGGAGTGACCAATCACAAAGGACACAATGAAGGAAGAACCAACAAAATCTGTTGATTACCAAGATATTCATGGATTAGACTTTCCTCCCATTCAGCAGGTATGTTCCAGGTGCTGGGCTAGGAGCTGAGGGACCAGAAAGGTGATTGTGCCCTGGAGCCTGCCCTTTGGGAGCTGACAGTCTTATGGGAGGAAATAGACACAAATGCACAGTTGGAATCCCAGGCAAAAGAAGGAAGGATCCAATCTGGCTGCAGGCTCAAGGAAGACTTTTTAGACGTGAAGTATTGAGCTGGACTTTGAAGAGTGGGAGTGTTCAAGAGCAATAATGAGAAATGACCTCACAGTTTTGACTAGGTGGTGTTGGTGACAGATGACTCTGATGGGATCGGGGCTGGGAATACCATGTGGTCCAGATGGAGGTAGTAAGAAGTCTTGCAGTTCTGGGAAACTCTATCCTGTTCTTTGGTGAGGGGTTGAGCTGAGGTCACAAGGCAACATTTTTTTGCAGGCGCCATAGGGAATGGATTCTTAGGGAACCAAGGAGGATAGAGAGGATGAAAGTTTTGGGAAGAAGCCCGAACTCAAGAAGGTGTGGGGGGCATACACGGGAGGAGCAGAGGCATTGCCACCGGCAGGACCCACGGAGTCCAAGGAGGAAGCGCTTCCTTACAAGGAGGTCCCCTGTGATTGTTCAGGCCCCATTCACCTCGCAGGCCAACTCAGCAAAACCAGAAAGAGGAGGCTTCAAAGATTTGGGCCTGGAGAGTGCCCAGGGAGCCCAGGGACGAGCAGAGCAGCAGGGGTACGCCTCCACCGCGTTCCCCTGCGGAGATCCCATCTCGCTGGCTCCAGAGATGCGCATGGTGACACTCAGATGCGTCTGAGACGGTGTCGTCCTCTCCTTTCCGAATCTGCCCTCTCAGACCAGTGGGCTATGGAGGCCCTGGTAGGAGGCACGCGACCCAGCAGCCCGTGTGTGTGTGTGTGTGGGGGGGCTGTGGGTGTGTGGGTGGATGTGGGTGTGGGTGTGCGCGCGCGCGTGCAGCGTTCCAAGGTCAAAACCGGGACGAGAGTCGCCAGGTGGGGGCGAAGGCCTGCCACCTGCCCGACCCCGCCTCTTCCAGTGGTCCCGCCCCCGGCCTGGCCGTCCAATCGCCTCTCGCGGATTTCCCTCCGCTGGCGCGCGGCAGCTGCGCGTGGGTTCGCGCGCGGGTTCGCGCGCGGGCTCGGGCGGCGCGAGCCCGGGCGGCGCGAGCCCCTGCGCGCTGCTAAGTGGCGCATGCGCGGGCCGCCAGCGAGCCCGCTGAGGTGAGGCGAGCCGCGGCGGCGCCGGGAGGCGAGCGGCGGTGCGGGAGTGGCAACGGCGGGCAGGTGGCGAGCCCTCGCCCGCACCAACTGGGGCTGCTGGACCGCCCGGGCAGCTTTACGGCCCGAACGTGGCGGCGGCGGCGGCATCCCTGCCGGCCTGCGAAGGATGCACCGCCCACTGCCCCGCGCCGCCTGACCGCCCCCGCCTCGGCTCGCGGTGCGCCACAGCCGGGCCCGCTGCTGTCCCCGCCGCGCTGTCGCCCGGCCGCCGCGCTCGCGGGGCCGCGCCCGGCCTGGCCATGTGGACCCCCACGGAGGAGGAGAAATACGGCGTAGGTAGGTGAGGCTCCGGCCTGGCCGTGAAAGGGGGTTCTGGAGGACGCGCCGGCCCCGCCTGGATTCGCGACCGCGCGCCCACGCCCCTGCCCGCAGGCTGCGCGGCCTCGGCGTGGGGCGAGCGCGGGGTGAGGTGGGGTGCGCGGTGGAAGCCGGGCGTGGGCCAGGGGCGTGGAGGTGGGCCAGGGGCTCGGGGCGGGCTTGGGGCGCGGGAAAGGCGGCAGGGGGCGCTGGCGGCGCGGCCTCGGCAGGTGCGGCCCGCGGGAGGGGCGGGCAGGGCCTGGACAGCTGCCTGAGGTTTTTGTTGAGGGGCACAGGGCAGTTTTTCCCAAGAAGCCAAATTCTGAGAATCTGCCTTCTCCGCTCCAAAACCTTGATTTTAACGAATTTCCGCACCTGAGTTGATAAGCCCGAGGGCTATTTATTTTTGGGGTGGAACCTTACAAAAAGATGAAAAACGTTGACATCATTTTCCTAGTTTAAAATTTTGCTGACAGTTGACTGCAGATATTTGATCCGTTTTAATTTGTGTTTGCCTTCAGTGGGTAGAAATAATGATCTTACAACGGAGAGTGTTTTTGGGCATGTGTCAGTGTTTTATAAAGTCATAGTTTTGTTTATTAGAAATCCTGTTTTTAGATGAGACCATTATTCGTTTTAGGATCTTCATTTTATCCAAGTGTTAAACTCCAAAAGCTAAATGATTCTTTTAACATTCCACTTCTTTAAAAAGAATATTTAATAATTTTAGAAGACATTGAATGTTTTACTTTTATAATGTGTTTTGTAGCAGTTTCAGGATAAGAGAGTTCAGCCACATTTCATTATTGTAAGTAACTTGTCATCTTGTTCAGTTGGAAACACATTTAAAATGTTGAATGTACAAATCTTTTTTGTACGCTTATAATGGAAAATTATAAATAGGGAGTCTGTGGGAACATAGATTTTTATTTCCCATTTTTACTGCAGTTCCATCAAGATTTAGATTCAAAATTTACTACTTTTTAAACTGGCAGTGGTAACAAACGATTTGGAAAATCATCAGACAAATTATCATGTGAAATTGAATTCATATAAATTTAAGGACCTGCGGAGAAGTCTTCTGTGCTGGTAGAAAATCTCATTTTGAAAGGTAACTTTCTGAAGTTTTTAATTAGCTATGCTACAAAGGCGTAATAACGTATGCAAAAGATGGAAGTGATAAAAGGAACCAGAGTCCTAGAGTCTCTGTTGGGAAGGAGTTGGGAAATGATGCGAAGAGCTGAGATTCACCGCTGGGGACGTTTTACCAGTTCTCTTAGAGCATTCCCTGAATACTAAATAGATTCTGTGAAATGAGGAGTTGATGGTTTATTTTCTCTGTAACTTGCTCTCAGAACTGCTTAACTAGAATAACAAGTAATTGATGTGAAACTGATCTGTTCAGTGGCACTTAAGTGATAATTTCTTTCCTTCTGGGGAGGAACCCTAGTGTGGTGGAGTTGGCGGAGTTCAGTGTCCTGGCTTCTCTTTACTGGTGCCGTGGGGAAGTTATTTAACATCTTTTTCTTAATGTGTAGATTTGGGATAAGACTTATCTATCTTAACAGGGTTGTGAAAAATCAAATGAGAGCATACCAAGTGCTTAATAAATGTTAATTTTTTTCTTTTCCCTCAGTGCTTAGAATGATAGTAACACTAGAATCTAATTTTCTCAGGTGTGTTCTGAGAAGGAGGCAATGCAAGGTAATCAAGGATGCAATATGTGGTTTACTCAGGAAGGTGGAATGAAATTCTTTTTGTTAAAATTGTACTTTAGATGAAGGTTTATAGAACAAATAGTTTCTCATTAAACAGTCAGTATACATAATTGTTTTATGACATTGGTTAACAACCCCACGACATGTCAACACTCTCTCGATCTTGGAGGACCTTTTTTTTTTCTGGTGAAAATATACATAGCCAAAATTACACCATTTCAAAAGTTTCTACGTGTACAATTCAGTGACATCGATTCCATTCTTCTAGTTGTGCTGCTATTCTCACTATCCTTTTCCAAATTATTCCATCACCATTATCATCTTCAACTCACTGCCTCCTAGGCTTCCCATCTAACCTTTAGAGTTGTTGTTGTCAGTTTGATCTCACATAGATAATTCTTTTTTTTTTTGTACCTTAAATGAAGGTTTACAGAGCAAATAGTTTCTCATTAAACAGTTAGTACACATACTGCCCTATGACATTGGTTAACGACCCCATGACATGTCAGCACTGTCCCTTCTCAACCTTGGGTTCCCTGTCACTGGCTTTCTTGTCCCCTCCTGCCTACTAGTCCTTGTCCCTGGACTGCTGTGCCTCATTAGTCCTGGTTTGTTTTATGAGGCTGTCCAATCCTGGAATGAAATTCTTGCATTCCTAGTACTATGGGTTTAGTTTTAGAAAAATTATTATTCCCTTTGTAGGGGCACAGCATTGGGCACAGGGCAGGACTTAGATGCTTGCTAAATGAGAGAGTAAATGAGAGAGGCAGTTATTGTGAAGACATTTTCTTAGCAGCTGTGGTTTAGTGCAATCTAGATGCCTCTTCTGCCAACTAAGGCAACTCACTCGCACCCTCCCTCTTTCTCTCACGGTTTTTTTCTTCTGTCCGTCCCTCCATTATGGTCTAAAAGTTCTTGTATAAGTTGTTTAAAACTCAGAACACATTTTTTTCCCCCATAAACATGCTAGGGCTACACTTCTAGGCCTTTTCATGAGATCCAGTTCAACCAATAAAGTGCCTTAAATATTGTATTTGTAATGAGAAAATAGTCAATTAAAAAAAAATGGCATTTCAGCTGCTTTAGTTGTTTAATTGCCATGAAAGCTAGTTTGAAAATCCAACAATTATTGTTGTTCCTATGAGGAAATGTTTTGAATTTCAGCTCTGATTTTTATGACCAGTTTAAAGTACAGGTTTCTATCTTTACTTGCCAACCCATAATCCTTACAGCAAGGAGGAAAACTTATACCTATTTCCCACCAATTTGGAGAAATGTGAGGAGGAGGGCTTCCTTTTGCCTGATGTTGGTGATGGAAGGAGTCCCCGTTACAGCATTGCAGAGAGGTTTTTCCACTACAGCTGTTCATCTGTATTTGACTGTAGTAAGGGTTTAGAGATCCTGTAGTAATATCTGGAGCCATGGTGGTGCAGAGATTAAGCGCTCAGCTGCTGACTAAAAAGTTGGCGGTTCGAATCCACCACCACCTCTTGGAAACCCTGTAGGGCAGTTCTGCTCCGTCCTGTAGGTTCACTATGAGTCGGAATCTACTCCATGGTGACAGGTTTTTATTTGTTGTTGTTTTGTTTTGTAGTAATGTCTCACCGCCTTAAACATTTTTTATAATGTAGGAGTTCTGTGCATGATCATAACATTTTTGAATTATTTGGCTTATTCATTTAGGACTAGGTAATACTTCATGTTCCCTTTCAATTGCAATGTTCTGTGATTGACTTTGGGGGAGAAGGGAACCGCCCTATTGTCTTAGCCATCTAGTGCTTCTATAACAGGAATACCACAAGTGGATGGCTTTGACAAAGAGAAATTTATTCTCTCACGGTCTAGGAAGCTAGCAGTCCGAATTCAAGGTGCCAGCTCCAGGGGAAGGCTTTCTCTCCCTGTCAGCTCTTGGGGAAAATCCTTGTCATCAATCTACCCCAGTTGAGGAGCTTCTCAGTGCAGGGACCCTGGGTCCAAAGGATGCGCTATTCTTCTGGCTCTTGTTTCTTGGTGGTCCCCCTGTCTCTGTGCTCGCTTCTCTCTTTTATATCTCAAAAGAGATTGATTAAAGACACATCCTTATCTTGTAGATTGAGTCTTGCCTCATTGACATAACTGTCTCTAATCCTGCCTCATTAATGTCATAGAGGTAGGATATACAACACATAGGAAAATCACATCAGATGGCAAAATGGTGGACAATCACACAATACTGGAAATCACAGCCTAGCAAAGTTGACACATATTTTTGGGGGACACAATTCAATCCATGACACCTATTTTGAGCATCTACAATGGGCCAGGCAGCATATGGGGACTCTCACCTATGTTACCGCATGTAGATTCCCAGAGCGGTCCTAATGTTATCCTCATCATAGAGATGAAGAAACTGTATCTCAGAAATTTAGTCCTTTTTTTGTCCTTCAACAACTGAATATTCTTCTTAGTTTTGTTCTTGGTAATGGACAATATTTTGTGATACACTTGACTGTTTTACTCTGCATCTCTAGTGTTATAAGGGGCTGTTCTTTACTGAACCCGTTAGCCCATGTTTTGACGCATTATCCTCTCCCTCTTAGAGAATATCTGCTTCCTTTCTGTTGGTTGTCTTAAATGTTTTGAAAGCCCTGAATCCTTCCATTCTTTATTTTACCTTTTCAAGAAACTTCCTGTTCTAAGTGCATTAGGTGAGAAAAATCCAACAATTTTTGCGAAAGACTTGTTTTGTCCCATGTTGATTGTACTAAAACTATAGAAATATAGAGACCAAATTTGAAGAGAATAATTCTCCCTCCTTCTAACAAGAGTAACAGTAAACACCAACTATAAGACAAGAATGCTTGTAATTAAACTCCTAGAGTAGAAAAGCAGCAGATACCTTAGAAGTGGAAGCTGCTTCAGAAGGTCATTTTGTTTAATCCCTACTGTCATGAGGTACATTTTTTAATAATTCAGGACATTTTTTTGCTTATTTCCTAATCCCCACTTAGAAGACCATGAAATATTTTGCTAACTACAAACAAAATACCTTTATTTTAGTTTTGTAATGTTACATTTTTTTCCCCTAATTTTAAAAGAAATGCATATTTTTAGCTTTACTTTTGCCTCATTTTCTCTTCTTTGATTTTCCCCAGATCAGGGGGGAAAAAAAACACTTTTTTTTTTCTCCTGAAGCCTGTAACCCTTGAAAGAAATTTAACTTGTAAAGATCCTGTGGTGCAGAAGAGTCTGAAGGTGGGAAGGGAATAGGCCCATGAAACCAGATCTGAAAGAACCAGTGTTCTCAAAATTTAACTGTATCTGTTGGTAAACTCAATGAAGTAGCATGAAAGTAGTGGGCTCTTTAGTTACTTGCTCCGTGAGAGATTCCCAGCCCTGAAGCCTTTGGGAGGGCACCATACCTCTTTTAGAGGTACAGGCATCCATTGGGGTAGAGAAGATGTCGTGTACCCAGTACTTTATTTTGTTCTGTAAAGTGAGGATGTACTTTCTTCTTCTTGATGTTTTATGATCAGGGATTTAATGTTTACAGGGAACTTGCATATTCATGATTCCACTTGAGACTTACACCATAATATAATCTCTCCCCTCTTTTTTAACAGATGAGAAAAAAGCCTTAACCCAGAGAAGTTAAGTGACTTATCAGGCCCTTAAGCCTATAGTGTTGAGTTGAGATTTGAGCCCAGGACTGCAGGATTATAAACCACCGCTTCTTTCATTGCACTATGTTGCCTCTGAATGGAATTTGTCAGTAGTGCATGTTTCTGGCTCAAAAGATGAGACATATGCTGCAGATGTCCCAGTTTAAACTGGATAGTTATATTTAAGGAATTTTATTTCTATATTGGACATGTCAAATATAAGCCTACATAATATTTACTGTTCTGCTTCTGAATGTAATTACTTGCATTGATAATGAGTACATGTAGGTACATGGCATGGGAAGTTGAGAAGGCAGGTTTTTATACTGCCCTGAGGAGTTTATTGGGTATTCTTGCTCTCTTTAAAGACATTGTTAGTAGAGATGAAAGAAGTTAAATTTAGCAAACATTTGTTGAATGCCTTCTCAGACCAAGAGGGATTTGTTTTGATCTGTCATCTGTAAAACAAACAGGAAATAATCAGCATTTTTGATAGAAAAGTCAGTATGCAACAATATTCAACAGTTTATCATGCAGTGCTATAAGAGAATGTGTTTTGGAAACATGAAATTGTAAACATGGCACCATTTTCTATCTGACATTTTAGACATTTTAAAGATGACAGTCTCAAAAGGTAATGGGCTCATCATGGTCATGGATGTTGGAAGTACTTTATATTCATAGCATATTTTTACACTGGTACTGAATTTCAGTATTTAAATAGTGTGTATTTTGAATCTTTGTCAAATTCTTGTGTCTTTATCCTTTATTATAAGTTGTTGTCATTGTTGTTAGGTGCTGTCAAGTCAGTGGCAATTCATAGTGACCCTGTGTACGACAGAACAAAACACTGTCATGTCCTCCACCATCCTCACAATCATCGCTATGTTTGAGTCTGTTGTTGCAGCCACTGTGTCAGTCCACCTAGTCAAGGGTCTTCCTCTTTTTTTTTTTTAATTTTTTTTATTTTTTTTTTTATATTTTATTGTACTTCAGGTGAAAGCTAACAGAGCAAATAGTTTCTCGTGAAATAGTAGTACACATGTTGTTCTATGACATTGGTTAACAACCCCACAACGTATTAAGCCTCTAAATTCTCAACCTTTTTTTTTTGATGAAAATTACAGATGGCCAAAGATACACCGTTTCAAAAATTTCTACATTCACAGTTCAGTGACATTGACTACGCTCTTCCAACTGTGCTGTTATTCTCACTTAAGATGAAGGCTTACAGAACAAAATAGTTTTTCATTTAACAGTTACTACTGTTTTTGCTGACCCTCTACCTTATCAAGCAGGGACTGGTACCTCCTGCTAACATATCCAAAGTACTGGAGGTGAAGTCTTGCCATTCAGCTTCCAAGGAGCACTTTAAAGGGGTCTTTTGCAGCAGATTTGCCCAGTGCAGTGTATCATCTGATTTCTCGACTCTTGCTTCCATGGGTGTTGATTGTGGATCCAAGTAAAATGAAATCCTTGACAACTTCAGTCTTTTCTCCGTTTGTCATGGTGTTGCTTATTGGTCCAGTTGTGAGGATTTTTGTTTTCTTTTTGTTGAGGTGTAATCCATACTGAAGGCTGTAGTCTTTGATCTTCATCAATAAATGCTTCAAGTCCTCTTCACTTTCAGCAAGCAAGGTTGTATCATCTGCATATCCAGGTTGTTAATAAGTCTTCCACCAATCCTGATGCAATGTTTTGCTTCATATAGTCTAGCTTCTCGGTTTTTGCTTATTATACAGATTGAATAAGTATGGTGAAAGGCTACAACCCTGATGCACACCTTTCCTGATTTTAAACCATGCAGTACTTGCTTGTTCTGTTCCAACGACTGCCTCTTGGTTTATGTACAGGTTCCTCATAAGCACAATGAAGTGTTATGGAATTCCCATTCTTCGCAGTGTTATCCATAATTTGTTATGATCCACGTAGTCGAATGCCTTTGCATAGTCAATAAAACACAGGTAAGTATCTTTCTGGTATTCTCTGCTTTCAGCCAAGATCCATCTGACATCAGCAGTGATCTCCCGTGTTCCACATCCTTTTCTGAATCTGTCTTGAATTTCTGGCATTTCTCTGTTGATGTACTGCTGCAACTGTTTTTGAATGATCTTCAGCAAAATTTTACTTGCGTGTGATATTAATGATAACATTCAATAATTTCTGCATTCTGTTGGCTCACCTTTCTTTGGAATGGGCACAGATATGGATCTCTCCCAGTCATTTGGCTAGGTAGCTGTTTTCCAAATACCTTGGCATAGACAAGGGAGCATCTCCAGCGCTGCATCCATTTGTTGAAACATCTCAGTTGGTATTCACCGTCAATTCCTGCAGCCTTGTTTTTTGCCAGTGCCTTCAGTGCTGCTTGGACTTCTTCATTCAGTACCATCAGTTCTTGAGCATATGCTATGAAATGGTTGAACTTTGACCAGTTCTTTTTGGTACATTTGGTAGATTAACTCTGTGTACTCTCCATCTTCTTTTGATGCTTCCTGCATCGTTCAATATTTTGCCCATAGAATCCTTCAAAATTGCAACTTGAGGCTTGATTTTTTTCTTCAGTTCTTTCAATTTGATAAATGCTAAGCGTGTTCTTACCTTTTGGTTTTCTAATTCCAAGTCTTTGCACATTTCATTAATACTTTATCTTCTCGAGCTGCCCATTGAAATCTTCTGTTCAGCTCTTTTCATCATTTCTTCTGTTTGCTTTAGCTGCTCTATGTTCAAGAGCAAGTTTCAGAATCTCTTTTGATGTCCATTTTGGTCTTTTCTTTCTTGCCTGTTTTTTATTCATGTGTGATGTCCTTGATGTCATTCCGCAACCCGTTTGGTCTTCGGTCATTAGTGTTCGATGAGTCAAATCTGTTCTTGAGATGATCTCCAAATTCAGCTGGATATACTCAAGGTTGTACTTTGGTTCTCGTGGACTTGTTCTAATTTTCTTCACTTTCAACTTGAAATATGAGCAATTGATGGTCTGTTCCACAGTTGGCCCCTGGCCGTGTTCTGACTGATATTGAGCTTTTCCATTATCTCTTTCAACAGATATAGTTGATTTGATTCCTTTGTTTTATATCTGGTGAGGTCCATGTGTATAGTCTCCTTTTATTTTATTGAAAAAAGATATTTCCAATGAATAAGTCATTGGTCTTCCAAAATTCTGTCATGTGATTTTCAACGTCGTTTTTTGTCACCAAGGCCATATTTTCCCACTACAGATCCTTCTTCTTTGTTTCCAGCTTTCACATTCCGATCACCAATAATTATCAGTGCATCTTGATCACGTTTGAGCAATTTCAGACTGCAGAAGTTGGTAAAAATCTTCAATTTCCTCATCTTTGGCATTAGTGGTTGGTGCATAAGTTTGAATAATAGTTGTATTAACTGGTCTTCCTTGTAGGGGTATGGATATTACCTATCACTGACAGTCTTGTACTTCAGAATAGATCTTGAAATGTTCTTTTTGATGATGAATGCAACACCATTCCTTTTGAAGTTGTCATTCCCGGCATAGTAGACCATATTATTGTCTGATTCAGAATGGCCAATACTGGTCCATTTCAGCTTACTAATGCCTAGGATATCGATGTTTATGTGTTCCATTTCATTTTTGACAATTTCCAATTTTCCTAGATGCATACTTCCTACATCCCCCATTCTGATTATTAATGGATGTTTGCAGCTGTTTCTTCTCATTTTAAGTCATGCCATATCAGCAAATGAAGGTCCCGAAAGCTTGACTCTATCCAGGTTATTAAGGTCGACTCTACTTTGAGGTGGCAGCTCTTCCGTAGTCGTATTTTGAGTGTCTTCCAACCTGAGGGCTTCATCTTCTGATACTATATCAGACAATGTTCCTCTCCTATTCATAATGTTTTCACTGGCCAGTTTTTTCAGAAGTAGACTGCTAGGTCCTTTTTCCTAGTCTGTCTTATAGTTGGGAAGCTCCCCTGAAACCTGTCCACCATGGATGACCCTGCTGGTATTTGAAATACTGGTGGCATAGCTTCCAGTATTACTGCAACACAGAAGCCACCACAACATGACGAACTGACAGACACTAATTATAAGTATGAACTGAAATTATTCCCAATATGTATACATGTATTGGATATGCTATATTAGGGTTTTAATTGCAGTATTATGCTTTTACTATAATGAACAGACCTGTTTATGATTATGCTCTCATGCCTGTTGCATACCCCCTCTTGACAGATTTTATATGGAAAAGCAATATATATATGTATTTGCACCTAAATCCTCTGGAAACCTTTAAAAATTTTCATAAATACATAGCAAAATTTTTTAGTGGTGGCCCTAGTACTTATAGTTGCTTTGCTATTTCACACATTAGGATACTCTAGTAAAGATAATTACTAGGTTGGGAAATGTTCAGAAACTTCGTGTTCTCGTACTTCTCTACAGTGGGATAAAATCCCAACCTCCTGCTTCCATCTGTTCCTCCCTCTTCCTTCAAAACTCATTCATGAGCTCTTGCCAATGAGTGAGAACCAACGTGATTAAAGAATTAGAGTATGATAACAGAGCTTTGTAGTATAGATTTAGTGCTATGCCTCCAGTAGACATGCATTTGGCCTTTTTTCAATACATTTAGGGACAGTGCCACTTTTAGGACGGCCTATTTTATTGTTAGGCAGCTGTGATTAGAACATTCTTCCTTATTGAATAGAATATTGATTTCCTGGAATTCCTTATAAGTCCTTGTTCTGTGGTGGCTACACATAAATAACTTGCATGGCAACCCTTAGTAACATTTTAGAACTGTAAAGGATCTTAGAGGTAATAACGGTTTAAGACTCTAGAGTGAAGAAGTTGGAATAGCTAACATTCATTGTTTAATATGTGTCCAGCACTTCTATATTATGATTCAGATTTGCCTTTTTAGCCTCATCTGCTAAGTGTACTTTACATTTTAGCCAAACTGAACTTTTGCCAAGTCCTCCTGTCTTATGTATACCAGTGCTATCATTTGCCAGGACTATTTACTGCCCATTATACCTTAGTCTGCCCGAAGAATGAACAAATTAGTCTTAGAAGAAATACAACCAGAATGCTCCTTAGAAGTGAGGGTGGTGAGACTTTAGCTTGCTTACTTAGATCACATCATCAGGAAAGACTAATCGCTAGAAAAGGACATCATGGTTCGTAAAGTATAAGGTCAGCAAAAATGAGGAAAACCCTCGACGAGATGGATTGACAGAATAGCCACAACAATGGACTCCAACATACCAGTGATAATGAAGATGGCACAGGACTGGGCCGTGTTTGATTCTGTTATAAGTAAGAGCTTCATGAATTGAAATGGACTCTACGGCAGCTCACAAAAACAAACGTTCTTGTTCTTTGGTGCGTCATGTCTTTCTTCATATTACTCCTGTATGGAGTGCCTTTCACCCATTTTTTAATTTCTTGAATTCTTCCCTGCAAGGCTCCTCTCAGATATTACTATCTTTGTAAATCATTTTCTAGAACCTTGACCATAACCCTTTTCTTCTCCAGCTAGATATATTTTATTCTTTTGACTCCTGTAATTTAGTGAAACCTGTGAGAGCTGGAACTTGACGGGACTGCCTTGTTTTTCTGAATCTCGCAAGCTTTCCGCCTTTGACAGCATGCAGTCTTAATAGTTTTCTCCTGCTTACTTTAGTGGAAAATATTTGAGTTTTCTTCTCTGACGGGTTTCAGCCTTACACAGGTTCTGGCTTTTCACAGGTTTTACGGTACTTTGTACCCTATGCATACGTACATATTCATTGCTGTCAAGTCAGTTCCGACTCATAGTGACCCTATAGAACGGTGTAGAACTGCCCCATAGGGTTTCCAAGGCTGTAAATCTTTATGGAAGCAGATTGCCACATCTTTCTGGGTTCAAACTGCTGACGTTTTGGTTAGCGGCCAAGCACTTGACCACTACAGCACCAGGGCTCCTCTCGTACCCTATAGTGGTATATTTATTTTATGCTTTCCCATTAGACTAGTGTCTTTCCAGCTTTTGACTATGATCTACCATACAAAATACATTTAAAATCGTGATCTTTTATGTGTGTGTACATAAACATACGTACGTGTTTACATATATAAAAAAATTTCATGATATAGTACTTTTACTCTGTACAGCGTATGCTTATATTTTCATTTCTGTCATTAAAAAATATTGGTGGCAACTCACTAGATTGATTTTGTGACCTGTGGTTTAAAAAACACAGCTTTAGGCTATACACTCTTAAAAGTTGGGATTGTGCCATATTTATCTTTGTATCCTTGGTAGACATTACTTAATACCATGTATGTAGAAGATTTTATACACATATTTATAGAATTGAATTGGACATTTTTGTTAATATGATGTAAAACCTGGTTTTTAGAGGCCTTTGAGCTGTCGTTTCATGCTGATTGCTTATATTAAGTTTATGACAACTAAACCCTAGGTTTTATTTCATATGAACTGAAGTCAAGCTAAATCTCCCCATCCTGAACTTGTACAATTGATATTAAAATAAACATAAAATTTTAGTTTCATTTTAAAAAGATTTAACATTTATTTCTATTACATTTCAGCTCGCTGTGTTTGGCATGTCATTGCAACCTGTCAAGTCTTTTTGAAGCTTAAGTCTGTGATCCCACATACTGTCTTTTCCTTGCAGCTTTATCTACACATTTGATAAGCCTATCTTCTGTCTTTTTCCAAGTGGCTGATAAAAATATTCACAGGACAGGAGATAATTTTATTGCCTATAGGAACGTGTCTTATGGTAAACAAGTAGATTTTGTCATATTGTGTTTTGAATGCAAATTATCTGGATGACTTATTGAACATTTCATGGTAGTGCCAACTCTGCAACCCTTGTGAACCTGATAATATTTGAGGGTAGGGTGGGGCTCCTGGTCAGATTGTGGTCTATTGCAAGATTTTCTAGCAAGGAGGAAAGATGCTGCTAAGAAGTTTGCATGGCCTTATTTTTAAGCATGGGGAAGTGACATATGTTAGTGATGAAAGATGTTAACTCCATTTTCATCTTCTTGAGGTTTTTTTTCTGACATTCTTTCCAAGTTTCCTACAATCTAGGTATGTTGGACCACTCACCCTCGTCCAGATAGGTCTAGAACTTTGCTTTGTCGCTTTGCTCAGCTTGTTATAATATGACAAACGCCATGACTACCTTTCTGTACCTGGGGAATGCCAGTTTAAAAAGCTCAAATGTCACCTCTTCTTTGCCACCTTCTTCCCCAGCTCTGTTGGATATAAATAAGTGCTGCTGCTTTCTCCTGTTGCAGCTGGTACCCATCTCTAGTAGTCAGTTACCTCATTAAATCATGTTTAATTGCATCTCTTTGTCCCAGGGGACTAAGTTTCTTGTGGAAGAGGAACTTTGTCTTCATGTTTATATCCCCTGGACCTAGCACAAAATGAGTGATCAATAAATGCTTAAATTAGGAGCCCAGTCTAGTGAGGAATTTTATTTTACTTTGTTAATCCTGTACAGTATTTTAAAAGGTAGGCTGTAAATCTAATAATATTTGGTTGTTAGAAATTTGTTACATTATGATTGCATTTTTTCCTTTGGCCTTTCTCTTTCCTGAGCCTGCTGGGGAGGTTTACTGCCCAGGGTTTGGGTGGGAGCCTTAAGATTCCAGTACAGAATCTATTTCATCTAGAGTCTCACACATCTCATAACAGTGATTCAAAAGTCTTGCAGCAGGTAATTGGGATGCAGTCTGAACTTACCCCTACAACCTCTTTTATTTGACATCTTTGGGGAATGCTGTCTTCTGTATGAGTGACTTTTCCAGAGAACTCAAGGTTAAACCTGTAAAAGCACCAAGAAGATATTTTGTCTCTTTTTGTTGGAAATTTTTCTAAAATGTAACATATTCTATGCTTCCCTGTATTGTGAATACAATATGTTGAATACATATGAGATTCTTCTTTTTCTGTGTAACATTTTCTCTTTGATTACACTTAAGATACATAGTCATTATAGAAATGTTAATAAATACAGAAAAACACAAAGAAGAAAAAAGTAAAGGTCACGATGTCTTATTTTTGTTACCCAGAGATAACCCCTCTCAACATGTTGGTATATCTTTTTTACACACAACTGCTCCTCACTTATTGGCTATCTTGTTATCCAACATTTCACATTTATGACTGTAGTAAAAAACTACTATCTGACTATTTTCCACATTAATGAGGCAGCGGGCATGGCGGCAATGGCTGCGGTGTGTCCCCTCCCTAGAGGAGGATCTCCCGGTGGCCTCTGGGAAGCTGGGCCATGTTACCCCGAACCCTCTGCTCCCTCCTGCTGGTGGGGGCACCACATCAGCATGCAGTGCTGGCCAGCCTCCTGTGTGGCCACTGCCTCTGGGCAGACAAGCGGGCAGCACAGAACCAGCTGGCACTCATTCTGGGTTTCCAGCTCTTATGTGGCCTGAGGCCCTGCAGCTCAAAACTGCTGTGAGGTGGGAAGGGAGGAAAGAAAGAGGCATTGGAGAAGGTGTTTGTAAGAAATGTTGCGAGTTTAATGATATCCCAAAGTGAACCAAACTGGGCCTAAATCCTCCAGCACAGTGGGGCTGGGTGCACAGCAAGGCTCCTAGTGCCCTTGCAGGAAGTCCTGAGCTGCCCCGAGGGCAGAGCAGGCTCCAGGATCATGAACACAGGGCTTGCAGGGCTGGGAGTGGAGCCCTGGAGTCAGCTCCATGAGGGGGGCTCTGACACCCAGCACAGGAGGAAGGTGAAGTGGTTAAGCCAAGGCCCCTCGAATCACACAGCCTGGTTGTATCCAGTTTTGTCTCCTCCAAGCCTCCTCCACAGAAGAATAATCCATAACTGGAGGTGGTGTAGTGGTTAAGAGCTACAACTGCTAACCAAAAGGTTGGCAGTTTGAGTCCACCAGATGCTCCTTTGAAACCCTATGGGGCAGTTCTACTTTGTCCTATAGGGTCCCTAGGAGTCGGAATCGACTCAGTGGCAACAGGTTTGGTTTTTTTTTTTTTTTGGTTTGGGTTTGTCACAGTGATGATCATAGTTTCTAAATTAAAAAAATCAGACGAATGGTCTGAAAACAGAAAAAAAAAACAAAACATCCATTTTCACATTAGCAAAGATTTTTGCACAATGACTTGGTCTTTGTAACCTAACCACGTTGATAAGTGAGGTGTGTGTGTGTGTGTCTGTATATATACAAGTAGGCATTTAAAATAAATTTAGGATCATGCCATATATATGTATTGTCTTATAGTCTACTTTTAAAATCGGTTATACTATGAACATTTTCATATGTCTGGAATGTTCATTGTTTTAATGATTGCATACTATTCCATCATATGGATGTACTAATCTGCATACTATTCCATCGTATAATTTACCTATTCTCTTACTTCTGAGCGATTGGTTGTTGAAATTAACTGTTGACAGATTGTCCTCTAGGACTGTGAGGGTACTTTTTTCTCTGCACCCTTGTCAGCACAAGGCATTATTTCTTCCACAAATTTGCATTTTTTAAAAATTCAAAATTGCTGCGTGCTTGAAAAGAATAAATCCTCAAACTTTCAAAAGTAAAGTGTCCCCTACTACCGATTCCACTTCTTGGGCATTAATTGATTAACTGAACTTTTTGATGACTTGACATTGTTAATATGAACAAGTGACTATAACACTAATTAACAGTCATGCTTGCTTGCTGCATCACTGAAATCCCTCAGAAAGTCACTAATTCCAGTTAGTGGTTCTTTTGTTCTCTTGTTCCTTTTCACATCTGGCTGTGATACTCTTAGGGAATTTGAAGTGTATGTGGGACTCTTTGACTCACTGTCAGTGACTTGGAATAGTGGTTTTTTGTTTTTATTTGGCATTCTTTCTATCTCAGTACGTTTCTTTTCTCTGTAGCTACTACTTCATTTTCTTTTTGAATTTTGCCAGCCACTCATTGCTGTTTGTTTCCCTCCTCAGCCATGCATTTTTAATCTAGAACTGAATTGATCTTGGCCTAGGGAAATTGGGTAATCAAATGTATGAAAAACTAAAATGGCTCCTTTCCTCTCTTTTGGAGTCAGATTCAGAACCTTTGTGATAGACTTAGTCTTCTTAACTTTCTGACTTGTTATCAAGGCTGGACCCTGTAGAATTGCCTGTCTTTGGAATAGAAGCAGTGCTCTGGGAGTCATGTAGCCTGATGCAGATTTGGTCTGTGCAGAGTCGATATATGTATCCCTAGGACCTACCACATGGTGATTCATCAACAAATGCTTAAATTAGGAGTACAGTCTAGTGAGGAGTTTTGTTTTACTTTGTTAATCCTGTACAGTATTTTAAAAGACAGGCTTTGAATATAGTAGTAATATTTAGTTTTTAGAAATTGTGACATCATAAATACATTCACAGGTGGGTGTATGGAGTTATGAACATCTGGCACTACTGTAACCATCTTGCTTTCATGAGGAAAGCCATTCCTAGGATAAAGATAATACCATGGAAAGCAGCATGCTTAGATGGAAATGAACATGTTTCTTCGTGGTTCCTTTAAGCCATTGAATAAGACCAGCCCTAATTCCTGCCCTCACACTGGGCCTTCTAGTTATATGAGCCCTCAAAATGCCTTTGATTGATTAAGCCAGTTTGAGTTAGTTTTTCTACTATTTATAGCTAGAAGCATCATAACAGATTCAGCCTCCATGACAGCAAGGATAAAAATATCTGAGGAAATGATTAAAGAAAAGCATAGAAATATAGAATGTGGAGATTGAGATCTTAGGGAAGTAGGAACCAAGAAGTAGTGGGTTGTATTTGGCTTTTCAATATGGGAGAGGGAAAAACACTCAGGGGTATTTGAAGCACTATGGGTGAAGGGAAGAAACCCTTTGAAAAGAAAAAAATATGATATACTTAAATGTTGTATGGGAGTATTTATGCTCTAATGAGACAGTGGTATATGACTGTAGGTAATGATACTGTGGTTCCGCAGAGCACTCATTGTTTTTATTGATTTGCTTCCATAGTAGCAGATTTCTGTGTTAGATGTGTAGCTTAATGATCTGTTTCAATTTGTTAACTCTTCACCTCAGATTTTCTCTTCTTCTGTAGCAGGACTGGTTTCCATTCCACTTAGCCCAAGCTACCACTTGGTTTTGGCCCTGTTCTCGGTGTTGTTTGTATTTATAAAAGTACGTATCACCTGAATCTGGGCATTTTATCTCTTCTTTCCTCTCAGTAATCATGCCTCATTTTGCTTGTTGTTCTGTGTTCCTCCCCAATCCTGATTTGTTATTTCCTTTTTTAAAAATTGTGCTTTAGGTGAAAGTTTACAGTACAAATTAGTTTCTCATTAAACAATTAATATACAAATTGTTTTGTGACATTGGTTGCCAACCCCGCGATGTGTCAACACTCTCCCCTTTTCAACCTTGGGTACCCCATTTGCATTTGTCCAGTTTTCCTGTCCCTTCCTGCCTTCTTGTCTTTGCTTTTGGGCTGGTGTGCCTATTTAGTCTGATATACATGGTTGAATTATATATGTTGTTGTTTGTTTTATAGGCCTGTCTAATCTTTGGCTGAAGGGTGAACTTCAGGAGTGACTTCAGTACTGAGTTAAAAGGGTGTTCGGGGGCCATACTCTCAGCCATAATGTGTTTTTAGAAGGTCATTCCATTGTTCTGTCAGGCCAGCTGCTTCAGGATGATGGTAAGACCACTGGATTCCATGAGCATGCGCCCACTGCCGCACTTCATTTGCTGTGGAGTGAGTCCCTTGATCTGAGGTGTTGCTGTATGGGATACTTTGACAGTGCATAAGGCATTCTGTAAGTCCGTGGATAGTAGTTTTGGCAGAAGGATTGTGTATAGGGCAGACAAATCCATATCCAGAGTAAATGTCTATCTCAGTGAGAAAAAAACACTGCCCTTTCCATGATGGAAGTGGTCCAATATAATAAACCTGACTGCCCCTAGGAATAGTTCCATACTGGGGACTCAGTGTTGCTTTCTGCTGCTGGCAGATTGGGCACTCAGCAGTGGCGGTAGCCAAGCTGGCCTTCGTGAGTAGAAGCCTGTGTTGCTGAGCCCATGCGTAACCTCCGTCCCTGCCACCATGGCCACTTTGTTCATGAGTCCATTGGGCAATGACAGGAGTGGCTGGGAAAGGAGGCTGGTATCCACAGAGTGCGTCATCCTATCCACTTGATTGTTGAATCTTCGTCTGCCAAGGTCATCCTTTGGTGAGCATTCACGTGATTCGCAGATATCTTCACTTCTTTGGCCCATTCAGAGAAGTCTGTCCACATGCCTATTACTCATACCTCCTTGTCAGCAATTTTCCAGTTATATTCCTTCCAAGTCCTTGACCATGCAGCCAAACCATTGGCCACAGCCCATGAGTCAGTATACAGTCACACATCTGGCCATTTCTCCTTCCAAGCAAAGTGAACAACTAAGTGCACTGCTTGAAGTTCTCTCAACTGGGAGGATTTCCCTTCACCACTATCCTTCAAGGAGGTCCCAGAAAGGGGCTGTAGTGCTGCTGCTATCCACTTTTGGGTGGAGCTTGCATGTCGCACTAAACCGTCTGTAAACTAGGTGTGAGTTTTTCTCTTTCTCAGTCAGTTGCTTGTAAGGAACTCCCTGTGAGGTGCAGACTCAGAGAAGGACGGTAATGTGACAGGAGTGGAGACCATGGGCATTTGGGCCACTTCCTCATGTAACTTACTTGTGCCTTCAGGTCCTGCTTGAGCCCTAGCTCGTATATACTACTTCCATTTAATAATGGAGTGCTGCTTTGCACGTTTGACTTTATGACTCTGTGGATCAGACAACACCCAGTTCATGATGGGCAGCTCAGGCCGTATGGTGTTCAGTCTTTACTAACGCCCAGTTACAAGCCAGAAGTTTCTCAAGAGGAAAGTAGTTATCTGCAGAGGATGGTAGAGATTTGCTCCAAAATCCTAAGGGTCTGCATTGTGATTCACCGATAGAGGCCTACCAGAGACTCCAAACAATATCTCTATCTGCCACTGCCACTTCAAGAACCATTGAATCAGCCAGATCATATGGCCCTAGTGGCAGAGTGGCTTCCACAGCAGCCTGAACCTGTTGCAGAGCCTTCTCTTGGTCTGGGCCCCACTCATAACTAGCAGCTTTTTGAGTCACTTGATAAGTAGGTCAGAATAGCATACCCAAAGGAAGGATATGTTGCCTCCAAAATCTGAAGAGGCCCACCAGGCGTTGTGCCTCCTTTTTAGTTGTGGGAGGGTCCAGATGTAACAACTTATCCTTCACTTCAGAAGGAATATCTCGATACGCCCCACACCACTGGACCCCTAGAAATTTCTCTGAGGTGGAAGGCACCTGAATTTTTGTTGGATTAATTTCCCACTCTCTAGCATACAAATGTCTTACCAATAAGTCTAGAGTCACTGGTACTTCTTCCTTATTAGATCTAATCAGCATAATGTCATCAGTGTAATGGACCAGTGTGATGTCTTGTGGAAGGTAAAGGCAAACAAGGTCCTGGGGTCTAAATTATGACATAGGGCTGGAGGGGTGATATACCTCTGAAGTAGGACAGTGAAGATGTATTGCTGGCTTTGCCAGCTGAGAGCAAACTGCTTCTGGTGTTCCTTCGAAACTAGAATTGAGAAGAAGGCATCGACCAGATCAATAGCTGCATACCAGGTAGCAGGAGATGTGTTAATTTGCTCAAACAATGAAACCACATTTGGAACTGCAGTTGCAGTTTGAGTCACCACCTGATTAAGTTTATGATAATCTACTGTCATTCTACAGATCTGTCTGGTGTTTGCACAGGCCACATAAGCAAGTTGAGTGGGGATGTTTTAGGAATCACCATCCCTGCATCCTTCGAGTCCTTTATGGTAGCACTAATTGGTGCAATTCCTCCTGGAATGTGCTATTGCTTTTTTTTTGTTATTTTCCTAGGTAGGGGCAGTTCTGATGGCTTCTATTTGGCTTTTCCTACCATAATAACCCTTACTCCACATGTCATGGATCCAGTGTGGCAGTCCTGCCAGTTGTTGAGTATGTCTGTTCCAATTATGCATTCTTGAACTGGGGAAATCACTACACGATGGGTTAGGGAACCCACTGGACCCACTGTAAGATGGATCTGATCTAAGACTTCATTAATAACCTGACCTTCATATGCCCTTACTCTGACTGGTGCGCCATAGTGATGTTGTGGACCTCCTGGAATTAGTATCAGTTTAGAGCCTGTGTCCAGTAATTTCCAAAAAGTCTGATTATTTCTTTTCCCTGATGAACAGTCACTCTCATAAAAGGCCATCGACCCCTTTGGGGAAGGCTGGGAGAAGGATTGGCAGTGTAGTGGCTCCTTCCTCAAGGGGACCTGGCCTCCCCTTCATTCAAGGGTTGTGGATCTGTAAACGGGCTCAAGTGTGGGAATTGATTGATAGGCCAGCACTATTCTGGTGAATCAGGTTAGACTGCCATTCGCTTGACCTAGAATTTTTCTCCTTGCACAGATCAAGTAAATATTTAGTAGCTTTCTCATCTGTTTCACTCCTAGGGACACCATGACTAAGTAGCCAATACCATAAGTCCATAGGAGTCAAAGAGTATTCTGATTCCTCCCTTGACACTGCTGTCATTATGGTAACCACACGTACCTTGTCTTTGGTGATTAAGTGCCACCACTTGGCATCTACCACCCTGGAGTCCAGTCAGCCCCATTTTACTCAGGTGTCTTAATTCAGTCAGGGCAGCTCCTGCTGTCAAATCTGACTTAAATAAAATAGCAGTCATAACAGTCTTCAAGAATATTGGGGCTCCCTTAAAAAATTTGTTTCTCACTGTTCTGAAAGGTGTGTCTTCTGGGTGCTCCATGGGTGGGTCTGTGGGTCCAACCTGATGAGTCTACTCTAACATGTAAATTTCCCTGAGCCTTTGGTTACCTTCTTCTACTGTATACCTAGGCATTTCTGGCATCTCAGCTTGATTTACTGTAACCCATTGCTGTTGAGTCAGTTCCAACTCATAGTGACTATAGGACAGAGTAGAACTGCCCCATAGGGTTTCCAAGGAGTGACTGGGAATTCAAACTGCTGACCTTTTGGTTAGCAGTTGTAGGTCTTAACCACTACACCACCAGGGCTCCAAATTACTGATATAGTGTAGGCCACCGCTTAATCCAGGCTTCAGTAAACCAACCGAATAAACTATTAGATCCTTTTTAACCTCTTGAGCTGAAACATTGAATGAAGAATCTGTCCTTAATGGGCCCATATCAATAAACTTAGACTGATCCGACTTTACATTCCTTGCACCATTATGCCACACCCTTAATAGCCATTCCCACACGTATTCCCCAGGTTTCTGTTTGTATATATTAAAAAAATCAAGCGGTCTTTTGGAGTGTAGTGTACCTCCTCATGGGTCATACTTTGTACTTCACCTCTTGAGACTCCCTGGGACTTAAGTCTAGTTATAGGTCTCGAAGCAAAAATAGGTGGTGGTTTGGGTCCTGGGGACACTCAGAAATGTCTTGTAAGGCATTTACCTCAGGTGATGCCTCAGGCAATGCCCCAGGTGCCGCCATAGGCGATATTTCAGACAGAGGCTCTTCAGACACAGCTGGGTTAATCTCATCAGATGAGGGTGGAGGGGCTAATGGTTTTACTGGGGAGGGTGGCTTAGCAGACAAAGATGAAGTGATCTCTTTAGATGGGAGTAAGTGGGCTAGCTCTGTTGGCAGGAGTGATTCAATGGCTCAGTGTCCCCAGTTTCCTGATTATCTGCTCATATGTCCCCATCTGAGGTTTCAGGATCCCGTTTCTTCCCAATCAGTGCCCTCACTTTAATTTCAGAAACCATTTGAGGTTGGGGATTCAATTGGCATTGTAATTCCACCGCTCTTATGATAAGACTCTGGGTTTCGGCAATATCAGCTCTGTTACTAGAAGGAATAATGCTTTTTTTCAGGCCACAAGTGGCAGGTTTCAGATCTTGTATGTGGCACTTGATCTGTGACTCTGAAGCTCTGAGTGCATCCCTTTCTTTTACCACTGTCTAGCGAAAGTAGGACCAAATAACCAGCTTCCTTGTACTTCTCATTCTGACAAAATTATAGAAAAATATCAAATATGCTGTAACCCAGAGCCTTGTCTCTCACAAATATTTGATCCATTGGTGGTGGTATTTTGCCTATTTCTGTTGGCACCTCATGCAGTGCATTAGCAGTGCCCTTTTTACTGCTTGTGGCAGAGTTATTAGCACCTTTTAAGGGTAGCCAGACTTGAGAACCAATTCAGAAAACTCATCCTTATGATTTTGTTCCTCTAGAACCACTCTCGGTATCAGATGTCTTAACCTGGGGTCTCTAGAGGAGCAAAAGCAGTGAAGAGTCTTTATATTTAGAGTTATTTCAAGTAAATGGTTCGCACAGTTGTGGAGGCTGGTTAAGTCCCAAATCCGTGGGTCAGGCATTAGGCTGGAGATTTCTCCGGACTCACGTGGTTGCAGGGGCTGATGAACCCAAAATTAGCAGGTGAGATGGCAGGCTGCTGGTTCATGTCCCAAGAAATGAAGGTCAGAGGATGACGAGTTGGATGCGGGATTGAGAGAACAGACTTTACCAGAATATCTGTATATATTGGATGCAGGCCACACCCCCAAGGAATCTCCCCTTTCAACTGATTGGCTGCTCACATCAGATCACAAAATGGACGATGATTACATAATATCTGCCAAACCACTGAGAATAATGGTCTAGCCAAGTTGACATATAACCTTAACCGTCATAATTTGACAGGATTCTTTCAATTGTAATTGAAAGAAATCTATCTGAAATTGAAGTTGAAGAGGGAATTTACTAGTTGATGTACCCTAAAAAGTCAGAATTGGGGGTCTGGCCTCAGGATAGACTAGGATCAGGGCCTTAAAACATCAGGACCTCTATGACTCCATGTATTTTGGTTTCTTTCTGTATGCTGGACTCTTTTATTTGTTTATTTGAAAGTCAATAACATTTTAAAATTTACCCACTTCAGTATTGCAGGATGTAGTTCCTGGAAGCTCAGGATATATCCTTATAGTGCACAATGGAATAGGAAAGAGCTATTTACAGTAGAGAAGAATTCAGGCAATGAATGGTATGGCTCAGCCTACTTAATATGCTTATCTGAGGTTGAAGTGGTGTGACTGATAGCCCCATAGACTGAAATCTCATAGATTGGGAGAGTTTCCATAAAAGGTGTGAAACTGGGGATGCTGGGCACACAGATAAGACTGCCTGATGCACATACACACCATGTGCACAAAGGTATAGTAAATGTTAGACACATGGTAGAAGTAGAATGTGTGATAGGAGTTCAGAGGCTGGGAGCACGAGGAAACATTCCTAAGAGTGAAAGTAGAATTGAGCCTTGATGAATGAACAGGGTACTATGAGTGAAGAGGAAGTATGTGAGGAGTTCCATGCAGCACGAATAGTGAAGTATGAAGGGGAGATTTGTGCAAAGTGTTTTTGGAGGGCTGTGAGTAGATCAAATCCTGTAGCATTGTGAGAAGATTGGGAAGATAGGTTGGCTGAGAGAGTGCAGGGTCCTGAATGTCACAGTGAGAATTTGGTTTTTATTCTGTGGGCAGTAGACCAGTTGCTGTCAGGTTGTTTCTGATTCATGGTGACCCCATGTGTGTCAGAGTAGAACTGTGTTCCATAAGGTTTTCAGTGGTTGATTTTTTTGGAAGTAGATTGCCAGACCTTTCTTCTGAGGCACCTTTAGGTCTACTCAAACCTTCGACCTTTAGGTTAGCAGCTGAGCATGTTCGTATTACCCAGGGACTCTGTGGGCAGTGGAAAACCCTTGAAACATTTTGATCAAGGGAAAAATGTATTTTAGGAAGGTAAGTGTGATGAGGAGCCCTGGTGGTGCAGTGGTTAAGAGCTTGACTTGTAACCAAAAAGTCGGCAGTTGGAAGCCACCAGCCATTCCTTGGAAACCTTATGGGGGCAGTTTTACTTTGTCCTATAGGGTCGCTGTGAGTCAGAATCAACTAGATGGCAACAGGTTTGGTTTGGTTTATTTTTTTAAGTGCGATGAATAAACGTAAAGAGTAGTCCTAGATTCTGAAAAAACTAGGTGATAAAAGACTAATGGAATTTATTTACCAGAGGAACTAGGCAATACTATTTCTGACATGGAAAATCTGTAATGATCCAGAACAAATCACCTAACTACCTTGTATCTGCCTCTTCAATAAAATAAATGTACTTATCTTTCCTCACATGAGATCTGAGTATATAATTTCAGTAAGAAAATACTGTGTTGTGGTAGGCATTATTGCTTTGTAAATGACCTTATTAACTTTGATACAGTTGAGAGAGTATTTTTTTTTTCTCTGTGGTATTTGGAGATTATTTAAGTTGGGAATAGATTATTGATTGAGGAATTGGCAGTTACATTTTATTAGTTCATATAGTAAGTGGAATTAACACCTTGGGCTGAATTTTCTTTTCAACTCTATTTCAGTTAGGTAAAAGACAGAAACAAGTTTTGAAACTAGGCTTTAGTGCTATGTGTTAATATTCTTTTTCCTTCCAGTATTATAAATACATATTTTTTGCTACTCAGAATTCTCAAAATTTTCTCTGTAACTGGAATTTGTGACATCTGGACCCTAAAGTAGTGCTAGAACTGCTTGTATGTACTGCTTATGCTCCTGGGTCTCAAATTCTCAGAGAGAAACTTCCTTCAGCTCCTCTGCCGGCGTCTCTCCCTCAATAGTCTCTGTGGCCAGGATGGAAGGTAGACCCCTTGCTGTCCTTACATCTATCTTCCATGTCTTTACCCTTAGTCTCCTCTTTCCCTCTTCTGCAGACCACCTCTTTAAAGTCTTTGTTCTTTTCCTAATTCATCAAACATTACCTGTTCCCCTCCTCATCCCATGGCTGAGACCTATTTCTGATTCAATTGGGACCACTGGTTTATCTCTTATAAAAAGTATATTTACCACTTCTAAAATTTCTTTTCGCCTGTAGTGTGTTTCAAACACATTTAAAAAATATGCTCTCTAATTTAAAGTGTTCTTTTTGAGAAATGCAAAAAGATAACCCAGTAGCTCTAATTTTAAAGCAGCTGGTTTTCATCTTAAAGTGGAGACTCAGAATTCTGTTCTGAGGACTAGTGTTTGTATTAAAAGATTTAGCAATGGTGATTTATTTCACTGGAAAAAAACAGATTTTAGTATTGAATACTGTAATATTTTTATATTACTAGAATTGTACTGAAAAGGGTGCATCTGCTTTTGCAGATGCATTATGCTTACACATGGTTTAGGCAAGTACAGTATGTACTTAATTAAAAAAATCTTTCTGGCTTTTAAAAAATTACATAACTTACTGTGCTCCTTTAAAAATCACTTAATAAGACCAAGTGGTCAACAATTACTTCAAAACAAAGGTAAGAATGTCAAGGGGCAGGGAAACTAGATTAATGGAGATGAACAAGCAGAATAGAAATAATGAAAATGTCCATGCATTTTGGAAAAGAT
This sequence comes from Dugong dugon, assembly GCA_030035585.1. Lineage (NCBI taxonomy): Eukaryota > Metazoa > Chordata > Mammalia > Sirenia > Dugongidae > Dugong > Dugong dugon. The sequence continues at coordinate 16,712,325 of CM057481.1, read as the reverse complement.
AACCAATGTCACTGAACAACTTGTATAGAAATCGTTTAACAGGAACCAAAACTGCTGTGTAAACCTTCACTGAAAACACAGTCTTATAAAAATTTATGTAAGTAATACTTGTAAAAGCCTCCTTTGAACTGCTGCTATGTGTGTATAAAAATATGTGTATGCACATAATTTTTAAAAATAAAAAATGGAATAATGGTTTCAAACACTTACATAGCACTTAGTATGTGCTAGGCCCTATTCTAAGCACTTTATATATATTAACTCTTTTAATCCTCACTATAATCTTTTGAAAGGTCCCTGGTTTGTGCTTGACTACTAACTTAAGGAAACCCTGGTGGTGTAGTGGTTAAGAGCTATGGCTGCTAACCAAAAGGTCGGCAGTGTGACTCCACCAGGCATTCCTTGGAAACCCGATTGGGACAGTTCTACTCTGTCCTTTAGGGTCGCTATGAGTCGGAATTGACTTGATGGCAATGGGTTTGATTTGGTTTTTTTGGTTTACTAACCTAAAGGTTGGCCGTTTGAAACCATCCAGTGGTGCCACAGAAGAAAGACCTGGTGATCTGCATCTGTAAAGATTATAACCAAGAAAACCCTATAGAGCAGTTCTACTCAGTAACACATCAGATCACCATGAGTCAGAATCGACTCAAAGTAATAAGTTTGTTTTTTTTCTTTTGGTGAATAATCCTTTGAGGTAGATGATATTATTATCCTCATTTTTAAAGATGAGGAAACTGAGGTACAGGAAGGTTAAGCACCTTGCCTAAGGTCACACAACCATGGTAAGTGGTGGAGCCAAGATTCAGAAGAGACAGTCTGGCTTTGGAATCTGTGCGTGCCCTCAACTGCTAGCTCTACTAGGAAGGTGCCTACCTCTCCGTGGCCACTGAAGTGAAACAACCTACCCTTGTGTCAGCACGTGGACTTGAGAAACTGAATCTTGATTTTGCTTTTTATACTTTTTAAATAAAAATTTTTATTACGTATCATTTATCTTTTATTACAGCTATCTCTTTCATCTAGCAGTACTTTTTTTTTTTTTTTTGAAGAGGGAGCATATCGAATTCCATTTTGAGAATCTGATAAATGCTGTGGACCGTCTCTTCAGGAAGATCCACATAAGCAACAATAAAATTTACCAGTAGTGTCAGGGTGTTTATGGACTTCTTGAATCTCATCTTTGGACCCAGGTTAAGAATCCTAAAACATTTTAACTTGTCTTTTTTCTTTACTTTGTCTATACTTATTTTTAGCCTGCCTTCTATGCTACTCATTTACTTTTTACTTCTTGTGTTGCCATTTTCTTCTTGTCTTTTAAAAAAAAAAATCACTGTGAACTCATAGATTTTTACTTTTTCCATTTGATATGATCAAGTAGTCTTTATCATTGTACAGTAAAACCTGTGAAATCCGTAACCTGTTTAAGGTGGAAATCTGTCAGAGAAGGAAAACTAAAATATTTTCCCTTAATAGAGAGCAATAGAAAAGTGGTAAGACTGCACCCAATGAAAGGTGGACAACTTGCAAGACCTGGAAAAACAAGGCAGTCCCATTGAGTTCTGGCTGTCACAGTTTCGCTGTCATTCTCTAATTGTTCTGATGTCTTTTTCCCCAGAGTCCATAAATAGTTTTATTGGAACATAGCTATAGTTATTTCTTTATTTTCTATGGCTGCCTCTGTGCTACATTGGTACTGGTGAGTAGTTGCAACTCCCCGTTGCAACAGACATCATACGTGGCTCGCAAGCCTAAAATATTTACTCTCTGGCCCTTTATGGAAAAAGTTTGCCAACCCCTGTGCTAGAGGGTGACTGGAGGGGAGTTTCTGAGTGGGTGGTCCAGTGGCCTCTCTGAGGCAATAATGGGAGCCCTCCATGTGAAGATCTAGGGGAAAAAAAACACAGTTGCTGTTGAACTGGACTTGTCATGGCAGCCCTGTGTGTGTCTGGATAGAGCTGTGCTCCACAGGATTGCCAATGGCTGATTTTTTCAGAGTGCCTCTGGGTGGACTGGATCTGCCAACCTTTTAGCAGATGAGTGCTTAACTGTTTGTGCCACCCAGGACTCTGAAGATCAAGGGAAGGAAACTCCTCTTGTAAGGGTGTTGAACTGAGGCAGAACTCGGCAGGTTGAAGCAGCAGAGAGAGGGCTGGAGTGCAGCTGGAGTAATAAATCATGGAGCCAACATTTTCATTTATTTATCTGAGGACAGTAATGATTTCAGAGTTGTGTTGTGAGGGTTTTCCTCTGATTTTAGAGACATCTACTTTCACCTACTTTGTTTTCTGATAATTCATTTAATGCTGTCTTTGATCTTACATCCTAAAGTCTGTTCTGTTTTTTGAGGTGAAAATCAGTTATATAAAATCACTTTCTGTTTGCTGCAGTAAGTTTTCTTCCATGATGTTTATCTTTTGCATGCTTTATTGTTATATCCTTCCCCCAACTCTAACCCCTGGCAACTACTGATTTCTTTTCTCCTCAAGACTGTCATATAAATGCAACTTTTTAAACTGCCTTATTTCATTCATCATAATGCCTTTGAGATTCATCCAAGTTGTTGTCCGTATCAATAGGTCATTTCTTTTTATCGTTAAGTAGATTCTACTGTATGGATATACCACAATTTCTTTATTCATTCACTCACTAAAGGATATTTGGGTTGTTGATAGTTTATGATGATTATGAATAAGCTGGTTTAAACATTTGTGCAGAGGATTTTTTAATTTTTTTGTGTTGAATGCAAGCTTTCTTAGGAGTGGGCTTTCTGGGTCATATGGTAAGTGCGTGTTTTTCTTTATAAGAAGCTGCCAAACTGATTTCCAGAATGGCTGTATCAATTTGCATTCCCTCCAGCAATAATTATGAGAATTCCAGTTGCTCCACATCCTCATCAGCACTTGGTATTGCCAGTATTTTTTTTATTTTAGTCATTGCAATAGATGTGTATCTCAATTTCCCTAATGGCTAATATGTTGAACATCTTTTCACGTGATTATTTGCCTTCTGTATATATCCTCTTTGCTGAGTTATCTGTTCAAGTCTTTTGTCCATTTAAAAAATTGGGTTTTTTTTTTTTTTTTACTTACTGTAGAGTTTTGTGAATTCTTTGCATATTCTGAATATAAACTCTTGTTGGATTTGCAAATATTTTTTGCAGTCTGATCCATCACTTTATAATAATAAACTCACTTTTTATTCGCTTAACAGCGTTAAGCAAATAAAGTTCTTTCTTTTGATAAAGTTCAAATTATCTTTTTTTTTTTTTAATGGATCATGTTTTGGTGTTACTGTCTAGAAATTCTTGCCTCATCCCAGGTGATGAAGCATTTCTTCTGTGTTGTTTTATTTTAAATGTTACAAGTTTTACATTTAGACATTTAGATCTGTGATCCATAAGGTTTAGGTTGAGGATTTTTTTTTGCATATGGACGGCCAGTTATTCCAACATCATTTGTTGAAAAGACTATCTTCTCTCCACTAAATTGCCTGTTTACCTTTGTGAAAAATCAATCAGTTGTCATGTTTGTGGGGGTCTGTTTCTGGATATTCTGTTCTGTTTTGTTGTTCTATTTATCCATTGCCAGCACCACAGTCTCTATTATTGCAGCTTTATAGTAAATGGTTTTTTTTTTCTCATTTTTATTTATTTATTTATTTTTAAAATTTTATTGTTGTACTTTAAGTGAAAGTTTACAATTCACATTAGTCTCTCATACAAAAATTTATGCATACATTGTTATGTGACCCTAATTGCTGTCCCTATACTGTGATAGCACGCTCCGCCTTTCCACCACTGATTTCCCGTGTCCATTCAGCCAGCTTCTAACCCTCTCTGCCTTCTCATCTCACTTACGGACGGAAGCTGCCCATTTAATCTCATGTGTCTACTTGAGTTAAGAAGCATACTCCTCATAAGTATCATTTTATGTCCTACGGTCCAGTCCAATCTTTGTCCGAAGAGTTGGGCTCAAGAATTGTTTTAGTTCTGGATTGACAGTGTCCGGGGGCAATGCTTTCCGGGGATCTTCTAGTCTCAGACCATTCAGTCTGGTCTTTTTACTAGAATTTGAGTTCTGCACCCCACCTTTCTCCTGCTCCATCAGGGACTCTCTGTTGTGTTCCCTGTCAGGGCGATCATTGGTGGTAGCTGGACACCATCCAGTTCTTCTGGTCTCAGGCTGATGAAGTCTCGGGTTTACGTGGCCCTTTCTGTCTCTTGGGCTAATAACTTTCCTGATGTCTTTTGGTGTTCTTCATTCTCCTTTACTCCGGATGGTTGGGACCAGTTGATACATTTTAGATGACTGCTTGGTAGCTTTTAAGACCCCAGACGCCACTCACCAAAGTAAGATGCAGACTATTTTCTTAACAAACTTTGTTGTGCCAATTGACCTAGATGTCCCCTGAAAGCATGGTCCCCAGACCTCTGCCCCTGCTACTCTGTCTCTCAAAGTGTTTGATTATATTGAGGAAACTTCTTAGCTTTGCTTTAGTCCCGTTGTGTTGACTTCTTCTGTGGTGTGTGCTGTCCTTCCCTTCAACTAAGATAATTCTTGTCTACCATTTAGTTAGTGAATAACCCTTACCCTCTCTCCCCTCCCCACTCTCGTAACCATCAAAGAATGTTTTCTTCTGTGTTTAAACCTTTCCTTGTGTTCTTATAATAGTGCTCTTATACGGTATTTGTCCTTCTGTGACTGACTCAATTCACTCAGCATAATGCCCTCCAGATTCCTCCACGTTATAAGATGTTTCCCGGTTTCATCGTTGTTCTTTATCTTTGCATAGTATTCCATTGTGTGACTATACCATAATTTGTTTATCCATTTGTCCGTTGATGGGCACCTAGGTTGTTTCTGTCTTTTTGCTATCATGAACAGTGCTGAGGTGAACATGGGTGTGCATATATCTATTCATGTGATGGCTTTTATTTCTCTAGGATATATTACAAGGAGCGGGATTGCTAGATCGTATGGTACTTCTATTTCTAGCTTTTTAAGGAAGCGCCAAATGGATTTCCAAAGTGGTTGTACCATTTTACGTTCCCACGAACAGTGTATAAGTGTTCCAGTCTCTCTACAACCTCTCCAGCATTTATTATTTTGTGTTTTTTGGATTAATGCTAGCCTTGTTGGGTGAGATGGTATCTCATTGTAGTTTTGATTTGTGTTTCTCTAACGGCTAATGATCATGAGCATTTCTTCATGTGTCTGTTAGCCGCCTGAATGTCTTCTTTGGCGAAGTGCCTGTTCATATCCTTTGCCCATTTTTTAATCGGGTAATTTGTCTTTTTGTTGTTGAGGTTTTGCAGTATCTTGTAGATTTTAGAGATTAGACAGTGATCAGATTTGTCATAGCCAACTATTTTTTCCCAGTGTGTAGGTTGTCTTTTGAGTCTTTTTGTGAAGTCTTTTGATGAGCATAAGTGTTTGATTTTTAGGAGCTCCCAGTTATCTAGTTTCTTTTCTGGTGTTTGTACATTGTTAGTTATGGTTCGTATTGTGTTTATGCCATGTATTAGGGCTCCTGGCATTGTCCCTATTTTATCTTCCATGATCTTTATCATTTTCAGTTTATATTTAAGTCTTTGATCCATTTGGAGTTGGTTCTTGTGCATGGTGTAAGGAATGGACCTTGTTTCAGTTTGTTGCAGATGGATATCCAGTTATGCCAGCACCATTTGTTAAAGAGACTGCCTTTTCCCCAATTAACAGACTTTGTTCCTTTGTCAAATATCAGCTGCTCATAGGTAGATGAATTTATGTCTGGATTCTCAATTCTGTTCCATTGGTGTATGTATCTGTTGTTGTACCAGTACCAGGCTGTTTTGAGTACTGTAGCGGTATAACAGGTTCTAAAATCAGGTAGTGTGAGACCTCCCACTTTGTGCTTCTTCTTGAGTAATGCTTTACTTGTCCGGGACCTCTTCCCTTTCCATATGAAGTTGGTGATTTGTTTCTCCGTCTCATTAAAAAATGCGGTTGGAATTTGGATTGAGATTGCATTGTATCTGTAGATCACTTTGGGTAAAATTGACATTTTCACCATGTTGAGTCTTCCTGTCCATGAGCAAGGTATGTTTTTCCACTTATGTAGGTCTCTTTTGGTTTCTTGCAGTAGTGTCTTATAGGTTTCTTTGTGTAGGTATTTTATGTCTCTGGTTAGATTTATTCCTAAGTATTTTACCTTCTTGGGGGCTATGGTAAATAGTATTGATTTGGTGATTTCCTCTTCGAGGTTCTCGTTGTTGGTGTAGAGGAATCCAACTGATTTTTGTGTGTTTATCTTGTATCCTGAAACTTTGCTGAAATCTTCTATTAGTTCCAGTAGTTTTCTTGTGGATTCTTTGGGGTTTTCTGTGTATAAGATCATATCATCTGCAAATAGAGATACTTTGACTTCTTCCCCACCAATTTGGATGCCCTTTATTTCTCTTTCTAGCCTAATAGCTCTGGCTAGGACCTCCGGCACGGTGCTGAATAAGAGTGGTGATAAAGGGCATCCTTGTCTGGTTCCCGTTCTCAAGGGGAATGCTTTCATCCTCTCTCCATTTACGATGATGTTGGCTGTTGCCTTTGTATAAGTACGCTTTATTATGTTGAGGAATTTCTCTTCTATTCCTATTTTGTTGAGGGTTTTATCAGGAATGGGTGTTGGACTTTGTCAAATGCCTTTTCTGCATCAATTGATAAGATTGTGTGGTTCTTGTGTTTTGTTTTATTTGTGTGATGGATTACATTGATTGTTTTCCTAATGTTGAACCATCCCTGCATACCTGGTATAAATCCCACTTGATTGCGGTGAATTATTTTTTTTATATGTTGCTGAATTCTGTTGGCTAGAATTTTGTTGAGGTTTTTTGCATCAATGTTCATGCGGGATATTGGTCTGTAATTTTCTTTTTTTGTGGTGTCTTTAGCTGGTTTTGGTATCAGGGTTATGCTGGCTTCATAGAATGAGTTTGGGAATGTTCCGTCCTTTTCTGTGCTCTGAAATACCTTTGGTAGTAGTGGTGTTAACTCTTTTCTGAAAGTTTGGTAGAATTCTCCAGTGAAACCGTCCGGGCCAGGGCTTTTTTTTTGTTGGGAGTTTTTTAAATTACCTTTTCAATCTCTTCTTTGGTTATAGATTTATTCAGTTGTTTTACCTCTGTTTGTGTTAGTTTAGGTAGGCAGTGAGTTTCTAGAAATTTGTTTATTTCCTCTAGGTTTTCAAATTTATTAGAGTACAGTTTTTCATAGTATTCTGTGATGATTCTTCTAATTTCAGTTGGGTCTGTTGTGCTGTCACCCATCTCATTTCTTGTACAGGTTATCTGCTTCCTCTCCTGTTTTTCTTTTGTCAGTTTGGCCAGTGGTTTGCTTTATAGTAAATTTAATTAAAATTGGAAATAGTATGTCTTTCCAATTTTATTTTATTTTCAAAATTATTTTGGCTATTCTAGTTTCTTTGCCTTTCTATATAAATTTTAGTATCAGCTTGTTAATGTCTACAAAAAATCCTCTAAGACGTGTATTGAAATTATGTTAAATCTATAGATCAATTTGGAGAGAATTGTCATGTTTACTGTGTTGAGGCTTCTGATCCCTGAACATAGCATATTCATGTTTTATATCTCTTATTAGAGTTTTATAATTTTGAGCATGTAGATCCTGTACATATTTTGTTAGATTTATGCTTAAGTATTTCACTTTTGTAGCTATTGTAAATTTTCAGTTTTTAGCACTGAGAGATAATCTGTAAATTTGACCTCATGAGACCATCTTTCCTAGAAAGACTTCGGTAACTTTAAAATACTTTTTGTTTTGAGATAATTTCACAGTTACAGAGAAGCTGTAAAAATAGTACAAATGAGTTTTAGAGTATCCTTCACTCAGATTTCATAGAAGTTAATGCAGTGAAACCTGTGAAAGCTGGAACTTGATGCGACTGCTTTGTTTTTCCAGATTCTGCAAGTTTTCTGCCTTTGCCAGGGGACAGTCTTATCACTTTTCTGTCACTGTTAGTAAAAAATTCAAGCAGTCCGTGACTTATGATGTATTTGAATTACCACAGACCACACTTAGGATTTTGCGTTTTATTTTTTTGTACATCTTATCATTAGTACTGTGTGGCAGCATGTAATTTGCTGATGTTGTCATTCTCAGATGTTCACTCACTGTCTTAGGCTGGGTTCTCTAGAGAAGCAAAACCAGTAAGCGTATAAATAATATATATACATATATAGATTTATATCAAGGAGACAGCTCACATGATTGTAGAAGCTAGAACATCCCAAGTCCGTGGATCAGGGTAGAAGCCTCTTCAAAATCATGCAGCTGCAGAAGCTGGCAAGCCCAAGATCGGCAGGTTGGAGAGCAGGGCTCCTGCTCACAGGCTGTGAAGGTTGATGAATTCCAAGATTGGCAGATAAGCTGACAGCTCAAGTCCCAAGACCGGAGATGAGACAACAGGAGGCAGCCACAGGATCCAGAGAGAGCAAAAAGCCAGAATGTCTGCTTATATTCAGGTGTGGGCCACACCACCAAGGAGACTCACTCTCTTCTGATTGGCTACTCACAGTATATTCAACCATGGGAGCGATCACATTAAAACACTGAGAATCACGGCCCAGCCAAGTTGACACACAATCTTAACTATCAAACTCACAGATGTTCAATTTTATGATAAACTGTTTAAAACAGTGCCGGATTTTTAAAGATGTTGTTGTGATCCTGTGTACAAGAGAACGAAACACTGCCCCATCCAGTGCCATTCTCACTATTGTTATGCTTTAGCCCATTTTTGCAGCCACTGTGTCAGTCCATCTTATTGAGGGTCTTCCTCTTTTTCGCTGACCATCTACTTTACCAAGCATGATGTCCTTCTCCAGGGACTGATCCCTCTTGATAACAATGTCCAAAGTTGGTGAGACATAGTTTCACTATCCTTTCTTCTAAGGAGCATCCTGGTTGTACTTCTTGCAAGACAGATTTGTTTGTTCTTTTAGCAGTTCATGGTATATTCAGTGTTCTTCGCCACCACCACAGTTCCAAGGCATCAATTTTTCTTTGGTTTTCTTTATTCATTGTCCAGCTTTTGCAAGCATATGAGGTGATTGAAAACATCATGGCTTGGGTCAGGCGTACCTTAGTCCTCAAGGTGACATCTTTGCTTTTCAACCCTTTAAAGAGGTCTTTTGCAGCAGATTTGCCCAGCCAGCGCAATGCGTCTTTTGATTTCTTGACTGCTGCTTCCATGGGTGTTGATTGTGGAGCCAAGTAGAATGAAAACCTTGACAACTTCAATCTTTTCTCTGTTTGTCATGATGTTGCTTATTGGTCCACTTGTGAGGATTTTTGTTTTCTTTATGTTGAGGTGTAAAATGCAGTGTAAAACTACTGCTAATAAAAGGCAATAATAGTGAAAACTAAAAAAAAAAAAAGTATTCAACTTACGTCAGAACTGACTGACAGAGCCATCGAAATGGAACACCGTTGTAACTTGGGGTTAACTGTATTTGAGTTTTCATTCTCTGACAGGTTTTCACCTTACACAGATTCTGGCTTTTGAGGTTTTACTGTATTTTCTAAGTTGCAGACATAATGCCTCATTATCTCTGAATACTTCAATGTGTATTTCCTAAAAACAAGAACATTCTTTTCTATAACCACAGTACATTTATCGAAGTCAGGAAATTAGTATTGATACGTTACTGTTCTACAGATGTTATTGTCCCACTTAAGTCCTTAATAGCAAAAATAATTTTTTTGTTTGTTTTCTCGTTCAGGATCCAGTGCAGCATCACATGTAGCCTTTAGTTGTCAGGTCTCTTTTTGTCTCCTTTAATCTGAAAGTTCCTCAGCCTTTGTGTTCCTTGACCTTGATGTTGTTGAAGAGGACTTGTTTGTTGCCATTGAGTCAATTCCAACTCATGGGAACCCCAGGTGTGATGAATAGAACTGCACTCCGTAGGGTTTCTGAGGCTGTGACCTTTCATACGCATATCGCCAGGCCTTAGTTCTGAGGTGACTCTAGGTGGGTTTGAACTGCCAACTTTTCAGTTAGTAGTCCAGTGCTTAACCATTTTTGCCACTCACAGACTCCTTGAAGAGCAAAGGTCAGTTATTTTGGGTTTGTTTAATGTTTCCTCATGATTAAATTTAGTTTTTATATTTTTAGCAGATATACCACAGAAGTGATGCTGTATTCTTCTCACTGCATCATATCAGGTGACACATGATATCTGTAACATTACTGGTGATGTTAACTCTGATCACTTGGTTAAGGTGGTGTCTACAGATTTCTTCACTGTAAAGTTGCTATTTTCCCTTTGAAATTATTAAGTATCTTGGTTACTATGAGTTGGAATTGGCTGGATGGCAGTGGGTTTATTTACTTATTGTGGAGAGATAATTTGAGTATATGTATCTTATTTCTCATAAAACCGTCATCTACTAGTTTTAGCATTAATTGATGATTTTTACTGCAGAAACTTTTTATGCATTGTAACATCTCATCAAAACAGTGTTTATAATTATATCCTAAGTAGGATGATCATACTTTGAAGTTAGGTTTTCTGTATTTTGCTTCTCTGGATTCCACAGAGACTTTAGGTCAGTTTTGATATAGTTGTATTTGTACCTCCAGTTTTTTTTTTCTTTAATCATTTTAGATTTAATAATTAGGTCTTTGATACATTTTGAGTTGGTTTTTGTACATGGTATCTGCTATGTGTCTTGTTTCATTATTTTTTTACTGTACTTTAGATGAAGGTTTACAGAACAAATAGTTTCTCGTTAAACAATCAGTACACATATTGTTTTATGACATTGGTTACCAACCCCACGACCTGTCAACACTCTCCCTTCTCTACCTTTTTTTTGGTGAAAATACACATAGCCAAAGTTACGCTATTTCAGAAGTTTCTACATGTACAATTCAGTGACATTGATTACGTTCTTCCAGTTGTGCTGCTATTCTCACTATCCTTTTCCAAATTAGGCCATCACCATTATCTTCAACTCACTGCCCCCTAGGCTTCCCATCAGACCTTTTGAGTTGCTGTTGTCAATTTGATCTTACATAATTTTTTTTTTTGTACCTTAGATGAAGGTTTGCAGAACAAATAGTTTCTCATTAAACAGTTAGTATACATATTGCCCTGTAACAATGGTTAACAACCCCATGACCTGTCAACACTGTCCCTTCTCAACCTTGGGTTCCCTATCACTAGCTTTCCTGTCCCTTCCTACCTTCTAGTTCTTGTCCCTGGACTGCTGTGCCTCATTAGTCCCGCTTTGTTTTATGAGGCTGTCCAGTCCCCGGCTGAATGGTGAACTTCAGTAGTGACTTCACCACTGAGCTAAAAGGGTGTTCGGGGGCCATACTCTTGGGATTTCTTTAGTCCGTCAGGCCAGTAAATCTGGTCTTTTTTTTGTGAGTTAGAATTTTGTTCTACATCCTTTTCCAGCTCTGTCCAGGACCCTCTATTGTGATCCCGGTCAGAGCAATCAGTGGTGGTAGCCGGGCACCAACTAGTTGTACTGGACTCAGTCTGGTGGAGGCCATGCTAGCTGTGGTACATGAGTCCTTTTGACTAATCTTTTCCTTGTATCTTGTTCTCTTCATTCTCCCTTGCTGCCGAAGGGGTGAAACCAGTAGAGTATCTTATCTTAGATGGCTGCTCAAAGGCTTTTAAGACCCCAGATGCTACTCACCAAGGTCGAATGTAGAACATTTTCTTTATAAACTGTGTTAGGCCAGTTGAGCTAGATGTTCCCTGAGACCATGGTCCCCACAGCCCTCCACCCAGCAGTTCATTCCCTCAGGGAGTTTGGAAGTGTCTGTGGAGCTTCCATGACCTTTCCTTGTACAAGTTGTGCTGGCTTCCCTAGTATTGTGTACTGTCTTACCCTTCACCAAAGTTACCACTTATCTATTGGCTATTTAGTTCCCCCCCACCTCTCCCATCTGTCATAACCAACAAAAATTGTTTCTTTTTGTGTGTACATGAATTTTTACAGTAGAGGTCTCATACAATATTTGTCCTTTCGTGATTGACTTATTTCACTCAGAATAATGTCCTCCAGTTTCATCCATGTTATAAGATGCTTCACAGATTCATCATTGCTCTTTATCTTTGCATAATACTCCATTGTGTGTATGTACCATAGTTTGTTTATCTGTTCATCTGTTGATGGGCATCTAGGTTGTTCCCATCTTTTTGCTATTGTGAACAGTGCTGCAATGAATATGGATTTGCATATGTCTATTCGGTTCTTATTTCTCTAGGATATATTCCTAGGAGTGGGATTGCATTTTGTAGTGCCTTTTTTTTGCGGTGCTGATGTTTTTTTGTTCCTCTTACTCTCCTGTGCTGAGTTCCTTTTGTTTGTGGTTTGTTTTTTTCATTTCTTTTGTTTTTGTAGGTTTTGTTTTTACTGAGACTTTACATTTTTCTTCTTTATTTTGATGAGTAGGTTAACTTTCTTTGTAGTTACCTTGAAATTTACCCTTATCTTCCTAGATTTGAACCAGTCTACTATTACTTGGTATCGCCTTGCCTTCCTTTCCATTAGAAGGTTCTATACCTACACCGTTTATTCCCTCTTTTATTGTTCTGATGCTGTTGTCATTTACAGATTAACCTCTCTTGTTCCCTGTTGTAATTCTTTTGGTTTTACATAGTCCTTAAGAGTTTATTTCCTAGGTTGGTATCTGGCTAGTACAATCCTGTGTCTTATATTCAGCCTGTGTCTGATGTTGTTTGTTCTCAGATCAAAGGACTCCCTTTAATAAGTCTTGTTAGTTTGGTTTGGTTTTGACATAGTCCCTTAATTTCTGTTTATCTGGAAATGACCTAATTTCACCATCATAGTTGAACAAGAGTTTTGCAGGATATATTATTCTTGGCTGGCAGTTTTTTTCTTTCAAGGTTTTATATATGTCATCCGATTGTCTTCTTGCCTGCATGGTTTCTGCCAAGTAATCTGAGCTTAGTCATATTGTTTCTCCTCTGTATGTGACTTTTTGTTTTTCTTGAGCTGCTCTCAAGATTCTTTGTCTTTGGGTGTAGCAGGTGTGATTATGTTATGCCTTGGTGATTTTCTTTTGGGGTCTATCCTTTATGGAGTTCATTGAGTCAGCTTTTCATCTTTCATGAAATTGGGGAAGCTTTCTGTCAGCAATTCTTCGGTGATCCTCTTTGTGTTTTCTGTTTACTCCCCTTGTTCTGGAACTCCAATCACTTGCAGATTTTCACTTTTGATTGTATCCCACATAATTCTTAGGGTTTCTTTATTTTTCTTCATTCTTTTTTATGATTTTTCCTCAGAGTTGTAGCCAAGTGTTCGTCTTCAATTTTGCTGATCTTATCTTCCATCATTTCAAACCTGCTGCTCAGCTCTTCTATGACCCTGTCCATTTCTGAAATCTTGTTGTTTATCTTTTGGATTTTTAATTGTTGTTTTTGTATGATTTCTAGTTGTGAATTTATTTTGGCATTTTGTTCTTGTATTTCTTGAATTCTTCCATTTTTTTGTCTGTATTTTCCATGAATTTTTCTGCCTTTTCCATGAATTTGTCTATTTTTTCCTCATTTTTGTCTGCATTTTGCTTAAATTCTTGGATAATTCTGAATATTAGAGATTTGAATTCCCTATCAGTTAGGTCCAGTGCCTTTTCTTCTACTGGGAGATCATCTGGTGTTTTATTTTGGATGCCTACTGGAACCATCCTGTCCTGTTTTTGTAAATGTTTTGATATTGTCTGCTGTCTTTGGGGCATTCAGTGGTTATTTTCTTTGTTTATTGATTGTAGATTTGTTTGTTTCATCCTGCTTTTTTGTTTTATTTGGTTATGTCTGAGCAGGTGGGCTGTGCATTCTTTGTTTGCTCATCTGTGGGCACGATACTTTTCACCTCCTTCTTCAATGGGCAGGGTCAGTCACTCAGGTATGGTCCAGCAGGGCAGGTCCAGCTGAAGGGGAGTTGCTGGGATGGATTGTCTGTGGCACGTACCAGCACTGACAGTGTGGACCAGGAATCAGTGCAGGGCAGTAGGCCGTGCCTGTGCTGCTTGGAAGTGTGATGTTCAGCGCACAGTGCAGGTAGGCAGGAAGGAGGGGGTAGATTGTGATGTGTGGAACTAAGATAGATATGGGAAAGATGAGAGAGAGGAGAGAGGAACAAGAACCAGAAACATACACACAAAAAAGAGTGCTAAGGGAGCTTGCTATTGGAGTGGAGAGATGAGAGACTGAGAAATGGGGAAAACAAAAGTGAAAAAAATAAATAAATGGAGAAACTCGAAATAAAGAAAAACAAAAAGGGAATAAGAGAGAGAGGAAAACAAAAAAAGAAACAAAACCAAAAACAAAGAAAGAAGAAAAAAGAAATGTCCACAGGGATGTCCTGTATGTCTGTGCAGAGTAAGGGAGTAGCTTCCAAGCCATGCAGTACTGCCCGGCTAGAAGGGGCTCCCATGGTGAGAAAAGAAAAAGAAAACAAAAAAATCGAAACAGAACAAATCAGAGCAAACAAACAAAAAGGGCCCAGGGGTCCCATCAGCTTGGCTGCATGGGCCGGGAAGCAGTTTCACAGTCAATCGATGTTTTGCAGCCTTTCAGGAAGAAGCAAAGATGGTGCATGGAGCCAGGTATTTGAGAGAAAGGAGGGGGAGGTGGTGAGAGGTAAGGAAGAAATCTGAAAAAGTGGAAAAAAGCAACACCAGCAGCCAACAAAAGGCACTCAGGGAGTTGGCCAGTGTGGGTGGGTGGAGTCCAGGTGACACCAGGGTGAAGCTGGTGCTTCCTGGCCAAGGGACTGTGGCTGCAGGAAGCAGAGCTAAGTGGGGGTGAAGAAGCATGGGGGGTGGGAAAGCCTATATCACTGGTTACCGGTTGTTCTGTCTCCTGCTGGAAGCTCTGTGAAGCTGCTTTCTCATACCCCCTGTTCGTTGATCTCCAGTAGGAGTCCAAGATGGCAGATCCATGTTTTGGTAGCTGATAGGGGACCTCTGCACGTATCTCTCCTCGCTGTCTGTTCTTGGTCAGTTTCTTATTCCATTTGGTGATTGGCTGAGTTCTTTATCTCTTCATTTGATGCTTAGGGTTTCAGAATTGACAGTACCACCAGTTTTGATACAGCCTTATCACTGCCTCTTTAAAAACATCTCCCAGCTGAGCACAGCATACTGGATGTATCCTGATCATTCATTTTCAGAGTAAACCAGTGTTTTTGCTTTCCGTGTTCTGTGCCCTGTGCTTTTGTTAATTAAGTTAACAATGACATTAACATTTTTGGGGGTAATCAGTTCATACTGTTTGTTTATATTAAGTTTGAGTCACCAAAACTAATCAAGCTTTTTGTATGAACTACTTTTAAGCTATTTTGTATTTGTTTAGTTGATCTTTTAGAGCCTAAATTAGGGATTTTCATCTTTGTTCTAATTAAACTTTATTCTGTTGGTGTATTAATTTTCTAGGGCTGCTGTGACAAAGTACTATACACTGGGTGTTACGGCTTAAAACAACAAATTTATTGTCTCGCCGTTCTGGAGGCTTGAAGTTTGAAGTCACGGTGTTGGCAGAGCCATGTTTTTTTGTGAAAGGTCTAGGGGAAGATCCTTCCTTGCCCCTTCTTGGCTTCTGGTGGTTCCTGGCAATCCTTGGCTTTCCTTGGTTTATAACTCCATCGGTCCAATCTCTGCCTCCGTTTTCACATGGTCATTTTACCTCTGTGTCTTAGGCTGGGTTCTCCAGAGAAGCAAGTGCAGGTGCACCTTCAGTCTCAAAGTGACATCTTTGCTTTTTGACACTTTAAAAGGTCTTTTGCAGCCAGTATGCCCAATGCAATCCAAATATTTATTAAATAATAACTGGTGAAATTATGGTTCATCTGTGTTGTATTATGGTATATGATGTTCCGTAATTTCACCAGTCTTTATTTAATATTTGGATTGTTCCCATGTTTTTGCTAATACAAATAATGCTGCAGTGAATAACCTTGTACATACTTGCTTGCAAACCCTTCATTTCACACTGTGCAAGTATGTTTGTAGGATACAGTAACCAATGTGGAGATGTTGGATCTATATGCATTTGTCCTTTCATGGTATTTTGAAGTATTTTTTTCTATAGATCTTGCACATTTCCTAAGTTTATTCCTAGACGTTTACCTTCTTGTTGATGTAATGAGATCTATCCTGTCATTGTATTTCTGTTGATTCCAAGTATGTGTGTGTATGTATGTATTATATATGTAAAATAGCTCATAACCTTACTTTTGTTTCTTTTTTTAGTTGACTTTCTTGGGTTTTCTGAGTATGTAAAATCACCTGTAGAATAGTGATTATTTTTTTCCTTCCTCTTCACACCTGATTTTAATAATAAAGCCTCTTTCTTATTGTTTACCTTTGTATTGTTAAATAATCTTATATTTGTTACTTGATTTATGTGGTCTAGATGATAATACATTGATGCCCAGTGATTACAGATGAGGCCATCAGTGAGTTCAATCTACCTCTCACCTTCTTTTCCTTCCAGTTTTGTTTGTTGTCATTCCTACATTGTCAGGGCATATAACATTTATATTCTGTACATTTGTTTTATTCTTAGTTCTGTTGTTAAATTTATTTAGTGCTCATTGTCAGTTTTTTTCCTGGAGCTTTCTCAAAACTTTATCCTCTGATGGTTTCTTTGAGAAGAGATTTTGGACACAATATTCCCTCAGTTTTTGCTTGTTTATAACTGTTTGTATCTTTTATATTTTATACTTTAAGGACACATTCGACGGATAGAAATCCTTGGCTCACACTTTCTTTCCTTCAGTATCTTTAAAATGTTTCTCTACTGTCATTCAGTGTTGAATGTTCCTGTGGATAATTCTGAGGCCAGCATGATTTTAACAGTATTTTAATTTATAAAGTATAGTAAGTTTTCTGGGCTTTGTGTTGTGTTGAACATTCTGCATCAGTGTTCCCTGGCACAAAGTATGTTCTTTCAGTTTATATCTTCAAGTCTTACATTCCCCCCACCCCCACAGGAAAACCTTCTTGAACTATATCCCTTAATTATATCTTCCCTTGATTTGTATTTCTTTAGGAATTCCAGTTATGGATATATTGAATATCTTTTGCCTGTCTTCTCTAGTTATCATTTGCTCTCTAATCTTCTTTCAGATTTGTGGGTTGATGTGTTTAGTCAGTTTTAGAAGAATGTCACCCATTATATATATATATTTTTCATTTTATTTTTTTTATTATACTTCAGGTGAAGGTTTACAGAACAAATAGTTTCTCATTAAACAGTAGTACACATATTGTTTTATGACATTGGTTAACAACCCCATGACATATCAACCCTCTCTCTTCTCGACTTTTTTTTTTTGGTGAAAATATACATAGCCTAACATACACCATTTCAAAAATTTCTACACGCACAGTTCAGTGACATCGACTATGCTCTTCCAATTGTGCTGCTATTTTCACTTTAGATGAGGGTTTACAGATCAAAATAGTTTCTCATTAAACAGTTAGTACACATGTTGCCCTATGACAATGGTTAACCTCACATCAACACTATCCTCACTCAACCTTGGGTTCCCTATCACCAGCTCACCTGTCCCCATCTAACCCTTGTCCCTGGACTGCTGTGCCTTATTAGTCCCATTTGGTTTTATGGGGCTGTCCACTCCCTGGCTGAACGGTGAACCTCGGAAGTGACTTCACCACTGAGCTAAAAGGGTGTCTGGGGGCTGTACTCTTGGGGTTTCTCCAGTCTCCTTTAGGCCAGTAAATCTGGTCTTTTTTTTTATGAGTTAGAATTTTGTTCTACATCTTTCTCCAGCTCTGTCCAGAACCCTCTGTTGTGATCCCAGTCAGAGCAGTCAGTGGTGGTAGCCGGGCCACCTATTATATTTTTGAAAATTGTTTCTTTTCCATTCTTTGTCTTTCTTCCTTTTAGTACTCCGGTTGTAAGTTTTCTTGACTTTTTGAGCAAGTCCCACATGTCTGTTGCAGTCTTTTTTTTTCCTTTTGTGGTATAATGTACACAACATAAAATTTGCCATTTTAACCATTTTCAAGTGTACAGTCCAGTGGCATTAATCACACTCAGAATGTTGTGCAACCGTCACCACTGTTTCTAAAAGTTTTTCATCACTGCAAACAGAAACACTGTACCCATTATGCAGTAACTCCCCATTTCCTTTCCTCCCCAGTCCTTGGTACCACTAACCTTCTTTTTGTCTCTATGTATTTGTTCTATGTGTTTCATGTAAATGGGATTATACAATATTTGTCCTTTTGTGTCTGGCTTACTTCATCTAGCATAGTGTTTTGAAGTGTCTGTTATATTCGTATCTGTTTTTTTCCTTGTTCTTTATTCTGTGTTTCAGTTTAGGTATTTTGTATTGTTCCATCTTCAGGTGCCCTAATTCTGTGTTTTGCTATGTCCAATCTGTTGTTAAACATCCATTGAGTTAATTTTGGATATTGAATTTTTCAGTATTAGAATAGCCGTCTGATTCTTTTTTATAAGATGTAATATGTTGAAATTCTGTAACTTATCTATTTTATCCATTTTTTTTCTTTATTTCCTTTAACATAGTAATCATAGTTGTAAAAAAATCCTTGTCTAGTTACTCCAGTATCATTGGTGGGTTGTCTTCTATTGTCTAGTTTTTTCTCTTGATCATTGGTCATATTTTCTGCCTCATCGCATATCCCCTGCATATCTAGTAAGTTTTTATTGTATGCTAGACACTGTGTATAGAAGAACAGTAGAAACTTCAGATGTAATCTACCAGAGAGAGTTTTCCTTCTCCCATGTTAAGCAGATAGGGAAAGCGGCTAATCATCTTAGTCCAGGTCAAAGCTGTATTACAATTTTAGAACTTGGTTCTGGTTCCCCTTGTTCCCATGGGATGGCCTTTCTGGGCTTTTGACTGAGAGACTGTTGGATCATAATTTCTTCAGCCCTGAAACACAGTAGGAGATTCAGTTATGCCCTTTAGAGGTTTTCAGCTTAGCTGTTTTGTCTTTTAGCCGCATCATGAAATACGGCTAAATGCCTTGAGAGTAAGACTGTCTATATGTTTGAAGCAGATCCCTTTTCTTGTCAGGTCTTTGTGTGCAAAGCACTGGAACACTGCAGGAGATTTCATTCTCCCATAGAGAGCTTTCAGCATCTCCATCTTCTCTGTAGCTTCAGAATTTAGCAAATGTCCTGTGGGATTATGAGTTTAAGGCCTCTCGCGTTGACAGTTTATTATAGTAGCCCTGTGTGACTGCTAAAACCTTTGCTGGATTCTTTTTCTTTCAGCAGCACCCCTATGCCTGGATCAAACCCAAACTTCAGCCTGCATCAAGAATTGGCACACACTTTTAGGAAGAAAAACAGCTGGCATTTGTTAGTGTATCTTGGAATGGTTCTCTCTTCTCTGGAATTTTAGGTCATTTGGTACTTGTTGCTTTCACAGTTCTTTAATGCTTTTAGAAATATGGTATTTGTAATTTATTCAGCTTTTTCTGATAATTTTTGTGGGAAAGTTTGCCTGCTTCTGTTACACATTTCATGTGTATGTGTGTTCAGTTTTCTAATTTCTATCCTCTGTGCATTCTATAGTGTCTATTCTTTCTTGTGCTCCTTCTAGTTTTGTGTTGATTTCTGTGATGGCTTATTTTTTTCTTGAGTTGTGCCAATTTTTTTTTTTAAATTATACTTTAGATGAAGGTTTACAGAACGAATAGTTTCTCATTAAACAGTTGGTACACATATTGTTTTCTGACAATGGTTAAGAACCCCACGACATGTCAACACTGTCCCTTCTCAACTTTGGGTTCCCTGTTACCAGCTTTCCTGTCTCCTCCTGCCTTCTAGTCCTTGTCCCTGGACTGTTGTGCCCCATTAGTCTTGTTTTGTTTTATGGGGCTGTCTAATCTTTGGCTGAAGGGTGAACCTCGGGAGTGACTTCATTACTGAGCTAAAAGGGTGTCTGGGGCCCGTACTGTTGGGGTTTCTTCAGTCTCTGTCAGGCCAGCAAGTCTGGTCTTTTTTTGTGAGTTAGAATTTTGTTCTACATTTTTCTCCAGCTCTGTCCAGGACCCTCTATTGTGATCCCTGTCAGAACAGTCAGTGGTGGTAGCTGGGCACCATCTAGATGTACTGGACTCAGTCTAGTGGAGGCCGTGGTAGTTGTGGCCCATTAGTCCTTTGGACTAATCTTTCCCTTGTATCTTGTTTTCTTCATTCTCCCTTGCTCCCGAAGGGGTGAGACCAGTGGAGTATCTTAGATGGCTGCTCACAGGCTTTTAAGACCCCTGATGCTACTCACCAAGGTAGAATGTAGAACATTTTCTTTATGAACTGTGTTATGCCATTGGAGCTAGATATTCCCTGAGACCATGGTCCCCCCAGCCATCTGCCCAGCAATTCAGTCCCTCAGGGAGTTTGGATGTGTCTGTGGAGCTTCCATGACCTTTTGTTGTACAAGTTATGCTGGCTTCCCCAGAATTGTGTACTGTCTTACCCTTCACCAAAGGAGCTGTGCCAATTTATGTTTCATTTTCTTCTGTTGTATCACCATTTCTTCCCTGAGTTCTAGTATTTGTGCCTTGTGATCTTTTCTCATAGAGGCTTCATCATGTTTTTAAAATTAATGGTGAAGTGTTTGATCCCACTTCTGCCTCCTCCACTGAATATTTGTTTGGAAGTTTTGCTGCTGTTGTCCGCCATTTTAATTCAGTGTCTGTATGTCAGTGCTATTCAAGTTGCTTTTTAAAAACAGCTTTATTAGGGTACAATTGATATACAATAAATTTCGCATACTTAGAGTGTACCATTTGATAAGTTTTGACATGTGTATATCTGTGACCATCACCACAATCAAGTTAATGAACATATCCACTACCCTCAAAAGTTTTCTTGTTTCCTTTGTAATCCCTCCCTTCTGCCTTCCTTCTCTCCGTCTTGCCATTCTTAGGCAAACACTGCTCTGCTTTTTTTTGTCACTATACATTAGTTTGTATTTTCTAGAATTTTATATAAATGCAACTGTACAGCATGTATTCTTTTTTCGTGGCTTCTTTTATTTTGCATTTTGCATAATTATTTTGAGACTCATCCATGTCGTATATATCAATAATTCTTTCCTTTATATTCCTGAGTGGTATTACTAAATGTACTAAATTTCAGAAAGGCACGAATTCTTCCTAAAACAAAGGAGAACCATTGCAGGCTGATTTTATCCCAGGGAGAATGGTGAAGGAGAGACTCTGTCATAGACATAGTAAGGAGAAGCCAACTGAACTTTTTATGAATTTTTAACGATGGATCAGAATGCCTAGGAGCCCCAGTCACAGAGTGAGTGCACCTACCTGCCATTTATTTTCCTTTGGGCCTTCATTGAATTGGGGTAGAAGTGTGTCAGAGGCTGAAGGCAGGGCAAGAGGACTGAGAGGAAACCCTCAAGATTCATGGGTTCTTTACTAAGTGCATGTCTGTGATGTTCCAAAGGCTGAGGGAAGGACAGGAAAGATGAGAGAGACTCCTTATATCCCCTTTCCAGGCTTACAGGGTGTTCACAAAGTGGATGGTTATGATACTTCAAAGATTGAGGACAGACAGGGAGAGCCGAGATGCATAGCGACATCACTAAGTGCATAGCAGAAGCTTACTGAAGACGGAGGGCAGGGCAGCAGGGTAGTAAGTGATTTCCCCAGGTGCAGAAAGCCAGGGGCCTAAAGCTTGGCTGCTGAACTGTAAAGCAGAGTGAGGTGGTGGTGGTGGCAGGAGACAGACAGACAGAGAAAGATACAGAATGAGTTCTCCTGTGGTTTGTGAAGCAGAAAGAGCTGCTGTGGTTTGGCTGGGCTGGTGTGCAGATCCCAAATGCTGCTGAAGAAAAGTTCTGTACAAAACATTTGTGAAGCTTTGGTGAACTAAATTAAGTTAAAGCTGAAACAAAGCAAGACTCAGCCTAACTAATTAGATTGACTCAGCCTCTCAGCCTAGTGGCCTGATAGATGAACGGGTAAATGCCCTTTCCTGTAGGTAAATAATATTTACTTTAGTTTACTGTTATTTATACACAATTGTCTAGCATACAGTAAAAAATAAATGAGACATACAAAGAAGGAAGGTAATGTGACCCATAATCAAGACAAAGTAGTCCATAGAATTCTCACAGATGAACCGTATGTTGACAATAGCAGATAGAGACATTAAAATAACTATTATAAATGTGTTAAAGGATCTAGTGGAAAAAGTGGGCAAAATGTATGAACAGATGAGAAATGTAATGAAAAAGAACGACATGGGAATTTTAGAACTAAAAAGTACAGTGTCATAAATGAAGAATTAATTTGATGGGCTTAACAACAGATAGTACACAGCAGCAGAAAGAATGAGTGAACTTATAACAGATCCACAGAAATTATCCAAACTCAAGATGAAAATAAAACTGAAAAGAGCTTTTGTGATTTATGGGCTAAAATCAAATCAATATATGGGTACTTGGAATCCCAAAAGGAGAAGGGAGAGAAGAAAATGGGAGAAAAAAAAATTTAAAAGATAATGGCTGAGAATTTTCCAATATGGCTGAAAAATGCCAATCTACAGGTCGAACTAACTCAGTGATAGGATCACCTAAGCAAGTCATAGTTTAAGAAAATCTTAAAAGCAGACAGAAATACAGGACACCTTAGGGGAACAACAAGAATGAATAATAATATATTGTGGGGTTTGTAACATACGTAGAAGTAAAATATGACAACAAATGGTGGGTGAATAGATATAACGAAGTAAGACTTCTGAATTGTTTCTGAAGTGGTAGAATATTAATTGGCAAGAGACTGATAAATTAAAGATGCATATTATAATTAATAAAGTACCAAAAAAAAACCCCAAACCACTAAGTAGTATAGGATAAAAAAGTTAATAGAAGAGGTAGATGGAATTGTAAAAAAAATTTTCTATTAACCAAAGTGAAAGGAGAAGAGTGATATCACTGAGAATGACAGAGTAGGGAGCTCCAAGGATCCCGTCCTTCACAACAGTTAAGCTAGCAAAAACTGTTAGAGTCAACTTCTTTGGAACTCTAGAATCCAGTAAAAACTTAAAACAACCAGGGGAGTGCTTAATGAAGAAGGAGGCTGCTAGATTTTGGTAAGAGAGCATTGTGGCATTTTTACTTACCTTCCTACTATCCCTGCCCTAGTGGTGCAGTGGTTAGTGCTCGAAAAGAGCTGAGAAGACCTAAGCTTGCACCTCTGGCTGTTCTTTAGGTTCTGCATAAGCAGAAAGTGAAAACTAAGGCAGAATTGTAAGTGGCCTGGCTAAGTGTTGGAATGCCCCAATTTAGAGCCAATCTGCAAAGACAGGTAGAGTATTTTTTTCCCCCCTTTTTGGCTCTAGTTGTTTAAGGAAATCTTTGTCACATCACAAGTTGACCGCTAAGCTAATGGAACAGAGACTTCAGTGACCATATACAACAAAGAATACAGTCTACAAAAATAGTTCAGAAAAACTACTAAATGAGCAACTGCAGCCCACAACAAGCAAGAACAATAAAACCTGGGGGGACTGGACATGAAAGGTATGTTTCAATTTCTCCTGTTTTATATAATTTTTTCTATTTAAAAATACATATCTCTGAATTGCTTTTCAAGTGTATATTTTTGGCCCTTTGTTTCCTTCAAGGGCCGTTTGTTTTGGTGAATCTTCCAACTCTTTCTGGAATAGTGGTGGTAGTGATAGTGGAAGGTGCATTGGATTGAATCTTGGGTTGCATTGATGCATAAAAGAGAATCCTTAAAGTTGATGTGTTAAGAATTGAGGTATGATTAGGTGGATTATCCCTTTCCCCCATTTTTTAGAAAATTGTGCTTTAGGTGAAAGTTTACAGCTCAAGTTAGTTTCTCATACAAACATTTATACACACATTGTTACATGACCCTAGTTGCTCTCCCTACAATGCGACCACACATTCCTCCTTTCCACCCTGGATTTCTCATGTCCATTCAGTCAGCTCCTATCCCTTTTTGCCTTCTCATCTCACCTCTGGACAGGAGCTGCCCATTTAGTCTCATATAGCTACTTGAACTAAGAAGCACACTCTTCATGACTATCATTTTATGTTTTATAGTCCAGTCTACTCTTTGTCTGATTTGTTGGCTTTGGGAATGTTTTTAGTTCTGGGTTAACAGAGAGTCTGGGGGCCATGTTTCCTGGGGTTCCTCCAGTCTCAGTGAGACCGTTAAGTCTGGTCTTTTTACTAAAATTTGAGTTCTGCATCCCACTTTTCTCCTGCGCCATTGGGGACTCTCTGCTGTATTCCCTGTCAAGGGAGGTCATTGGTGGTAGCCAGGCACCATCTAGTTCTGGTCTTAGGCTGATGGAATCTCTGGTTTATGTAGCCCCTCCCCCATTTTTTTTTTAATACGTACAGATTTTGAGTAAACTGCAGAAGCCAAGTTTCAAAAGAAAAATGTAGTAGCACATTTGTTGTTTTATCTCTCAACTATCCATATTCTGTAGAGATCAAGAATGATCTCTTCCAGAGGTGTTTTCTCACCTGCTGTAAACCACCCCCATGTGTCTGTCAGTTTGTTGTACTGTGGGGGCTTGTGTGTTGCTGTGATGCTGGAAGCTGTGCCACTGGTATTGAGATACCAGCAGGGTCACCCATGGCGGACAGGGTTCAGCTGAGCTTCCAGACTAAGACAGACTAGAAAGAAGGACCTGGCAGTCTACTTCTGAAAAGAATTAGCAAGTGAAAACCTTATAAATAGCAGCAGAACAATGTCTGATATAGAGCTGGAAGATGAGTGCCTCAGGTTGGAAGACACTCAGAAGACTGGGGAAGAGCTGCTTCCTTAAAGTAGAGTTGACCTTAATGACTTGAATGGGGTCAAACTTTTGGGATCTTCATTTGCTGATGTGGCACAATTGAAAATGAGAAGAAACAACTGTAAACATCCATTAATAATTGGAAAGTGGAATGTATGAAATATGAATCTAGAAAAATTGGAAATTGTTAAAAATGAAATGCATAAACATCAATATCTTAGGCATTAGTGAGCTGAAATGGACTTGTATTGGCCGTTTTGAATCGGACAGTCATATGGACTACTATGTTGGGAATGACATCTTGAAGAGAAATGATGTTGCATTCATCAAAAAGAGCATTTCAAGGTTTATCCTGAAGTGCAACACTGTAATAGGATAATATCCATGCGCCTGTAAGAAAGACTATTTAGTACAACTAATATTCAAATTTATGCACCAAACATTAATGCCAAAGATGAAAATAAAGATTTTTACCAACTTCTGAAGTCTGAAATTGATCAAACATGAAATCAGAATGTGTTGATAATCACTGGTGATTCGAATGCGAAAGTTGGATGCCTTTTATATTGTTGAAAAAAAGTATTTGTGATGAGTAAGTCGTTGGTCTTTCAAAATTCTATCATATGATCTCTGGCATCGTTTCTGTCACCAAGGCTGTAGTTTCCAACTACCAGTCCTTCTTCGTTTCCAACTTTCGCATTCATATCACCAGTAATTATCAGTGTGTCTTGATTGCATGTTTAATCTGTTTAAGACTGTAAAAGTTGGTAAGAATAGTCAATTTCTTCATCTTTGGCATTAGTGATAGTGCATAAATTTGAATAATAGTTGTATTAACTGGTCTTCCTTGTAGGCATATGGATATTGTCCTATCACTGACAGTGTTGTACTTCAGGATAGATCTCGAAATGTACTTTTTGACGATGACTGCAACCCCATTTCTCTTCAATTTGTCATTCCCGGCATAGTAGATGTTACGATTGTTTGATTCAAAATGACTGCTACCAGTCCATTTCAGCTCACTAATGACCCAGAGTGTCATTTTTGATGACTTCTAATTTTTATTGATTCATACTTTCTACATTCCACGTTCTGATTACTAATGGATGTTTGCAGCTGTTTCCTCTCATTGTAAGTCATGCCACGTTAGCAAATGCGGGTCCTGAATGCTTTACTCCACCTATGTCATTAAGGTTGACTCTACTTTGAGGAGACAGCTCTTCCCCAGTCGTATTTTGAGTGCCTTCCAACCTGAGGGGCTCGGCTACTGGCCCCATATCAGACAATGTTCTGCTGCTATGCATAAGGTTTTCACTCGCCAACTTTTTTAGAAGCAGTTTGCTGGGCCCTTCATCCCAGTCTGTGTTAGTTTGGGAGCTCCGCTGAAACCTGTCCACCATGGGTGACCCTTCTGGTATTTGAAATACCAGTGGCATAGCTTTCAGCAACACAGCAACACACAAGCCACCATAGTATGACAAACTGACAAATGGTGGTGGCCTCTGCTTTCTATTACTATTCTCAGTTTGTGGTTGAGGATATTGAGGCTTATAGATTTTAAGTAATTTCTGTAAGGCCACACAGCTAGAAAGTGGTCAGTCTTGGATTTGGATTGACCCTAGAACTTAGCTTGTAAAGAATCTTCTTGTATATAGAAGGGGAAGGCTAAACAAGATGATATGTAATACTACTTTTTCTAACTTCTGTGGTTACTGAATTTAATTCTAAATTATTTGAGAGTAGAAACTATAACTTATGTGTTATTTGTACTGCCACAGGTATTTGCAGAGTTGGTCACCACAGATAACCTAGAAAATATACTCAATGAATTAAATATCTAATGCTAACATACTTGTTATTTAGGAATCGTAAAGAGATACACCCAAGTATTATGCTTTTTAATATAATTTTGCACTGAATTAAAGTGTTTATATCTTTTCCATCTTGGTATAAGAATACTTAAGGCGAACGTTTACTTCCTTATGAAGTAAAATTATTTTTGAAATGGAATCATTTGATACTTGATGAATCTAAAAACTAACCCATTTTAGGCTCCTTCCTCAGACTGTCTTGATTATATGATTCTTTCATATTGTGTTCACAGTTATGTGTTACAACTGAGTCAGGAAATCCTTGTTAAAGCTTTAAGTCTGACTAGGGAAAATGGGACCAGAGGGAGATAATCCTTTAAAATCATGTCACAATTGCATACAATTCACTTAACGCTAGTAAGCTCAGTGGTAAATGAGTAATAGATAAAGCTGACCTAAATGTAATAAATGAATTTATATTTCTAACGGTGATGATCAGTAAAGTCACTCTTACTCATTTTTGTTTTTTCTGATGGGTAGGAAATAGATCTAATTTTAAATGTATTGGTCAAAATCATCTAGACAGCAATAGGTTACATTGCATAACATTTTTAAAAGACATTTTGCCTTATACTTTTCTCATAGTAGATGATGAAATATTTCACTCATTTCTCAAGTCATAGAATAATCTTTGTCTTTTTGTTCCCTTTCACATTTCTGATCCCATACTAGTTACACTGTATTTTAAAACATTTCCCACATTAACTTTCTCTTTTTAAAATCTTTTAATTCTCGAAATTATAAACACTAAAGAATATATGTAAATATATGTAAGATATGGGTCATAGTAATGAAATGAAAATCCATGAATCCATTTTAAAAACTAGAGGATTGGCAGTCTAGAACTTCTGCTTCCAGTAATAATAATAATAATAAAAAATAATAATGAAAGTAACAATAATTGTCATGGATTGAATTGTGTCCCCCCAAAAATGTGTGTAGCAACTTGGCTAGGTCATGATTCCCAGTATTGTATGATTGTATTATCTGATGTAATTTCCCTATGTGTTGCAAACTGTACCACTATGATGAGATTGTACGTGATCTCCTCGTGTTATAAATTCTATCACTGATGAGGTTATACTGATGAGGTTGACAAGATCAGTGTCTTAATGCAATCTCTTTTGCGATATAAAAGAGAGAAGTGAGCAGAGACACATGGGAACCTCATACCACCAAGAAAGCAGTGCTGGGAGCGGAGCGCGTCCTTTGGACCTGAGGTTCCTGCGCAGAGAAGCTCCCAGACCAAAGGAAGACTGGTGACATGGACTTTCCTCCAGAGCCGATGGAGAAAGCATTCCCCTGGAGCTGATGCCCTGAATTTGGCTGAATTTGGATTTGTAGCCTGCTGGACTATGAGAAAATAAAGTTCTCTTTGTTAAAATCATCCACTTGTGGTACTTCTGTTAGAGCAGCACTAGATGACTGAGACAATAATAATTTAAAAAACAGCTATCTAATGGAATTGGAAAGTAAATAGAAGCTGACAGACTCTTTTGGGGAGTAAACACTTGGAGAAGAGAGCTGTATGAATTGTTTTCCTTTTCATAATTTTAAGTAGGATGGTGGGAGTGCCTTTGGAAAAGCCACAATTTTTCTGCCTAGAGAAACCAGAAAACAGAAGTCAAGATAATCATAGCTGTCAAAACTACAATGAGATACCATCTCACCCCAGCAATGCTAACATTAATCCAAAAAACAAAATAATAAATGTTGGAGAGATTTTGGAGAGACTGGAACACTTATACACTGTTGGTGGAAATGTAAAATGGTACAACCAGTTTGGAAATTAATTTGACACTTCCTTAAAAAGCTAGACATAGAAATACCATATGATCCACCAATCCTGCTCCTTGGAATATATCCTAGAGAAATAAGAGCCATCACACGAATAGATATATGCACACCCATGTTCATTGCAGCACTGTTCACGATAGCAAGAAGATGGAAACAGCCTAGGTGCCCATCAGCGGACGAATGGATAAACAAATTATGGTATATTCATACAGTGGAATACTATGCAATGATAAAGAACCACAATGAAGCCGTGAAACATTTTATAACATGGAGGAATATGGAGGCCATTATGCTGAGTGAATTTAGTCACAGAAGGACAAATATTGTATAAGACCACTATTATAAGAACTCAAGAAAAGGTTTAAACACAGAATAAAATGTTCTTTGATGGTTACGAGGGTGGGGAGGGAGGGAGAGTGTTATCTTAGGTGAAGGGAAGGACAGCACACACTACAGGGGAAGTCAGCACAACAGGACTAAACCAAAGCTAAGAAGTTAACTGAATACAGTCAAACACTTCAAGGGACAGAGTAGCAGGGGCAGGGGTCTGGGGACTATGCTTTCAGGGGACATCTAGGTCAGTTGGCATAACAGAGTTTATTAAGAAAATCCTACTTTGGTGGTGAGTGTGCCTGGGGTCTTAAAAGCTGGCGAGTGGATATCTAAGATGCATCAATTGGTCCCAACCCACCTGGAGCAAAGGAGAATGAAGAACACCAAAGCCACAAGGAAAGTATTAGCCCAAGAGACAGAAAGGGCCACATAAACCAGAGACTGCATCAGCCTGAGACCAGAAGAACTGGATGATGCCTGGCTACCACCAATAACTGCCCTGACAGGGAACACAACAGAGAGTTCCTGATGGAGCAGGAGAAAAGTGGGGTGCAGAACTCAAATTCTAGTAAAAAGATCAGACTTAATGGTCTCACTGAGACTGGAGGAACCCCTGAAAGCATGGCCCCTGGACTCTCTGTCAGTCCAGAACTAAAACAATTCCTGAGGCCAACTCTTCAGACAAAGATTGGACTGGACTCTGGGGCAAAAAATCATACTCGTGAAGAGTGTGCTTCTTAGCTCAAGTAGATACGTGAAACTAAATGGGCAGCTTCTGTCCGCAGGTGAGATGAGAAGGCGGAGAGGGTCAGGAGCTGGTTGAATGGACACAGGAAATCAGGGGTGGAAACGAGGAGTGTGCTGTCATAGTATAGGGAGAGCAATTAGGGTCACGTAACAATATATGTATAAATTTTTATATGAGAGACTAACCAGAGTTGTAAACTTTCACTTAAACTACAGCAATAAAAAAAGTTAAAAAAAAAAAAAAATCCTGGCCACTGAATAGACTGGGAAATTGCAGAAGGGAGTGAGCCAGGGAGGGAATCCCTAAATTCTGTCTGTAGGCAACTCTGACTCATCCCTGAAGCAAGCATGCACAGAACATACTCTGCAGCTCAGCTAACAATATATCTGATCTGAAACAGGAGCTGTAGCCCAGGATATGAGTTTACAGTTCAGGTCCATTCAATAAATTGCCCGCTAAAACAAAAGAACACTCATCAGAGATCTGTAGTCTTCACAATCCAAAATTACCTGATATATGAAGAACCAAAAGGGAAAAGAAAGCCAAATGTGGCCTTAGATGAATCAGATTTTGTAGCAAACATTAAAGAGGCAATTAAAACAGCCTTCCTCAGGCATCTATACAAAACGAACAGCCAGCATCATTCTGAACAAAGAGAGGCTGAAAACATTCCCCCTGAGAACAGGAACAAGACAAGGATGCTCTTTATCACCACTCCTATTTAACATTGTACTGGAAGTCCTAGCTAGAGCAATGAGGCAACAAAAAGAAATAAAGGTCTTTCAAATTGGTAAGGAAGAAGTAAAACTATCCCTATTTGTGGATGATATGATACTATACATAGAGAATCTTAAATATGCCCCAAGAAAAGTACTGGAAGAAAAAGATTTAACAGTAGCAGGATATAAGGTAAACATACAAAAATCAGTTGAATTCCTATACACCAATAAAGAGAAGTAGAAAAGGGAATTCAGGAAAGCAATACCATTTATAATAGCCCCTAAAAAAAATAAAATACTTAGGAATAAATCTAACCAGGGATGTAAAAGACCCATACAAAGAAAACTGCAAAACACTATCATAAGAAACCAAAAGAGAGCTACATAAATAGAAAAACATAACACATTCATGGATACGTAGACTCAACATTGTGAAAATGTCAATTCTACCCAAAGCAATCTACAAATACAGTGCAATCTCAATCCAAATACCAACAGCATTCTTTAACGAGATGGAAAAACTAATCATTAACTTTATGTGGAAAGAGGCGTGAATAAGTAAAGCATTACTGAAGAAGAACAGAGTAGGAGGCCTTGCACTAGCTGACCTCAGAGCCTACTATACAGCTACGGTAGTCAGAACAGCCTGATACTGGTACAACAACAGACACATTGACAGTTGGAACAGAATCAAGAACCCAGATGTAAATCCATCTGTCTACAGCTACCTGATCTTTGACAAAGGCCCAAAGTCCGTTAAATGGGGAAAAGATAGTCTTTTTAACAAATGGTGCTGGAGGAACTGGATGCCCATCTGTAGAAAAATGAAACAGGACCCATACCTTCAACCATACACAAAAACTAACTCAAAATGGATCGAAGACCTAAATATAAAACCAAAAACTAAAGATTATGGAAGAAAAACAGGGTTAATGATAGGGGCCCTAATATATGGCATAAATAGGCTACAAAACATAACTAGTAATACACAAACACCAGAAGATAAGCTAGATAATGGGGATCTCCAAAAAATTAAACACTTACGCTTATCAAAAGACTTCACCAAAAGAGTAAAACGAGAATCTACAGACTGGGAAAAAATTTTTGGCTATCACATAGCCAACAAAATCTATAGGAAAATCCAATACCTCTGCAACAAAAAGACAAATAATCCAATTAGAAAATGAGCAAAGGATATGAACAGACACTTCACCAAACACATTCAGGCAGCTAACAGACACTTGAAGAAATGCTGGAGATCACTAGCCATTAGAGAAATGCAAATCAAAGTGACAATGAGATACCATCTCACCCTGACATTACTGGCGCCAATCAAAAAAAAAAAAAACCCAGAAAATAACAAATGTTGGAGAGGTTGCAGGGAGATTAGAACTCTTATGCACTGCTGGTAGAAATGCAAAATGGTACAATCATTTTGAAAAACTATATGGCACTTCCTTAAAAAGCTAGAAATATGATCCAGCAATCCCAATCCTAGGAATA
Organism: Dugong dugon; assembly: GCA_030035585.1. NCBI lineage: Eukaryota > Metazoa > Chordata > Mammalia > Sirenia > Dugongidae > Dugong > Dugong dugon. The sequence goes on along the minus strand of CM057481.1, from coordinate 16,680,519 downwards.
TATCCTAGAGAAATAAGAGCCGTCACACAAATAGATACATGCACACCATGTTCTCTGCAGCATTATTCACAATAGCAAAAAGATGGAAACAACCTAAGTGCCCATTGACAGATTAATGGATAAACTATGGTACATATACACAGTGGAATACTATGCAAGGATAAAGAATGATGATAAATCTGCGAAACATCTCACAACATGGGTGAATCTGGAAGGCATTATGCTGAGTGAAATAAGTCAGTCACAAAGGACAAATACTGTATGAGACCGCTATTCTAAAAACTCCATAAAAGGTTTACACACAGAAAGAAACTTTGATGGTTACGAGGGAGGGGAGAAGTAGGGAGGACAAAACCTAACTAGATAGTTGGTAAGTAGTAACTTCGATGAAGGGTAAGATAGTACACAATACTGGAGAAGGCAGCACAAGTTGACCAAGGCAAAGACACAGAAGCTTCACAGACACATCCACACTCCCTGAGGGACCGAGTTACTGGGCTGAGGGCTGGATATCATAGTCTTGGGGGATATCTAGTTCAATTGGCATAACATACTTTATAAAGAAAATGTTCTACATCTGACTGTGGTGAGTAGCATCTGAGATCTTAAAAGCCTGTAAGTGGCCATCTAAGGTACACCTACTGGTTCCATCCTGGCTGGAGCAGAGGAGAATGAAGAAAGCCAAAGACATAAGGGAAAGATTAGTCCAAAGGACTAATGGACCACAACTACCACAACCTCCACCAGACTAAGCCCAGAACAACTAGACTGTGCCCGTCTGCCACCACCAACTGCTCTGACAGGGATCACGATAGAGGGTCCTGGAGAGAGTGGGAGAAAAATATAGAACAAAATTCAAATTCACAAAAAAAAAAAGGACCAGACTTGCTGATTTGACAGAGACTGGAGAAACCCCAAGAGTATGATCCTTGGGCAGCCTTTTAACTCAGTACTGAAGTTATTCCTGAGGTTCCCCCTTCAGCCAAAGACTAGACAGGTATATAGGGCAAACAGTAACACACGTGTGGAAGGAGCTTCATAATTCAGTCACATATAGGAGACTAAATGGTCACACCAGCCCAAAAGCAAAGATGAGAAGGCAGGAAGAGACAGGAAAACTGGACAAATGGAAAGAGGGAACCCAGGGTGGAGAAGGGGAGAGTGTTGACAATTTGTGGGGTTGGCAGCAAATGTCACAAAACAATTTGTGTATTGTTTAATGAGAAACTAATTTGCTCTGTAAAATTTCACCTAAAGCACAATTAAAAAAAAACAACCTGTCCTCATAGAAATAAAACAAAATACGCTTAAATGAATGAAAAGATATTTAAATGAAACAAAATATGCTTAAATGAATGAAAAAATATTTCAAGCAGAATAATAGAAGTATAATAAAATTTAATGGAAATTAAAATGGAATTCTGTAAAATAATGTTGTTGTTAGTTGCCATTGAGTTGGCTCTTACTCATAGAGTCCTTATGTATAGTAGAACAAAATGTTGCCTAGTCCTGTGCCATCTTCATGTTTGTAGCTATGTTTGAGTCCATTGTTTTGGCTATTGTGTCAATCCATCTTACCCAGGGCCTCCCTTCCCTTTTCCTTACCAACCATGATGTCATTTTCTAGTGATTGGTCTTTCCTGCTGATGTGTCCAAAGTAAACAGCCAAAGTCTTGCCATCCTTGCTTCTAAGAAAGTTTCTGGTTGTCTTTCTGTAAAATAGTCACATTAAAAAAAAGACAGAAAAAGAGAAACAGAGAAAGGAAAAAGAGGGGAGATAAGCAGAAAACAAATAAGTGACAATCCCAAATCTGGCTGTAATTTTATTAAATGTTCAGTAAATAGTCCAGTTAAAAAGCAGAATGAATTAAAAAGCAAGATTCAACTATATTCTGTCTTTGTGAAGGTCTATATTAGACTCCTTTTAAATATAAAGATATATAGATGTCTGAAAGTAAATAGATGAACAGAGATATACCATGATAGCAGGAAGAATAAGAAAGATGGAGTGGCTATATTAATATCATAAAAATGATTTCATGACAGAAAGTATCACCAGAAATAACGAGGAATTTTCGTAATGATAAAAGGGTCAATCCATCAGAAACACATAATTATAAATTGTGTGAACCTAATACCCATAAATCCGTTGCTGTTGAGTTGTTTCTGACACAGAGATCCTATAGGACAGAGTAGAATTGCCCCATAGGATTTTCAAGACTATAATATTTTTTTTATGAGACTGTATTAATTCAGTGACTCATTAAAACTAAATTCACATTTTTAGTAAGCTATGCAGTTTTGATTTTTTCCGTTTTTTTATTGTGCATTAGCAGAGAGTTTACAGAGCAAATTAGTTTCCCATTTGATAGTTTGTACACAAAGTGTTCCATGACATTGTTTCTATTCTCCACAGTGTCCTACTCCACGACCCCGTTTCTGTCCTAAGTTCCCTCTTTCCTTTCGTTCTGAATTGCTACCCTTTCCTGCCTTCTCATCTTTGCTTTTGAGGAAATACTGCTCTTTTGATTTTATATAATGGATTATTCTAAAGAATGCGTTCCTCTCAGGTGTCGTCGTTATTTTATAGGCCTAAGGTTGTAATCTTTACGGAAGCAGACTGCCACATTTTTCTCCTGCAGAGTGGCTGATGGGTTTGAACTGTCAACCTTTTAGTTAGCAGCCGAGTGCTTAACCATTGCACCACTACGGTTCCTTTGGGAACCTAATAAGAGAACATTAAAATACATGAAGCAAAAAATAACAGAATTAAAGGGAAAAATAGATAATTCCACAGTCATAGTTGGAGATTTTAGCCTCCCTTCAACAACTGATAAAATTAAAAAAAAAAACAAAGCAAAGACACAGATCTGAACATTACTAACCATCTTCACTTACTGGTATTTATAGAACACTGCAGCGAACAATGACAGAATATGCATTTTTTTAAGTGCACATGATACATTTATCAGTACAGACCATATGGTGCATCTTAAAATAAGACTCAATTAAAAAAGATTAATATAGAGTATATTTCCTGACAACAATAGAATTAGAGATAAATAATAATAACTAGGAAAATATGAAACATTTGGAGATTAAACAACATTTCTATATACTCTATGAACAAAGAAGGAATCACAAAAGAAATTAAGAAATATTTGAACCTGAATGATAAGGGAAGTATAACACATCAAAATTTGTGGAACACACCCAAAGCAGTGCTTAGTGGGTCAGTTATAACTTTAATTGCTTATATTAGAAAGGAAGAGAGACCTAAAATCAGTTATCTGAGTTAAGAAATTAGAAAAAAGAAAAGAAGTTAAGCCCAAAGCAAATAAAGAATAAGGATAAGAGCATAAATCAATGAAATGAAAAACCAGAACAACAGTAGAGGAAACTGATGGAAACAAAAGCTGGTTTTTTGAAAAAGAGAAATAAAATCAATAAGCTAGTAACTAGACTGATTTGGGAAAAAAAAGTTGAAGACACCAGTTAACCAATGCCAAGAATAAAAGAAGGGTATATCATTACAGATTCCACAGACATTAGAAGGATAATCAGGGAATGTTGTGTAAAACTGTATGCCAATAAATTTGGCAACCTAAGTGAACTGGACAGATTCTTTGAAAAATACATATTAACAAAACTGACTCAAAAAGTAATAGAGTACTAGAATAGCCCTAGATCCGTTAAAGACGTTGAATTTGTAATTGAGAACTGTTTGACAAAGGAAACTCCAGGCCCATATGGCTTCACCAGTGAATAATATCAAATGTTTTTGGAAAATAAGATACCAATCCTAAACAAATTCTTTCAGAAAATAGAGGGAACACTTCCCAACTTACTTGAGACCAACATTACCCTGATACCGAAACCTGAGAAACACATCCCAAGAAAAGAGAAATACAGACCAAAATCCATTGAACAAAATTCCTCAATACAGTTTTAGAAAATTGAATCCAGTGGTACATAAAAAGGATGATGTATCATAAACAAGTAGTGTTTATCCTGGGAATGCAAGGTAGGTTAAACATTTGAAAATCACTCAATGTAATTTACTATCTTAAGAGAATAAATGAGAAAAACCACTTATTTCCATAGATGGACAACAAGCACTTGACATGATTAAACTCCATTCATGATAAAAACTCTAGTATTAAACAGGAAAAAGGAGCTTTACAACATGATTAAGGGATATCTATGAGAATCCTATAGTTAACATCATACTTGATAGTGGATGACTCAGTGCTTTCCATTTAAGATCATTATCTATAAAAGTCTAAAGCTGACATAATACATAATAGTGTGACAGCCTGAATTCTTTCCCGCTAAGAACAAGAACAAGGCAAGGATGTCCATCTTGCCTTCCCATTAAACGTTATACTTTTGGTCCTAGCCTGAGCAATGTCAGATGGCTGTTAGCTGAAAGCAGAGAATACCAGAAAGATGTTTACCTATGTTTTGTTGACTATGCAAAAGCATTCGATTGTGTGGATCATAACAAATTATGGATAATATTGCGAAGAGTGGGAATTCCAGAACATTTAATTATGCACATGAGGAATCTGTATTTAGGCCAACGGACAGTCATTCGAACAGAACAAGGGGATACTGTGTGTTTAAAGTCAGGAAAGGTGTGCGTCAGGGTTGTATCCTTTCACCATACTTATTCAGTCTGTATGCTGAGCGAATAATCTGAGAAGCTGGACTGTATGAAGAAGAATGTGGTATCAGGATTGGAGGAAGGCTCATTAAGAACCTGTGATATGCAGATGACATAGCCTTGCTTGCAGAAAGTGAAGAGGACTTGAAGCACTTACCGATGAAGATCAAAGACCACAGCTTTCGGTATGGATTACACCTCAACATAAAGAAAACAAAAATCCTCATGACTGGACCAGTAAGTAACGTCATGATAAACAGAGAAAAAGATTGACGTTGTCAAGGATTTCGTTTTACTTGGATCCCCAGTCAACGCCCATGGAAGCAGCAATCAAGAAATTGAAGGACCCATTGCCTTGGACAAATGTGCTGCAAAAGATCTATAAAAAGCAAAGATGTCACTTTGAGGACTAAGGTGTGCCTGACCCAAGCCATGGTGTTTTCAGTTGCCTTGTATTCATGCGAAAGCTGGACAGTGAATGAGGAAGACTGAAGAATTGATGTCTTTGAATTATGGTGTTGGTGAAGAATATTGAATATACAATGGACTGCCAAAATAACCAACAAATCTGTCTTGTAAGAAGTATAGCCAGAGTGCTCATTAGAAGGGAGGATAGTGAGACTTCGTCTCACATACTTTGGACATGTTTTCAAGAGGTACCAGTCCCTGGGGAAGGACATCATACTTGGTAGAGAGTCAGTGAGAAAGAAGGAGACCCTAATGAGATGGATTGACACAGTGGCTGCAGCAGTGGCCTCAAGCATAACAACGGTTGTAAAGATGGTGCAGGACCTGGCAGTGTTTTGTTCTTTTGTACATAGGATCACTATGAGTCGGAACCAACTCGATGGCATGTAACAACAACAACAACAGGGCAATACAACAACAACAACAAAAAAGTTATAAAAATTGGAAAAGAAGAGCTGAAACTTTATGTACAGGTGACATGATTATGTATGTTGAAATCCTTAAGGTATCTAGAAAAAAGCTGTTAGAACTATTAACTGAATTTAGTAAGGTTTCAGGACATAAAGTCAAATACAGAAATCAGTATTTTTATATATAGCAATGGACAGTTGAAGTTGGAATTATTAAGTAACTCCATTTACAATAGCATTAAAAGTTAAATAGGAACAAATTAAAGAGTGGTGTGCAAGACCTGTATACTGAAAATTAAAAATATCACCAGGTGATGTTAAAGAAATTTTTAATATCTGGAGAGAAAAATTATGTTTATTGGAAGACTCAGTATTGTTAAAATGGATGTTCTCCCCAAATTGATATATACTGTACATTCAGTGCAATCTCAATCCAATCTTATGAGGCTTTTTTTTGGAAGATATTTTAGAAGCTGATTTTAAAATCTAGAAAGGCAAAGGACTTAGGATGGCCAAAACAATCTCGAAAAAGAACACTTTAGGACTTATACTACCTGATTTCAAGACTTACTATAAAGCTACGATAATCAAGACAGTGTAATATTGGCATAAGTATAGACATATAGATCAACGAAGTGAAATAGGATCCAGAATCAGACCCACACTTACATGGTCAGCTGATTTTGACAAACATGCCAGGGCTTTTCAGTGGGGGAAAAGACATACCATTTTCAACGAATGGCATAGGAATATCTGGATTTCTGTATGGAAAGCAATGAACTTTGACCATTTTCTCAAGGCAAAATAAACTTGAAATGTGTCATAGACTTAAGAGCTACAACCGCTAAATTCCTAGAATAAAATAAAGAATATCTCTGTGACACTGGGTTAGACAAAGATTTCCTAAATAGGACACAAAAGGCTCAAACTATACAAGGAAAATATTGAAGTATTTAATCAAAATTTAAAATTTCTGTTACTGAAAGACAGAGTGAAGAAAACAAAAATGCAGCCACAGGCCTAAAGAAAATACTTGCAAAACGTTTTATGCCAAATGACTTGTATCCAGAATATATAAAGAACTCTCAAAACTCAGTAATAATAAAAGAATGGGCAAAAGATTTGGACAGACCCTTCACAAAAAAAAAGAAATACCAATGGTCAGTGAGTCATTGCTGTTGAATGTGTCTCATGTCTATAGTACCCAGTGCAATGGTCAGTCTGGGATTTGGGAAAATGAACTAAGAGTGGTATTTACATAGAGTAGGATACTACCCAACAATTAAAATGAATGAACTATTGATACATGCAACAACTTGGATGAATCTTAAAGGTGGTATGCTGAGTGAAAGAAGCTGGTCAAAAAGGTTACATACTGGGTGATCCCATTTATATGACATTCCTGAAAATACGAAAGTATAATGATGAAAAACAGATCACTGGTTTCTAGGGGTAGACATGGGGGAAAGGTGTGATTTTTGGGGGGTGATGGAACTGTTCTGTATCCTGATTGTGGTGGTGGTAACATAAACTTATGCATCTTTTAAAATTAGTAGAACTGTACACTGAAAGAAGAAAAGTCAGTTTTATTTCTAATTTTAAATACAAAAAATGAGTGTAAATCTAAGATTCAACAATGCTGTGTGTAGCTGTAAAAAATTGTAATTCGTTATTCTTCAGTCAGTTGACATTTGTATTCTTTCTGTCTCTTTTGGTGTTAATAACCGGGCTGCTGTGAACCTTCTTGTAGTGTCTCCTGGCACATGTATGTGTTTTTCTTAGAGCATGTGACCAGTAGAAGAATTACTGGGTTGTGGAGCCCTGGTGATGCAGTGCTTAAGAGCTCAGCCACTCCTTGGAAACCCTTTCGGGCAGTTCTACTCTGTCCTTTAGGGTAGCTATGAGTCAAAATCAACTTGCTGGCAATGGGTTTTTTTTTTTTTTGGTTAGGGTATGCACAGTACAATTTAAGAAGATAATGTCAAATTGTTTTAAAAGTTTTCAGTTCACATTCCCTTTTGCAGTGTTTAAGACACATGTCTGAAAATATATTCATTTTATTTTCACTCTTGATTCATACTTGGCTAAGTATAGAATTCTAGGCTAGAAGTCATTTTCCTTAAGTATTTTGAAGGAATCATCCCCTTATCTTCTAGTTTCTGGTGTTAGAATTGAAAAGTCTGAAGTCTGTGATTCTTATTCTTTTGGGTACAATCTATGTTTCTCTTTGGAAGTTTATTAGAACCACTTTTTTGCTCCTTGGGTTTTGAAATTTCACAGTGAGGTGCCTCAGTGTAGGCCTATTTTCATCCAATATGTTGCGTCCTTAGGGGCCCTTTCAGTTTGAATGAAAACACCTGGAGGATAAAAAGCCTTGGATGCGAAAATTTTAAAGAGGGCAGAGTTGGAAAAGAAGTAGAGCCTTTTCTGTGTCGTGTTCACATAATCCTTTGATTTTTTTTTTTTTGATTCATTTTCTGCCCTCAGATATGCTTGATGTCATCCAATCCAGAGTAAAATTTTATTTATCTCTTCCAGAGAATTAACTAACAGTTATTTGCCTGAGTTGGGGAAAGGCAGTTCAAAGGAGTATGGAGTGAAGGAGGTAAATCTCTTGGTCTAAATGTTATCTAAGGAACTTTAAACCAATCTTTCCTTATTTTATCATCTTCCTTGACTTTCTGTCACTTCCAGAGGACCCACTACTGGCAAATTTTGAGCCTGTTAAGGATTTTACCCCCCCACATGTCTGTCAGTTTGTTGTACTGTGGGGGCTTGTGTGTTGCTGTGATGCTGGAAGCTATGCCACTGTTATGCAAATACCAGCAGGGTCACTCATTGTGGACAGGTTTCAGCTGAGCTTCCAGACTAAGACAGACTAGGAAGAAGGACTTAGTGGTCTACTTCTGAAAAGAATTAGCCAGTGAAAACCTTATGAATAGCAGTGGAACATTGTCTGATACAGTGTCGGAAGATGAGAACCTCAGGTTGGAAGGCACTCAGAATATGACTAGTGAAGAGCTGCCTCTTCAAAGTAGAGTCAACCTTAATGATGTGGTTGGAGTCAAGCTTTCGGGACCTTCATTTGCTGATGAGGTACGACTCAAAAGAGAAGAAGTAGCTGCAAACATCCATTAGTGATCGGAATGTGGAATATACGAAGTATGAATCTAGGAAAATTGGAAATCGTTACAGATGATGTGGAATGTATAAGCATCGGTATCCTAGGCATTAGTGAGTTGAAGTGGACTGATATTGGCCATTTTGAATTGGATAATCATATGGTCTACGCTGGGAATGACAACTTGAAGAGGAATGGTGTTGCATTCATTGTCAAAAAGAATATTTCAAAAAAATGCAAGCCTCAAGTTGCAATATTCAAGGATCCTGTGGGGGAAAATATTAAACAACATACAAAGCATCAAAAGAAGATGGAAGGAATACACAGAGTCACTGTATCAAAAAGAATTGGTCTGTGTTCAGCCATTTCAGGAGGTAGTGTATGATCATGAACTGATGATACTGAAGGAAGAAATCCAAGCTGCCCTGAAGGCATTGGTGAAAAACAAGGTTCCGGGAATGGACAGAATACCAATGGAGATGTTTCAACAAATGGATACAGTGCTGAAAGTGCTCACTCGTCTATGCCAAGAAGTTTGGAAGACAGCTACCTGGCCAGCCGATGGGAAGAGATCCATATTTATGTCTATTTCCGAGAAAGGTGATCTAACTGAATGTGGAAATTATCAAACAATATCATTAATATCACATGCAAGCAAAATTTTGCTGAGGATCATTCAAAAGTGATTGGAGTAGTATATTGACAGGGAACTGCCAGAAATTCAAGCTGGATTCAGAAGACGACATGGAACCAGGGTTATCATTGCTGATGTCAGATGGCTCCTGGCTGGAAGCAGAGAATACCAGAAAGATGTTTACCTGTGTTTTATTGACTATGCAAAGGCATCCGACTGTGTGGATCATAACAAATTATGGATAACATTGTGAAGAATGGGAATCCCAGAACATTTAATTTTGCTCATGGGGAACCTGTACATAGATCAAGAGGCAATTGTTGGGACAGAACAAGGAGATACTGCAAACTTCAAATTCGAGAGAGGTGTGTGTCAGGGTTGTATTCTTTCATCGTATTTATTCAATCTGTATGCTGAACAGATAATCCAGGAATCTGGACTATGTGAAAAAGAACATGGTATCAGGATTGGAGGAAGACTCATTAGCAAACTGCGATATGCAGATGACACAACTTTACTTGCTGAAAGCGAAGAGGACTTGAAGCACTTACTGATGAAGATCAAAGACTACCACTTTCCATATGGATTATACCTCAACATAAAGAAAACAAAAGTCCTCACAGTTGGACCAATAAGCAACAACATAATAAACAGAGAATATACTGAAATTGTTAAAGGATTTCATTTTCCTTGAATTCACAGTCAACGCCCATGGAAGCCACAGTCAGGAAACCAAATGATGTATCATTGGCAAATCTGCTCCAAAAGACTTTTTCAAAGTGTTAAAAAGCAAAGATGGCACCTTGAGGACTAAGGTGCGCCTGACTCAAGCCATGGTATTTTCAATCACTTCATATGCATGCAAAAGCTGGACAGTGAATAAGGAAGACCAAAGAAGAATTGATGTCTTTGAGTTATGGTGTTGGCAAAGAATATTGAATATATCCTGGACTGCCACAAGAATGAACAAATCTTTCTTGGAAGAAGTACAGCTAGAATGCTCCTTAGAAGCAAGGGCAAGACTTCGTCTTACGTACTTTGGACATGTTATCAGGAGGGACCAGTCCCTGGAGAAGGACATCATGCTTGGTAAAGTGAAGGGTCAGCAAAAAAGAAGACCCTCAATGAGATGGATTGGCACAGTGGCTGCAACAATGGGCTCAAGCATAGCAACAATTGTGAAGATGGTGCAGGACCTGGGCAGTGTTTCATTCTGTTGTACCTGGGGTCACTATGGGTCGGAACCAACTTGACTGCACCTAACAACAACAGCATCTTTATAAGTCTGATCTTTGTCTTTGGGAGTTGGAAACATTACATATGAACTATGTATGTATTTTAATACATACATACTCACATAAATACAGAAATCATAAAAATTTACTCTGATGATGGAGAATTGGGTGATGTTGGCATTTTGTCAGTTGTGGTAATAACTCCACTTGTGGATGGGTCTGGATCATCTTGATTATCCCTGGGAATGGGGATGGTGTTTCTAGACAGAAAATTAGTGAGTGTTATCTGTATGGCTCTTTTCTTTTTCAAAACATTTTGTGGTAACATGTCACAACTTCCTGAATCTGCCTGTCAACTTTAGCAAAACGATCAGCGTTTGGGTCCATGTTTAGAAAACTAAATCTATACAGCAGTGTGTTGAACAGTAAATCATAAAACTGACCATCAGTGAGTGAACATCTGAGAATGATAACATCAATAAATTACGTGCTGTATGGAGTACATATTACTCATGATAAGATGTATTAAAAAAAAAAGGATGGTCGTAAGTTGGTTCCTTGTAACTCAGATATGCCATAAGTCGAGGACTACCTGTAGCTTATTTGTACTTGGGTTTGTTTGGTTTAAGTCTGGAGTGGATTATTAGGGATAGATAATTTTTATAAATCAATCTGTTGTCAACAGCCCTTCTCAAACTTGCTTTTATTCTTATTATTATCAAGCCTGTCAGTAGACATCACTTTTGGCTGTCTCTGTGGATTTAGAAATCTCATAGACATCTCATAGAAAAAACCTTATCATCACCTGGTAACTATCCTAAAAAGAAAGGTAGGGAAGTCTATTGAGAAGCAAATTATAGTTAAGTTGATAATTTACTTTCTAAGAGATATCAGATAAAAGTCTTGGACCTTTTCTCTAAACTTATTCATCACAGATGCAGTAAGGTGTCATTTAACTGATAGTATTTCCTTTGGAGCTTAACATTAGTGACATAATTTTATGTCTTCCATTTCTGTTCTCGATTCATTATACATACTGGCCTTTGCCCAGTTTTCTGTGTTAGCCCTTAAGGAGTTTACAGTCTTTTATTTTGGTTTGGAATGCTTCACTTGCTCTGCATGAGATGGTGCTGAAATAGTTAATTGTCTGTTGAGAAGGGGGTGTGTGGATTGCTTTGGCATTATTCATGGCCAATTTTGTGTGCCTTAAGCCAGATTTCCTTTTCTGTCCATTTATTTTCAGGGTGTGTCATTCCCTCATCCAGCTGGTATGTGCTCAAGGGATGCAAATTAATTTCATTATTGGTCCAAGCAAAACGTTATTAGGAAGACAGCTCAGCTTTAAGAGATCATGTATTGCAAAGCAAAACAAATTGTTTTTGTTTGAGCCACAATTTTTGTTTTCTTTTTTCTTTCATTAGTATGGATAATACAAAAATGACTGTTGTTGGAATGGATTTTCATTTAATGTAGTAATTTTAGGAGTAATTAAAATAGTAATGCAATAATGTTTCAGGTGCAAGTATATTGATATTTTCTTTTAGCCTAGTAAAGCTCCTTAGAGCCAAGGACGGCGAGACTTCATCTCACATACTTTCAACATGTTATCAGGAGAAACCAGTCCCTGGAGAAGGACATCATGCTTGGTAAAGTAGAGGGTCAGCAAAAGAGAGAAAGACCCTCGATGAGATGGATTGACACAGTAGCTGCAACAATGGGCACAAACACAACAACGGTTATGAGAATGGTGCAGGACCAGGCAGTATTTCTTTTCGTTGTACATAGGGCTGCTGTGAGTCAAAACTGACATCTTGATGACATGTAACAACAACAGAAATAAGAAAAGAAAGCATAAAACATATAAGGGACAGATGGTTTTATGGTTTCTAGAGTACTACTGAAGTGAGAATGTAGTACATGCATTGCATTAAAACTAATTTTTTTGTGCTCTTTTATGGTTTTTTTTTTTTAATTGTGTTTTAAGTGAAAGTTTACAATTCAAGTTAGTCTCTCATACAAAAATTTATACATACATTGTTAGGTCACCCTTGTTCTCCCTGTATTGTGACAGCATACTCCTCCCTTCCACTCCGGATTTCCCGTGTCCATTCAGCCATCTCATAACCCTCTCTGCCTTCTCATCTTGCCTCCGGACAGGAGCTGCCCATTTAGTCTCATGTATCTACTTGAGCTAAGAAGCACACTCCTCACAAGTATCATTTTGTGTCCCATAGTCCAGTCTAATCTTTGTCTGAAGAGTTGGCCTTGGGAATGGTTTTAGTTTTGGGCTAACAGAGAGTCTGGGGGCCGTGTCTTCTGGGGTTCCTCTAGTCTCAGTCAAACTATTAAGTCTGGTCTTTTTACTAGAATTGGAATTCTGCACCCCACTTTTCTCCTGCTCCATCAGGGGACTCTCTGTTGTTCCCTGTCAGGGCAATCATTGGTGGTAGCCGGCACCATCCATTCTTCTGGTCTCGGGCTGATGAAGTGTCTGGTTTAGGTGGCCCTTTCTGTCTGTGGGGCTACTTTCCTTGTGTCTGTGGTGTTCTTCATTCTGCTTTACTCCAAGTGGGTTGGGGCCAATTGATGCATTTTAGTTGGCTACTTGCTAGCTTTTAAGATCCCAGATGCCACTCACCAATGGGATGCAGAACATTTTCTTAATAAACTTTGTTATGCCAGTTGACTTAGATGTCCCTGGAAACCATGGTCCCCAGACCCCTGCCCCTGCTACTCTGTCCCTCGAAGTGCTGTAAAACTATTTTTAAGGAGAAAAATAAGTTATTGAGGTGACTCTCATGTGTCCTTGTACTTTGTAAAATGAGTGCTGCAGGGGTTTAAACAGAGCTAATTTTCAGTAATTTAATAAGCAGTTTTAGTGCAACAGATGCACAGGCGTTACAGCTTATATGAACATTAAGTGAAATTCATAGTACTCCTCCCGTCATGAGGTTTTATAATACCAAGAAAGAGAGCTAATTAATTATATGCACAATAGCAGATATTAACATATGTGCTTATTCTTATATTTTGATGGTTTGAAATAAACCCTAGTACCCCCAATACTTGTTTTGTTTTTACTTTTTCCTCCTACTTCATAGGGATCCTTATTAAATGGAAAATATGGTAATTCATAGAGAACTTTTTGGACTATTTGGAATAATTTAAGTGTGTTATATAATTTTAAAACATACTAAAGAAGAGGTTAAAAGAAAACAAACCACTCAGTGACCACACACTGCAGGCAGGCAGTGAACAAGTAACATTAAACCACTTCACATATAGTGTGATGACCTTGCAACACTATATTCTCAATTTTTTCTCCCATACTTTGTGCCCCCCACGTGTCTGTTAGTTTGTCATACTGTGGGGGCTTGCGTGTTGCTGTGATGCTGGAATCTATGCCACCAGTATTCAAACACCAGCAGGGTCATTCATGTCGGACAGGTTTCAGAGTAAGACAGACCAGAAAGAAGGACCCAGCGGTCTACTTCTGAGAAGAATTATCCAGTGAAAACCTTATGAATAGCAGCAGAACGTTGTCTGATACAGTGCCGGAAGATGAGACCCTCAGGTTGGAAGACATTCAAAATACGACTGGGGAAGAGCTGACTCCTCAAGGTAGAGTCAATCTTAATGACATGGATGGAGTCAAGCTTTCAGGACCTTCATTTGCTGATGGGGCACAACTCAAAATGAGAAGAAACAGCTGCAAACATCCATTAATAATCGGAACATGGAATGTATGAAGTATGAATCTAGGAAAATTGGAAATCAGAAATGAAATGGAATGCATAAACATCGATATCCTAGGTGTTACTGAATTGAAAGGGACTGGTATTGGCCATTTTGAATTGGATAATCATGTGATCTACTGTGGCTAACATTAATTATTATTAATTATGCACATGAGGAACCTGTACTTAGACCAAGAGATAGTTGTTCAAACAGAACAAGGGGATACTGCGTGGTTTAAAGTCAGGAACGGTGTGCGTCAGGGTTGTATCCTTTCACCATACTTATTCAATCTGTATGCTGTGCAAATAGAGAAGCTGGACTGTATGAAGAAGAACATGGCATCAGGATTGGAGGAAGACTTATTAACAGCGTGCGATATGCAGATGACACAGCCTTGCTTGCTGAAAGTGAAGAGGATTTGAAGCACTTACTGATGAAGATCAAAGACCACAGCTTTCAGTATGGATTACACCTCGACATAAAGAAAACAAAAATCCTCACAACTGGACCGGTAGGTAACATCATGGTAAATGGAGAAGAGATTGAAGTTATCAAGGGTTTCTTTTCGCTTGGATCCATAATCTACACCCATGGAAGCAGCAGTCAGGAATTCAAAACACGTCTTGGAAGAAGTACAATCAGAATGCTCCTTAGAAGCAAGGATGGCTAGACTATGTCTCACATACTTGGGACATGTTATCAGAAGGGATCAGTCCCTGGAGAAGGACATCATGCTTGGTAAAGTAGGTCAGTGAAAGAGAGGAAGACCTTCGACAAGATGAATTGACACAGTGGCTGCAACAGTGGACTCAAGCATAGCAAGAATTGTGAGGATGGCGCAGGACTGGGCAGTGTTTTGTTCTGTTGTGCATAGGGTCGCTATGAGTCAGAATTGACTTGATGGCACCTAACAACAACAACAACAATACTTTGTGCCACTGTTTTCACGCATTTTACTTTTTAAAGTAATACAAGTATACAATACATTGACACTATTTTTGTTTTAAACCAAGAGTTGGCAAATATTTTCTCCAGTGGGCCAGACAGTAAATATTGAGGATATTGGTAGATACTTATGTAACAAGAAGGAGCCCTGGTGGCACAGTGGTTAAGTGCTCAACTGCTAACTAAAAGGTATGTGGTTTGAACTCACCAGCTGCTCTGTGAGAGAAAGATGTGGTAATCTACTTCTGTAAAAATTACAGCGAGAATCCACTTGATGGCAACCAGTTTCGGTTTTCTACAACAAGAGAAAACAAATTTGCACATATTTTGTATTGATGAAATTCAAACTATAATAATAATTGAATAAAAATGTTTGTTAATAAACATTTACTGATGAGAAGAATGTATTCTTTTTTTAGAATAACATTTTCCTTAATTGGAGATTAATGATAGCATTCTCTATCATCAAAATCAATTGCAAATGTTTATCTGTTATTGCTGATTTGTAAAGAGATTTTATATATTTCATCTTCATGAATATCTTTTCAGACAAGTAAGTGTTGCCAAAGACTGATATCAATCCATGAACAAATACTTTTGTTTTGTTTTTTTAAAAATTTTTTATTGTACTTTAGATAAAGGTTTACGGAACAAATAGTTTCTCATTAAACAGTACGCATATTGTTTTATGAAAATGGTTAACAACCCCGCGACATGTCAGCACTGTCCTTTCTCAACCTTAGGTTCCCTGTTACCAGCTTTCCTGTCCCCTCCTACCTTCTAGGCTTTGTCTCTGGACTGTTGTGCCCCATTAGTCTTGTTTTGTTTTATGGGGCTGTCTAATCTTTGGCTGAAGGGTGAATCTTGGGAGTGACTTCATTACTGAGGTATAAGGGTGTCTGGAGACCATACTCTTGGGGTTTCTCCAGTCTCTGTCAGGCCAGTAAGTCTGGTCTTTTTTTGTGAGTTAGAATTTTGTTCTACATTCTTCTCCAGCTCTGTCCAGGACCCTCTATTGTGATCCCTGTCAGAGAAGTCAGTGGTGGTAGCCGGGCAGCATCTGGTTGTACTGGACTCAGTCTGGTGGAGGTCATGGTAGTTGTGGTCCATTAGTTCTTTGGACTAATATTTCTCTTGTGTCTTGTTTTCTCATTCTCCCTTGCTCCCAAGGAGGTAAGACCAGTGGAGTATCTTAGATGGCTGCTCACAGGCTTTTAAGGCCCCAGATGCTACTCACCAAGGTAGAATGTAGAACATTTTCTTTATGAACTATGTTATGCCAGTGGAGCTAGATGTTCCCTGAGACCATGGTCCCCACAGCCCTCCGCCCAGCAGTTCAGTCCCTCGGAGTTTGGTTGTGTCTGTGGAGCTTCCATGACCTCTCCTTGTACAAGTTGTGCTGGTTTCCCCAGTATTATGTACTGTCTTACGCTTCACCAAAGTTACCACTTATCTACCCTTCCCATCCCTTCCCATCGCCCCCAAAAAGACATTTTTCTGTGTGTGTAAACTTTTTCATGAGTTTTTACAGTAGAGATCTCAGACAATATTTGTCCTTTTGAACAAATATTTTTATTTGAGCCTGTTCATCACTTGGAAGACATTTATAGAATCTATTGGAGTCTTCTTGTTATTTGCCATTTAGCTTGTTTGCAATTTAATATGTTAGCGTGTTTAGCACATTGCAGATTAAATAGTTTTAGTTGAGTGTTATGTGGAAGCTCCTCAATTGCACAATTAAATGGATTTTGAAATATAGAAATTTCCTTTGCAGTCTCATTGAGATTTAAAACTGCTGCAGAACTATAGTTTGAGTGAAAAATACATCTGCTGCAAATTTAAATTTTTTATTTTATTGTAGTTTAAGTGAAAGTTTACAATTAAAGTTAGTCTGTCATACAAAAATTTACACATACATTGTTATGTGACCCTAATTGCTGTCCCTATACTGTGATAGCACGCTCCGCCTTTCCACCACTGATTTCCCGTGTCCATTCAGCCAGCTTCTAACCGTCTCTGCCTTCTCATCTCACTTACGGACGGAAGCTGCCCATTTAATCTCATGTGTCTACTTGAGTTAAGAAGCATACTCCTCATAAGTATCATTTTATGTCCTACGGTCCAGTCCAATCTTTGTCCGAAGAGTTGGGCTCAAGAATTGTTTTAGTTCTGGATTGACAGTGTCCGGGGGCAATGCTTTCCGGGGATCTTCTAGTCTCAGACCATTCAGTCTGGTCTTTTTACTAGAATTTGAGTTCTGCACCCCACCTTTCTCCTGCTCCATCAGGGACTCTCTGTTGTGTTCCCTGTCAGGGCGATCATTGGTGGTAGCTGGACACCATCCAGTTCTTCTGGTCTCAGGCTGATGAAGTCTCGGGTTTACGTGGCCCTTTCTGTCTCTTGGGCTAATAACTTTCCTGATGTCTTTTGGTGTTCTTCATTCTCCTTTACTCCGGATGGTTGGGACCAGTTGATACATTTTAGATGACTGCTTGGTAGCTTTTAAGACCCCAGACGCCACTCACCAAAGTAAGATGCAGACTATTTTCTTAACAAACTTTGTTGTGCCAATTGACCTAGATGTCCCCTGAAAGCATGGTCCCCAGACCTCTGCCCCTGCTACTCTGTCTCTCAAAGTGTTTGATTATATTGAGGAAACTTCTTAGCTTTGCTTTAGTCCCGTTGTGTTGACTTCTTCTGTGGTGTGTGCTGTCCTTCCCTTCAACTAAGATAATTCTTGTCTACCATTTAGTTAGTGAATAACCCTTACCCTCTCTCCCCTCCCCACTCTCGTAACCATCAAAGAATGTTTTCTTCTGTGTTTAAACCTTTCCTTGTGTTCTTATAATAGTGCTCTTATACGGTATTTGTCCTTCTGTGACTGACTCAATTCACTCAGCATAATGCCCTCCAGATTCCTCCACGTTATAAGATGTTTCCCGGTTTCATCGTTGTTCTTTATCTTTGCATAGTATTCCATTGTGTGACTATACCATAATTTGTTTATCCATTTGTCCGTTGATGGGCACCTAGGTTGTTTCTGTCTTTTTGCTATCATGAACAGTGCTGAGGTGAACATGGGTGTGCATATATCTATTCATGTGATGGCTTTTATTTCTCTAGGATATATTACAAGGAGCGGGATTGCTAGATCGTATGGTACTTCTATTTCTAGCTTTTTAAGGAAGCGCCAAATGGATTTCCAAAGTGGTTGTACCATTTTACGTTCCCACGAACAGTGTATAAGTGTTCCAGTCTCTCTACAACCTCTCCAGCATTTATTATTTTGTGTTTTTTGGATTAATGCTAGCCTTGTTGGGTGAGATGGTATCTCATTGTAG
Organism: Dugong dugon; assembly: GCA_030035585.1. Classification (NCBI taxonomy): domain Eukaryota; kingdom Metazoa; phylum Chordata; class Mammalia; order Sirenia; family Dugongidae; genus Dugong; species Dugong dugon. The sequence continues at coordinate 16,661,961 of CM057481.1, read as the reverse complement.
TTTTGATTTGTGTTTCTCTAACGGCTAATGATCATGAGCATTTCTTCATGTGTCTGTTAGCCGCCTGAATGTCTTCTTTGGCGAAGTGCCTGTTCATATCCTTTGCCCATTTTTTAATCGGGTAATTTGTCTTTTTGTTGTTGAGGTTTTGCAGTATCTTGTAGATTTTAGAGATTAGACAGTGATCAGATTTGTCATAGCCAACTATTTTTTCCCAGTGTGTAGGTTGTCTTTTGAGTCTTTTTGTGAAGTCTTTTGATGAGCATAAGTGTTTGATTTTTAGGAGCTCCCAGTTATCTAGTTTCTTTTCTGGTGTTTGTACATTGTTAGTTATGGTTCGTATTGTGTTTATGCCATGTATTAGGGCTCCTGGCATTGTCCCTATTTTATCTTCCATGATCTTTATCATTTTCAGTTTATATTTAAGTCTTTGATCCATTTGGAGTTGGTTCTTGTGCATGGTGTAAGGAATGGACCTTGTTTCAGTTTGTTGCAGATGGATATCCAGTTATGCCAGCACCATTTGTTAAAGAGACTGCCTTTTCCCCAATTAACAGACTTTGTTCCTTTGTCAAATATCAGCTGCTCATAGGTAGATGAATTTATGTCTGGATTCTCAATTCTGTTCCATTGGTGTATGTATCTGTTGTTGTACCAGTACCAGGCTGTTTTGAGTACTGTAGCGGTATAACAGGTTCTAAAATCAGGTAGTGTGAGACCTCCCACTTTGTGCTTCTTCTTGAGTAATGCTTTACTTGTCCGGGACCTCTTCCCTTTCCATATGAAGTTGGTGATTTGTTTCTCCGTCTCATTAAAAAATGCGGTTGGAATTTGGATTGAGATTGCATTGTATCTGTAGATCACTTTGGGTAAAATTGACATTTTCACCATGTTGAGTCTTCCTGTCCATGAGCAAGGTATGTTTTTCCACTTATGTAGGTCTCTTTTGGTTTCTTGCAGTAGTGTCTTATAGGTTTCTTTGTGTAGGTATTTTATGTCTCTGGTTAGATTTATTCCTAAGTATTTTACCTTCTTGGGGGCTATGGTAAATAGTATTGATTTGGTGATTTCCTCTTCGAGGTTCTCGTTGTTGGTGTAGAGGAATCCAACTGATTTTTGTGTGTTTATCTTGTATCCTGAAACTTTGCTGAAATCTTCTATTAGTTCCAGTAGTTTTCTTGTGGATTCTTTGGGGTTTTCTGTGTATAAGATCATATCATCTGCAAATAGAGATACTTTGACTTCTTCCCCACCAATTTGGATGCCCTTTATTTCTCTTTCTAGCCTAATAGCTCTGGCTAGGACCTCCGGCACGGTGCTGAATAAGAGTGGTGATAAAGGGCATCCTTGTCTGGTTCCCGTTCTCAAGGGGAATGCTTTCATCCTCTCTCCATTTACGATGATGTTGGCTGTTGCCTTTGTATAAGTACGCTTTATTATGTTGAGGAATTTCTCTTCTATTCCTATTTTGTTGAGGGTTTTATCAGGAATGGGTGTTGGACTTTGTCAAATGCCTTTTCTGCATCAATTGATAAGATTGTGTGGTTCTTGTGTTTTGTTTTATTTGTGTGATGGATTACATTGATTGTTTTTCTAATGTTGAACCATCCCTGCATACCTGGTATAAATCCCACTTGATTGCGGTGAATTATTTTTTTTATATGTTGCTGAATTCTGTTGGCTAGAATTTTGTTGAGGATTTTTGCATCAATGTTCATGCGGGATATTGGTCTGTAATTTTCTTTTTTTGTGGTGTCTTTAGCTGGTTTTGGTATCAGGGTTATGCTGGCTTCATAGAATGAGTTTGGGAATGTTCCGTCCCTTTCTGTGCTCTGAAATACCTTTGGTAGTAGTGGTGTTAACTCTTTTCTGAAAGTTTGGTAGAAGTCTCCAGTGAAACCGTCCGGGCCAGGGCTTTTTTGTTGTTGTTGTTCGGAGTCTTCTAATTACCTTTTCAATCTCTTCTTTTGTTATGGGTTTATTTAGTTTTTCTACCTCTGTGTGTGTTAGTTTAGGTAGGTAGTGAGTTTCTAGACATTTGTCCATTTTTTCTAGGTTTTGCAATTTGTAAGAGTATAATTTTTCATAATATTCTGTTAAGATTTTTTTAATTTTAGTTGGCTCTGTTGTGATATCACCCATCTCATTTCTTATACGGGTTATTTGCTTCCTTTCCTGTTTTTCTTTTGTCAGTTTGGCCAGTGATTTATCAATTTTGTTGATCTTTTCAAAGAACCAGCTTTTGGTCTTGTTAACTCTTTCAATTGTTTTTCTGTTCTCTATTTCATTTAATTCTGCTCTAATTCTTATTACTTACTTTCTTCTGGCACCTGAGGGCTTCTTTGGCTACTCTCTTTCTACTTGCTTGAGTTGTAGGGTTAATGTTTTGATTATGGCCCTTTCTTCTTTTTGGATGTGTGCATTTATTGCTATAAACTGACCTCTGAGCAGTGCTTTTGCTGTGTCCCAACGGTTCTGCAATGATGTGTTTTCATTCTCATTTGATTCTGTGAATTTCTGTATTCCATCCTTAATTTTCCTATAACCCAGTAGTTTTTGAGCAAAGTGTTGCTCAGTTTTCATGTGTTTGATTTTTTTTCCTTGCTTTTTCTGTTGTTGATTTCTACTTTTATGACTTTATGGTCAGAAAAGATGCTTTGTAATATTTCAGTCCTTTGGATTTTGTTAAGGCTTGCTTTATGGCTAATATGTGGTCTGTTCTGGAGAATGTTCCGTGTGCGTTGGAAAAGAAAGTATACTTGGCTGCTGTTGGGTAGAGTGTTTGGTATACGTCTGTGAGATCAAGTTGGTTGATTGTAACATTTAGATCTTCCGTGTCTTTGTTGAACTTCTTTCTGGATGTTCTGTCCTTCACCGAAAGTGGTTTGTTGATGTCTCCTACTACCATCGTGGAGCTCTCTCTCTCTCTTTTCGATGCTGTTAGAGTTTGTTTTATGTATTTTGGGGTCCTGTCATTGGGTGCGTAAATATTTATTATAGTTATGTTCTCCTGGTGTATTGACCCTTTAATCGTTACATAGTGTCCTTCCTTATCCTTTGTGGTGGATTTTATGTTATAGTCTATTTTGTCAGAGATTAGTATTGCCACTCCTGCTCTTTTTTGAGTGCTGTTTGCTTGATATATTTTCTACAACTTTTGAGTTTTGGTTTGTGTCTTTAAGTTTAAGATGTGTCTCTTGTAGGCAGCATATAGATGGATCGTGTTTTTTTATTCAATCTGCCACTCTCTATCTGTTTATTGGTGTAATTCATCCATTTACATTCAGCGTAATTATTGATAGATATGAGTTTAGCGCTGTCATTTTGATGGCTTTTTTTGTGTGTTGTTCACAGTGTCTTTGTTCCAGTTACTTTTCTGTGCCGCGTCATTTTTCTTTACGTATTTTCTTTCCATCTTTTTTATTGTTGTTGATTTTGTGTTTGCTGAGTCTTTATAGTTTTCTAGGTTTGTATTTTGACTTGTAGAATTTTTAGTTTCCTTTGTGGTTGCCCTAATATTTACCGCTGTTTTTCTGAGTTTATACCAGTCTTTTATTTCTTTATATCACCTTGACTTCCTCTCCATATGCAAAATCTGTGTCTACATTTTTTAAGTCCTTCTTTTTTTGTTTTAATGTTGTCATGTTTTACATAGTTACATCTCTGTTTTCCCATTTTCAGTGTTTTAGCTTTGATTTATTTTTGTGACTTCCCTATCTGGGTTGATATCTGGTTGCTCTGTCCTATGTTCTAGTCTTGGGTTGTTATCAGATGTTACTGGTTTTTCTAACCCGAGGACTCCCGTTAGTATTTATTGTAATTTTGGTTTGGTTTTTGCAGATTCCCTAAACTTCTGTTTATCTGGAAATGCCCTAATTTCGGCATCATATTTGAGAGACAGTTTTGCTGGATATGTAATTGTTGCCTGGCAATTTTTTTACTTCACGGCTTTATATATGTTGTCTCGTTGCCTTCTTGCCTGCATGGTTTCTGCTGAGCAGTCCGAGCTTAGTCTTATTAACTCCTTTGTAGATGACTTTTTGTTTATCTCTAGCCGCTCTTAAAATTCTCTCTTTATCTTTGGTTTTGGCAAGTTTGATTCTAATATGTCTTCTTGACTTTCTTTTGGGATCTACCTTATGTGGGGTTTGATGAGCATCTTGGATAGATATCTGGTCATCTTTCATGATAGCAGGAAAGTTTTCTGGCAACAAATCCTCAACAATTCTCTCTATATTTTCTGTTATCTCCCCCTGTTCTGGTACTGCAGTCACTTGTAGGTTATTCCTCTTGATAGAGTCCCACATAATTCTTAGGGTTTCTTCACTGTTTTAAACCCTTTTATCTTATTTTTCCTCAAATAAGTTGGTGTCAGGTGCTTTATCCTCAAGCTCACTAATTCTGACTTCCGTTGCCTCAGTTCTGCTCTTGTGACTTTCTATTGAGTTATCTAATTCTAAAAGTTTATCGTTAATTTTCTGGATTTCTGATTGCTATCTCTGTATGGATTCTTGCAGCCTGTTAAATTTGTCATTATGCTCTTCTCTAATCTGTTTAATTTCCTCTATTTCGTGTTCTGTGTTTTGCTTAATTTTCTTCCTAATCTCTTGAAGTGTTCTGCATATTAATTTTTTGTATTCTGCCTTTGGTAATTCCAAGAAATTTTCTTCCTCTGGAAATTTGCTAGATTCGTTATTTTGGGGCTTGCTGAAGCCATCATAGACTGCCTGTTTATGTGATTTGATATTGACTGTTGTCTCTGAGCCATCTGTAAGTTATTATATTTATTTTATGTTTGCTTACTGTGTTCTAGCTTCTTGTTTTGTTTTGATATGCCCAAATAGGCTACTTGTGTGAGCTGTCCCAGTTCCCAGCACCCTTGAAGCTCCAATGTCCTGCCTCCAGGTAGCCATACCTGCCACTAAGTATGTGAGCCTGGGAGTCAGCCCACTCCTCCTGTATGGATTCACCTCAGGTGTCCAGGTAGTCAGCCACCAACTGTGTGGTGCAGGCCCTCACCTACAGTTCTAGACCGGCATGGGTGATTGGTGTAGGCACAGACATCCAGCTGCAAGAGGAGAACACTGGCTGAGCAACACAGGGGGCTGATGGCCACCCCTGAGTGTCCAGGAGGAAAGCATGTCCCTGTTCCCTAGAGCCCGTGTAGATGTGTGGGTTTTACAGCCGTAGCATGAGCACTGAATGCTGTTGGCTGTGAGGACTGGGGGGCACCACTTATTCTTGGGCCCCTGGAGCAGGTGGCTAGGTGATGTGGATGAAGCCACCAGTCCTCAGCCCCCGATGTGGGTAGGTGAAGACCCTGCTTAATGGTCAGAGCCGTGGCAAATGTCATGAACCTACCATTTTATGGCTGAAACAATTGAAGTTAGACTTCAGGTATATACCCTATTGTACTGTGGTAATGAGGGCCTTCACTGTTGAAATGTGCCCACACAAGTCTATGTAGGAGGAAAGGCACTCAAAGTCCATGGATCCCTTATGGCTGTGCCTATGGAAAGGATCTGTGCCTACCCTGGGTTCCTGGTTTAGGGGAGCCGGCAGATTATTTTTTCCCCTGGTTGTTAATTTGTTCACTCTCCTAGGCCGGGAGAATGGCTCAGGGAGTGTGACAGTTTCTACTCCCGGCCCAGGAGACTTGGCAATTTCTGAAGCTGGTCCAGGACCTAGTGCAGATCAGGGAGTAGGGAGGTAACTGGGAGAGAGGTTTTTCCCTGAGGGGGGTGTTTTTGATCCGTGTGGTAGGCTGGACTCAAGTACTTATCTTTCACTGATTGAGGGCTGCTTCTCACTGCTTGTGGATGCCCAAGTAGACTGTGTGCTGCTGGTGCTTTCCCAGCAGAGCGCCTCCTGAGTGCCACTGCTTGCCTGCCTCACTGCTCCCTCCTGAGATGATCCAGGCTGAAGGGCTCAAGCTCCTGCCGGGTCAGGTTTGGCAACTCCTCGCTCCTTTCAAAACATCTTTCCCTTCCTCTGTCAGTCAGTCTGTTTCCTTAACTTTGTCTTTGATGTTTAGGGTTCCTATACTGCTGTATGTAATCAATTCACTTGTTTTTTCAGGTCTTTGTCGTAAGAGGAAACACCAAAAGCATCTGACTATGCTGCCATCTTGGCCCCGCCTCTCTATTCGTATTTCTTGCCTTCTTTCTTTCTTTAAGATTAACTCATTAAAAAAATTAATTTCCTTGCCTGAATTGGTACTTATATGTTATTTAATATTCTTTTAGTTATTACTCTTGGCTGTAATGTTTACGGGAGCAGATCACCAGAACTGCTGGATGGGTTTGAACCGCCAGCCTTTTAGTTAGCAGCCAGGCACTTAACCATTGTGCTATCAGGGCTCATTTTGTGTATATGTACATACACATATAAATCCCACAAAGTATTAGCATTACTGTTTTATACAATGACTATTCATTCAGATTTATCCACATATTTATTATATCCGTTTTTCATGTCTCACTGCATTTCTATCCATTTGCTTGGGATCATGTTCCTTATTCACAAAGAAGTCTTTTTAGTATTTCATTTTGTGTATATTTGGCTATGAAGTCTATCAGATTTTTAGGGGATTGAGGAAAGGGAGGGTCCTGGAACCATCTTTATTTTGCATTCAAATTCAAATAATATGTTTTCTGAACATAGAATTATAGGTAGGCAGTAATTTTTCTCCAGCACTTTAAAGGTATTATTACATTGTCTTTGCCTTCCGTAGTTCCTCTTGAAACATCAGTTGTTCTTTTTATTGTTTTTTTGTAGTTATGAGTCTTCCCCCTCCTGCCCCTGGCTGTTTTTGAAATATTCTTTTTATGTTTGGTGTTCATTAATTTTACTATGATTGCTTAGTTTACTTTATTTTGCTTGGTGTTCCTAATACCTCTTCAGTTTGTGGCTTGATGTTTCTTTCTTTAGCTTTGGAAAATTTATTGGCCATTATCTATTCATTAACTGCTTTTGCCCCATTCTCTCTCTCCTCCCGTTGGAACTTTTAAAGTATTTAAGTTTCACTTTTTTTGTATTCACATGTCTGTTTTGTTTATTTCTGTACTTTCCTTTTTTTTTTTGCATTCTGCTTCAACCTAAATATGTTTTAATGATGTATCTTCTGCATCACTAGTCCTTTCTTTGGCATGTCATTTTTTTTGTTTTGGTTATCAAATTGTCTTTTGCATCTGATTTTCAGGAGAAATTCTAGTATTGGAAAATACAGTATCTGTTCCTTTTTCATATATTGTAGGTCTGTGGCAGTTCTTCCTCTTATCTTCTGTTTCTTTGAATGTGTAGTAATGACAAAAAAAATTGTATCTGAAAACTCCAATATCTGGCTCACCTGTGGATATGTTTTTATTGTCTGTTGTCTCTCTTCTCTTCTTGTCTTTTGATACGTCTGGAAACTTGGATGATAGACAGTGTGTAGGAAAAGTTGTGGTATTTGTTAGTATTAACTCTTCTTCATAGTGGATTTAGTTTAAATTTTGGTAAGCTGTTTGAGTAGGAGCAGATTACCTTATCTCAGGAAATCAAGCTGATTCAAGCCTGAGTTTTAGTTTTTATAAAATCGGCTTTATTTCTTGTTTTCCCTCATTCCTAGACTGTGGTTTTTCAGGGGACTCCACTGAAAGTCTGTAGTGTTTATTAGGGCCTCTTTACCTCAAAGAACCCTGAGCTCCAGTGCAGCACCGCAGCACATGAAACTATAGACAGCTCTGCTGAGCTTCTCAACTTTGAACAGGTCTTTTTGCTTGGTTTCTCTTCCTCTTGGCCTGTGATGCTTATAAATTGGCAAAGTTCAAGAATGTAGGGGAGGAAGAATCCCAGCTATTAGGGCTCAGTTCTCTGAACTTTCCATCTCTGGCTACCTTGATAGCTCTGAATCCAGCTTGTTTTTCCTCAACCCTGTGGGACATTTGGTATCTCTTTTTAGCTTGTCTGCCTCTTAGCAGGTGCTTATTGATCGGCTTCTCAGTCTCTCTGTTGGTTGTTGTTTTAAATGCTGTCGAGTCGGTTCCCACTCATAGCGACCCTATATACAACAGAACCGAACACTGCCTGGTCCTGTGCCATCCTCATAATTGTTGATATGTTTAAACCTATGATTGTAGCCGTTGTGTCAGCTCCTCTCATCGAGGGTCTTCCGCCTTTTCACTGACACACTACCTTGCCAAGCATGATGTCCTTCACCAGGGACTGGTCCCCCCGATAACATGTCCAAAGAACATGAGATGAAGTCTCATCATCCTCGCTTCCAGAGAGTATTCTTGCTGTGCTTTTTCCAAGACAGACTGTTCTTCTGGCAGTCCATGGTATATTCAATATTCTTCGCCAACACCATAATTAAGAGGCATCAATTCTTTCTTATTCATTATCCAGCTTTTGCATGCATGTGAGGCGATTGAAAATATCATGGCTTGAGTAAGGTGCACCTTAGTTCTCAAAGTAACATCTTTACTTTTCAAAACTTTAAAGAAGTGTTTTGCAGCAGATTTGCCCAATGTATGTCATTTTATTTCTTGACTGCTGCTTCCACGGATGTTGATTGTGGATCCAAGTAAATTAAATCCTTGACAACTTCAATATTGTCTCCGTTTATCATGATGTTGCTTATTGGTCCAGTTGTGAGGATTTTTGTTTTCTTTATGTTGCGGTCTAATCCATACTGAAAGCTGTAGTCTTTGATCTTCATTAGTTAGTGCTTCAAGTCCTCTTCACTTTCAGCAAGCAAGATTGTGTCATCTGCATATCGCAGGTTCTTGGTAAGTCTTACACCAATCCTGATGCTACATTCTTCTTCATGTAGTCCAGCTTCTTGGATTATTTGCTCAGTGTACAGATTGAATCCAAACCAAAAACCGAACCCTTTGCTGTCGAGTCGATTCTGACTCACAGTGACCCTATAGGACAGGGTAGAACTGCCCCGTAGGGTTTCCACGGAGTGCCTGGTGGATTCGAACTGCTGACCTTTTGGTTAGCAGCTGTAGCTCTTAACAACGACACCACCTGGGTTTCCACAGATTCAGTAAGTATGGTGAAAGCATACAACCCTGACACACACCTTTTCTGATTTTTAAATCATGCAATATCCTCTTGTTCTGCTTGAATGACTCCCTCTTGGTCTGTGTACAGTTCCACGTGAGGACAATTAAGTGTTTTGGAATTCCGATTCTTCGCCACGTTATCCATAATTTGTTACAATCCACACAGTCGAATGCCTTTGCATAGTCAATAAAACACAGGCAAACATCTTTCTGGTACTGTTTGCTTTCAGCCAAGATCCATCTGACATCAGCAGTGATATCCCTTGTTCCATGTCCTCTTCTGAATCTGGCTTGAATTTCTGGTAGTTCCCTGTCGATATACTGTTGCAGTTGCTTTTGAATGATGTTCAGCAAAATTTAACTTACATGTGATGTTAATGATATTGTTCTATAATTTCTGCATTCTGTTGGATCATCTTTCTTTGGAAATGAGTACAACTATGGATCACTTCCAGTTGGTTGGCCGGGTAGCTGTCTTCCAAATTTCTTGGCATAGATGAGTGAACACTTCCAGTGCTGCATCCATTTGTTGAAACATCTCAATTGGTATTCTGTCAGTTCCTGGAGTCTTGTTTTTCACCAGTGCCTTTAGTGCATCTTGGACCTCTTCATTCAGTACCATCAGTTCTTGATCATATGCTGCCTCCTGAAATGGCTGAACATCAACCAATTCTTTTTGGTACAATGACTCTGTATTTCTTCCATTTTTTTTTTTTAATGCTTTCTGTGCTGTGCAGTATTTTCTCCGTAGAATCCTTCAAAATTGCAACTTGAGGCTTGAATTTTTTCTTTAATTCTTTTAGCTTGAGAAATGCTGAGCATGTTCTACCCCTTTGGTTTTCTAACTCTAGGTCTTTGTACATTTCATTTTAGTACTTTACTTTGTCTTCTTGAGCTGCCCTTTGAAACCTGTTCAGCTCTTGTACTACATCATTTCTTCCATTTGCTTTAGCTACTCTACACTCAAGAGCAAGTTTCAGAGTCTATTCTGACATTCATTTTGTCTTTTCTTTTTTTCCTGTCTTTTTAATGACCTTTTACTTTCTTTGTGAATGATGCCCTTGATGTTATTCCACAACCTGTCTGGTCTTTGGTCATTAGTGTTCAATTTGTCAAATCTATTTTTGAGATGGTCTCCCAATTCAGGTGGGCTATACTCAAGGTTGTATGTTGGTTCTCGTGGACTTGTTTTCATTTTCTTCAGCTTCAACTTGAACTTACATATGAGCAGTTGATGGTCTGTTCTGAAGTCGGCCCCTGGCCTTGTTGTGACTGATGATATTGAGCTTTTCCATTGTCTTTTTCCACAGATGTAGTCAATTTGATTGCTATGTATTCCATCTGGCGAGGTCCGTGTGTATAGTCGCCACTTATATGTTGTTGAATAAGTGTTTGCAATGAGTAAGTTGTTGGTCTTGTACAAGTCTATCATGTGATCTCTGGTGTTGTTTCTATCACCAGAGCCATATTTTCCCACTACAGATCCTTCTTTGTTTCCAACTTTTTTTTTTCCATTTTTCAATCATCTGATACTTTGTGTTTGTGTATTTTTTTCTCTTTAAAATAACTTTTTTTTGTTGTACTTTAGATGAAAGTTCACAGAGCAAACAAGTTTCTTAAAACAATACACATTTTTTTTGTGACATTGGTTGCAGCCCCATGACATATCAACATTCTCCCCTCCTCTACCTTGGGTTCCCCATTACCAGCTTTCCTGTCCCTTCCTCCCTTCTCATCCTTACCCCTGGGCTGGTGTGCCCATTTAGTCTCATTTTGTTTTATGGGCCTGTCTAATCTTTGGCTGAAGGGTGAACCTCAGGAGTGACTTCATTACTGAGCTATAAGGGTGTCTGGGGGCCATACTCTCGGGGTCTCTCCTGTCTCTGTCAGAACAGTAAGTCTTTTTTTTTTTTTTTTTTTTTTTTGGTGAGTTAGAATTTTTTCTACATTTTTCTCTAGCTCTGTCTGGGGCCTTCTATTGTGATCCCTGTCAGAGCAGTAAGTGGTGGTGGCCAGGCACCATCTAGTTGTGCTGGACTCAGTCTGGTGGAGGCTTGTTTTCACCTTTTGTATTCCAGTCACCAGTAATTATCAATGAATCTTGATTGCATATTTGATCAATTTCAGACTGCAGAAGTTGGTAAAATTCTTCAATTTCCTCATCTTTGGTATTAGTGCATATTTCATCTGAAGGGCATATTTTGAATAGTCATGTTAACTGGTCTTCCATGTAGGCTTATCAATATTATCCTGTCACTGACAGTGCTTTACTTCAGGATAGATCCCGAAATGTTCTTTTTGATGATGAATATGATGCCATTCCTCTTCAATTTGTCATTCCTGGCATAGTAGAACATATGATTGTCTGATTCACAATGGCCAATACTAGTCAATTTCAGCTCACTAATGCCTAGGGTATCTATCTTCAAGTGTTCCGGTTCATTTTTGAGGACTTCCAGTTTTCGTAGGTTCGTATTTCATACATTCCACGTTCTGATTAATAATGGATGTTTGCATCTGTTTCTTCTCATTTTGGGTTGTGCCACATCAGGAAATGAAGGTCCTGAAAACTTTACTCCATCCACATCATTAAGGTCAACTCTACTTTGAGTAGGCAGTTCTTCCCTAGTTGTAGTTTGAGTGCCTTCTAACCTGAAGGGCTCATCTTCTGGTACTATCTCAGACAGTGTTCCGCTGCTGTCCATAAGGTTTTCACTGTCAAGGTTTTTCAGAAGTAGATCACCAGGTCCTTCTTTCTAGTCTTAGTCTGGAAGCGCTGCTGAAACCTGTCCACTGTAGGTGACCCTGCAGGTATTTGAAATATTTGTGGCTTGGCTTCCAACATCACAGCAACATGCTAGCCACCACAGTACAACAAACTGACAGACGCTTGGTGGTCTCTGCTGGTACTATTTATTAATCTGCAAATTTTTTGAAGGGAAAAGTGATCCAGAATATTGCATTCACCTCGGTAAATAATCTTTCTCGCTATAAGCTTAACCCTTTAAGTCCTGGCTACCTTAGTAAGGGCTTCAGTGTTTCAAAATATCTGTATCTGTATCCATATATATTTGTGTATGTGTGTATGTATATATGTGTGCATGTATGTGGAGTCCATGGGTGGTATAGTTAACTCACTTGTTTGCTAACCAAAACATTGGAGGTTCGAATCCACCCCGAGCTGCCTTTAAAGAAAGCCCTGACAGTCTACTTCTGAAAAAATCAGCCATTGAAAACCCTATGGAACAGAATTTTCTTCTGACACACATGGGATGAACTCCACAGCCAACTGTTGGGTGTGTGTGTGTGTGTGTGTGTGTGTGTGTGTGTGTGTGTGTGTGTGTGTGTGTGTGTGTGTGTGTGTGTGTGTGTGTGTGTGTGTGTGTGTGTATGTGTATGTATGTATCTATTATTTTTTCTTTAAGCAGTTTTTCTACTTATCAGATTATTTCCTCTTTAGAACTGTCTGGTAGAGTGAGTGATAGTGGTTGGTTGGGGAGATTGTGACTTTATTTGTTCAATATTAGGAATTGAGGTAGGTTGTTCTGGTGATTATGTTAAAATGTTTTAGGTCAAGATGAAGGGAAAAGGGAATATGTAGAGTTCGGAATTTTACTTTGCCTGATTAGGGATCTAATAGACTCAGCGAGGGGTCAGGGGTGACATATGGAGAGAACTATAGTCAGGGGTTACAAGAATCTTGCTTTCGTTCCAGAGAGATTTTTATCTTCTGCTTACTTTGGGTTTAATTTGCTCTTCTTTTTTTTAGTGTCTAAACTGGAAACTGAGGTAACTGATTTGAGACCTTTCTTTTTTCTAATATAGCAGCTCTGTGCTATAAATTCCCCCCTGTGTACTACTTTGGTGATATTCTACAAATGTTGATATATTATGTTTTCATTTTCATTAAGTTTAAAATACTTCATAGTTTCTCTTTTGCTGTTCTCTTTCTTTTATTGATCTTTACTTTAATTCCATTGTGTCAGAGAATCTGCTTTGTATGACTGCAATTGTTTTAAATTTGAGACTTTTTTAATGGCCAGAACAGAGTCTGTCTTGGTTAAAGTCTTGTGTGCAGTTGAAAACAATTGTATTCTGTTGTTGTTGAGTAGAGTGCTTCATAAATGTCACTTAGGTCGAGTTGTTTGATAGCATTAGTTAAATCTTTTTTTTATCCTTACTGATTTTCCATCTACTTGTTTTATCAGTTGTTAAAACCAAACCCACTGCTGTCGAGTCGATTCCGACTCATAGCGACCTTATAGGGCAGAGTAGAACTGCCCCATAGGGTTCCAAGGCTGTAATCTTTATGGAAACCAACTGCCACATCTTTTTCTCGAAGAAGCTGCTGGTGGGTTCAAACCACTAACCTTTCAGTTAGCAGCTGAGTGCTTAACCACTGCACTACCAGGGATCCTTTTTTATCCATTATTGACGGGGGGGGGGGCGGGTATTGAAATCTCTGACTACAATTATGGGTTTGTGTGTTATCCTTATAGTCCTATCAGTTTTTGCTTCAGGAATTTTAGAGCTCTAATATTAGGTACATAAAAAATCAAGGTTGTCATGTCCTCTTGATGAATTTTGATCTTTATATTATTGTGAAATTATATTTTTTTTAAATCTCTGGTAATATTCTTTATCTGAAATGTACTTTGATTTTAGCATAGCCACTCCAGCTTTCTTTTGACTAGTGTTCAGTATTAGGTTTGATTAATCCATGTTGTGTATAGCTCTAGTTTGTTCATTTTAATAGCTGTATAGTGTCCTTTAGAAAGCAAAGATATCACTTTGATGAGTAAGGTGTGGCTGACCTAAGCAATGGTGTTTTCAGTTATCTCATATGTGAAAGCTGAACAATGAAAAAAGAAGGCAGGAGAACTGATACGTTTGAACTGTGGTGTAGACTAAGAATATTGAATATATGGTGGACTGCCAGAAGAACAAACGAGTCAGTCTTAGAAGAAGTACAACCCTAATGCTCCTTAGGAGCAAGGATGGCAAGTCTTTGGCTTGCTTACTTTGGACATCTCATCAGAAAAGACCAATCACTGGAAAAGAACATCATGATTGGTAAAGTAGAGGGTCAGCGAAAACAAGGGAAACCCTTAATGATATGGATTGACACAATAGCCAAAACAGTGGACTCTAACATAGCAAGGATCATGAAGATGGCACAGGACTGGGCAACATTTTCTTCTGTTATGCATAAGGGCACCATGAGTTGGAGGTGACTTGACAGCAGCTAAAAACAACACAGTGTCCATTGTACCAGTAAACCATAATTTATCCATTTTACTATTGATAAGCAGTGATTACTTTTCTTTTGTAATACTCATTGCATTGTATCAAGGATACATACAAGATGGCATCACTCTTGAATGTGAACGTTGATCACCTGGCTGTGGTAGTGTTTGTATGGTGTCTGTATTGTAAAGTAATTCCTTTTTTTAAAATTCCCTTTCCATACAGTTTTCTTTGGAAGAAAGTCACTAGGTGCAGCCGACACTTAAAGAGTGGGGAGTATACTCCACCACCATAAGGGTAGATGATCTATGTAAATTATTTGGAATTCTGCACAGGAGATTGTCTCTTCTTCTCATTTATTTATTTCTTCAAACACTTATTTATTATGAAAATGGCACTTTACTTCTATGGTCTTCCTCCCAAAGACATATTACGCTTCTTGCATCATGAGAAAAACACCAGATATATCCCAATTGAGGGTTTTATAAAACAGCTGACCAGTAATCCTCAAAATTCTCAACATCATCAAAAACAAGGGAAGCCTGAGGAACCTTCACAAGGAGGAAATTAAGGAAACAAGACTACTAAATGTAACGTGGTATCCTGGATAGAATCCTGGAACAGAAAAAGGACATTAAGGAAAAATTGAGGGAATCTGAATAAAGTACAGGCATATTGAATTTCAGAGCAAAGAACATTACCAGAGATAAAGGCATTTCATAATAATGTTGGGATTAAAATTCATCAGGAGGACCTAACAATCCTTAACTTTTATGCATGTAATAACAGCTTCAAATAAAGACACTATCCTAATATATGTACACTGGAAAAATACTCAAGGGAAGCAGTGACAGACATTCTGAGATTCGCAAAGGAGTGGGCAGAGAAGAGGGGATTAAATACAAGTTTTTACAAAGTTGAGACTACACATAAATCTATACTAGAAAATCCATAATAGAGTATTGGAGATATTAATTAGGGTATTGTAATGCCTTGGCTACATACATATGGAATCGACAGACTATGTTGACCAAGATAAGAGTTTTTCTTTCTTTTTTTAACCAGATAAGAAATGTCATTACTAAGGCATCAAATTACAGTTTATACTATCTATATAAACCTCATGAGGCCAGGGACATTGTTTCTTTTCATTGCTGTAACTCAGAGCCTGGCACATTGTAGGTGCTAAATAAATTTTTGTGGAATAAATCGGTGCACTATCATAGACACCTTGATTTCTATCTGATCATGACATTAACAGTTGCTTACATTTCTATTCTTTGGAAACCCTGGTGGTGTAGTGGTAAGAGCTATGGCTGCTAACCAAAAGGTTGGCAGTTTGAATCCATCCACCAGGTGCTCCTTGGGAACTCTATGGGTCAGTTCTACTCTGTCCTTTAGGCTTGCTATGAGTCGGAATCAACTTGATGGCAAAGGGGTTTTTTTTTTTTTTTTTTTTTACAGTTCTATTTTAGGGAAGTGCATTCTATATTCCCACCATTCTATTTGTGAAGTTCAGATGGATTAATTCAGATTGTAGAATCTCAAACGATTAGTGTATATTTAACAAAATAACATTTAGGATTACTTTCCCTATCAATTTTTCATTGACTAGTGTTTCTTAGGTAAGGTAATGAAGTTGTTGTAAAGTAGCTCTAGATTACATCTAGAAATTATTTGTTTTATTTCAGTTTAGAAGGGAAACTAAATTAGCTTTATTGATTGTGATCTTGGGTAGAGAATGACTGAATGTGAAATTCAGCATGTCCTTGGACTGTATTGTATTTAATGTTAGAAGCCTGAAGAAGTATACAATAATGAAGTGTTTACATACAGTCAGCCATAAATCTGAGCAATTCTCATATGATCTCAGACTGATAGGATTTTTCATTTCTGAAAAAGATGACAAAATGTCAATTCAATGAGAAATTAAAGAAGGGAAACAGAAAAAGTAAATGAAAGTCATAATATAGACACTGACAAGCAGTTTGAAATGATGTAATAAACTGATGGCTAATAGAAGGAAAGCACTCACTTTATTTGAAACTAGAAATTTGTAAAAACCACTTTCTTGCGAAGACTGTCTTAAAATAGATAATCCTTCTTGTGCTTCAGCCCCACTGAAAAGCTGACAGGGCAGGCAGACTGATCTTAACCTACAAATACATGTTCACTCTTTTCTTATGGAAAATCTTTGTTTCATTCCTTTTTTTTTTTTTTTTTTTAAAATCACTGGCTTTTATTGCTGAGCATATGCCAGAATAGTTTTTTTGTCTTCTTCATTTTAACTGGCTTCTTTTGAATGCTTTGACACTGATTGGCTCCAGTGAAGACTGTATTTTCTGTATCCTTCTGCTTTGCACTCAGTATCAAAGATAATGGGCACCTCCAAAGGTTATAGATTTGCTGCTAAGGCTTTTGTGGCTTCCACAGATTAGGATTCATAGCTGTATTTCTTATGTAGAGCATTTAGAGAAGCTTTCTATATGCCTATCCTGATTTGATAATTTGATCTGGAACTAGACTACATTTAGGAGTAAAGAATTAATCTAAATCGGCTCTCTCTGTATCATTATATGCACAGAATGGCAGAAGAACAACATGATTTAGTTCCTTAAGCCAATGAATAAGATACTGTTTTGATCATAAGTGAGAGTGAACCTACCACAAGAAGTTTTCAATAGTTGTAAAATAAAACCGGTGGAACTGGTGACTTATTTTTCCTTTTCTGAAAATGAGAGGAGAAGAAATTATATAGAGTTTTATCTTATTTTTTTCCTCTCTCTTGGAAAGTGGTAGTAATAACTTTTTTCTTGTGAGATCAGAGTAAAAGCACAGTGTAGATGTGGAAATCCATTAGGACCCTCAGGAATAGTTTTGGGCATTGCATAGCACTTTCTTTCAACTTCCCCCTAATAAGAGACGATAATATTGGAATAAAATAGCATCTGTATTGTTATATCAGAAAACATTTAATACTCTTGTAACTTCTGATTTTAATGTAATTTTTGACCTTCCATTCTAGAAGTAACTCATTTCTATTATTTTTTGTCATTTGTTAGGATGAAATTCTGTTTCTCAGAGCATAGTCATTATAAACCCATTAAAACCCATTGCCATTGAGTTGATTCTGATTCATAGCAACCCTATAAGACAGAGTAGAACTGCTCCATAGGGTTTTTAAGGAGCGGCTGGTGGATTTGAACTGCCAACCTTTTGGTTAGCAGCTGAGCTCTGTAACCACTACGTCACCAGGGCTCCATAGTCATTATAGTCTGATCCAAATTTATTTGGTGATTCTTTTAAACAAATATGTAATTGTCTGTTTATAGCAGATAAGAAGCTTCTAATTTTTTTTTTTTTTAAGAAATCGATCCACACTTCTCCAAAAAGGAAATATGAATAAAGGCCTTGCTTAGAAACAGAGAGACTTTGTTTAGAGAAATATTTTCATACAGAACAACACACCTACACACACTACTCAGGAATAGTTATTTTGTTAAAATGTACTTAAATGGTCTGAACTACTTAATATTACCTATCAAAATATACTTTAACTATGTTGAAAGGGACTTACACATTAGAGGATTTAGTCAAGTAACCAGTATAGCCAGTTGCCGTGGAGTCGATTCTGACTCGTGGTGACCCCGTGTGTGTCAGAGTAGTATTGTGCTCCATAGGGTTTTCAATGGATGATTTTTTGGAAGTAGATTGCCAGTTTTTCTTCAAAGTTAGTCAAGAAAGGAGAGTTTATATTTAAGAAAACTTTGTGTTTTAATTTTAGTGACTCTGATACTGTCTCAGTACTTAAAAATACTAATTGATGTGTTTATCCTTGCTTTTCTAGTGATATGCAGCTTTCGAGGATCTGTCCCTCAAGGCTTAGTCCTAGAAATAGGAGAAACGGTCCAGATTCTTGAGAAGTGTGAAGGTAAGTATTAACCTATAAAACACATAACAAGTGATCATTTCTAGCAGTATTATATTTTGTGCTAATCGATTATAAGCAGTCATTTTGAGGCCGTAATTCATCACATTATGAAATACCATTATAAAATTTTTCCTGATTTACATTCAGCAGAAAGATATGAGCTTTTTTGGCCCTAATCTAATATCAGCAATTAAATAAATAATTGTTGGCTGTCAGAACATGATTTTACATACACTGTCAAGTGATTATTATTGATCGTTTACATCTGATAGATAATCTAATCTTCCAGCTATGTTTAACTGCATTTGAATAGAATTTGAATAGTGAACTGTAATGGACTTTGAATTAGTTCATTTGCATGTTTCTGTCTGATTGGCTGGATGTGCTCAGTCATAATGAAAACAAGGCAGTAAACATGCTTAAATGAAAATTGGGTTGATGACTACTTTTTTCTGTGACATCTGTGGATATTTCTGCTATAACATTTATGCATTCCTGAAAAATATCATGGTCTTCAAAATTGTGCCCAAAAATCAACAGGATTTATAGGAAAAATAAAGTTAGGGAGGAATCATGCAAAATCAGAGCATTAAAACTAACAAAATTTGTACCTTTGGAGGTAACTTGGACAGCCTAGGCTAGTAGGTCAGCATGGCTAGAAGCCATCTCAGAGGATATAACAGAATGGAAATGTTGCAGTGTGGACATGGAGGCAATGCATGCAGAAGTGGAACTCTGATCCAGTGGGGCCACTGTTAAGATGAGTACTGGAGGAGGTGCAACTTACTACAACCCAAGAATCATAAAAGCTTGGGAGTGTACTTCTCTGGAAAGGGACCTCTAGATGCAGCACTCATTTTAAATATTTAAAAAAAAAAATTGAATTTTCTTTAAACAGAAGTGTAAATCAGCACTCCTATGATAAAAACTCCATAGTAAAGTAAGAATAGAAGGGAATTTCCTTAATCTGATAAAGGATATCTGCTAAAAAAACCTACAGCAAACATCATATTTAATTATAAAATACTGAAAACTTGGCCGACTGAGATCTAAAAATGAGACAAGGATACCTGCTGTCACCACTTTTGTTGACAGTGAGACAAGGATATTTGTTGTCACCACTTCTGTTGTATTAGAAGTACTAGCTAGTGCAATAAAGTAACAAAAATAAGACAAAAATCTAAGGTATGGACTCGTGGAGCATCTAACTTAATTGGCATAACACAGCTTATAAAGACAATGCTCTACATTCTACCTTGGTGAGTAGTGTCTGGGGTCTTAAAAGCCTGTGAGCCGCCATGTAAGATACTCCACTGGTCTCATCCCTTCGGGAGCAAGGGAGAATGAAGAGAACACGATACAAGGAAAAGATCAGTCCGAAGGACTAATTGTCCGCAGCTACCAAGGCCTCCACCGGACTGAGTCCAGTATAGCTAGATGGTGCCTGGCTACCACCACTGACTGCTCTGACCGGGATCACAACAGAGGGTTCTGGACAGAGCTGGAGAAGGATGTATAACATAATTCTAACTCACAAAAAAAGACCAGATTTACTGGCCTAAAGGAGACTGGAGAAACCCCGAGAGTATGGCCCCCAGACACCCTTTCAGCTCAGTGGTGAAGTTGTCTCCGAGGTTCACTGTTCAGCCTGGGAGTGGACAGCCCCGTAAAACCAAATGAGACTAATGAGGTACAGCAGTCCAGTGACAAGGGCCAGAAGGCAGAAGGGGACAAGGAAGCTGGTGATAGGGAACTCAAGGTTGAGTAAGGATATTGCTGATGTGTTGTGAGATTGTTATCCATTGACATAGGGCAACATGTGTACTAACTGTTAAATAAGAAACTATTTTGTTCTGTAAGCCTTCATCTTAAGTGAGAATAACAGCACAATTGGAAGAGCGTAGTCAATGTCAGTGAACCGTGCATGTAGAAATCTTTGAAATGGTATATCTTTGGCTATGTGTATTTTCACCAAAAAAAAAAAAAAAAGGTTGAGAAGTTAGAGGGTTGACATGATGTGGGGTTGTTAACCAATGTCATAAAACAATATGTGTACTACTGTTTAATGAGAAACTGTTTGTTCTGTAAGCTTTCACCTGAAGTACAATAAAAATAAATAAATAAATAAATATTTAAAAAATAAATCTAAGAAATGGAAAGACAAAATTGTAGGAAATCCAACAGAATAATTCAGTAGAATCTATAGAAAAACCATGAAAATAAGTAAATGAATTTAGCAAGTTGGACTACAAGGTCAGTATCTTAAAGATGCATTATTTTTCTATCTGTTTGCAACAAAGAATTAGAAAATTAATTAAAGAAAGAGTGCTATTTGTATTAGTATCAAAACCATCAAATACCTAGAACAAATGTAATGAAAGAAATAGAAGACACCTACACCAAAAACAATAAACATACTATTTGTAGACATTAGAGAAGACCTAAATAAATCTAGGGATGTTCCATGTTTATGGATTGATAGAATCAATATAATAAAGATGTCAGTTTTCCCCAAATTGATCTAAATATTTAATGCAATCCCAATAAAAATCCAGCATGTTTTTGCTTTTTGGTGTAGGAATTGAGCAGCTGATTCTAAAATTTATATGAAAATGCAAAAGGTTATAAAGAGCCAAGACAGTCTTGAAGAAGATAAGCAAAGCTAGAGGATTTATATTACCAGGTATCAAGGTTTATTATAAACTGTGACAGTGTGGTTTTTGGGCAAAGACAGAGTAATGAAACAGAACTGAGTGCAGAAATAGATCATCACACATATTATCAATTCATTCATGAGAAAAGTGATATTGCACTGCAGTGGGGGAAATGATGGCCTATTCTATAAGTGATTTGGGGCTAATTAAAATTAGAAATAGCTTGTTTAATAAGTGGTACTGGATCAATATTGAAAGCAATGCATCTTGATCCCTTCCTCACAACATATACCCCATACTCAATTCCAGATGGATGATAGATCTGTGAAGTGTAAAACAATAATGCATCTTGAAGAAGGCATAGGGTAATATTTCTCTTGCCTTTGGGACAGGCAAAGATCTCTTAGTACTAACCATATAGGAAAAAAATCTGTAAGTTATAATTTATTAAAATGATGAACTATTTTTTTTTTAATTGTACTTCAGGTGAAGGCTTACAGAACAAATAGTTTCTCAGGAAACAGAAGTACACATGTTATTTTATGACATTGGTTAACAACCCCACAACATATCAACCCTCTAACTTCTCAACCTCTTTTTTTTTTTGGTGAAAATACACATAGCCAAAGATACACCATTTCAGAAATTTCTACATGCACAGTTCAGTGACATTGACTACGCTCTTCCAATTGTGCTGTTATTCTCACTTAAGATGAAGGCTTACAGAACAAAATAGTTTCTCATTTAACAGTTACTACAAATGTTACCCTATGACAATGGTTAACAATCTGACAACACATCGACAATATCCTTACTCAACCTTGGGTTCCCTATCACCAGCTTCCTTGTCCCCTTCTGCCTTCTGGCCCTTGTCACTGGACTGCTGTACCTCGTTATTCTCATTTGGTTTTACGGGGCTGTCCACTCCCAGGCTGAACAGTGAACCTCGGAGACAACTTCACCACTGAGCTGAAAGGGTGTCTGGGGGCATACTCTCGGGGTTTCTCCAGTCTCCTTTAGGCCAGTAAATCTGGTCTTTTTTTGTGAGTTAGAATTATGTTATACATCCTTCTCCAGCTCTGTCCAGAACCCTCTGTTGTGATCCCGGTCAGAGCAGTCAGTGGTGGTAGCCGGGCACCATCTAGCTATACTGGACTCAGTCCGGTGGAGGCCTTGGTAGCTGCGGACAATTAGTCCTTCGGACTGATCTTTTCCTTGTATTCTGTTCTCTTCATTCTCCCTTGCTCCCGAAGGGATGAGACCAGTGGGGTATCTTAGATGGCCACTCACAGGCTTTTAAGACCCCAGACACTACTCACCAAGGTAGAATGTAGAGCATTGTCTTTATAAGCTGTGTCATGCCAGGTGAGCTAGATGTTCCCCGAGACCATGGTCCCCAGAGCCCTCTGCCCAGCAATTCAGTCCCTCAGGGAGTTTGGATGTGTCTGTGGGGCTTCCATGAGCTTCCTTGTACAAGTTGTGCTAGTTTCTCCTGTATTGTGTACTGTCTTACCCTTCACTCAAGATACCACTTATCTATTATCTATTTAGTATTTCCCCCCACCACCCCTCCCATCCCTGGTAACCAACAAAGATTGTTGCATTTTGTGTGTGAACTTTTTCATGGGTTTTTACAGTAGAAGTCTCCTATTTGTCCTTTTGTGATTGGCTTATTTCACTCAGCTTAGTGTCCTCCAGCTTCATCCATGTTATGAGATGCTTCACAGATTCATTGTTGTTCTTTCTCGTTGCATAGTACTCCATTGTGTGTATGTACCATAGTTTGTTTATCCATTCATCTGTTGATGGGCATCTAGGTTGTTTCCATCGTTCTGCTATTGTGAACAATGCTGCCATGAACATAGGTGTGCATATGCCTATTCGAGTGACGACTCTTATTTCTCTAGGATATATTCCTAGGAGTGGGATTGCTGGATTGAATGGTATTTCTAGCTTTCTAAGGAAGCGCTGTATCATTTTCCAAAATGGTTGTATCATTTTGCATTCCCACCAGCAGTGCATAAGTGTTCCGATCTCCCCGCAGCCCCTCCAACATTTGTTATTTCCAGTGTTTTTGATTGGTGCCAGTAATGCCGGGGTGAGGCATCTCATTGTGGTTTTAATTTGCATTTCTCTAATGGCTAGTGATAGTGAGCATTTCCTCATGTGTCTGTTGGCCATTTGAATGTCTTCTTTGGTGAAGTGTCTGTTCATTTCCTTTGCCCATTTTTTAATAGGATTATTTGTCTTTTTGTTGTAGAGGTGTTGGGCTTTCTTGTAGATTATGGAGATTAGACCTTTGTCTGACTTGTACTGTCCAAAAATTCTTTCCCAGTCTGTAGTTCTCTTTTTACTCTTTTGGTGAAGTCTTTTGAAGAGCATAGGTGTTTGATTTTTAGAAGATCCCAGTTATCTAGCTTATCTATTGGGTTTTGTGCGTTGATGTTTATGGTTTGTATCCCGTTAATGCCATGTATTAAGGCCTGAAGTGTTGGTCCTATTTTTTCTTCTATGAACTTTATAGTTTTAGGCTTTATGTTCAGGTCTTTGATCCATTTTGAAGTAGTTTTTGTACGGCGTGAGGTATGGGTTCTGTTTCATTTTTTTGCAGATGGCTATCCAGTTTTGCCAGCACCATTTGTTAAAGACTGCCTTTTCCCCATTTGATGGACTTTGGGCCCTTGTCGAAGATCAGGTGACCGTAGGTGGATGGATTTACATCTGGGTTCTCAATTCTGTTCCATTGGTCAATGTATCTGTCGTTGTACCAGTACCAGGCTGTTTTGACTACTGTAGCTAGCTGTATAGTAGGTTCTGAAGTCAGGTAGTGTGAGTCCTCCAACTTTATTCTTCTTCTTCAGTAGTGCTTTACTTATTTGGGGCTTCTTCCCTTTCCATATAAAGTTATTTATCCTATTTTTAATACACACACACACACACACACACACACACACACACATTTATTTATTTATTGTGCTTTAGGTGAAAGTTTACAGCTCAAGTTAATATTTTAAACATATTTAAAAAAAAATCTCCACTCTGTAGTTAAAAAGCAAAGATGTCACTTTGAGGACTAAGGTGCACCTGATGTGAGCCATGGTATTTTCAATCTCTTCATATGCATGTGAAAGCTGGCTTTGAATAAGGAAGACCGAAGAAGAACTGACACCTCTGAATTATGGTGTTGGCGAAGAATATTGAATATATCACGGAGTGCTAGAAGAAGGAACAAATCTGTCTTGGAAGAAGTGCAGCTGGAATGCTCCTCAGAAGCAAGGATGATGAGACTTTGTGTTGCTTACTTTGGACATGTTATCAGGACCGACCAGTCCTTGGAGAAGGATATCATGCTTGGTAAAATAGAGGGTCAGCGAAAAAGAGGAAGACCCTCAACAAGATGGATTGACACAGTGGCTGCAACAGTGAGCTCAAGCAGAACAACAATCATGAAGATGGTGCAGGACCGGGCAGTGTTTTGTTCTGTTGTACATCGGGTCACTGTGAGTTAGAACCAACTTGACACCGAAGAACAACAACAATTTGATTATACCATCTGGAAGCAGGAAAATAGTACTTTTTCATTACCTACTCTGTGCTTTAAGTAATGTTTTATAGAAGCAATTGAGAATAATGTTTTTTCTCTTTGAGGCCTCATTAAATCAATCAAAATGAACAATCCATCCTTTTTCAGTGCACTTGTCAAATGAACCAGTGTATCTGAAAGAGCTTTTCAGAGTAGCTACTGAAGGCCCAAAAGATAAGACAAGTGCAAGAAGCCGTTTTTCTTGGAAGAGAAAAAAACTGAAACTTAAAACTACCTCATGAAGAGTTGCCAGAGTCAGCCGTGGCCATGGTACCTGATGGTGGGCAAAAAACCCTAGACAGAACACTCTTTCTAGGTCAAAGCCAAGCTCTCAAGACAAAAGTGAGACAGAAAGGAGAAGCACAAACTCACTAGTCTGTGAGGCTGGCTCAAACAACACTCTTAAGTAGCACAACACAAAACAAAGCAAATGGGAATCCACTTCGCCAAAATGGCCACTCAAATTTTAAGTCATTCTTGGTATAGTCACCCCACTGCCAAGAAACATGTGGCTCCAGAGTGAAAACAGAAGGAGCCCATGCTTATCCCTAAAATGACTATATCTAAACTGAGGTCCCTGTCAAACAGCTGTCTAAAGGCACAGGGATTCACACACTTTACCCCAAAAAGAACAGAAGTATTGCTTACCAAGATGACGTCTGGACTCCAAACCTGAGTTGAGCCTAGCCTGAGTTGCCTGATAAAACTGGGAGCTTAAAACACGGAGAGTGGAGTTCAAATCTGGGAGAGACTGGTCACTGAGTTGCTATGAGATTGGTGAGGGACACAGTGGACACAAGGGGTCCTTGTGGGTGCTGGTACCTGTTCACTCACCAGCCTGCGGGGTCAGTGGAGGGAGGGGTGTGAGTCTTCTCTGGATCCCGTTTCTTTTTTTCCTTTTATTAAATTTTTTTTTTTATTCTACTTTAGGTGAAGGTTTACAGAAGAAATATTTTCTCATTAAACAATCAGTACACATATTGTTTTATGGCATTGGTTGACAACCCCACGACATGTCAACAAGCTCCCTTCTCGGCCTTGGAGGATCCCCCCCCCTTTTTTTTTTTTGGTGAAAATATACATAGCCAAAGATACACCATTTCAAAAATTTCTATATGTACAGTTCAGTGACGATTATGTTCTTCCAGTTAAGCTGCTATTCTCACTTTAGATGAAGGTTTACAGACAAAATAGTTTCTCATTAAACAGTTAGTACACATATTGCCCTATGACATTGGTTAAGAACCCCTCTACATGTCAACACTGTCCTTACTCAAGCTTGGGTTCCCTATCACCAGCTTTCCCATCCCCTTCTGCCTTCTAGTCCTTGTCCCTGGGCTGCTGTGCCTCGTTAGTCCCGTTTTGTTTTATGGGGCTGTCCAGTCTCCGGCTGAATGGTGAACCTCGGGAGTGACTTCACCACTGAGCTAAAAGGGTGTCCGGGGGCCATACTCTCGGGATTTCTCCAGTCTCTGTCAGGCGAGTAAATCTGGTCTTTTTTTGTGTGTTAGAATTTTGTCCTACATCCTTCTCCAGTTCTGTCCAGAACCCTCTCTTGTGATCTTGGTCAGAGCAGTCAGTGGTGGTAGCCAGACACCATCTAGCTGTACTGGACTGAGTCTTTTGGAGCCCTTGGTAGCTGTGGTCCATTAGTTCTTTGGACTAATCTTTTTCTTGGATCCTGTTCTCTTCATTCTCCCTTGCTGCCAAAGGGGTGATACCAGTGGAGTATCTTAGATGGCTGCTCAGAGGCTTTTAAGACCACAGATGCTACTCGCTAAGGTAGAATGTAGAACAATGTCTTTATTTGGATCCCATTTAGGACACCAGAAACCATCGAAAGAAAAAATCTGATCAAAAAGTGAATTACCATTAAAAGGTTTTATTGGGTAGAAAAATATTTTCAGGAATAGAGAGCACTCTTTTGAAGAGATACGCTTGTCACATTATAATTTTGATCAACTTATATACAGTACAGACTTTTAGGGGGGTTCTCAAAAGGTAAATTTAAAATAACTGCCTGTCGTTCACTTAATCAGCAAGTGACAGCTTGGATTAGTTTATGAAATTTACTTGTCTGCATTCTATAGGCTAGTTATGGCTTATTTAATTACTTAAACTTTTCCCAGAATTGTCTTCATTATTATGAGTTTTTAGCTTCTGTGAAGGGTTAAGAGTTAATTGGGTTTAAATGCGGGAAGCAGAGGGGCGTTTTCCTGAACAGATGTTAATTACTAAAGGGAGTAAAAGAAGACTCAAAGAAATATAGAAGTAGCAAATGCAGAAACTAGCTACTAGCTCTAGGACTGAAGAAGAATGGACAAGGAAGGTGCTAAGAATTTAGAAAAATCCCTCCCCCCTTTAAGGCAGAGATTCAGATCCATTTAGAGAGGACATGTCTACCATAGGAACATGCAGTCTACTTTTGTTGTTAGTCACTGTTGAGTTGGCGTCTACTCATAGCGACCCCATGTACAGCGGGACAAAATGTTGCCTGGTCTTGAGCCATCTTATCAAACATTACTATGTTTGATGGAATTGTTGTGGCCACTGTGTATTTTGAGTGCCTTCCAACTTAGGGGGCTCATCATCATGCACTGTATCGGACGTTATACTGTTGTGATCCGTAGGGTTTTCATTGGCTAATTTTTGAAAGTAGATTGTTAGGCTTTTCTTCTATCATGGCTTAGTTTGGAAGCTCCACTGAAACCTGTCCATCATGGGTGACCCTGCTGGTATTTGAAATACTGGTGACATAGTTTCCAGCATCATAGTAACACACAAGCCACCACAGTATGACAAACTGACAGTCTACTAGTTGGAGAGAAACTTGCCAGAGGATATGGGTTGGATCTGCTCTGTAGGAACAGCCTGCTGGGTGGTAGAGAAACTTGCAGGAAGTCATGGGTCAGTGAGAGCTGGTTTGTAGGAGTAACTTACCAGATGGTGGAGATGCTTGCCTGAGAGTAAGGGCTGAGGTTGATCCATGAGGGTGGATGAGGTAAGCACTACTGGGTCTCATACATGTCAAGATACTGGCTAGGATGTTTATTAAAAAAAACAACAACTCAACATCACAGCAGAACTAATAAGAAAAGAAAGCCCCTTCTTCCTGCTATGGCTTTGCAGTATCGCCTCAGTACCTTCTGTTGACAAAGCCTAACACCGAGCCAGCTGCTAAACGAGAAATGTTTACATGGTCTAGCTCCAGTATTAGGATTTGTTGCCAAGGGGCAATAAATTGATAACTGGCACAACTGCACATAGCACCATTAATTTAAAAAAAAGAAGAGATTTGCTTCAATTTTATATATATAGGATTGTAATATAAAATATGTTTCTTAAGTATGGGCCGTGGTAAAAAAAAAAAAAATTGAACATCATTTCTTTGGAGAAATTTTCATATATGAACACACGAAGACACCTACAGCATTGTTTATAGTGACAGAAAACTGGTGACATCCTAAGTGTGTACCAATAACAGAATGCTGGAGAAATAAATTTTATCTCTTGTGAGGTAAAAGGTGTGACTAAAGCAAGGATGGTGCATCCCACGTTAATCCTCATTAACATAACCCAGTTATACCTCAGTAACATAACAGACAACTCACTGCCAAATGGAACCATAACCACAGGCATAGAGGCTAGGAGTTACAACACATAATTATATCAGATCACAAAATGGAGGGCAACCACACAGTACTGGGAATCATGGCCTAGCCAAGTTAACGTGAATTCTTGGGGGACAGAATTCAATTCATAACAAGCTGGCACCCTGAGACATCTAGCTTCCTGAACTGTGAGAAAATAAATTTCTGTATGTTAAAGCCACCTAACCCCCGCCCCCCAAAAAAACAAACCCATTGCTATCATCGATTCCAACTTCTAGTGACCCTTTAGAACAGAGTAGTATCGTGTCATTTACTGTTGTCTGCCGTGTGCAGTTCCTTCCTGTGCTGGCTGTAGTGACAGAAAAATACAATGCATGGTTCCTCTATCTGTAAGGAGTACATGTCTGCTTGGAGTGACAGATAATGTGAAGATGTATTTACACTAGAACATGTTAGGTAGAGGTCAAGTGCAAGGTGTTACAGTGACACACAGGTATCAGCTGTTGACTTCATTGGGACAGGAAAGGGGCAGGTATAGGAGCAGGGTAATTATTACAAATCATTTGACATTGAGCTGCCTTGAAAGATGAGATGTTTACCAGACCTGAGAGGCTGATGAATCTTTAAAGTATTTAGAAATTCTTTTGTGGCAGTGGTCAGGTGACCTCAGACTTTTGCTTGATGCTGGTTGACTAGTTAATGTCATTTTCTCTGTCATGAGTCATGTCAGAATCTAATTGTTTCAAGAGCCAATTCAAGTACGTACCCTGTCTTCATTAAATTACTTCTAAGCCGGGAGTTCCACTGATATTCACCTACTTCTAAGTGAAAATGTAAAAAAGTTCCTGGCTTTAATACTGAGATACTGTTTGCTGCTCATGACATATGCTTTGTGTTGGAAGACTCATACCAGTTGTTCAAATTGCAACACTTTGTTGATTTGTTGTCTGCATAGCTCTCTGAAGCCATCTTATTCATGTCCTGCTTTACTATCTAGATTCTTGATCCATAGCCTGTTTTAACATTGGGTATCGCACGTATTACTGCTATAAATTTCTCACTTGATTCCAGCTTCTGCTTTGTCTTGAACACTTTTGTTCCCTCCACTTTCCCATTCTCTTAGTCTGACTTGACTTAGTTGCCTACTTCTGTGCTACCCATAGTCCTAAAACTGATGTTGCCTCTTTGTAAGAACATTTCTACTATCAAACTGAAGAGTATAAATCTGATTTTTTACCTGAATTCTAGATATACTTTCACACATACTTAATAACAGGGTTCTCTTTTAAAGTGATGCTTAAAAGCAAACTATTCCGAAAATTAGTTGAAGTTTAAAAAATAACAGGATCTTTTATCCAAAGGAATCTAAGCATTATAAATAGTAATTCTTTCAGTCTCTTTGTGAGCAGAATGAATCCAAATGTTGCTGTAATCATTTTGTTTGCAAAGGGAGAAAAGAAATAATGACTTCAGTCTTCACGTTCCTCAAGTTGAATCCATCAGTGAATAGACAAGGTCAATCAAGGTTTAGTTATCTAGAAATCTCCTGATTTCCTTTTCTCATTTGTCATTCTATTCCAACCCGTAAGACAATTTTCTGCCAGTTTTCCTTCTGTTTAAATTTGTTTTTATTTTTTTAAAATCTTGTCTTGCTATAATAATCAGACTAGGAATCAATATCAGCAAAATAGTGTTAACTTTCTGATTCACATACAAAAATGAAGGTATTTCATTATCATTAATGTTATTGAAAATTGTATAATAAGGAATTAAGGAGAATTCTAAAGTTCTAAGCTGAGTACTATTTTTATTAGTCTATACTGAACTTTGCTGGATAAACATTTCAAACCACTTATTAATGTATGTTTTCTCATGAAATTTTAAGTTTTAATGAAGTTATGTGGGTAATAAAAGTTTGCATCTTTCTGATAACAAGAAAGCCTTCTTGTAACTATAAGGCTTTTTAGGACATGATTTATGTGTGAAAATTGTACAGAATTTTAAATCTGAGTACTTAGTGTTCATTTCTATAATGTAATTCTAAACACTTAACATTATTATTTGTAAATGCCTTTGGCAGATTTTCCATTAGCTTACAACTTAATGTTTAAAAGTGAAAAAAGATTTTATAATACTTACTGTTTGCTAAGTACCTACCATGTTGTAGGCAATAGTAATAGACATTATACATTCATTACTTCAGCTTATCCTCACAATAACCTCATGAAACATTTCTGCCTCCGTTTTTAGTTGAAGAAACTAAAGCTTAGAGAGGCTGAAGTGCAAATAACTGGTATGTGACTGAGCTAGGGTTCTCTTTGCCTTGGGTTGCTACTTGGAATTCACTGAGAGACTAATTTTGGAAAGACCACTGATAGTCCAAACTACTGTTTCTTGAGGTCCATTTCTAAAGGCTATCAGGTTTTCTGTGGTTTGCTGTCTCCCTAGTAGGCTACTTTAATAAGTGATTTAATGAACACTTAACTGTTGTATTTATGAAGTCTTCTATTTTTGGACATCTGAACAATAGTTGTTGTTAGGTGCCATCGAGTCGGTTCCAACTCATAGTGACCCTGTGTACAAGGAACAAAACACTGCCTGGTCCTGTGCCATTCTCATGGTAGTTGTTATGCTTGAGCCTGTTGTTGCAGCCACTGTGTCAATCCATCTTGTTGAGGGTCTTCTTCTTTGTCGCTGACCCTCTTCTTTACCAAGCATGATATCCTTCTCCAGGGGCTTATCCCTCCTGATAACATGTCCAAAGTATGTGAGACGAAGTCTTGTCATCCTTGCTTCTAAGGAGCATTTCTGGTTGTACTTCTTCCAAGACAGCTTTGTTCATTCTTTTGACAGCCCATGGTATATTCAATATTCTTCCCCAGCACCATAATTCAAAGGTTGCAATTCTTCTTTGGTTTTCCTCATTCATTGTCCAGCTTTCATATGCATATGAGGCGATTGAAAATACCATGGCTTGGGTCAGGCGCACCCTAGTCCTTAAAGTGGTATCTTTGCCTTTTAACACTTTAAGAGGTCTTTTACAGCAGATTTGCCCAATGCAATGTGTTGTTTGATTTTTTGACTGCTGCTTCCACGGGCATTGATTGTGGATTGAAGGAAAATAAAATCCTTGACAACGTCAGTCTTTTTCCGTTTATCATGATGTTGCTTATTGGTCCAGTTGTGAGGATTTTTGTTTTCTTTCTGTTGAGGTGTAATCTGTACTGAAGGCTGTAGTCTTTGATTTTCATCTGTAAGTGCTTCAAGTTCTCTTCACTTTCAGCAGACAAGGTTGTATCACCTGCATATTGCAGGTTGTTAATATCCTTTGAGCTTTTAGCAGAAAAATCATAGTATATATTCAAGATGTGGCATGGGTGGTGCTCCTCCAAAGTTTTTTGTTAACAACTTATTTGAGTTCTACTGTTAGTACTCAAAGAACAACATGTGACTTTGTGTCAGATCTTAATCCTTCTTCAGTTTTAATATTAAATGTGACCATAAATTAGCAGGCAATTTAAAAACAAATGTTACAGTCTACACATCTAGATGAATGTTGTCCTCAGATTAGTCACCTGAATGGATTATATAATTACTATAATAAATTAGACTCTTTTCAGAAAATTATTAGAATTCCCTTTAGAGTAAGTTGACGAACTCTAAAAGGATGAAAATTTGCTACCATGTTAAAAAGAATGTGTGAGAGCTTTTGGGTTAAGGGGAAACAAAACAAAACAAAACAAAAAACCCAGCTGCCTTTGAGTGGATTCCCATTCATGGTGATCCCAAGTGTGTCAGAGTAGAACTGTGTTCCATAGAATTTTCAATGGCTGATTTTTTTTGGAAGTAGATCACCAGGTCTTTTTTCTGAGGTGTCTTTGGGTGGACTTGAACCTTCAACATTTCAGTTAGCAGTTGAGTGCATTCACTGTTTGTACCACCCAGGGACTCTTGGGTTAAGATACAGTATTGTATATCTGCATCTGATTTTGCTTCTTTCTGAATCACTACAAAAATGAAAATACAGGGATTTAAAAAATATAGTAAACATGCAAGGACAGGAAAAGTTGGCAAGGAGTTAGAAGAGTGGAAACTGACTTCGCAGACTTGAGATAGCTGAATCCCAAATTGGTAGTGGGAGTAGCAAAGGGCCAACCTTATTTACATAGCAGATCCTCAAAAGAAATAGGAAATGACAACACCAGGCACTTTTGGAACTGAGGATGAAGCCAGAGGGGCTCAAATAAAGAGAATGAGTGAAAGCTGTTTGAGAAGCAGTAGTTAGATATGTAGGTCTTCTGCCTTACATCATCTCATTTGGTGACTTCTCCTTTCTTACTCTGTTAGACATTTTGAGGTTTATTCTCTGTAGAGAGTAAAGGATCTCTGGAATGGGAGACTTCAGGCACAGTCGAGAGAATGAATTCTTTCTTAGTTATCTAGTGCTGCTGTAACAGAAATACCACAGCGCATAGTTTTAACAACAGAAATGTATTTTCTCACAGTTTAGGAGACTGGAAGTTTGAATTCAGGGTGCCGGCTCTAGGGGACGGCTTTCTCTCTCTGCCTTTAGGGGAAGATCCTTACCTCTTTTTAGCTTCTGTTCCTGAGTTCTGTGGCAGTCTTCATGTGGTATGACATCTATCTTCCCCCATCTCTGCTTCTCTATGCCCAATCTGCTTGTTTTATATCTCAGAGATGACTGACTTAAAACACACCCTACACTGATACGGCCTCATTAACACTATAGAGAAAATCCTATTTCCTAATGGCATTATATCCACAAGTAAAGGGGTTAGGATCTACAACACATATTTTTTGGTGGACTCAATTCAATCCATAACAGGTTCCATATTGAAAATTGAGGAATTAAGTGACAATATGCCTACTGAATATTGAATGCTAAAAACTTCCAGCCTTTATCTTTCACTTGACTCTTGAAATCCTGCAGCCATGCCTTTACCTCCTAAGCAGAAAAGAAGACTCTTTTGGGGGCAGTCTAGCCAGGGTAAGAGGAAGGACCTAAGTATGCTGACTGTGCCACTTATTGATTTATTGCCTCTGAGCTCCCTTCTTAACCCTTTCTTATGATGCTGGAGCTAGACTCTGCAAACCACACTTCTTTGTTGCCAGCTGAATCTATGTTAGGATCCTCCAATAAAGGAGTGCTATAGTGAGACTACTAGGCTGGAGGAGGAAGAAGGGATTTGGTTCTAGTTTTTGTTTTTTTCCCAGTGGCAGACTGCAGTGACAGTGGTCTCGGCAGTATGCCCCATATTGGTGGTCTTTGGTTCTGATGAGTGGTTCCAGCAACATTCTTCCTTACCCCAGCAGTGGGTAGCATGTTTTTGCAGTACTCTGCAGAAATTTCTTCAGAAATTTGAATCTTAGCCTTGTGCAGTCCCTTTTCTAAGTTGCTAAGTTTTTTCCTTGTTTACTTCTCCTTCATCCCTCTGTTATATCATAGAGTTCTCTTTTACCTTCTCAGTTGTTTACCAACTTTTACCTATTTAACAATTTTCACTGTGGAAATGAATTGGTGTCGGTTCCATCTCCTGATTAGACCCCAGTCGATATTAGAGCTTCTCCAAGAAATGGTACAATTAGATCTCAGGGCAGCAGGCTTCGCTTGTGCATTTAGAGCTTCCAGTTAACTGTATTGTTTCTTCCTTTTTTTTTCCTATTGTTGTAGTTTAAATGAAGTTTACATTTCAGGTTAGTCCCCCATACAAAAATTTATACATACATTGTTATGTGACCCTAATTGCTCTCCCCTTACGGTGACAGCACACTCCTCCGTTCCACCCCTGACCCCCCAAGTCCATTCAATCAGTTCCTAACCCTCTCTGCCTTCCCATCTCATCTCTGGACAGAAGCTGCCTGTTTAGTCTCTTGTATCTACTTCAGCTAAGAGGCACACTCCTCACGAGTATCACTATGTCCCACTGTCCAGTTCAATCCCTGTCTGAAGAGTTGACCTCGGAAATTATTTTAGTTCTGGGGTGATAGAGAATCCAGGGGCCTTGCTTTCTGGGGTTCTTCCAGTCTCAGTCAGACCATTAAGTCTGGTCTTCTTACTAGAATTTGAATTCTCCACCCCACCTTTCTCCTTCTCCATCCGGGACTTTCTGTTTTGTTGCCTGTCAGGGTGGTCATTGGTGGTAGCCAGGCACCATCTAGTTCTTCTGGTCGCAGGCTGATGAAGTCTCTGGTTTATGTGGCCGTTTCTGTCTCCTGGGCTATACTTTGCTAGCGTATTTGCCGTTCTTCATTCTCCTTTACTCCAGGTGGTTGGGACCAGTTGATGCATCTTAGATGGCTGCTTGCAATCTTTTAAGACCCCAGATGCCACTCACCAAAGTGGGATGCAGAACATTTTTTTAATAAGCTTTGTTATGCCAGTTGACCTAGATGTCCCCTGCAAGCATGGTTCCCAGAACCCTGCACCTGCTACTCTGTCCCTCAAAGTGTTTGATTGTATTCAGGCAACTTCTTAGCTTTGGTTTAGTCCAGTTGTGCTGACTTCCCTTGTAGTGAGTGCTGTCCTTCCCTTCACCTAAGATAATACTTGTCTACTATCTAGTTAGTGAATAACCCTAACCCTCCTTCCCCACCCTTGTAACCATCAAAGAATGTTTTCTTCTGTGTTTAAACCTTTTTTGAGTTCTTATAATAGTGGTCTTATGCAATATTTGTCCTTCTGTGACTGACTAAATTCGCTCAGCATAATGCCCTCCAGCTTCCTCCCTGTTATGTTTCAAGGCTTCATTGTTGTTCTTTATCATTGCGTAGTGTTCCATTGTGTAGATATACCCTAATTTGTTTATCCGTTAGTCCGTCCGTTGATGGGCATCTAGGTTGTTTCTGTCTTTTTGACATTGTGAACAGTGCTGCAGTGAACATGGGCATGCATATATCTATTCATGTGACGGCTGTTATTTCTCTAGGATATATTCCAAGGAGTGGGATTGCTGGATCGTATGGTACTTCTATTTCTAGTTTTTTAAGGAAGTGCCAAATCGATCTCCAAAGTGGTTGTACCATTTTACATTTCCACCAACAGTGTATAAGTGTTTCAGTCTTTCCACAACCTCTCCAGCATTTATTATTTTGTGTTTTTTGGATTAATGCTAGCCTTGTTGGGGTGAGATGATATCTCATTGTAGTTTTGACCTGCATTTCTCTATTGGCTAATGATCGTGAGCATTTCTTCATGTGTCTTTTAGCTGCTTGGATGTCTTCTTTGGCGAAGTGCCTGTTCATATCCTTTGCCCGTTTTTTAATTGGGTTATTTGTCTTTTTGTTGTTCAGGTTTTGCAGTAACTTGTAGATTTTAGAGATTAGACGCTGATCAGATTTGTCATAGCCAGCAATTTTTTCCTGGTCTGTATGTTGTCTTTTTACTCTTTTGGTATAGTGTTTTGCTGAGCGTAAGTGATTTTTAGGAGCCCCCAGTTATCTAGTCTCTCTTCTGGTGCTTGTGCATTGTTAGTTATGGTTCGTATTCTGTTTATGCAATGTATTAGGGCTCCTGGCATTGTCCCTATTTTTTCTTCCATGATCTTTATCGTTTTTGATTTTGTATTTAAGTCTTTGATCCAGTTTGAGTTTGTTTTTGTGCATGGTGTGAGGTATGGGTCTTGTTTCAGTTTGTTGCAGATGGACATCCAGTTATGCCAGCACCATTTGTTAAAGAGACTGCCTTTTCCCCAATTAACAGACTTTGTTCCTTTGTCAAATATCAGCTGCTCATAGGTGGATGAATTTATGTTTGGATTCTCAATTCTGTTCCATTGGTGTATGTATCTGTTGTTGTACCAGTACCAGGCTATTTTGACTACCGTGGCAGTATAATAGGTAGTGTGAGACCTCCCACTTTGTGCTTCTTCTTAAGTTAATGCTTTACTTATTCGGGGCCTCTTCCCTTTCCATATGAAGTTGGTGATTTGTTTCTCCATCTTATTAAAAAATGCTGTTGCAATTTAGATCGGGATTGCACTGTGTCCGTAGATCGCTTTGGATAGAATTGACATTTTCACAATGTTGAGTCTTCCTATCCATGAGCAAGGTATGTTTTTCTGCTTATGCAGATCTCTTTTGGTTTCCTACAGTAGTGTCTTGTAGTTTTCATTGTATAGATCTTTTACATCTCTGGTTAGATTTATTCCTAAGTATTTTATCTTCTTGGGGGCTATTGTAAATGGTATTGATTTGGTGATTTCCTCTTCGAGGTTCTCTTTTTTTGGTGTAAAGGAATTGAACTGATTTTTGTATGTTTATCTTGTATCCTGAAACTTTGCTGAAATCTTCTATTAGTTCCAGTAGTTTTCTTGTGGATTCTTTGAGGTTTGCTATGTATAAGATCATATCATCTGCAAATAGAGATACTTTGACTTCTTCCCTACCAATTTAGATGCCCTTTATTTCTTTTTCTAGCCTAATAGCTCTGGCTAGGACCTCTCCGGCACAGTGCTGAATAAGAGTGGTGATAAAGGGCATCCTTGTCTGGTTCCCGTTCTCAAGGGGAATGCTTTCATCCTGTCTCCATTTACGATGATGTTGGCTGTTGCCTTTGTATAAGTATGCTTTATTATGTTGAGGAATTTCTCTTCTATTCCTATTTTGTTGAGGGTTTTTATCATGAATGGGTGTTGGACTTTGTCAAATGCCTTTTCTGCATCAATTGATAAGATTGTGTGGTTCTTGTGTTTTGTTTTATTTATGTGATGGATTACATTGATTGTTTTTCTAATGTTGAACCATCTCTGCATACCTGGTATAAATCCCACTTGATTATGGTGAATTATTTTTTTTGATTTATTGCTGAATTCTGTTGGCTAGAATTTTGTTGAGGATTTTTACGTCAATGTTCATGCGGGATATTGGTCTGTAATTTTCTTTTTTTGTGGTGTCTTTACCTGGTTTTGGTATCAGGGTTATGCTGGCTTCACAGAATGAGTTTGGGAGTATTCCATCCTTTTCTATGCTCTGAAATACCTTTGGTAGTAGTGGTGTTAACTCTTCTCTGAAAGTTTGATAGAATTCTCCAGTGAAGCCATCCGGCCCAGGGCCTTTGTTTTGTTGTTGGGAGTTAAATTACCTTTTCAGTCTCTTCTTTTGTTATGAGTTTATTTAGTTTTTCTACTTCTGTTTGTGTTAGTTTAGGTAGGTAGTGACTTTCTAGAAATTTGTTTATTTCCTCTAGGTTTTCCAGTTTGTTAGAGCACAGTTTTTCATAGTATTCTGTTATGATTCTTTTAATTTGATTTGGGTCTATTGTGATATAACCCATGTCATTTCTTATATGGGTTATCTTCTTCCTCTCCTGTTTTTTTTTTTTTTTTTTGTCAGTTTGGCCAGTGGTTTATCAATTTTGTTGATCTTTTCAAAGAACCAGCTTTGGGTCTTGTTAACTCTTTAATTGTTTTTCTATTCTCTGTTTCAGTTGATTCTACTCTAATTCTTATTATTTCCTTTCTTCTGGCACCTGAAGGCTTCTTTCGCTGCGCTCTTTCTACTTGTTCCAGTTGTAGGGTTAATGTTTTGATTATGGCCGTTTCTTCTTTTTGGATGTGTGCATTTATTGCTATAAACTCTCACCTCCGAGCAGTGCTTTTGCTGTGTCTCAAAGGTTCTGGTAGGATTTGTTTTCATTCTCATTTGATTCTGTGAATTTCTTTATTCCATCCTTAATTTCTTTTGCAACCCAATAGTTTTTGAGCAAGGTTGTGTTCAGTTTCCACGTGTTTGATTTTTTTTCCTTGCTTTTTCTGTTGTTGATTTCTACTTTTATGGCTTTATGGTCTGAAAAGATACTTTGTAATATTTTGATGCTTTGCATTTTGTTAAGGCTTGCTTTATGGCCTAATATGTGGTCTGTTCTGGAGAACCATGTGCGTTGTAAAAGAAAGTATACTTGACTGCTGTTGGGTGGAGTGTTCGGTGTACGTCTGTGAGATCAAGTTGGTTGATTGTAGCATTTAGATCTTCGGTGTCTTTGTTGAACTTCTTTCTGGATGTTCTGTTCTTCACTGAAAGTGGTGTGTTGAAGTCTCCTAGTACTGTTCTGGAGCTGTCTATCTCTGTTTTCAGTGCTGGTTTAGTTTATTTGTTTTGGAGCCCTGTGGTTGGTTGTGTAAATATTTTCTGTAGTTATGTCTTCCTGGTGTATTGACCCTTTAATCATTATATAGTGTCCTTCCTTATCCTTTGTGGTAGATTTTAAAGTCTATTTTTTCAGAGGTTAATATTGTCACTCCTGCTCTTTTTTCAGTGCTGTTTCTTGATATATTTTTTTCCATGCTTTTTTAGTTTGCTTGTGTCTTTAAGTCTAAGATGTCTCTCTCGTAGGAAGCTATAGAGGGATCGTGTTTTTTTATCCATTCTGCCACTCTCTGTCTCTTTATTGGTGTATTTCGTGCATTTACATTCAGCATAATTATTGATAGGTATGAGTTTAGTGCTGTCATTTTGATGTCTTTTTGTGTGTGTTGTTCACAGTGTCTTTGTTCCACTTAATTTTCTGTGCTGCGTTGTTTTTCTTTATATATTTTCTTTTCATCTTTTTTATTGTTGTTGATTTTGTGTTTGCTGAGTCTTTATATTTTTCTAGGTTTTTATTTTGACTTGTAGGATTGTTAGTTTTCTTTGTGGTTACCCTAATATTTACCACTATTTTTTTACGTTTATACCAGTCTTATTTCTTTCTATCGCCTTGAGTTCCTCTCCATATGCAAAGTCTATGTCTACGTTTTTTAAGTCCCTTTTTTTTTTTTGTTTCAATGTTGTCATCTTTTACGTATTGACATCTGTTTCCCTATTTTCAGTGTTTTAGCTTTGATTTATTTTTGTGACTTCCCTATCTGGGTTGATATCTGGTTGCTCTGTCCTATGTTCTAGTCTTGGGTTGTTATCTGATGTTACTGATTTTCTAACCGGAGGACTCCACTTAGTATTTCTTGTAATTTTGGTTTGGTTTTTGAAAATTTCCTAAACTTCTTTTTATCTGGAAATGCCCTACTTTTGTCATCATATTTGAGAAACAGTTTTGCTGGATATATAATTCTTGGCTGGCAGTTTTTTTTCCTTAAAGGCTATATGTGTGTCATCCCATTGCCTTCTTGCCCACATGGTTTCTGCTGAGTAGTCTGAGCTTAGTCTTATTGACCCTCCTTTGTAGATGACTTTTCATTTATCCCTAGCTGCTCTTAAAATTCTCTCTTTCTCTTTGGTTTTGGAAAGTTTGATTCTAATATGTCTTGGTGACTTTCTTTTGGGATATGCCTTTTGTGGGGTTCGATCTTGTCATCTTTCACGATATCAGGGAAGTTTTCTGGCAACAAATCTTCAACAATTCTCTCTGTATTTTCCGTTATCTCCCCCTGTTCTGGTACTCCAGTCACTCGTAGGTTATTCCTCTTGATAGAGTCCCACATAATTCTTAGGGTTTCTTCATTTTTTAAATCCTGTTATCTGATTTTTCCTGAAATAAGTTTGTGTCAAGTGCTTTGTCTTCAGTCTTATCAGTTCTGACTTCCACTGCCTCAGTTCTGCTCCTGTGACTTTCTGTTGAGTTGTCTAATTCTGAAATTTTATTGTTAATCTTCTGGATATCTGATTGCTGTCTCTCTGTGGATTCTCACAGCCTGTTAAATTTTTCATTATGCGCTTCTGTAATCTGTTTAATTTCCTCTATTTTGTGTTCTGTGTTTTGCTTAATTTCCTTCCTAATTTCTTGAACAGTTCCATATATTAATCCTTTGTATTCTGCCTCTGGTAATTCCAAGAAATTTTCCTCTTCTGGAAAATTTCTAGATTCTTTATTTTGGGAGCTTGCTGAAGCCATCATGGATAGTCTCTTTATGTGATTTGATATTGACTGTTGTCTCCGAGCCATCCATAAGTTATTATATTTACTTATTTATTTTATGTTTGCTTACTGTGTCCTAGCTTCTTGTTTTGTTTTGATATGCCCAAATAGGCTGCTTATAGGAGCTACATTTGATTATTGGCACCTTTGAAGCTCTAACGTCCTATCACCAGGTGGTTAGATCTGTTACTGGGTATGTGAACTCAGGAATCTGCCCACTCCTCCTGTATGGATTCAACTCAGGTGCCCAGGTAGATGGGCACCAAGTGTGTGGTGTAGGCTCTCACCTACAGTCCTAGACAGGCATGGGTGATTGGTGTAGGCACAGGCATCTGGCTGCAGCAGGGGGACATCGCCTGAGTAACGCAGGGCGCTGATGGCCACCCCTGAGTGTCTAGGAGGAAGGCATGTCCCTGTTCCCTAGAGCGCATAGGTGAGTGGGTTTTGCAGCTGGAATATGAGCACCCAAAGTTGTTGGCTGTAAGGACTGGGGCGGCTAGGTGGCATGGGTGGAGCCACCAGTTCTCAGACCCCTGATGTAGGTAGGTGAAGACCCTGCTTAATGGGCAGAGCAGTTTCAAATGTCACCAATCTGCCACTTCACAGCTGAAACAGTTGAAGTTAGACTTCAGGGATATACCCTGTTGTACTGAGGTAATGAGGGCCTACGCTGTTGAAATGTGCCCACACAGGTCTATGCAGGGGGAAAGGCACTCAAAGCCTGTGGATCCGTTATGCCTGTGCCTAGGCAAAGGAGTTGTGCCTACCCTGGGTTCCTGGCTTAGGGAAGCTGGAAGTTTGTTTTTTCCCCTGTTTGTTAATTTGTTCACTCTCCAAGGCCGGGAGAATGGCTTAGGGCGTGTGATCGTTACTACTTGCAGCCCAGGGGACTTGGCAATTGCTGAAGCCAGTCCGGAACGCAGTGCAGAGCAGGGAGCAAGGAAGTAACACTCCGAGGGGAGTGTTTTTGACCTGTGTGGTAGGCCACACGCAGATGCTTATCTCTCACAGATCTAGGGCTGCTTCTCACTGGTTCTGGGTGGCCGAGTAGATTCTCTGCAGCTGGGTCTCTCCCGGTGCAGAATACGCCTCCTGAGCACCACTGCTTGCCTGCCTCACCGCTCACCCATGAGCTACTCTGGCCCGAAGGGCTCAGGCTCTCATTGGGTCAGATCTGGCAACTCGTCGCTACTTTTAAACCGTCTTTCCCTCTTCCTTCCACTCAGACCGGTTCCTCAACTTTGCCTTAGATGTTCAGGGCTCCTAGATTGTCATATGTAATTGATTTGTGTGTTTTTTCAGGTCTTTGTTGTAAGAGTGTCTACTGGAAGTGTCTGACTACTCTGCCGTCTTGGCCCCGCCTCCCTGATTAACTTTTTATTTCCTTTTCCTTAAATATGAGCACATATCCAAGGATGCAAGATATTTGAAGATGCTTTAACATGAAAGTTAGCTATCAAAGAAAGGAAGACAAGAAGGAGGGATAGGAAAAAGCAGCTATTGGAAACAGACTACATAGGGTGAAGAAAACTACAAAACAAAACCAAAAACCAGCCTGTGATTAACATGTTCTGAGAGATAAAGTAAGATATTGCATCCATGAAACAAGAACAGATAGTATAGAAAAGAAATATTTGGACAGCAGAAAAGACAGAAAAGGTAAGGTTGAGTAAATCTGCCAGAAAGTAGAGCAGAAATACAAAGTCAAAGAAAAGTGATGGAGAAGGATAAGAAAATTAGAGATCTGCTTCGAGAGAGGTGCATTATTTGGTAGAGATTCAGAAACATAGAAGAGAGAAACAGAGGGGTAAAAGTGAACTGAAATAATTCAGAAAAATTTCCCAGACTGGAAAGACACGAGTTTTCAGATTGGAAGAACCCAGCAAGTACCTAACAGAAATGAATGAAAATAGCCCTATATCATTGTGAAATTTCAGAATTTTGGGACCAAGAAGATTCAGCAAGTTTTCAAAGATAGGAAAAAGCATGTCACATACAAACAATCAGGAATCAGAAATGGCCTTGAACTTTAACAACACTGGAAGCTAGAAGACATTGGAAGAGTGTCTTCAAAATGCTAAAGGAAAATGATTTCCAATCTAGAATTCTATAACCCAGCCAAAGTATGAATTAAATAGGAAGATGGACTATTGGTATTTTCTGACACACAGAAGGTTCAGTGTTCTTCCCATATAACTTTTCTCAAGAAGCTACTAGGGAATATGTTCTTCCAAAACAAGGCAGTAAATCAAGGAAGAAGAAGAAAAGGAATTCAAGTGTCTTAGGCTGGGTTCTCTAGGGAGGCAAAACCGGTAAAGCGTGTGTGTGTGTGTGTGTGTGTGTGTGTATGTGTGTGTGTGTGTGTGTGTGTGTGTGTATGTGTATATATATATATATATATATATGTATATATATGTGTATGTATAGTGAGAGAGAGAGGTTTATATCAAGGAAATGGCTCACACGGTTGTAGAGGCTGGAATGTCCCAACTCCGTGGGTGAGGATAGAGGCTTCTCCTTATTCACGTAACCACAGAGGCTGACAAACCCAACACTGGTTTGTCAGAGAGTAGGGCTCTTGCTCACAGGCTGCAAAGATTGATGAATTCCAATATCAGCAGGCAAGATGGCCGGTAAGCTGCCAGCTCAGGTCCCAAGAACTGGAGGTCAGATGATCAGGAGCCAGTGGCAGGATTCAGCATGAGCAAAATGCTCCCAAGCCTTGCCAGAAAGTCCGTTTATATTTGATGCA
This sequence comes from Dugong dugon, assembly GCA_030035585.1. Lineage (NCBI taxonomy): Eukaryota > Metazoa > Chordata > Mammalia > Sirenia > Dugongidae > Dugong > Dugong dugon. The sequence goes on along the minus strand of CM057481.1, from coordinate 16,619,261 downwards.
GGCTGCAAGAAACTTCCTTTTAACTGATTGGCTACACACAGCAGATCTCATCATAGGAGTGATCACATATCGCATGTCAACATGGAAGTGATCACAGTGTTATATGACTGCCAAAACACTGAGAATCATGGCCTAGACAAGTTGACACACAATCAGCCATTACAACACGAAACAGGAGAATCTAGCATAGGGGAGATTCCTAAAGGTAATCCTCAGGATGAATGTAAAAGGCAATAATCAGAATAACAACTGAGTATCAGGTATAGAAGATAATCAGGACAAATTAGAGTTGTGTGACTCAGGAGACAAAGAGACAGACATATGGAAAGTTGTATCACCATATTCCTGCTGTCATCGTATTGATTTTTAAATTGAGGACAGAATGCCCAGTTGATCTTGGCCCAGATTTTTACCTGTGTTTGACAAAGTTCCCACTCTCTCCTCCATGCTTTGCTGCCCGTATTAGGTGAGGATACTCATTTCATCGCTGTAAGCTTGTGTGTGTAGAGTGCAAGGAGTTGTCTTTCTCGGATTTTGTCCCTCAAAGCCCAGTTGCTGTGGTAGCCCTTAGTGTCAGCTTATTTCTCTTATTTCAATGGGACTGTCATTTTCTGCTAGGGTTACCTCAGGGAAAAAGTCAAGTGAATGTGGAACTCACCTTGATGTGATTCCTTTCTCTCAGGGGTTGTAACACCTATGATAGTTGCTTTCAAGTGCCCTTAAACAATTGTTTCATATATTTTGTTCAGCTTTTATATTTTCTTAGTGGAAAGTGTCTTGTCACAGCTAGAACCAGAGTTCATAAATATATTTTATATATATTTGAATTCCAAAAGAGCTTTGAAAGTATCTTGATAAATGGTAGTATTATTAACATTTATGGCTGTCCAGAGAGGCTAATTTTAAGGGAATGTCTCAGTCGTCTAGTGCTGCTGTAACAGAAATACCACAAGTGGATGGCTTTAACAAACAGAAATTTATTCTCTAACAGTCTAGGAGCTAGAAGTCCAAATTTAGGGCCGCAGCTCCAGGGGAAGGCTTTCTTTTTCTGTGGGGTCTGGAGGAAGGTCGTTGTCATCAGTCTTTCCCTGGACTAGGAACTTGTTAGTGCAGGGACCCTGTGTCCAAAGGATGTGCTCTTCTCCTGGCACTACTTTCTTGGTGGTATGAGGTTCTCCCATGTCTCTCTGCTTGCTTCTTTCTTTTATATCTAATATGAGATTGATTTAAGACACCTAATCTTGTAGATTGAGTCCTGCCTCATTAACGTAACTGCTGCTAATCTGACCTCATTAACATCATAGAGGTAGGATTTATAACGCAGAGGAAAATCACATCAGATGACAAAATGGTGGGCAGTCACACAGTACTGGGAATCATGGACTAGCCAAGTTGAAACACATTTTTTTGGGGACACAGTTCGATTCATAACAGGGAACAAACAATGAACTAATTTGGATGTAAAAGTTTTCCAACTCTTTAATGTACATTTATTTATTGGTGATTAGTATCTTTTGTGCTTACGGATCATAAATGAAGATTTAAAATAGCATTAAATTATGTAAATAAATACACAAGATTATTCTTTAAAAGTTTTCAGTGAAAATAATGGGAAAAGATTTTGAATATAGGCATTTTAATAATTCCCTCATTTTTTGTCTGCATTCTCTTATAGTTTCTTTTTTACAAGTGGTTGCAGTTTCTTTCCTACCAATTGTTAATTATATAATTAGAAAAGAGATAATGATTGGATGGACAGTGCTTAAAAAGGCTAGAGACTTTTATTTTTGTTCTTGAATTTACAATTAATTACTTAAATGATCTCTAAAGTGGGTCTGTCCTTCACAGTGAACCATGATTTTTATTAAACTTTTAAATAATGATATGGAATGGAAAAGAAGTTGTGCTTGCATTCCACCTCTCTCTATGTCCTGTGCAGCTGTTAGCCTACGGCTTGGAGAGGTGAATGAATTTATATATATATGTATTTTTTTCTTTTGTCAGTAAAGAATCTGTTACATCTTTGAAATAAAAAGCTTGAAACTTCTTGTTGAAAGGGACTTTTTGTTGAACTGCACTTGGTGCTTTTGATCTGACTTGACTGGTTTGCACCCAGAATCTTTGTAAACGGCTGCTAATTGTTGATAGTCACATGGCTTGACCATATAGAGGCTTCATTCTTTGGAGTTAACACTGCAGACCCTGTTTTGCAGCCTCTTCGTCAGTAGCAGTTGTCGTGGTACTATTGGCTCTTTCAGATCGTATAGCCTCATTTTTGTTGGGTAACTAGCAAGGATGTTTCACAAACTAAATAATGCATATTTAAGAAAGTGATATTCAGCAGTAATTGAGATTATGGGTGTGAAAAAACCTAGCACCTAGCACGGCACAAGGGCAGGTGACCACTTTTTTTTTTTTTTTGTGCGTATGTTTAAATAATTATGTCTGTCAGATGAATTAATCTTTAATATATCTATTTACACCCAAGACTCAAAAGATTTTCCCGAACAGCTTTTCCGCTTAGTTTGTATTTCCCATGTTACTGACTTGGTTTTCCAACCTGATGGGAGTAAAATTTTCTTAAAATGTCTTAAAATCGTTTAAGAAAATTTTAGTCTCATCAGGTTGGAAAGGCAAGTCAGTAACATGAGAAATACAAACTAAGTAATTACTGAGCACTTACACAGTGATGGTAAGCACACATGTGTGCTAGGGTGCTACTTTCTTCTATGACAATTATCTAGTGTACTCAGTTTCTTTTTTTTAATACTAATTACTTTTAAACAATATATAATTTCTCTGAATTTTATTATCTTTGAAAGTATAGTGAATTTCTGCCTTTCTAAAATGTGCAATTTTCTTTTTTCTCTTGAGTCTAATGTGATTATATTTTATTTAGAACTTTTCCTGATATTTTTTTCATTTCTTTTGTGGACTAACTGCTTAAATAGAGTTCACTTTGAATAACTCTTAAATTCTAAAATCCCGATGGTTTCAGCATAAAATAGAACTTAAAGTCACATCTCAATTAGAAATTTAATTTAATTATCTTAGTTTTTAATCACATTTTGTAATAAATGGCATTTTTAGAGTCCAGGTTTATAATATTTTAATAGAGACTTTTTAGATATATTACACTATTGAATTTTCTATCTTTACTACTATTATAATTCTTAAATTTACTTTAGGTGAATTTACGAATTTTAGTAAACGTAATCAGTAATGTTTAAGATGATGACGTTGTTGTTGTTAGGTGCCATCGAGTTGGTTACGACTCACAGTGACCCTAAGTACTACAAAATGAAACACTGCCCGGTCCTGCGCCATGCTCACAATCATTGTTCTGCTTGAGCCCATTGTTGCAGCCACTGTGTCAGTCCATCTCGTTGAGGTCTTCTTTTTCGCTGACCCTCTACTTTACCAAGCATGATGTCCTTCTCCAGGGACTGATCCCTCCTGATAACATGCCCAAAATGTGTAAGACGTAGTCTTGCCATCCTTGCTTCTAAGGAGCATTCTGTTTGTACTTTTTTCAAGACAGATTTATTTGTTCTTTTGGCAGTCCACGCTATATTCAATATTCTTCACTAACTCCACAATTCAAAGGCGTCAGTTCTTCTTCGGTCTTCCTTATTCATTGTCCAACTTTCGCATGCATATGATGTGATTGAAAACACCATGGCTTGAGTCAGGCTCACCTTAGTCTTCAAGGTGACATCTTTGCTTTTCAACACTTCACAGAGGTCTTTTGCAGCAGATTTGCCCAGTGCAGTGTGTCATCTGATTTCTTGATTGCTACTTCCATGGGTGTTGATTATGGATCCTAATAAAATGAAATCCTTGACAACTTAAGTCTTTTCTCTGTTTATCATGATGTTGCTTATTGGTCGAGTTGTGAGGATTTTTGTTTTCTTTATGTTGAGGTATAATCAATACTGAAGGCTGTGATCTTCGATCTTTATCAGTAAGTGCTTCAAGTCCTCTTCACTTTCAGCAAGCAAGGTTGTGTCATCTGCATATTGCAGGTTGTTAATGAGTCTTCCTTCAAACCTGATGCCCTGTTCCTCTTCATATAGTCCAGCTTCTCAGATTATTTGCTCAGCATACGGATTGAATAAGTATGGTGAAAGGATACAACCCTGATGCACACCTTCCCTGACTTTAAACCATGCAGTATCCCTTTGGTCTGTTTGAACAGCTTTCTCTTGATCTATGTACAGGTTCCTCATGAGCACAATAAAGTGTTCTGGAATTCCCATTCTTCGCAGTGTTACCCATAATTTGTTATGATCCACACAGTCGAGTGCCTTTGCATAGTCAGTAAAACACAGGTAAACATCTTTCTGGTATTTTCTGCTTTTAGCCAGGATCCATCTGACATCAGCAACTATATCCCTGGTTCCATATCCTCTTATGAATCTGGCCTGAATTTCTGGCAGTTCCCTGTCGATAGACTGCTGCAGCCGCTTTTGAATGAACTTCAGCAAAATTTTACTTGCATATGATACTAATGACATTATTCTATAATTTCTGCATTTGGTTGGATCACCTTTCTTGGGAATAGGCATAAATATGGATCTCTTCCAGTTGGTTGGCCAGGTAGCTGTCTTCCAAATTTCTTGGCATAGACGAGAGTGCTTCCATTGCTGCATCTGTTTTTTGAAACGTCTCAATTGATATTCTGTCAATTCCTGGAGCCTTGTTTTTTGCCAGTGCCTTCAGCACAGCTTGGCCTTCTTCCTTCGGTACTATCAGTTCCTGATCATATGCTACCTCTTGAAATGGTTGAACGTCGATCAATTCTTTTTGGCGTAATGACTCTTTGTATTCTTCCCATTTTCTTTTGATGCTTCCTGCGTCGTTTAATATTTTCCCCATAGAATCCTTCACTATTGCAACTCGAGGCTTGAATTTTTTTTTCAGTGCTTACAGCTTGAGAAATGCTGAGTGTGTTCTTTCCTTTTGGTGATGATGAGATGGGAATCACTTTTTCAGTTATCTCCACTAGGTTTATAATGTATAAGTGAAAGAAGTTTGTCCACAGCATGTGGATATTTCTATATCACATCAGGCCAAGATCAGAGGATACAAATTCCATAAACAAGCATTTTGTTAGACATCTGTGACACAGTTATCACTTTTAGCTCTCACCAGGTTACAAATAACAAAATTAACTTTTCGTGGTTCAGTTACTACTTTAGAACCTTTGGCTTTAGTGTTGTTTTTTCACTTTTAAATTACATTGTCATTTTTTATTTTATTTGGGGCCTTTGTTTAAATTGGCTAGTTTTTGAAGTGAGATTATGATTTTCTATTTTCTAGGTGGGACTACAACCTGTGTTTTATTTCGCTTACTTGGTACTAGTTCTTTTCCTGGTTCTTTTCAGCTTAGAACTCTTCTCAGTAGTGGCTCTATTTCTTGTATTGATGAATTTGTTATTATACAGGATTTTTGTAAGCATAACTTAGAGGCAACCTAATTAGATTTTTTCATGGAAAATTGTACACCCAGTATTTAAAGTATATAGGCTAAGAAAATAAGCTTGTTCTGTTAGTCCAGCCTGTCTTTTAGGGCACTAACTAAATCAGAAGAGACATTTGGTTTATTTTGTCTCTCATATTCCTAATTTACTTTATACATCCAGTTGATTTAGATAGAAGTCTTACTCTAAGTCAGGAACTGAAAGACCACCAGTGAATGGATAGTTCTAGATAGCATATTGTGTAAAGGTGAGGTATAAGTCACATTCCGTTGAAACAGAGATATAGTTAAAGTATGAAAAATTCAGACGAGGATTGTGGAGAAAGTCATACTTGGCATACAAAGAGTTTAGGTTCTGTCAGTAATCACTGATCATAGATAAGTTGTATGGTGAAGAAAGCATTCACGTTTAATGTGGGAAGAGAAACTCATTTGCCATGGGTGTGGAGGCTCTTCAGTATAGGGGTGAAGGATTGGTGACTGTACTTTTGTTGAAATAGTACGTCTTCTATAAGAATGTTTATATAAACATTTTACAGGTGAGAAAGGAAGACATAGGTGTTAATTCATGCACTAATTTGAGCCTGTTAGATGGGTAAGAGTGTTTGTTTTTTATTTATACCTCAACTTAAAAAAATGTTTTTAGGTAGCTGTTTAGGAGTATGTATTTTTATTGCCTAATGTTTTTTGAAATCAAGGCCATACATATTAAGAAACTTCAGACTTCAGTTATTTTGTTTCATATGTCCATTCTTCTCTGGGCAGATTTAGAAATTTACAGTGTTATTTAGAAAACATAGAGTGTTAATGTGTCTTGTTTCTGTCACCTGTCCCTCTCCACACAAGTAACTGAGTCATTACAGTGTGTCAGATATTGTGCAAGGCACTGTACATATGTCAGCTCTAAATTTATAAAAAATTTTGTCAGGTAGGTATTATTCTTCCTTCCCCCAGCATATTACAGATTCATTAATTCTTTCAGTCACCAAATTTCTGAGAGTTTAATGCAGGCCAGGCACTCTTCCAGCTACTGAGGCTCAGTTATGAAAGAAAAAAACAAAATCTTTATTCTCATGGAGAAGAATAAAGAAGAATAAAGCAGCTAAAAGGAGATAGAGTAGGAGTGGGATTCTATATTTTATGTGAAGGCCTTTTTGAGAAGATAGCATTTGGACAGAGAACAGAGGGAAGGAAGGAAGCAATCCTGTGGTTCTCTGGGGGAAGAGCAGTTCAGGTAGATGGTACAGAATGTATAAAGGTAAATCAAGATGGCAGAGTAAGAAGCTCTACATTCCCATGCTTCCACAGAAACATCAAAAAGAAGTAGAAACTGACAGAACTAACCTTATCAGAACTCTAGTGAAAAGTCATGGATTCATGGCAGCCAAGCAATAAGAAGACCTGTGACTTTTTGATAATGGCTTCTGCACCACTCCCACCCCTGCTTGGCAGCCAGCTTGATGTGGCAGCCACATTTCCAGCTTGAGATCTTTGTTCCTGGTTCTGGAGTGAACAAAACCAAAAAATGCAAACGCCAGGCTTTCCCAAAATCCCCAAGATAGGGGAGGTTTTCCATGGTGAATGAAAAGAACCATGTGTGAGCAGTGGAAACCTGCCTGGCACATACCAGTAACTGTTGCTGTTGAGTTGATTCCACCTCCTAGCAACCCTATAGGGTAGAGTAGAACTGCCCCATAGGGTTTCCAAGGAGTGGCTGGTGAGTACGAAATGCCGACCTTTTGGTCGAATGCTTAACCACTACACCACGTGGGCTCCCTTATTTACAAAATATGATGTTTGTCTATTTGAATTTGTTGGGTGGCTACCTCAAGGGCTGAAGCAAAATGCTTGTCTCTGTTTCATCCATCTTGGAGGTCGTCCTGGGTGGAGGAATAGCAGGCATATCCTAAGGCACTGTAAGGTGAAGTGAGGAACCTCATAGCTGCCAGGGGCAAAAGATGATGACTGAGATGCCATAGTCAAAAACCTGGGGAGAGAGTTACTTTGGGAAACTGGGGCATTCATAGGCACCAGGGTGTATATAATTTGGAGAGCCACATGCATGCCCAGGGCAAGACACATGCCCAGAAAAGACATGAGGAAATCCTAAGCTCTCACCTAGAGGCTTAGCGCAAGCCTGGCTAAGGATTGCCTCAGGAAAGTCAATTTTCAAAGACTGTAACAGGAAATATCTGTAAAAACACTAGCTGAAAACAAGTTAAAGGAACAGAGATTTTAGTGAACACACACACATCAAAGAACCTAGTTTTTGCAAAAATAGTTTGGAAAGGTCACAGACTAATGGAATAACGCAGCCTTCAACAATACAAAAAGAGTAATAAAAAGAAGGAAAAATCCCCAACAAACCCTGAGGAAGGATGAGAATCTGAGTTATAGAGTTACCAATTACATTATTCAAATGTCTCACTTTCAGCAAAAAGTCAGAGGGCATGCAGAGAAACAGTGAAGGGTAACCCACTCAGTGGAAGAAAATAAAAGGACAGGAACCATCTCTGAGGAAGCCCAAACATTGGACCTAGTAGAAAAAGATTTTAAAATAATGGTTCTAAATATAGTAAAAGAGCTAATGGAAAATATGGACAAAGAACTGAAGGAAAACAAGAAAATGATGTATGAACAAAATGAAAAGATCAGCAAAGAGATGGAAGTTATTAAAAAAAAAAAAACAAACCCAAATTCTAGAGCTGAAAAGTAAAATAACAAATAAAAAATTCATTAGAGGGTTCAACATCAGATTTGAGCTGGCAGAAGAAAGGATCAGTGAATGTGAAGATGAGACAATTGAATGATCTAGTTTGAGGAACAGAAAGAAAAAAGAATAGAGAAAAATGAACAGTGCATAAGGGACCTGTTGCACACCAGTAAGTGGACCAGTATACACATAATGAGAGTCCCAGAAAGGAAAAAAGAGAGAAAAGTGCAGAAAGAATATTTGAAAAATTAATGGCTGAGAACTCTCAAATTTGATGAAAAACATCAATCTACACATCCAGGAAACTCAGTGAATTCCAGGTAGGATAAGAGATCCACACTAAAACACAGTATAATCAACCATTAAAAGAATCTTTTATTATTTTTTTTTATTGTGCTTTAAGTGAAAGTTTACAGTTCAAGTTAGTTTCTCACATGAGAATTTATACACACATGGTTATGTGATCCTAGTTGCTCTCCCTAAAATGTGACAGCACATTCCTCTTTTCCACCCTGAATTTCCCACGTCCATTCAACCAGCTCCTGACCCCCTCTGCCTTCTCATCTCACCTCCAGACAGGAGCTACCCATTTAGTCTCATGTATCTACTTGAGCTAAGAAGCACACTCTTCTCAAGTATCATTTTATGTCCTGTAGTCCAGTCTAATCTTTGTCTAAACAGTTGGCCTTGGGAATGGTTTTAGTTTGGGGCTAACAGTCTGGGGGCCGTGTCTTCTGGGGTTCCTCCAGTCTCAGTCAAACCATTAAGTCTGGTCTTTTTACATGAATTTGAGTTCTGCACCCCACTTTTCTCCTGCTCCGTTGGGGACTCTCTGTTGTGTTCCCTGTCAGGGCGGTCCTTGGTAGTCAGGCGCCATGTAGTTCTTCTGGTCTCAGGCTGATGAAGTCTCTGGTTTATGTGGTCCTTTTGTCTCTTTGGGTAATATTTTCCTTGTGTCTTTGGTGTTCTTCATTCTCCTTTGCTCCAGGTGAGTTGGGACCAATTGATGTATTTTAGATGGCCGCTCACAAGCTTCGAAGACCCCAGATGCCACTCACCAAAGTGAGATGCAGAATATTTTCTTAATAAATTTTTGTTATGCCACTTTGCCACCAAAAAAGTCATGTGATTATGTCATTTCTCTGTACCTTAACAGATGTATCTGGGAATTTTCATGGAGTCGAATTTCTTGTTCTTGAGATCTTTTCTAACATTTATGTCTTACTCCGTTGAAAAGACTTTTTGCCTTGTGATGAAAATTGGGAATGTTGTGTTCATTGTAAGTACTGTTCCTTTGAGAGTAAACTACCAGAACAACTCTAGTACCTACTAAAGCTACAGTGGTGTTTTAAGGAAAGTCTAGCTTTTACCTGTTTTTTCTAAAAATACTTATGTCTACAGAAAATGACAACAATGTAATTTTAATATCCTTTGTATGCTTTGTTTTAGGTTGGTACAGAGGTGTGTCAACAAAGAAGCCAAATGTAAAGGTAATAAAAAGTTTATTGTTATCTTTTCTAATGTAGGGGAGGAGCTACCTAGTATATTTGTTTGATACAACAACAATTCTTATTGGCCTTCTTTTACTCTTTTACAATGGCACAGTCTTTATTTCCTATAGTACAGTATCAGATTCTTCTCTGACTTAACAGTATTAAAACGGTTTTTCTAAAGGGACAGAAAATGCAAATATGGTCATAGCTTCAAAGCATATGTTGAAAAATCCTATTTAGGAGATCTAATATTTTTCCTTCAAATAGTTTGATAAAAATAAATTGACTTATTAATAAGCCTGGTACTGTGGAACCATATGATTTGTTAGGTGAATTTATATCAACAATGCAAAATGGAAAAAAAAAAAATGTTTAGATATTTCTCTGTTGAGCATAGTATTCTTGTTAAAATATACATTTAAACAAGAATTATTACAAGTTCAGAATACAAATCTTATATACTAGTATTTATGTTTATTACTAATTAGGATTAATTTGATTAAACGAAATTTTTTTTATTAGCTTTTAAAATACACTTAGAGACTTTTAGAGACTGACTAGATAGTAGTTGTAGCATTCAGAAATACTAGTAAATGAGAAAATGTTTCTTTCTATAACAGTTTTTTAAAAATGCTCAAACCTTAATCTTTTGTTCTCTATAATACTTTGTGGTAAGAAATAATCATTTATAAGGTAGAACTTTACCTATTTTGTCATTTCATAGAAGTGAGATCAAACAGTATTTGTAACTTGTTTTTTCAATAAATATGTTTCTGTGATTTATCAGTGTTGAACATGTAGTTATAATTAAATTTTGCTTCTGTATAGCATCCCATAGTATGAATATACCACAGTTTATCCAGTCTGTATTTCATGAACACTTAGGTTGTTTCCAGATTTTTGGCTGTTAGAAACAAAACTGCTGTAAACATTCTTGAAATGTCTCCTAGTGCACATGTGCAAGACATTCTTTTAGTTACATATTTTCATGAGTACATATTAAAATTGTACAGTTTTAAAGAGAAGCATGGTAAGAAAATATATATTGCTAAAGGATTTTAAGAATGATAGTTTCTTTTCTTTTTAGTCTTCTTGAACAATGGTTTATTTTACAGCATACACTTCTAGGGTAAAACTTACTTTGGCTTTGTAATTTTAGAGACTAAAACAAGTTTTTCAGACATAGTATTATTCTTCTGTTGGTGAAATGTCATGATACATGTGTGTGTGTGTATATATATATACACACACATATACACCACATCCATACATATGTTAGACTCATCAAGAGTAACTTTCTTAAGAACATGAATAAAGCATTAAAGAATAAACAAATAAAATTAAGAAAAAAGAACAAATATTTGATTATAATTTTGTACATTCTAGAAGACATGCTCAGCATAAAGTAAATGAAATTAAACAGAATTTATATTTACTCCCATTTTGTGGTTTGAGGAAAAGCATTTATACATCAAATGTCAGACGGGTGCCTAGGATTCTTCCAGATAGAAACAGGGCTTTATAGAACTTTTACATAGCAAAAGCAGAGGTAAAACAGTGTGAAATTGCAAAACATGTTTGGGGAATGGCAAGTTGTCCAAGCTGGCTAGAGCATAGTATGGGATAGTGATAGATGGTAGGACAAGAAAGATAGGTTGAATCCATATTTAAAGAATTCTGTATGTCAAAGAATACAAGGAATGCTTTGGAATTTGAATTTTATCTTTCTGGCAACAAAGGATCTGTCATTTAAAGGAGGCATGGAGACATTGTCACCACATAGTCCCCAAAAAACCCAAACATGTTGGTGTCAAAAGGAGCCCTGGTGATGCAGTGGTTAAAGTGCTTGGCTGCTAATTGAAAGGTGGGTGTTTCGAACCCACCAGCAGTTCCACGGGAGAAAGATGTGGCAGTCTGCTTCCACAAAGATTTACAGCCTTGGAAACCCTGTGGGGCAGTTCTGCTCTGTCCTGTAGGGCCACTATGAGTCAGAATCGACTCCATGGCAGTGGGTGTGGTTTTTGAGTTTGGTTATCTTTGAGTCAACTGCCACATCTTTCTCCCATGGAGTGGCTAGTGGGTTCAAACCTCTAACCTTTTGGTTAGCAGCTGAGTGCTTAACCACTGTACCACCAGGGCTCCTTCCATGCAGTATAGTATAACTATAAAATAGGGTTTATTGGAGAAACACTAATAAATAAACACCTGTTAAAGGTATATATTGAAATATTTATGGATACACTGATATGATACCTAAAATCTGGTCTAAAATACTGGCATCAGACAAAATAAGTGTGTGTGTGGGATAGACGAATCAAGATTTGCAAAACGTTGATAATTGTTGAGTTGTTCATAGAGGTTCATTGTACTGTTCTCTCTAGTTTTGTGTGTTTGAAATGGGGATAATACTGTCACATATCTGATAAGATTGTTGTGAGGAATCAATGAGCTTATATGAAGCCTTTAACACAGTGACTAGCACATGATATGAGTACAGTAAATAGTTGCTGCTACTGCTATTACAACTTCACTGCAACAACACAGAGCTGAAAATGAGACTCTAAAGACTGCCAAACCTACGAGGGCATAGAAAGAGGAACTTACAAAAAGAGTCTGAGAAATAGAAGTTATAGTTGACTAGGGCGAGGAATGCTAAAAAGACAGGGAAATGATGGTTTCAAGTACTGTGGAGTAGTCTAGTCTAGCGAGTACTGAATAGAGGCCAATGTGTTTGACAATTAGAAGGCCATTGATGATTTTTAAGAGAATCCCATTCAATAGGATGGTCATGAGAAAACACCAGAGTCCAGTGAGTTGATGAGTATTTCAGAAGATAGAGATGTTGTCACAGTAGATTGTGGGTGAAAGGAAGGAGATACAGAATCTAGGGAATATAAGATCATAGTGGTAGATTTGGGAGTTGAGGACTGATGAACTTTTTTTACTTCATTTATGTAAAATTCTGGAAAATGCCAATAATTTATAATATCTTAAAGCATTCAGTGATTGCCTGCCGTAGTGGTAAAGGGAGGGATGGATAGAGGTGAAAAGAGTGTGAGGAAATTTGGGGGGATGATAGAAATATTATTTTAATTGTGCACATGGTTTTAGTGGTGTATACATATGCCAAAAGGAATAAAATTCTACGCTTTAACCATGTGTAGTTTATGGCACCATAGGTATAATTCAGTAACATTGAATTATTGAATTGTAAAAAAAATCATTATATGTTTTTTATATCAAACCCTGAAAATTTCATTTTGCAGTCATTTTATCTGAGAGTTATTGTTTAGGTTTTTCAGTTTACTTTCTAAGCTGCAGTGTGTTCATTTTGATACAGACTTGGTACAAAATCAGGTGATACTGAGACATAATCCTATACTTTTTTTTTAAATGAAAACTCTAGGTATCCCCAATGAACATTCCCCTAACTGAAAACTGTTTAAAAAGTGACTTTTCAAAAAGTCAGTTATTATCCAGTATTGGGATTTTGTGTGTTTATGATTTGGAATTTACCTGATAATCTCATTTTGCTAGTACTCTATGGATGGACCCTTATTGTTATATGTTTCTGTTGGGGTTAGTGGGGAGAAGATGGTGGGAGTTGAAGCAAGTGAAGGCTAGGTGATATTGTATGTCAGATTTCTTTGTTGTTTATCAGGAAGTTCCCATGACCATCTCCATGTTTGATGATCTCCCGAGTTTGATGATAGGAGGACTCATAGGACTCAGCATATGGTTATATTCACAGTTAGAAGTTATGACGTTGAAAAGATACTGAGTAAAATCAGTAAAGGGAAAGGTACCTGGGGCAAACTCTGAGGGAAAAGAGTGCAAGGCTTCAAGGGTTCTTTCCCTGTGGACTCACACAGGATGTGCTTAATTTTCCCAGTAATAAGTTTGTGAGAACATCAGTGAAATGTTGCCACACAGGGAAGCTTATTTGAGACTTGGTGCTCAGAGTTTTTATTGGCAAATAGTGATATAAGGGAGCCCTGGTGGCGCAGTGGTTAAGCATTTGGCTGCTAACCAAAAGGTTGGCAGTTCGAATCCACCAGCTGCTCCTTTGGAACCCTGTATGATATTTCTACTCTGTCCTGTAGGGTCACTATGAGTCGGAATCGACTAAACAGCAAGAGGTTAGGTTTTTTGTTGTTTTTTCTTTTTTTGGTGACAGGCAGACTCCACTTAGAACGTAACAGAAATTCTCAGATTCCCAGCAAGAAAGTTGATATTCAACATAAACCATATTGATGTTCAAACAGTTTAGGTACAGTGAGCCATTCTTACTAGTTAATGGTGGGAACTCTGCTGAAATCTAAGTTTCTAGGTGCCAGTCAAGGGCCAACCTTGCTGGCAATCTTTTCAAGAATAGCAGTTTTGGCCTGCTATGTTAACCCACCACGTGTCTGTCAGTTTGTTGTACTGTGGTGGCTTGCATGTTGCTGTGATACTGGAAGCTTTGCCACCAGTATTTCAAATACCAGCAGGGTCACCCTTGGTGTACGGGCTTCAGCAGAGCTTCTAGACTAAGACAGTCTAGGAAGAAGGATCTGGTGATCTAATTCTGAAAGAATTGGCCATTAAAAACTTTATGAATAGTGGCAGAACATTGCCTGATACAGTGCCAGAAGATGAGCCCCTCCGGTTGGAAGACACTCAAAATACGACTAGGGTAGAGCTGCCTCCTCAAAGTAGAGTCGGCCTTAATGATGTGGATGGAGTCAAGCTTTTGGGACCTTCATTTGCTGATGTGGCATGACTCAAAATGAGAAGAAACAGCTATAAATATCCATTAATAATCACAACGTGGAATGTATGAAGTATGAATCTAGGAAAAGTGGAAGTTGTCAAAAATGAAATGGAATGCGTAAAGATCGATCGATATTCTAAGCATTAGTGAGCTGCAGTGGACTGGTATTGGCCATTTTGAATCAGACAGTCATATGGTCTGCTATGCCAGGAATGACAATTGAAGGCATCACGTTCACCATCAAGAAGAACATTTCAAGATTTATCCTGAAGTACAATGATGTCAGTGATAGGACAATTTCATTATACGATTATAATTCAAATTTATGCACCAACCACCAAAGCCAAAGATGAAGAAATTGAAGATTGTTACCAACTTCTGCAGTGTGAAATTGATCAAACATGCAATCAAGATGCAGTGATAATTACTGGTGATTGGAATGCGAAAGCTGAAAATGAAGAAGGCTTAGTAGTTGCAAAATACGGCGTTGGTGATAGAAATGACGCTGGAGATCACATGATAGAATTTTGCAAGACCAACAACTTCTTCATTCCAAATACCTGTTTTAAACAACACAAATGGCAGCTATACATATGGACCTTGACAGATGGAATACACAGGAATCAAATTGACTAGAAATGTGGAAATAAACAGAAGAGCTCAATATCATCAGTCAGAGCAAGACCAGGGGCTGACTGTGGAACAGACCATCAGTTGCTAATATGCAAGTTGAAGAAAATTAGAACAAGTTCACAAGAGCCAAAGTATGACTCAAATTTAGAGACCATCTCAAGAATAGATTTGACACACTTAACACTAGTAACTGAAGACCAGATGAGTTGTGGAATGACATCAAGGACATCATACATTAAGAAAGCAAGAGGTCATTAAAAAGACAGGAAAGGAAGAAAAGACCAAAATGGATGTCAGAAGAGCCTCTGAATATTGCTCATGAATGTAGAGTAGCTGAAGCAAAAGGAAGAAATGATGAAGTAAAAGAGCTGAACAGAAGTTTTCAAAGGGTGGCTTGAGAAGATAAAGTATTATGAGACATGTGCAAAGATCTGGAGATAGAAAGCCAAAAGGGAAGAACACGCTTGGCATTTCTCAAGCTGAAAGAACTGAAGAAAAAATTCAGTCCTCAAGTTGCAATTTTGAAGGATTCTGTGGAGAAAATATTAAATGGCTCAGGAAGCCTGAAAAGAAGATGGAAAAAATACAGAGTCACTATACCAAAAAGAATTGGTGAATGTTCGACCATTTCAGGAGGTAACATATGATCAGGAACCAGTAGTACTGAAGGAAGAGGTCCAAGCTGCACTGAAGGCATTGGCGAAAAACAAGGCTCCAGGAATTGATGGAATTCTAGTTGGGATATTTCAACAAACAGATGTCATGCTGGAAGCGCTCACTCATCTACGCCAAGAAATTTGGAAGACAGCTACCTGGTCAACCACCTGGAAGTGATCCGTATTTGTACTCATTCCAAAGAAAGGTGATCCAACAGGATGTGGAAATTATCAAACAATATCATTAATATTATTACACCCAAGTAAAATTTTGCTGAAGGTCATTCAAAAGCAGTTGCAGCAGTACTGCTAAAAATTCAAGCTGGATTTAGAAGAGGACATGGAATAAGGAATATCATTGCGGATGTGATATGGATCCTGGCTGAAAGTAGACAGTACCAGAAAGATATTTACCTGCGTTTTATTGACTTTGCAGAGGCACTTGATTGTGTGGATCATAACAGGTTATGGGTAACATTGTAAAGAATGAGAATTCCAGAACCCTTAATTGTGCTCATGAGAAACCTGTACTTAGACCAAGAGACAGTCATTCGAACAGAACAGGGGCATACTGTGTGGTTTAAAGTCAGGAAAGGTGCATCAGGGTTGTATCCTTTCACCATACTTATTGAATCTGTATGCTGAGCAAATAATCCAAGAAGCTGGACTGTGTGAAGAAGAACGTGGCATCAGGATTGGAGGAAGATTTATAAACAATCTGTGATACGTAGATGACACAACCTTGCTTGCGGAAAGTGAAAAAGTCATGAAACACTTACTGATGAAGATTAAAGACCACAGCCTTCAGTATGGATTATATCTCAACATAAAACAAAAACCCTCACAGCTGGACAACTGGACCAGTAAGCAACATCATGATAAACGGAGAAAAGGTTGAAGTTGTCAAGGATTTCATTTTACTTGGCGCCACAATCAACACCCATGGAAGCAGCAGTCAGAAAATCAAAAGACATTGCATTGGGCAGATCTGCTGCAAAAGACTCTTTCAAGTGTTAGAAAGCAGAGATGTCACCTTGAAGACTAAGGTGCACCTGACCCAAGCCATGATGTTTTCAGTCAGCTCATAGGCATGTGAAAGCTAGACAAGAATAAGGAAGAGCAAAGAATTGCTGCCTTTGAATTACGGTGTTAGTGAAGAATATTGAATATATACCATGGACTGCCAGAAGAAGGAACAAATCTGTCTTGGAAGAAGTACAACCAGAATGCTCCTTAGAAGCAATGGTGGCGAGACTTCGTTTCACATATTTTGGACATATCAGGAGGGTCCAGTCCCCGGAGAAGGATATCATGATTGGTAAAGTAGTTGTTGTTAGGTGCCTTTGAGTCAGTTCCGACTCATCGTGACCCTATGTACAAGAAAAGGAAACACTGCCCAGTGTTGCACCATCTTCATGATCATTGTTATGCTTGAGCCCATGTTGCATCCACTGTGTCAGTCCATCTCATTTTAAGTCTTCCTCTTTTTTGCTGACCAGAAGATTTCAAAGGGCAGCTCCGGAAGATAAAGTAAAGTAGTATGGTGATACGTGGTAGAGGGTCAGCCAAAAAGAAGAAGACCCTCAACAAGATGGATTGACACAGGGGCTGCAACAGTGGGCATAACAGCAGTTTCAGGGATGGCACAGGACTGAGCAGTCTTTCATTCTGTTGTACATAGAGTGGCTGTGAGTCAGAACTGACTCAACGGCACCTAACAACAACAAGAATATGGACAGTTAGGTTGTTCTCACCTTTTGGCTGTTATGAATAATACTACAATGAACACTGGTGTACAAATATCTGTTTGAGTCCCTGCTTTCAATTTTTAGGGTACCTAGAAGTAGAATTGGCTGGGTTATATGGTAGATCTATGTTTAATTTTTTGAGGAACCACCATACTGTTTTCCACAGTGGCTGCACTATTTTACATTTTTACCAGTAATGGACCAGCGTTCCAATTTCTCCATATCTCTCCACACTTATTTTTCATTTTTCTGATGACAGCCATCCAGTGTGTGTGCTGTGGTATCTCATTGTCGTTTTGATTTGGAGACAGATCCAGTCGTCCTGGTGCTAGTGATTGAAGAGACTATTCTTTTCTCTTGGACGGTGTCATGGATTGAATTATGTCCCCCCAAAAATGTGTGTATAAATTTAGCTGGGCCATGATTCCTGGTATTGTGTGATTTTCCTATATGTTGTAAATCCTCCCTCTATGATGTTAATGAGGGAGGATGGGTGGCAGTTGTGTTAGTAAGGCGGGACTCAGTCTACATGATTGGATTGTGTCCTGAGGCAGTCTCTTGACATATAAGAGAGGGAAGTGAGCATAGAGACAGGGGGACCTCATACCACCAAGAAAGCAGTGCCAGGAGCAGAGCGTGTCCTTTGGACCTGGGGTCCCTGTTCAGAGAAGCTCCTAGTCTGGGGGAACACTGATGAATAGAAGGCCAATGGAGAGAGAAAGCCTTCTTCTGGAGCTGATGCCCTGAATTTGGACTTTTAACGTACTTTACTGTGAAGAAATAAATTTCTCTTTGTTAAAGCCATCCGCTTGTGGTATTTCTGTTGTAGCAGCACTAGATGGCTAAGACAGATGGACTTAGCACCCTGATCAAAAATCAGTTGGCCATAGATGTATGGGCTTATTTTTATACCTCAGTTCATTTCCATTAGTGTATGTGTCTATCAGTGTACCAGTATGAGACTGTTTTAATTAGTATAGTAATGTGTTTTGAAATGGGGAAGTGTGAGTCTTCCGACTTTGTTTTTCTTTTTTAAGATTGCTTTGGCTACTTGAGGCCTCTTGCAAATCCATGTAAATTTGAGTGTTGGCTTTACTGTTTATGAAAAGAAGGCTGTTGGAATTTTGATAAGGATTGCTTTGAATCTGTAGATTGCTTTGGATAGTGTCTTAATTATCTAGTGCTGCTATAACAGAAATAGTCAAAAGCAGATGGCTTTAACAAACAAATGTATTCTCTCACAGTTTAGGAGGCTATGAGTCTGAATTCATGGAGCTAGCTTTAGGGAAAGACTTTCTCTGTCTGTCAGCTTTGGGAGAAAGTCCTTGTCATCAATCTTGCCCTGGTGTAGGAGCTTCTCATTGCAGGGACCCCAGGTCCAAAAGATACTCTACACTCCTGGCTCTTCTTTCTCAGTGGTAATGAGGTCCCTCTCCTCTCTGCTCACTTCTCTCTCTTAAAAAAATCTCTAAAGAGATTGACTCAAGATACAACCTAGTCCTATAGATGGTGTCCTGCATCATTAACATCATCGAGGTTAGGATTTACAACATACAGGATAATTGCATCAGATCACAAAATAGAGGACAGCCACAAAATACTGAGAATCATAGCCTAGCCAAGTTGACATATTTTTGGGGAACAGAATTCAGTCCGTAACAGATAGTATTGACATTGTTAAGCCTTTCAATCCTTGATCATGCAGTAGCTTTCCATTTATTTAAATCTTTAGTTTTTCTCAGTAATGTTTAATAGTTTTCAGTGTACAAATATTTCACCTTTCTGGCTGAATGTATGCCTAGGTATTTATTGTTTTAGATACTATTGTAAATGAAGTTTTTAAAAAAATTTCCTTTTCAGATTGCTCATTTCTGTTGTATAGAAACCCACTGATATTTGTATGTTTAACCTTACAACTTTGCTGAAAATTGTTTATTGTTTCCAGTAGTTCAACAACAATGGGTAGTATCTTTCTTATGGATTCTTTGGGATTTTCTCTATATAAAATCATATCATTTGTGAATAGGGATAATTTTACTTCTTACTTCTTGATTTGGATACCTTTTATTACTTTTTCTTGCTTAATTGCTATGGCTAGAACTTCTAGTACCATATTGAATAGCAGTGGTGAGAGTGGGTATGCTTGTCTTGTTCTTGATCTTATGGGAAAATCTCTCAGTCTTTCTCCATAGAGTATGGTATTAGCTACGAGGTGTTCACAGATGTTCTTTATTATAAGTTCCCTTCTATTCCTACTTTGTTGAGTGTTTTCATCATGGAAGGGCATTAGATTATGTCAAGTGACTTTTCTGCATCAGTTGAGATTATCATGTGGTTCTTTTCCTTTGTTCTATTGATGTGGCATATTATGTTGTTTTAGAGTTTTTTTTTTTTTTTTATCATATCTTTGACATTGGTGTCAGGGTAATGCTGACCTCATAGAATGAGTTAAGAAGCATCCCTCCCTCTTCTATTTTTTGAAAGAGTTTTAAGGATTGGTGTAAATTATTCTTTAAATGTTTAATAAAATTTAATTAGTAAAGCCATCTAAAAGTCCAGGACTTTACTTTGTGCAGAGGTTTTTGATTATTGATTCAGTCTCTTCACTTTTTATGGGTCTCTTAGATTTTGTATTTCCCCTTGAGTCAATTTAGTTTACGTATTTCTAGGAATTTGTCCTTTTCATCTCAGTTACCTAACTTATTAGCATACAACTGCTTGTGGTATTCTCTTATGGTCCCTTTTATTTCTGTAGGATCAATTGCTGTGTCCCTGCTTTCATTTCTGTTTAGTTATTTGCGTCTTCTCTTTCTTCTTTGTCCAGCTAAGGTTTTTTTTACAATCTTTTCAAAGAACTGACTTCTGGTTTTGTTATCTCTATTATTTTTCTATTTTTTATTTCATTTATTGATACTCTGATTTTATTTATTCTCCTCCTTCTGGTAGCTTTGGGTTCATTTGGCTCTTTTTCTAGTTGTAAAGTTGGGTTATTGATTTGCTATCTTTTTTAATTAGGCATTTATTGCTGTAAATTTCCCTCTGAATACTGCCTTCACTGCATCCCATAAGTTTTGGTATGTTGTGCTTTAATTTTCATTTGACTGTGTTTGCTGATTTCTCTCTTGATTTCATTTTGACCCATTGGTGGTTTAATAGGGTGTTGTTTAATTTCCACACATTTGTGTTTTCCTTCTGTTATTAATTTCTAATTTCATTCTATTGTGGTCAGAGAAATTAGTTTGTATGATTTTAATCCTTTAAAATTTTTGAGACTTTTTTTGTGACCTAGCATTGGGACTATCCTGGAGAAAGATCCATTTGTACTAGAGAAGAATGTGTGTTCTTCTGATATTGGGTAGAATGTTCTATACATGTTTGTTAGTTCTAGTTCTTTTATATTGTTATCCAAATCATGTTTCCTTATTGATCTTCTTTATGCATGTTCTTGAACTGTTGAAAGTGGTTTATTGAAGTCTCCTACTCTTATTATAGAAGGAATAAAAACCAAGCCAAACCCATTGCTGTTGAATTGATTCTGACTCAGGAACTCTGGAATTTTCTACTGGCTGCTTTCCATGACTATATGCTGCTTTTGAAAGTTCTAAATCCTGCAAGAAACTCTCACACCAGTTTTTCTCCTTCAGCCCTTAGAAGGCTATTGTATGTTTCAGTTATACTAATTAGTCCCAGGTGATCAAGGATGGCTACACCAGTGAGTGTTACTCAGTGTTTTCCCCCCTACCCCGTCCCAGAGGAGCATGAAGCCTGGCTGAAGCTGTAGGACCATGCTTCTTTGGTCCTTCAGGCAGCCCCCAGACAGATATGAACAGACACACACTATAGTCCATCAGCAAATGCAAAGATTGTTTCACACACTGCTGAGCTAAAGAGTGGGCCCCTCTCTGTCAGCATAGTCCATGGTTTGCCGCCAATGTTGCCAGCACAGCCAAGGCCCTGCTGTTGCAAAAGAGGGTGGGAGAAAAACCTCTACAGTAGAAAGAAACATTTTCCTACTGTTTGAAAGTCGTATTTTTCTTGATTTAGCGTTCACTTAGATGCTGTAACTATTTGACTGTCATCTAGAGTTATGGTACCATTGATTTACCTGTTTGCTTTTTTTTTCTGATTTTGTTGTGGGAAGATGGAGTGTGAAGCTACTTATGCTGCCATCTTGCCTGTCTCGCCTCTGTTTCGTTGTTTTTCTTTTCTAGTAGTGTTTTTGTCTAGCTTTGGTAGCAGATTAATGATGACCTCATAGAATGAGTTGGAAGTACTTCTTTCTGTTCAGTTTTTTGGAAGAGGTTGGGAAGGATTGTGTTAATTTTTCAGATGTTTTGTAGAGTTCACTTGTGAAGCCATCTGATCCTGGACTTTTCTTTGCTTGGGAGATTTTGGTTACTGACACAATCTCCTTTTTTATAGGTCTGTTCAAATTTTTCATTTCTTCTTGAGTTTGGTTTGGTAGATTTGTGTGTTTCTAGGAATTTTAAAATTTCATCTAGGCTATTTAATTTGTTAGTTTAGGATTGTTGATAGTATTCTCTTATAATTCTTTAAATTTCTCTGATATCAGTAGTAATGCCCCCAGTTTCATTTCTGAGTTTAGTAATTTGAGTATTTTCTCTCTTATTTTTTTAGTCAATCTTCCTAAAGGTTTGTCAGTTTTGTTGATGTTTTTCAAAGAACCAACCTTTGGTTTCATTAATTTTTCTGTATTTCATTTATCTCCCTTCTGTTCTTTATTATTTCCTTACATCTGCTAGCTTTGGGTTTAGTTTATTCTTCTTTTTTGACTTTTGTAATGTGTATCCTTAGATTATTGATTTGAGATTTTTCTTCTTTTTAAATATATGTGTTTACAGCTCTACCTTGTTAGCACTGGTTTTATTGCATGCCATAAGATTTAGTATGTTGTGTTTTGTTTTCATTTGTCTCAAGGTATTTTAAAATTTCCCTCATGATTTCTTCTTTGACTCATTGGTTGTTTAAGAGTATGTTGTCTAATTTCCACATATTTGTGAACTTTTGAGTTTTTCTTTTGTTAATGCTTTGTAGTTTCATTCTGTTGTGATCTGAAAATGTACTTTGTATGGTTTTAATCTTAAATTTATTCAAAGTTGTTTCGTGGACTAACATGGTTAATTCTGGAGAATATTTGATGTGTACTTGAGATGGATGTGTGTTCTGCTTACGTTGGATGGTGTCTTCTTTATGTGTCTTTTACATCTAATTTGTTTATAGTGTTTTTCAGGTTCTTAGTTTTTTTTCTTTTTTTTAATTGTTCTTCTGTCTGGCTGTTCTATCCATTATTGAAAGTGGAAGATTCAAGTCTCTTACTATATTATTTTAGAACTGTCTATTTCTCCCTTCAATTCTGTCAGTTTTTTTGCTTCATGTATTTTGGGGCTCAGCTGTTATGTGCATATACATTTATAATGGTTGTATTTTCTTGCTTTATTTAAACTCTTATGAATATGTAACATCCATATTTGTCTCTTATAACCTTTTCTGATTTTGAGCCGAATTTGTCTAGCAATAATGTAACCACCCCAGCTTTCTTTTGGTTGTTATTTATGTAACTTCTCATCCTTTTACTTCCAACCTCTGTGTGTCCTTATATCTAAATTAGCGTCTTGTAGACAGTATATATATTAATCCTGATTTTTATCCAGTCTTCTAGTCTCTGCCTTTTAATAGATTTTAGTCCATCTGCACTAAGTGTGATTACTGATAAAGGAGGATTTTCTTCCTCTATTTATTTATTTATTTTTTGAGTTTTTTTTTTTTTTTTAATTAATTAATTTTTTTATTGTACTTCAGGTGAAGGCTTACAGAACAAATAGTTTCTCATGAAACAGAAGTACACATGTTGTTTTATGACATTGGTTAACAACCCCACAACATATCAACCCTCTAACTTCTCAACCTTTTTTTCTTTTGGTGAAAATTGCACAAAGCCAAAGATACACCATTTCAAAAATTTCTGCATGCACAGTTCAGTGACATTGACTACGCTCTTCCAGTTGTGCTGTTATTCTCACTTAAGATGAAGGGTTACAGAACAAAATAGTTTCTCATTTAACAGTTACTACAAATGTTGCCCTATGACAATGGTTAACAATCTCACAACTCATCAACAATATCCTTACTCAATCTTGGGTTCCCTATCACCAGCTTCCTTGTCCCCTTCTGCCTTCTGGCCCTTTTCACTGGACTCCTGTACCTCGTTAGTCTCATTTGGTTTTACGGGGCTGTCCACTCCCAGGCTGAACGGTGAAACTCGGAGATAACTTCACCACTGAGCTAAAAGGGTGTCTGGGGGCCACACTCTCGGGGCTTCTCCAGTCTTCTTTAGGCCAGTAAATCTGGTCTTTATTGTGGGTTAGAATTATGTTCTACATCCTTTTCCAGATCTGTCCAGAACCCTCTGCTGTGATCCCAGTCAGAGCAGTCAGTGGTGGTAGCCAGGCACCATCTAGCTGTACTGGACTCGGTCCGGTGGAGGCCTTGGTAGCTGCGGACAATTAGTCCTTCGGACTGATCTTTTCCTTGTATCGTGTTCTCTTCATTCTCCCTTGCTCCCGAAGGGATGAGACCAGTGGAGTATCTTAGTTGGCCGCTCACAGGCTTTTAAGACCCCAGACACTACTCACCAAGGTAGAATGTAGAGCACTGTCTTTATAAGCTGTGTCATGCCAATTGAGCTAGATGTTCCCTGAGACCATGGTCCCCAGAGCCCTGTGCCCAGCCATTCAGTCCCTTAGGGAGTTTGGATGTGTCTTTGGGGCTTCCATGATCTTTCCTTGTATAGGTTGTGCTAGTTTCTCCTGTATTGTGTACTGTCTCACCCTTCACCCAAAATACCACTTATCTATTGTCTATTTAATATTTCACCCCCTACCCCTCCCATCCCTGGTAACCAACAAAGATTGTTGCATTTTGTGTGTGAACTTTTTCATGGGTTTTTACAGTAGAGGTCTCATATTTGTCCTTTTGTGATTGACTTATTTCACTCAGCATAATGTACTCCAGTTTCATCCATGTTATGAGATGCTTCACAGATTCATTGTTGTTCTTTCTCGTTGCATAGTACTCCACTGTGTGTATGTACCATAGTTTGTTTATCCATTCATCTGTTGATGGGCATCTAGGTTGTTTCCATCGTTCTGCTATTGTGAACAATGCTGCCATGAACATAGGTGTGCATATGCCTATTCGAGTGACGACTCTTATTTCTCTAGGATATATTCCTAGGAGTGGAATTGCTGGATCGAATGGTATGTCTGTTTCTAGCTTTCTGAGGAAGTACCATATCATTTTCCAAAATGGTTGTATCATTTTGCATTCCCACCAGCAGTGCATAAGAGTTCTGATCTCCCTGCAGCTCCCCCAGCATTTGTTATTTCCAGTGTTTTTGATTGGTGCCAGTAATGCCGGGGTGAGGTATCTCATTGTGATTTTAATTTGCATTTCTCTAATGGCTAGTGATTGCGAGCATTTCCTCATGTGTCTGTTGGCCATTGAATGTCTTCTTTGGTGAAGTGTCTGTTCATTTCCTTTGCCCATTTTTTAATAGGATTATTTGTCTTTTTGTTGTAGAGGTGTTGGATTTTCTTGTAGATTATGGAGATTAGACCTTTGTCTGACTTGTACTGTCCAAAAATTTTTTCCCAGTCTGTAGGTTCTCTTTTTACTCTTCTGGTGAAGTCTTTTGAAGAGCATAGGTGTTTGATTTTTAGAAGATCCCAGTTATCTAGCTTATCTTCGGGGGTTTGTGCGTTGATGGTTATGGTTTGTATCCCGTTAATGCCGTGTATTAAGGCCTGAAGTGTTGGTCCTGTTTTTTCTTCTATAAACTTTATAGTTTTAGGCTTTATGTTCAGGTCTTTGATCCACTTTGAATTAGTTTTTGTATATGGCGTGAGGTATGGGTCCTGTTTCATTTTTTTGCAGATGACTATCCAGTTTTGCCAGCACCATTTGTTAAAAAGACTGTCTTTTCCCCTTGTGATGGACTTTGGGCCCTTGTGGAAGATCAGGTGACCGTAGGCGGATGGATTTACATCTGGGTTCTCAATTCTGTTCCATTGGTCAATGTATCTGTCGCTGTACCAGTACCAGGCTGTTTTGACTACTGTAGCTGTATAGTAGGTTCTGAAATCAGGTAGTGTGAGTCCTCCAACTTTATTCTTCTTCTTCAGTAGTGCTTTACTTATTTGGGGCTTCTCCTCTTTCCATATAAAGTGAATGATTAGTTTTTCCATCTCTTTGAAGAATGTTGTTGGTATTTGGATCGGTATTGCGTTGTATTTGTAAATTGCTTTGGGTAGAATTGTCATTTTCACAATGTTGAGTCTGCCTATCCATGAGCATGGTATGTCTTTCCATTTATGTAGATCCCTTTGGGTTTCTTGCAGTAGTGTTTTGTAGTTTTCTTTGTATAGGTCTTTTACATCCCTGGTTAGATTTATTCCTAAGTATTTTATCTTTTTAGGGGCTATTGAAAATGGTATTGTTTTCCTGATTTCCTTTTCATCGTTCTTCTTAGTGGTGTATAGGAATCCATCTGATTGTTGAATGTTTATCTTGTATCCTGCTACTCTGCTGAATCTTTCTATTAGTTCCAGTCGATTTCTTGTGGAGTCTTGAGGGTTTTCTGTGTATGGTATCATATCGTCTGCAAACAGGGACAGTTTAACTTCTTCATTGCCAATTTGGATGCCCTTTATTTCTTTTTCTTGCCTTATTGCTCTAGCTAGAACTTCCAGCACAATGTTAAATAGGAGTGGTGATAAAGGGCATCTTTGTCTTGTTCCTGTTTTCAAGGGGCATGTTTTCAGCCTCTCTCCATTAAGAATGATGTTGACTGTTGGTTTTGCATAGATGCTCTTTATTACGTTGAGAAATTTCCCTTCTATACCTATTTTATTGAGAGTTTTTATCAGGAATGGGTGTTGGACTTTGTCAAATGCCTTTTCTATGTCAGTTGAGATGATCATGTGAATCTTTTCTTTCCTTTTATTTATGTGGTGGATTGTGTTGATTGATTTTCTAATGTTAAACCATCCTTGCATACCTGGTATGAATCCTACTTGGTCGTGGTGTATTATTTTTTTGATATGATGCTGAATTCTATTGGCTAGAATTTTGTTGAGAATTTTTGCATCTATATTCATGAGAGATATTGGTCTGTAATTTTCTTTTTTTATGATGTCTTTGCCTGGTTTTGGTATCAGCGTTATGCTGGCTTCATAGAATGAATTTGGAAGTGTTGCTTCCTCTTCTATGCTCAAAAATAGCTTGAGTAGAACTGGTACAAGCTCTTCTGTAAAAGTTTTGTAGAATTCTCCAGTGAAGCCATCTGGGCCAGGGCTTTTTTTGGTTAGGAGTTTTTTTTATTACCTTTTCAATCTCTTCTCCTGTTATGGGTCTGTTCAGATTTTCAACATCACTTTGTTGTAGTTTGGGTAGGCCGTGTGTTTCTAGAAATTTATCCATTTCCTCTAGGTTTTCAAATTTGTGGAATATAGTTTTTCATACTATTCTGTTATAATCCTTTTTATTAGTTGGGTATGTTGTAATGTCCCCCATTTCATTTCTTATTTGGGTTATTTGTGTCCTCTGCTGTTTTTCTTTTGTCAGTCTGGCCAGTGGTTTGTCGATTTTGTTGATTCTTTCAAAGAACCAACTTTTGGTTTTGTTGATTCTTTCTATTGTTTTTCTGTTCTCTATTTCATTTATTTCTGCTCTGATCTTTACTATTTCCTTTCTTCCGGTGGTTGTAGGCTTTTTTTGCTGTTCTCTTTCTATTTGTTTGAGTTCTGTAGTTAATGTTTTGATTTTGTCCCTTTCTTCTTTTTTGATATGTGCATCTATTGCTATAAATTGTCCTCTGAGGACTGCCTTTGCTGTGTCCCAGAGGATTTGGTATGATGTGTTTTCATTCTCATTTGATTCTAGGAATTTTTTGATTCCATCTCTGATTTCTTCTATTACCCACTGATATGTAAGCAGGGAATTATTCAGTTTCCATGTAGTTGATTTTTTTCCCTTGCTCTTTCTGTTGTTAATTTCTACCTTGACGGCATTGTGGTCAGAGAAGATACTTTGAATTATCTCCGTGTTTTGGATCTTGTTGAGGATTGATCTGTGGCCTAAGATGTGGTCTATTCTGGAGAACGTTCCATGTGCATTGGAAAAGAATGTGTACTTTGCAGCGGTTGGATGGAGTGTTCTATATATGTCTATGAGGTCAAGTTGGCTGATTGTGCCCTTTATGTCTTTTGTATCTTTGCTGAGTTTCTTCTTAGTTGTTCTGTCCTTTACTGAGAGTGGTGTGTTGAAGTCTCCTACTATTATTGTGGAACTGTCAATTTCTCTTTTCAGTGTTGTTAGAGTTTGTTTTATGTATTTTGGAGCCCTGTCATTGGGTGCGTAGATGTTTATTATGGTTATGTCTTCATGATGGATCGTCCCCTGAATCATTATATAGTGTCCTTCTTTGTCTTTTATGGTAGATTTCGTTTTAAAATCTATCTTATCTGAGATTAGAATTGCCACTCCTGCTCTTTTTTGGTAGTTGTTAGCTTGATATATTTTTTTCCAACCTTTGACTTTTAATAAATTCACATCTTTGTTTCTAAGGTGTGTGTTCTGTAGATAGCATATTGATGGATCCTGTTTTCTTATCCATTCTGTGACTCTCCGTCTCTTTATGGGTGCATTGAGTCCATTTACATTCAGTGTAATTATTGATAGATGTGGGTTAGTTGCTGTCATTTTGTAGTGCTGTTTTTTATGGTGCTGACGTTTTCTTTGTTCTTCTTACTCTCTTGTGCTGAGTTAGTTTTGTTTGTGGATTTTTTTTTCATTTCTTTTGTTTTTGTATGTTTTGGTTTTGCCGAGACTTTATGTTTTTCCTCTTTTTTTTAATGAGTATGTTTGTTAACTTTCTTTGTTGTTACCATAAATTTTACCCTTATTTTTCTAAGTTTGAAACAGTCTGCCATTACTTGGTATTGCCTTGCCTTCCTCTCCATTAGAAGGTTCCGTACCTATGCCGTTTATTCCCTCTTTTATTGTTTTGATGTTGTTGTCATTTACTGATTAACTGCTCTGATTCCCTGTTGTATTTCTTCTGGTTTTGGATAGCCCTTGAGAGTTCATTTTCTAGATTGGTATCTGGCTGGTAAGAGCCTGAGTCCTAGGTTCTGCCTGTGAGCTGAAGCTATTTGTCCTCAGATCGAAGAACTCGCTTTAATAATTCTTGTAAGTTTGGTTTGACTTTTACATATTCCCTTAGTTTCTGTTTATCTGGAAATGACCTAATTTCACCATCAAATTTGAAAGAGAGTTTTGCAGGATATATTATTCTTGCGTGGCAGTTTTTTTCTTTCAAGATTTTATATATGTCATCCCATTGCCTTCTTGCCTGTATGGTTTCTGCCAGATAATCTGAGCTTAATCTTATTGTTTCTCCTCTGTATGTGACTTCTTGTTTTTCACGAGCTGCTCTCAGTCTTCTTTGTTTGTCTTTGGTTTTGGCGAGTGTGAATATGATATGCCTTGGTGATTTTCTTTTGGGGTCTCTCTTATATGGGGTTCGTTGAGCTTCTTTGATGGGGTTCGTTGAGCTTCTTGGATGGCCAGCTTTTCATCTTTCATGATATTGGGGAAGTTTTCTGTCAGCAGTTCCTCAATGATCCTCTCTATGTTTTCTGTTTTCTCACCCTGTTCTGGAATTCCAATCACTTGCAGATTTTTGCTTTTGATTGTGTCCCACATAACTCTCAGGGTCTCTTCATTTTTCTTTGTTCTGTTTTCTGAGTTTTCCTGAAACACAGTTGTATCCAAGTATTTGTCTTCAATTCCGCTGATCCTGTCTTCCACTGTTTCAAATCTCCTTCTCAGCCCTACTATGACATCGTCCATTTCTGAAATCTTGTTGTTTATCTTTTTGATTTCTAATTGTTGTCTTTGTATAATTGCTAGTTGTGAATTTATTTTGGCATTTTGTTCCTGCATTGTTTTCCTGAATTCTTCCATTTTTTTGTCTGTATTTTCCATGAATTTGTCTATTTTTTCCTCATGTTTGTCAGCTTTTTGCCTCAGTTCTTGGAGAATTCTAAGTATTAGAGATTTAAATTCCCTATCAGGTAGTTCTAGTGCATTTTCTTCCAGAGGAGAGTCATCTGGTGTTTTATTTTGGACACGTACTGGAACCATCCTGTCCAGTTTTTGTAAATGTTTTGTTATTGTCTGCTGTCTTCAGTGCATTCAGTAGTTATTTTTCTCATTTATCGATTGTAGATTTGTTTGTTTCATCCCTTTTTTTAAAAAGAAAAATTTGACTATGTCTGAGCAGGCAGACTGTGTGTTCTTTGCTGTTTACTCATCTGTGGGCACAATACGTTTCACCTCCTTCTTCAACTGGCAGGGTCAGTCACTCAGATGTGGTTTGGCAGGGAAGGTCTAGCTGAAGAGGAGTTACTGGGACGGGTTGTTTGTGGCAGTTACTACAGCCACCAGAGCGGGTTGGTAATCAGTGCAGGGCAGGTTCCAGTAGGCCGTGCCTGTGCTGCTTGGTGATGTGATGTCAAGCGCACCATGCCGGTAGGCAGTATGCAGCAGAGAGATTGTTATGTGTGGAGCTAAGATGGATATGGGAGAAAGGAGAGAGGAACAGGAGCCAAAAACATGCAAACAAATAAAAAAGAATGCTAGGGGAGCTTGCCGTTGGAGTGGAGAGATGAGAGACTATGAAATGCAGAAAAACAGAAAGGGGAGGAGGAGGAAAAGAAAAGAATGAACATATAAGAATCAGAAAGTTTAAAGAACTGCAAAGTTCCCGGGATCCCACTGGTGCAGCTATGAGGTCTGAGGAAGTCACTCTCAGGTATTGCAGTACAGCCTGGCTAGAAGGTGTGGAGGTATACAATGTTAGGTATTCAAGGAACAGAAAGAGAAGGAAGATATAGAGAGACGAGAAACTGAGCAATGAAGAAAGACAAAAAGGGAAAAGGAGGAAAAAGAAAACAAAACAAATTTAAAAAAAAAAACAAAAAACAAGAAAGGCCCGCAAAGAAACGGGGGTGGAAAAAAAAAAGCAACGTAACAAGAAATGCGCTCAGGGATCCCTCTGCACATCTGTTGAAGCCAAAGGGGAGTCTCCCTGGCACGCAGCTCAGCCTGGCCAGAAAGGGCTCCCAACTGAAGAAAAGGAAAAGAAAAAAAACAAACAATTCAAAACAAACGAATGAACAAAAGCCCCAGGATCCCACCAGCGTGGCAGCCCAAACCGGGAAGCAGCTCCATACTCAGACGGAGCTCCCCAGCCGCTCTGGAAGAAGTGAAGATGGCGCACGGAGCCAGGTACTTGAGCGAAGGGAGGGGGAGGTGGCGAGAGGGAAGTAAGAAATCAAAAAATGGAGGGGAAAAAAAAAAGCAACACTAGCAGCCAACAAATGGCACTCAGAGAGCCAGCTAGTGCGGGCTGGTTTGTGGACAAGAAACTGTGTCTGCAGGAAGCAGCGGGGGCCGAGTGTTGGTGAAGAAGGGTAGAGAGTGAGAAAGCGTATATCACTAATTCCTGGAGCTCTGCAGCCCCTCAGGAAGAATCAAAGATGGTGCACAGAGCGAGGTACTCGAGTGAAAGGAGGGGGAGGTGGGGCAAGGCAAGGAAGAAATAAAAAGAAGCGGAAAAAAAGCAACACCAGCAGCCAACAAATGGCACTCAAAGAGCCACCTGTTCAGGTGTGTGGAATCCAAGCAGCCGCTGTTTCCCGGTCAAGAGAGTGTGGCTGCAGGAAGCAGAGGAGGCTGAGTCGGGGTGAAGAAGGGTGGGGGGTTGGGAAAGCATATATTGCCAAATACCGGTTGCTTTGTCTCCCGCTGGAAGCTCCGTGAGGCTCCTTTCTCGTACCCCATTTGCTGGTCCCTGAAAGAAGTCCAAGATGGCGGATCTGCGCTGCGTTAGCTGGTCGGGGTCCTCTGCATGAATCTCTCCTTGCTCTCCGTTTTCTGTCAGTTTTCTCACTCCATTTGGTGCTTGGCTGAGTTCTTTATCTCTTCATTTGATGTTTTAGGGTTTCAGGAATGTTGTATTCTCTGTTCGGCTTAGTTTTTCGGATCTTTGCTGTGGAGGGATGGTGTGGTGCTTCTGCCTAGAGCGCCATTTTTTGCCTTAATCTTCCTCTATTTAAATATTCGTTTCATGTATGTCATATGCTTTTTGTTCCTCAGTACCTCTGTTACTGCCCTTTTTTGGAGTTTTTCAGTTGATTTTTTGTTGTGTACCATTTTAATTTTTTTATTTTTTAGTTATTAGTCATTTCCTTCAGGGTTATAGTCAACATCTTAAAATTATAACAGTCTAGTTTGAATAATACCAACTTAGTTTCAATAGTATACACTCTGCTCTTATACATCTCTGCCCACTTGTAAAGGTTATTGCTTTATAAATTGTAAGCCCACCACCATAGATTTGTAATTGTTTTATGTGTTTGCTTCTTAAATCATAAAGAAAAAGAAGAAGTTACACATTGTGATCATTAAGATTATGTGTCAGCTTGGATGGCCATGATTCTCAGTGGTTTGGTAGCTATGATGTAGTTTGGCAGCTGGCTCCTATTCATCTGACCTCTGGTTCTTGGGACTTGAGTTGGCAGCTTCCTGCCGTCTTGCCTGCCGATCTTGGGATTTGTCAATGTTCGCAGCCTGTGAGCCAGAGCCTTGCTGTCTGACCTGCCAATCTTGGGTTCACCAGCTCCTGTGGCTGCATGAATCAGGAGAAGCCTCTATCCTGACCCATGGACTTGTGCCATTGCAGCCTCTACAATTGCGTGAGCCATTTCCTTGATACAAATCTCTCTCACTGTATATATATACTTATACGCTTTGCTGGTTTTGCTCCTCCAAAGAACCCAGCCTAAGACACACACCAAACCAAATGTACATTACTCTGTTTTATATTTGCCTATGAAATGACCGTTACTAGTGTTTATTATTATTTTTTAAATAGTTTTGAATTACTATCTCCTGTCCTTTAATTACAGCCTGAAGGACTTACTTTAGCAGTTCTTTTAGGGCAGGTTTACTGGGAATAAACTTCCTCAGCTTTTGTTTATCTGGAAATGTCTTTAATTTCTCCTTCATTCTTTTTTTATATATTTTTTTTATCGTGCATTAAGTGAATGTTTATAGAGCAAATTAAATTCCCATTTGATAGCTGTACATAAAGTGTTTCATGGCCTTGGCTTCATTACCTGGAGCGTCAGCACTCTCCCCATTTCTGCCCTGAGTTCCCCATTTTCTTCTGTCCTAATTTTCTACCCCTTCCTGCCTTCTTATCGTTTCTTTTGTGCAGATATTGCCCTTTTGATCGTGTATAATTGATTATTCTAAGGGGCATGTTCTTCTCAGGTGTTACTGTTTATTTTATGGGCTTGTCTGTTGTTTGACTGGACGGTGGTCTCTGGTAATGGCTTCAGTTTCAAGTCAAGAGTGTGTCTTAGGGCCATAGTCTTGGGGGTTCCTCAGTTTTTGTCAGGCCAATAAATTTGGTCTTTTTTGAGAATTTGGTTTTTTGTTTTACATTTTTCTCTTAATCTGTCCAGAACCTTCTGTCGTGATCCCAGTCAGAGCAGTTGATAGTGGTAGCCAGGTGTCATCTAGTTTTTCTAATCTTGGGGTCATGTAGCTGTGGTTCATGTGGTCCATTAGTCCTTTGGAGTCATTGTTCCCTTGAGTCTTTGGTTTTCTTCACTCTTCTTTGCTCTTGTCAGGAAGAGACCAATAATTGTGTCTTAGTTGGCTGTTTGCAAGTTCTTAAGACCACAGATGCTACTCACCAAAGTAGGATACAGAACGTTGTCTTTATGAACTGTATTGTACCAATTGACGTAGATATCTGTGGTCTTTTGCCTTTGAGCCTAGGAACTTCATCCCATGAGGTGTTTGGTTATGTCTAGGAGCTTTCCTTAATTGGGCCCCGTGTGTGCGCTATTGTCTATATGAATATATGGAGAGCGCCTACAGCCATATATGTAGAAATATCCACCAACAAACATGTATCTCCTGGTGAGTGTGCTCCCTTAAATCCACCAACAAACATGTATCTCCTGGTGAGTGTGCTCCCTTACACCCTCCCACACCTATTGGTGTATCTGTCTACCTGTGTATCCACTCGTGGATTATTCTTTGTTAATACTATTGTTGCAGGATTGTCTGTGCTATAGTAGTTTCCATAGATGCCCTTTATTCTTGCCTTCCTCTCAGTGTCCTCTCTTGCCTTGGTCATGTTGTACTGACCTCTTGCATATTGTGTTTTGCCTTTCTCATCAAATAATTTTTTTTCTTTTTATGTGTGTAAACCTTTTGTTGTTACTTTATATTAGTAGTCTGATACAGTATTTGTTCTTTTGTGATTGACTTATTTCATTTATTTCACTTTGCATCTTTTCCTTTTTTTTCTTTTGTCAATTTTGCCAGTAGTTTGTCAATTTTTTTGATCTTTCAAAGAACCAACTTTTAGTCTTGTTGATTCTTTCTATTGTTTTTTGTTCTCTGTTTCATTTATATCTGCTCTGATTTTTATTATTTCATTTCCTCTGGAAACTGTGGAGTTCTTTTGCTGCTCTCTTTCTAATTGTTTGAGTTGTAGGGTTAATGTGTTGATTTTTTACTTTTTCTTCTCTTTTGATGTGTGCATTTATTGCTATAAATTGACCTCTGAGCACTGCTTTTGCTATGTCCCAAAGGTTTTAGTATGTTGTGTTTTCATTCTTGTTTGATTCTAGGAATTTTTATATTTCATCTTTGATTTCTTCTGTTACCCAATCGTTTTTAAGCAGGGTGTCATTCAGTTTTCATGTATTATTTTTTTCCTTGCTCTCCCTGTTATTGATTTCTGCTTTTATAGTGCTGTGATCAGAGAAGATGCTTTATATTATTTTGACGGTTTTGAATTTGTTAAGGCTTACTTTGTGGTCTAAAATGTGTTCTATTCTGGAGAATGATCCATGAACATTGGAGGGTGTCTTAGGCTGGGTTCTCTAGAGAAGCAAAACCAGTAAAGCATAAATGTATGTATAGAGAGATTTATATCAAGGAAATGGCTCATGTGATTTTAGAGGCTGGAACGTTCCAAGTCCGAGGGCCAGGGTAGAGGCCTCTCCTGATTCCTGTAGCTGCAGGGGGCTGGCAAACCCAAGACGAGCAGATCAGACAGC
Source organism: Dugong dugon (assembly GCA_030035585.1). Lineage (NCBI taxonomy): Eukaryota > Metazoa > Chordata > Mammalia > Sirenia > Dugongidae > Dugong > Dugong dugon. The sequence goes on along the minus strand of CM057481.1, from coordinate 16,584,555 downwards.
AGGGCTCTTGCTCACAGGCTGTGAAGATTGACAGATCCCAAGATTGGCAGGCAAGATGGCAAGTGTGTTGCTAGCTCAGGTGCCAAGAACCGGAGGTCAGATGAACAGGAGCCATCTACAGGATGCAGAGTGAGCAAAAGCCCAACAGTCTTGCCAGAAAGTCCACTTATATATTTGATGCAGGCCACAACCCCAAGGAAACTCCCTTTTAACTGATAAGCTACTCACAGCAGATCTTGTTATGGAGGTGATCACTGTATATCAAATCTCATCATGGAGGTGATCACATCATTATGCGACTGTCAAACTACAACATAACTACCAAACCACTGAGAATCATAGCCCCAGCAAGTAGGCGTACAACCTTAATGATCACAGAGAGGAATCTGTACTCTGTTGCTGTTTGGTTAAGTGTTCTGTATATGTCTGTGAGGAGCCCTGGTGGTGCAGTGGTTAAGTGATACGGTTGTTAACCAGAAGGTTGGCAGTTCCAGTCCACCGACTGCTCTTTGGAAACCCTATGGAGCAGTTCTACTCTGTCCTGTAGGGTCACTGTGGATCAGAATTGACTCAATGGCAGTGGGTTTTTTTTTTTTTTTTAACATGTCTGTGAGGTCAAGTTGGTTGATTGTGCTATTTATATTTAGATCTTCTTTGTCTTTGTTGAGTTTCTACTTGTTTTGTCCTTCACCAAGAATGGTGTGTTAAAGTCTCCTAGTATTATTGTGGAAGTGTCTTATTTCTCTTTTCAGTGCTGTTAGAGTTTCTTTTATGTATTTTGGAGCTCTTCATTGGGTGCGTGTATATTTATTATGATTATATCCTCTTGGAGGAGCCCTGGTGGTACAGTGGTTACGAGTTAGGCTACTAACCTAAAGGTTGGCAGTTCAAATCCACCAGCTGTTCCTTGGAAACCCAATGGGGCAGTTCTCCTATGTCCTGCAGGGTCATTGTGAGTCAGAATCAACTTGGCAATAGGTTTGTTTTGGTCCTCTTGGTGGATTCTCCCTTTAATCATTGTAAAATGTCTTTCCTTGTCTTTTATGGTGAGTTTTACCTTAAAGTCTATTTTATCAGAGATTAATATTTCCACTCCTTCTCTTTTTTGGTTATTATTTACTTGGTGTATCTTTTTCCATCTTTTAAGTTTTAGTGTATTTATATCTTTGTGTCTAAGGTGTATCTCTTGCAGACAGCATATTGATGGGTTGTATTATTTTTTTAATCCATTCTGTTGCTCTCCATCTCTTTACTGGTGCATTTTAGGCCATTTACAGTCAGTGTGATTATAGATAGGTATGTGTTTATTGCTGTCATTTTGTTACGCTTTTTTTTTTTTTTTTTTTTTTTATAGTATTGATGGTTTCTTCATTCCACTTAATTTTCTGTGCTGAGTTCTTTTTCATTGTGGCTTTTCTTTTTATTTCCTTTGTTGTTGTTGGTTTTGTGTGTACTGAGTCTTTATGGTTTTTTTCTTTTATATGTTGGTGACTAGGTTTGTTAACTTTGTGGTTACCCTGACATTTACCTTTATCTTACAAAGTTTAAAGTAGTCATTTATTTCTTGATACCACCTTGACTTCTCCACATGAAAGTTCTAAATGTGTATCCCTTATTCCCCTTTTATGTTTTGAAGTGGTCATCAATTATAGATTGATGTCTCTGATTCCCTGTTTTCCATCATTTAGCTTTGTTTTTGAGAATTCTTTATCTGGGTTTGTATCTGGCGATGATGTCATGTGTTTTAATGTCAGGTTGTTACCTAGGATTACTTTTCTGTCAAAGGATTCCCTGTAATATTTCTTGTAAAGTTAGTGTCATTTTTTACAAATTCCCTTTATTCACGTTTATCTAGAAATGTGCTGATTTCACCATCGTATTTGAGGGATAATTTTGCTGGATATGTAATTCTTGGTTGGCAGTTGTTTTCTTTCAAGGTTTTATATATGTCATCTCATTGCCTTGTTACCTGCATTGTTTCTGCTGGCAGTTACCAGGCCAGTTGACTGGAAGAGATCTATATTTGTTACCATTCCAAAGAAAGGTGAATCCAATGGAATGCAGAAATTATTGAACAATGTCAGTAATGTCACACACAATTAAAATTTTGCTGAAGGTAATTAAAAAACAGTTGCAGCAGTATATTGACAGAGAACTGCCAGAAATTCAAGCTGGTTTCAGAAGGGGACATGGAATGAGGGATATCATTGCTGATGTCAGATGGATCTTGGCTGAAAGCAGACAGTACCAGAAAGATGGTTTACCTGTGTTTTATTGACTACACAAAGGCATTCAGCTGTGTGAATCATAACAAATTATTGATAACATTGCAAACAATGGAAATCCCAGCACATTTAATTATGCTTTCATAGAGCCTGTACATAGACCAAGAGGCAGTAATTCAAACAGAGCAAGGGGGTGCTGCGTGGTTTAAAATCAGGAAAGGTGTGCGTCAGGGTTTTATCCTTTCACCATACTTACTCAGTCTGTATGCTGAGCAAATAATCTGAAAAGCTAGACTATATGAAGAAGAATGTGGCATAAAGATTTAGAGGAAGACTCATTAACAACCTGCAATATGCAGATGACACAACCTTGGTTGCTGAAAGTGAAGAGGACTTGAAGCACTTACTGATGAAGAGCAAAGACTACAACCTTCAGTGTGGATTACACCTCATCATAAAGTAAACAAAAATCTTCACAGCTGGACCAATAAGCAACATCATGATAAACAAACAAAATATGACGTCAAAGATTTCATTTTAGTTGACTCCACAATCAATGCTCATGGAAGCAGCAGTCAAGAAATCAAGTGATGTATTTTATTGGGAAAATCTGCTGCAAAAGACCTCTTAAAAGTGTTAAAAAGCAAAAATGTCACCTTGAGGACTAAGGCGCATCTGACCCAGGCTATGGTACTTTCAGTTGCCTCGCATGCGAAAGCTTAATAGTGAATAAGGAAGACCGAAGAAGAACTGACACCTTTGAATTATGGTGTTGGTGAAGAATATCGAATATACCATAGATTGCCAGAAATGTGAACAAATCAATCTTGAAAGAAGTACAGCCAGAATGCTCCTTATAAACAGGGTTGGTGAGACCTTGTCTCACATACTTTGGGCATGTTATCACTAGGAACCAGTCTCTGGAGATGGACATCATGCTTGGTAAAGTAAAGGGTCGGCAAAAAAGAGGAAGACCCTCAATGAGATGGATTGACACCGTGGCCACAACAGTGGATTCAAACATAGCAACGACTTGAGGATGATCACAGGACCAGACAGTGTTTCGCTGTGTTGTACATAGGGTCTCTCTGAGTCGGAACTGACTTGAAGATGCCTAACAGCAACAGTCTTATCAGTGCCCCTTTGTAGGTGATCTTTGTTTTTCATGAACTGCTTTCAGGATTGTTACTTTGTCTGTGGTTTTGGAAAGTTTGATTATGATAGGTCTTGTTGTTTTGGATCTGTTTTATATGGGGTTCTTTCTGCTTCTTGGATGGTTATCTTCTCGTCTTTCATGATATTAGGTAAGTTTTCTGTTAGCAAATCTTCAACAGTTCTCTCTGTGCTTTAGGTTGTCTTCTTCCCTTCTGTGATTCCAATTATGGGTAAGTTACCTCCTCTTGATCATGTCGCACATAACTCAGGCTTTCTTCATTATTTTCGTTCTTTTTTTTTTTTTTGATCTGTCCTCGTACAGATTAGTGTGAAAGATTTTGTCTTCTGTTCCACTGATTCTGTTCCTGTCTTCTGTTGTTTCGATTATACTCCTATGTATTTTCATTGAATTGTCTATTTCTGAAATTTTATTGTTAAAGTTCTGGATTTCTAGTTATTTTAGTATGGGTTCCAATTATCTATTCATTTTGTTATTTTGTTCTCGTGTTGTTTTCCTGAATTCTTCTAGTGTTTAATCTTCGCTTTTCCTGGTTTTGTCTGTGTTCTCCATAGTTGTATCTATGTTTTCTTTGATTACTTTGAGGACCCTATACATAAGTCTTTTGAACTCCTTATCAGGTAGCTCCATTACCATTTCTTTCTCGGGGAGGTTTTCTTGGTCTTTGTTTTGTTCACTTGCTGGGGTCATCTTGCCTGCTTTTTAGGTGGTTTGCTATTGTCTGTTGTTTCTGGGACATTAAGGGGTTATTGTATATATTTTTTGATTGTATAATTGTTTGCCGACTCATATTTTTTTGTTTTGTTTTGATGATTTCTGATTGGCATGGTTGATGTGGTACTCTGGTTGCTAGACTAACCATACTGGAGCACTCCCTACTTGTCTCTGGGTGAGCAGGGCAGTGAGTAGTGTGGGAGCTCGGGTGTCTGTTTACTGGTCTTGCTGGGCAGCTGAGGGTGAGTTGGTTGGTCTTTGGCCTCCATTTGTCTTTGGTTTGGTGTGTCAGGAGCAAGGAGTGGTACTCTCCGTGTAGGTAGAGCAGCCAGTATGGTGAGTGTGGTAGGTGAGTGGGGGTGTGGTTGTCACCTTGCCGGTTGGAGGGGAAGGTATGTAGAGAAGTGTGGTGGGCAGATGTGTGCACAGTTGCGCTACCTTCACCTCCTCCTGAGTGCAAGGAGGGAGGAAGGAATGACAGGCAGATGTGTGCTGAGTAACGCTGCATCCACCTGTTGATAGGCAGGGAGAGGGAGGAAGGTGCAGTAGGCGTATGTGCACTTATACCACTTCTGCCTTGTGCTGGGCAGGGGGAGGGAGGAAAGGGACTTGTGGGGGATGCATGTGCAGTCATGGCATCTCTGCTTCTTACTGAGTGGGGTGAGGGATGGAGGTGCACCGGGTGGGTGTGCTCGCAGTCGTGCTGCCTCTGCCTCACACCAGGCAGGGAGAGAGAGGAAGGAGTGGTGATGGGATGCTCACACAATCACGTGGCTTCCGCCTTATGCTTAGTCAGGGGAGGGTAGCAAAGGAGTCATGTTAGGCAGATGCATTAGCAGTGGCGCCTTCTCTGCCTCGCGCTGGGCAGGGTGAGGGAGGAAGGGGTGGCAGAGGGGTGCATGTGTAGTCGTGTCTCCTCTGTCTCTTGTTGGGCAGGGGAAGGATGAGGGAGTGACAGGTGGGCTCTCTCGCTGTCTTGCCACTGCTACCCCCCCACCGGACTCTTAGAGGAGGTATAGGTGGTGGTTGGGTGTGCACAGGGGGACATACATAGTCCCTGCTTATCAGGTGTGCAGGCAGGGGTAGTGGACGGGGTTGGATGAAGTGGGGCAGGAGAGGAGAGGCTCATGTTCTGGTCCCCTGGTAGACAAAGCGGTCGGCGTATGGGACCTTCTCCTGCCTCTGATCAGGGGGATGGGGTGAGGGGAGCGTGTCGCTCTGGTTGGGTATGTTGGTGCCAGAGCACCTCATCATGTTTGCTGCAGCCAGTGAGCAGTATTTTTCTCCATTCGAGTGCAAGGAGGGAGGCCACCTGGGCACTGGTTGGGTAGGAGACCTCCTGCTGTTACTCTGCGGGTCCACTGTCTCGCGGGCACCACTCACTTCTGAGGTCAGGGGCCACCTCTCCTGAGTATGTCTGGTTCTGGTTCCTGGCTCCTTCCCTGCCTCTGCTTGTCTCTGTGTTTGTCTGTAGAGTTTCTCTGTCTGTTTTGATAAAGTCATGAATTTTCCTTGCTGTTTTCTTCACCCAGTTTTGCTTCTGTCTTTGTCCTAACATGGCTGCATCAGGCTGGGATGGCTGTCTGAGCTCCTCCATTCTGTGTTACTCCTCGTTCCTGCGTTCACTCGCTTTTTCCTCCCAGTCAATATTCAGTTCAGTTCTTAGATTGTTATCTACCTTTGTTTTGGTTGTTTTTTTGGGTCTTTGGTGCAGGGGGATGTTATGGTGCATGTGACAATGCTGCCATGTTGGCTTCGCTTCTCTCCTTCATTCTTGAAGTACAGTTTTGAAAGATGTAGAATTTTTGAGTGTTATTTTCTTTCAGAACTTTTAAATATGTCATCCTACTGCCTTATGGCGTCCATACTTTCTGAAGAGAAATCAACTGTTAATCTTACTGAGTATCATTTGTATGTGACAAGTCTCTTGCTGCTGATTTCAAAATTCCCTTCTTGTCTTTGAGTTTTGACAATTTGACTCTGATATTTGTTGGTGTGGATCTCTTTTAGTTTATCCTGTTTTGACTTTGTTGAGATTTTTCAGTTTATATATTCATGACTTTCATCACATTTATAAGTTTTTGGCCATTATTTCTTCTAGTATTTTTTCTGTCCCTTTCTTCCTTGCTTCTCATTCTGAGACTCCAGTAATGCTTGCTTGGTGGTGTTACACAGGTCCCTCAGGCTCTGTTAATTTTTCTTCATTCTCTTTTCTTTCTGCTCCTTAGACTGAGTTTTTTATTTTAGTTGTTGTATTTTTAGCTCTATAAGTTCTGTTTGGTTCATTTTTCTAATTTATCTCTTTACTGATGTAATTTTGTTCAGACATTGTTTTTCTGACTTCCTTTAGTTATTTGTCCTTTCAGACTTTTACCTCATTTGTTCCAGGTTTCTGGTGTTTTCACCTTCAAGTAGGGGATATATAAGGCAAAAAGAAAATGCACGGAACTCCCCACCATGTCATTTCTTGTGTCTCAAGGTCCCTAACTGCTAGGCCTTCTTTGCATAACCTTTTAGAGTTTTCTTATTTTTGTTTTAGATGTAGTGTCAAGACTTTTTAAATTTTACTTACCATGAGAAATAGGAAAAAGTGTGTCGTCTCCATCTTCCCAAAAACATCTGCCAATCCAGTCTTTTTTTCTATTTTTATTATCAAAATTTTCTTTACAGGTAGCGAAGTTAATAGATTCAGGCAATTAAGTGTTTTATCCTGTTTTAAATCCTATTCTCCCATAATAGGGTTCCCTGTTGGTATAGATTATCTTTTATTCTGAGCCAAGTATATAAAGTCCATTACTGTAATCCAGGTAATGAAGTTGAATTCATTATTGGTGGTCTTGTGGCCCAAAGAGTATAAAAAATATTTAGGTCATTTGTGTTTTATTGGATGGGAAATTTCACGTATTAGGATGAGGAGTGAAATGATTGAAAAACTGAAATGATTGTTAAAAATGAATACACTTTTTATGCCTTAGGGCTTGAAATGAAAGTATAGCAAATAACCAAAGCAGAAAGAGTTTGTAAAGACTCAAAGAAGAAATATACATAGAAGCTCCCAAATGGATTCATTTTTGTGAATCCAAATGCCAGCCAAAGTCTGAGAATTGTTGCTCCAGCACAGAGGTGGTAACCGATAATTTGCTGGTTAGATGATGTTGGTTTGAGAAATAAATACCAAGCTCTGTACATAAAACTGTGTCCTCAGAGTGATTTGATGGAATACCTCCAATATGCATTTTTTTGCATCCTTAAGATCAACAGTTTTCTCCTGAGAATAAACTCTGATTGCACACTGCAGTGCAGTTTTTACCTAATATATGTTGTGGAACTCTGCATTTTAACTAATACGCAAAGTGATTGCTACACTAAGGAAATTTACTATGTTAATAGCAGAGCATTTCCATGTAGAAATCTGCCTGCTATTTTGGTGTATATGAGATGTTAATCACAATTTCCTTTTTCTAATGGAAATTATTTTCTCTTTTACAGGGAATCTTTCCTGCAAATTACATTCACTTGAAAAAGGCAATTGTCAGTAATAGGGGGTGAGTAGTTGGCCTTTCTAAATTTATTTACAATTTTTATAGGTGCCAGAGGAAGGCTTTTTTTAATTTTTGTTGATTGTGTAAAATATGGTATTGACATTATTTTCTGTCAGAAATATACGTATTATGTATAATTCTGAGGAAATCCATTTTTCTTAAAATAATGACAACTTTAATCTGTTTTTCTGTATACTGGAGAAGTAACCTGAGTTGGTGGGAATTTTTATTTTAGTAAATGTACCATTTTGAGCATAATCATTGATGATAGTAGAAGAGTTAGAGGTAAACGTGTCATTTTGTTTCTACCTGTCAAAATAAGGGGGATTTAAAAATTTGTTTTTCGCTAGTAGATCTTGAAAAAAAGGTATACTTTAAGGATAATAGATAGTATGCAAAAGGAATAGCCAGTATGATCACAAATTTGAAAAAATAACATGTCTCTGCATAGAAAAGAGATAAGAGTATATCAAAATGTTAACTCCTCTCTTTGTATGTTGATAATGTGTTTTTTTGGTTTTTCATGGTTTTTTCCTATTTTAAAAAGTAATAAATATATATTATAATAAAATTATTTTATTTAAAAAACTCATCATTTTAAATCATAAATTATAAGGTATGTATAGTTTTCAACTAAGATAGCTTTTTATATGAGAAATAATTTTTTTGACCAGAGGATGAAGAACCATCAGAGTAATCTTCTTATCTGCCAGGGTTGAGTCAAGAAAATAGAAACTATCTGGGTCATTTTAAGAGGTGGGATTTAATATAAGAAATTGTTTACACTTTTAAAGAGTGAAAGAGGAAGTACTGATGTAACCCAGAGACAATAATTGTAGAAAGCAGCCTAAATTCTTATGGCTGGGAATGCAAAAGATATGGGTCTTTGATACCAGAATCTAGGAGCTTGGAGGATGGCTTTTGATACACTGGAGCTCAGACATCTGAGGAGGGAACATCATATGGTTGCTGCTGGTATATATGAGAAAAGGCAATGAGGCTGTTTATGGGACTGTCAGTAAAAACTAGAGGATGGAACCAGTTGCCACTAGTGGAAAAATGTTCACAGGAACAGCACAGCCAATGCCTCTAGGCAAATCGCCTGTTGGTGTAACAGCTACAGCTAGTACTCCCAGCTGAGGAGTCTGGAAGTGAGTCTGTTTCACTTGCCACTTCCAGGTGGGGAGTCTGGGACTGGAACTCCACAGCTCTGCTCCTGGATGGCAAGTTTAATGGTGAGTCTGCAGCAGCTGCAGCTCCCATGTGGGGAGTGGGGAGTCCGGGGCTGGAGCTCCACAGCTGATGCTTCCAGGAGGGAAGTCCCATGGTAAATCTGAGACAGATACTATTCCCAGGTGGATAGTCTGGTGCCAGAGCTCCAAAGCTGGCACTCCCAGCCACGGAGTCTTGTGGTGATTCTGCACCAGATGTTATTTCCTGTGAGGGAGTCTGGTGCTGGACTTCACAGTTGATGCTCCCAGGTGATGTGTCTGGTGTTGGAACAGCAGAGCTGGCACTTCCAAGCAGAAATTATCATGGAGAATCTACAGTAGCTGCTGCTCACAGGTGAGAGTCTATTGGTGAGTTGGTGATAGCTGTGATGTTGAACAGGGAGTCTGGTGCTGGAGTGGCACAGCTGGTGCCTCCCACTGGGGAGTCTGTTGCTAGAGTAGCATAGCTGGCATCCCCAGTCTGGAACCCTAGTGGTGAAATGGCCATACCAGGCACTCCAAGGCAGAGAGTCTGGTGCTGGAGCAGCACAGCCAGCACCCCCACTCAGGGAGCCTAGTTGTGGAACAGTGACAGCCAGCACCTCCAGTGCTATCAGGCCAGTAGTGAAGTGGCCACAGCAGGTGCACCAAGGCAGGGAAGTCTGGTGTTGAAGTGGAGAACTTCAGCCTTTAGCAATTTATAACAACAACAATAATAAAGAAGAAGAACAAATCCTAGGAAAGGAGAAGAAGGCTAATCTCTAGAGTTACCACAGTGTAACAGTCAAATGTACCCTTTTCAACAAAAAGTAACAAGGCATATGAAGAAACAGGAGAAGATGGTCCATGTATAGGACCAAAATAAAGTGACAGAAACTATCCCTGAGGAAGGCTAGATAATGGACTTACTAGACAAAGACTTTAAAGCAACAGTACTAAACATAGTCAAAGAGTTAAAGGAAAACAGACAAAGAAATAAAGGAAATTAGGAAAATGATGTAGGAACAAGAGAAGATTTCAATAAAGCAATAGAAATTTTAAAAAAGAACTAAACAGGAATACTAGAACTAAAAAGTATAATAACAAATAAAACATTCACTGGAGAGGCTCAGCACAGATTTGAATTGGCAGAAGAAAAAATCAGTGAATTTGAAGATAGGGCAATTGAGATTATTGAGTCTGAGGAATAAAAAGAATGAAGAAAAGCTAACAGAATCTAAGAGACCTGTGGGACACCGTTAAGTGGATAATTATACATTTTGGGAGCTCAGAAGAAGAAGAGAGAGATAAAAGAACATAAAGAATATTTGAAGAAATAATGACTGAAAACTTCCCAAATCTGATGAAAGATGTGAATGTACACATCCAAGAAGCTCAATGAACTCCAACTAGGATAAACTCAGAGACATATCAAGACACATTATAATCGCTCTTGAAAAATCAAAGATAAAGAGAGTATTTTGAAAGCAGTAAGAGAGAAGCAGATTATCAAATACAAGGGTATTCAATGAGATTTACTGCCATTTTCTCTTGAGAAACCATGGAGATGGTGGTATGACATACTTAAATTGCTGAAAGAAAAGAATGGTCAATAAAGAATACTATATCCAGCAAAACTATCCTTTAAGAATGAGAGCAAAATTAAGACATTCCCAGATTAAAAAAAAGCTGAGGGAATATGTTACCACTAGGCCTTCCCTATAAGAAATGCTAAAGGGAGTCCTTCCGACGGGAAGTAAGGGACACTAGACAGCAATTTGAAGCTATGCGTAGAAAGAAAGAAAGAAATTTAAAAAAAAAACTCCACTAGAGTTAATTTTTTGGGAAGTATAAGAGCAAGATTTAAGGTATTTTTGATTGGTAAATACAGTTGTTAAATCTTTCTTGCTTCAGAATGACAAAGGGATAAAAATAAGCATAAATTTATGTTACAGGGTACATGAAGTATAAAAATGCAATAGGTGATGACAACAACAAACAGTAGTGGGGAACAGTATAGGTGTAGAGTTTTTATATGTTACTGAAGTTAAGCTAGTATCAGTTTAAGCCAGGTTGTTATAAATAAAAGATGTTAAAAAATGCAATCCTCATGGTAACCACAAAGAAAATAAGAAATTAGATGCAAAAGAGTATATATGTAATAACTTCATTAAGTTCCCAAAGTGACCAAAATGAATCTGTGTTGTTAAGAAGTTAGTGTAGGGTATACTTGGGGAATGGATAATTAAGGGGAGTGACAGAAGGAGGACTTCTGTGGTTCTGTTTCTTGCTCTGGGTGTTGGTTACACAGGTTTATTCATTCTTGCAAATTCATTAAGCTATAAATTTATGATTTTTTTTATTTATGGGATACTTAAAAAGCTTACTTAAAGGATATATTATATACAAAGAAAATCTGACAAATGTCTGTATTGAGATATATTCTGGTTAAATTATTTAATTTTATAGATTAAGAAATAGTTATTTATACAGATCAAAAAGGCAGGCCTTACATAGGGAAAAATAATTTTGTTCTCAGACTTCACAGCAGCATTCAATGTTAAAAAACAACAGAGTAATGTTTAATATATGGAGAGGGAAGGAAAGTGTGATCCAAGAATATTATATTCAATCAGATTGTTTATATAAAAGCCTAAGTTAGGTATTTTCAAACAGGGGCAAAGAAATATACTCAAATAATATACTACCCCTCAACCCTTCCGGGAAAAATAAGTACAAAAAGTTATTTAAATATGAGTTCAACTAATCAAAAGATGAATTAAAAAAAATAGGACTGGATTGGAGAACCCATTGTAAATTACGTGGTGGTGAGCACTGAATTCTTTTAAAAGTGGAGCTAAGACTTAGCAACTGGGTCAGCTATGGTTATGAACCCTGATAAATTAAAATTAATTTAATCAAAAGTAATATGAAGGTGATGGGAGGGAAAATGGGAAGATGTTTAAGCATGAAAACTATCTCATCTTCTGTGGAGTTATTATTTGACTGAATTAGAAATGGAGTTCAGATTAAAAGATTCAAGTGTCTTAATGATTTTTACAAATTTTTTTTAACCTTGGAGAGATCTTTTAGTAATCTGTTTCTCTTCTGGAGATAGAAGGCTTATCTCAAGTTTAAGAGTTTAATTTTTTCTGTTATATTCAAGGAAAAATTTAAGTTTAATTTTTCAAAATATTGTGTTTTCGGTGAAGGTTTACACAGTTTAGGTTCTGTTTTAGTTAATCTAGTGCTGCTGTATAGCAGAAATACCACAAGTGGATGACTTTAACAGGAGAAATTTGTTCTCTCATAATTTAGGAGGCTGGAAGTCTGAATTCAGGGCGTCAGCTCCAGGGGAAGGCTTTCTCTCTCTGTCAGCTCTGCAGGAAGGTCCTTGTCATCAGTCTTTCCCAGTCTAGGAGCTTCTCAGCTCAGGAACCCCACATCCAAAGGATGCACTATTCTCCTGGCTCTTGTTTCTTGGTGGTAGGAGATCCCCATGTTTCTCTGCTCACTTCTCTATTTTATATCTCAAAACAGATTGACTTAAGATACAACCTAATCTTGTAGATCGAGTCCTTCCTCATTAACATAACTGCCTGTAATCCTGCCTCATTAACATCATCGAAATAGGATTTACAACACATAGGAAAATCATGGCAGATGACAAAATGGTGGACAGTCACACAATACTGGGAATCATGGGCTAGCCAAGTTGACACACATTTTGGGGGGACACAGTTCAATCCATAGCAGGTTCCCATTGAACAGTTTCTACGCAAGGTGTTCAGTGACATTGGTTACATTATTCACAACGTGTGAACATTCTCATTATTTCCATTTTGGTTGCTCTGTTTCCATTAATCTAGTTTCCCTCTCCCCTTACATTCTCACCTTTGTTTTAAAGTAATTACTGACTGTTTGGTCTCATATAGGTTTTTTAAAGGAGGCACAGTATTTACAGATGATATTCATTATTTTGTGAGCCATCTGTTATTTAGCTACAAGGAGACCTCAGGGGTTAGTTTTGGTTCAAGATTTGAAGAGTATCTCAGGGCAGGAGTCTTGGGGAGTCCTCCAGTCTCAACCAGTCCAGCAGATAAATAATTTACTTTTAAAATGGGATGTATTTACCTCCCTTTTTTACCCTATGCCACACCCCCATATAGGGAGGGTTTAGGAATAATGTTCATATTATTTCTGGTGGAATTTTGTGATTATTGTTGTCTTTGTATTTTTCTGTACTGTGTAGACTTTGAAAATAATGATTCTGTTTCATTTTTATGAAATCAATAAATTCATCACTCTAAATTATAAAGTAAACAAAAGTCTGTTTTTTAAAGCCACAAATTGTTTTAAACAAATTTCTTAATATTTCATTATCCTTTCAAAGTACTTTATTATCTTACCTGACTTACTTGAATAATTCCTTTGAAGTACCTTATCTCAGTTTTCTCTAGTTATCAGGAGCTGAACCAAAATCCAGAATACTTAATTGCTGTATTCATGAAATAAGAGAAATAAATAAAAAGATAGAGAAGACAGCTCTTCTTAGACTGATGCTTTGCAGCATTGCGGATAGATGATTTGACAGGTTTTAGGTTCTACTTTGCCACAATGTTGAAATGCTGTAAATTTCCTTAGCTTTCTTCAGTTTTGTCGGTTTTTAAACTTGTCTTAATTTCCTAGTAAGACGTAACAAAATAACAACAAAGTGAGTGGCTGTAAAAAACAGAAATTTATTTTCTCACATTTTTAGAGGATAGAAATCCAAATTAAGGTGATTCCTTCTGGGGGCTTTGCCTCTTCCCTAGTTTCTGATGGCTACCGGCAATCCATGGCCTTCCTGTTCTGCTTATAGATGCATCTACCTCCGTGATCACATGGCATCTGTCCCCCTGCCCCCACATGTACAACTCTCTTTTTTATAAGAAACCACTCTGAAGGGATTAGAGTATTAGGACCCACCCTACTCTGGTATGACCTTGTTCAATTTACTGATAACATTTAAAAAGAAAAATTCTATTTTCCCAAACAAGGTCGCACTCACCTGTGCAGGGGTTAGGACTTCAGTCTGTCTTTCTGAAGGACACAGTTTAATCCATAATAAACCTACTGACTCTAAACTCATCAGTGATCTTGTAATTCGCAAATCTAGTTTCTGCTTTTTTAGATTGTATTTTACAAAACCAACAGCCAACATCATTCTTAATGGAGAGAGGCTGAAAACATTCCCCTTGAGAATAGGAACAAGATAAGGATGCCCTTTATCACCACTCCTATTTAACATTGTGCTGGAAGTTCTAGCTAGAGCAGTAAGGCGAGAAAAAGAAATAAAAGGCATCCAAATTGGTAATGAACAAGTTAAACTGTCCCTGTTTGCGGATATGATCCTATACATAGAAAAACCTAAAGACTCCACAAGAAATCTACTGGAACCAATAGAAAGTTTCAGCAGAGTAGCCGGATACAAGATAAACATACAAAAATCAGTTGGATTCCTATACACCAATAAAGAGAACAATGAAAAGGAAATCAGGAAAACAATACCATTTTCAAAAGCCCCTAAAAAAATAAAATACTTAGGAATAAATCTAACCAGGGATGTAAAAGACTTATACAAAGAAAACTACAAAACACTACTGCAAGAAACCCAAGGAGATCTACATAAATGGAAGAACATACCATGCTCATGGATAGGTAGACTCAACATTGTGAAAATGACAATTCTACACAGAGCAATTTACAAATACAGTGCAATCCTGATCCAAATACCAACAACATTCTTCAAAGAGATGGAAAAAGTAATCATTAACTTTATATGGAAAGGGAAGAAGCCCCAAATAAGTACAGCACTACTGAAGAAGAAGAATAAAGTAGGAGGACTCACATTACCTGACCTCAGAACCTACTATACAGCTACAGTAGTCAAAACAGCCTGGTACTGGTACAACGACAGATACATTGACCAATGGAACAGAACTGAGAACCCAAATGTAAATCCATCCACCTGTGGTCACTTGATCTTTGACAAGGGCCCAAAGTCCGTCAAATGGGGACACACAGTCTTTTTAACAAATGGTGCTGGCAAAACTGGATATCCATCTGCAGAAAAATGAAACAGGACCCATACCTCACACCATATAGAAGAACTAATTCAAAATGGATCAAAGACCTAAATATAAAGCCAAAAACTATGACGTTCATAGAAGAAAAAATAGGACCAACGCTACAGGCCCTAATACACTGCAGTAACAGGTTACAAACCATAACCATCAACACACAAACTCCAGAAGATAAGCTAGATAACTGGGATCTTCTACAAATCAAACACCTATGCTCTTCAAAAGACTTCACCAAAAGAGTAAAAAGAGAACCTACAGACTGGGAGAAAATTTTTGGACATTACAAGTCAGACAAAGGTCTAATCTCCGTAATCTACAAGAAAATCCAACACCTCTGCAACAAAAAGACAAATAATCCTATTAAAAAATGGGCAAAGGAAATGAACAAACACTTCACCAAAGAAGACATTCAGATGGCCAACAGACACATGAGGAAATGCTCACGTTCACTAGCCATTAGAGAAATGCAAATTAAAACTACAATGAGATACCATCTTACCTTGGCATTACTGGCACGAATCAAAAACACTGGAAATAACAAATGTTGGAGAGGCTGTGGGGAGATCGGAACTCTTATGCACTACTGGTGGGAATGCATAATGATACAACCATTTTGGAAAATAATATAGCGCTTCCTTAGAAAGCTAGTAAAAATACCATACGATCCAGCAATCCCACTCCTAGGAATATATCCTAGAGAAATAAGAGCCGTCATATGAATAGACATATGCACACCCATGTTCATGGCAGCATTGTTCACAGTAGCAAAAAGATGGAAACAACCTAGATGCCCATCAACAGATGAATGGATAAACAAACTATAGTACATACACACAACGGAGTATTATGCAATGATAAAGAACAAGGATAAGTCCGTGAAGCATCTCATAACATGGATGAAACTGGAGGACATCATGCTGAGTGAAATAAGGCAATCACAAAAGGACAAATATTGTATGAGACCTCTATTGTAAAAACTCATGAAAAAGTTTACACACAAAAAGTAACAATCTTTGTTGGTTACGAGGGATGGGAGGGGTGGGGGGGGGAATACTAAATAGACAATAGGTAAGTGGTAACTTTGGTGAAGGTCAAGACAGTACACAGTACTGGGGAAGCCAGTACAACTTGTGCAAGGAAAGGTCATGGAAGCTCCATAGACACTTCCAAACTCCCTGAGGGACTGAATTGCTGGGCAGGGGGCTGTTGGGACCATGGTCTTGGGGAACATCTAGCTCAACTGGCGTAACACAGTTTATAAAGAAAATGTTCTACATTCTACCTTGGTGAGTAGCGTCTGGGGTCTTAAAAGCCTGTGAGCAGCCATCTAAGATACTCCACTGGTCTCACCCCTTCAGGAGCAAGGGAGAATGAAGAGAACAGGATACAAGGAAAAGATTATTCCAAAGGACTAATGGACCACAGCTACCAAGGCCTCCACCAGCCTGAGTCCAGTACAGCTAGATGGTGCCCGGCTATCACCACTGACTGCTCTGACCAAGATCACAACAGAGGGTTCTGGACAGAACTGGAGAAGCATGTAGAACAAAAGTCTAACACACAAAAAAAGACCAGATTTACTGGCCTGACAGAGACTGGAGAAACCCTGAGAGTATGACACCCTTTTAGCTCAGTGGTGAAGTCACTTCCGAGGTTCACCATTCAGCCAGGGATTGGACAGCCCCATAAAACAAAACGGGACTAATGAGGCACAGTAGCCCAGGGACAAGGACTAGAAGGCAGAAGGGGACAGGAAAGCTGGTGATAGGGAACCCAAGGTTGAGTAAGGACAGTGTTGACATGTAGTGGGGTTCTTAACCATTGTCATAGGGCAATATTTGTACTAACTGTTATAATGAGAAATTATTTTGTTCTGTAAACCTTCCTCTAAAGTGAGACTAGCAGCACAACTGGGAGAACGTAATCAATGTCACTGAATTTTACATGTAGAAATTTTTGAAATGGTGTATCTTTGGCTATGTATATTTTCACCAAAAAAGAAAAAGATCCTCCAAGTTCGAGAAGGGAGCATGTTGACATGTCGTGGGGTTGTTAACCAGTGTCATAAAACAGTATGTGTACTGACTGTTTAACGAGAAAATATCTGTTCTGTAAACCTTCACGTAAAGTACAATAAAAAAAATTAAAAAAACAAAACATTATAAAAACAGAAACCTCTGCAAATAACAAAGGAAGTTTGAAAAAGGAATAAAGGCATTCATAATACTCTCATCCTGAAATACCCACTGTAACAGTTAATATATTTCCTATTTTTCTATTCATGATGTGTTTATTCTGTTCCCTAGGATATTTATAAGTTGTATTCTCCTTCTTCCTTTTTTTACACTGTTAGTATTGCTTTAATGATGCTTCTCCTGTTTATAACCATTTTTTGTCTCTCAGTTTATATTACTGTTTTTATTCTTCCTCTTTGGGCTCACTTTGTCATTTTCCTTCTCAGACTCCTGTTTCTCTGTTAGGCCCTTCAATACTATTAATTCCTGGGTTTCATCTCTACCTTATTTTCTTGCTTTACATGTGGAGTGTGCCTGTTCTGTTCAAAAAATAGGAAGGCACATACAGTTTGTCTATAGTGGAGTGTGTGGCATAAGGGCAAAAAAGAGATGAACTCAGAGAGGCAACAGGGAACTGAATGTTGTAAGGCCTTGTAGGCCATGTTAGGGGTTTTAGCTTTTATTTATTTGCCTTTCTTAAAAAAAAAATTATGAGCCAGGAAGCCTTTAAAGGCCTTTGGATAGAGAAGAGATATGGTGTTACTTAATTTTAAGAGTTATTCTGGACTGCTCTGTTGAAACTACAGCTACAGTGGAGCAAGGACAGAAGCAGAGAGACTATGTGAGGGATTACAGTAGTCCATGCAAGATAAAACAATGGCTTAACTCAGGTGTTTAGTGGGGGTGGTAAGAAGTGGTAAGGTGCTGTATGTATTTTGAAGTTAGAGCTCACTGGATTTGCTGATAGTATATAAAGCCAGGAGCCCTGGTGGCACAGTGGTTAAGAGCTCAGCAGTTAACCAGTAGGTTGGCAGTTCGAATCCACCAGGTACTCCTTCGAAACTCTATGAGACAGTTCTACTCTGTCCTATAGTGTCACTATGAGTCAGAATCAACTTGACATCAGCAGGGTTTTTGTTTTTGTTTTTGTTTTTTTTAATGTATAAAGCCAAACCAAACCTGTTGATATCAGTAGTATATAGAGTAGCGTGTAGACCATTGGTAGCACATAGATGAATTGAGGAGGACTCCAGGGTTTTTAGCCTTAATAACTCTATGAATGTAGTTGCCATTCACAGAAATGGGGAAAATTTGGGAAAGGACATATTTTGTGGAGAAAATCAAAGAATTTGATTTTGGGCGTATTAAATTTGAAAGGACTCTTAGATAGCCAAGTGGAGATGTCACATAGGCAGTTGGCTATATGAATCTGGAGTTTTTTGGGAAATGTTGTGGCTAAAGACATAATAACATGCTCGGCTGCTAACTGAAAGGTGGGAGGTTCAAGTCCTCAGAAGAAAGGCCTGGCAATCGACTTCTGAAAAATCAGACATTGAAAAGTCTATGGAGCACAATTCTTGTATAACACACATGGGATCACCATGAGTCAGAATCAACTCTTTGGCAACTTTTTTTTTTTTTAAGTATGGGCTGGAAGAGAACAGTAAAGGTGTTAGCATAGATGGAGAAGAAATTAGGTGAAGACAGAATCCTGGAGAACTGTAGTATTTAGAGGTAAGAGAAAGAGACAAATCAATCAAAAGAGGCTGAAAAGTCGTGGCCAGTGAGATAGATGGAGAAATGAGATAATAGTGTCTTGGAGGCCAAGTGAATATAGGAGAGAGTAATCAAACATGCCTGATACTTTTGAGGTTGAGTAAGATGAGGACTACAAATTGACTATTGTGAGGTTATTGGAGATATTGATACGAAAAATTTGGGTGGAGTGGTTAGAGTGAAAGCCTGATTAAAAGAGATTTGAGAGAGAATGAGAGAAAAACAAGTAGAGAACAGTGTAAAGCACTAAAGTTATGGCCTTCATAACTGTAACTGAATGGCAAATGACAGTATCTATGGTTTGGGGATAATTCTTCTATGTAATCTTTTTTCAAAAAAATCCTCTGAACTCTTTTTATCCAACTTCATATTTTGAAAAATTTCAAATCTACAGAGAAGTTACAAGAATAATACAAAGAACCTCCATATATACTTCCTAGTTTCACCAGTCATCAACATTTTGCCATATTGGGCTCACATTCTCTGCTCACCCCTCCTTTTTTACTTCAGCATGTTTCAGACATCCTAACACTTCACTGCTAAATACTTCAGTGTATATCTCCTAAGAAAAAGGATATTCTCCTGTATAACCATAGTATAATTATTACACTTAGGAAAATTAACATGGATACAATAGTATTATAAAATATATAGTCCATATCTTAGTTAACTAGTGCTGCTATAATAAAATACCACAAGTGAGTGGTTTTAATGAACAGGCATTTATTCTTTTCCCCAGTTTAGGAGGCTGGAAGTCCAAATTCAGGGCCCTGGCTCTAGGGGAAGGTTCTCTTTCTCTGTCTGCTCTGAGGGAGGGTCCTTGTCTCTTCTCAGCTTCTGTTCCAAGTTGCAATCGTGTGGCATGTATCTTCCCTTCTGTTTGTGCTTGCTTGCATGCTTAATCTGCTGTTTTATATCTCAAAAGAGATTGACTTAAAACACACCCTATACTAATACTTTCTCATTAGCATAGCAAAGAAAACCCATTCCCAAATGGCATTAGAACCACAGGTATTGGGGTTTGGATTTGCAACACGTATTTTTGGGGGACACAGTTGAATTCGTAACAGTCTGTATTCAAATGTCCTTAATTGTCCCAAGAATATCCTTTATAACTTTTTTTTTTTCTGAGGAGGATTCAGGATCCAATCAAGAATTTATTCTATTTGGTGGTCATGCAATTTATAATTCTTTTTTAAATTTACAACAGTTCCGCAGCCTTTGTTTTTTGTTTTTCATTCTGTGACATTGACATTGTTGGCCCAGGCCAGTTGTTTTGTAAACAACAGGCAGGGGTCGCAATCTGCATTTGTCTAATTGTTTCCTTATGATTGAATTCAAGTTAAAAATTCTGAGCAGGAATACTGCATAGGTGGTGCTATGGATTAAAATGGCAACGTTTTCCTGGATGTCTTTCCAGTACTTGATTACAGCAGCAGGACCTGGACTTTGGGACTCTAGCAGCTTTTTGCCAGGAGCGAGGACCTCCCAGTCAGAGACCATTTACTGTGTTTCTATCATGTTCCTTCTCCACTGCAGCCTGCTACACTCGTAGAGAACATGACCCTGAGTACTCAGTGCCTCTTAGGGTATATCAGCTGCTTCTTGAAAAACTTGTGCCTTTGGTGCTGAAGTGCTTGTAGGTTTTTTTTTTTTTTTTTTTTTTTTTTTTAATTATAGTTGCCAGATTATGAAATTGCTTAAATAGGTTATATATGGAATTTTTCCTATGGGAAATTTATTTCATACTTTCAGTTACCTTTTAAAGTGTTTCTTGACACCTGGTTTTCTCACTTTTAAATGATTTAAGTGTAGTTACTACTTGTAGTACAGCTTCAGTGAGAAGATTATACATTGCATTATGAAACATAGTATGTCATTTTAACTTGTGGGAAATTAATGATATGATTTGAATTAGGAATAACTAACTCCTATAGGGAAACCCTGCTTGGCATAGTGGTTAAGAGCTACGGCTGGTAAGCAAAAGGTCGGCAGTTCGAATCCACCAGGCACTCCTTGGAAACTCTATGGGGCAGTTCTACTCTGTTCTATAGGGTCGCTGTGATGGAATTGACTCGATGGCATTGGGTTTGGTTTGGTTTTTTTTTTTTTTTTAACTCCTATAGGTACAAGAGTTGTCAGTTTTACTCATCCCTTGTCAAGTTTCAGTTTAATTGAAAAAACAAATCTTTACCCCAGAAAGCAAGCTTATAAATCCAGGGCAATGTCTTAGAATGGACCAAATTAATCTTAGGAGATATCATGTGTTACAGGTAGACCAATGACATACCCCTGTTATCAGTATCTGCTCAAGGAATTATTTATGTTTATGTTATTCTTTGGCTATTGCCTCTATACTCAGATTTAAAAGGCATATGACAGCCTGTTGTCAAATTAGGGTGAGTGTATGTGTGAGGATGCACATCAGGGACACGTGTGCTACAGAGAACACATGACAGCAGCACCCATTTAAATATTAGTTGTTGTCTAACATTTCTCTGGCATTTTTGTTCATAACTCGCTGGTGTATTTTCTAAAATAACTTCTTTTTTTGTTAGAGATGAACACAGAAACAGTGATTTTTATAAAATTCCCTCTTGCAGCAATTCCTTCTAAATTTTCAGGTTTTTCCTCTCTACTGAATCATTTTTATCAGCTTGCAATTTCCTGAAAACCCTCCTGCTACCACTTATTTACTTGTGCTTTTTCATAGCAAAACTTCTCAAGGGTAGGGTATACAACAGTATATGGATAAGAATATAAGAAAGTAGTACATTTTGGTACATTATGTTTGCTTTTACTTCTTTATTTTTTAATTTTTAAAAGCATATGTATAATACAATTCTGTAATAAAACTTATACTTCTGTGAGTAAAATAGGCAAAGCTCACTAAATCATAATTTGCAGATATTTTCTAAAGCATGTCTAAGGTAGAACGAAATGTATGTGTATACACACATATACACACTAGAACATTTTTTACAGATGAAAAGACAGTACTGTATTAAATTGTCAATTAAATTTCACATTATCTTTGCTCAGATCAAGATAACCAATTAATTCCCTGCGTAAGTGCCTGCTGTTCAGTAACATATCACCTTAAAAATAACTCAGGAGAATTAAAGTTAGTTTAATGTTTGAGAAGTGCTTCAATTTGAACAGATGATTTTTGGATATTTAGGAAAGAACATGATTCTTGGTAAAAGTCAATATGAGTTCACCATGAACAAGTCATGCTAAATCAGCATTTCAGAGAAATGCAGTGGATATAGTGTGTGTTGGCTTCTGCAAAGCGTATGACAGAAAGTCTCGCATTATGTACTTAGTGGATTTATAGGCAAGATACTAACAAGGTTAAATGGGTTTAGAGTTGATTGATAATCTATTAGAGGATGTTCATCACTTCTTCCTTTGTGCCACTGGTCTATAAAACTCCTATTACTACCTGAGTGATCCTCATTTTTAGTTCAGTGCCTGAAACATAATAGATACTCAGTAAACATATGATGGATGAATCCGTAAATTAGAGTCTTGAATGATCAGATGTATATAGAAGATTCCTGATGGACAAGACATAGGATTATAATCCTTAGCCATGTCCAAACTGAATAAAAAAGACACAAAAGGTTGACATTATTATTCAGAGCTTGCCGTAGCAAGGGAGTCAACCACCATCACTTGTGTTTGGCAGAGATCCAAAAGTAGGCAGGGGAATGGGAAAGCTTTGTAGTTTAAAAAAAGGGCGGGGGGTGGGGAACATGCTCAGATATGCTGGAGGTTGTTGACTTGGGGAAGCTGGAGTTGGTTTAAGTAGAAATGGGGGATCTAATATGATTGATTTGGGGAGCATATTTGACTTCCTCTGGTTGATTTTGAGTTAGAAGTGTTGGTAAGAAATAGGGAAACTGGTAGTCATTGGCCAAGTTCTGACTATTCTAGGCTAATTGCAGCAGAGATTGTGGGTCAGAGTTCTATAACCATATATGGCCTGACCGTTGTTCATTTGTACATTCAGTTTCTCACTTGGTTTTCCTTCTTGTAATCCTAATTCAGTATTTCTGACCCATTGTTTCTGATTGACAAGGCCCATTTGACTGTTTTAAGATTAATTTGCTTACCAGCAGCTTACTTCTGCACATGTCATAACATATGTCCAGCTCTGAACTACAGCATGAAAGTTGGCAGTTTGAATCCACCAGGTGCTCCTTGGAAGCCCTATGGGGCAGTTCTACTCTGTCCTATAGGGTTTCTATGAGTCGGAATTGACTTGACAGCATGGGTTTGATTTTGTTTTGGTTTTAAGCACATTTTAGGGATTTTATTTCTGAATGCCAGAGAAATGACACAATAGATAGAAAAACTAGAGAATGAGATGTGCAGTTCAAATTTCTGACATTCTCCCAATCCCCCGGAAGATTTATCCTTTGTTGCTGTCCTTCAGAGTCACCTTTATTTTCACAGCAGTTTACTAGCTGGTGCCAGCTTATTGTACAGAGCCATCTGTAAACCAGGCTCCAGCATTTCTTGTCCTTAGTCATTTATCATAAGGAACTCCCTCATGAGACTATAGGCCTGAGTTGAGATAATGATGACAGTTTGAAAGGGGTAAGCAAGCTTGGAGAATGAGCCACTTTCTATACAACTTACTTATACCTTCAAGACTTGCGTTGTCCCAGTTCCATACAGACCATGTCCACTTAGGATGAAACACTGCTGAGTATCCCTAACTTTGTGGATAATGGATTAGGTAACACCCTAATTAGGAAACTAATTAGTTAACACCCTAATTAGGTAATTTTGTGGTGAGCAGTTGAGGTCATGTGGTTGCCTGGTGAATCATGGTTAGCATTAAGTGTCTACTAAGACACAGTCATATTCCAAGAGCTAGTTGTCAAAAGAAGAATAGTTACTTGCTGTAAAGAACATGTCTTTGTCCCCAAGAACTAATGTCCTCCTCTGTGACTTTCCTTTTAATGTTTCCTGCACCATATAGTATCCTGATCTGTTAAACGCCCTTCGACTACCATTGGATTGGCTGGGTCATAAGGACAGATTCCTAGCTACTTGTTTTGCATTGTGGACCAACTGGAAAGTCTTCTCTTGCTCTGCACCCTAAAAAGACCTGGCAGTCATTTGGGTCACTCAGTAAATGAGTCAGAGCATCACATTAAATGTGTCATAAATGCAGTGAAGCCCACCAAGCATTCTGTATTCTTCTTAGTGGTAGGTGTGTGCAGATTGCTACAGCTTGTCCTTCACTTTGGAAGGGATAGCTTGCCATGTCTCAGACGCTGTATCCTTAGACATTTCATTGAGTTGGTGGGACCCTGAATCGTGGGATTTATCACCTACTTCCTCTGGCATTTACATTTCCTACCTAGACATAGGAGCCCTGGTAGCAAAGTAGTTAAGAGCTCAGGCTGATAACCAAAAGCTCAGCAGTTTGAATCCACCAGCTGCTCCTTGGAAACCCTGTGGGGCAGTTCTACTCTGTCCTCTAGGGTCACTATGAGTCAGAATCTACTCGATGGCGCACAGCAACAACAACAACACCTAGACATTTAGAATACTTGTGACTTTCTGTTTTCATTGTCCCTTCAACATGACATTATCAATGTAGTGGACCAGCATGGTGTCTGTGGGATGGTGAAATTATCAGTGCCTCTCCAGAAAATATTCTGGCACAGAACTAGAGGTTGAAGATATACTGCTGCTCTTGCCAGATGAAAGTAAATTACTTCTCATGTTTTCTCAGTATTTGCCAAATCAGTAGCTCTTTATTAAATGTAATAAGATATATTTTTGATTCATCTTAATAATGAGAGGACATCTGGAAAAGCAGTTGTATTTGGGTTAGCACCTGACTAAATTTACAGCCATCCATTATTATTCTCCATGTGTTTTCTATACCTGCCAAACATGCTAGTTTAAGTGGCTTGTGATAGAAATACACCCTTGCTTTTTTTTTTTTTTTTAAATTAAATATGAAGGCACTAATCTCTGCATTTCTCCAAAGGATATACATTTCATTTGCTGTTTTGGTGAGGGGATGGGGTAGCTACAAGTGATTTTTCTTGGCTCTTCCTGACCCGATAGGCTTTAACCAGCATGTCTAGGAGCCAATATAGGGATTCTGGTAGTTGCTGAGTATATCTGTTCCAAGTCTACATTACTAAATTGAGGAAATAACCATACAGTTGATTCAGGATCCCAGGGAATTAGGTTAATTCAGAATTAGTGTCTGTTACTCCCTGAAAGGCTAAATATTTTCCTTTCTTTAGTATATAGTCACCCTAGTAAAATCCCAAGTCCCTTTGGGGTAGTCTAAAAAGATTTACAGCACATACTTGTGATATTATGACAGGTTCTTTCCTTCAGTCAGGAGGCTGTGGGTCATGAGCTGATTATGGTCTAGAATTTGGGTCAGGAGGTATAATTTTGTTACGATGACTTCAGTAGGATTCTGTTTCTTGTAACCAGTGTTTTCTCACTTACAGCAAAAACCAAAGTCCTTACAATGGGTTACAAGTCTTTATGTCTGATTCCCTCTAACCTTCTCTTTAGATAGATAGGTAGGTAGGTAGATAAGATAGGTAAGATAAATAATAGATAGCTGCCATCACGTCTGCTCCGACTCATGGCAACCCTGTGTACAACAGAATGAAACATTGCCTGGTCCTGCATCATTCTCATGATTGTAGGCAAGTTTGAGTCCATTGTTGCAGCTACTGTTCTAGTCCATCTCACTTAGGTTCTCCCTGGCCCTTGTTGGCCCTCTGCTTCACCAAACACAATGTCCTCCTATAGCAATTAGCATATTTGTACTCAAATAATGTGAACCGTCTGTATTTGTTTGCCAACTGTGTCCTCCCCCTGCAAGGTAGTTTTGTAAGCACACTATGATAAATTTTTTTTACAGCAACTGTAAAAAAAATTGGCATAGTGGCACTTATGAAAGTACCTCTCAGGAGGAGAGCACGGTTGGCAAACAAACATAGAAGGTGTGTGGTATTTGTGTAAAAATATGATAACCCTTCTGATGACAAGTCCAAAGCAAGCAAGTGATCTATAAGGTTTTTGTTGGCTAATTTTTGAAAGTACATTTTCAGGCCTTTCTTCCTAGTATGTCTTAGTCTGGAAGCTCTGCTGAAACCTGTCTACCTGGGCGAGCCTGCTGGTATTCGAAATACTGGTGGCATAGCTTCTAGTATCTTGGCAACATGCAAGTCACCACAGTGTGACAAACTGACAGATGGATGGTGGTCTCTCCTATTACTCTCTTTCTTTCTCACTCTACTTCAGTTATACTGGATACCTTGTTTTATTCAAACATATCAAATATGCTCTGGTCTCAAGGCTTTTGCTCTAGTAGTTCCCTCTGTTTGAAACACTGTGCCTGGCTAACTGTCACTTCCTTCAGGTTTTTTCTCAAATATTATCAGTGAACCATACCCTGACCAACATATTTAATTCTGCCTCCTCCCCTTGCTTCCCCTCACCAAATCAAAACTGGATGCCCCTATAAGACCTGTTGCCTCTGGAAACTGACTGTAGTTGCCATCAGGTTGGCTTCTTTGCAGTCTCTGCTTCCTTGGATAATTGGTTTCCTTTTCTGAGTCTGGGGCTTCAAGCAGTGAACTTGGCCTTTGTTTCCTTCTTACTTGGAGAACTTTTTGTCTCTGTTATCCTTCTAAATCTAAACTCCTAGTAACCATCACTAGATTTGACTCTGGAACCTAGAAAGCCTGTGATTCCTCCTTGTTTGCTGCTCTATGTTTTCGGTGCTATTCCTGCTCCATTGAGATGTTCATTTTATCTGAGAACAACTTAGAAGACTAAGAATGAATAGCTCCATTTATTTATTACTCTATATAGTAGGTTGCCATGAGTCAGAATTGACTCGATGGCGGTGGGTTTGTTTGTTTTATATAGTAGACATTGTATTTGACACTTTATACTTGTCTAGTGCTGCTGTAATAGAAATACTACAAGCGGATGACTTTAACAAACAAATTTGTTGTCTCACAGTCTAGTAGGTTAGAAGTCCAAATTTGGGTTGTCAGCTTCAGGGGAAGGCTTTCTGTCTTGTCAGCTCTAGAGGAAGGCCCTTGTCATCAACCTTCCCCTGGACTAGGAGCTTCTCAGTCAGGGAACCTCAAGTCCACAGGACATGCTCTGCTCCCAGCATTGTTTTCTTGGTAGTATGAAGTCCCCATGTCTCTCTGTTCACTTCTGTCTTTTAGATCTCAAAAGAGAATGACTTAAAACACAACCTAATCTTGTAGATTGAGTCCTGCCTCATTAACATGATTGCCACTAGTCTCATCTCATTAACATCTTAGAGATAGGATTTACAACACATAGGAAAATCACATCAGATGACACAATACTGGGAATCATGGCTCAGCTAAGTTGACAGACTTTTTTTTAAATTATTTGTTATTGTGCTTTAAGTGAAAGTTTACAGTTCAAGTTAGCCTCTTATACAAAAATTTATGCATACATTGTTATGTGACCCTGTTGCTCTCCCTATACTGTGACAGCACACTCCTCCTTTCCATCCCAGATTTCCCGTGTCCATTCAACCAGCTCCTGACCCCCTCTGCCTTCTCATCTTGCCTCTGGAAAGGAGCTGCCCATTTAGTCTCATGTATCTATTTGAGCTAAGATGCACACTCTTCACAAGTATCATTTTATGCACCATAGTCCAGTCCAGTCTTTGTCTGAAGAGTTGGCGTTGGGAATGGTTTTAGTTTTGGGCTAACAGAGAGTTCTGGGGGCCATGTCTTCTGGGGTCCCTCCAGTCTCAAACCATTAAGTCTGGTCTTTGTACTAGAATTTGAGTTCAAGTTCTGCACCCCTCTTTTCTCCTGCCCTGTCAGGGACTCTCTAAGTTGACAGACATTTTGGGGGAACACAGTTGAATCCGTGACAATACCCATTGCATCATACTTTGGAATCCCAAATTGGTAGGTGGAATTACCCAGTTTTTCAGGTGAAAAAGGCACGGCTTTGAGAGTTCAAAGACCTTTACCAAGTAGCATGGCTAGGAAGTGGAGGAACTAGGAGTTGAGTCCAAGTTATCCTACCCCATACATCATACTCTTGACTACATTGCTGTGCAACATCCGTAAATTTAAAGGATCCTCTCTTTTCTGTGCTGAATTTTGTTTCTGATAAAACTGTTTACCCTATTCTTTTGGAAGTTAGCTTACTTACCCATTTTATTTGGTTATTTTTCTTAGTGTTTTGACTTCATTCTACTTGTCCTATGGAACAGTGTGTTTGTAAATAATATCTCTTAATTTTAGGAAATTTTGAGATATTTGTGCATTAAGGTCTAAGAGAAATAACTTAGTATTGATTTAGGCTAGGGTTAGTATAGTTTAAGGTAAGTCATAAATCTTAGAATTTTAAAAAAGGAACAATGTTTTAAGTTTTCCATAGATCTCAATGATTAAAGTAGCTGAAGACCTAGAAGATGAAACTCCCCAAATTTTTTATACTAGTTTGTCCTGTGCATCATTTTTGCATTAATCTTACTAAAACACAACATTTTTATTATAACATTTCCCATGCCTCCCCATTTTTCATACAGAGTCAAGTCTAAATCTCTTAGCCTTACACTAATGACATTATTCTGTCTTTTCAAATATATCTCCATATGTCACCAGCATGAATGCTCTTTAATATGTCTTGCTCTTTATTTTCTCTGTACCTCTTTTCATAGCATATTACAGCCTACAGGGCCTTCTCTCCATGCCCTTAAAACCCAGCCCTCTTTCAAAAAGTACTTTAAGCCACACTTCTTCATGGCGCTTTACCTGATTGCAACAGCTTACAATGAACCTCCTTCTACAGAACGACACTAGAATTTATAGTTAATGTCACACCAGCCAAAAAAACCAAACCTATTGTCATCAAGTTGATTCCGACTCATAATGACCCTATGGGACAGAGTAGAACTGCCCGTGGAGTTTCCAGGGAGCGCCTGGTGGATTCTAACTGCTGACCTTTTGGTTATCGGTGGCAGCGCTTAACCACTATCCCACCAAGGTTTCCTGATGTCACACAGTTAGCAGTTATTTGTACTTTATGTTAATGTTCTGTTATTACGATTATGATCTTCCTGGTTGTGTCTGTAAATCTCCTAATTATCACTGCAGCACTCTTAAGACATACTGTATAGGAATAACTTCAGAAACTGTCACTTATGCCAAGTTATCCAGTAGCTTGAAGAAATAATAGATGTCTTCTCATTCAATTTAGTGTCGTATAAATCATTTATGACTTCTTTTTTTCTGAGAGATGGCATTTATCATTCGCTTACTCTTTTTCATCTCAGAAAAAGTTCGGTATGACTTAATCAAAAAATTAAATTAAACCACATTGTTGTTGTTAGGTGCTGGCGAGTTGGTTCCGACTCATAGCGACCCTGTGTACACAGAATGAAACACTGCTCAGTCTTGTGCGATTGTCTTAAGTCGTCTAGTGCTGCTATAACAGAAGTACTACGAGTGGATGACTTCAACAAAGAGAAGTTTATTTTCTCATAGTCCGGTAGTTCTACAAGTCCAAATTCAGGGTGTCACCTCCAGGGGAAGGCTTTCTCTCTCTGTCAGCTCTGGAGAAAGGGCCTTCTCATCAATCTTCCTCTGGACTAGGACCTTCTCCTTGCAGGAACTCTGGGTCCAAAGGGCACACTGTGCTCCTGGCACTGCTTTCTTGGTGGTGTGAGGTCCCCAACTCTCTGCTCACTTCCCTTTCCTTTTATCTCTTGTAAGATAAAAGGTGATGCAGGCCATACCTGAGGGAAACTCCCTTTACATTGGATCAGGGATGTGACCTTAGTAAGGGTTACAGTCCTACCCTAATCCTCTTTAACATAATCTAATCTTGCCTCATTAACCACAGGCAGAGATTACAGTTTACAACATGTAGGAAAATTACATTCTCAAAATGGAGGGTAATCACACAATACTGGGAATCATGGCCTAACCAAGTTGACACATATTTTGGGGGGGACACAATTCAGTCCATGACAGCCATCCTCACAGTCGTTGTTAGGAGTGAGCCCATTGTTGCAGCCACTGTGTCCTCTCTTTCATCGATGCTCTACTTTATCAAGTGTGATGTCCTTCGCCAGGGACTGGTCCCCGCTGATAGCATGTCCAAAGTATGTGAGATGAAGTCTTGCCATCTTTGCTTCTAAGGAGCATTCTGACTGTACTTTTTCCAAGACAGATGTGTTTGTTCTTCTTGCAGTCCATGATGTAGTCAATATTCTTAACCAGCCCATAATTCAAAGGCATCAACTCTTCTTCAGTCTTCCTTATTCATTGTCCAGCTTCCACATGCATATGAGGTGATCAAAAACACCATGGCTTGGGTCAGGCGCACCTTAGTCCTTAAAGTGACATATTTGCCTTTTAACACTTTAAAGAAGTCTTTTGCAGCAGATTTGCCCAGTGCAGTGGGTCGTTTGGTTTTTTGACTGCTGCTTCCATGGACATTGATTGTGGATCCATGTAAAATGAAATCCTTGAAAACCTCAATCTTTTCTCCGTTTGACATGATGTTGCTTATTGGTCCAGTTGTGAGGATTTTTGTTTTCTTTATGTTGAGGTGTAATCCATACTGAAGGCTATAGTCTTTGATCTTCATCAGTAAGTGCTTCAAGTCCTCTTCAGTTTCAGCAAGCAAGCTTATGTCTGCATATTGCAGGTTGTTAATGAGTCTTCCTCCAATCCCGATGCTGTGTCCTTCTTCATATAGTCCAGTTTCTTGGATTATTTGCTCAGCAGATGGATTGAAAGGATACAGCCATGACACACACCTTTCTTGACTTGAAACCATGCATATCCCCTTGTTCTGTTTGAACGACTGCCTCTTGGCATATGTACAGGTTCCTCATGAGCACAATGAAGTGTTCTGAAATTCCCATTCTTCACAGTGTTATCCATAATTTGTTATGATCCACACAGTTGAATGCCTTTGCATAGTCAATAAAACACAGGTAAACACAGGTAAATATCTTTCTGGTGTTGTCTGCTTTTGGCCAAAATCCATCTCACATCAGCAGTGCTATCCCTCATTCCACGTACTCTTCTGCATCCAGCTTGAGTTTCTGTCAGTTCCCTGTCAATGTACTGTTGCATCTGCTTTTGAATGACCTTCAGCAAAACTTTACTTGTGTGTGTGTGATATGAGCGATATTGTTTGATAATTTCTGCATTCTGTTGGATCACCTTTCTTTGGAAATGGCTACAAATATGGATCTCTTCCAGATGGTTGGCCAAGTAGCTGTCTTCAAATTTTCTTGGCATAGGCGAGCGAGCACCTCCAGTGCTGTATCCGTTAGTTGAAAACTTCCCAGTTGGTATTCTGTCAATTCCTGGAGCCTTATTTTTCGCCAGTGCTTTCAGTGCAGCTTGGACTTCTTTATTCAGTACCATCAGTTCTTAATTATATGCTTCCTCCTGAAATGGATGAACGTCAACCAGTTCTTTTTGGTACAGTAACTCTGTGTATTCCTTCCGTCTTCTTTTAATGCATCCTGTGTCTTTTAATATTTCCTCCATAGAATCCTTCAGTATTGTAACTTGAGGCTTGAATGTTTTCTTTAATTCTTTCAGCTTGAGAAATGCCGAATATGTTCTTCCCTTTTGGTTTTCTAACTCCAGGTCTTAGCGTATTTCATTGTAATACTTTACTTTGTCTTCTTGAGCTGCGCTTTGAAATATTACTGTTCAGCTCTCTTACTTCATCATTTCTTCTGTTTGCTTTAGGTACTCTATGTTCAGGAACAAGTTTTAGAATCTTTTCTGACATCCATTTTGGTCTTTTATTTCTTTCCTGTCTTTTAATGACCTCTTACTTTCTTCAGTTAGGATATTCTTGATGTCATTCCACAAATCATCTGGTCTTCAATCAGTGCATCAAATCTATTCTTGAGATGGTCTCTAAATTCAGGTGGGATATACTCAAGGTCATACTTTGGCATTCGTGGACTTGTTCTAATTTTTATTAACTTCAACTTGAACTTGCATGTGAGCAATTGATGGTCTATTCTGCAGTTGGCCCCTGGCCTTGTTCTCACTGATGATACTGAGCTTTTCCATTGTCTATTTCCACAGATGTAGTCAGTTTGATTCCTGTGTATTCTATCAGGTGAGGTCCACATGTATCATTGTCATTTATGTTGTTGAAAAAAGGTATTTGCAATGAAGAAGTCATTGGTCTTGGAAAATTCTGTCATATGATATCCAGCATTTCTATCACCAAGGCCGTATTTTCCAACTACCAGTCCTTCTTCTTCATTTCTAACTTTTACATTCCAATCACCAGTAATTATCAGTGCATGTTGATTGCATGTTCGATCAATTTCAGACTATAGAAGTTGGTAATAATCTTCTATTTCTTAATTTTTGGCCTTAGTGGTTAGTGTATAAATTTGAATAATAGTCATATTCACTGGCCTTCCTTGTAGGCATAGAATATTATCCTATCATTGACAGTGTTGTTCTTTCAGGATAGATCTTGAAATGTTCTTCATGACAATGAATGTGATGCCTTTCCTCTTCAATTTGTCATTCCGGGCATAGTAGACTGTGTGGATTGTCTGATTCAAAATGGCCAATACCAGTCCATTTCAGCTCATTAATGCTTAGGATATTGATCTTCATGCATTCCATTTCATTCTTGGCGATTTCCAGTTTTCCTAGATTCATACTTCATTCATTCCATGTTCCTATTATTAATGGATGTTTGTAGCTGTTTCTTCTCATTTTGAGTCCTGCCACATCAGCAAATGAAGGTCTCGAAAGCTTGAGTCCATCTACATCATTAAGGTCGACTCTACTTTGATGAGGCAACTCTTTCCCAGTCATATTTTGAGTGCCTGCCCACCTGAGGGGCTTATGTTCTGGCAGTATATCAGGCAGTGTTATGCTGCTATTCCTAAGGTTTTTACTGGCTAATTTTTTCAGAAGTAGACTGCCAGGTCCTTCTTCCAAGTCTTTCTTAGTCTGGAAGCTCAATTGAAACCCGTCTACCATGGGTGACCCTGATGGTATTTGAAATACCGGTGGCATACCTTCCCGTGTCACGGTAACACACAAGCCACCGTAGTACAACAAACTGACAGACGCATGGAGAAATTAAACCATTTTCTTTTCAAAACCATTAAAATAGTTTTTAAAATAATTGGTGAAGAGGTCTTCGAATCACTACCTTGGATGCTGGTGACACAAGGAAAGAATTATCACATTTTTCTCTTAATAAGCTCTTATTTTAATCAGCTTGTAAAGTTAATGGCTATGGGTAGTGCTCTGGCATCCTTCTAAGAGGATTTTTTTTTTTAATCTACTGGAATAAGTGACAAAGAATAAAGTACAGTAAAACCACAAAACATAATCAAGTAACTTGTATATTCATTGATGCTCAGTATCAGTTCCTGAGTCATTTTGAACACAGTGGTGCTTTGTCAACTGTCTTCCCATGGAAATAAATGCTACTTAAAGCTAATTTTGTGAAATACATTTTTTTCGCTGTTTCCAAGTGGATGATATTCTCCTTGTCTAAAAAATCAGAATATGGGTTTCAGTCAACTTAGCATATCAATATGTAAAATCTTTAGTTCCAGAAAATGTTTCTTTACCCCTCATAATTGGTATAAACATTATAAAAGTATTATCAAGTCATACCTCTGACTTGATGCAACAACCTTTCAAGAAGTTTTTATATATCATACTTACATTAAGATCCAGAATGTTTACTATCATTTGAAAGGCCCTTTGAGAAGTGGCCCTTGCCATACCAACCTTCTTTCAGTTCTGGGATGTGTGAAATACTCTTCGATCTCAGTGACTTCCTGTAGGCTTTCCTGTGCACATGATGGCATACCTGGTCCCCCCCCCCCCCCCCCCACTTTTTTTCCCATCATGTCATTTTTGTATCTTCTGGGCCTTTGTTTTAGTGCCACTTGTTCAGAGAAACCTTCACTGGTCGTCTCATCCAGAATGTTCCCCAGCTGAAATCTCTCATTGTACCCTTTCATTTTCTTCTTAGATTTATCACTGTCTGTATCTGTTTGTTGTGATTATTTGTCTATCTGACAACCTATCCAGACTAAGAGCTCTTTGAAGATGGGGTCCTTGTCTGCTTTTGTTCCCTGATAAATCTTTGGCAACTAGCAGAAGGTAGGACTGACACCACATAGATGCTGCTTATGATGTTGACTAAGAAACCTTTCTGTTCTCAGGTTAAGTATACCTCCATCAGGCCCAGAATTCCCTTACTGACACAGTTTCTAAGAAAATGTAACACTAACATAAAGGAGATTTTTAAGCTTTTCCAAACCAGGGGCTGGGCTTTATTATTTTTTTTCTGATTCCACCAGATCTTTTATACCAAGGGTATGGGCTAAGTTGCATGACTTAAAAATGTTAAAAACACAATTTTTCTAAGGTAATCTAAGCAAGAGTTAATCCAAGCAAGACCTTGTTATGGTCTTTCCTTAGAGAAAAAAGCTCTAAGACAGACAGTATTTTTAAAAATAAAATTGTAGTATATTGAAGGAGGAGCCAAGATGGTGCCTTAGTCAGACAGACCATGCCATCCCTCTATAGTAAAGATCTGAGAAACCAAGTGAAACAGATAGAGATGACAATTCTGGAACCTTGAGCATCAAATGAAAGGATAAAGAATTCGATTGAATCCCAATTGGAAGAAGAAACTAATTAAAAGCAGCGAACGAGGACAGATAAGGAGTGGAGTGCTCTGCCAGCTAGCATGGCATAGCATGGCCATCTTGAGACAAAATCAGCAGCAATCCCAGGTGAGGACCACAGGAAGCAACTTCACGGAATTCCCAACAGAAGGCAGAGAAACTGTGTAGACAAACCCAGGTGAAACAAGGTGAGCAGGACTTAAATCGGATCTAAGGAAGAAAGGTATAGGAAGGAAGACGAAAGCTCTAGGAATCACAGCATCCACAGAGCAGGGAGGGAGCCAGGACTCAGAGACAGGGCTACTTACCAGCAGCATTCCCTGACCATTGGGGTACGTGCATACATGGAGTAATAGATCTGTAGAGTGTCCTCAGGAGGTTCCCCACCTGAATGGACTATGGGCAGCATCCCCTTTGTCACACTTGATCGGGGCCAGGTCCCAGATGCTGGCTGCATCCAGTGGGAGATGGCCAGCCACCCTTGCCCGGTTACCAGAGGAACACTCTCTCTGTCTCCCCACCCTCCTGGTGATTAGTGACATGAACCCCCCCCGCCATCCCTGCCGCTCTGACTGCTGGGGACCACAGTACTAGACCCCTCTTCCTCCCACCCCACACCTAGCCCCATCTGTCACCACTCCCTGTGTACCCAGTGAGTATCTCCTGGCCCCCCACCTGCTGACTTGCTGAATGGCAGGAGAGCACTCCCACACTCCTGGCTACCTGCCTCACCCACCAACCCTCCTACTTACCCACCAGCCAAGTGGCAGAAAACGATCCCAGGCACCTGGTTGCTCGTCCCGCACCCCGGCTACTGCCATGCCCGCCCAGTGAGTGGCTATGAGTGCTCCAATGCCTCTGGACCAATAACAGACTGTGGCCTGCCCTCACCCAGCCTGCCCTCAGCCATCTCATACACCTAGTGAACAGGGATGCAGGCTCACACTGCTTGCTGCTGCCCCACTGTCTTAGTTATCTATTGCAGCTGTAACAGATACCACAAGTGGATGGCTTTAACAAAGAGAAATTTATTCTCTCACAATCTAGTAGGCTAAAAGTCCAAATTCAGGGTGCCAACTTCAGGGGAAGGCTTTTTCTCTCTGTCGGCTGTGGAGGAACATCCTTGTCATCAATTATCCCCAGGTCTAGGAGCTTCTCAGCACAGGGGCCCGGAGTCCAAAAGACGCGGTATGCTCCCAGTGCTTTTTTCTTGGTGGTATGAGGTCTCCTATCTATTTAGTTTAAAAACCGCTTCCACATTTTAGGTATCTGTTAGAGCAGGACCCCACTCTTGGTACCAGAGTCTGTCTTAGTCATCTAGTATATTTTAACAGAAATACTACAAGTAGATGGCTTTAACAAAGAGAAATTTATTCTCTCACAGCCTAGGAGGCTAGAAGTCTGAATTTAGGGTGCCAGCTCCAGGGGAAGGCTTTCTTTCTCTGTTGGCTCTCGGGGGACCTC
The DNA here is from genome assembly GCA_030035585.1 of Dugong dugon. Taxonomy (NCBI): domain Eukaryota; kingdom Metazoa; phylum Chordata; class Mammalia; order Sirenia; family Dugongidae; genus Dugong; species Dugong dugon. The sequence goes on along the minus strand of CM057481.1, from coordinate 16,548,600 downwards.
ATACTACCAAGAAACAAGAGCCAGGAGGATGGTGCATCCTTTGCACCTGGGGTCCCTGCACTGAGAAACCCCTTGACCAGGGAAGATTGATGACAAGTGCAGAGCCAACAGAGAGAGAAAGCCTTCCTCTGGAGCTAGCATGCTTAATTTGGACTTCTAGTCTCCTAGACTGTGAGAGAATAAATTTCTACTTGTTAAAGTCATCTACTTGTGATATTTCTGTTATAGCAGCACTAGATGACTAAGACATCCACCCTCTCTGAGACAGGTGGTGAGCACTCCTGTGCCACCAGATGAGCAATAAGTAAAGCATGCCCAACCCACTTGCCCTGAGAGATCAAAACAAAACAAACAACCAGGATGAAATAAACAAAATTAAAATCGATCAGTAAATAAAATAACACCTTAATGCCTTGGAGACAACAGACAATAACAAATCATTTGAAGAAGCAGGATAAGTTGGATCAAGTAAATGAGCAAAATAAAAGGGCAGAAAATCTTCCTGAGCAAGAAATAGTAATGGAGCTACCTGAAAAAGAATTCAAAAGACTTATGTACAGATTTCTTAAAGAGATCAAGGAAAGCACAGACAGAACCATGAGAGAATTTAGGAAAACAATGCAAGAACAAAATGGTAAATAGACAGTTAGAAACCATACAAAAGCAACTAGAAATCCAGATGATTACCAATAAAATATCAGCAGTAGATAACTCAATGGAAGGACCTAGAAGTAGAATTGATGAATGGAATAAAGAATCAGTGAAATAGGAAACAAATACCTTGATACTAACTTGTTTGAGGAACAATCAGAAAAAAGAATGAAGAAAACCTAAGAGTTATGTGGGACACCATTAAGTGGAATAGTTTACGTATAATAGGAATTCCAGAAGAGGAGAAAAAAAAAGAAAAGTACGGAAAGAATTTTTGAAGATATATTGGCTGAAATTTCCCAAATAGCATGAAAGATTAGAAAGTTACCATTCAGGAAGCTCAACGAACCCCATATAGGATAGACCACCCCAAAAAATCACCTAGACATATCATAATCAAACTTTCCAAAACCAGAGTCAAGGAAAAAATTCTGTAAGCAGCTTGTGTATAATGAAATAATCATTTACAAAGGGGCACCAATTAGACTAAGTGCTGATTTCTCATCAGAAACCATGCAGTCAAGAAGGCAACGGGATGACATATATAAAATCTTGAAGGAAATGAATTGCCAACCAAGAATCATATATCCAGCAAAATTGTATTTCAAAAATGATGGTGAAACTGAGGCATCCCCAGATAAGCAGAAAATGAGGAAATTCGTAAAAACCAGACCAGCCTTACAAGAAGTATTAAAGGGAGTCCTTTGGATAGAGAACTAGTGACATCAGACAACAACCTGAGATAAAGACACATGACAACATCAACTAGATACAACCCAGATAAAGACTTCACAGTAGCAAAATAAAGCTAAAAGACTGACTACAGAGAGCCAGAGGAATTAAGATGCAAATGACAACAACTTTAGATAGCAAGAGGGGAATAAAAGATGTAGTTATAGAACTTCCATGTGGGAAGGAAGTCAAGTCGATTTCAAGACATTACAGACTGTTTTAATTTTAAGATGAATAATGTAAACTTCAGAGTAACCACAAAGAAAAGTAATAAATATGCTCACAAAAATAAAGAAGAAAACCAAAAAGACTCAGTACACACAAAAACAACGATTTATAGGAAAAGAAAATCCATCTACAAAAAGAAATCAGCACAGAAAATTAAGAGCAACAAAGAAACCAGGAACAAAGAAACCTTTATCAAGAACAAAAAAAAAGTATAACAGAATGACAGCAATGAGTCCATACGTATAAATAATTACATGAATGAAAATGGATTAAATGCACCAGTAAAGAGAAAGAGAGTGGCAGAATGGTTTAAAAAAAAAAAAAAAAAGACCCATCAGCATGTTGCTTAACAAGAAACCTACCTTAAACACAAAGACATAAGTTAAAAAATCAAAGGATGAAAAAAATGTATCAAGTAAACAGTATCCAAAAGAGAGCAGGAGTAGCAATATTAATTTCAGATAAAATAGACTTTAAGTCAAAATCCATTATAGGAGAAAAAGAAGGGCATTATATAATGATTAAAGGGTCAATCCACCAAGAAGACTTAACAATAGTAAATATCTGTGCACTGAATGACAGAGCTCCAAAATATATAAAACAAGCTATAATAGAATTTAAAAGAAATAGACAGTTCTATAATAATAATGGGAGACTTTAACACACCACTTTCAATGATGGACAGAAAAACTAGAAAAAAACTGAGTAAAGACTCAGAAGATCTAAGTAACACAATGAACCAGCTAGACCTCATAGGCATATACAGAACACACCATGCAACAGCAGCACAGTACATATTTTTCTCCATTGCACACAGATCATTCTCCCGAATAGAACATATTCTAGGCCACAAAGCAAGCCTCAATAAATACAAAAACATCAATGTAATACAAAGCATCTTCTCTGACCATAACACTGTAAAACTAGAAATCAATAACAGAAAGAGCAAGGGAAAAAAAATAAATACGTGGAAACTGAATAACACCTTACTTAAAAACTAGTGGGTTATAGAAGAAATTAAAAATGAAATTAAAGGATTATTAGAATCAAATGAAAATGCAGAGACAGCATACTAAAATGTCTGGAACACAGCAAAAGCAGTGCTGAGAGGATAATTTATAACAATAAATGCAGATCAATAAAGAGGAAAGATCCAAAATCTATAACTTAACCTTACAACTGGAAAAAATAGAAAAAGAACAGCAAAAAAAGTCCACAGTCACCAGAAGAAAGGAAATAATAAAGATCAGAGCAGAAATAAATAAAATAAAAAATGGAAAAACAGTAGAAAGAATCAAGAAGACTAGAAGTTGGTTCTCTGAGAGGATCAATAAAATTGACAAACCACTGGCCAAATTGACAAAGGGAAAATATCAGAAGATGCAAATAAAATAAGAAATGAAATGGGCAGCATTACCACACAATCAGCAGAGATAGAGAGGATTATTACAGAATATTATGGAAAATGTACTCTAACAAATTTAAAAACCTAGTAGAAATGGAAAAATTTCTAGAAATACACTACCTAAATGAACACAGCAGAAGTAGAAAACCTAAACAGACCCATAACAAAAGGTGAAATTGAAGATGATATTTAAAAAAACAAACCTCTCAACCAAAAAAAAAAACAAAACAGGCTACAGCCCAGATGGCTTCACTGGAAAGTTATAACAAACATTTAGAAAAGAGTTAACACCAATTCTCAAAATATTCCAGCATGTAGGAAAGGAAGGAATACTGCTTAGTTCATTCCATGAAGCCAGCAAAACCCTGATACCAGACCAGGCAAAGATACCACTGAAAAAGAAAATTACAGACCAGTATCCCTCATGAATATAAACACAAACATTCTTTTTTTTTTTTTTTTGCAGACAGAACAGAGGAGTTTATTTTATAGTGAATACATACAACAAATGTATTGTAACGTTAATTAATCAAATAGTCCAAGCTTACTTTTATCATCAGCTACAGATATTCATTGAACACTACTACGTACAAGCCAGTGTTTAATGGCAATGGTACACAGACCCACACACACACAAAGGCAATCTTGAATCATCATCAAGTATATATAGAGTGCCCACTGTATACAAGTCAGTGCCCTAGGTAATTGTGCGGGCATATAAAAAAAAAATAGCCATTCATTGTGTGCCTTTAGAAACTGAGTGCCTTTTCATGTGCTTTGTATATTTTATTCATTATATTCCCTTAACATCATTATGAGGCAGGCATTATTGTCACGCATATATACGAGAAGAACGATGTACAGAGTTGTTAAATAACTTGCACAAAATCACTAATTGTGGGAAATGGAGGACCCAGATTTAAGATCTGGGTTTATGATACACGTCTTTCTGAATCCAAACACTATGTTCTGGATTGAATTGTGTTCCCCAAAAATATATGTCAACTTGGTTAGGCCATGATTCCGAGTATTGTGTGGTTGTCCTCCATTTTGTGATTGTGATTTTATGTTAAAGAAGATTAGGGTGGGATCGTAACACCCTTACTAAGGTCACATCCCTGATCCAATGTAAAGGGAGTTTCCCGGGAGTGTGACCTCCACCACCTGTTATCTTACAAGAGATAAAAGGAAAGGGAAGCTAGGAGAGAGTAGGGGACCTCATACCACCAAGAAAGCAACACCAGGAGCAGAGCTCATCCTTTGGACCCAGGGTTCCTGAGAGGAGAAGCTCCTAGACAAGGGGAAGATTGATGACAAGGACCTTCCTCCAGACCTGACAGAGAGAGAAAGCCTTCCCCTGGAGCCGTTGCCCTGAATTTGGACCTGTAGCCTGCTAGACTGTGAAATAATACATTTCTCTTTATTAAAACCATCCACTTGTGGCACCTCTGTTACAGCATCACTAGATAACTAAGACACACTATAAGCTTTTCTCTGTGCTTCCAGAAGTCTTTACCTAAGTGGGATTTCAAAGCACATACATGAAAACACTCAATAGTAATGCAAATCTGCAATATCAAGTGACAAGTCAGGGGTATGAAGAGTTAGTGTTGAAGAAATGATGATAGATATGGCCACTTTACCAACCAGGAAGCAGCCAGAAAAAACAGAAACCATACCAGGTATTTTAATGAAGAGATCGGTCAAATAGGTATTAGAGGACTGAAAGGCAAAAGGGAATCTAGAGGTAACACAGAAAAAAAATATCATGGTTTGAGTTAGGCACACCTTAGTCCTTAAAATGGCATCTCTGCTTTTCAACACTTTAAAGAAGACTTTTGCAGCACATTTGCCCAATGCAACACATCTTTTGATTTCTTGACTGCAGGAAGCAACATCCACTCCGAGGGCTTTTGAGGCTGAAGCAGCTCGGCTTCTTGTGTCCCTTGTCTCTTCAGCTTCTGCTTTCTATGGTCTCTCGGCCCTCCGGCCTCACGCCCACATCTGCCCTGCTGGGGCAAGTGTTCCAAAGCTCTGTAGCTCCACCGGTATAAGTGCCTGGAGGCGCCCCACTCCTCCAGGAAGCCTCCCGCGAACAGGCACTCAGCTCTCTCACTCCATGGGTTGGCTCCAGTGCCATCTTGCACTGGTCTCCTGGTTCTGCTACTGTTGGTTCTCTGCTGCTGCCACTTCTCAGCTGTTGTAGGCTCTCTGCTGCTGCTGGTCCTCTGTCACTGCCACAAGTCTCTCCGTTCACAGTTTTAAAACCACTTCCACATTTTAGGTATCTGTTAGAGCAGCACCCCACTCTTTCAGTACCAAATTCTGTCTCAGTCATCTAGTGCTGCTGTAACAGAAATACCACAAGTGGATGGTTTTAACCAAGAGAAGTTTATTTCCTCATAGTCAAAGTAGGCTAAAAGTTCAAATTCAGGGCGTCAGCTCCAGGGGAAAGCTTTCTCCCTCTGTCGGCCTTCGTCTCTTCAGTGTTCCCTTGGACTAGGAGCTTCTCTGCATGGGGACCCCGGTCCAAAGGACACGCTCTGCTCCTGGCACTGCCTTCCTGATGGTATGAGGTCCCTAAACACAAACATTCTTAACAAAATTTTAGCCAGCAGAATACAGAACAACATATTTTAAAAAAATGATATATCACAATCAAGTGGGATTTATACCAGTGATGGAAAGGTGGTTCAGCATTAGAAAAACAATCAACAGAATTCACCCCATAAATAAGACACAGGAAAAGAATCACATGATCATCTCAATCAGTACAGAAAAGCCATTTGATAAAATTCAACACCCTTTCCTGATAAAAACTCTGGCAAAATAGGAATACAAGGGAAATTCCTCAACATGATTAAGGATGTATAAACAAAACCAACTGCCAACATTATTCTCAATGGAGAGAGATTGAAAGCATTCCCACTGAGAATGGGAACTAGACAAGGATGTTCATTATCACCACTCCTATTTAATATTGTACTGGAAGTCCTAGCCAGAGCAGTAAGGCAAGAAAGGGAAATAAAAGGTATCCAGATTGGAAACGAAGAAGTAACACTATCCGTTTTCGCAGATGACATGATCCTTTACATAGAAAATCCTAACGATTTCTCACGAAAACTGCTGGAACTAATGGAAGGGTTCAGCAAAGTTGCAGGGTACAAGATCAACATACAAAAATCAGTTGGATTCCTCTACACGGACAAGGAGAACTCTGAAAAGGAAATTAAGAAAATAATACCATTTACAGTAGGCCCCCAAAAGATAAAAAACTTAGAAATAAATCTAATCAGGCACGTAAAAGACTTATACAAAGAAAACTACAAAACACTACTTCGAGTGGAACCAAAGATGAGAAACCAAAAGAGACCTACATAAATGGAAAAACATACCATGCTTATGAACTGGAAGACTTAACATTGTGAAAATATCAGTATTACCAAAGCAATCTATATATATAATGCAGTCTGATCCAAATCCCAACAACATTCTTTAACAAAATGGAAAAACTAATCTCTAACTTTATGTGAGAAGCAGAGGCCTCAAATAGCTAAAGCGTTATTGAAGACGAGCATAGTAGGAGGCCCCACATTTCCCAATCTCAGAAGTTACTGTACAGCCATGGTAGCCAAGACAGCCTGGTACCGGTACAATGACAGACACATAGACCAACGGAACAGAATTGAGAACCCAGAAGTAAACCCTTCGTGTTATGGACAGCTGATCTTTGACAAAGAGTTGAAGTCCATTCAGTGGGGAAAAAAATAGTCTCTTTAACAATGATGCTGGCACACCTGGATATCCATTTGCAGAAAAATGAAACAGGATCCATACCTCACACTGTACACGAAAACTAACTCAGAATGGATCAAACACCTACGTGTTAAACCTGAAAGTATAAAGTTCCTGGAAGACAACATAGGGACAAAGATAGGGGTCCTAATTTATGGCATAAATAGACTCAAATATAACTAAAAATGCACAAACAACAGAAAATAAACGGATAACTGGGATCTCTTAAAAATTAAATACCTGTGCACATCAAAAGACTTCATCAAAAGAATAAAAAGAGAACCTACAGACTTGGAAAAAAAGATTGAGAATGACATATCTAGTGGCAAGGGTCTAATCTCTGAGGTATATAGAAAACTTTTAACGCCCCAACACCAAAAAACAGTCAAATCAAAAAATAGGCAAAAGATGTGAACAGACACTTCACCAAAGAAGACTTTCAGGCAGCTAACAAACACATGAAGAGATGTTTGCAATCATTAGCCATTAGAAAGATGCAAATAGTGAGATATCATTTCACCCCTGCAAAAATTACACTGATCAAAAAAACAGAAAAAAAATGTTGGTGAGGTTGTGGGGAGATTGGAACCCTTATGCACAACTGGTGGAATTGTACAATGGTACAACCACTGTGGAAAATGGTATGACACTTTCTCAAAAAGCTAGAACTAGAAATACCATGTGACCCAGCAATCCCACTATCCTATATCCTAGAGATATCCAGTATCCTAAAGAAATTAGAGAAATGACATGAATAGACCCATGTTCATTGCACACCCATGCTCACTGCAGCATTAGTCAGAATAGCAAAAAGATGGAGACAACCTAAGTGTCCATCAATAGATGAATGGATAAACAAATTTTAGTAGAGACATATAATGGAATACTATGCAACAATAAAGAATAATGGTGAGTCCATGAAACATAACATGGATGAATCTGGAGATTATGCTGAGTGAAATATGTCAATCACAAATGGACAAGTACTGTGTGAGACCACTATTATAGAAAGTCAAGAATAGGTTTACACCCAGAAAGAAACACTCTTTGATGGTTACTAGGGATGAGAGGGGACGGGAGGGAGAAACACATACTAGATAGTAGGCGTGTTAATTTTGGTGAGGGGGAAAGCAATACATGATAAAGGTGAAGTCAGCACAATGTGACCAAGGCAAAGGAAGACACTGAGAGGTACACAAGAATAAAGGGCAACTACGGTAAATACTATAACATATACAATCCTGCGACAACAGTAATAAAAAATTTGTGAGTGAATACAACATAGGTATATATGTGTGCTAAATAGGTGTAGGAGGTCATACAGGAGTACACTTGCATGCATATATAGGTATAGTTACAGATATTTATATATATTTGTGTGTGCTGCATGTATATTCATATATATAGCAGAGTACATAGGGGACACAGTTATGGAAGCTTTGTAGACATAACTGAACACCTCACAGGACTGAGTTACTGAGCTTGAAGGCTAAGGACCATAGGCTTGGGGGACGTCTAGGTCAATTGGCGTAACATAGTTCGTAAACATAATGTTCGACATCCTAGTCTGTTAAGCAGCATCTGGGGTCCTAAAAACTTGTGCTTGTGAGCATCTATCTGAGATACAACTATCAGTCTTTTCCTTTCTGGAGCAAAGGAGAGTGAAGAAAACTGGAGACTCAAGGAAGCAATTAGCCCAAAGGACTAAGGGCCCACATGAATCACACCCTCCTCTAGCTTGAGACCAGAAGAACTAGATGGTGCCCAGCTACCACTGCCAACCACTCTGACCAGGAACACAGTAGAAGGTCCTGGTTAGATTGGGAGAAAAATGTAGAACAAAACTCAGATTTATAAAAATAGACCAGACTTACTGGTCTGATAGAGACTGGAGAAATTCCTGAAACTATTGCTCTAAAGACACCCTTCTAACCTGGAACTGAAGCTGCTCCTGGAGGTTGCCTTTCAGCCAAATAATAGAAAAGCCTATGAAATAAACAATAACACCTGTAAGGATTGTGCTGCTTAGAACTATCAAGTATACAAGATGAAAAGGGTAAAATTTGCCTAAAAGCTAAGATGAGAAGGCAAGGAGGGGCAGGAAAATTGTGTGAGTGGAAGTGGTGAACCGAAGTTGGAATTGGAGGAGTGCTGACATATTGCAGGGATTGCAGCCAATGTCATGGAACAATTTATATGTGAATTATTGAATGGAAAACTAATTTACTGTGTAAACTTTCACCTAAAGCACAATAAAATATTTTAAAAAATTTGTGAGTGTTTACATAGGTAGATATGTATGCTGTATAGATGGGAAGGGCATGTGAGAACATATATGGGTATAGTGGGTATTTGTATATACATATTTGTATGTGCTGCATATATATTTAGATATATAAAAGAGCGCATAGGGGACACAGCTATGGAAACTTCTTAGACATATCTAGACACCTTGTGGGACTGAGTTACTGGGCTTGAAGGCTAAGGACCATAGTCTCGGGGGACATCTAAGTCAGTTGGCATAAAATAGCTCATAAAGATAACGTTCTACATCCTAGTGTGGTGAGTAGTATATGGGGTCTTAGCAGCTTGCGAGGGGCCATCTAAGAGACTATTGGTCTCTTCCTATCTGGAGCAAAGGAGAGTGAAGGAAACCAAAGACTCAAGAAAACAATCAGTCCAAGTGACTAATAGCCCACATGAACCACAGCCTCCTCTAGTCTGAGGCCAGAAAAACTAAATGGTGCCCAGCTACCACTACTGATCACTCTGTCCCGGGATACAGTAGAAGGTACCAGTTAAAATGGGAGAAAAATGTGCAACAAAACTCAAATTCATAAAAAAGACAAGACTTACTAGAATGATAGAGACCTAAGGAACCCCTGAGACTATTGCCGTAAGACACCCTTTTAACCTGGAACTGAAGCCACTCCCAGAGGTCACTTTTTGGCTAAATAATAGATAGGCCTGTAAAATGAACAGTAACACCCATGAGGAATGTGCTGCTTGAACAATCAACTATACGAGATTAAATGGTCAATATTGCCCAAAAGCAAAGATGAGAAGACAAAGGGGACAGGGAGACTAGAGGGATGGAAACGAGGAATCCAGTGTGGAAATGAGGGAGAGTACTGACACATTGTGGGGACAGCAACCCATGTCACAGAAAAATTTGCTCATAAATTGTTGAATGGGAAATAATTTGCTGTGTAAACTTCCACCTAAAACACAATAAAATGTTTTAAAAATTATGATGCATCACCAAAAAGGGTCTTCAGTCAGTTAAATGTACTTCAAATGTACCGTTCTTTATATTTGTACAAATTTAAAATTTGAATTAAACACATTGAAAGAGACAGCAGACAGTATTCTGAGATTTTATCAAAGATAATGTGGCTGTCTTTCATTTCTGGTTGTAGGCAGTATGAAACTGTGGTTCCACTTGAAGATTCTATTGTGACTGAGGTTACAGCAACTCTACAAGAATGGGCCAGCCTGTGGAAACAACTATATGTAGTAAGTAATTGATAACTAGTTTACTGGATCATGAAAGTTCCATGGTACCAAGTGAAAATACTTTTCTGTCCTATACCAATTCTGCATTTTTAGATTTCTAAATATTTGCAGTTTTTCAAATGTATTTTTCTAATATTAACTGAAATATGGAAGGCTGGGTTTTGTCCAACCTAAGGAAAATATACTATTCATATGTCTGCAGATTCCTCGCTTCACCTCAATCACTAGAATATAAGTTTCATAACACCCAGGACCTTAGCTGTCTTAATTATTGCTATCTCCCCAGATACTTTTGCAAAATAGATATTTACCAAATGGATGAACAAACTTGAGCATTACTTAATTTTATCTTTTGTGAGCCTAATGGTAGGTAAAGGCAAATAAATTGTATTAACAGTGTCTTTATATCTGTTTACAGGGGTGGATTAACCAGTAAGCAAGGTATGCATGGACTTACATTAAGCAAGGTATACACAGGTTTACTTGGGTTTGCTTACTAATATGAAGTGAACAATTTCACATGGGTTTCATCACATTTTTGATGTGATGAAAAACAGATGAACCTGTCCACTATGGATTAGTAAGTAAGCACAAGTAAGCCCGTGCATACCTTGCTTTTTGGGTAATCTGTCCCTGGTTGGCTACTTATCTTAAAAGATATGTCATATGGACATGACACTTAGCTAGGACAACAATTAATAGAAAGATTAATAAAAACCACTATCTTCAGGAAACTTAGAGAGTAGAGGATGAAAGGACACACAAATTATTATAATACTTAAGAGTAAAAGTAAGTGACAGGGTTTTAGTTCCAAACATGATAGTTGTTATGGATTGAATTATGTTGCCCCAAAATATGTATCAACTTGGTTAGGCCATGATTCCCAGTATTGTGTGGTTATCCTCTATTTTGTGATTGATCTAATTTTCCTATGTGTTGTAAACCCTAATCTCTGCCTGTGGTTAATGAGGCAAGAATATGTTATGTTAAAGAGGATTAGAGTGGGATGTAACACCCTTACTCAGGTCACATCCTTGATCCAATGTAAAGGAAGTTTCCTTGGGGTGTGGCCTGCATCACCTTTCATCTTATAAGAGATAAAAGGAAAGAAAAGTGAGCAGAGAGTGGGGACCTCATACCACCAACAAAGCAGTGCCGGGAGCAGAGTACGTCCTTTGGACCCAGGGTTCCTGTGCAGAGAATTTCCTAGACCAGGGGAAGACTGATGAGAAGGACCGTCCCCCAGAGCTGACAGAGAGAGAATGCCTTACCCTGGAGGGATGCCCTGAATTTGAACTTGTAGCCTACTAGGCTGTGAGAGAATAAATTTCTCTTTGTTAAAACTGTCCACTTGTGGTATTTCTGTTATAGCAGCCCTAGATGACCAAGACAGTGGCATAAACACATTCCATTTTACTCTTTCCACTAATCACAACAAAAAATCCTGGGCAAAACATATAAGTCACCTGCCAAAAAACTCTGAAAGGTGAACAAAAGAAGGTGGAATGGCTAGTGATCTTGTGACTCAAGGATTGACGTGGTGGTGAGTTCCTTGGAGTTTTTTCTTGCCTCCTGTTTATCCTGGCCTGGGTGATAGAGAAGCTTGAAACCTGGAAATGCCAATGGATGCAGATAAAAAATAGCCCCAGGGGAAGCTGAAGCTTGGCCCAACAGGACAGAAATCTTTTAACAATACCTTCCTGTTCTTTGGGTGAACACCACAATAAAAGCTGTACCCCTCCCCAACTCAGTGGGCACTACAGCAGTGGAGTCCATCGCCCCTGGAGTCCATCTACCCCATCACCCCTGAAGTAACAAGGAGATGTCCCTCTCCAGTGCAGCCTGTAATTGGTACTCTGACTTCCACTCCACTGGCAGTTATAAGGTGGCACCTCTTTCCAGCCAAGCCTGTATGCAAGACTCCGAATTTCACTGTCCAGCATTAACAGAGTGGTGTCCTTAATGTGAAGAGTTTTATGGGCAGAACTCTGACTTCTGCTAATGGAATGGCTTGTCTTCTGCTAATTATTTCTAGTAATGTTGCGGTACCCTCTCCAGCTGAGACTGTGGATGAGATTCTGATTTTCTTCTCCCTACATTAATGAGGCAGTGTCCCTCCCTAGTGAACCTTGTGGACAAAACCTTAGTTTTTATTCATGCCCTGCTGAATCTAGGTAGGACTCCTCCCCACTTAATACCATTGCTGAGGAGACAGTGGGTGGAGTCTTGTCATCAGGTAACACACAAGTTGGGGAAATCAGAAGAGCACTGCACAGATTTTATAAACTAAATTGACATTTGAACCACTCCACAAAATGAGCCTGGGAATGAATTCAGAATCTAAAAAGGTTGACCACCTGCTAAAATAAAGATTTAAATGGAACCATAGTTTCACAGTATAATAGTTAAAATGCCCAGGATACAGCCCAAAGTTACATCTCATGTGAATATTCAGGAAAATCTCAACTGTGATGAGAAAAGACAATCAACAGTTGCCACACATTGATCTGACACAGATGTTGGAATGATTAAGGATTTTAAAGCAGCTGTTGTAAAAATGAGCAATTACAGATACTCTTGAAACAAATGAAAACATGGAAAACTTCAGCAACTAAGTAGCAGACATAAAGAGTCAAGTGAAAATTTTAGAATTAAAAATACAGTAACTATTTCAGCAAATGGAGGCAGCTCTGGAAGTGTTCACTTGTCTGTGCCATGAAATTTGGAAGACAGCTACTTGGCCAACTGACTGGAAGAGATCCATATTTATGCCTATTCCAAACAAAGGTGATCCAACCGAATGTAGAAATTATTGAACAGTATCATTAACATCACATGCAAGTAAAATTTTGTCAAAGATGCTTCAGAAGCGGCTACAGCAGCATATCGACAGGGAACTGCCAGAAAATCAAGCCAGATTCAGAAGAGGATGTGGAACAAGGGATATCATTGCTGATGTCAGATGGATCTAGGCTGAAAGCAGAGAATACCAGAAAGACATTTACTTGTGTTTTATTGACTATGCAGAGGCATTTGACTGTATGGATTGTAACAAATTGTGGAAGACATTGCAAAGAATGAGAATTCCAGAACGCTTCATTGTGCTCAAGAGGAACCTATATGTAGATTAAGAAGTAGTCATTCCAAAAGAACAAGAGGATACTGTGTGTTGTAAAGTCAGGAAAGGTGTGCATCAGGGTTGTATCCTTTCACCATACTTACTCAGTCTGTATGCTGAGAAAATAATCTGAGAAGCTGAACTATATGAAGAAAAAAGGCATCAAGATTGGAGGACGACTCATGAACAATCTGCATTATTCAGATAATACAACCTTGCTTGCTGAAAGTGAAGAGGACTTGAAGCACTTACTGATGAAGATCAAAGACTATAGCCTTCAGTATGGATTACACCTCAACATAAAGAAAATAGAAATCCTCACAACTGGACCAATGAAGCAACATCATGATAAACGGAGAAAAGATTGAAGTTGTCAAGGATTTCATTTTCCTTGGGTCCGCAGTCAACAGCCATGGAAGCAGCAGTCAGGAAATCAAAACATGAATCCAGCAATATATAATAAGAATAATAATACATCATGGCCAGTCAGGCTTTATCCCAGTACAAGGCTGGTTCAATATTGGAAAATCAATGAAATCAATCATAGTAACAATGTAGAAAAGAAAAACCACCTGATCATATTAACTGAGAAAAAACATTTGAGAAAATTCAACACCCAGCAAACTAAGGATAGAAGGAAACTTCCTCAACCTTGTAAAAGACATTTGTAAAAATCTACAGCAAACATCATAAGAGACTGTCTGATTTCAGGAACAACAGAAGGATGTCTGCTCTCAACACTTCTATTCAATATACTACTAGAAGACTTAATCAGTGCAACAAGGCAAGAAAAGGAAAGAAAAGACATGCAGATTGGAAATTAAGAAATACAGCTCTTTATTTTTGCAGACAATATGATCGGCTGCATAGGAAATCCCAGGGAATCTACAAAAAAAACCGAAACTCTAGCATCTACAAATAAGCCTCCTAGAACTAATAAATAAGTTTACAGTGAGGTTGCAGGATATCACGTCAACACTCACACATACGCACATCAATTGTATTTCCATATATTAGAAATGAACAATTAGAAACCAAAATTCAAAACACAGTACCACTTACAATTATTCAAAAAAATGAAATATTTAGGTAAAATCTAACAAAAACTGTAAAAGATCTGTTTATTGAAACTACAAAGTACTAATGAAAGAAATTAAAGAACACCTAAATGAATGGAGAGACATAACGTGTTTATGGATTAGAAGACACACATATTAAAGATATAAGTTCTACCCAGATTGACGTCTATGTTTGATATAATTCCTCAAACAATCTCAGCAGGATTCTTTGTGGATTAGACAAAATGATTTTCTAAAATTTATATGGGAATACGAAGGAATCAGGATAGTCAGAGTTTTGAAAAAGAGCAATAAGTTGGAGGAGTCATACTACGGTACCTAATTTTAAAGTTTACTATAGCTACAATGGAAACCCTGGTGGCGTAGTGGTTAAGAGCTATGGCTGCTAACCAAAAGGTCAGCAGTTTGAATCCACCAGGCACTCCTTGGAAACTCTGTAGGGCAGTTCTTGTCTGTCCTATAGGGTCGCTATGAGTCAGAATCAACTCGGTGGCAATGATTTTTTTTTTTTTTTGTATTTATAACTACAGTAATCAAGACACAGTGGTATTGGCAGAAGGATAGACACACAAATCAGTGGAATAGAATAGAGTCCAGAAATAGATCCACAAAAGTATGGGCAACTGATTTTTGACAAAGGTGCAAAAGCAGTTCAGTGGAGGAAAAATAATCTTTTTAACAAAGGGTATTGGAACAGTTTGACATTCATAGACAAAAAAATAAAAATGACCTTAACCTAAATATCACCCGTTTTACAAAAACTTAACTGAAAATGGATCATATATCTAAATGTCAAATGTAAAACTATAGAAGTCTTAGAATAGAGGAGAAAATCTTCAAGACCGGGGTTAGGTGAAAAGTTCTTAAACATGACACTAAAGGAACAATCCATAAAAGAAAAAGTAAAAAAATTGAAAGTGGGAGGCTATATTGGAAAGAGGACTATTGCAAACAGTTATTCTTATACCATCTTCCTGAAGTTTGATTGTCATTATACTTTTAAATTCACCTTTTGATGTCTAGAGTTGTGTTGCCTTCCTTTGCCATTTTAACAAATTAAGCGTTCCTGGTTAATTCTTATTGACCTATTGATATGACAAGTAGCAAATTATTATTCTTACTCTGTTATGCATGTGGGAAGTCAAAAGTATAGGCAATTATATTCAAAACACAGAACGTATTCATTCTACTGTTGAATTACAGTAAAAAGATAACTGTAAACAAATATTTTCCAGTATTTCAAATTTCACTGGGCAGAATACCAAGAGATTACCAGGTAGGCACAGTTTAAATAAACTAATCTAGGTTAAGAAGTGGTTTGAATGAATACAGTCATCTCTACATTACTCTTTCTGCTGGGAAAGAACAAAAATCTGTTCTATTACTAAAATTTAGTCAGAGAACTAAACAATTATTACTTTGTTTTCCCTACTTAATTCCAGATCTCATAATTCCTTTTCTAGCTTAGCTGCTAAGAGGCAATTTGTTACCTGGCTGTCCTCTGACGAGTATACATTAGAGCCAGAATGAATCCGGATGACAACTTCTGAAGTATAATTTATCTGATTTTGAAAATGGGAGGAAAATAATATTAAATAGAAGACAAACAGTAAACTTTAAGAAACGAATCTCAACATATGACTATAAAGATTAATATCTTTCTGCATAAAGAGTGCATAAAAATCAGTAATAAAACCAGTAAAGACCCCAGTAGATAATTTGGCAGAGGGTACAAACAATCCCTTTACAAGACAGTACATTAAGGAAAATATTCAGTCTTAGTAATAATCAAAGAGATGAAAATTAAATCAATGAGATACTAAATTTTCCTTTCAAATTAACAAATAAGTGGAAATTATTCTCTGTCATTGAATTTCTGTTGAAATGGATACCTCCATATTTTGCTAGTAGCTATATCAAGTTTGGGTTAGCTCTTCAGAAAATAATTTAGGAAAGCCTTAAAATTATCTTAAAAACCCAAACTTGTTGCCGTCGAGTCAATTCTGACTCATAGCGACTCTATAGGACAGAGTAGAACTGTCTATAGGGTTTCTAAGGAGCGGCTGATGGATTTGAACTGCTGACCTTTTGATTAGCAGCTGAGCTCTTAACCACTGTGCTATATTTAGACCTTAGTAAGTGTAATTCTGGGTATTCATTTAATGATATTACTAAATATGTGTGGAGTGAATCACTATTTCACAGACACGTCTATAGAAGCATTATTTGCAATAGCAGAAATAAATATAATTTTTCTTCCCTGTGTATTCCAGCTAAAACATAAAGTCGTGCTTACATCTAAAGAGCCATTAGAACAAATCTAAACATGTTATATATTAAAGTGAAAAATATGTACAAATTATATGTAAAGTATGCACTCTCCTGCATTCTGAAAACATATTTGAAAAAAAAGATGAATACATGAAACTATTAATGGTGGTTGAGGGGCTAAGATGTTTTCTTTCCTTTTCTTATGTTTTCAAAAATTTCCGTTGTGAATAGGTATTATTTTATTAGCAGAAAAATAAAACTTTCATTTTAAAAATAAAATAAATTATATTCTGAAATAATACCATCAGTAATAAATGATTAAGATAAGTAAATGATTAAGATTGTGACTGTTTAACTGACTATGTGTAGCTTTTATTACAGCATTGGAAGGTATCCATTAAATTCTAAGGGTGGTTTTGTGGAAAAGAAAAGGGCTTTGTACCTGGACTTAAATCTGTCTCTACCATCTTCTTTCTTAGGTTTGTTATTAGGCTTTAATTTCTTGTGCTATAAACACAGATTATAAACCCACTTCAAAAGGGTTGTTAGAGATTAAATAAGGTCTAAAGCTTCAAGCACTCAATAAGTGTTACTTGCATTATTCTGCTTTGTGCTATGAATTATGTATCTCTCCAGATACACATAATTGGCATCTAGTTATTGATGTAGGTGATATTTAGAGTGATAGCAATGTCACCACTTAAGAAGCTTCTTGTCTGTATATAGAAGTAAATGGGCACAGTGAAATGGACTTCATTTGTATAATGCGGTATTTGGACAAGAGTGTATGTGTCCTTGAGCCAGGACAGAAAAACAGCATCCCTCCAAGGCTGTTAAAACCGTAATCTCCCCATTTAGTAATCTTATTTGACGTGAAATAGATTATCTGAGAACCATAATTGTGGGAAACGGTGATGTCATTATGCATTACTGTCAAAAAACAAAGTTGTCAAATTTTAAACAGATTGTGAGAGCTGGAACTCGATGGGACTGCCTTGTTTTTCTGGGTCTTGCAAGTTCTCTGCCTTTGACAGCATGCAGTCTTACACTTTTCTATCACTCTCAATTAGTGGAAAATATTTTAGTTTTCCTTCTCTGACAGGTTTCTGCCTTATACTGGTTCTGGCTTTTGCAGGTTTTACTCTATATTGTTTTACCCAGAGCACATTAGAAGCCACATTCAAAAAGTTATCTTTCCCAAGGCCTCCACGGGACTGAGCCCAGTACAGCTGGATGGTGCCCGGCTACCACCAATGACTCCTCTGACCAGGATCACAACAGAGGGTTCTGGGCAGAGCTGGAGTAGGATGTAGAGCATAATTTTAACTCCCAAAAAAAAAAAAAAAAAAAAGAAGACCAGATATACTGGCCTAAAGAATACTAGAGAAACCTCGAGAGTGTGGCCCCCAGACACCCTTTCAGCTCAGAGGTGAAGTTACCTTCAAGGTTCGATGTTAAGCCTGGGAATGGACACCCCAGTAAAACTAAATGGGACTAACGATGTACAGGAGTCCGGTGACAAGGGCCAGAAGGCAGAGGGAGAGTAGGAAACTGATGATAAGGAACACAGATTGAATAAGGACACTGTCGATGTATTGTGAGATTGTTGACCACTGCTATAGGGCAACATTTGTAGTAACTATTAAATGGGAGGCTGTTTTGTCCTGTAAGCCTTCATCTTGGGCGAGAATGGCAGCACAATTGGAAGAGCATAGTCAATATCACTTAAATGTGTAAGTAAAAAGTTTTGAAATGGTGTTTAAATAAAATAAAAATAAATAAATAAATAAATAAATAAATAAATAAACAAATGAGACTAAAGAGGTACAATAGTCCACTGACACGGTCCAGAAGACAGAAGGGGACAAGGAAGCCCCCTGGTGATAGGGAACACAAGGTGGAGTAAGGATATTCTTGATGTGCTGTGAGATTGTTAACCATTGTCATAGGGCAACATGTGTAGTAACTGTTAAATGAAAAACTATTTTGTTCTGTAAGCCTTCATCTTAAGTGAGAATAACAGCACAGTTGGAAGAGCGTAGTCAATGTCACTGAACTGTGAATGTAGAAATTTTTGAAACGGTGTATCTTTGGCCATCTGTAATTTTCATCAAAAAAAAAGGTTGAGAATTTAGAGGCTTAATACGTTGTGGGGTTGTTAACCAATGTCAAAAAACAACATGTGTACTACTATTTCATGAGAAACTATTTGCTCTGTAAGCTTTCACCTGAAGTACAATAAAATATATATAAAATAAATAAATAAATAAATAAATAAAAAGTTATCTTTCTTCTCTTACCAAGATAACAATGGATGCCACTTATTAACGTAGATACAAAAGGAAATTATTACCCAGGATCATGCTTATTCATTTTTAGAGTTATCACAGCAATGAGAAAAATATAATTTTCCAGCAACAAAGAAGTCTTCATAGAAATTATGTAGTTCAGGGAAACTGGAATGAGACTTCCTGAGTTCAAATTTTCCATCACCCCTTACTAGCTACACAATTTTGTGAATGTTAGTTTCCTTCTGTTAAAAGGGGATATTAATAGTACCTGCCTTCCAGGATTGTCTGCAGGATGGGCTAAGAGCCTGTAAGCTGGTGTGGCTAACATTGAGTCACCTATTCCCATTTTGTTGAAATGGTGTATCTTTGGCTGTGTATACTTCCACAAAAAAACACATCTTTAGTCATCAGGGAAATGCAAATTAAAACTACAATGAGGTATACTACATACCCATTACAATGGTGAAAATTAAAAAGACTGACACTATCAAGTGTGGACAAGGATGTGGAACAGCTGGTACTCTTATACTGTTGGTGAGATTGTAAAATACTATAAACACTTTGGGAAAGATTGTGGCAGTTTCTTATATAGTTAAATATACATCTGCCCAAAGTATCTGCCAGGAGAAATGAAAACATGTATCAACACAAAGACACAAATGTTTATAGCAGCTTTCTTCATAATATCCCAAACTGGAAACAGTCCCCAAGTGCAATAATAGATGAATAAACAATTGAATTTCTTTATTCTTCTTCTTTTTTTTTTTAAATAACATTTTGTAATTTAGATGAAAGTTTACAGAGCAAATTAGTTTCCCATTCAACAAACAAAGCTTGTTTTGTGACATTGCTTGCAATCCTTTAAATGTGCCAGCACTCTTCTCTCTACCTCTTTGGGTTCTCAGTTTCCATTCACCCATCTTTCCTGCCCCTACCTGCCTTCTGAACTTTGCTTTTGAGCAGATGGTGCCCTTTTGGTCTCATAGTTGATTGTTCTGAGGCACACATTCCTCTCAGGTGGTGTTGTTTTCTTCCTAGGCCTGTCTGTTGTCTGGCTATAATGTGATCTCCAGGAGTGTGCTCATTTCCAAATTTGAAGGGTGTCTAAGGGCCATAGTCTCGGTGGTTCCACCAGGCTCTATCAGACTGATAGGTTGGTTTTATTTGTGAATTTGATTTTTATTCTGCATTTTTCTCCCACTCTGTGCAGGACCTACTATTGTGATCCCAGTCAGAGTGATCGGTAGTGGTAGCTGGGCACCATCTTAGGCTAGTGGAGGCTGTTGTATATGTGGCCCATTTGTCCATTGTGCTGTTTCCTTTAGTGTTTGGTTTTCTTCACTCTTCTTTGCCCTGGGCGGAAGAGACCAATTGTTGTGTCTTAGACGGCCACTCGCAAGCATTGAAGACCTTAGTTGCTACTTACCAGGGTAGGATGTAGGACATTGACTTTAAGCACTATGTTATACCAGTTGTCCTGGATGACCCCCAAGGCTGTGGTCCTAAGCCCTCACGTCCAGTGATTAAGTCCCCCGAGGTGTTTGGTTAATGGCTAAGAAGTTTCCATGAACTGGTGCCCCCATGTACTCTGTTGTAGATAAAGCGCAGACGCTCACAAGCACAGTTCAAAGCTGTGGTGGCTTGATGCTGAGATGGTGAGTGTAGTTCCCAGGGAAGGAGCTTAGTTACTGCACTCTTGCTGCTTGGGGTGCATGCTGCCTCTTTCAACAGCTCGCTGCAAAACAAACGTGAATGCTATTTTCACTGTTCGCCTTTTATTGTAAAAGCAAAAATCCTCTTCAGATTTCTTTCAGTTAGCGACAACAGTGTTAATGTATCTCTTTTGTAAAAGCACAGTGGCATGAAGTGAACTTTCGAAAACCGGGAAATACCTGTGTCAATCAAAGGAAATAAGATATTCGAGTTGATCAGCTCTCCTAATTAACATCTCAGTCTATTTAAGTTAATACCATCAGTTAGTATACAGCTGAGCACAGTTTTGGTTAGGGAATCCTTTTCTTTAGAATAAATGTGCACACCACAGCTCAAACATTAAATATTCCTTTTACTGTTAGAAATTTTGAAAATTAATTCTACTTACCTTATTGCCCATCCAAGTAAACAGCAAGCTACTTACTTTGTCATCTTTGATTGAGTGAACATCCATTTTGTTGTTGTTTTACGTTTGTCATTTAGCATAGTTACAAAAAATATATATCATATATCCAATTTAAATAATAACAACAACAATAATACAGTTGAACAGTCTAAGTACCAACTACTCATCTTAAAGAATAGAACCAATTCTGAAATCTTTCAAGACTGTTTTATGCCCCTCTATGATTATATTGAAGCCCTGGTGGCACAGTGGTTAAAGCTCAGCTGCTAACCAAAAGGTCAGCAGTTCGAATCCACCAGCTGCTCCTTAGAAACCCTATGGGGCATTTCTACTCTGTCCTGTAGGGTCGCTATGAGCCAGAATTGACTCAACCGCAACGGGTTTTTTTTTAATTTTTACTTTTTTGTATGATCACATCAAGGAACCTGGTGGTGAGTGTAGTGGTTAAGCACTTGGCTGTTTTAACCAAAAGGTTGCCAGTTCAAACCCACCAGCCGCTCTTCAGGAGAAAGATGTAGCAGTCTGCTTCTGTAAAGATTTATAGCCTTGGAAACTTATGGGGCAGTTCTACTCTGTCCTATAGGGTTGCTGTGAGTCGCAATTCGATGCGACAGCAATGGGTTTGGTTTCTGATTTACGATCAGATATCCTTTATATCCCCCATGGAGTTAATAACTATTCTGAATTTTGCACTGATTGCCAGCTTCTATTTGTTTACAGCTGTATAAACAACAACAAAAAACCCAAAACTCTTGCTGTCGAGGTAATTCTGACTCATATCAACCCTATAGGACACAGTAGAACTACCCGGTAGGGTTTCCAAGGAGCACCTGGTGGATTTGAACTGCCGACCTTTTGGTTAGCAGCTGAATTCTTAACTACTGCACCACCAGGATTTCCTTATAGTTGTATAGCCTGTATATAATCATGAACTATATACATTTGCTTGGGTGTTTATATAGATGAAATCATTCTGTGCATAGTCTTTAACAACTTGCTTTTATCCTTCAGTAGTATGTGTTTTGAGTCATTCATCTTGATGTATTTAGTGGTTATTGATTCATTTTCATGACTATATAGTATTCCATTGTAATGATTATACTGTATCCATTCCATTGTTAGTTGACATTAAGGTTAATTCCAATTTTTTTGTCCATGTTCATGAGAAACTATAATTTCCCTTTCTGAAATTACCTTTGTCTGGTTTTGGTATCAAGGTTATACTAACCTCATAAAATGAGTGGGAGTGTTCCCTCTTTTTCTGTTTTCAAAAGGAATTTGAAGGAGACCCAGTGGGGCAGTGGTTAAACTCTTGGCTGCTAATTGAAAGGTTGGCAGTTTCAACTGACCAATCACTCCACAGAAGAAAAGGTCTGACGATCTGCTCCTATAAACATTACAGCCTAGGAAACCCTATAGGGTAGTTCTACTCTGTCCTATTAGGTCACTATGAGTGAGAATTGACTTAATGGGACACAATAACAACAACAACAAAGGAGTTTATGTAAGATTGTGACTGTCGGTTTCTTGAATATTTGGTAGACTTCACCTTTAAACTCTCTAGGGCCGTCCTTTCTTTATGAGTTAATTATTTTTTTATTATTGATTTCATTTCTCTAGTGGTTTTGGAATTATTCAGGGTTTTTTTAAAATCAATTTTGGTAATTTTTTTTTCTAGGAATTTTTCTATGTGACCTAAGTTTTTAATGTTAAAGACATAAAATTGCCTTCTGTGACATTCATCCATGCATTATCAATAGTTATTTCCCCTTTTCATTTCTAATATTGTTTGTTTGCACATTTAGTTATTTTTTCTTTCTCACTTTGTCTTGCCAGAGGTTTGTTTATTTTATTAAGTTGTTTAAGGAATATCTTTTGGCATTGTTGATCCTCCCTTATAGTTAAATTTTCTATTTAATTAATTCAGTTTATATTTATGTCTTTATTCGTTTTGGTGGGTTTATCCAGTTATTATTTTCCCAGCATATAAAGTTGGATGCTTATCTTATTAACGTTTAATTCTCTCTTCAGACATGTCTAATCTGGTTTTTAACCAGCTATCCAGTTTCATAGTTCATTGATTACATTTTTCATTTCTAGAAATTCTATTTGGTTATTCAAGTCTTCCAGGTTAATTTTTACTATCTTTTCTTTCTATTATATACTTCCAGTGTCCTCATTTATTTATTGAAATATATTACAGGTAGTGTCTTAGTTATTTAGTGCTACTATAACAGAAATGCCAGAAGTGGGTGGCTTTAACAAAGAGAAATTTATTCTCTGAGTTTAGGAGGCCAGAAATCCAAATTCAGGGTGCCATCTCCAGAGGAAGGCTTTCATTCTCTGTTGGCTCTGGGAGAAGGTCTTTGTCATCAGTCCTCCCCTGGTCTAGGAGTTTCTCAGTGCAGGGACCCCAGGTCCAAAGGATGTACTCTGCACCCAGTGCTTTTTTCTTAGTGGTAGGAGATCCTCTCTCCTCCCTGCTCAATTCTCTCTTAAATCTCAGATTGACTCAAGATACAGCCTAATCCTGTAAATTGAGTCTTGCCTCAGTAACATGACTGCCTCTAATCCTGCCTTATTAACGTCATAGAGGTTAGGATTTACAACACATACAATAATCACATCAGTTCACAAAACTGTGGACAGCCACCAAATACTGGGAATCTTGGCCTAGCCAGGTTGACACACATTTTGCGGGGACACAATTCAATCCATAAGAGATACCCATTTTATATTCTGTATCTGATAAAATCGTTATCTTTAGTCTTTGTCGTTCTGATTCAGTTGTTTGTTTACCTGCTGATGCTTGTTCATATTTTCTTGTTTTAATTTTAAACTGATGTTGCATGGAACTCTTAATGGTAGGAATTCTTTGAAGCCAGGGTTAAGACATTTCCCCAGAGAGGATTTACGTTTGGCTTTGCCAGGTGCCTGGGGCATTATCTACCTGGAAACACATTAAAATTTGTATTGAGGTGTTTTAGGCTACTACAGTAGTAAGGATTCTTTCCTCAAACCCATAAAAGTTCCCATTTTCAGTTAATGTTCCCTTTTTCCTCCTTTACCCCATCTAGAGTCAAGGCTAAGACAGATACTTAACCCTATTGTCTCTCTGTGCCTGGTGGATTTTTTTTAACTTTAATTCTTCCAAAGAGGGTATATGCCTTCTAGAATTCTAACCTTCTAGGGTTTGATCCCACCTCCCACCCGGCTGTAGCCTAAGACTTCGCTTGTTGATTTGCTTGGCTAAAAATCAGGTATTGTTAGGTGTCCACAGGGCAGGTGCAGGTATGGTACCTGATTACATCTCCTTATTGCAATTCTAGCCTTACTTTCCTACCTACTCACCTATGTATTGAATTTTAGGTGTATTTTACCTGTAGGGGTTTCTCTTTCTATCTTGTCTGTGATATCCCTCCGTTTTAGAGTAAGTGCTATTTGCTCTTGAAAGCTTGTTTCTTTTTATTAACAACTCTCTTCAGGGTCCCTCTTTCTTCCATAAATAACAGTGGCCCTCATTTATTGATGTTCTTCTATAAACTCAACACATTATATACATTTATATCCATTACATCCTCACAGCAGCCTGTGAGATGGAGATCTTCACTTCAAATCTGGTAAATCACACACCTAGGAAGTGACTAAGGTGACTACTTTCCTCTTTCTGCCTCTCCCATGGACCAAATTTTACTGAATAGGAGTTGATGAGTGAATAAATCTGTGTTGTTCTTTCTGCCTGAAACTTGTTTTCCAACCAAAGCCCAGAAAGACTCACTATATTGCTGAGTTGACTTATCCTCATTGCTTCTTCACATTTGGCTTCATACGAGTTCACAAATCAAAAACAAGCATCTACTTCCCAAATGAATTATTTATGGACTACATCACGGGTTTTTGTTAAACTCATTTAGAGGCACTATCAGTGTAAAAAATTAAAGTCTTGATCTCCAGGTAAGCATTTGGTCCAGATCTACATCAGTAGAACAATGGACGTAAAAGATTACTTAATGATACTTGAGTCTATGTACTTTGCTTTAGAGATTTTCTTTCATGCATAGTAGGATTACACAGACTGTTTTGGGGTATCTGATGGTTTTCTAATAGTTATCCATAATTTAGGAAGAGTGTTTTAGATTGTTGTCCTGATTTAAAACAGTCTTGAGAACACTGTTCATGAAACCTACAAAAGGATTATACATTGCTAACATATGACTGAACAAATGATGCCTATGACCTTACTATCCCCATGATGCCATAACACATTAGAGTTCATCTTATCTATTCTTGGATATCATTATGATCTGTAGCAGGTATATCCAATGTTGATTTTCAACATTATGTAAAAATAAAGTTGTAGTGAGAAAGGACATCCTCCTGTTTAAATGTATTTTGGGCTGAGTTATTAGGTTTCTTTTAAGCACACTTTCAATAAAAATGCATTTAATCTTTTAGGAAAACAGTAATAGATTGGCTGTAGAGCTTGAGTTCTCTCAGAGGCAGCCCATGTAGAGTTGTATGTCGTCTTATATTTGTATGTAGAGTACTGGCGAGGCTAAATTATACCCAAGGACGTTCTTTCAGTGAGACATAGTGTGGTGTGATGAATTACTTAGTATGGCCTTTCTTGCCATAGTCTTGTAAATCCCACCCAGGTGACTGGGCAGGGCTGTGCAAATAAGATAATTGTGTCCCACCAAAGGGATTGGTCAGTTTTGCCTTAAAAGAGAGCCAATTCCAGAGCAGAGAGAAGAGCCCACCACCAAGGAAGGAGAGACCAGCAGCAGAGACCTGGCAGCAGGAGACAGTAAGGTGGTCTTCCTGGCCCATGGAGAGAGAAAGCTAAGTGCGTTTGGCCAGAGCCTGAGGGCCAAGGAGAGGCGTGCCTGTGAGCACGGCTGGGAAGAGGCTCTCCTGATGGAAGAACTGTATCCTGAGTGTACCTGAACCTGAGTTGTAACTGTTACTTCCCTAATAAACCCGGTAATTGTGAGTATGGTCTGAGTTTTGTGTGGCTACTGCACTGAATTATTGAACCCAGCAGAGAAGTAGAGAGTGCTGTGCAAAGGACGGTTGGTGTCAAAATTAGTAAAGATGGCAGAGAGAGGAGGCTTGTCTGACCTCCACCTCATGAGAGTCAGCCCTGTGCTGTTGATCTTGATTCTCCTTCCTGCTTGTGGCATTGGAGGAGGTCAGACATCATCCCCACGCCGTTTTTACACATAGTCACTTCTGAGGCTTGCTGTCTAAGTTATGACAGCAGAATATTTAGAAAGCTTGAAAGATTATAACTCGCTTTTCTAATTCTTGTGAAATGTTGTTTTTACCTAACAGGAACTGAAAGTGGCTGTTTCAGGTGTGAAATGTTCTAAGGCTATGAATCAAAAACATGCACCAATATAGTAGTGTTTATAGATAGTTGCAAAAAGTATAAATATTTCTGTTTCTTCCCCAAAAGACTAAATTGGGAGCTAAGAAATACTAACATCTTTTTTTGTAGAAAAGAGAATATTTCCAGGAAAGTGGAAGTCTATTTTTCTCACAATTCTCCCTTAGAGATTTAAGTTTTTAGAAACAGCATATAATAAACTTTTACTTCATTTTGTTTACTAATTTATTTGTATATAAGGAGCTTGATGTTTCCCAAAATGACCAGCTTCTTCATGCTCCCAGCTCACATTTTCCATGCAGGAGAGGTAGCCTCTTTGGGCTCCATGACAGGCCTTAATCAGCATGTACAATGCCAGTTTAATTGGCATGTCATAGTTAGGCGCTCCGGTGAAGCACTGGTTAAGCACTTGGCTGCTACCTGAAAGGTTTGCAGTTTAAACCCACCCAGCAGTTCCATGGGAGAAAAGACCTAGCAATCTGCTCCTGTGAAGATTACAACCTAGAAAGCCCTATGAGGGGAGACAGCCCAACATGGAAGCTTAGTCAGACACACCATATTTTTTCCTTACAGCAAAGACACGAAAAACCAAGTGAAACAGATACAGATGACAGTCTTAATACCCGGAGCAGCAAAAAGAAGGATAAAGAATTAGATTGAACACTGAATGGAAGGAGAAACTAGATGAAAACAGCAAATGAGGAGATTCACCAATTGTAGGCGCCCTGCCAGCTGGCCTGGCGCAGCATGGCCATCTTAAGACAAAGTGAGCAGCGTTCCTAGTTGAGGAACAAGGAAGGCAAATTCATGGAATTCCCAGTATGAGACAGAGATACTGTGTAGGCAGATACGAAGTGAAGCAAGGTTAGCAGAACATGAACCATATCTAAGGAGGGAAAGTGCTGGAAGGCGGACAAGAGCTCCAGGGACCCACATGACCACAGAGCAGGGATAGAACCAGAAAATAGGGGCAGAACTTCTCACCAGCAGCAGTCTCTGGTTGTTTGGACTGGAGGTGCCCATGGAGACAAAAATCCACGGAGTAGCAGCTGGAGATACTGGACTCCAGACAGCACCCCTCACCCTCTGCATTTAGTCAGGGTCAGGCCCTGATCTCTGGACGTAGTTGGTCAGGAGTGCCTTGGTGCCAGCACTGGTGATCAGAGGGCTGTGCTGCCTTCACCCTCCCAGTGACCAGCAGTGTGCTCCCCCTGCCTTGCCCATACAGTCACTTGCAGCACAACTCCCCCAACCCCCCGCCTGAGATTGAGGACGTGCACCCACCTCCCTTGCCACGCTGCCCACTCAACAATTGGTGGTGCATGCTGCCACCTTGCCGAACCAGTGATCAGAGGCTTGCTCTCTCCACTGCTGCCCTGCTCCCTGCAAGTGATGGCTCATACTCTAGTGCTACCTACCTGGCAACAAGAGGTGCAAGCCCCCCTCCTGCCCAGTAACTGGCAGTGTGAGCTCTTGTGCCATCTGTTGTGAAACTGGTGACCCATGCACCCCCACCCCAACCACCCATCAACGGCAACAACTGGCAATGCACACCCATAGTTCCCCCAACCCAATGACCAGCAAGAACGCTTCCTGCACCCTGCACTCACACCCAGTGACCAGCCGGACAGGCACATAACCTCATCAGCAATGCCTGTCACATCTTGATAGGCTCCATCTGCACCTCTGTCAAATGATGAGCAGGAGATCTTAGTGCCTTCATCCAGCCTCTGCCCAGCTGCAACGTCAGACATCCCACACCCGGACAGTTCTGGTAGGCCGACTGCATATGCACTGAAACCCTTTGATCCCCCACCCCTACTGAGATTCCAGTTCATGCACACACAGAGGACCTATCTCATCCATTTGGGTAGCACTCCCTCACAGCAGCTATGGAGATGTCCTGCTCTGACCTCCAGAGGACACACTAACTGCTAGCATCAACCTGGAAGGACCCCATGGTACCACAAGGGCTGTGGAGGGACCCTGACCACCCAACACTTGTCATCCAATATCAGGGAAAGAACTTGCTATCCCACCTCCACTCAATCCTGTAAGGGAAGACATACTAGCCTAACCACAGAGGACTCACATGTGGGTGTGACCCACCATACCCACTAATGAGAGGAAATCACACCCAGACAACCAACACCACCACAGTGACACATAGACCAGTACCGCAAAACAAAAATCAAAATAGTAAAATTCAGGAAAGCAGTACAAGAACAAAATGACAAACTAAACAGACAATTAGAAGCCATACAAAAACAACACCTAGAAATCCAGAAGATTTACCACTGAAATATGAGAAATGGATAACTCAATGGAAGGACATAAAAGTAGAATTGAATCAGTGAAAGAAAGAATAAGCAAAATAGAGAACACATCCATTGATACTAATTTCTTTGAGGAACAATCAGAAAAAACAATGAAGAAAAAGAAAGCCTAAGAGTTGTGTGGGACACCATCAGGAGGAATAAATTATGCATAATAGGAATTCTGGAAGAGAAGGAGAAAAATAAAAGTAGAATCTTTGAAAATACATTGGCAGAAAACTTCCCAAATACCATGAAAGACAAGAAGATTGCCATCCAAGAAGCTCAACAAACCCCATACAGGATAGATCTCCAAAGAAACTCATCAAGACATATCACAATCAAACTTTCCAAAACTAAAGAAAAAGAAATTCTGAGACTAGCTCATGAAAAACAAAGCATCACAGAAAAAGGGGTACCAATAAGACTAAGTGCGGGT
This sequence comes from Dugong dugon, assembly GCA_030035585.1. Taxonomy (NCBI): domain Eukaryota; kingdom Metazoa; phylum Chordata; class Mammalia; order Sirenia; family Dugongidae; genus Dugong; species Dugong dugon. Next base: position 16,519,251 of record CM057481.1, on the reverse strand, counting down.
TGCTCCGCAAAAACTGTCCAGGCAAGAATGCAGTAGGATGATATATATAAAATCCTGAAAGAAAAGAATTGCCAAAGGTGATGGTTAAGGTTGTCAGCTTGGCTAGGCCATGATTCTCAGTGGTTTGGCAGTTATGATATAGTTTGGCAGCTATGTAATGATGTAATCACCTCCATGATGAGATCTGATATAATGTAATCTTCTCCATGATGAGATCTGCTGTGAGCAGCCAGTCATTTGAAAGGGAATTTCCTTGGGGGTATGGCCTGCATTTCAGTATATGGACTTGCTGGCAAAGATTGCTGGCTTTTGCTATGCTCTGGAAACTGCAATCAGCTCGTCATAATATGAACTCTAGTTCTTGGGCCTTGAGCCAGTAGCCTACCATCTTACCTGCTAGTCTTAGATTTGTCACCCTCTGCAGCCCATAAGTAATTTTCCTGATTTAAATCTTTCTCTCTATCTATATATATGCATATATGTATGTATGTATGTATATGTGTGTGTGTATATATACATGCTGCACTGGTTTTGCTTCTCTAGAGAACCCAGCCTCAGATACCAACCAAGAATCATATATCTGGCAAAATTGTCTTTCAAAAACAATGGCGAAACTAGGACATTCCCAGATAAGCAAAAATTAAGGAAGTATGTAAAAACTAGACCAGCATTACAAGAAATATTAAAGGAAGTCCTTTAGAGAGAGAACCAACGACATCATCCAACAATCTGAGATAAAGACACACAACAGCATCACCCAGTTACCAACCCAGATAAAGACTTCACAAAAGTAAAATAAAGCTGCAAAATTGGTTAACAGGAGACCAGAGATGATAAGCTGTTAACGACGACAGTGTCAAAACAAAAAAAGGGGGAATAAACTGTGTAGTTATAAAACATTCATGTGGAGAGGAAGTCAAGGCAATATCAAGATATATTACACTGTTTTAAATTTAGGTAAAAAAGGTAAATTTTGAGAAACCACAAAGAAAATTAATAATTCTACTCAGCAAAATAAAGAAGAAGAAAATAAAAAAGACTCAGTAAATGCAAGAACGACAACAGAGGACAGGAAAAGAAAATCAATATTAAAAAAAAACTCAGAAAAGAAAATTAAGCAGAACAAAGAAACCATTAACACCACAAAAAACATAACAAAACGGCAGCAGTGAATTCATACCTACTGATAATCACACTGAATGTAAATGTATTAAATGCATCAGTCAAGAGGCAGAGAGTGGCAGATGGATTAAAAAAAAAAGACCCATCAATATGTTGCCTACAAGAAGCACACCTTAGAAACAAAAACATAAAAAAGTTAAAAAAGCATGAAAGAAACATATCAAGCAAACAGTAACCAAAAGACAGCAAGAGTGGCAGTAGTAATCCTTGATAAAATAGATGTTAAGTCAAAATCCATTATAAGAGACAAGGGAATTTATGTAATGATTAAAGGGTCAGTTTACTCAGAAGACATAACAATAATGAATATTTATGCACCCAATGACAGCGCTCTAAAATACATAAAATCTAACAGAACTGAAAAGAGAAATAGTTCTATAATAATAGTAGGAGACTTTAACACACTGCTTTCCATGATGGAAAGAACAAATAGAAACTTAACAAAGATATAGAAGATGTAAATAGTACAATCAACCAACTCAACTTCATAGACATGCACAGAACATACCACCCAAGAGCAGCACAGTACACATTCTCCTCAAATACATAATGATTATTCTTCAGAATCCACTGTATTATAGGCCACAAAGCAAGCCTCAGTCAAAAACAAAAAAAACAACAAAATGTTCTGGCTAAACTTCTTCCAAGACAAAATTGTTTGTTCTTCTGGCCAAAAAAACCAAACCCATTCCTGTTGAGTTGATTCCAACACATAGTGACCCTATAGGACAGAGTAGAACTGCCCCATGGGATTTCCAAGGAGTGGCTGGTGGATTTGAACTGCCAACCCCTTTGGTTAGCAGCCAAGCTCTTGATCACTGCACCACCAGGGTTCCATTCTTCTGGCAGACCCTGGTATATTCAGTATTCTTCATCAATGCTGTAATTCAAATGTATCAATTCTTCGTTCAATGAATAAGCATTGTCCAGCTTTCGCATACATACGAAGCAATTGAAAATACTGTGGGTTGGGTCAGGTGCACCTTAGTCCTCATGTTGATATCTTTGCTTTTTAACGCCATAAAGAGGTCTTTTTCAGCAGATTTGCCCAGTGCAGTACATCGTTTGATTTCTTGACCGCTGCTTCTATGGCTGTTGATCCATATAAAATGAAATCCTTGACAACTTCAGTCTTTTCTTCGTTTATCATGATGTTGCTTTTTGGTTCAGTTGTGAGGGTTTTTGTTTTCTTGATGTTGAGATGTAATTCATACTGAAGGCTGTAGTCTTTGATCTTCATCAGTAACTGTTTCAAGTCTTCTTCCCTTTCAGCAAGCAAGGTTATGTCTTCTGCATGTTGCAGGTAGTTAATGAGTTCTCTAATCCTGATGCTGTGTTCTTCTTCATATAATATAGCTTCTTGTATTATTTGCTCAGCATACGGATTGAATATGTGTGGTAAAAGGGTACAACCCTGACGCACACTTTTCCTGATTTTGAACCATGCAGTATCCCCTTGTACTGTTTGAACGACTGCCTTTTGGTCTATGTACAGGTTCCTCATGAGCACAATGAAGTGTTCTGGAATTCCAGTTCTTTGCAGTGCCAATCCATAATTTGTTATGATCCACGCAGTCAAATGCCTTTGCATAGTCAATAAAACACAGGTAAACATCTTTCTGGTATTCTCTGCTTTCAGCCAAGATCCATCTGATATCAGCAGTGATATCCCTGGTTGCACATCCTCTTCTGAATACAGCTTGAGTTTCTGGTAGTTTCATGTTGATGTACTGCTGCAGCTGTTTTTGAATTCAACATAATTTTACTTGTGTGGGATATTACTGATATTGTTTGATAATTTCTGTATTCCATTGGATCATCCCTCTTTGGAATGGGCATGAATATGCATCTCTTCTAGTCAGTTGGCCAAGTGTTCCAAATGTCTTCCAGATTTCTTGGTATAGATGAGTGTGATCATTAAGGTTGTGTGTCACTTTGGCTGGGCCATGATTCTCAGTGGTTTTGCAGTTATGATGTAGTTTGGCCGTTGTATAATGATGTGATCACCTCCGTGATGAGATTTGATATAGTGTGATCACCTCCATGATGGGATCTGCTGTGAGTAGCCAGTCAGTTGAAAGGGAGTTTCATTGGGAGTGTGGCCTGTATCCAATTTAAGTGGACTTTCTGGCAATGCTCATGGGCTTTTGGTCACACCAGATTCTACAACTGGTTCTTGTTTGTTTGACCTCCGGTTCTTGGGACTTGAGCTAGCAGCTTACCTGCTGATCTTGGGATTTGTCAGTCTTCGCAGCTTGTGATGCGAGCCAGAGTGCTGCTGTCTGACTTGCTGATCTTGGGATCACCAGCCCCTGTGGCTACGTGAAATCAGTGTAATCATCAATAGGTATGAATTCACTGCTCCTGTTTTGTTATGTTTTTTGTGGTGTTAATGGTTTCTTTGTTCCGCTTAATTTTCTTTTCTGAGTTCTTTTTGAATTTAGATTTTTTTTTCCTGTCCTTTGTTGTTGTTCTTGCATTTACTGAGTCTTTTTTAGTTTCTTCTTCTTTATTTTGCTGAGTAGAATTATTCATTACTCTTGGATGGTGTCATGGATTTACTTAAGTCCCCCCAAAAATGTGTGTATCAATTTAGCTGGGCCATGATTCCCTATATTGTGTGATTTTCCTATATGTTGTAAATCCTGCCTCTGTGATGTTGATGAGGAAGGATGGATGACAATTGTGTTAGTAAGGCAGGATTCAGTCTACAAGATTGGATTGTGTCCTGAGGCAATCTCTTGAAATATAAAAGGGAAAAATGAGCAGAGAGACAGGGGGACCTAATACCACCAAGAAAGCAGTGCCAGGAGCAGAGTGCGTCCTTTGGACCCGGGCTCCCTGCACAGAGAAGCTCTTAGTCTGGGAGAACATTGATGAGAAGGCTGACAGAGAATGCCTTCCCCTGGAGCTAACATCCTGAATTGGGACTTTTAGTCTACTTTACTGTGAAGAAATAAAGGTCTCTTTGTTAAAGCCATCCACTTTTGGTATTTCTGTTATAGCAGCGCTAGATGACTAAGATACTAACTTTACTTTCTCTAGCGAACCCAGCCTAAGACAGATGAGTGAGCATTTCCAGCATTGTACCCATTTGTTGAAACATCTCAGTTGGTATTGTATCAATTCCTGGAGACTTGTGTTTTGACAGTGCCTTCAGTGCACGTTGGACTTCTTCCTTCAGTACCATCAGTTCTTGATCATATGCTGCCTTCTGAAATGGTTGAGCATCTATTCTTTTTGGTACAGTTCCTCTGTATTCCTTCCATCTTCTTTTGATGCTTCATGCGTCACTCAATATTTTGCCCATAGAAGCCTTCGATATTGCAACTCAAGGCTTGAATTTTTTCTTCAGTTCTTTCAGCTTGAGAAATGCCGAGCACGTTCTTCCCTTTTGGTTTTCTAACTCCAGGTCTTTGTACATTTCCTTATAATTCTTTAAGTTTGTCCTCTTGAGCCACCCTTGGAAATCTTCTGCTTTGCTCTTTTAGTTCATTATTTCCACCTTTTGCTTTAGCCTACCTGTAAGTTCAAGAATAAGTTTCAGAGGATCTTCTGACATCCATTTTGGTCTTTTCTTTCTTTCCTGTCTTTTTAATGACCTCTTGGTTTCTTCATGTGTGATGTCCTCAATATCATTCCACAACTCGTCTGGTCTTCGGTCATTAGTGTTTAGCGCATCAAATCTATTCTTGAGATGGTCTCTAAATTCAGGTGGGATATACTCAAGGTCATACTTTGGCTCTCATGGACTTGTTCTAATTTTCTTCAGTTTCCACTTGAGCTTGCATATGAGCAATTGATGATCTGTTCTGCAGTCAGCCCCTGGCCTTGTTCGGACTGATGATATTTACCTTTTCCATTGTCTCTTTTCACAGATGTTGTTGATTTGATTCCTGTGTATTCCATCTGGCGAGATCCATGTGTATAGCCACCATTTATGTTGTTGAAAAAAGGTATTTGCAATGAAGAAGTCACTGGTCTTGGAAAATTCTGTCATACGATCTCTGGCATCATTTCTATCACCAAGGCCATATTTTCCAACTACTAGTCTTCCTTTGTTTTCAGCTTTTGTATTCCAATCACCAGTAATTATCAATGCATCCTGATTGCATGTTCAGTCAATTTCAGACTGCAGAAGTTGGTAGAAATCTTCAGTTTCTTCATCTTTGGCATCAGTGTTTGGTACACGAATTTGAATATTAGTTGTATTAACTTGTCTTTCTCATAGGCGTATGGATGTTACCCTACCACTGACAGCATTGTATGTCAGGATGGATTTTGAAATGTTCTTTTTGACGATGCATGTGACACAGTTCCTCTTCAATTTTTCATTCCCAGCCTAGTAGACCATATGATTTTCTGATTCAAAATGGCCGGTACGAGTCCATTGCAGCTCACTAATGCCTAGGATATCAATCTCCAAGCATTCCATTTCATTTTTGAGAACTTCCAATTTCCCTTGATTCTTACTTTGAACATTCCACATTCTGATCATTGATGGATATTTGCAGCCTTTTCATCTATGTTTAGTCATGCCACATCAGGAAGTGAAGACTTTGAAAGCTTTACTTCATCCACATCGTTAAGGTCGACTCTACTTTGAGGAGGCAGCTCTTCCCCAGTCATATTTAGATTGCCTTTCAACCTTAGAGGCTTATTTTCTGGCACTATATCAGTGTTCTGGTGCTATCCATAGGGTTTTCGTTGGCCAGTTTTTTCAGAAGGAGATTGCCAAGTCCTTCTACCCAGTCTGTTTTAATCTGGAATCTCTGCTGAAATCTGTCCACCATGGGTGACCCAGCTGATATTTGAAATACTGGTGGCATAGCTTCCAGCATCACAGCAACATGCAGGCCACCACAATATGGCAAACTGACCCATGAGTGGTTAAGGTGTATCTGTAGGCATATGTATATACATATTTGTGTGTACTGCATATATATATATATATGAAATACGTATATATAAAATGCATATATATATATAAAATACATATACACATATATCTATCTAACACACACACACATATATACATACATACATACATATATATATATATATATATATATATATATATATATATAAGATAAAGCACATGGGGGAAGCCTTAGGTTCCTCATCTGTAAGACTGAGGCAAAAGCCAGCACATGTGGTATGGTAAAGATAAATAAGTATAAAATAAATCCATATCCAGAATGTGTGTCTATTCCAATGAGGATGGATCTTTGCTCCCTCCATCATACTAAGCATACTAAGGTTAGAGATTTGCTCCACCTGTGCTTGGGGCGGGGACAAGACAGATAATGGAGATCTGTCAGTTGTAAAAATGGTGTGGGGGCGGCATCTGACCTCCTTCAACTTCACAAGGGGGAAGCAGAATCAAGATCAGTAGCCCAAGGCTAATTTCCTAGGAGGCAGCAGTCAGATATGCCTCCTCTCTTTGCCATCTTTACCAATTCTGACACCAACTGTCCCTCCCACAGCACTCTCTACTTCTCTGCTGGGTTTGATAATTCATTGCAATGGCCACATAGAACTCATGGACAATACTCATGATTATGGGGTTTATTAGGGAAGTAACAGGTTACAGTTCAGGTTCAGGAATGTTCAGGATAGAGTTCTTCCATCAGGACAGCCTCTTCTGTGCTCACAGGCAGGCCTCTCCCTGGTCCTTGGCCTCTGCCCTGCTCAGGCAAATGTTACAAAGCTCTTTTAGCTCCATAAATAAGTGCCCAGAGACATCCCATTCCGCCAGCAAGCCTGCTGCCCAAAGGCACTCAGCTTTCAAGCTCCCTGGGCTGGGAAGCCTGCTCCTGCAAGTCTTTCCTGCTGCTGCTGCTTGCCATCTTCAGTGTTACAGCTCTCCCTCTCTCTGTTGGTCTCCTGGTTCCAGGAGCTTCTCAGCGCGGGGATCTCAAGTCCAAAGGATGCACTCCACTCCTGGCTGTTCTTCCTTGGTGGTGGTGGGATCTTCTCCGTGCTCTGGAATTGGCTCTCTTTTAAGCCTAGGAGGATGGCAAAACTAACCAGTACCCTTGGTGGGCCAGAATTCCCTTATTTGCACGGTCCCACACAATCACTGGGGGTGGGAATTACAAGACAATGCGAGAAAGGCCACACGAAAGTGATCCATCGCACTGCAGCCACTTTAGTTTTTGTTGTTTATGTAACAAATTACCACAAACTTTATGATTTAAAACAATACCCATTTATTGTCTCACAGTTTCTGTGGGTTAGCACTTAAGGTTCTAACAAGATGGCTCAGTTGGTTCTCTGTGTAGAGGCTCACAGGGCTGAAATCAAGGTGTCGGCAGAGCTGCATTTCTTTCTGGAGGCTCTAGGGGAGAATCTCTTTCCAAGACTCATTCAAGTTGTTGGCAGAATTCAGTTCCATGTAATTGTAGAACCATTCCCTTGTTGGTGTTGGTTAGGGGTTGCTCTCATCTTTTAGAGACAGCCCCCATTCCCTGGCTCATGCTGCTGATGTTGTTAGTTGCTGTCAAGTTGATTCTGACTCATGATGACTCCATGTGTGCAGAGGAGAACTGCTCCATTTTTCAAGGCTGTGACCTCTCAGAAGCAGATCACCGGGCCTGTCTTTCAGGGCACATCTGGGTGGGTTCTAACCACCAACCTTTTGGCTGGTAATCAACTGCTTAACCATTCATGCCACCCAGGGACTCCTCCCTGGCTCAAAGCCCCTTTCAAAGCCAGCGACAGTGGGTAGAGCTCTTTTCGTGCTTCGACTATCTTTGACCTCTATTTCTGCCTCATCTCTACTCTTTCCTTTTGCATCGCATTTTTCTGGCTGACTCTTCCGATGTGCCCTTCTGATTTGTGAAAGCTAGACAATGAATAAGGAAGACCAGAGAAGAATCGATCCCTCTGAATTATGGTGTTGGTGAAGAATATTGACTATACTGTGGACTGCCAAAGAATGAACAGATTTGTCTTGGAAGAGGTACAGCCACAATGCTTCTTAGGAGCAAGGATGGCAAGACCTCATCTCACATACTTTGGACATGTTATCAGGAGGAATCAGTCCCAAGAGAAGGACATCATGCTGGTAGAGTGACAGCGAACAAGAGGAAGACCTTCAGTGAGATGGATTGACACAGTGGCTGCAACAATGGGCTCAAGTGTAACAGTGATTTTGGGGATGGTGCAGGACTGGGAAGTGTTTCATTCTGTTGTACACAGTGTCTCTGTGAGTTGGGATCAACTCGATGGTACCTAACAACAACATCGTGTAATTACATTGGGCCCACCTGGATAATCCAGGATTGTCTCCCTATTTTAAAGTTAGCTGATTAGTAATCTTAATTACATCTGCAGAGTGCCTTCACAGCAGTGCCTAGGCTAGTGTTTTATTGAATAACCAGGGTATGGAACTCTTATGGGGACATCCTTAGAATTCTGCCTACCACAACTTCCTTTTCTCTCCCATTTTCCATCCACATCTCCTTAAGCACAATCTTGCCTTACACCCAACAGAGTTTTGAAGGCTTGGTCAAAGAAATTGACTAATGTAATTTATAGCCCCCTTTATTTTTTTTCCCCACAAACAGGCAAAAGTGAGACAATTTGCATCAGATGCTAATTAAGAAGAGTTACTCTTGGTATATAGAGTTTCTCAGTTCCTATTGTGGATGTTCATATCAGAATTGGTACAGTTATTTGGAAATTTTTTAAAATTCATCTATCTCCAAATATTTCAAACTGTATTTATAAATTATAATAAATTGATGAATGAGAGTCACGAAACATAACATGTGTATTTTATGCTTTATGATTTGTAAAACTTTATCAGAATATTTTTATTTATTACTGAAAGTAAATTCTTCTCATTAGGTAGCCATGCATTTTTGATCCTAGGTGATAGAGTATACCAAAGTTTATGATATGGCTCCTGTCCATGGGTGGTGCAAATGGTTTGCACTCGACTGCTAACCTAAAGGTTAGTGGTTCAAACCCACCCAGCAGCTCTGTGAAAGACAGGCCTAGTGATTGCTTTTGTAAAGATTACAGCCAAGAAAGCCCTATGGAGGAGTTTTACTCTGTAACACATGGGATTGCCTTAAGTTGGAATCGAACTCGATGGCGATGGGATTTTCTGTTGTTTTCTTCCTGTCCTTTAGGAATTTACATTTTAAATGAAAGAGAATGTTGATATAAACCTCAGAGAAAGATATTTTAATCAAAAATATTTTTGGAATGAAGATTCATTATTGTGTTTTTAGTTTTGATTTTTGTTTCAAATGTTTTCTGTTTTTGTGGGTTGCCTGCATATGTATGGTAGCCTATTGATTTGAAAGGACAAAAGAACATTTATTTTGGTTACCTCAAAAATCATGTTACCGCCCCATGGAAAAGGTCATATAACATTAAATGTGGATACATATAGATGATCTCTATTAGCCTATATATCTCTTACACATTCCTTAAGGAAGAATTCATCAATCGCTCACACTACCCTTAAGAGAGGTGACCAATTTCTGTTTTAGTGGCAAGGGAGCTGACATGCAGAGAAGTTAAATTACTTGTCCATGGTAATGTACAGAAGCGGAAATACAATTTTATTTTATGACTCATCATGTAGCATAAAGGTCAGCCTGTCTTCATTTGCAAAATGCTTTTTCCATTCTAATACAATACCTGGATTCTGTCCCTGGAGAACACTTAATCCCTGTGACCCATATTCTGAAAAAATTCCTCTCCTGTGATGAACAAGGCACAAACCATTCTTTTATCTAGCTCCATGAAAGTAAATGTTACTATGTAAACCATTTTATTCATAGATTCTCAGGTTGAGTTTGAGTTAAAAGCAGACTTGCCTTCAAACAAATGAAACTAAGTTTTTGGATTTTTTTTAAATCATTCTCACTTTTCTGTCCAATTTACTATACAATAAATCCCTTTCATTAAGAAGCATTTAAAGATATTTTTACTGATGAATATTAAGGAAATTTGTAGAGATTTTACAAAGTACAGCTCAGGCTTGCTGATTTTCCTGTGGATAATTGCTCCACCAGTCTGAGTATAACAGGTAAGTAAATCTAATAGAATAAATGATACCGTTCAGTGTATTGTGGCTGCCAGTAGTATTTGGCATGTATGAAACTCATACCTCCCCATTAAGCTTGAGAAAGGTTGTATTTGCTTAATCGCGATGAATTCTCCTCCTCCACGGTCATTGGCTAAACACAGTCATGGATCGACTGTGCCTGCTATCGGCTTGATTTCTCAGGTGTTTCAAGTGAATTATAATAACAGATAATGATTTAATTTAGTAAATGTTAGGCTGTGCTGTGGGGATAGAGAATAGAATAGATACAGCCTCTGCCCTCAAGGCGTTCCATTTAGATTTGAGTTAAGGGCTTTTAAAAACATTTTACATCCACTATCTTATTTGATACCACCACCCTGTGAGATTTGGTGATATTATCGTTACTCTGGAGGAGCCCAAATGGCACAATAGTTAAGCACTCACCTGCTAACCAAAAGGTGAGCACTTTGAACCCACCAGCCACTCTGCAGGAGGAAGATGTGGTATTCTGCTTCCATAAAGATTTACGGCCTTGGAGATGGGGCCAAGATGGCGAAGTATTCAGATGCTTCCTGCGGTCCCTCTTACAACAAAGACCCGAAAAAACAAGTGAATCAGTTGTATATGATAATCTAGGAGCCCTGAACATCAAAGGCAAAGTTGAGGAATTGGACTGAGTGGCGCGGGGAGGGGAGATGGTTTGGAAGCAGTGAGTTGTTGTCAGACCTGACCTGGCGGGAGCTGGAGCCCTTCAGGCCTGATCAGCTCATGTGCGCGGTGAAGCAAGCAGTGGTGCTCCGGAGGCGTTTTCCACATCGGAAGAGACCAGTGGCAGAGAGTCTACTCAGCCATCCAGAACCAGTGAAAAGCAGCACTCAAGCAGCTAAAGATAAGTACTTGCATCTGGCCTACTGTGTGGATCAAAAAACACACCATGTGGGAAAACATCTCTCCTGTTTACCTCCCCGCTCCCTGCACCTCACTAGGTTCCAGGCCAGCTTCAGTAATTGCTGAGTCGCCTGGGCTGGAGGTCGGGCCTGTAAGGTGCCCTAAGCAATTCTCCTGGTCTTGGAGGGGAACAAATTAACAAAAAAGGGGAAAAATAAGCTCCCAGCTCCCCTAAGTCAGGAACTCAGGCTTGGCACAGCTCCTTTGCCTAGGCACAGGCATAAGGAGTCCACGGACTTTGAGTGCCTTTCACCCCTGCATAGGCTTGTGTGGGCCCGTTTCAACAGCGTAGGCCCTCATTACCACAGTACAACAGGGTATATACCTGAAGTCTAGCTTCAACTGTTTCAGCTGTGAAGTGACAGGTTTGTGACATTTGGCACTGTTCTGCCCATTAAGCAAGTTCCTCATCTGCCCACATCAGGGGCCTGAGGACTGGTGGCTCCACCCATGCCACCTAGCCACCCATCACAAGGTTTGAGAATAAGTGGTGCCCCTCAGTCCTTACAGCCAACAGCATTGGGTGCTCGTAGTCCAGCTGCAAAACCCACCCACCTGTGCACTCTAGGGAACAGGGACACACTTTCCTTCCAGACACTCAGGGCCTTGCTCAGCATGTGACCCCCTGCTGCAGCCAGGTACCTGTGCCTACACCAATCACCCATGCCTGTCTAGGACTGTAGGTGAGCGCCTGCACCACACACTTGGTGACCAACTACCTGGACACCTGAGCTGAATCCGTACAAGAAAAGTTAACAGACTCCTGGGCTCACATACTTAGTAACAGATCTAACCACCTGGTGACAGCATGTGAGAGCTTCAAAGGTGCCAATAACCAGACTAGCTCACACGAGCAGCCTATTTGGGCATATCAAAAGAAAACAAGAAAAGAAGCTAGGACACAGTAAGCAAACATAAATAAATTATAATAACTTTTTGATGGAGACAACAGTCACTATCAAATCACATAAAGAGGCATACCATGATGACTTTAGCAAGCTCCCAAAATAAAGAATCAATAAATTTTCTGGAGGAAGAGAATTTCTTGGAATTACCAGAGGCAGAATACAAAAGATTAATATACAGAGCTCTTCAAGAGATTGGGAAGAAAATCTGTCAAAATGCAGAAAAATCCAAAGAACACACAGACAAAGCAGTAGAGGAACTTAAGAAGGTTATTTAAGAGCATAATGACAAATTTAACAGGCTGTGAGAGTCCATAGAGAGACAGCAATCAGAAATCCAGAAGATTAATGATAAAATTTCAGAATTAGACAACTCAGTAGAAAGTCATAGGAGCAGAATTGAGGCAATAGAAGTCACAATTAGTGATAAAGCACTTGACGCCAACTTCTTTGAGGAAAAATCAGATAAAAGGATTTTAAAAAATGAAGAAACTCTTAAGAATTTATGTAGGACTCTATCAACAGAAATAACCTATGAGTGATTGGAGTACCAGAACCGGGGGGATAACAGAAAATACAGAGAAAATTGTTGAAGATGTGTTGACAGAAAACTTCCCAGATATCATGAAAGTTGAGAAGATATCTATCCAGGATGCTCATTGAACTCCACATAAGGTAGATTCCACAAGAAGGTCACCAAGACATATTATAATCAAAACTTGCCAAAACCAAAGATAAAGAGAGAATTTTAAGAGCGGCTAGGATAAACAAAAAGTCATTTACAAAGGAGAGTCAGTAAGACTAAGCTCAGACTACTCAGCAGAAACTATGCCAGAAAGAAGGCAATGAGATGACATATATAAAGCCTTGAAGGAAAAAAAAACTGCCAGCCAAGAATTATATATCTAGCAACACTGTCTCTCAGGTATGATGGCAAAATTAGGGCATTTCCAGATAAACAGAAGTAGAGGGAATTTGCAAAAACCAAACCAAAAATACAAGAAATACTAAAGGGAGTTCTCTGGTTAGAAAATCAATAACATCAGTTAACAACTGAAGACTAGAACACAGGACAGAGCAACCAGATATCAACCCAGATAGGGAAGTCACAAAAATAGATCAAAGCTAAAACACTGAAAGTAGGGAAACAGAGATGTCAATATGTAAAAGATGACAACATTAAAACAAAAAGGGACTGAAAAATGTAGACATAGATTTTTCATATGGAAAGGAAGTCAAGGCAATATAAATAAATAAAAGACTGGTTTAAACTTAGAAAAAATAGGGGTAAATATTAAGGTAACCACAAAGGAAAACTAACAATCCTATGCATCAAAATAAAAAACAAGAAAAACATGAAGACCTAGCAGATACAAAATCAACAACAATGAAAAAGATGAAGAGAAAATATAAAAGGAAAAAGACAGCACAGAAAATTAAATGGAACAAAGAAACTGTCAACAATACACAAAAAAAGACATCAAAATGACAGCACAAAACTCATACCTATCAATAATTATGCTGAATGTAAATGGACTAAATGCACCAATAAAGAGACAGAGAGTGGCAGAATGGATAAGAAAACACGATCCATCTATATGCTGCCTACAAGAAACACACCTTAGACTTAAAGACACAAACAAAACTCAAAGGATGGAAAAAAATATACTGAGCAAGCAGCACTCAAAAAAGAGCATGAGTGGCATTATTAATCTCTGACAAAATAGACTTTAAAGTAAAATCCGCCACAAAGGATAAGGAAGGACACTGTATAATGATCAGTACACCAGAACGACATAACTATAATAAATATTTATGTACTGAACAACAGCACTCCAAAATACGTAAAACAAACTCTAACAGCATCGGAAAGAGAGATAGACAGCTCCACAGTAATAGTAGGAGACTTTAATACACCACTTCTGGTGAAGGACAGAACATCCAGAAAGAAGCTCAATAAAGACACAGAAGATCTAAATCCTACAGTTAACCAACTTGATCTCATGGACATATACTGAACACTCCACCCAACAGCAGCCAAGTATACTTTCTTTTCCAGCACACATGGAACATTTTCCAGAGTAGACTACATATTAGGTCATAAAGGAAGGCTTAACAGAATCCAGAACATCGAAATATTGCAAAGCATAAAAGCAGAAATCAATAAGAAAAAGCAAGGAAAAAAAATCAAACACATGAAAACTGAACAACACCTTGCTCAAAAACTACTGGGTTATAGAAGAAATAAATTATGGAATAAAGAAACTCATAGAATCAAACAAGAATGCAAACACAACCTACTAGAACCTTTAGAACACAGCAATAGCAGTGCTCAGAAGTCCGTTTATAGCAATAAATGCACACATCCAAAAAGAAGAAAGGGCCAAAATCAAAACATTACCCTGCAACTTTAACAAGTAGAGAGTAGCAAAAGAAGCCCTCCAAGTGCCAGAAGAAGGGAAATAATAAGAATTAGAGCAAAACTAAATGAAGTAGAGAATAGAAAAACAGTTGAAAGAGTTAACAAGACCAAAAGCTGATTCTTTGAAAAGATCAACAAAATCGATAAAACATTAGCCAAACTGACAAAAGAAAAACGGGAGAGGAAGCAAATAACCCATATAAGAAATGAGAGGTGTGATATCACAACAGACCCAACTAAAATTAAAAGAATCATAACAGAATACCATGAAAAATTGTACTCCTTAACAAATTGGAAAACCTAGAGGAAATGGACAAATTTCTAGAACTCACTACGTATCTAAACTAACACAGTCATAGGTGGAACAACTAAATAAACTTGTAACAAAAGAAAAGATTGAAAAAGTAATTAAAAAACTCCCAACAACAAAAAAGCCCTGGCCCAGATGGTTTTACTGGAGAATTCTACCAAACTTTCAGAGAAGAGTTAACACCACCACTACTAAAGGTATTTCAGAGCATAGAAAAGGATGGAATACTCCCAAACTCATTCTATGAAGCCAGCATAACCCTGATACCAAAACCGGGTAAAGACACCAGATAAAAGAAAATTACAGACCAATATCCCTGATGAACATTGACACAAAAATCCTCAACAAAATTCTAGCCAGTAGACTTGAACAACATATCAAAAAAATAATTCACCATAATCAAGTGGGATTTATACCAGGTATACAGAGATGGTTCACCATTAGAAGGTTTTTAAGAAAGTGTTCTGCATCCCACTTTGATGAGTGGCATCTGGGGTCCTAAATGTTAGCGAGCGGCCATCTAAGATACATCTATTGGTCCCAACCCACCTGGCATAAAGCCGAAGGAAGAACATGCTGGACACAAGGAAAGTATTAGCCCAAGAGACAGAAAGGGCCACATAAACCAGGGACTTCATCAGCCTGAGACCAGAAGAACCAGATAGTACCCAGCTACCACAGTGACTGCCCTGACAGGGAACACAACAGAGAGTACCTGACGGAGCAGGAGGAAAGTAGGGTGCAGAACTCAAATTCTCTTAAAAAGACCTGACTTAATGGTTTGAGACTGGAGGGACCCCGGAAGACATGGCCCCCAGACTCTCTGTCAGTCCCGAACTAAAACCATTCCCGAGGCCAACTCTTCAAAGATTAGACTGGACTATGGAACAGAAAATGATACTCACAAAGAGTGTGTTTCTTAGCTCAAGTGGATACGTGAGACTAATTGAGCAGCTACTGCCCAGAGGCAAGATAAGAAGGCAGAGAGGATTAGGAGCTGGTTGAATGGATGCAGGAAATCCGGGGTATAGAAGAAGAGTGTTCTGGCACAGTGTAGGGAAACCATCTAGGGTCACAAAACAATGTGTGTATAAATTTTTGTATGAGAGACTAACTTGAATTGTAAATTTTCACTTAAAGCACAACAGTAAAAACAAACAAAAAAGATTTACAGGCTTGGAAACCCTATGGGGCTGTCGTACTCTGCCCTGTAGGGTTGCTGTGAGTCAGAATGAACTCAATGGCAACAGGCTTAACGGGTATCATTACTCTAAGGAGCCCCTGTGGCACAATGGTTAAGTGCTTGGCTGCTAATCATAAGGTCAGCAATTTGAAGCCAGCAGCCGCTCTGAGGGAGAAAAGACCTGGCGATCAGCTCCCGTAAAGATTATAGCCTAGAAAACCCTAGGGTCACATCTACTCTGTCCTAGTAGGGTATCTATGAGTCGAGATTGACTTGACGGCACACAACAACACATCATGCCTGTACATTTATAAGAAAGAGAAGTTTCAAAAGAGTTTCAAAGAGGTAAATGTTTGACTCACAGTCATTTCCCTGGTTAACAGTAGAGCAAAATCTTCAGCATTATAGCCTACATGTGCTCTCCATCCATCACAGACCACTGTAAGAAGTTAGGGCAAGCTAGAGTTTGGCTTGTGGTAACAGTGGCATATTATGCTGTGAGATTTTGAAGCAGGAAGAAGTTATTTCTTTTTTTTTATTATTACTATTTTTTATTGTGCCTTAGATGAAGGCTTACAGAGTGAATCAGTTTCTCATTAAACATTGGTTGCCAACCCCATGACGTGACAACACTCTCCCCTTCTTGACCTTGGGTTCCACATTACCAGCTTTCCTGTCCCCTCCTACCTTTTCCTCCTTGACCCTGGGTTGGTATGCCCATTTACTTTCATTTTATTTTATGGGCCTGTGTAATCTTTGGCTGAAGGGTAAAGGGTGTCATGGGGACCATAATCTCAGGGTTTCTCCAGTCTCTGTTAGAACAGTAAGTCTGGTCCTTTTTTGTGAGTTAAAATTTTGTTCTACATTTTTCTCCAGCTCTGTCCAGGACCTTCTATTGTGATCCATGTCTTAGTAGTCGGTGGTGGTAGCCGGGTACCATCAAGGTGAGCTGGACTGAGTCTGGTGGAGGCTGTGGTATTTGTGGTCCATTAGTCCTTTGGACTAATCTTTCCATTGTGTCTTTGGTTTTCTTCATTCTCCCTTGCTCCAGATGGGGTGGGACCTGTGGAATATCTTAGATGTCTGCTCACAAGCTTTTAAGACTCCAGACACTACTCACCAAAGTAGGATGTAGAACATTTTCTTTATAAACTGTGTTATGCCAGTTGAACTAGCTGTTCCTGGAGACCATGGTCCCCAGCCCTCAGCCCAGTAATTCAGTTTCTCAGGGAGTTTGGGTGTGTCTATGAAGCTTCCATGACCTTTCCTTTGTGAAGTTGCCTTCCCCAGTGGTGTGTACTCTTACCCTTCACCAAAGTTACCAGTTATCTATTGTCTAGTTAGTGTTTTTCCCTCCCCACCCCTTTCCTCCATTTTCTTTTTTTTGTTCGTTTGTTTGTTTCTTTTTGTGTGTAAATCTTTTCATGAGTTTTTATAATAGCAGTCTCATGCAATATTTGTCCTTTTTTGATTGACTTACTTCACTCAGCATCATACCTTCCAGATTCATCCATGTTGTGAGATGTTTTGCAGATTCATCATTGTTCTTTATCATTCCTTAGTATTCCATTGTGTGTATGTACCATAATTTGTTTATCCATTCATCTGTTGATGGGCACCTAGGTTGTTTCCATCATTTTGGTATTGTGAATAATGCTGCAGTGAATACAGGTGTGCATATGTCTATTGGTGTGATGGCTCTTATTTCTCTAGAGTATATTCCTAGCAGTGGAATTGGTGGATCCTATAGTATTTCTATTTCTAGCTTTTTAAGAAAGTGCTTTATTGTTTTCCAAAATGATTGTATCATTTTACATTCCTGCCAACAGTGCATAAGAGTTCCAAACTCCCTGAAGGCTCTCCAATATTTGTTATTTTCTGTTTTTTTTTTTTTTTTTTATTAGTGCCAGTAATGTCAAGGTAAGATGGTATCTCATCATAGTTTTGTTTGCATTCTCTAATGGCTAGTGATCGCGAGCATTTCCTCATGTGTCTTGTTAGCTGCCTGAATGTCTTATTTGGTGAAGTGTCTGTTCATATAAGGAAGAGGTTACTTCTGATAGGAAAAGAGCAGCGATGGCATAGGGGCAATTTGGGAATACTCCCAAGTAAACTATAGCATTTAAGATGGGTCCTAGATGATGGATGGCTAGGAGTTCAACCAGTAGAAGTGAGCAAGCTGTTCCCCACTTCTGTTTCATGATCACAAAATCCAGATAAGTATAGCAGTGGGTTGATTTCAAATAGTTCTTACATGATGTAATCATTTTGGTAGTTTTCATTAATTGCTAAAAAAGACTTAAATGAGCAAATAGTTTTGGAGCAATAAACAAAAATGGTACTTATTATTAAGTTGGTTTGTGAATATTCAAGTTCAAATATTCTAGATGGATGTTTATAAATAATTCAACAGCATGAAGGTCAAAATTAGTTATTGATATTTACCTTTTAAAGCTATTAAACAAATAAGGGACATTCTTCTGTGTTCCCCCAATGCCTGGCTGTTGAGTTGGCTCCAAATCATGGCGACCGTATGTATAACAGAATGAAACATTGCCTAGTCCTGTGCCATCTTCATGATTGTTAGGATGTTTGAGACCATTGTTGTGACTGTTGTGTCTGTCCATCTCGTTGCGGGTTTCCATCACTTTCGCTGACCCGCTACTTTACCAAATACGATGTCCTTTTCTAGTGATTGGTCTTTCCTAATGATGTGTCCAAAGTAAGCAAGCTGAAGCCTTGCCATCTCACTTCTAAGGAGCTTTCTGGTTGTATTTCTTCTCAGACTGATTTGTTTGTTCTCCTGGAGGTCCACGATATATTCAGTATTCTTCTCCAGCACCACAATTCAGGCACTGATAAATGTATGTTGAATTATCAATAGATTTTTTTTCTTTGAGATTTTATTATTTTGGTGATAAAATTTAGTAAACTTTTGAAATATTTCTTAACTTACACTATGAGGCCACATCCTTTTATACTTGTTTGTTTGGATATATGTTCTTTAAGCTGGAGGAGGAGTAGTAGTAGTCGTCTCCTTGCTGATGTAACCATATACACATACATGCAAATAGGTATACGAACATTCGGTGAAATAAATTCCTTTATGTGACCTTTTGCCTTGGTTCTTTGGAAAAACAGCTTGAGAGCTTTCTTGCCTCAGCTCTGAAGAGTTACCTTTGACCTAGTTTTCTACCTAGAGAAGCTGGTACTTTTGCAAGGTTGATTGGCATTTCTTGGATAAGCTGTAAACAACTTGGTTTCGTACCTTTTGTCTGGTTCTGGGCTGCAGCCTGCCCTGTGATTGGTATGTACCTTGTAGGAATTGGTCAATAGACTATGCAAATGAGGTGAATTGTAGCCTACTGTAGGAGTCCTGGTGGCACAGTCGTTAAAGCACTTGGCTACTAATTGAAAAGTCAACAGTTCAAATCCACAAGCTGTTCCTTGGGAGAAAGATGTGGCTGCCTGCTTCCTTAAAGATTTCAGCCTTGGAAAGTGTATGGGGAAGTTCTACTCTGTCCTATAGGGTCGCTGTGAGTTGGAATTGACTCAGCAGCAATGCATTTGGTTTTGGTTGGTAGCCTACTATGCAAATGAAGTGTTTGTGGCCTGCAGAGAAGGGATCGGTTAGTTTGTGGCTCCGTGGGAGAGGCCATGCCTTGAAATTGACAAGGAGTTGTGTGTATATATATATGTAGCTAACCGCACAGGTCTTTCAGACAGAAATAAGCAGGGAGACAGAAAGAAGCAGCAAGAGAAGCAGAGGAAATAGAAGAAAGAAAGAAGAAACAGATAGACAGAGGAGGCAAGGAACCTCCTAAAAGGGTTGTAACATGGGGCAAGGTCTGTAACACTGAAGACGGTGAGAGGCCTGAAAGGGGCCCAGCTGCAGAGCCTGTCCTGAGAGAGAGACCTACACAGCTGAAAGAGCTGTCCTGCACTGAAGAAGGGAGACTTTGCCTGCATGCTTCCGGATCCTGATCCTGAGTTGTAGCCTGTTGATCCTGATCCCAAATTGTACCCAGTTACTTAATAAACAACTATAAATATGATCTGTGTGTTCTGTGTGGCCATTACAATGGATTAACAAATCCAGAAGAGTAGTAGAAAGTACCGTGGGAGGGATGGCTGGTATCAGAACTGGTAAGAAAGTTGGAGAGTAGAGGTATGTCTGACCTCCACCTCATAGGGATCAGCTATGGGTCATTATCCACCCTGAAGTTAGACAGGTTATGATATGCTATTACTACCACTAGAATTTTACAGTACCTGTGAAATTCCTGAGAGAGTGGGTTTATAGCTCCATTTATTCTTGTTAATGGCTATATAATATTGCATAGTATAGATATAGTATAATTTGTTCAACTATTTTGTGTTGAGTATTTGCTTGGTTTCTCATTATTTGAAACTTTGAATGATGCTGCAGTAGATATCTATATTTGGTCTATATTGTCTTTGTTTCTTGCTCTAAGTTTTTTGTTTTCTCTGTTGAATTTTAGCAATTGGAACCTGTATCAGTGAGCAGTTAGTTCTGACTAATTGTCTTGCTTACTTAATGTTGTTGCTGCCTTACACTTGGAGATCACTCAGACTTATCTAGAATGTTTTAGTTTGAAAAGCAGTTGTCATTTGGTTCACACTAGTTCAGAGAATTCCTACTGTATGCTATTTAGAGAAATGATTCAGGAAAAAAAAAAGGAATGGATCAAAGAAATAATGAAACCTGGAAAAACAAAATTAAACATGTTTTTGAACAGGTGGTGATAATGCTACATACGACCAAAATACCCAAGAGAGGGCGTAGATTAAAAAAGGGCCTTTTCAAAGTTTTTAACTCAGAATTAAAGATAAGGAAAAGAGTTAGAAGACTAGAAAGGAGAGAGAGTGAGGCAGCAGACAGCAAATGCTCATGGTTTCTGTGGAGATCATCCATGGCTACTTGTGATCAGGACTGGGTAATCTTGTGAGCTGTGTTTATTATACATAGTATAGAATCGTGAGGTTCCCTATTCTGCATGAGCCCCAGGAGTGAGGTTTGGGATGTGGGAGTTTGGGAACAGGTGAAGTTGAAAGAGGCTACATGGAAGAGAGATGTAGTGGCTCTGAGTTGGGGAAATTACTGACAGCTGTTTCATTTTTTGAAACTGAAAGAAAGATTTTGTATCTTTGGCAAAACTAATGCTGGAAACTTGTTTTCTCACAGTTAAAATACCAAAGTATTTTGATTTGGTTTGTATTTTAATTTATTTTTTATTGTGGTAAGAGTAAACATAACAAAACATTTGCCAATTCAGCAATTTTTACATGTATTATTCAGTGACATTTATTATAATCTTCATGTTGTACAACCATTGTCACTATTCTTTTCTGATTTAGTTTATCACCAATGACATAAATTCAGTGGCCTCTAAACAGTAACTCCTCCTTCCCCCTCCCTCCAACCCCTGTAACCACTGATAAGCTTTGGTTTCTGTATATTTGCCTATTTCATATTAAGTGAAATCATACAGTATTTGTCCCTTTGTGACTGACTTATTTCACTCAGCATATGTGTTTAAGGTTCATCCATGTTGTGGCATGTACCAGGACTTCATTTCTCTTTATGGCTGAGTAATATTCCATTGTGTGTGTGTGTGTGTGTGTGTGTGTGTGTGTGTGTGTGTGTGTGTGTGTGTGTGTGTGTGTGTGTGTGTGTGTGTGTGTGTGTGTGTGTGTGTGTGTGTGTGTGTATTGGGGCCCTGGTGGCACAGTGGTTAAGAGCTTAGGCTGCTAACCAAAAGGTTGGCAGTTTGAATCCACCAGCTGCTCCTTGGAAACACTATGGAGCACTTCTGCCCTGTCCTGTATGGTTGCTATGGGTCAGAATTAACTCGATGGCAACGAGTTTGGTTTTTGTTTTATTTATATATATATGTATATATATGGCTGAGCAATATTCGATTTTGTGTGTGTGTATACATATATACATACGTGTATGCACACAAACATACACATGCCACATTTAGCTTATCCAGTCATCTGTCGATGGACGTTTAAGTTGTTGCCAGCTTTTGGCTATTGTGTATAGTGTTGCGATGAACGTTGGTGTACAGGTTTCTGTTTGTATTCTCACTTTCATATCTTTTGGGCATATATCTAGCAGCGGGACTGCTGGCTCATATGCTAGTTCTATGTTTAACTTTTTGGAGAACTGCCCAACTGTTTTCCACAATGGCTGAACTATTTTGCATTCCCACAAGAAATGGATGAGGGTTCCAATTTCTACACATCCTCGCCAACACCTGTTGTTTTCCATTTTCTTTTCATCATAGCCACTGTAGTGGAAATAAGGTGGTATCTTATAGTTTTGATTTGCATCTCCCTTAGAGCTAATGACATTGCACATCTTTTCGTGTGCTTGTTGACCATTTGTATATCCTCTTAGGTGAAATGTCTATTCATGTTCATTGTCCATTTTTTGATTGGGTTGTCTTTTGTTGTTAAGTTGTAGACTTAAAAAATATATGTGTGTGTGTGTGTATATATATGTACACACATATATATGTTTTGAATATTAAACCCTTGTCAGATATATGGTTCCCCGAGATTTTCTCCCAATCTATAGATTGTTTCTTCATTTTGTTGATAAAATCCTTTGATGAAAAAAAGTATTTAATTTTTATGAGGTCCCATTTATCTATTTTGTCTTCTGCTGCTCTTGCTTTTGGTGTCCTATCTGATAATCCATTGTTGAAAGCTGGATCTCATAGCCATACCCCTATGTTTTCTTCTAAGAATTTTATGGTCTTAGTTTTCACATTTAGGTCCTTGATCCATTTTTGAATTTTTTTTTTTTATTACGCTGTGAGGCATGAATCCTGCTTCATTCTTCTGCATGTGGAAATCCAGTTTTCCCAGTACCATTTATTAAAGAGACTCTTCTTTCTCCATTGAATGGGTGTAGCACCCTTATGAAAAATCAGTTGACCATAGATGTATGGATTTGGTTTTATTTATTTATTTATTTTACAGAAAATCTTCCCTGACAAAATGGTTGACATGACATCATTCGTGGCTTCTAATCTGCCTTTGGATTGCTTGGTATCAAGGGAACCACTTGTTTTGATGTAAACAAATATGTTTATGTGCTCAGAGCTAGGAGAAATAAACTTGAAAGGCTTTCTGCAGGATAATTGTTTTCCAGTGTGTTTTAAAGAGGCAGCGAATGCTGTCTTCATTACATTTCCATTGTGTTGCAGTTTCTTCTCCATTTTGAGAACTGTCAACTCTGAAACTTCACCACTCTGTGCTCTGGTTTATTTGCTGATGGTGAAGATACTCCTCCCATGAAGCAATGTCTGAGCCATTTGGTAGTTTTCTAGCACAGTCTAAATGTTAAATGCCTTTGATTGTATCTCTCAGATATAAACTTCTTCACCTGAGGATCACCAGGCGCAACTTAGGAATGATCTCCACTTTATTTTTTGAGTAAAGTTGTTAAAGTCAAAAGTTGGTCATAACTGTTCAAAAATGGCACTTCACCATCTTTAAGTATTACGCAGTTATTTGAAACTCTTATTGCCACTGAATAATATTCATCAAGAATGGTGGGATCTTCAGGTGCTGCTCTCCTCTCTGGATCCCTTGGGATGCACTAGTTACCAGTATCTGCCTCATAATCAAATTCTCTGTGTTCACTAGGCTTCCTAACTAATGTTGCAATAGGTTTGGCTTTGTTTTTTGTTTTTGTGCCAGGCAAGTGTAGCATTTTTCTTGTAATATATTTTACTTGTAATATGTTTTCATTTTCCTAATTTTACCTGGAAGTATGTAAGCCTTCATATATATACATATATATGGGAATCTGAGTTTTATGTACATAACAATGTGGAAAAAAGCAAAGTTTGGGCGTTAAATATGCCTGAGTTCAAATCCTATTTAGACCACCACTTGCTCTATGACCTTGATGGAGATTTATAATTTTTCTGATTCTCAGTCTCCCCCCGCCCCATCTACAAAATAATTAAAATAAAACCTATCTTATAGGGTTGTTGCATGCGTTACATTTGTTTATGTAAAGCATCCAACACAATGATGGGCCCATAAAAGCACCCAATCAAGACTAGCAGTTGCTGTTGTCCTACTGTCAGCTTTAAATGATGATTCTTGTGTGTCCCTACTGTAAGCTTTGCCATGTCCTCTGATGATTATGACACTTGTGCTGTAAATTATCATTTTAAATTAGTATTTAGGCATTCCTGATACTTCCCTTCACCCACAGCTGAGCCTACCTTGACTGAGATTCTAAGTTTCACTGGGGTTAGTTGCTTCTTGTTCCCTGTGCACAAATTTTTAAGGTAGTCAGCCCATCCGCCACTGTTGCATTTGCATTCAGTTCAGAATTTGAGAAGTTAACTGACTGCTTTGCATTCTGCTGATATGCCACATATATCTGAACTTCAAATTACTTTTTATAGGAGATGTTATAGGGAAATCTGAGAGAACAGGAAAAAGAGCAACTCCAATAAGAAACCGTGTTAGAAGGTTGGATTGGTGAGCCCAGCTATTTAAGAACTTAAGATTGTCAAGCTGCAACTCTTTGTATAATTAGGTCCTTTATCTTTACCTTGTGAGTCATAGAGTTAGGTTTAATGCATTTGGGCTATTTATAATATGGAAGCGAATAAAAATAAGCAGCCTAGTATATATAACTTTGTGAAATACAGGTTGAATTTTGGTAATGTTTATGCCACCATATATTTGATTGGTATGTTGCAGCTTGAATGCTTTTACATCCATTTTTCCATTTTATCCTCACTATATCCTAGAATAGGATAGGGAAGTAGGGAGGGAAGATTGCTGTTCCCTTCCTTCTTTGATTACAGGTAAGGAAACTGAGGATTAGGGAAGTCAAGTATTATTGCCAAGCTGAAGTTAATGGTTTGCAGACAAAATGGAACTGAAATCTAAGTATCTTTATTTGACTCCAAGCTTTCCATTCAGAGAAATTTAGACCCAATTAAAATGAACAAATTTAGTACAATAAGATAGCATCTCACCCCTACTAGAATGGCAATGATTTAAAAAACAGAAAATAACAAATGCGATGTGGGGAGAGCAAATCTCTTATCCATTGCTGGTGGGAGTGTAAAATGGTACAACTATTGTGGAAAACAGTATGGCGATTCCTCAAAAGATTAAAAATAGAACTACCGTATGTCCCATCAACCCCAACTCCTAGGTGTATACCCTAGAAGTCTAAAAGTAGTGACACAAATAGACATATGCACACCTGTGTTCATTACATCACTATTCACAATATCAAAAAGATGGAAACAATCCAAGTGCCTGTCAGCGGATGAACGGATAAACAAAATGTGGTACATACATACCATGAAATACTACTCAATCATAAAGGCAAATGAGGTCCTGATGCATACTACAACATGGATGAAACTTGAGGATATTATGCTGAGTGAAATAAGCCAACCACAAAAAGACAAATATTGTATGACCTCACTTTTATCAAATGACAAGAATAGGTGAAGATATAGAGACCAGTGATTATTGATGAAAGAGGGGGAATCATTCTCTAGATAGTAGTGGCTTTTTGTTTATGGTGATAGGAAAGGTGGCACCAAATGTCGATGAAAATCACACAGCTTGACTAACGTAAGTGTTATCACACATAAGACAAAGGACAAATTGGCAAATGTTATGTATAATTTTGGAACAACAACAACCCAAAAAAATGGTGGGGGGGCGGTGTCAGCTGCTGATACTACTTAGACATAACCAAACAGCTCACAGGACAGGTTTTCTTGGTTTGAAGGATTAGGGTCATGGTCTTGTGGAGCAATCTAGTCAACTGGCATAATACAAGAAAGTTATGAGTATTTTATGTTAATCAATTTTTCATTGAAACATCTGGGTAGTGCTAATACATGGACAAATTATAATATTCTAAGTATTTTTCTATAACATGTATATATGTTTGAAGTGTTTAATATCCATAATATTGCAAATAAATAGCTATAGTTGAAAAACAAAACCTTTCTGCCAATAGAGAGGAAAACATTTATAACAGAGTGCTGATATTGACATTATTTGTTTTCAAACTGATATTTAAGGTGAATTGCCTGAAAATGGAGCCCTGGTGGTGCAGTGGTTAAGAGCTCAGGCTGCTAACCAAAACGTCAGCAGTTCAGATCCACCAGCCACTCCTTGAAAAATGGCTTTCTTTTAAAAATTGACATTTAATAAGCATTAGATTTTATTTCTAATTACCCCCTTGGCCTCCATAAGCTAGAATTATCTAATTGCCATTCCAAATCTTAGATGTTCTTAGGACTGCCTTGCTCTGAAAATTATCTGCTAATGCATCAGAACTAAATGCTGGGAGAATTTTCCATTGTGTCTTACTACCATTAAACACAGAGTGCAAGCTTCTTTTTGTCTCCTCATTCTAAGCACTTACATAGAGATATAGTATTAAAGTAAGGATAATTTTTTTTAGACAATAGCATTTCTGTTTACTAAGTCTGTGGCACTAAAGTAAATATTTTAAGGAATGCTTTCATTGTTGAACACCAGCCAGAACACACCAGACTGACTTTCATCCAGAAACTGGTACATGACAGATTGTATTATTCTCTAAATGTCTTGTTAAATTTCCAGTATTTGTATTAAAACATACAGCTGAGCAACAAGCATTAGAATAATTCTGATTCTCTTCATTTGTTCTTTGACTTCACTAGGATAATTTAGAAATAAGGATTCCTAAATTACTTAACTAAAGCCAAATTACGTTTTCTACTCCATAACTTCCCCACTTTATTCTGTTTCCATCTATTTGAAAGTTTATTTGTAATTTAGGGTTTTTTTTTTTTTTTTTTTTTTTGTATTTTGCCTCTCAGTTGGTTTCTTTTTGTAGATTCCTCTTCTCCACCCTATCTACCTGCAGGCTTCATATATTTTCTCACCCGTAGCTGTTCTTCCTTTGAAATGTCTTTCAACTTCTCTTTCTGTCCAGTCCCACTACTGTCATCTAGAAATCCATTCCCTCTGATAAGGTTTAGTTTCTTTCTTCCTCCAAACCATTCATATCACTAGTCTTTCGTGATGTCATTCTTCCGTGACTTGGCTGTCTTCTGCAGGAAGAATAGCTGCAACTCATTTCTCCTTCGATATACACTGCCTCAGCTTGCTTAGCCTCATGGTTTCATAAAAATGATGATTCCTGAAGTATGATAAGCCACATCACTCCCACTATTTGCAGTTGCATATTGGCCTGTTAGTCATTTCTGCGTAACTGTACCACAGGTAGCTCAAGGCCAACATGTACAGTCCAGCCTTGGTGCTCTTACATCTTTTTTGTGTCATCAGGCTCTTATGAAGATCAGCTGTGAAAATACAGATGTAAGTCCTGAATAATCATTGCTCAGGGTGTATTTGTTAGAAGCGTGTATGGTTAGTGGCGGGCAGTACTGAATATAAAACAAGAGCCAAATTTATATTCTCACTGGAAGAAAACAATAGTTTATTCATTCCATCATTCATTCACCAAATATTGAATATTTTCAGTTATCAGTACATTGCAGTGTACCCCACATTGCTACTGGGGATGAAGTAGTAGACAGAACAGATAAAGCCCCTGCCTTCATGGAGCTCACATTCTACTGTAGGGAAACAGATAATAAGCAAATAAGAAAAATATTTGCTATAGCCTCAGATGTACCTTTTTTCGCATTTCTGGTTTTATGTCAAAATTTGGGAAGCAACTTTTTAAAAACAGGTTTATAATTTACATATCATAAAGTTCATCCACTTTAAGTGTACAGTTAAATGATCTTTAGTAAATTTACAATACAGTGCAAACATCATCACATCCAGTTTTAGAACACTGTGACCCCCCAAAAAAGATTTCTTATGCCCATTTCCATTTCTGTCTTGGTTATCTAATGCTGCTGAAAAACAGAAATACCACAAGTGGATGGCTTTAACAAAGAAAAATTTATTCTCTCACAGTCTAGGAGGCTAGAAGTTTGAATTTAGGGTGCCAGCTGCAGGGGAAGGCTTTCTCTCTTGTGTTGGCTCTGGGAGAAGGTTCTTGTCATCAATCTTCCCTGGTTGACAAGCTTTTCAGCGCAGGGATCCTGGGTCCAAAGGACACACTATTCTCCTGGCTCTTGTTCTTGGTGGTATGAGGGCTCCACGTCTCTCTGCTCACTTCTGTCTTTTATATCTCAAAAGAGATTGGCTTAAAATGCAGCCTAATCTTGTAGATTGAGTTCTGACTCATTAACATAACTGTCTCTAATCTGGCCTCATTAACATCATAAAAGGTAGGATTTACAACACACAGGAAAATCTCATCAGATGACAAAATGGTGGACAGTCATACAATACTGAGAATCATGGCCTAGCCAAACTCATGCACATTTTTGGGGGACACAGTTCAGTCCATAATACATTCAGTTCCCACTTCCACTCCCAGCCTCAGGCAACCATTACTCTGCTTTCAGTCTCCATAGATTTGCCTTTTCTGGGTATTTAATTTAAATAGAATTATGCAATATGTAGTCTTTTGCATCTGGCTTCTTTCAGTTAGCATAATGTTTTGGAGGCTTATATCCATGTTGTAGCTTATATCCATGTTGTAGCTTATATCAGTAGTTCATTCCTTTTTATTGCTTGATTATATTCTATAGATAGACATTTTGTTTATCCATTCATAGTTGATGGACATTTAGATTTTTCCACTTTTTGGTTATTATGAATAATGCTGCTATTTATGTACAAATTGTTTTGTGGGCATTGGACAAATGTTTTCATTTTTGTTGGATAGATACCTAAGAGTAGAATTTCTGGGTTATATGGCAAATTTATGTTTAACATTTAAAAAAAAACCTGCCGAACTGTTTTCCAAAGTGGCTGTACCATTTTGTATTCCTAACAGCAATGCATGACTGTTCCATTTACTCCACATCTCTGTCAACACTTGTTACTTTCTTTTTTATTATAGCCATTCTGGTGGGTGATAAATGATATTTCATTGTGGTTTTGATTTGATGTCAAAACATGTTTTCAGTTGCTTATTGGTCATTCATATATCTTCTTTGGTGAAATAGCTATTCACATCTTTTGTCCATTTTTCATTGGGCTGTTTGTCTTCTTAACTGAGTTGTGAAATATTCTAGATATAGGTCCTTCTTCAGATATATGATTGGCAAATATTTTCTCCCAGTGTGTGGTTCATCTTTTCACTTTTGCGGTGGAAGAGTTTTTGATTTTGATGAAGTCTATTATCAGGTTTTTCTTTTATGAATTATGTTTTTAGTGTCATACCTAAGAACTGTTTGCTAACCCAAGATCATTCCTATGCTTTCTTCTAAGAGTTTTATGGTTTTAACTCTTATATTTAGTTTTATGATCCATTTGAGCTAATTTTTGTGTACAGTGTGAGGTAAGGGTAAACTGACTTTTTGCATATAGATGTGCAATTGTTCCAGCATCACTTGTTGAAAAGACTATCCTTTCCCCCATTGAATTGCCTTGATACCTTTGCTGAAACTCAGTAGCCCAAAAAAATGTAAGGAAAATTGTTTTGACTCTCAGTTCTGTTCCATTGATAAATATGCCTGTTTTTATGCCAATCTACTGAAGCTTTATAGTAAGTTTGAAATCAGGAAGTGTTAATTTTCCAACTGTGTTTTTCTTTTTCAAAATTGTTACTGGCTATTCTGGGTCCTTTACATTTCCTATGAATTTTAGGATTGGCTTGTCAAAGAAATTGGAAACATCTTACAATTAATGATTTCTTACAATTATAATTTGAAAGTTTTTTCTTTCATAATGATGTAATTTACACTAAATGATATCTTAGATTCAAGGAAATTGGTAATATATCAAATGGTGATACCTGCTAAGGAGAGAAATAATGCAGTGAGAGGAATAGGAAGTCCTAGGTTGGTGCCGCATTCCTGTTTTAAATAGGGTGGTCAAGAAAGGCCTTCCTGATAAGGTTGCATTTGAGCAGAGACCTGAAGAAGGTAAGGAATCAAACCATGGTGATATCTGGGGAAAGTGGCCCAGGCAGAGGAAAAACAAGTTCAAAGGCTGCAAGTTAGGAATACATTGAACTTTTTCCAGGAACAGTGATGAGATCATGGTATGTATGACTGGAGAGAAGTGACAGTAGAGAGTGGTAAATGAGATAAGAGTTTCTCTAACTGGACCGTATGTATCTTATTTCTTCTGAAGGTTAATGTAATTCAATGAGTCTTTGTAAGTAGGGAGAATACAATTCTTTTCTTCCAAAGACAGTGCAAACTTTGCATGATATAATTCATCCCCTTATCCATCTTGGTTCACCCCTTGGTCTTATGACACCTCTGATCAGATCAGTATGGTATGTGTGAAGTGGCTTCACAATTTTAATAGTAAGAAACTAGGATCTTTAAATGTCCTCTCATCCCTATTTCTTATGGGAAAAAACTCAAACATAATCCTCCTTAGTCTGTAGTATATAACTAGTAGAAATCCTTGAAATCGCCCTTGTAACAAGAAGCATGTCTTGGAAGAAGTGCAACCAGAGTGCTCCTTACAAGCAAGGATGGTGGGACTCGTCTCATATACTGTGGATATGTTATCAAGAGAGATCAGTCCCTGGAGAAAGACATCATGCTTGGTAAAGTAGAGGGTCAGTGAAAAAGAGGAAGACCCTCAACGAGATGGATTGACACAGTGGCTGCAACAGTGGGCTCAAGCATAACGACGACTGTGAGCATCGCACAGTACCGGGCAGTGTTTCGTTCTGTAGTACATAGGGTTGCTATGAGTCGGAACCAACTCAACAGCACCTAACAACAACAACAACAACAACAAAAAGCTTTTTTTGCAACAAAGGACTTCAAGATATATTTCATTATAGTTGTGGTGAGTTAGGATGCCTGCTTAAGTGAAGTTTCCTCTGTTGATATCTAAAGGATTGTTATTTAGCTCCCTGATCTTGGTATTAAAGTGACCTACCCTCACTTTTTACATCTAAGTGAATCTTGTGAGATACTGTGGCATTATTTTGTGTGAGATTTTATTTCTCACTTCTTAGTTTCCATGGGAATTTAGAGTAAGATGCTTGCCATGGCAGACAACTATACTCCTAGATGGATGTAGAGAACATCCAGGTCACTCTAAGAGCAAGAATGGCTCACACTAGGTTACTTTCACAGCTGAAATCAATCCATATATGCTCTTAATATTTAAACCAGATTACTATGCAAGGGGACAGATCCAGTGAGCACCGGTAGCTCAGAGAACATAGCTAATACGAGGGCCATTTTTTTTTTTTTTTTTTTAGGATCCTGTTTCTCCTTGTATGTTCTTTGATCTCTTCTAGGTTCTAGCTGATTTCTTTTCAGTTGTGGGGTCTCTGCAGTCATATACAGAATATATAAATACGTCCTTTTATGTAATAGCTTTGCAAATTAATCTCAATTTTAAATGCATTAATCAAACTTGCTCTTAAAAGAAATTGTTTACTGAATCCTTTTATAAAACATGTCATAGTGTGCATCCAGAATATCTTGTATGCAAATCTTGGGTTCCTTTTACCAAGTTACCTCAAAGACTCTAAAGTTTTGCATAAACTTTGTACTTCTTTGACTGTCTTTGAACTGCTCTGATTCTGATTACTAATAGTAAGTGTGACAGAGTGGCAGTTTTCTTCATCCCTCCCCTTGTGGTAGTCATTACATTGATTTTGTTTCATGAACTTAGACATAAGACAAAACATTATCAAATTGAATCTATTTATACAAAAAGGATGGCTTACCATGACCACCAAGTGTTATTTATCCCAAGAATACAAAGTTTGCTTAACATTTAAAAATCAGTGTGTATTTCTGCCCAAGATGGAGTGACTGGGACCATATATACTCTTAGTTATCTAGTGCTGCTGTAACAGAAATACCACAAGTGGATGACTTTTAACAGAGAAATTTGTTCTCTCATAGTCTAGAAGGCTACAAGTCCAACTTCAGGGCGCCAGCTCCAGGGGAAGGCTTTCTCTCTCTGTCTTCTGTGGGGGGAAGGTCCTTGTCATCAACTTTCCCCTGGTTGAGGAGCTTCTCAGTGTGGGGACCCAGTGCTATGCTATGCTCCCAGTGCTTCTTTCTTGGTGATATGAGGTCCCCCTGCCTCTCTACTCACTTCTCTCTTTTATATCTCAAAAGAGATTGACATAAAATACAAACTAATCTTGTAGAGGAAGTCCTGCCTCATTAACATCACTGCAGCTAATCCTACCTCATTAACATCATAGAGGTGGGGTTTACAGCACATAGGAAAATCACATCAGATGACAAAATGATGGGCAGTCACACAGTACTGGGTATCATGGCCTAGCCAAGTTGACACACATTTTTGGGGGACACAATTCAATCCATAACACATACCTTCCTACTTGAACAACAACAACAACAAATCAGACAAACTATATGAAACAATGGTTTTAAAGAAACTGGACACCAGGCAAAAAAAGGATAGTGATCCTTGAGAGACAGGAAACAAATGAAAATAACTCTATGATTGCCTCAGCTGACTGACTTAAGAGAGTTTCCAGATCTTATCACAGAGAGGTGGAATTCAGGTGGATTCCAGTGGACTTCATAAATTGAGGAGACAGAACTGAAATTCTGGTAAGAACAAGATGACTGATGTTGACAGGACAGAGTACCAAAGACGAGAACACTGCAGTGAGAAAGCTTAGAGATCTGCAGAGGGTTCTCTCAGTATTCAGCAGAGTACTGATCAGTGAGTGCATCTGTGTGAGGAAACTACCCATGACTGGGGGAAGAACCATTAGAAAGGATTATTGTATAGTGCCTGGCACTTAATGGGGCTGGGAATAGTACCTGTTCCCACCAACCATGCTAAAAAAACTCATAACTCACACAAAATAATAGATATTGGTGAGGTTGTGGAGAGACTGGAACACTTATGCACTGCTGATAGGAATGTAAAATGGTATAACCATTTTGGAAATCGATTTGGCGCTTCCTTAAAAAGCTAGAAATAGAACTACCATACCATCCAGCAATCTCACTCCTTGGAATACATCCTAGAGAAATAACAGCCGTCACATGAATAGATATGCACACCCATGTTCATTGCAGCACTGTTCACAATAGGAAAAAGATGGAAACAACCTTGGTGCCTGTCGATGGACAAGTGGATAAATTATCATGTATTCACACAGTGGAATACTGTGCAGCAGTAAAGAACAATGATGAATCCACGAAACACCGCATAACATGGATGAATCTGGAAGGCATTAGGCTGAGTGAAATTAGTCAGTTGCAAAAGGACAAATATTGTATGAGATCACTATTATAAGAACTCAAGGATTAAACACAGAAGAAAATATTCTTTGATGGTTATAAGGGTGGGGGGTGGGTAAGGGGTATTCACAAACTAGATAGTTGTTGTTGTTAGGCACCATCGAGTTGGTTATGACTCATAGCGACCCTGTGTACTACAGAACAAAACACTGCCTAGTTCTCTGCCATGCTCACAATTGTTGTTATACGTGAGCCCATTGTTGTAGCCACTGTGTCAGTCCATCTCATTGAGAGTCTTCCTCTTTTTCGCTGACCCTCTGCTTTACCAAGCATGATGTCTTTTTCCAGGGACTGATCCCTCCTGATAACATGTCCCAAATATGTGAGACATAGTCCCACCATCCTTGCTTCTAAGGAGCATTCTGATTGTATTTCTTCCAAGACAGATTTGTTTGTTCTTTTGGCAGTCCGTGGTATTTTCAATATTCTTTGCCAACACCACAATTCAAAGTCGTCAATTTTTCTTCGGTTTTCCTTATTCATTGTCCAGCTTCTGCATGCATATGAGGCGATTAAAAATACCACGGCTTGGGTCAGGTGCACCTTAGTCTTCAAGGTGACATCTTTGCTTTTCAACACTTTAAAGAGGTCTGTTGCAGCAGATCGGCCCAGTGCAATGCGTCTTTTGATTTCTTGACTGCTGCTTCCGCGGGTGTTGATTGTGAATCCAAGTAAAATGAAATCCTTAAACTTCAATCTTTTCTCCGTTTATCGTGATATTGCTTATTGGTCCAGTTGTGAGGATTTTTGTTTTGTTTATGTTGAGGTGTAATCCATACTGAAGGCTGTGGTCTTTGATCTTCATCAGTAAGTGCCTCAAGTCCTCTTCACTTTCAGCAAGCGAGATTGTATCATCTGCATAACACAGGCTGTTAATGAGTCTTCTCCAATCCTGATGTCACGTTCTTCATCATGTAGTCCAGCTTCTCGGGTTATTTGCTCATCATACAGATTGAATGGGTATGGTGAAAGGATACAACCTTGATGTACACCTTTCCTGACTTTAAACCATGTGGTATCTCGTTGTTCTGTTTGAACAGCTGCCTCTTGATTTATGTACGGGTTCCTCATGAGCACAGTTAAGTGTTCTGGAATTCCTGTTCTTTGCAGTGTTATCCATAATTTCGTATGATCCACACAGTCGAATGCCCTTGTATAGTAAGTAAAACACAAATAACATCTTTCTGGTATTGTCTGCTTTCAGCAGGATCCATCTGACATCAGCAATGATACCCTGGTTCCACGTCCTCTTCTGAACCCGGCCTAAATTTCTGGCAGTTCCCTGTCAATTTATTGCTGCAGCCGCTTTTGAGTGATCTTCAGCAAAATTTTACTTGTGTGTAATATTAATGATATTGTGTGATAATTTTCGCATTCACTTGGAGCACCTTTCTTGGGAATAGGCATAAATATGGCGATAGTAGACAAGAATTATCTTAGGTGAAGGGAAGGACAACACACAGTACAAGGGAAATCAGCACAACTGGACTAAACCAAAAGCTATGAAGTTTCCTAAATACAACCAAACACTTTGAGCGACAGAGTAGCAGGGGCAAGGGTCTGGGGACCATGGTTTCAGGGGACATCTAGGTCAACTGGCATAACAAAGTTTATTTAGAAAATGTTCTGCATCCCACTTTGGTGAGTGGCATCTGGGGCCTTAAAAGCTGGTGACTGGCCATCTAAGATACATCAATTTGTGCCAACCCACCTGGGGTAAAGGAGAATGAAGAACACCAAAGACACAAGGAGAATATTAGCCCAAGAGACGAAAGGGCCACATAAATCACAGACTGCATCAGCCTGATACCAGAAGAACTAGATGGTGCCTGGCTACCAGCAATGACCGCCCTGACAGGGAACACAACAGAGAGTCCCTGATGGAGCAGGAGAAAAGTGGAATGCAGAACTCAGATTCATGTGAAAAGACCAGACTTAATGGTCTGACTGAGACTGGAGGAACCCCAGAAGACATGGCCCCCTGACACTCTGTTAACCCAGAACTAAAACCATTCCCAAATCCAACTCTTCAGACAAAGATTAGATTGGACTATGGGACATGAAACAATACTCATGAAGAGTGTGCTTCTTAGTTCGGGTAGATACATGAGACGAAAGGGGCAGCTCCTGTCCGGATTTGAGATGAGAAGGCAGAAAGGGACAGGAGCTGGTTGAATGGACATAGGAAATCCAGGGTGGAAAGGAGGAGTGTGCTGTCACATTACAGAGAGAACAACTAGGGTCACGTAACAATGTGTGTATAAATTTTCGTATGAGAAACTAACTTGAGCTGTAAACTTTCACTTAAAGCACAATTAAAAACAAAAACAAAACTCATAACTCACAGAGCATTAGCTAGAATACTCAGAAAGGTCTTGCATCAGTAGTAAGGAATTGTTATCCCTAAACTCATCATGCAGATCATAAAACAAATCATAAAAGCAAGACCTAAAAGGATTAAACTGTTTCTAAATAGCTCAACTGAATTCCAGAATAAAACTCAAGAATATTTATAGAAATGTAGAAATACTCAGCACCCAAATATGACCCATGAGGAGAATAATCAGTCAATTGAAATTAATGTGTCAACCATGAACTAGCACAGATATTAGATTTATCAGACAAGGACATTAAAATGGTTGTTATAACTATATTCCACGTGTTCAAAAACTTAAAGATGTGGGAGATTTAAAGAGCACCCAAATTGAATTTCTAGAGATGAAAACTACAATATCTGGAATGAAATATATACTTGATGGGATTAACATCAGATTAGAGATGGCAGAAGAAAACATTAGTGAATTTGAAGACATAGCAATAGAAACTATCTGGGCATCTACCATGATATGCTATGCAGTGTGTTGGGCACTAGAACATAGGGAAATGATTAAGATAGGTTATTGAATTTAGAAGCCTCTCTCATACCTGAGGTCAGCATATTTTCTGACAACTATGAATGTATTTTCAGAGCTATTGGGACAGAATATTTACAATTTGAATTCATTCAGAAAGCCAGGAATGTGTTGTCCCCATAACATACCCATGTGGCTCTCCTCTGATATTTTTTGGCTAATCTTTTCTTTTTTTCTGTTTTGTGTCAATTTAGTATGTTTTTACTCTCTGTGCATTCTATCTTGTGCTCACCTTTATGAAATATCTATGTACTCTATATGTTATCACTCCCTAGGTCCCAGGTATTTAGACTGTGAACCCCTGATTAACTACCTCCAGTAGCGTGCTTACTGACGTAACATTGATGTGATTCAGTTCCTATCTTGTTCAGTCACCATTTACTGAGAACCTACTGTATGGACAGACTCTCCCTGTATTAGAACCTGGGAAACAAAGATAGACAGTATATGACCCTGACCCTAGAAAGTTTAAAGAGTAGTGGAAGAGACAGGTGAATAAACTGATAAAAAATTATGCAATCGTGGAATTACAATCCACAGTAAAGTTCAAATACGTTATGCCTATTCCTGCCTCCATATTATAAACCCGTTTAATACTGTGTTATAAGTTTGTCTGAGTTCACCTGTGACATGTCTCCAAGAATGACAAATTCCAGTGAAGCTCGTATCCAGCTGTGAAGATGAGTTTGACTACTATAAATACCATGTCTAGTACACAGAGGTGACAGGTACACACACATATCACACCATCTTCAGCTAATTATACAATGACATGATCTTGGTACAGGCTTTCTTAGGCTGGTTCCTGTCTTTACTAGAATATCTTTGGAGATTTCAAAAGAAACCTTACTACAATTTATATTGCCTTTCCAAATGTTTTGAATAATTATATTCCTTTTAATTCTTTTCTCTTGACAATACGCTGGATCTGTTATTTCTGCCTTACATCTGGCATGCTTTATATTTTTAAAAATAGCTTATTATATAAATACTTATGAGAGACAGGTTAAATTACATAGCATAAAAATGATAAGTTTACATAGAACTCTGTATTTCATCAGACTAAGCTTAGGCTTACATCTTATGAGAAAAATTGGTATAAAAGGATCCTGAAGTTCAAGCATAGAGCTTTGATTGGGGGCCAAGTATAATTTATGAAAGCAGCACACTTTTCTAATCCTAAGATTCTGGAGCTTGGAAATCCATTACTTGGCAACCATATCAAACCTCGGTCCATTCTCAAGGCAACATTCTCCATTTTCCAGTCTGTTGTCTTTTGTCGTGTTTCATCTTTTTCAGCCATAGAGCTTTTAACACTTCTCACAAAGATTGTTTCTTATCTTTGTGATTACTTCCCATAAGGGCCACAGCAATAAGAGATATATGAATTCTTAATTAGTTGTGTTTCCTTACAGCGTCTTTATCACAATTCTCATATTCTACTTTTGATACATACATTGGTGGAGGTTGATACGTTGAATTGTAACAAGTATTTCTTTTTACATTGATTGATAATTAAGAATTCTATTGCTAAAAATAAAGAATACATTCTAGAATCTGTAAAAAAAAGTGTTTCTATTGCTAAAAGTAAAGAATACATTGTAAAATTATCATTTTTGACCTTTTAAAATTTAGCTTATTTTCATATATTAATAATGAACTGTGATGTTAGCAAAGAATATTGAATATACCATGGACTATCAAAAGAATGAATATATCAGTCTCAGAAGCAAGGATGACAAGAGTTCCACTCACTTACTTTGAACACATCATCAGGAAACACCAACTGCTAGAAAAGGACATCATGTTTGGTAGAGTAGAGAGCCAACAGAAATGAAGGAAACCTGCAGTGAGATAGATTGACATAATAGCCACAACAATGGACTCAAACAGATGGTGCAGGATCAGGCAGCATTTTATCCTGTTATACATAAATGAGGTCACCATGAGTAAGAGCTGACTCGATGGCAGCTAACAACAATTTAATTGTGCCTGGAGGCAATAGAGAAAGATACAAAAGGACTAGAACTATGAGCGACAGAGCTGAGTGCCTTTGGGTAGGAGGCTTGCTGGCAGAGTGTGGTGCCTCTGGACACTTGACTGCACAGCCAAAAGAGCTGTAGCACTTGCCTAAGGGGGGCCTGGTGGCAGAGGCCAAGCCCTAGTGGAGGCCAGCAAAGCGGCCTGCCGGCTAGCACAATTTTGACTATTGGGAAAAACAGGGTAGAGGTTGTCCATTGTCTTCCATATATGTATCTCTGGCCTTGACTTCTCTTCTGACCTCCTGACCCATATATCTAGCTGCCTGCCTGCCATTCTTAAGTATATAACAGAGTTGTTTTATAGTCTGATAATTTCAAT
This sequence comes from Dugong dugon, assembly GCA_030035585.1. Taxonomy (NCBI): domain Eukaryota; kingdom Metazoa; phylum Chordata; class Mammalia; order Sirenia; family Dugongidae; genus Dugong; species Dugong dugon. The sequence continues at coordinate 16,480,598 of CM057481.1, read as the reverse complement.
AACTGAAATCTTTGCAGTTTCTGATGTTTGACGTTCTGTTAGTTCTCACCCTGGGGCAAGATTCCGTATGTCACCTCTCCTTAGCAGCAGACCATCTCCATCTCTTGGGGTAGCATGAGGGGGCCAATTTACTTTTACTGCCCATGTATCTTGAGCATGACCCTTTGAGGCCCTAGTTTAATGTGAAGTACATCCTATTAGACTCTCTACTTGAGTTGGCTCTCACTTCTGTTCTTCTTGCCAAAAGATGCTATCAAAGCTGTGATTTTTGCCTAGGTTAGCAATTGCCTGTAGAGAAAAAGCAGTTTAGGTCACTCAGTTTCTTTTCTTGGGTTTTGGCTTGTTTTCAGATTTGGCTGAATAATTCTCTACCATCTTGTTGGAACTTTGATGCTTTTTACAATCTGGATTTTAAGAAATATTTTATCCAGCATTTTTAGATATTTTAAGCAAGAAGATTTAAATAACTTAGCCTGGCATTACTGGAAAAGGAAATCTTTCTACTTAACATCTCCCTTGGATTACATATCAAGCATCTCAACTCTTGGAAGGTAAGACTGCCATCCTCTTCTGCTCTCCAGGCTTGGTCTTATTTCAGTGCTTATCAGCTCATTCCTGCACATGAAAAATCTTCATGAACCTATCACCAAGTTCTCACAGTTTTTACTACTAAGTATTTCTTCAATCTCTGTGTCTTCAACTACTTCCATCTTGATTCATCATCTCTCACCAATAGGACGGTAGTAGAGTTTATAGTTCCATTTCTAGACTCTTATATTCTATTCTTCACACTATTAGCAAAACGATTTTTTTTTTTTAAGTATTAAAGTGCATTTTTACTTTTCTATTTGAATTACCTATCTCTAGTCTGTTGGTCAGTGATATAAAAAGTTTCCATTTTTTCCTATTGGTGGTAAAGTTTTTTTTCTGTGTATTTGTGGTAAAATACGGATAACAAAACACTTGACATTTCAACCATTTTTACAGGCACAATTCAGTGACATTATTTACGTTCCCCATGTTGTGCAACCATTACCACTATCTGCTTCCAAAATTTTCATCACACTTAACAGAAACTCAGAATACCCCTAAAGCAATATCTCCCTATTTCTGCCTTCCAGCCGTCCCTGGTAACCACTAGTAAACTTTGGTCTCTATGCATTTACCTACTCTGGATATTTCAGATAAGTGGGATCATACAATATTTGTCATTTTATTTCTGACTTATTTCACTCAGCATAATGTTTTCAAGGTTCATCCATGTTGTAACATGTATCAGAACTTCATTTCTCTGTCTGACTGATAATATACCATTTTTATCCATTTATTTATTGATGGGATAATAGGTTGTTTCAACCTTTTGACTATTGAGAATAATGCTACAATGAACATCAGTTTACAAGTATCTGTTTGAATTAATAGCCCTGCTATTAATTCTTTAAGTATATACCTAGGAGTAGAATTACCAAGCCATATGATAGTTCTTTGTTTAACTTTTTGAGGAACTACCATATTGTTTTCCACAGCAGCTGGGCACCGTTTTATAGTCCCGCCAGCAGTGGATAAGGATTCCAGTTTCTCCATATCTACCCCTGCACTTTTTTTTTTTAAGTCATCGTAGTAGAGGTGAAGTGGTATCCCATTCTAGTTTTGATTTATCTAATGACAAATGACGTTGAACATCTTTTTATGTGCTTATTGACCACTTGTATAACGTTTTTGGTGAAATTTCTAAGTCCTATGGTTGTTAAGATTGTGTGTCGACTTGGCTGGGCCATGAGTCTCAGTGATTTGACAGTTATGATGTAGTTTGGCAGTTGTATGATGATGTGATCACTTCCATGATGAGATTTGATATAATATGATCACCTTCATGATGAGATCTGCTGTAAGTAGCCAGTCAGTTGAAAGGGTGCTTCCTTGGAGGTGTGGCCTACATCAAATATAAGTGGACTTTCCAGCAAGACTTGTGGGTTTTTACTTGCTCTGGATCCTGCAGCTGGTTCCAGTTCTTGGGACTTGAGCTAGCAGCTTACTACCGATCATGGGATGCATCAGTTTTCACAGCCTGTGAGCAAGAGCACTGCTGTCTGACTTGCTGATCTTCAGTTTGCCATCCCTGTGGTTATGTGAATCAGGAGAAGTCTCCAGCCTGACCCACAGATTTGGGATGTTCCAGCCTCTGCAACCACGTGAGCTATTTCCTTGATATAAATTTCTTTATATAGATATTTATACACTTTACTGATTTTGCTTCTTTAGAGAACCTAGCCTAAGACATTTGGTACCGAGAGTGGTTCTAGAGAAACAGAATTGTAAGGGTGAATTTTCTAAATTGGTTCTCAAGCCTGGTTAGTTTTAAAGATGTTGATGACTCTGCTTCCAGTAGTAAAAAGGGTACTGTTAATGCATGGCATAAAGTGGCAATACAAATACGCAAAATATCACCACCAATAGAAAGGCCAGGCTCTGGGTGACTGCATGTGTTATACCATTCTACAGCTTTGTCGTAATGAGTAGTATAAGGACCTCAGGGAACATCTAGCTCAATTGGATAACATAGTTTATAAAGAAAATGTTCTACAGTCTATTGTGGTGAGTAGCATCTAAGGGTCTTAAAAGCTTGTGAGCGGCCATCTAAGATATTCCACTGCTCTCACCCCATCTGGAGCAAGAGATAATGAAGAAAACCAAAGACACAAGGAAAAGATTAGTCCAGAGGACTAGTGGACCACAACTACCACAGCCTCCACCAGACTGAGTCCAGCACAACTAGATGGTGCATGGCCAGCACTACCGACTGCTCTGATAGGGATCACAATGAAGGGTCCTGGACAGAGCTGGAGAAAAATGTCAAACAAAATTCTAACACACAGACACACACACACAAAGACCAGACTTACTGTTCTGACAGAGACTGGAGAAACCCTGAGAATATGGCCCCCGGACACCCTTACAGCTCAGTAAAGAAGATACTTCTGAAGTTCACCCTTCAGCCAAGGATTAGACAGGCCCATAAAACAAAATGAGACTAAATGGGCACACCAGCCCAGGGGCAAGAATGAGAAGGTAGGAGGGGACAGGAAAGCTGGTAATGGGGAACCCAAGTTCAAGAAGGGGAGAGTTTGACATGTCATGGGATTCGCAACCAATGTCACAAAACAATATGTGTATTAATTGTTTAATGAGAAACTAGTTTGTAAACTTTCATCTAAAGTACAATAAAAAAAATTTTTTTTCAAGTATAGGGAAGACAAACTGATGAAAGAAAAAAATGAGCTCAGGGCTTCAGAGTCAAAGCTCAAGTGTCACATAAACGACCTCAAAGTTGCCAATTGTGCCTTGAAAGAAAGCCTTATTTCTTGCAGTAACAGAGCTGATATTGCTAAAAACGAAACTCAGAGTCTTATCATACGAGTGGCTGAATTACAGTGCTAACTCAATTCCCAACCTCAAATGGTGTCTGAAGTTAAAATGAGCCTGGTTTGAATTTCTAGCAGTACAGCTGCAACCATTTTTGAAATATCCTTAGCAAAATTTTGTTTAGTGTTATATTAATGATATTGTTCAGTAATTTCCACATTCTGTTGAATCACCTTTCTTTGGTGTAGGCACAAATATGGATCTCTTCTAGTTGGTTGGCCAGGTAATTGTCTTCCAGATGTCTTGGCATACATGAGTGAGCACCTCCAGCGTTGCATCTGTTTGTTGAAATGTCTCAATTGGTATTGTGTCAATTCTTGGAGCATTGGTTTTAGCCAGTACCCTCAGCGCATCTTGGACTTCTTCAATACGTTTCCTTTTCAGCTTGCCCATTGCTGGTGTATGGAAACCCAACTGATTTTTGTTTGTTGACCTTGTACCCTGCAACTTTGATAAATTCGTTTATTATCTCTAGTAGTTTTCTAGTGGATTCTTTATGATTTTCTCTATATAGGATCATGTCACCTGCATATAGGGATAATTTTCTTCTTCCTTCCCAATTTATATAGGTTTTATTTCTTTTTCTTGCCTGTTGCTCTGCCTAAGACCTCCAGTACCATGTTAAATAGCAGTGGTGAGAGCAGGCATCAAAGCTCTCGTTAATTCTCCATTGATGATGATTTTAGCCGTGGATTTTTCGTAAATATCCTTCATCACATTGAGAAATGTCCCCTCTATTTCTAGTTTGTTGAATGTTTTTATCATGAAAGGATGCTGGATTTTTTCAGATGCCTTTTCTTCATCAATTGAGATGATCATGTGGTTGTTGTTGTTTTTTTTTTTTTGCCTATTACGTTGGTTCATTTTCTAATGTTGAACCACCCTTGCATTGCTAGGGAAAATCCAATGTAGTCATGATGTGTAATCATTTTAATATGGTGTTGGATTCAGTTTGTTAGTATTTTGTTTAATATTTTCACATCTGTATTCATAAGGGATATTTGTCTGTAGTTGTGGCGTATGAGGATAAACTCAATTCAGTTCATTATTAATTCTGTTCCCCTTTGTTACCCTTCTGTTCTGACAACAGCTTCGTATGCAGCACTTCCTCCTCTGAGACTAACCACCAGGAGCTAGGTCAGACCTGCTTAAAGGGCACATTCCTCCAGACTGCCAAGTGTCCAAGACCTCAGACACCAGCTACGAACTGGGGAGTCCCCACAACACCCTCACTTCTGACCTGCCAGCTAAAAATTCAGAGTTTTCCTACTACCCTTTCAACATGACAGCTATAAACTTGGGAGTCTTCAGTGTCCCCCTCACTTCTGACCTGCTGGCTACATATTTTGGTGTTCCCTCTATCCCCTCAGGATACCAGCTAATGGCTTAGGGGTTCACAGCCTTTCTCACTTCTGTCCTGCTGGCTACCACTACTGCTTTGGGTTTGATAATTCACTAGAATGACTCATAGAACTCATGGAAAGTGCTACACTTATGATTACAGTTTTATTATAAAAAAGCATACAAAAAAGAATACAAATGAATACAAAAGAATACAAATGGGAGGGTCCCCAGCACAGAGCTTCCATGTCCAAAAAGGAATGTGATACCTTCCCATGTGCGTAGATGTCTTTCATGAACCAGGAAGCCCAAGGAGCTTCCATGTCCAGAGCCTTTACTGAGGCCTCATTACATAGGCTGGTTTGATTGAATCATGTGTCTCCCACCCGCGAGGTCAGTGATGTTACCCCACATGTTGGTCTTTCTGGCCTGGCCATGGCCAGTCCCCACCCAAGAGTCATCTCATTAGCATAAACTCTGAGGTGTGGTATAGAGGACTATATATAACAAAGCCACTTTAGTTACTCAGGAAATTTTAAGAGTTTAGACTTGTCTGTCAGGAACCAAGGGACTCTGTTGTTATGTACATGTATATTTATAATCGCTGTGTATTCTTGATGAATTAATCCTTCTATCATTATATAGTGTCCTTCTTTGTCACTTATAACAGATTTTGACTTGAAGTCTATTTTTTCTGCTATCAACATAGTCAGCCTAGCTGTCTTTTAGTTAATATTTGCATAAAATATATTTTTTCCATAATTTCATTTTCAACCTGTCTGTGTCTTTGGGTCTAAGATGTGTCTTTTAGACTAGGAAGAAAGGCCTGGTGATCTGCTTCTGTATACTTCTGAAATTCACCAGTGAAAACCCCATGGATTACAATGGTCCAGCCTGCAACTGATTATGGGCATGGCACAGGACAAGGCAGTGTTTTGTTCTATTGTGCGTAGGGTTGCTGTGAGTCAGGGGCAGATTCAACAGCAGCTAACAATAACAGCGAGCTTTCTTTAAGAATTAAAAATAGAAGTTAAAATTACAGCTTGTTGTGGTATAGCTATTATTGCTATCAATTGAGCAAATATTTTTTTAAAGAATTTTTCTGCTAAAAAACCCACAGAGACCATGCACCTAATTCATATTTAGCAGAACATGACAACCAGAATAGAAAATCTGTGTCCAATCTTTGTTAAAATATAAGTACAAATAACCATTTTGGTCAGTTTAGTGTTAGTTTTTCAGCTATATCTGAAATTTCCAAACAGAAGGAGGGAAAGCCCCTATCCTCTTCAGTCTGTGACATAGATCATAATTTATTCATTCACTCATTTGGTGGGTATTTAGGGGTAGGTACTTTGTTGGTTGGGAATGGCGGAGACCCAAAGGAGAGGGAACCCAGCCCTTGCTTTCACTCAGGTAATTATATTAGGGCTTTCTCCAAATGTGAATGCAGTTATGATCCATGCAGCAGACACCCTCTGACTCTAAAATCTGGAGCACCCCAGGCTCAGTCCTCAGACTTCTCCTTATTCCTTAGGTTTCATCCAGCCTTGTGAATTTAAATACCATCTTTTTTCCCCTTATATGCAGCGTTATTTTTTTTAAAATTTTATTGTGTTTTAGGTGAAAGTTTACAGTGCAAATTAATTTTTCATTCAAAACTTTATACACAAACTGTTTCGTGACATTGGTTGCAATCCTGGCTATGTGCCAGCACTTTCACCCTTTCTACCCTGCATTCTTTGTGTCCATTTGTCCAGTTTTCCTCTCACTTCCAGCTTTCTTGTCTTTGCTTTTGGGCAGGTAGGTGTTGCCCATTTGGTCTCATATACTTGATTGAAAGAAGAAGCGTGTTCCTCACATGTGTTATTGTTTGTTTTATAAGCCTGTCTGATCTTTGGCTGAAGGGTGGACTTTAGGAGTGGCTTCAGTTCTGAGTTAGCAGGGCGTCCAGGGGCCACAGTCTCAGGGTTCCTCCAGTCTCTGTCAGACCAGTAATTCTGGTCTTTTTTTGTGAACTTGAATTTTATTCTACATGTTTCTCCCACTCTGTCCAGGACCCTCTCTTGTGATCACTGTTAGAACGGTCGATGTAAATACCACCTTCATCCTGATGACTCACAAATCCCCAGCCAGACCTTTTCTGTACTCTAGACTCAGATTTCCAACTGTCTATCTAACATCTTCACTAGATGTCCAATAGGGATCTCAGCTCAACATCTACAAAACAAACTTTAACCCTCCTCCCCCTGCCCTCATCTTCCCCATATTAGTAAATAGCGATTCTGTCCATTTAGTAGCTCAGGCCCAAAACTTTAAAGTCTCTTCACTTCTCCCTCTCACCCCCACACTTAATCCATCAGTAAATCCTGTCAGCTCTACCTTCAGAATATACCCTCTCAGGTCTAGTCTGCCACCATCATGTACCTGGGTTCCTGTAGTACCCTCCTAACTGATCTCCATGCTTCCACCCTTCCCTTTTTCAGACTAGTAAGGCAGCAGCCAGTGATCCTTTTTAAATCTTATATTGTGTCATTCCTGTTTAAAGTCAACCAGGGGCTACCTGTCTCACTCAGAGGAAAAGCCAGAGTCCTTAAAGGTGCTCACAGAATCCTAGATGATATAGTCCCCAGTTACATCTCCGATCTCATCTCCTATTCTGTCCTCACTCCTTACACTTCAACCACTGTGGCTTCCTTGCTATTCCTTGTCCATTCCAAGAATGCTCCCATCTCAGGGCCTTTGCACTGGCTATTTCCACAGTATTCATTGAATTACCTCCTTACCGCCTTCAGCACTCTACTCATATGTCGATGAGGTCTTCCCAGACTACCCTTCTTAAAAATTGCATCCCATTTTCCAACATTTCCTGTCCCCCACTCCTGCTTTATTTTTCTCCAAAGCATTTATCAACTTTTACATTATATATATTTTTTTACTTATTTTCTATCCTTCCTCACCCCTCAGAATGTCAGTTCTATAGTACATATATTTTTCAGTGTATCCCCAAAACACAGAAGACTGCCTAGCATAAACTTGTTGCTGAATTAATATTTTCTGCTGTTAAATAGTAGAGCATTATAACCCTATACAAATAACTTGAGACTTTTATTCTATAAAAATTAGCTAATTCACTAAGGCAGACATTTAGTGGGAGTTTACGTATAATTATTGTAGATATTTTTGTTTATACCTTTATAGTATTTGAAGTAGTTGTCTTAGTCTGGGTTCTCCACAGGAGCAAAACCAGTGAAACATATATAGAAATACATAGAGAAACATTTACTTCAAGGAAATGGCTCACACAATTGTAGGGGCTGGCAAGTCCCAAATCCATGGGTCAGGCAGCAGGCTGGAGACTTCTGCTGGCTCATGGGGTTGCCCGGGCTGGCAAATCCAAAATCTGAAGGTCAGGCAGCAGGCTGGGGACTTCTGCAGGCTTACGTCCCAAGAATTAGAGCTCAGGCCACGAAAGGAGTGCAAAGTTGAGAGTGAGCTTTGCCAGAATATCCACTTATATACTGGAGGCAGGCCGCACCCCAAGGAAACTGCACTTTCAACTGATTGGCCGATCACATCAGATCAGATAATGGAAGGTGATAACACTATATTATTTTATGGAAAAGCACTCAGTCCAGTCTGCCAAACCACTGAGAATCATGCCTAGCCAAGTTGACACATGACATTAACCATCACAGTAGTACATAGTTTTTTCCTGTTTACCTTAGAGAGGTGTGATTTATGGAGAACAAACTGTACCCATTTCAAGTGTACAGTTAAATAAGTTTTGATAAATGCATACATTGTATAGTACCACCACAATCAAGATCTATAGAACATTTTCATCAAATTATATCATGCCCTTTTGCAGTCAATATCTGATGCTGCCTCTGAACTGAAAAAAAAAAAAAAAAAATCCAGTGCCACTGAGCCAATTCCAACTCATAGTGACCCTAGGGGACAGAGTAGAACTGCCCCAGAGCATTTCCAAGGAACGGCTGATGGATTTGAACTTCTGACCTTTTGGTTAGCAGCCAAATTCTTAACCACTGTGCCCCTAGGGCTCCCTCTGAACTCTAGGCACCCACTAATCTGCTTTCTCCTTTCTGTCAGTATAGATTAGTTTTGCCTTTTTTAGAATTTCATATTAAAGTATTCATACAATATATTTTTTATCTGTCTTTCACTGAGCATAATGTTTTTATGTTCATCCACGTTGTTCATTGTAAAAGTAATTTGTTTCTTTTTAATGCTGGGTGGTATTCCATTGAAGCCTTGGTGGCTCAATGGTTATGAACTACAACTTCAAACCAAAAAGTTGGCAGTTCGAATCCACCAGCCGCTCCTTGGAAACCTTGTGAGGCAGTTCTACTCTGTCCTGGATGGTCACTATGAGTCAGAAACAGTTCAATGCAATGGCTTGGCTTAGCTTAGTATTCCATTGTATGGCTGTACCACAATTGGTTTATCTCCCTGTTGGTAAACATTTGGGTTTTTCCCAGTAGGGCTATTAAGAATAAAGTGGAGCCCTGGTGGTGCAGTGGTTAAGCACTTAGCTGCTAACCAAAAGGTTGGCAGTTTGAACCCTCCAGCCACTTTTTGGGAGAAAGATGTGGCAGCCGGCTTCCATAAAGATTTATAGCCTTGGAAACCCTATATAGGGTTGCTATGAGTTGAAATCGACTTGATGGCAGTGAGTTTGGTTTTTGGGGTGTTTTTAAGAATAAAGCAGTCATGAGTATCTTGTAAAAATTTTGTGTAGACATGTCTTTTCATTTCTCTTGAGTAAATACCTGGGAGTGGAATTGCTAGATTGTATAGTAAGTGTATATTTAACATTATAAGAAACTGCTAGGCTGTTTTCCAAAGTTGTACCATTCTTAACATTCCCACCAGCAATATATGATAGTCCATTTTCTCTGCATTGTCACCAGTACTTGGTATTGTCAGTCTATTTTATTTTAGCCATTTAATAGTTATTTAGGAGTCCTTGGGTGGCACAGATAGTTAACTGCTCAACTACTAGCTGAAAGATTGGTGGTTCGAACTCACCTGAAGGTACCTTAGAAGATAGGCCTGGCGATCTGCTTCCAACAGGTCACAACCTTGAAAACCCTATGAAGCAGTTCTACTCTACACACATGGGGTTGCCACGAGTCAGAACTGACTCGATGGCAACTAACAATGGCAACAACAGTAGGTATTGAGTAGTATCTCATTGTGGTTTCAATTTACATTTCATGACTGGCTAATGACATTGAACATCTTTTCATGTGCTTATTTGCCATCCACATATCCTTTTTGGTGCAGTGTCTCTTCAAGTCAGTTGCCCATTTTTAAATTATGTTGTTTGTTGAGATTTGAGAGCTCTTTAGTTTATATGTTAATAATGACCTAGTATGGAAAATATGTAATGTAACGTTTCTTAATTTTAAGAGCAAATAGTGTTCATAATGCCATATCGTACCGTGTTTTTAGTTACATTTCAAAGAAATTACTTACTTTTGAAGTAAAGATAGAAATTTGCAGTCTTTGTATTTCATCAGTTACTTCTAAGTGGAACACAATAGTAGTTCATCCTCAAGAATTGATTACTCCCTTCTCTTTGAAATTCTTTCTCCGGTTTACGTCTAGGATACCCTGTACTCACTCGTCTTCACCTGTCAGAACTTCTAACACTAGAGTGCCCTCAAGTTTAATTCTTTACCTCTTCTTTTCTCCAACTATACTCCATCCCCGAGAGATCTCATCCAGTCTTCTGTATACCAATGACTTCTAAATTTAGATCTCTAGGTGAAATTTCTCCCTTGAACTCCACACTTGTATATTCAACTGCATTTGGATGCCTGATAAGCATCTCAGACTCAATAGCCTCCAAACCAAATTCCTTATTAGCTCCTGTAGCTCCTTTCTGGAGAGCTGTGGAGAGGCCTTGACTGTCTAAAACATTATGTAGGAAATATTCACAAGTGTATCTCTTTTTATGTTTCTAAACCCTTTGCCCTGTATCTGAGGAGCAAGGCCTTCATTATATTTGACAAGTCAGAGCATAGTGGATAGATTTAATAATCCTTTTCAGAATGAACAGTAAGAATTATTTTTTTCTGATACTTACATACTTTTCATCTCACGTTCATCAGATTAACTCCTTATTAGCTCCAAAAATATTCCTTCTTCAGTCTTCATCTCAGTCAGTGACTTAGATCAAAAGCCTCTTAATTCTCTCATACTCTACTTCTAGTCCTTCAGCAGATTCTAGCAGCTCTGTCTTCAAACCAACAACCAACCCACGGTTGTCAAGTCAATTCCAACTCATAGTGACCGTATAGGACAGAGTAGAACTACCCAATAGGGTTTCCAAGGAGCGCCTGGTGGATTTGAACTGCCAACCTTTAGGTTAGCAGGTATAGCTCTTAACCACTATGCCACCAGGGTTCCCTATTTTCAAAACACATCTAAATTTGAGCACTTCTCACCACCTCCACTGTTTCCACCCTAGTCCAAGCCTGGCCATCATTTATGTGATTACTGCAACATCCTCCCAGCTGGTTTCCCCCTTCCTCCGTTGCCTCTTCTGTTTTCTTCTCCATAGCATCCAGAATGATGTTTTTAAAATATACAGATATATTCCTCATATTAATATGACTTTTAAGATCCCTATTAACAAGAATTTTCTATTATTTATGGCTTTTTCTCTGTTACTTCAAAATATTTCCCATCTATGTATTCCACAAGCTATCTAATCAATGTATTATAATTTTAATAAGCGTATTCTTCCATTTTGGCTGTCAGTGCTGAGAAACTTTGTGGCTAGCTGAATATCAGAGGCATTTCTTACTGATAAATAGTAGATTGGGTCTTAACATTTCTTGTTGATACTTGCTGAAGAATAAACAGCCAGGAAGTAGCTTCAGAGTAAATTGAGTCTAACAGAACACAAAGCCGTCTTCCCCAGTCAGTATTTAGGAAGGGGGCATTTTCAGAGGCTTCTGTGATAACAGGCCCAGACCCTCAAAAAGATGGCTCCTTATACTTCGACTGTCATCCAAAGAATGAATGAGTTATCTCTGTGGACCCTGTGCCAGGACCTGCAGTCTTGTTCCACATTCCAGTTTCTTACTTTCAATATTAAAAAAAGAAGAAGAAGAATCAGCCATGGTCTAAAAGAGTATTTTTGTGCTGCCTTTGGATGACATTTGGGGGGAGAAATACTGCAACTTCATGAACATTTTGTTACTTTGTGGCAAAAACCATATAGAATGTTCTAGATTGGGGATCCTGCAAAAAATCCAGGTTGTATAATAGCTTTTTCCGTGTTTCACATTCTTCAGCATGTCATGTGCTCATTGCATGTGCATTTTGCTGATTTGAGTGTAAAAATGTGTGAGGAACGGTGAGTACTGAATATTCTACATCTGGATAGGTAAAATACAGTTAGCAGGGGACCTACTTAATGGGTGTTTTCATACATACCCACTACAACTACAAACTGAAAGTTTCTACATCTCCAGCTCCATCCCAGATTTCTGTCTTGAGTTTCTGATTCTTTAGAACAAACTACTCGCTGGACCTCTCTACTAGATCCCATCAACTTCAAATCAACATGTTTTAAAATACTTCTCTTGTACTCCTAAATAAAATTCCCACCGACATGGCATGCAGAAGCCTGGAGAATCACCTGTTTGGGTGATCAAGTATCTTCAGTTCTACTTCCTAAATACTTTCCAAATGTATCTCTTCCTCTCCAGCTCTGACTCTACAGACCTTCATCATTTCTTACCTGGACTTTGGTAAATGCTTCCTACCTAGTTTTTCTGCTCCAGACCCATTGTCTCTTACACTGTCCACCTCCCTCAATACTTGTACCCACCATTCTTCACACTGCTTCTAGAGTCACTTCCTAAATCACAAATATGATCATATTATTTCCTGATTAAATGCTACCAATGAATTGCTGCCATCTGCAGGATTCACTCCAGACTCTTTAACATGGTATACAGAAAGCCCTTTAAGATTTGATTCATCTTACCTTTGTAGCTTAATCTCTCCTCATCTCCTCTGTAAGCATTTAGTGCTGTAAACCTTTCCAGATGACTCCCGTTCTCCGAAGATGCCAGTTCTTTCACATCTCTGTGATCTTTTTATTCATCTGGTTAATTCCTGCTCCAGCATGCCCACTTCTAAGAAACTTTATCAGATTAATTGCCCAGCCTCCATGGCTGCTTCTCTCTAATACAGTGTATCTGAGTGTGTTGTAACTTTCTGTTCATTCATCTGACCTCATCACCAATCCCTCTAAACTTTGAGCTTCTTAAGATTAAAAAAAAAAACTTTGTTGCTGTCAAGTTGATTCTGACTCATAGTGATCCTATAAGGCAGAGTAGAACTGCTCCATAGGGCTTCCAGGGAGTGGCTGGTGGATTTGAACTGCCAACCTTTTGGTTAGCAGCCAAGCTCTTTAACCACTTTGCCACCAGGGCTCCTCATAAGGTTAAGAACTTTTTTTTCCCCCATCTCTTTATCCACAGTGTTTAGCATTGGGTGTGTCACATAGTAATGTTTCATAAATGTTTGACTAATGAATGGGCATCATGATACAGCGCAAGAACATTTGATCATGTCACATGATTTCTCTGCCAAACAGTTTCCTCACCAGGGCATGAGGATAATACTGTCTCCCAGTGCTGCGGTAATGATTGTGTGTTTTAAGGAACTTGTTTGAACTCTGTGTTTTAGCTCTGCAGTATCTAAGCAGTGGTTAGGTAAGTTATTTAGCTCTTCTGAACCTCAGACTCTTCATCTGTCGAGTGGGAGAGAGTGTAACAGTGTCTTCCTCCATGGTTTGTAGTGAGAATTGTGTAAGATACGTTTTGTAAGAGCTTAGTGGTGTCTGAAATGTAATAGGAGCTTCATAAATATTCTCTTTTTCCTTCCTTCATGTTCTCTATTACTTAATCACCAGTTTCCTTCTCTATTTCAGTCTCTGTTCTTGGGAATGGCAAGATCTTTCTGCCATTTTCAGTCCATGCACATACTTAAAAAAAAAATCAGAGATTTTTTCTAGAAAAGGCATTTTTCCTGTATTTCTGGCTTTTATAGCCCGTTCTGAAACTCTCTTTTTTCCAAGGAAGTATTTTACTTCATCCTCATAAAACTCATGTTTCTTATGTACTGCTTTGTATCATAGTTATTTCTCTCAACTTACATTTTAAGGCATACATTCTCCAGACTTGCAAATTTGCATTTACTTCTTGCATTCATAAAACTGCTTTTGCTTCAGCCACACAGGGGTATATTCTAGGAGTAGACACACAGTGGAGAGAGTTGGTTTTGTTTTTTTTCCCTCACCTTAGTCTTTTGCGCTGTGTTCTCTGTAACTAGCACCCTGTCCTCTCTTTAACAAAGGACATATGACATAATTTATTTATCTGTCAATTCTGTCAAAACATTTGTTTTCTCAGCAGCCATACCAAAGGCTTTCTAATCTCTTCTACCAAACTCATGCTGTCTGGGGCTGAACTTGAAGTGGTCTGCTTGGAAGGCCGATGAGAGACTCTAACCCACATCACCTATTTCCTAGTCTTTTCGTGTAAAAGACTGTTTGGTAGTAGTATTCTCTGGACAGATTGATGGTTTGTGAAATCCAGATAGTTTCTGAAGGCAGGAGTAGCAATAGGAAAGAGACACTGGCAGAGGACTAAAATTACTGCCTGTAGTCCCCTGCCATGAATATTTTAAAGATCCCAAGAAATGACAGTACTTTAATCTCTCAAACCTCCCTGCTGTCCAATACAGTAAAGGAAATATGATAAATAGAATGGAGCCTGCAAGAAAGACTGGTTAAGGATGATTCACAATTAAATTGGATGAAATGTTAGTTCATAGGTCAGTTCAAACCTGCTTTTTATGATTACTTAGCACATTTCCATGAACATATTCAGAACATTTGCAAAGTATATGTAAGTGGTAAATAATTTTTGTCAGATGAATTGGAATTGCTAGATTGTAAGGTATGCATGTGTTAAACTTTAATAGACACTGCCAAACAGTTTTCCAAATAGTTATACCAATTTACTCTCCCAATATAGTGTTTATGAAAATTCTAGTTGGTCCATATCCTTTTTTTTTTTTTTTTTTCATTAAAACTCTTGGTTTTATCAGTCTTTTTCATTTTAGCTATTCTGGTGAGTGTGTAGTAATATTTCAGTGTGACTTTAGTTTTTTTGATGACTGATAAAATTGAACATCTCTTCATAGTTTTACCAGCCATTTGCATATCTGTATCTTCCTTTATAAAGTTCCTGTTCCTGGTTTTTTTCTATTTTCCTATTAAATTGACACTGATTTTTTTTTTTTTTTTTGGATTTGTAGACATCTTTAATTTATCCTGGATAGGAATCCTTTGTTGTATATATTGTTAGAAATATATTCTCCTACTCTGTAGGTTGTATTTTAACTCTCTTAATCATCTCTTTTGATGGACAGAAATTCTTAGTTTTAACATAATACAGTTTATCAGTCTTTTTCCTTTATACTTAGCACTTTTTGTGTCCTGTTTAAGAAACTTTTGTCTACCCCAAGTTTTTGAATATGATATTATCTAGAAGATTTATTGTTTACATTTCACATTTAGATCTAGGATACATCTGAAATTGATTTTTGGGCGTGGTGGTATGGGGTCAGATGATCAGCTGGTCAAGCACTACTATTGAAAAGAAAATATTTTTCCCTCTACAATGCAGTATTATCTTTGTCATAAATCTAGTGACCATATGTGTGGGTCTGTTTCAAGACTCTTATTCATTTGGTTTATTCTTGTACCAACACGACACTGTCTTAATATAGATTTATAAGTCTTGATATCTGATAGTATAAATTTTCCAGATTCTTTAAGATTTAAGGAAATTCTTTAAGATTTTCTTGGCCTTTTACATTTCTTCCTAAATTTTAAAATGAATGTTTCAATCCCAGCCCTCTTCATAAAATTTGTTCTGGGATTTTGTTGTTTGGGATTGTATTTGAATCTATAAATCACTGTTGGGAAAAATTACAGTTTAACAATATTAAGTTTCCCAATCCATGAACATGGCCTATACATCTATTTATGTGTTGTTGTTGTTGTTAGGTGACGTTGAGTCAGTTCCAACTCATAGCAGCCATATGTACAACAGAATGAAACACTGCCGGGTCCTGCACCATCCTCGCAGTCATTGTTATGCTTGAGTTCATTGTTGCAGCCACTGTGTCAGTCCATCTCATTAAGGGTCTTCCTCTTTTTCCCTGACCCTCTACTTTGAGAAGCATGATGTCCTTCATCAGGGACTGATCCCTCCTGATAACATGTCCAGAGTACACGAGACAAAGTTTCATCATCCTCCCTTCGAAGGAGCATCCAAGAAATCCAAGAAAGATGTTTTCATTCTTCTGGCACCCCTGGTATACTGAGTATTTTTTGCCAATACCATAATTCAAAGTCATCAGTTCTTCCTTGATCTTCTTATTCATTGTTTAGCCTTCACTTGCATATGAGGTGATTGAGAACACCATGGGTTGGGTCAAGCACTCCTTAGTCCTCAAAGTGATATCTTTACTTTTTAACACTTCATCTGGAAATGCCCTAATTTTGCTATCATATTTGACAGACAGTTTTGCTGGATATATAATTCTTGGCTGGCAATTTTTTTTCTTCAAGGCTTTATATATGTCATCCTATTGCCGCCTTGCCTGTATGGTTTCTGCTGAGTAGTCCGAGCTTAATCTTATTGACTCTCCTTTGTATATGACTTTCCGTTTATCCCTAGCCACTCTTAAAATTCTCTGTGTAGCTTTGATTTTGGTAAGTTTGATTCTAATATGTCTTGATGACTTTCTTTTGGTATCTGCCTTATATGGGGTTTGATGAGCATCTTGGATAGGTATCTTCTCATCTTTCACGATATCAGGGAAGTTTTCTGCCAACAAATCTTCAACAATTTTCTCTGTATTTTCTGTTATCCGCCTCCCCCCATTCTGCTACTCCTATCACTCATAGGTTATTCCTCTTGAGAGAGTCCCACATAATTCTTAGGGTTTCTTCATTTTTTAAAATTCTTTGATCTGATTTTTTCTCAAATAAGTTGGTGTCAAGTGCTTTATCTTCAGTCTCACTAATTCTGACTTTCATTGCCTCAGTTCTGCTCCTGTGACATTCTATTGAGTTGTCTAATTCTGACATTTTCTTGTTAATCTTCTGGATTTCTGATTGCTGTCTCTCTATGGATTCTTGCAGCCTGTTAAATTTGTCATTATGCTCTTCTCTAATCTTCTTAAGTTCCTCTACTGCTTTGTCTGTGTGTTCCTTGGCTTTTTGTGTGTTTTGTATGATCTCCTTCCTGATCTCTTGAAGAGTTCTGTATATTAATCTTTTGTATTCTACCTCTGGTAATTCCAAGAAATTCTTCTTCTCTGGAAAATTTCTTGAATCTTTATTTTGGGAGCTTGCTGAAGCCACCATGGTCTGCCTGTTTATGTGATTTGATATTGACTCTTGTCTCCGAGCCATCAATAAGTTATTATATTTATTTATTTTATGTTTGCTTACTGTGTCCTAGCTTCTTGTTTTGTTTTGTTCTTATATGCCCAAATAGGCTGCTTTTGTGAGCTAGCCCGATCACCGATGCCCCTGAAGCTCCACTGTCCTGCCACCAGGCGGCCTAACCTGCCACTAAGTATGTGGGCCCAGGAGTCCGCCCACTCCTGCTGTATGGATTCAGCTCAGGTGTCCAGGTAGTCGGCCACCAAGTATGTGGTGCAGGCTCTCACCTACAGTCCTAGACAGGCATGGGTGATTGGTGTAGGCTACAGCAGGAGGTCACATGCTGAGCAAGGCAGGGGGCCGACCGCCGACCCCGAGTGTCTGGCAGGAAAGCATGTCCCTGTTTCCTAGAGAGTGTAGGTGGGTGGGTTTTGCAGCTGGACTATGGGCTGTTGACTCTAAGGACTGGGGGGCACCACTTATTCTTGGGCCCCTGTTGCCGGTGGCTAGGTGGTGTGGGTGGAGCCACCAGTCCTCAGGCCCCTGATATGGGTAGGTGAAGACCCTGCTTAATGGGCAGAACAGTGTCAAATGTCATGAACCTGCCACTTTGCAGCTGAAACAGTTGAAGTTAGACTTCAGGTATATACCCTGTTGTTCTGTGATAATGAGGGCCTACGCTGTTGAAATGGGCCCACACAGGTCTCTGCAGGAGGAAAGGTACCCAAAGTCCGTGGACCCCTTATGTCTGTGCCTAGGCAAAGGAGCTATAGCTACCCTGAATTCTTGGCTTAGGGGAGCCGGCAGCTTATTTTTTCCCTTTTTTGTTACTTGTTCCCCTTCAAGGCTGGAAGAATGGCTCGGGGCGCGTGATGGGTCCTGTTTCTGGTCCAGGGGACTCGACAATCGTTAAAGTTGTCCCAGACCCAGTGCAGAGCAGGGAGTTGGGGGAGGTAAATGGGAGAGAGGTTTCTCCCAAAGCGGGGTGTTTTTGATCCATGCGATAGGCCAGCTGCAAGTACTTATCTTTCGCTGATTGAGGGCTGCTTCTCACTGGTTCTGGATGACCGAGTAGACCCTCTGTCACTGGGTCTCTCCCGATGTGGAAGATGCCTCCCGAGCACCACTGCTTGCTTCACTGCGCAGCACAAGCTGAGCTGGCCTGAGGGGCTCCAGCTCCTGCCAGGTCAGATCTGGCGGCTCTTCACTGTTTCCGAACCATCTCTTCCTCCCCCTGCCACTCATCTGATTCCTCAACTTTACCTTTGATGTTCAGGGCTCGTAGATTGTCATATATAATCAATTCACTTGTTTTTTCAGGTCTTTGTTGTCAGAAGGGCCACTGGAAGCATCTGACTACGCCACCATCTTGGCCCCACCTCCCGCTTTTTAATACTTGAAAGAGGTCTTTTGCAGATTTGCCCAGTGCAATACTTTGTTTGATTTCTTGACTGCTGCTTGCATGGGCATTGATTGTGGATCCCAGTAGAATGAAAACCCTGATGACTTCAGTATTTTCTTCATGTATCATCATGTTGCTTATTGATCCAGTTGTGAGGATTTTTGTTTTCTTTATGTTCAGGTGTAATCCATACTGAAGGTTATAGTGTTTGATCTTTATTAGTAAGTGCTTCAAGTCCTCTTCACTTTCAGCAAGCAAGGTTGTGTCATCTGCGTATTGCAGGTTGTTAGTGAATCTTCCTCCAATCCTGATGCTGCATTCTTCTACCTATAGTCTACCTTCCCAGATTGTTTGCTCAGCATACAGATTGAATAAGTATTGTGAAAGGATACAGCCCTAACACACACCTCTCCTGACATTAAACCTTGCAGTATCCCCTTGTTCTGTTCGAACAACTGCCTCTTGTTCTATGTACAGGTTCCTCATGAGCACAGTTAAGCGTTCTGGAATTCCCATTCTTGGCAATGTTATTCATAATTTGTTATGATCCACACAGTTGAATGCCTTTGCATAGTCAATAAAACACAGATAAACATCTTTCTGGTATGCTCTGCTTTCAGCCAAGATCCATCTGACATCAGCAGTGATATCCCTCATTCCATGTCCTCTGAATCTGGCTTGACTTTCTGGCAGTTCCTGTCGATGTACTGCTGCAACCATTTTTGAAATATCTTCAGCAAAATTTTAATTGCCTGTGGTATTAATGATACTCTTTGATAGTTTCTGCATTCTTTTTGATCACCTTTCTTAGGAATGGGCACAAATATGAATCTCTTCCAGTCAGTTGACCTGGTAGCTGTCTTCCAAACTTCTTGACGTTGACAAGTGAGCACCTCCAGCACTGCATCCGTTTGTTGAAATGTCTCAATTGGTATTCCGTCAGTTCCTGGAGCCTTGTTTTCACCAGTACCTTCAGTGTGGCTTGGACTTATTCCTTCGATACCATGGGTTCTTGATTATATGCTACCTCCTGAGACAGTTGAATGTTTACCAGTTCTTTTTGGTACGGTGACTCTGTGTATTCCTTCCATCTTCTTTTGATGTTTCCTGCATTGTTTAATATTTTCCCTGTAGAATCTTTCAGTATTGCAACTGGAGGCTTGAATTTTTTCTTCAGTTCTTTTAATTTGAGAAATGCCATGCGTGCTCTTCCCTTTTGGTTTTCTAACTCTAGGTCTTTGCACATTTCATTATAATACTTTACTTTGTCTTCTTGAGCCATACTTTGAAGTCTTCTGTTCATCTCTTTTACTTCATCATTTCTTCCTTCACTTTAGCTACTCTACTTTCCAGAGCAAGTTTCAGAGTCTCTTCTGACATCAATTTTGGTCTTTTCTTTCCTGTCTTTTTAATGGACCTCTTGCTTTTCTCACATATGATGTCCTTGATGTCATTCCATAGTTTGTCTGGTTTTTGGTCATTATTGTTCAATGTGTCAAATCTGTTCTTGAGATGGTCTTTAAATTGAGATGGGGGTATACTCAAGGTTGTACTTTGGCTCTGATGGAGTTCTAATTTTCTTCAACTTCAACTTGAACTTGCATATGAGCAATTGGTTGTCTCTTTCACAGTCAGCCCCTCGCCTTATCCTTATTGATGATACTGAGCTTCTTCATCGTCTCTTTCCACAGATACAGTCGATTTGTTACCTGTGTATTCCATCTGGCGATGTCCGCATGTATAGTCGCCATTTATGTTGCTGAAAAAAGGTATTTGCATTGAAGAAATTGTTGGTTTTGCAAAATTCTATCGTATTATCTCTGGTATCATTTTTACCACAGCAGTGCAGTGAATTAATATGACCCCTCTAGCCATGGTCTTTGTGACTCACGCACAGTGATTGAGTGGGACTATGCAAATAAGGTATATGGAACCTGTGATGGTTGAGGCTTTATGTGTCAAGTTGGCTAGGCCATGATTCCCAGTATTGTGTGGTTGTCCTCCATTTTATGTGTTGTAGATCCTGACCTCTACATGTTGATGAGGCAGGATTGGTGTAAGGTGTGTCTTGAGTTGCAGGATTGCAGGAGGTCGTGACTGAAGCCCCTCCCTTTCTAAAGTTATGCCCTTCCCTGGGGTGTGGCCTGCATCTAACGTGTGTGTGTGTGTGTGTGTGTGTGTGTGTGTGTGTGTGTGTGTGTGTGTGTGTCCTGGTGAGGCTGTCTCTCTCTCTGCATCTGCATCCCACCTCCGATTCACGATCAGTTGACGTCCCCAAAGGCCTGCAGTCCGATCTGCTGATTCTGGGATTCACAGGCCTCCACAGCCCCTCAGGCCAGTGCCCTGTCATGTAATCTGATTCGCTAGCTTCTGCAGCCTTGTAGGTCAGCAGCCTGTGGTCTGAACTGCTGGTTGGGGTTCTTCAGCCCCTGCAGCCCCATGGGTTGGGAGAAGCCTGCTCCTGACCCAGGAATATGAGACTTTCTAGCCTCCATAATCATGTGAGCCATTTCCTTTATATAGTTCATGAGTTCTTGGAGGTGTTGCAGCGGATTAAGGACCGAAAGATGGGAGGGAGAGTACTTAGGGGAGAGGGAGTGGTTGATGTTAGAGATGGTAGAGTGGTACAGCAGCTTGGAAAAATTGGACATTTGGGACATCTTTACCTTCTGCCTCACAGGAACCAGCTTTGTGCTGATCCTTATAAAAGAAATTATTCGTTTAATCACCAAGGCCATGTTTTCCAACTTCTAGTCCTTCTTTGTTTCCAACTTTCACATTCCAATCATCGGTAATTATCAGTGTATTTTGATTGCATGTTTGATCAATTTCAGACTGCAGAAGTTGGGAAGAACCTTCAATTTCCTCATCTTTGGCCTTAGTGGTTGGTGCGTAAATTTGAATAATATTCGTATTAACTGGTCTTCCTTGTAGGGGTATGGATATCATCCTGTCACTGACAGCATTGTATTTCAGGACTGATCTTGAGATGTTCTCTGACTATGCATGCAATGCCATTCCTCTTCAATTTGTCATTCCCAACATAGCAGATCATATGATTGTCCGATTCAGAATGACCAATACCAGTCCATTTCAGCTCACTAACGCCTAGGATATTGATGTTTATGCATTCCATTTCATTTTTGACAATTTCCAATTTTCCTAGATTCATACTTTGTACATACCACATAGAATGGATGTTTACAGCTGTTCTCATTTTGAGTTGTGCAAATGAGGATCCCGAAAGCTTGACTCCATCTGCGTCACTAAGGTCAACTCTACTTTGAGCTGGTGGCTCTTCCCTAGTCTTATTTTAAGTGCCTTCCAACCTGAAGGTCTCATCTTCCGGCACTATCAGTGTTCCACTGTTGTTCATAAGGTTTTCACGGGCTAACTTTTTGGAAGTAAACCCATCACATCCTTCTCCTAATATGTCTTAGTCTGGAAGCTCAGTTGAAACCTGTCCACCATGGGTGACCCTGCTGGTATTTGAAATACCAGTGGCATAGTTTCCAGCGTCACAGCAACATGCAAGCTACCATGGTACCGCAAACTGACAGACATGGGGGGGAGTATTGGATAGAGATAGGGAATTTGTTTAGGTCAGTGAAAAGTAAACCATTAAGAATGCTAAAGAGAAGTAGCATTCCTCTTTTTAATGTGAAAAGAAGAGTAACATAGCACAGATCTCTTTTTTCCCTTGCATTACTGTTTTTTTTAATTGTTGTAAACATATATGCATATACATATATGTGTAAATGGAAGAATTATTAACAACCTGTGATATGCAGATGGCACAGCCTTGCTTGTTGAAAGCAAAGAGGACTTGAAGCACTTACTGATGAAGATCAAAGTCTACAGCCTTCAGTATAGATTGTACCCTCAACATAAAGAAAAGAAAAACCCTCACAACTGGACCGATAAGCAACATCATGATAAACAGAGAAAATATTGAAGCTGTCAGGGATTTCATTTTCCTTGGATCCACAATCATTGCCCATGGAAGCAGCAGTCAAGAAATCAAATGACATATTGCATTGGGCACATCTGCTGCAAACACCTCTTTAAAGTGTTGAAAAGCAAAGATGTCACTTTGGGGACTAAGGTATACCTGACCCCAAGCCATGGTGTTTTCCGTTGCCTCACATGCATGCGAAAGCATGAATAAGGAAGACCAAAAAAGAATCGATACCTTTGAATTATGGTGTTGGCAAAGAATTTTGAATATACCATGGACTGCCAGAAGAACAAACACAGCTGTCTTGGAAGAAGTACAGTCAGAATCCTCCTTAGAAGCAAGCATGGTGAGACTTTGTCTCACATACTTTGGACGTGTTATCAGGAGGGACCAGTCCCTGGAGGAGGACGTAATTCTTGGTAGAGATTCAGCGAGAAAGAAGACGACCCTCAACTAGATGGATTGACACAGTGGCTGCAACAGTGGTCTCAGGCATAACAGTGATTGTGAGGATGGCGCAGAACTGGGCAGTGTTTTGTTTTATATATATATATATATATATATATATATATATATATATATACACACACGTGCATATATGTGTATATATATATATATATATATATGTATGTGTGTATATATATATGTATATCACACGTACCAATTCAACATTTTTACATGTACAATTCAATAAAACAAATAACATCAGTCTTCTTGTGCAGATATCACCAATATCCATTGCCAATTTTTCCGTCACCATAAACAAAAACTCAGTGCTTCCTAACAGTGACTCACCCTTCCACCTCCCTCCTAACTTTATTAACCACTATTAAACTTTGATTTGTATACATTGCCTTTTCTCATTATTTCATATAAGTGAGATCATACAATATGTGTCCTTTGTGATTGACTTCACTCAGCATAACATTTTTAAGGTTCATCCAGGTTTGTAGCATGTATCAGGACTTCCTTTCTCTTTATGGCTGAGTAATATTCCATTTTATGTATATGCCATGGTTTGTTCATCCATTCATTTGTTAATGTACATTTAGATTGTTTCTGCCTTTAAGCTGTTGTGAATACTGCTGCAGTGAACGTTGACATACATGTCTCTGATTGCGTTGCCGCTTTCAGATTGCTTGAGTATGTACGTGTCTGTTAGTGAAATTCCTGGGTCATATGCTAATTCTATGTTTAACTTTTTGAAGAACCACCAAACTCTTCTCCACAGTGAC
The DNA here is from genome assembly GCA_030035585.1 of Dugong dugon. Lineage (NCBI taxonomy): Eukaryota > Metazoa > Chordata > Mammalia > Sirenia > Dugongidae > Dugong > Dugong dugon. Next base: position 16,456,725 of record CM057481.1, on the reverse strand, counting down.
TGTACCATTTTGCAATATCACCAGCAGTGGACAGGGATTCCAATTTCTCCACATCCTCCCCAACATTTCTCATTTACTGTTTTTTTCATCTTAGCCATCGTAGTGGAGGTGAAGTGGTATCTCATTGTGGTTTTGATTTAAATCTTCCTAGTGACTAATTATCAGAACCCTGGTGGCACAGTGGTTAAGAGCTTGGCTACTGTTCTACTCTGTCCTCTAGGGTTGCTGCGAATCGAAATCTTCTTGACAGCAACGGGTTTGGCTTGTTTTTTGTTTAGTAGCCAGTAAATTTGGGCATCTTTTCTTGTGTTTGTTGGCTGTTTTAAATCCTTTTTGGTAAAATGTCCATTAAGACCTTTTGCCCATTTTTCAGTCGGGTTCTCTGTCTTTTTCTTGTTATGTCGTGGGAGTTCTTTATATATTCTGGATATTAAGCCCTTGTCTGGTGTATATACTTCCCAAAATTTTTCTCCCAGTCTGTAGGTTAATAAAGTCCTTTGATGTACTAAATTTCTAAAATTTTAAGGATGTTCCATTTATGTAGCTTGTGCTTTTGGTGTCACATCTAAGAATCTGTTGTTGAAGACTAGGTTCCGAAGCATTTTCCCTATGTTTTCTAAGAATTTATGGTTTTAAGTTGTACATTTAGGTCCTTCATCCATTTTGAGTTAATTTCATATATGGTTGTGAGGTATAGGTCTCACTGCATTCATTTGCATGTGGAAATTCTGTAGTCCCAGCACCATTTATTAAAGAGATTATTCTTTCCCCTATTTGTTGGAGTTAACACCTTGTCAAATATGAAATGATCATAGATGTACATGCGTATCTCTGGACTCTTAATTCTATTCCGTTGGTCTATGTGTCTGTCATTATACTAGTAATGGACTGTTTTGATTCCTGTATTTTTATAATATGCTTTTATATAGGGAAGTGGTAGTCTTCCTACTCTGTTCGTCTTTTTCAAGATTGCTTTGGCTGTTTGGGGCCCTATGCATTTATGTATAAATTTAAGATTGTCTCAGTCAATGCAGAAAAGGCTGTTGACAAAATCCAACACTCTTTCATGATAAAAGCACTCAACAAGTAGGGATAGAGGGGAAATTCCTCAACTTGATAAAGAGCATTTGTGAAAAAACCCAAAGCTAACATCATATTCAATTGAGAAAGACTGAGGGTGTTCCCCTTATGATCAGGAACAAGACAAGGATGCCTACTTTCACCACTGCCATTCAATATTGTACTGAAAGTTCTAGTCAGAGCAACTAGGCAAAGTAATAATAATAGGCATCCAAATTGGGAACCAAAAAAACCCATTGCTGTCTAGTCGAGTCCGACTGATAGCAACCCTATAGGACAGAGTAAAACTGCCCCCATGGGGTTTCCAAGGAGCAGCTGGTGGATTTGAACTGCCCACCTTTTGGTTAGCAACCAAACTCTTAACCATTGTGCCACCAGGGCTCCCCAAATTGGGAAGAAAGAGGTAAAACTCTGTCTTTTCACAGATGACATGATCCTGTATGTTGATTGGGATGAATCTACAAGAAAGCTATTAGAGTTAGTAAATAAACTCAGCAAAGTGACAGGATACAAAGTCAACACACAAAAATTAGTAGCATTTTTATACACCAGCAACGAGCAATATGAAAAGGAAATTAAGGAAACAATTCCATTTATAATAGCATCTGAAAGAATAAAATACCTAGAAATAAATTTAACCCTAGAGGTGAAAGACATGTACACTGAAAACTATAAAACACTACTGAAAGAAATTAAAGATGATCTAAATAAATGTAAGGACAGTCTGTGCTCCTGGATCAAAAGACTTAATATTGTCAAGATGTCAGTACTACCTAAAGAAACCTATAGATTCAAATGCAATACCTATCAAAATTCTAATGCCTTCTTAGCATAGATGTCTTGAACTTTTATTTCTCGTACTAAATATCTGAGGAGAGGTTAGAAGTTGGTCCTGAGTTGATTCATTGTTGATTATAGAATATAGTGATAACAGATTTGGGTTTTAGTCACTGTTCTGCTAGTCTTCGTCAATAGCTTTTAATGCAGGAGGAAAAGACTATTTTCTTTTTCAAAAAATTAAGAACGTTTGCAGTACCACTCCTTTTCATATACCATTTCCTTGGAACTGATCCTTGAAATAGCTTTACTGAGTATAATTACAAAATAGATTTTCATTTATTCCCCTTTGTATTTGAAAGTGGTATTGCTGATGAATTGAACTTACTTTGTGTGGAATATCATAACACACCCTGATTTCTCTTAAGATGCAAGTAGTTTGATTCTGTCATTAAACCAAGGACCAAAACTGACAATAATAATTCAGAGTGTATTATTATATATTGTATTGCTTCTTACCCAATAGCAGTGGTTTTAAAATGACAGTTTAATGACATTTAATATCATTTCATCTTACCAAATTCCTTGTCCCAAGGGATTTTGAACTTTCAATTAAAGGGAAGCTCTGGCACTCTTCCCTTGCCCCTTGAGCTATGACATAAACCTGCCATAAGATTAACCAATGCTGATCAGAGTCAGGGGTCCCAGAAGAGGTATGTACTGAGGATTAGGAGAAAAGACTTGAACTGAGGAGGAATTCTTTCCATCAAGTAAGTCAGTGACTCCAGGGAATGTCAGTATAAGGCAATTCAGAGTCATGTCTTATTTAAATGCTAGATCTGGCCTTATAGTAGGCAGTAAAAGAAGGAAAAAATGAGGTTCCACTCTCAAGAACTCTTGAAATAAGGAAATAAGTTTGGAAGTTAATTACAAAGGCAATATGTAATTGTTCACAGCATACTTGCAATTACCTTAAAAATAGAATGCAGCCTACCAGACTTTTTAGGAACTAGTTTGAATTTGTCTAAAGAAAAAATGTGTCAGCCAAAAGAATGATTTAAAAATAATAGAAACATAGAGCAAAGGAGAATCAAAGAGTGAAATATTTGACTGCCCACCCAGGTAGTTTACAGGGAAAAGGCACCCTATTAGGCTGACTCTACCCCTTCCATTTTGGGGGCACATTCCTCCTGGTAAGCTGGAATATATATGCGGTAATGTCGCAGTGGGTGGGCAAGGTTCCAAGACACAGGCAAGAGAGAACTGATTTTGCAGGAGTCAGTTATGAAATACAGTGGATTTTAAGATGAGAGCCAGAAAGAGGTAAAAGCCAGACACTGCAGTAGAAATCAACTGTTCAAAATAATCAGAGCCAATAGAGATTTCATGAACCCCAGTCTGCAGGAGAAGGGGAGACATTTATATGGCAGAGATAGATCTTTTTTCATTACATTGTGGAGATGCATGTGTCAGACATCAGTCTCTGAATATTCGGATGAAGCACCCAGTTCCCCTTGTTAGAGTCCATTCCCAGTGTGCAACCTTCTGATGTTTTGGCTTTCTATGAACAGTGTTGGTAAGGCCAGTGTAGCATATTGTTTTGTTCATGTTTTCTTTTGGAACTCATGTGAGGGTTGGAGTATTCATACTCCCTGGTTCGCGGCACACTTTCATCATCAGTCCATTCTAGACTTCTCTCTTGTCTCGTTTATTTGTATGTTTTTTTCCCCTGTCCTTACCCCTATTCCCCCCACCACCACTACTATGGGCACTTTAATATATTTGATATGTATGATATTGATAAGTAATTATTCCCCAAAGATTTTATCTATGTTTTAAATTTATGTAAAAATTATTACAATTTATATCTGTTTCCTTAAACAATATAGTGTTGCTCTATGTACATCTTATTTCTCACTGTTACTCCTAGTTTGCTTCTAACTTTCTGCTACTGTAAACTGTGCTGTGATAAACATCCTTATAGATGTTTCCTAAAGGACCTGTGTGTGAGTTTCTCTAGGATATCACTGAGACTGAGATTGATGGATTGTAGGGTATATACTTACTTTACTTTAGCAGATTATTCCCCCAAATTGTTGACTGGACTGTACTGCTACCGTGCTTTTTTGTAATTCTGATGGGTAAAAAGTGGTATCTTGCTGTTACTTTCCTTTGCATTCACATGGTTAGTAATATTGTTGATCATTACTTCATGTATTTGTTATTAGAATTTCTCCTTCTGTGAATTATTATTCATATCCTTTGGTTTGAATTGTCTTTTACTTATTGATTTATAGCAATTCCTTGTAATTTTTAGATCTTTTATTGTCAGTTTTGGCTGTTGTATATGTCTACCTCTATTCTCCCAGTCTGTCATGTGAATCCTTCATTGTACAAAAATTGTAAATAGTAATATAATTAACTCTCTCTTATTTCTTATTTCTGCCTTATGGCTTGTGCTTTGGGGTCTTATTTAACAAATCCTTCCCCATCTCAAAGTCACAAAGATAGTCCTGTGACTTTTTATTTTATTTACTCTTTAGTTTTACTTTTCACATTCATGTCTTTAAACCATCTGGAACTCACTCTCCAGATGGAAAATTTGGAATCCGTTTTTTTTTTTTTTTTCCTTGATATAGTAAGTGAGCTTTCCTCACATGACTTACTGATCAGTTTGTTCTCCATCAATTTGCAGTGCCATCTCTCTTCTATACCAGTCTCTCATCTGTACATCAGCTTGTTTCTGGGCTCTCCTTTTTTATTGTGTGAAATGTGTCAATTTTTATCAAAATGGCTTTGTGGTGTGTCTTAATATTTAGTAGGACAGGTCTTTTCTTATTTCTCGTCTTTTCTAAAGTTGATACATCTATCCGTGGGCCTTAATTCATCCATATAAATGCTATACTTGAGTTTGTAGAGTTCCTTTGCAAAAAATATCATGGACTTTATAGTGGAATAACTTTGGATTTAGAGATTAATTTGAGGGATATTTAATTTCTTTACAATGTCAAGTCATTTGAACCGGGAGATTTTATTTCATGGTCTCCTTTTTTTTTTTTTTTTAATTACACTTCTTATTTTGAGATAATTATAGGTTCATATGAAGTTTTAAGAAATAATGCAGAGACAGCTCATGTATTCTTTACCCAATTTCCTTCAATGATTACATCTTGCATAACTGTACTACAATATCATAACCAGGATATTGACATTGATACAGTCCACCAATCTTGTTCATATTTCCCCAGTTTTACTTGAACTCATATGTCTGTGTGTGTGTAATTCTGTTCAGCTTTATCATGTGTAGGTTCATGTATCTACCACCATAGTCAAGATACAGTTCCATCACCACAAGAATTCCTTATGTTGCCCTTTTATAACCGCACCCACTTCCTTCCAGGCCTTGCCCCCTTGTATCACTGATCTGTTCTCAATTTCTATAATTTTGTCTTTTCAAGAATGTTACATACATGAAATCAAACATTATGTAATTCTTTGGGATTCACATTTTTCACTCAGCATAATTCTCTAGATTCATCTAAGTTGTTTCGTATATCAATTGCTTGTTCCCTTTTATAGCTGGGTAGTATTCTGTGGTATCAGTGTATCACAGTTTATTTGGCCATTCACTCGTTGAAGGACATGTGGGTTATTTCCAGTTTGGACTATTATGAATAAAGCTGATATTAACATTGTGTTCAGATTTTTGTGTGAACATAAATTTCCATTTCTCTGGGATAAATGCCTGAGTGCAATTGCTGGGTTGTATGTTTGCATGTTTATTTTTATAAGAAACTGCCCAGCTGTTTTCTAGAGTGGCTGTACCATTTTACAGTACTACTGCTAATGTATGTGTGATCTGGTTTCTCCTCATCCTTGCCAGCATTTGTTATTGTCACTACTTTTTATTTTAACCATTGGGATAAGTATGTAGTGATATCTCATTGTAGTTTTAATTTGCATTACCCTCATGACTAATAAAGTCGAACATCTTTTCATGTGCTTATTTGCCACCTGTGTCTTCGGTGAAATGTCCGTTCATGACTTTTGCCTTATGGTATCCATTTACGTATTCTTTAATGAATTTTCTTATTTTTCTCCATAAAATGTCTTATGTATGTTAGGTTACTTCTTTGACACTTTATAGTTTCTGTTGCTGTTGTGAATGGGATATTTTTAATTGTATTTTCTAGCTAATTATGATTGGTATTACTATATTTATTTTTGTAAGTTAATCTTACATCCATCAACTCTGAACTTTCTCTTCTTTCATTTTCTCTCTTATAACTCTTATACTTTTATTTCTTTCTCTTTCTTCGTCTCATTGGCCAGGATTGCATTGAACTGTGGCTGTGATTGTCAGCATCCTTATATTGTTCGTGATTGTGCAGAAAAAAGTTAACATAGCAAGCCTGAGGCTATCCTTAAAAAGGCCTACTTACAAAGTTGACCCTTTCCTGGCATCTGGGAACCTGGATTTCGGAAGTGTTTCTGCCATTCCCTAACTGATAAGAGTGGCTCACTATGCCTAAACTGTATAAACAATGTGATTTATGCTGAACACCTGTTCTTCTTCTGGGAGTCTGGAATTTGGGTACACACTAAGCAGAGGGTGCCTACGTAACCAGCCCTCAATAACCTGAGTCAGTGATCTTCCCTTGTAGACCCCATTTCAGACATGTTGTAACAATTTGATGCTAGAGGAATTAAGTGTGTCCTGTGTGACTCCATGGGGAGATAACTCTTAGAAGCTGGTGGCTGATTTCTTCTGGTTTTTGCCCCATGTGCCTTTTACTTTTGCTAATTTTGCCTTGTAACCTTTCTCTGTAATAAATTTTAGCTATGAGAGTGAGTATTTGCTGAGTACTGTGAGTCCTAACAAATCAGCAAACCGGGGACTGATCTTCAAGACCCCTGATACATTAATCTTAAAAGGAGTACCTCTGAAGTTTCTCTTTTAAATATAATGCTTGCTGTAAGTTTTTCATAGATAGCTTTTAGCAAATTAAGGAAGTTTCCTTTTCATTTTTGGTTTTCAGAGAATTTTTTCTCCTCATAAATAGGTACTAAAGTTTATGAACTACTTTTTGGTAGCCATTGAAATAATCTTGTGATTTTTTTTCTTTTAATTATTTACGTGGTAAATTAGACAGTTTTAAAAAAATCTTAAACTATGCTTACATTCCAGCAATAAACTGAACCTGATGTGTATGTGTGCACATATGGACATGCATACATGCACATCAAGTTCAGTTTATATATGCATGTATATACATGTGTTTGTGTGTGGGGGCATATAATTAGGTTCATTTAATTTTTGTTAGCTGATATTTTACAGTTTTGAGTCTGTTCATAGTTGAAGTAAGCATATAGACTCTTTCGAACTCTCAATTCAACTTTGAAAACAAGATTATATATCCTGTAAAATGAGTTGGTCATCTTTTCTTGTTCTTCCGACTTCTGGAAAAACATATAAAGTAGGAATTAACTGTTACATATTTGCAGAACTCTGATCTTTTAGTGGCTTAGGGGAGTCTTTGATTATCATTCAGTTTCTTTAGTGTCTATTTTTCTATTTAAGTTTTCTTCTTATATTTGTGTCAATTTAGGCATTTCATATTTTTCACTAGAAACCTATCCACTTCATATTTTCAAATTTATCAGCATATAGTTTTCATAATATGCTTATTTTAACAGTTTCCTTTGGATTCTGCTTTTATAAATATGTTTCTAGTGAGGTTTTGGTAGAGTTGGTCATCATTCTGAAGTCTGTTCAACTCTAGGGTATGGTCAGAATCATATTTTTCACCCTCAGTGCTAAGGGCCAGACCATGGGTAATAGTGAGTTTACCACATAATTATCTTCTTTAAGGAGCTTTTCCGGTTAGCCAGATAGCCTTCCCCAGGCAACACACCTTTGCTTATTCTATTGGTCCTCATCAAAGGAGATGTAGCTGTGCTTATGCCAGGAAATGAAATTACCTCTTCTACCCTCTCTACCAGTCTGGAAATTACAAAAAAGCTGGGAGTTCAGGGTGCCTATATCCAACGATGTATAGGGCTGAATACACCTGGCTTGTGTTAGAGGTGATTTAGAGTAGTGGTCTTCAAACTTTTTTTTCCATCGTGCATTGTAACTATTAAACTTTTTTTTGAACACACAGGCATATATTCTTATTTATAAATTATATGTATGTACATGTATATTAATATGAGATTTACATTATAAGTATATACAGTAAAAATTTAAAGACCGGAAAGATTAAATATTAATTTTTATTAGTGGTTTAAAAACCACATTCTGTTCAGTAAATGTCATTAACAGTATTATCGTTGATATAACGGCTGTCCCTGAGTTAGCAATGCCCAACTTACGGACAACTTGTACTTAAGAACAGATTGTCATAAAGCCTATTGTATTAAAAATTTGAGTTAAATATAATAGTTTATAGTAACGAATGCATGCACTACTTGGTGGTGTTCATGAAAGTATTGTGCAGTTTGAAAGTGTTTTTTAAGTGTTTTATATGGATAAATCTACTGCTGTCGAGTCAATTCTGACTCATAGTGACCCCATAGGGTTTCCAAGGCTATAAATCTCTACAGAAGCAGACTGCCACATCTTTCTCCCATGGAGCCGTGGGTGGTTTCAAACCACTAACCTTTTGGTTAACATTCGATCACTTTAACCACTGTGCCACCAGGGCTTCTTTTATGTGCATAGAATGATAAAGTATATACTATATACTAAGGTAAGCGTTGACTAACTGACACTAAATAAGAACTTTATATACCAGTTCTGAGTTACCTACAAATTTGGCTTAAAGACAGGCTTAAGAACAGATCTCATCTGTAACCCAGGGACTGCCTATATAATAATTATAAAATTATAGTATTATATGGTTATGTAAAACCATCTAGATTTTAATGAGAATAACCTGATTGAATATGCTTTATTTTTTATTAAATTATTGGTTTAATATTTTGTGATGTAGCAGTGTGAAGGCAGCCTACTGGAATCAGGCCTAGGGCTTAGTATTAATAATACTTAATTTATTTCTCTTCTTTTTCAAGAGAAAAAGATTTAAATACATTTTACCTACCTTATTCAGAGTAACCTTCCTATTACATGGGGAAGAGCACACATTCTTCGAAAGTAAAGGTTCATTTCATCAGGAAAATAGATAATTTTCTCATATAAAGTTTAAAAATAGGCAAAACTAAATGACTATGCTTTTTTAGGAACACATACATAGATAATTAAAATATAAAGAAACAAAAGGAAATTAATATAACAAATCAGGACCATGGTTACCTGTTATTTTTGTTGTTAGGTGCTGTTGAGTTGGTTCCAACTCACAGCGACCTTGTGTACCACAGAATGAAACACTGCCTGGTCCTGTGCCTTCCTCACAGTCATTGTAATGCTTGAGCCTACTGTTGCAGCCACTCTGTCAATCTGTCTCGTTGAGGGTCTTCCTCTTTTTCACCGACCATCTACTTTACAAAGCATGATGTTCTTCTTCAAGGACTGGTCCCTCCTGATAACATGTCCAGAGTATATGAGACAAAGTTTCACCATCCTGGCTTCTAAGGAGCCTTCTGGCTGTACATCTTCCAAGACAGATGTGTTCATTCTTTTCACAGTCTGTGGTATATTCAATATTCTTCACCAACACCATAATCCAAAGGCATCAATTTTTCTTTGGTCTTCCTTATTCGTTGACCAGATTTTGCATGCATATGAGGTGATTGAAAACATCATGGCTTGGGTCAGGCACACCTTAGTCCTCAAAGTGACATCTTTGCTTTTCAATACTTTAAAGAGGTCTTTTGTTTCCTGTTGTTGTTAGGTGCCATTGAGTCGGTTCCAACTCATAACATATACGACAGAAAGAAATACTGCCTGGTCCTGTGCCATCTTCACAGTCGTCGACTATGCTTGAGCCCATTGTTGCAGCCACTGTGTCAGTCCATCTTGTTGAGAATCTTCCTCTTTTTCACTGACCATCTACTCTACCAAGCATGATGTCCTTCTCCAGGGACTGGTCCCTCCTGATAACATGTCCAAAGTATGTGACACGAAGTCTCACCATCTTCACTTCTAAGGAGCATTCTGGCTGTACTTCTTCTAAGACAGATTTGTTCATTCTTATGGTAGTCCATGGTATATTCAATATTCTTCACCAACACCATAATTCAAAGGCATCGATTCTTCTTCAGTCTTGTATTTATTGTCCGGCTTTCACATGCATATGTGGCGATTGAAAACAACATGGCTTGGATCAGATGCACCTTAGTCCTTAAAGTAATATCTTTGCTTTTTAATGCTTTAAAAAGATCTTTTCTGGCAGATTTGCCCAGTGCAATGTGTCATTTGATTTCTTGACTGCTGCTTTCACGGGCATTGATTGTGGATCCAAGTAAAATGAAACCCTTGACAACTTCAGTCTTCTCTGTTTATCATGATGTTGCTTATTGGTCCAGTTGTGAGGATTTTTGTTTTCTTTATGTTGAGATGTAATCCATACTGAAGGCTATGGTCTTTGATCTTCATCAGTAAGTGCTTCAAGCCCTCTTTATGTGCAGCAAGCAAAGTTGCGTCATCTACATATCTCAGGTTGTTAATAATTCTTCTACCAATCCTAATGCCATGTTCTTCTTCATATAGTCCAGCGTCTCAGGTTATTTGCTCAGCATACAGATTGAAAAATATGGTGAAAGGATACAACCCTGACGCACACCTTTCCTGACTTTAAACCATGGAATATCCCTTTGTTCTGTTTGAATAACGGCTTCTTGATTTATGTGTAGGTTCCTCGTGAGCACAAATAAGTGTTGCAAAATTCCTGTTCTTCACAGTGTTGTCCATAATTTTTTATGATTCACACAGGTGAATACCTTTGAATAGTCAATAAAACACAGGTAAACATCTTTCTGGTATTCTCTGCTTTTAGCCAGGATCCATCTGACATCAGCAGTGACACCATTGTTCCACATCCTCTTCTGAATCCAACTTGAATTCCTGGCAGTTCCGTGTCGATGTACTGTTACAACCGCTTTTGAATGATCTTAAGCAAAATTTTACTTGTGTGTGATATTAATGATATTGTTGGATAATTTCAACATTTTGTTGGATCACCTTCCTTTGGAATGGGTACAAATATGGATCTCTTCTAGTCAGTTGGCCAGGTAAGCTGTCTTCCAAATTTCTTGGCATAGACGAGTGAGCACTTCCAGCACTGTATCTGTTTGTTGAAACATTTCAGTTGGTATTCCATCAATTCCTAGAGCCTTGTTTTTTGCCAGTGCTTTCAGTGCAGCTTGGACTTCTTCCTTTGGTACTTCAGTTCCTTGTTACCTGTAGAAAGTTGAAAAGGATTACGTTAGGTAGGTGCACATGTTGAGGCTCTAGGGCAAAGGCCAGAAGCAGTGCTCTGGCAGGGATACTAAGGTCATAGTTTTGAAACACATCTAGAAGAACTTGATGATGTTTGGGAGCTGGGTGCAGAGTGGAGTATCTGTTGAAGTGAGGGAAGGAATGTGCTATGGAAATAGCCACACTTTCTAAGTATGTAAGATGCTCTGCACAGTTAACACGTGTAATAACCCTAGACAGGTGCTTTTATTTTCTTGTTAAAATGATGAGGAAACTGAGGCATGCAGAGGATTAGTAAATCTGCCCAGGGCCCCATGATTGACAGAGTTGAAATAGAAACGTAGCATTCTGACCCCAAATCCAGTACCCGCTCTCTGCATTAAAGAGTTTTACAATTCCAGAGTAAGGATTAGTAGTAGGATATCAAGAGATGGTGTGGATAAGTTTCACAGATTTAGTGTTTTTGGTGGTGATGAACTGTGAGGGGTAAATGTTGGATGGGGTTGATTATGTTTCTATTTAGAGTTCCCAGCCATTTTATTTTTCTCTTAAATAGGTAAGACAGAATCATTTAAAAAGGCTAGAGCATACCAGAGGTAGGATTTAACACAGCACTCTCCATTTAATAGGAAATTCCTGGATGCCCTTGGATTTACAGTCCTGTGTGTAAGAACTGTTTATGCTATACCCATTGGATCTTTCTCAAGACAACTTGCATGTGAATGTGCACCTTCTGCCTTTTTTTGCGGCAGATCCTGAAGGGGGTTGGTTGATAGGTGGCTGCTATCATTTCTGCCTTGTGTGTATTGACACCAGGATATGAAACTGTGAAAGGACAGATGCCATGCTGTAGTCAAGAGACAGAACTTTCTCCTGGAAATTCTTCTCCTGCAGAATGTATTTCATTTCTCATCCACTTTGGGAATGACATGTGTAAATGGTCCAGCTTTTGTGTTGATTCTGGCAGAGGATCATTGTACTAGTGCAGGTTTGGCTGGTTTCATTTGTTAATATTTAAACTAATAAACAGCAGTGAAGGCTGGAATGAGACTCGACTTAACTTTGTGACCCAGAGCAACCACCTGGGGGTGGGGGATGGAGGGGATCTTTCATGGTAGTGATTATTTCATCGTTTTTAAAAAGTCTAGGTAGTATACACTGTATTTTTACACAAATAACACATGTGTTCTACATTTTTTGCCAACCACACCCTCCTCCCGTGAGATATTTTCATAAGTGCCCTGTGCTAAATTTTTTTTACATGTTGCTATAAAGTATTGGAATGCTTCTAAGATAGTTGTATCATCATTTTTTGTTAAATTGATGTTTAGTTGCTACTGTGCCTGTGTAACTGCTTTCACATCTGAGCCACATAGTGAACTAAGGTTGTATTTCTTTGTTGTATAACTTTATTTCTTTATTGTTAATGATTGTTTCTTTTATTCTTTTTTTTTTTTTTTTCCATTTGTTTTCTATACCCAAACATTGTGGCAAAAATGAAAATCTCCTTTATTATGTTTAAACTGTTTAGGTATTTTATCAGTTTAATTTTTTTTTTTTCCTAGGTGACATCCAGCATAAAGCCCTCCCACCTCCTGTGTTAATCTGGCCTGGGAATTTTCTTTGCATCTCTCCCGGCTTGAACCGTTTTGTTTCCTAGCTCTCATGTCACCTTAATTCTTGGCTTACATCCTCATTTGATGAAATACTTTCTCCGTAGCTTACTGAGCAGAAGTATGTGGGAGAAAATTTTTTCTTGAGATTTAACATGTTTCTATGTCTTCAGTCTACCCTTATACTTCATTAATAGTTTGGCTGGATATAAATTTTTTGTTGTAAATAAGATAAAGCATTTTGAAGGCATTGCTTCATTACTTTCTAGCTTCCAGTGTTGTTGAGAAGTCACATGTCATTGTAATTCCTGACTCTTACATTGATAAGTTGTTTTCTGTGAAATACTTTAGGACTGTGTCTTTGCCCCCAGTGTTCTGAAATTTTACAGTGATGTGCCTTGGTTGTGGTTTTTTTCATTGATTGTGGTAGCTACTCAGTGAGTTCTTTCAATCTGGAAACTCATTTCCTTCAGTTCTGTGACACTTATTTGTATTAATTCTTTGACGGTCCCCCTCCTCTCTGTTTTTACCATTCTCTCTTCCTAGAACTCTTTTTATTAGAGATATACCTCCTGGAATGATTCGCTCGTTTTCCAGTATTTTCTTCCCCATTTATCCATTGAGTTGCATTGCCTTTTTGCTGTACTTTCTGGCAGAATTCCTCAAGTTAGTCTTCTCCCATTTTTATTGAATTTTGTTTTAAATTACAGCTATCCTATTTTTTTTTTTTAATTTCCCAAACACTTTTGGGTTCTGTTTTTCTTTTTTTTTTTCCCATTTTTATTACATGGTAGTCTTAGTTCATTTCATTACTGATTATTGTTTCTTGAGTTTTACTTCTGACATTATTTATTTCCTCTAATTTCCAGTTTTCTGATTGTTTTAATCTCTTTCCTTCATTTGGAAGCCTTCCTCACTGTATAGTGTTCTTTGTCCATTTATATTTAACAATGAGGCATTAAAATGTTGACAGAAAACTGTCAGAATAGGGATTAGTATTTATTAACTTGTGGACACTATATACTGTAGAGTGATCAGAAGAGGGCCTGGCTTTTCATGGGGGCTAGGGCAACCATCAATATTTCTTTCTTTTTTTTTTTTTTTTTTCTTTTCACCTGAGCTGAATTTTCCATGAGGAATCCTCTGCTGTCCTTCTTAGAAAGGTATAAGCCTAGCTATCAGCCTTTTGGTAGCCCGGTGTGGGAAGGGCCCTGGGGTTTTACTGCTTATGTAGTATTTGACTTTATTTTCCTTGTTTTTATCATGGCACTCACGTCTTTAATGTGGTGTTGCACAATCTATAGACCCTCTGTTTTAACCTCTGCAGAGTAAACTAAACCTTCAGTCTTCTGTTAGGTGGAGAAAGCTAATTGCCTGGCAAAATGGAGTAGAAGTGGTGATCTGAAGGCCACACTTCCTTTTATAAGATTTTTAACCAATTCTCTGGTTCCCATTCCCCACCTACACACAGACTCATCACACCCACACACACACAAACACATACACATCTTTAGAGGTACCTGGTGCCTCTAATCCTTGATCCTTTCTACAGAGGTAATGGGCTTGCTTCTTACTGATCTCTCCTACCTTCCTTCTCTCCCACCTGTCTTTTCTCATCTTGCCCTCAGGTTTTCAGTCTTCCATTCTGTGTCAAGTCATTCACTTTCTAGCTTTCATCTTTAACATTTGAAGAGGGGGCAATTAGTTTGAGGTTCTCTCTGTAATTATACTTGGAGATAATTGGGACGGGTTTCTCATTTGTCTTTCTATCTAAGAAGGAATACCTAGCAGAGACAGATTAAGGGCTGCCTTTAGGTATTGGTTTGTTCTGTCCTGTGGAGAAGGGTCTACTGTGAGTCTGCCTCAGCTGTCCACCACCCACTGTTACGTAAGTTCACCGTAGGAAACATTTCAGAAAATAATTTTAAAAGTCATAGCTCACCTCCAAAAATTTGTGTCATAAAAGAGGATTGAAGCTACTATAATGGTGGTATTTTGGCCATCAACAGGTCTGTGAGAGAGGATATGCTTGGGTTGGAGGTGGAGTGACTAAGGCGTCCTGGACTCTCAAAGGTGGAGGGGTATGTACGTACGCCAAGGAAAGAGATGGTATCCCCACATCCTCATATTAGTGAACAGAAAAAGAATTTCCACATTATTTCTTTGCAAATACTGCTTGAAAATCAGTGTGAAACAGCTTGAGTTTAGGTATCATTTTGTTTCACAAAAATTTCTCTCCTGACTTTTGTACTCAGTTTCAAGCCTTTACTAACTATGTCATATAAGAACCTAAAATGAAACTTTACATTCTTGGGTATAAATGTCATTAAGGTTGCAAGTACTTTGCTTTAGAGATTTTTACATTATGCTGGGATAGGTTCTAGAGTTTTCAAGTATAACATAAATCTTTCGATTAGGATTAGAGTTTACTTCATGGTAAGACACCTGGTTATTAGTAGTAGTAAAAAAAGAATATTAAAGATGTTTGAGCCATCTCAAGTTCATAGTGGTTGATTTATTAAGAAGAAATAAAATGAGAAAATAAGCTATCTGTGTATAAATAAAGGAATGTTAAAAAAATAAGTAAAATGGGGGACAGCTGGGAATCTTGAAATTTAGATGCAGTGTTTAACTACCATTAAATTGATTTTCACCTGAAGTTTTCAGTACTCATGGCAGGATGTTTATTCTCTTTGAGGAGAGCAGTACTTTTAATATAATTTTATTTTAATTCAATTTTTATACTCTTATATTAGCTTATATTAATCAGTCTTTAAGCATCTGTACCTTAAATAAAGGGTGCATAGTTTATGGTGGATATTCTACAACTTTGCTCATTTACTAACTCAGAAGCATCATTGTGGCATGACCTTTCTTTCCACGTTGCGTTATAAGAAGTTTAGTAAAAATTTTAAATCAGTGTCATTAAATCTAAGATTTCCTCTTTGGAGTTCCTTCTGAAGAAACACAATGATTCTTTCACAGTGACGAAACAGATTCTACTTGGCATGTGGCTGCAAAGGGTTTAATCATTTTTAATTGATGGTTTCTGCTGACTCTTCAGTATACTGTCCCAATAGTCTGTGGCCATTCTTGATGAATATTAGACTATAGAGCTATGGAGAGGCTGAGTATGTTGCTAAGATAGGCTGCAGATTTCTTTTTCTCTGTCATCCTCCCTCCCTTCCTCTTTCTTTCTCTCTGCCTCTCTCCTTTCCTCCCTTCCTCTCTTTTCTCTTTCTCTCTCATCATTTTCCTGCTTTTAGCGGTGGCAGGAACTAGGGATATTGTGCGGGAAGGCTAAACCTGCAGCACCAATCTAATTATATTGTTATTTTAATCCATTGAAGAGCAGACCCCTCAGTAGAAAATAAATGTTTCCCTTGAGTGGGGTATTCAGCTGTCCCATGGCATCAGGCATTCGTAGGTGAAGCATGTGTTCTGGGGCTGGTCGACTAGATTACGCACATTGAATGGTGTGTGGTTTTCTCTGCTAACAAACCCAAGAGTGCTGTGTGTTCCTGAGGAATGCTAGTGGAACCTGGAGTGTGAGAGCCTCTGGTCAAAGAAGTCACTTGGTTGCCCTGGAAAAAGAAATTGGCAACCACATGGATGTAACAGTAGTGCTGCTTTCTGGTTATATGAGCCATTTCATTCTTAGTGCATCCTTATATGGTGTGTGTAAGAGTAAGTGTTTCCAGCTTTATACAGTTAGAAACAGTAACTGATTTTCTAATGAAAAAGATACTGTGTAATTGTTCCAGTTACCTATGTAACAAACCACCCCAAAACTCAGTGGCTTAAAACAACAACTATTTAGTATCTTGAACTCTTCTCTGTATAAAGTGGGCTCAGTTGGGTAGTTTTCACTTAGGGTTTCTCATTTGGTTGCAGTTGGTTGTTAGCAAGGCTGTAGTCCTCTGAAGGCTTGACTGGGCTAGGCATCCAAGATAGTTCATTCAGACAGCTGGGACTGGTAACTGGAGTGCCCACACGTGGCCTCTCCGTATAGCTTGGGCTTTTCGAGGCATGGCAGCTAGATTCTGAAAGTGAACTTCCCAAGAGCTTATATCCCAAGAGGCAGGAAGCAGAAGCTGCTGGACTAATAACTAAGGCCTGCACCTAGGACTGGCCTAGCTCTCTACTGTCAAGTTCTACTGATCAGAGCAGTCGCAGGGCCTGCCTGGGTATGGAGAAAGAGACTCCACTTGGTAACGGAGGAATGTCAAGTCATATTACAGAAGAGAACTTCGGTAGGGAGATATTGTAGTCATCTTTGGAAAATATAATCTTCCAGAAACTCCTGATAAAAAATAAATAACTGTGCACAATGCCTTAAAAGACTATATTAGCATATTCTTGCATAGATATTGTATGTAGGTATATGTGTGTGTATGTGCTGTGTAGATATTGTATATATGTGTGTGTGTATATGTACATATGTATACACATAAATATATAACACATACTTATATATGTATGTATATGATACTTTAGTATCATTATACTTGGCTAGGGAAAAAAAAACACGCACACACACAACCTCACTTTTAATTAGTGCTCACAAATCTCAAAACCACCTGGCAGTTTGAATAGCCTTTCCCTTGTCAATTCACCTTACCAGTCCCTAAGAAATTGTTTTATGTCTTCTCTTCTTTTTTCAAATCTCTAATACTTCCTCTCACCACAGTATCACACTCGCTCTCAGCTGATGACCATGCTTTTTTTTTTTTTAATTGTGCTTTAGGTGAAAGTTTACAGCTTAAGTTAATTTCTCAAACATTTATACACATATTGTTTTGTGACATTAGTTACAGTCCCCACAGTGTGATAGCACACTCCCCCTTTCCACCTTGGGTTCTGTGTGTCCATTCAATCAGTTGCTGTCCCTTCTTGCCTTCTCATCCTGCCTCCAGACAGGAAGCTGCCCATTTGGTCTCGTGTATCTGATTGAACTAAGAAGCACACTCCTCATGTGTATTATTTTTTGTTTTATACTCCTGTCTAATATTTGTCTGAAGAGTGGGCTTCGGAATGATTTCATTTTTGGGTTAACAGAGCGTCCAGGGGCCATAAGTTTTGGGGGTTCCTCCAATCTGTGTCATACCATTAAGTCTGGTCTTTTTACATGAATTTGAGTTCTGCTACACACTTTTCTCCCACTCCGTCAGGGACTCTCTGTTGTGTTCCCTGTCAGGGCGTGATGACCTTGCTTTTTATTTCCCTGAGAATAAAGCAATCATAAGAAAAATTCTGTCTTTCTGTCACCAAATCTTCCAGCTACCTGTGTCATTATCCATATTCTATGCCTTTCTTCCCTATGAAAATATATAAAGTACCCCGGCTCTTATTTAAAGCCAACCCCTCCCCTTGTGTCCTGGATCCCATCTCTTCTTGCCTACTCAAAAATTTAACACCTGCATCATCAAATTTTTCCTCTTTACTAGATCATTCCCTTCAGTATACAAATAGTCTGAAATTTTGTCCTATTAAAAACCAAAAAACTCCCTTGACCCCACAACCCTGTTCTGCTACACTATTTCTCTGCTTCCAGTTACTGCAGAATTCTTCAAGAGTTGTTTGTGCTCTCTCTCCACTTCCTCCCCTCCCATCCTCTCTTGAAACTAACTCAACTATTCCATCAAAACTGCTCATATAGAGGTCAATAGTGACACCACGATGCCAAATCCAGCAGCCAACTCTCAGTCCAGATTTTATTTAATCCCTCAGTGTGTTTGACAAACTTCTCATTAAAACCCTGTTTTCATTAGACTTCCATGGATACCACACTCTCCTACTTTTCCTCTCACTTCACTACTTATTCCTTTTTAGTTTCGTCTGATAGGTATTTCTCACCTTCCTGATCTCTAAATGTTGGAACTCAATCTCAAATTTAGTCTGTCCAAAATTTCACTTTGTTTTCCTCTTCCAGACTTGCTCCTCAGGCCAAAAAATAAGAGTGATCCTTGACTCCATTCACATCTCACATCTAATCCATCAGCAGATCCTATCTACAAAACATATCAAGACTCCAAGCCCTTCTTACCTTCACCATTCTTAACCTCATCTAAGCAACTGTCATCCTCTGGATTGGTGCAGTAGTCTCCTGAATGGAGTTCCTACTTCCTCTTTTGCCTTTTTGTGGTTTATTCTCAACAGAGTGGTACTTTCAAGACTTGTCGTATCATGTCACTCTTTTGCTCCAAATCCTCCAGTGGCTTTCCATCTTGCTTAGGAAAAAAGCCAAAGCCCTTATCACAGGACCTACAGAGGCTCTGCTTAAATCTGGTTCTGGTTGTCTCTCTGACTGCATTGTTACTCTCCCCCTTGTTCACTTTGCTTCAGGTGCACTGACCTCCCTGGACTCCTGAACATGCCAAGTCCACTTCTATGTTAAATAAGGCCTTTGCACTTCTGTTTCTTACACCTGGAAAACTTACCCAGTTTCCACCAGTGCTGCTGCTTCACTTCACTCATGTCCGTATTCATAGATAGGCCGTCAGAAAAGCCTTTTCCTGACCATTCTGCCTAAAGTACTGCATTTCCTCACTCCCTAGCTGACCCTTAGCCACTCACAGTCCCTTTACTCTGCTTTAATTTTTCCTCCTAGAACTTTTCACCATCATTAATAATTTGCCTGTGGTCTGTCTCTGCTATCTAGCATTAAAGCACCATGAGAGCAGGGACAAAGTGACAGCACATAGTAGGTTCTCCATAAGCATTTTTTTAATTTAGTGATTGAATGAATGCTTGTGTATGTATGCAATGGATTATTGTGTATGGGAAACATAATAACTTTCTGTTTTAAACTTAGATAATCCTGTTTTATTAATAACAAATAAATGTATGTGCTAGAAATACACACTATATTGCCTATCTTCCAGATCAGTTTTCCAGATGATGTAGTTTGCTTTGGCCTTGCCGCCTTTTGAGCTGGCAAGAAATTTGTGAGTTCTGCCATCATTGTGTACCACCAAGGTGCTTAAATTTTCTTAGTCTGTTCGTTGACTGAAGAAAGAACAGCAAACTATTTGAAAGTGATGTAATTAGAGCACATGATTCCTAAGGTCTTCCAGTTAAAAATAATTTTTTCTTTAAAAGTCTAATGTTCTACAAGGGAGAAAGAAGGAAACCAAAGATACAAGGGAGAGGCTAGTCCAAATGACTGCTGGACCACAAGTACTACAGCCTCCACTAGGCTGAGTCCAGCACAACTAGATGGTTCCTGGCTGCCACCACTGACTGCTCCGACAGGGATCACAACAGGGTCCCAGACAGAGCTGGAGAAAAATATAGAATAAAATCGTAACTCGCACACAAACACACACACACACAAAAAAAAACAAAAAACAAAAAAGACAGACTTACTGGTCTGACAGAGACTGGGGAAACCCCAAGAGCATGGCCCCTGGACACCCTTTTAGCTCAGTAATGAAGTCACTCTGGAAGTTCACCCTTCATTCAAAGATTAGACAGGCCCATAAAACAAAATGAGACTAAAGAGGCACACCAGCCCAGGGGCAAGGACTAGAAGCCAGGAGGGGACAGGAGAGCTGGAAATAGGGAACCCAAGGTCAAGAAGGGGAGAGTGTTGACATGTTGTGGGGCTGGTCACCAATGTCACAAAACAATATGTGTACTGATTGTTTAGTGAGAAGCTAGTTTATTCTGTAAACCTTCATCTAAAGTACAGTAATTTAAGAAAAAAAACCCAAATTCAGCCAAGTGTTAAGTACACGGTCAATATAGCAAAATCAATCGCATTTGTATACTGCAGCGATATGTAAACAGAATTTATAAAATTAAATTACAATAGCAAAAAAAAAAGTCTCATGTTCCATTAGATGATTTCTAAGTAGTATTGATGTTCCTGACATTTTAATCATAAGATCGCTGCTACCTAAAAACATTATCTGATTCTACTGGTTTGTAATTTGCTTCATAATTAATTTTATTTATAGCCACCTGAATCAAGCTTATTTTGGTAAGTATCTTTGTAGAGGAAATCCCGGGTAGAGATTGTACTAGTGCTATAGTACAGGTTGACCTGTCTTTGAAAGCATTTTTTAAAGATAGGTTACATTCCAAGAATTTTAATTACCATACAAAATTATGCTTCTCTATAACAGAAATAGAATTGGAAAGATTCTGAAATCAGGAATTCACTTGTGAGAATATAGGACTTTGGTTTTTAAATCCATACGGTGGCTTAGGGGTTAAGAGCTTGGCTGCTGACCAAAAGATCAGCAGTTCAAATCTACCTGCTGCTCCTTGGAAACCCTATGGGGCAGTTCTTTGTCCTGTAGGGCCGCTATGAGTCGGAACTGACTCGACAGCACCTAACAACAAAAACATTCTTAAGTACAGGCAGTCCCTGGGTTACATATGAGATCTGATCCTAAGAATTTGTAAGTCAGTTGGAAAAGGTGCATACGGTTCTTATTTAGCCTTACTTCAGTGCAAGAAAAGGCTGGAATCCTTTTCAGTGACTTAAAAGCTTTACGTGCAGCAAGTGAAGATGATTGTGGTGAAGAATTTGTTGCGTGTAGGGGTTGCTTCAGTTGTTTCAGAATGAGGGCAAATTTACATAACATTAAAGGGCAAGTACCAGTTGTCTGTTAGTCCCATGTTGGTAACCGGGGCACTGCCTGTACATCATTTTGCTCAAGCATCTTACTCTCATGGCACTTACATTTTTCACTTGTAAGATTAAAACCACTATGATGTCCATAATTAAATTCATTATGATGTTTCTATTTAATTCTTATAAAGGTGACACGTTTTATTAAACTGAAAAGGGTAGAAATCTATGATACTAGGAACACATGTCATTTTAAAAAGCTAATGAGAAATGAGGCCTGGAAACCAGGAGTGAATCTTACTCCAGAGACTGTGGCTTTATTTTAAAACCTTAGTTCCTTCAAAATAGGAAAAAAGATTCTCCTTACTCCTCCCGTACCTTGAGTATTTCTCCTAGGGAAGCCAGAGACCCTGCAGGATGGTTGAAATCTTTTTGCTTACATGTCTAGTAACTACTGTCAGAAGAAACAGCACTTGGCTCCTGTGTAACTTTCTGTTCTGATCAGGGCTTCGAACCCCTGCTGAGAATTTGCATTTCTGACAAGTTCCCTGCTGAAAATTTGCATTTCATTCCAGAGGTACTGAATCAGAATCTACATTTTTAACAAGATCCTCAGGTGAGTCTTATGTATAACTTCCTAGGAACTTGTTAGAAATGCAAGTTCTCAGCAGGCGTTCAAACCAGAACAAACTGGTTCAAAGCCTTGGTTCTGATTAAGTTTAGTAACTTCAATTTACTGTGAAATGAATAGTCCAGAATCGTCCAGTTAAAGGGTGGATACACAGATGGTACTGTACATGATCCAGGTCAATTATGTTGCTTATTAGGTGTCATAAGAAGAGATTTTTAGACAATAGGAACTAAGGACTTTATATTAACATTTTAAAATAAGATCCTCTTTACATTGCTTTTTTTAGAGGTTCAAAGAAAGGACCACTTTTCATATTTTAATCATTTTTCTCTTTCTTTCATTCCCTTTCCATATCTCTTCTTTGTTTCACCCAACTCCAAAAATGTACAGAAACACAAAGTAGATCTTTTCTACAAACTACGCCATGTGATGAATGAACTTATTGACCTGCGAAGGCAGCTACTATCGGGTCACCTGACTCAGGATCAGGTGCGGGAAGTTAAACGGCATATCACCGTGCGCCTGGACTGGGGTAATGAGTAAGTATGGATATTATGTGGGCATCTCTTATTTTTATTTCTGATAACCCAGTCCTCATGGGGTTGAACCTCATCTTTAATAATTAGAAGACAATGTTATATTCTCCACTAAGCTGTGATCATTTTTGCTAGGAGTAGTGTTTCTTCTAGTTACCAAAAGACACCAGTTCTAGTCACAGAAACTCTCGTCTGGAAAATTAAAGAGTTGGACTAGATTATCCTCTGAGATCTATTTCTACTCAAATTCCTTGATTCTAGACATCACTCTGCTTTACCAAGCGTGATGTCCTTCTCCAGGGACTGGTCCCTCCTGATAACACATCCAAAGTATGTGAGATGAAGTCTCACCATTCTTACTTCTAAGGAGCATTCTGGCTGTACTTCTTCCAAGACAGATTTGTTCGTTCTTCTGGCACTCCATGGTATATTCAGTATTCTTCACCAATACCATAATTCAAATGCACTAATTATTCCTCAGTCTTCCTTACTGATTGGTAAAGTAGACGGTCAGTGAAAAAGAGGAAGACCGTCAACAAGATGGATTGACACAGTGGCTGCAGCAATTAGCTCAAACATAGCAACGATTGTGAGAATGGCATAGGACCAGGCAGTGTTTCATTCTGTTGTACATAGGATCACTATGAATCAGAACCAGCTCAGTGGCACCTAACAACAACAGACCTCACTAATCAGAAGACACTTCTTTCCATCTTTCAGTGCGTTTCTTTTTTCAGGTGAATTTGATGTTCTTTACATTTCATAGCTATACAGTGAATACGAATAAGCATACAGTGAAATGGGACCTGTCTACATTTGTTCTTCAGAACATTCTTAACCACTTTGTCATTCAAAGCTAGTCCTTCGGGTATGATAATTTGCTGTTGTTAAATAAGTAAAAATCTAAGACTTCGGCATGGAAATGTAGTGCAGATGATATTCATATTTTATTTTTTCTTAGATTAGTAATCCATATAATTCTCATGTAGTTTTGTCTAATTTTCTTAAAACCAGGACCATTGAAATTTGAAGTGGCCAGGTTGCTTCCTTTTTAAGATATACACGTATCTTAAGTATATTCAAGTGTATGACTTTAGCTCCTTTCCCTCTTCAGATGTCATTGAAATGATAGAAGATAACAACATAATAAACATAACTAATGTCCCTGAATTGCACACATAAAGAATGTTGAAATGGCAGATGATTTGTTACATATGTACTTAATTCAGTAAAAAGAAAAGATGCAAAAAATATGAATAAACATAGCAAAATTATAGCAAAAAGAAGAAAAAAGAAAAGAGTGAGAGAGAGCTACCGATAAATGAGATATGTCAGTGCATTTCCAAAAACTGGAAAGTAGATGGAGGATTAGTGACAGAAGCAGTCCAGAATGTGTGGAGGAAGCTTTAGATAATAAGGGGGTTGGTCTGCCCTGCAGCTCCTAAAACCATGAAGCGTGGAAGTGGGCCTTGTGCCTAAAGGGTGATTACTTAAAAGTATGTATAAGGAATAATCCACCTCCATCAGTGGAAAGCCTGGCGGCCAAGTGTTTCCTCTTCAGATCAATAAACACATATAAGGACCAATTTGCCTGGGGAAAAATTGGGCAACCTGAATGTGAACTGGGACCTTAAAGGAAAGCCCTTCACACTGGCATAATACAACAGGAATTCATGCGTCCCATGGATCAATGCAGAACTCTCCACATCTACTTAACAACAATTTTAGTTTTGTTTCCTGAGATTAGGAATTATTAATTTGGCCAAGAATTTGATGATTCAGGGCATTAAATGTATGTGGCTTACACTTGTTGGCTTATTTGCATATCTGTAGACTCAGTTCATAAATAAAAATTATTAAAATTACATCAGGTAGAAATCAGCACTTACAATATTGTGTTGTTTTATTTTTAGGAACTAACAGGAAGGACATGAACAAAATTGTGTTCAAATTTATTAGCCATCATCTCTATGTATAGGATCATCATCCTCTCTTTGTATTAAGTCAGTGAATTACATCCAGTGCAAAGGAATTTGCCTAGCAACATAATTTTTAATGTTTAATATTTTCAACACCTTCCATAAAGATGTTGATAAAAGTTTCTTCTATCTTACATCACGTCACTGCAGTAAATATAACCAAATCAAACCCCATTGCGATCGAGTCAATTCCAACTCTTAGTGACCCTGTAGGACTGAGTAGAACTGCCTTATAGGGTTTCCAAGGCTGTAACCTTTACAGAAATGGACTGCCACATATTTGTCCCACAGAGTGGCTGGTGGGTTGGAACTGCTGATCTTTCAGTTAGCAGCCGAGTGCTTTAACCACTACACTACACTACCAAAACCAAAAGAAAAAAAAAACTAACCCACTGCCATAGAATTGATTACGACTCATAGCTACTCCATAGGGTTTCCAAGGCTGTAAATCTGTATGGAAACAGACTGCCACATCTTTCTTCCATGGAGCTGCTGGTGGTTTCGAACTGCTAGCATTTTGCTTAGCAGTTGATTGCTTTAACCACTGCACCACCAGGGCTCCTACTACACCACCCGGGCTCCTTAAATATAACATAGCTAAGTTAAAATTGCTTTAACCCAGGACGGTTAACATGAGTCGGAATTGACTCCGTGGCAACGAGTTTGGTTTTGTTGCTGTTGTTGTTGCAGCCTAGTTGATCTCTCCCTTACAAAAATATCTTAAGAAATATTTTATTCTTAGAGTAATTTACAGGATTTTTGTGTTACTTTTTTAGGTGGAAAGTGCATTTGAATAGAAATATTTTAATTAAGTTTTTGTTGAATTAAAATGATATTCCTATAGCTTATAAGCATCAAATGAAATAGTTGGTATCTTTTTATTGTGAGATCTCAGTCTAAGACAACTCCCTAGGATATAATTATAGTTCTTTTAGTATTCTTTCTTTCTCTGCCTCTCCTTTCCCCTCTATCACTTTCTCTCCCTTTTCCCCTCTCTTTTTGGACCTTTTCTCACAGATTTTCACATATCCTGACCCACCTATATCCCTTTCTTCCCACTTAGTTCATGTCCCTCACCAAGGGAATTGCTCTTGGAGGAAGCAGTATAAACCAGTTTAGGATGTAGTATGCTGAAAATATCCCCCAGCAAGTTTCCTCTCAGTAGATTTACAGCTAGAATTCAGAAAGGCTTATGGATCAGTACTTTCCTTTTAAGGGCATAGTGGTATTTTTTAGCTTCAGAACACCCTGAAATTAGCAAAAGTTTCTAGTGACTTCTCCGTTAGGGTTCTGATCAAGGGTGTTGTACCCACCAGTCATTGACTTGTAGTACTCAAGGAGTCTGGGACAATTGTGTTTAAAGTGTGTGTCCTTTTGTCAAGTTTTTGGGTTCAAATGACTGACTTTCGCCCTTGAGCACACTTTCCGCATCTGTTTTGTTCATCATTATACCCTGCACTTAGGATGGTACCTGCACTTAGTAGATACTACATTCAGTATATCTGAGTAATAAAATGGGTTTATTCTCATGCCTGGTGGCCACTCATTCAACAATTGGTTTTTGTTTCCTTCTGGACTTATGTATTGACACAAAATCATCCCTCAAACTATTATGACTGAATTGATTGCAATCATGTAGCCATTAGTACTTAACTTTCACAGTTATTAGTAGAGAGGCAGTAGGTGTGGTGGAAATACTATAGGTTTAGAGTGAGACCACGCCTAGCATGAGATTAAGCGCAGCTCTGTTCACTTAATAGGCCACTTAGTTAACCTCTCTGGGCCTCAGTTTACTCAATTATAAAATGGGTATAATACCATCTACTTCACATAGTGCTTAGAGATGATGTACGTAAAGTGCCTAGCTCCAAGTAAACATTCAATAAAAGGGTAACTGCTATTAGTTATTTCTATTATGTTTTATTATTATAAATATTACCATGCTTTCATTGTTTTTGTTACTGTTGTTAGCTGCTGTCAAGTCATTTCCAACTCATAGCGACCCTGCGTACAACAGGACGAAACATTGCCCAATCCTGTGCTGTCCTCACAGTCTGCTATGTTTGAGCCCATTGTTGCAGCCGCTGTGTCAATCTGTCTTGTCGAGGGTCTTCCTTTTTTTTGCTGAACCTCTACCTTACCAAGCATGATGTCCTTCTCCAAGGACTCGTCCCTCCTGATAACATGTCCAAAGTACATGAGACGAGGTCTCGCCATCCTCGCTTCCAAAGAGCACTGAGAATGTACTCTTTCCAAAACAGACTTATTCATTCTTCTGGCAGTCCATGGTGTATTCAGTATTTTTCACCAGCACCATAATTCAAAGACATTAATTCTTCTTCGGTCTTTGTTATTCATAGACCAGCTTTCACATGCATATGAGGCAATTGAAAATATCATAGCTTAGATTAGATGCACCTTAGTCCTCAGAGTGATATTTTTGCTTTTCCACACTTTAAAGAGGTCTTTTGCAGCAGATTTGCCCACTGCAATGTGTCGTTTGATTCCTTCTTTTAAAAAAATTTTTTATTGTACTTTCGATGAAGGTTTACAGAACAAACTCGCTTCTCATTAAACAATTGGTACACATACTGTTTTGTGACATTGGTTACCATCCTCATGACATGTCAGTACTCTCCCTTCTCGACCTTGGCTTCCCTATTCCAGCTTGCCTGTCTCCTCCTGGCTTCTAGTCCTTGCCCCTCGGCTGGTGTGCACCTTTAGTCTCATTTTGTTTTATGGGCCTGTCTAATCTTTGGATGAAGGGTAAACCTCAGGAGTGATTTCATTACTGAGCTAAAAGGGTATCCGGGGGCCATACTCTCGGGGTTTCTGCAGTCTCTGTCAGACTAGTAGGTCTGTTTTTGTGTGTGAGTGGGTGTGAGTTAGAATTTTGTTCTATATTTTTCTCCAGCTCTGTCCAGGACCCTGTATTGTGATCCTGTCAGAGCAATCAGTGGTAGTAGCCAGGCACCATCTGGTTGTGCTGGACTTGGTCTGGTGGAGGCTGTGGTAGTTGTGGTCCATTAGTCCTTTGGACTAATCTTTCCCTTGTGTCTTTAGTTTTCTTCATTCTCCCTTGCTCCTGATGGGGTGAGACCATGGAGTATCTTGGATGGCCGCTCACAAGCTTTTAAGACCCCTGAGGCTATGCACCGAAGTAGAATGTAGAACATTTTCTTTAACTGTTTTATGGCAATTGAGCTAGTTGTTCCCCGAGACCATAGACCCCACAGCCCTCAGCCCAGTAGTTTGGTCCGTCATGGAGTTTGGGTGTGTCTGTGGAGCTTCCATGATGTTGGCCTTGGACAAGTTTTGCTGGCTTCCACAGTATTGTGTACTGTCTTACCCTTCACTGAAGTTACCACTTACCTATTGTCTATTTAGTGTTTTTCCATCCCCACCCCTTCCTTCCCTTGTAACCATCAAAGATTGTTTCTTTTTGTATGTAAACTTTTTCATGAGTTTTTGTAGTAGTGGTCTCATACAATGTTTGACCTTTTGTGATTGACTTCATTCAGCATAATGTCCTCCAGATTCATCTGTGTTGTGAGATGCTTCTCAGATTCATCGTTGTTCTTTATCGTAGTGTAGTACTCCATTGTGTGTATGTACCATAGTTGGTTTTACCCATTCATCTGTTGATGGGCATCTAGGTTGTTTCCATCTTTTTTCTGTTGTGAACAATGCTGCAGTGAACATGGGTGTGCATACGTCTCTTGGTGTGATGGCTCTTATTTCTCTAGAATATATTCCTAGGAGTTGGATTGCTGTATCATGTGGTATTTCTTTCTAGCTTTCTAAGGAAGTGCCATATCATTTTCCAAGGTGGTTGTACCATTTTACATTCCCACGAGCAGTGCGTAAGAGTTCCAGTCTGCCCACAGCCTCTCCAACGTTTGTTATTTTCTGTGTTTTTGATTCATGCCAGTAATGCGAGGGTGAGATGGTATCTCATTGTGGTTTTGATTTGCATTTCTCTAATGACTAGTGATAGTGAGCATTCCCTCAGGTGTCTGTCTGCCGCTTGAATGTCTTCTTTGGTGAAGTGTCTGTTCATTTCCTTTGCCCATTTTTTAATTGGATTATTTGTCTTTTTGTTGTAGTGGTGTTGGATTTTCCAGCAGATTTTAGAGATTAGGGCTTTGTCGCATTTGTCATAGCCAAAATTTTTTTCCCAGTCTGTAGGTTCTCTTTTTACTCTTTTGGTGAAGTATTGATAAGTATTAGTGTTTAATTTTTAGAGGATCCCAGTTATCTTGCTTATCTTCTGGAGTCACTGTTTGATTTCTTGACTGCTGATTGTGGATCCAAGTAAAACGAAATCTTTGACAACTTCGGTATTTTCTCTGTTTATCATGATGTTGCTCATTGGTCCAGCTATGAGGATTTTTGTTTTCTTTATGTTGAGGTGTAATCCATACTGAAGGCCGTGGTCTTTGATCTTCATCAGTAAGTGCTTCAAGCCCTCTTCACTTTCATCAAGCAAGGTTGTATCATCTGCATATTGAAGATTGTTAATGAGTCTTCCAATCCTGATGCTGCGTTCTTCTTCATATAGTCTAGCTTCTTGGATTATTTGCTCAGCATACAGTTTGAATAACTATGGTGAAAGGACACAACCCTGAAGCACACTCTTCCTGATTTTAAACCATGCAGCATCCCCTTCTTCTGTTTGAACGACTGCCTCTTTTTCTGTGTATAGATTGCACATGAGCACAATTAAGTGTTCTGGAATTCCCATTCTTCGCAACATTATCCATAATTTTTTATGATCCATACAGTCAAATGCCTTTAATAGTCAATAAAACACATGTAAACATCTTTCTGGTATTCTCGGCTTTCAGCCAAGATCCATCTGACATCAGCAATGATATCCCTTGTTCCACATCCTCTTCTGAATTGGCTTGAATTTCTTACAGTTCCCTGTCAATGCACTACTGCAACCGTTTTTGAATGATCTTCAGCAAAATTTTACTTTTGTGTGATAGTAATGATATTGTTCAGTGATTTCCGTATTCTTTTGGATCACGTTTCTTTGAAACAGGCACAAATATGGATCTCTTCCAGTCAGTTGGCTAGGTAGCTGTCTTCCAGATTTCGTGGTATAGACGAGTGAGCACCTGCAGCACTGCATCCATTTGTTGAAACATCTCAGTTGGTATTCTGTCAATGTCTGGAGCCTTGTTTCTCACCAGTGACTTAAAGGCAGCTTGTATTTCTTCCTTCAGTACCATCGGTTCTTGATTATATAGTACCTCTTGAAATGATTGAACGTCAACCAATTCTTTTTGGTATGGTGACTCTGTATGTTCTTTCCATCTTCTTTTGATGCTTCCTGTGTTATTCAGTATTTTGCCCATAGAATCCTTCAGAATTGTAACTCAAGGCTCGAATTTTTTCTTCAGTTCTTTCATCTTGAGAAATGCCAAGTATGTTCTTCCCTTTTGATTTTCTAACTCCAGGTCTTTTCACATTTCATTATAATACTTTACTTTGTCTTCATGAGCTGTCCTTTGAAATCTTCTGTTCAGCTCTTTTACTTCATCAGTTCTTCCACTCGCTTTAGCTACTGTACATTCAAGAGCAAGTTTCAGAGTCTCTTCTGACATCCATTTTGGTCTTTCTTTCCTGTCTTTTTAATGACCTTTTACTTTCTTCATGTATGATGTCCTTGATGTCATTCCACAGCTCGACTGGCCTCGGTCATTAGTGTTCAGTGCATCACATCTGTTCTTGAGATGGTCTCCAAATTCAGGTGGAATATACTCAGAGTTGTATTTTGGTTCCTGTGGACTTGTTTTAATTTTCTTGAGCTTCAGCTTGAACACACATGTGAGCAAATGATAGTCTGTTCTGCAGTCGGCCTGTGGCCTTGTTCTGACTGATGATATTGAGCTTTTCCATCATATCTTTCCACAGATACAGTCGATTTGTCCTGTTTTTTATCCAGTGAGGTCCACGTTTATAGTTGCCATTTATGATGTTAAGAAAAGCTATTTGCAGTAAGTCACTAGTCTTACAAAATTCTGTCATACGATGTTTGGCATTGTTTCTATCACCAAGGCCATATTTTCCAACTACAAATACTTCTTCTTTGTTTCCAGCTTATGCATTCTAATTGCCAGTAATTATCACTGCATCTTGATTGCATGTGTGATCAATTTCAGACTGCAGAAGTTAGTAAAAATCTTTAGTTTCCTCATCTTTGGCATTAGAGGTTGGTGTGTAAATTTGAATAACAGTCATATTAACTAGTCTTCCTTGTAGGTGTATGGATATTATATCACTGACAGCATTATACTTCAGGATGGGTATTGAGATGTTCTTTCTGACAGTGAATGTGACACCATTCCTGTTCAATTTGTCATTCCTGGCATAGCAGAACATATGATTGTCTGATTCAGAATGGCCAATACCAGTCTGTTTCAGCTCACTAATGCCTAGGATATCAATATTTATGCGTTCCATTTCATTTTTGAGGACTTGCAGTTTTCTTAGTATCATACTTTGTACATTGCACGTTCCGATTATTAATGGATGTTTATGACTGTTTCTTCTCATTTTGAGTCGCACCACATCAGCAAATGGATGTCCCAAAAGCTTGACTCATCCACGTCATTAAGGTCGACTCTAGTTTGAGGAGGTAGCTCTTCCCTAGATGTGTTTTGAGTGCCTTCCATCCTGAAGGCTCATCTTCTAGCACTGTATCAGACAATGTTATGCTCCTTCACAAGGTTTTCACTGGCCAGTTTTTTCAGAAGTAGATTACCAGGTCCTTCTTCCTAGTCTGGCTTAGTCTGGAAGCTCTGCTGAAACCTGTCTCCCATGAGTGACCCTGCTAGTATTTGAAATATTGATGCCATAACTTCTAGCTTTACAGAAACATACAAGCCACCAGAGTATGACAAACTGACAGATGCATGGTCTAATGCTTTCATTAGATAGTTATTACCTGTATGCCGACTACACTATAAGCAGTAGAAAGGGGGCGCTGCCCATGTGAAATCTTAATATTTCCAGCCTTTCTCAGCCTATTCTGGTAGTGGACTAAGTGCTAAAGTCCTATAACATCCATTGTATATTATGAATTAACTTCAAATTCTTTTCTGTGTTTTGTGCTTCAGATGAGGAACCCCAGAAGGAAAGTATATAATAGAAAATAGAATATAATATAGAAAATACAAGAGAAATGTAAAATTAAAACAATTTCTTATAGAGATTGAGAACCCTGAAAGAGCCGCACCTGAAAAAATATAGGAAGAATGACTAATGGTTATTCACTGCTATGTCCCCAGGCTCAGCATCAGCCTTGCACAGAGTAGGTGCTAATAAATATTTATTGAATTATTAGCATGAATGAATGAGTGATCAGTGATGGGTAAGTGAAGACTAAATATTTCTGTGAAAACTACTCACCTAAGCAATTAGTAAAACTATTTTTAAAAACTTGGCTCTGCAGTACATCTGTATGTAGAAGTATGTATGTATATGTCTCCTCCTCATGCCCATCTGTTTAGAGTCTTTTATTCAGATACTACACTCCTTTGATCACAGCCCCTGTGCTTGAAGCCATATTTTAGCTAATGATGTAACACATGGTAATAATAATTATTATTAATGGCAGCATCAGTTTATAGTTCTAGGCACTGTGCTGAGTATTTTCATGGATCGACCTTAAAACAGCCTGTGAAAGAAATGTGTTTATTATCCAAAGGTGGTAGATAAGACATTGTGGCTTAGTGGAAGAGCCAAGAAACAAAGCAGACAATCTGACATCAGTACCCACGTTCCTAACTGTTCTGCCACACTGCCTTCCTTTGCTGTGAAGGTAGAGAAGAGATTAAGTTGACCATTCCCTGCACTTTACTGTTCTTAAGAATAACCATAAGAAGAAATCGCCAGGAATGTCTATTTCAGAGAAAAAGTGTAGAAAACATTATTTTTTATTGTCCAGCATTTGTGCCTTTTCCCAGTGAAAACGGTCTCCTAATTTAGCTTTTGACAACTACTACTCTTCCTCCACTGAAGGCAATTTTAGTAGAAGGAAATTAGTCTTCAGTTTTGCTAGATCAGTTAATCGTTCTCTTATTTTCCAAGATAATGAAATTAAACTGAAAGGTACAGTGTTCTAGCAACTTCTAGGAGAAGGAAAAACACTCTGCTTTCAGGGGAATTATTGGACAATGAATAAGGACATCTGCTTGACTCAAAACTGCTTTATTCCCTGCATCCAGCACTGTTGGTCTGGTATGTAATAGGTCCTCAGAAAATATCTCTAGGGTAGGTGTATGGGTGAATGGTTGAATGGACAAAAAAGCTAATGGTGCCGTAGTGCTTAGGATATAGTTTGCACAGAGGTCAGTCTCCAAGCAGGCCAGTACTGCGTGTGGTGCACTGCCACAGAACACATACACTCAACCCGAACCTTGCTAACTCAGATGGCGTTTGGATTTTTTTCTTAAACTGTTTTATCTAAACCATCCATTTTGATTGGATTATTTGCTCAGATCCTCTTGTGCTTCCTAATTATAAAATACTGACTAGTTCATATATATTTTGTAACTTCAGTGGTTAAAGAGTATGTGTGAACTTTTGTCTCTTCGTTTTTTTATTTCAAAAAGCTTAAATAACACGACTACAGAAAATGTGGAAAATATTTTTAAAAATCAACTATAATTTCACTTCTGTGATTCAAATACTGTAATATCACTTTTATGATCTTTCCATTGCATATGAAAGTACTTAAATACTTGAAATCATATATACAAAATTATCTTTATAATGTAAATTGCTTTTTATGAGAAGAGGGGTAGAAAAGATGTGCTGTAGATCTCTCTTGCTGTCCAGTGACACTACTTCCTTTCCATGCCGTAGGTGTTAGAAGCCAGAGGCCTGAAATTGTTCCAGAGAAATTCAGAATAGCTAATAAGAGGTGATGGAACAGTCTTTCTTTGGTATAAGAAGGCATCCCAGTGGTAGAAAAATCAAATGTCTTATATGTTTAAATGGATTGACAAATAATTAGACAAATTTGATGGCATTGTTTTATCATTAAACCATAAAGTATGGTAGTTCTCATCATGCAAAATTGTGAGAGTTTTTTCAGTACCGAACGGATAATTTTCATTCTCTCTTTTAATAGAAAAACATGAGTTTTTAACATTTCATAGAAAAATGTTTCTCCTTTCTTCTGCGTGCTAAAAACTGCACATCAAAAAATTTTGATCCTTAATTATGATAATCATATTCGCTTGTGCAATTAATGTTTTCTTCATACAATTTGATTTTCCATTTTTATTTTAGAAATCTTTTGCAATTTGTTTAACCTCCTCAGATCTTTTCCTATAAACAGACTGTAAATTATAAATAAAATAAATGGATCTACATTTTGTATGTATACCTGGCCTTAAGTCTAGTTGAAGAAAAAAAGAATATATAGTTTTCCTTCGGTAGTCTGTGGAATAGTTTTGCTAGATGCAGTAGATGATAACCCTTGTTTTGGGATAGGATGGTCACAGACCATCTCTGAAACCCTGATGAGTTGTATGCATTCTCAGAAAAAAAATCATAGGTGAACACATGGACATATAACTCATACAGTGTTGTAAGCCATTTCCGGGGTCCACAAGCCCCTTCAGTCCACTGGACTCCAGGTTTAAAGCTGTTGTTCTAGCAAGTAAGAAGGGAGCTAACATTTATTGGATACAGATTATATATCGTATTTGAATCCAAGCGTTCTGTATCCAGAATTATTTCCATTGCCTCGTACTGACTACCAATCAATCACTAATTGCCATCACTTCTTCCTTCTTGCCCAAATTATACCAGATCTTCTAAATGCTATTTTCTTGAGTAGTAGTGTTAGAGTTTTTTGGGATGCTGGTAATATGTGGCCAGGTCTTTGTTATAACCCAACACCAATATTAGTTAAATTGAAAATGAGATAAAACACAACTAAAATACACATCTCAGTGGGCTTAATATCTTTAGGAGGTGATTTTTATTTGTTTGACTTTTAATTACAAATCAACTTGGACGCTGAATAATTTCTCATACTAGTTAAAGTGCTGCACGGCTGAGCCTTTTGCATAATTGTAGGATGGGGAGAAACAAATAAACATGACTTCTTATTAATGACCTATACAAAACTCATCTTTAGTGAACTCAAGCAGTCTGTTTTAAACATGGTATTGAAGGGATCCTTTTTGCCATCACAGGTGAAACTGCTTGATGGCTGGAGTGGTGTCAGTCTTAAAATTTCTAGCCTTATCTATTTCCCCAAAGGTAAACACAATTAGGTGTTGCCGGATACAGGTATGTTCTTTCTCGGCCAGTGTCTGGACCTCTGTTCGGAAAATCATGGCAGGGATGGGCTCCCAGGATTGTGTGTATATATAGAGAGAGAAATGAGTAATCTGAGGACATTTCGTGCTGAGTGTGATCTTTCTCTTTACTAGACATTTGGGCCTGGACCTGGTGCCTCGAAAGGATTTTGAAGTAGTGGATTCGGATCAGATTAGTGTCTCAGATCTCTATAAAATGGTAAGAAACCTAATTTGAGGTGGCTTGTTCTGTACATCTCATTTTTTCCTTTTTGTTTATTTTCCTTAATTAATTATTTATGAAACAACATTGCAAAAATTGTTATTTGCCCTTGTCCCAATGTATTTAAGGAGTCTTCCTTACTCTGACAGCACATAGCACATTTGCCTTTCAAATGATTGCTATGTAGTTCTACTGGGCTTAACTATAATGTCTAGGGGTCACGTCTCTGTTGATTCCGCTGGTAAACAGAGCTCCTCCAGCCTATAGCAGTTACTAAAGTCGTGTCTCTTTCCTTCCCTCCTTAAGAAGAGAAGGTAGTCAAAACTAGAAAGAGCCAATTATTGATTAATGTAGTGATTGAACCTAGAATTCATGTACCAGTCTTTCTAGAGAGATAGAGCCGATAGATCCTTAGCTGTCTGTTGGTTATTATAAAGATTGATTGTTCGCTGACCAGGATTACATTTTATAGGTTAGATGAAAAATAATTGGAAGGAAGGTATAAAATTTTAAGTAAAACCAACGGTAGTATCCCACGGTTACTGTTAAGCTTAGACCAAGGGACTAGGTAAAACCTCACTTGGGGGAGTATATATTTGAGTAATATATGTTGCTGAGAATTCAAAAAGTTTTAAATTCTGTTT
The DNA here is from genome assembly GCA_030035585.1 of Dugong dugon. NCBI lineage: Eukaryota > Metazoa > Chordata > Mammalia > Sirenia > Dugongidae > Dugong > Dugong dugon. The sequence continues at coordinate 16,420,957 of CM057481.1, read as the reverse complement.
AAGAAAATGTAGTATTTTTAGGAAACACAGATGATACCGAGGATGTTGCCTAGTGGAGGGCCTGAGAAGTTGCCTGAAAAATGTGCAGATAGCTTGTCAGTTGGTTCTGTATATTGGCTTGTGTATACTTAGTAGTGTACATAGGCAAGTGTGTACAGTTGCTTTAACTATGCAGAACAATAGGCTTGACATATAGAGATTAATGATGAACAAGATTTTTCCCTTACCTCAAGAATCTTGCCATCTAAGGCAACGGTTTATAACCCTTTCTGGGTCATGGAGGCTCAGATGAAACCCTCCCCGCCAAGGACAAAGCAACTATGATTTTGCATATAAAGTTTTACAGTCAATTTTAGGGAATTGATGGACAGTTCCTCCCCCTGGTTGCTCCTGAAGCACATGCATGAACCTCATCTTTCGAATCTCTACTTTAATGAGATATTAGACCACAAACAAATAATTGCCATATATGTGGTATATACCATAATTAAGGTATACACTGATCCTGTTAAAAGATATGGAGTAGGAAAATCAGTGAAAGCTTCCAGAGGTAATAATACTTAATGTGAGTCTTGGAGGATGAGCAGGGGCTCACCAGGTAGACAAATGAAAAGGAAAGACATTTCAAAATTGCACACAGCATAATGCAGTGGTCGTGTAATATTTCCAGGAAACTATAACACATTTGGTGACTTTGGCACGTAGGTATTTGTTAGGAAGTGGGAGATGAGGCCAGAAGGAGACAAGAGCCAGATTGTGAAAAACTTTGTATGCCCAAAATTGGACTCTATCCAGTCGTCTGATAGAACCTTTGAAGTGATATGATCAAACATAGGTTTCACACGCTGACTCTGTCTATAGAGAATGTAAAATGCAGAAAAGATTGGAATCAGGGATAAAGGAGACCCATATTAGTGATTCAGGTGAGAAATAATGACGCTCTACCTAAGCAGCAATGGGAATGGACAAGAAATGCAATAAAGAAATGTAGATGTTTTAGGGTAAAATTGATGAACTGTGATGATCAATTAATTTTAGCAAGTGAAGGGAGAAGGAATATTTGAGGCTAAACTCCTGAGAATGATGGCTTGGAGGATGCCTTTTTTTTTTTTTTTTTTTTTTTTTTAAGGGTTTTAGAGTTTATTTGGAGTGCGACAGAAAGACTTTGGAGTAATTTGAACAGGACCCATACAGTGTGTCTTACATTTTAAAAAGATCCCTTGAGCTGCTATGTAGAGAAGGACTGGAGTTGGGCAAGAATGGAAGCAGGGAGCAGTTGTGTAAGCAAGAGATTTTCATTTTTAGTAGCTTGGACTAGAGTTGGGAGGGTGCAAGTGGTAAGAAGTTGTTGGATTCTAGATTTTTTGAGTTGTAGATAGAACAAACTGTATTTGTGCAAGAAAGGTCAGAAGAAATGACTCTGGTCCTATATTTTTTACCTCTTCAACTGGGTAAAAGTAGAATGGGGAACATTGTATACAAAGCAGGTTTGGGAGTTGAGCAGTGGGGAATCTATATATATAGTTCTGGTTTTTCTTTTTAAGTTTGAGGTAACTTTTAAATATCCAAATAGAGATATTGAAAAGTCTCGGGTTTGGAAGTAAAGTTCAGAGATAATTTTAGAGTTATTAGAGTACGTAGTCATAAAGCCATGGCACTGAATGAGATGATCTCACACTCCCACCCCGCAAACCTCACAAACCTCAGTACGTTGAAACTCAGTGATCAGCAGGCCCTGCTATCCCATAGAACACTTCCAGGAAGCTTTCTAGTATCTCACTTTTAAATAGGAGCCAACAGCCACATATCGATAGACATTGGAGGAAACCTCCCACGTGAAGGTTAGAGACTAAAACAAACAACCTAGGAATAGAACTTGAAAGAATCCAGAAACTCAGCAGAAGAAAATGGTTCTCGCTGTCTGTAGAAAAAAAAACAAGGCTGCAACTAGGAAACAAAGTAAAACAGTCCAAGAAGAAAAAGGAACATTAGAAAATTAAAAATGACATAACTGGAATAAACTTGGTATAAAGGTTAGAAGGTAAAATAGAGAAACTCTCCCTGAAAACAGAATGACAACAACAAAGTTAACAATAGGGAAAAGTTCCAAAAATTAGAGGTTCAATCCAAGCGATCCAGTGGCTAGATGATGGAGTTTCAGAAGAGGGAACAGAGAAACAAAGGAAGAGAATTACTGAAGAAATCATATTAAGATCCTTCCCAGAACATGAACATGAGTCCCCAAATTGAAAGGGCTCACCAAATATTTGGCAATTGTGAAATTTCAGCTTACCAGAAATAAAGAGATGAGGCTAAAAGCTTTCAGAAAGATCATATACAAAGGGTTTGGTTTAAGAATAGCATTTGATTTCTTAATAGCAACATTGAAAACTAGAAGACAATGGAGTATTACCTTCAAAATTCTGAGGGAAAATAAATTTTCATCCAAGAATTCTTCATATATTCAGCTACCTCATCAATCAAGTGGGAGAGTAGCCTAAAGAAAAATTAGTTACTCAAAGTCTAAAAAATAAAATCTCTCTTACAAAATTCTTTTCAGGAAGCTACTGAAGAATAAATTGTTCCTTTAAAATACTACTACATGCCATCCAGGAACGGGATTCTGACACATATGATAGGTGCAAAGAATTCTCAGGGTGACAGCAGAGGGAAGTCCCAGGATGATAGTTGTGCAATAGGCCTAAAGAATAAACAGTCTGAATTAAATCAGAAGGACAAAGGGCACCAGAAAAGGTATCTTCAGGAGAAGACAACAGACTTCATAGACTATTTGACAGTTTTCACCATGTGGAAAATACTATTAAAAAATATTTTCTAGAGCTGTTGGAGGACATAGAAAGAGACCTTATCATTTAAAGAAAAATAAAAGTATCTCCAGGAAAAGAGCAGAAAGTAAAGAAGGCCAGATTTGCTGGCCTGAAGGATATTGGGGGGGCCCCGAGATTTTGGCCCCCAGACACGCTTTTAGCTCAGTGGTGAAGTCACTTCCGAGGTTCACTGTTTGGCCGAGGATTGGACAGCCCCATAAAACAAAACGGGACTAATGAGGCACAGCAGTCCAGGGACAGGGGCTGGAGGGCAGAAAGGGACAGGAAGGCTGGTGATGGGGAACCCGAGGTTGAGTAAGGACAGTGTTGATGTGTAGTGAGGTTGTTAACCATTGTCATAGGGCAACATGTGTACTAACTGTCTAATGAGAAACTATTTTGTTCTGTAAACCTTCATCTAAAGTGAGAATAGCAGCACAATTAGAAGAGTGTAATTGATGTCACTGAACTGTGCATGTAGAAATTTTTGAAACGGTGTATCTTAGGCTATGTGTATTTTCACCAAAAAAAAAAAAAAGGTCGAGAAGGCAGAGGGTTGACATGTTGTGGGGTTGTTAGCCAGTGTCATAAAACAATATGTGTACTGCTGTTTAATGAGAAACTATTTGTTCTGTAAGCCTTCACCTGAAGTACAATTAAAAAAAAAAAAAAAGCAGAAAGTAGTAGAAGAAAAGAAATGTAGTATACTACTTGGCTTAGCAGCAAACAATATTTCAAAGTTACAGTAGTATAAACATTAGTTTTAACCAAAAAATTATGACATATTAGGGAGATGGATAGATGAAAAGAAAGGGTTGTAAACAAAAGTGAAAATCATCATCTGCCATAATAAGAAACCAACAAATAATTCTAGAATTGGATAAAGGGAGAGAAATGTAAGTGTGAAACTTAGAAATACTTGATAAATTCTAGAAGAAACACCATATAGAATTCAAAGTAATTATCTCTGGGAAACAGGACAGGGTGAGCAGAGGACTGATAATTTTATTGCAAGCCTTTTAGCGCTGTTTAACTTTTCATCCACCACCTCTCTGTCAATTTGTTGTACTGTGGTGGCTTGTGTTGTTCTGAACCTGGAAGCTATGCCACCAGTTTTTCCATACCCGCAGCGTCATCCATAGTGGACAGGTTTTAGCAGAACTTCAGACTAAGCCAGACTAGGAGGAAAGGCCAGTGAAAACCCGGTGGATCACAACAAAATATTGTCTGATGTGGTGCTGGAAAATGAGCCCCCTAGATTGGGAGGCACTCAGACAGTGGCTGCGGCATGGACTCGAGCATACCAGTGATTGTGAAGATGGCACAGGACTGGGCAATGTTTCTGTTGTATATAAGGTCACCATGAGTCAGAGCTGACTTTGTGGCAACGAACGGTAATAAACGTCTACAACTATGTGCTTGTATTAATTTATTACATTTGAATTATTATTAAAAATGCCTAAAGGTCAAGTTCTTTTTATTTTATTTCATTTTCTGCTAAGTTTTCTCTCTTTTTATCCTGTGTATTTGCTTTCAAATTGAAAGAATTAAAGATGATAGAGAAGAACCAATTTTGAGAGTCCATAAATTTATTGAAAACCACTTGAGATTTTCACATTAAATTCCATACAGTAAACACTTCATTTAAATCTTAACATTATCAACAAAATCCAGAAAAATAACCTTTGGAACTTCTTTGTATTACCATTTAAATCTGTCACTGCCTATTACACAAACTCAGTATGAAACATTCTAATTATAATAACACTCATTGTCACACACTAAAAAAAATTAAAAATGAAACTTTATAAATAAATTACACCTTAAATATCTGTTTTGAATATTTTATTTTCTATAAAAACTCAAGTCCCTGTGCAAGTGTTGAATGATTATCATTGATAAACATTTCTTTAAATACACAGTTAGATTTTTTATTCTGTATAACAAGAACCAAAGGAAGCTTTAGTGCACCTCAGTTCTTGGATCTGCATAATGACAACTCTAACCCAGCCCACTTTTAGCAGTAGAGAATTGGTGCTGCCCAAAATAAAAGGCATTTTGAAAAGCAACAACAAAATGTTTGTGTTAATCTTAATTAGCAAAATCTTCTTTTGAAATGTGGGCACTCAGAAAGTACATAATACGAGAGTTTCTAAATTATGGCAAAATCTAACAGGTTTCTCACGTTAGAATCTTCTGCTTCATTGTTATCCTTCCACATTAAGGTGTGATAGGTAGCTGTTCTCATGCTGCTGAGGGAGATTGTTCTCAAAAGATCAGGGCTTGTATCGAAAGCGATCTCATATCTTTGGGTGTTGGTGAGGATCCAGATGATAAACAATGGAACATGATCTGCAAAAAAAAACCCTGCAATTAGGTAATAGTTTTTATCTTCTAGTGCTAATTAGTATTTCTAATAGATCAATGTTTATACTTCCATTTCTGGAATAAATCAGTTGATTAGACTATTTACTATAATCAAGCATCATTTGATTGGTGATTAGATATGTCTTATACTTCCTTTGTAAGACCTACAATACCTAATACAGTTGCCAATGTATATAATAGACAGTTAATTTTGTTAGAGGGGCCCCAGTGGTGCAGCTGTTAATTCGAACCCACCAGCAGCTCCGAGGGAGAAAGATGTGGCAATCAGCTTCTGTAAAGATTACAGCCTTGAAAACCCTGTGGGGCAGTTCTAGTCTGTCCTGTAGCGTCGCTATGAGTTGGAATTGACTTGATGGCAACGGGTTTAATTTTGTTATTCAGTTGAATAATATGTTCAAAGCTGCATAATTTTTTCCATATTGTTAGACTCTTGTAAATTAAGTGAACTAGCGACTTCAAAGGACTGAAAACTACTTCTCTACTGGGAAAAAAATTGCAGAGGCAGTAATGTAGGCCATTCATTTCTTAATTAAAGGAGATTTTTGCTATGTATCAGAGATATGAAGATGAATAAAACAGGTAATTTGCTGTCTGGGAGAACAAAGTCTAGAGTTAGGTAGCAGACGTGGAAACATAGCACATTATTGTCCTAATACAGGTGATGGTGGCTCTGAAGAGGGAGACATGAGCTGGCCAGCTGAATGCTGCCTGACCACAGGGTAAAGAATTTTCCTTACCATGCCATGTAAGAGGCTCCAAATGCTAGTTCTGCTCCTTTTTTCTGGCTCCCAGGTGGTATGCTTTCAGACTAGATTCAAAAGTTCTCCCAAAATTTGATGCCTTTGAAGTTGTTTTACACAGAAGTTAGCTGTGTTTTGTTTTGTAAACTCCTTCTGTACATAGTTCTAATTGAAAATTTATGTTTAAGATTGGTAGTCATTTTTAAGAGTTAGTAAGTCTACTTGAGCAGAAATGACTTAGTGCAGTTCCTGAACATAAAATAAAGCAATGAAGCACATTTTAGTCCAGTAACCTTTCCACTGGCATGTGGGTTGGTAAACCATGGAAAGCCTGTTTTTTGGTTTTTTTTTTTTTTGGCAAGTCTGATTTTTAAGTTTTGTTTTAAGCTGTTTTATATATGAAGTTTTCTTTTGTGCATATACATTTTATGTGATGATTTCCCCAGCTGGTGGAGACCTGATTTTATCATATTTAATGTGTATCATGGGAACATAAAGTCCCATGAATGTACATTGATACTTAAGATAATTAATTAATATAGCCAATAACGTACACAAATATTGGATAGTGAATATAGCTAGTGATACACATTTAAATTAATGTTTAATTTTATTTCCGTTGTATTTAGGGTTAAATCTGTATATTTGGAAAAGGGGTAAAAGCATTCCCCTGCAGCAGCTGTTCGTCTTACCCCTGTGACATGGATTAGCTCTCCAGATGAGACCAAAAGGAAGCAAGACAGAAGCTAATTGTTGAGTTTACCAAGACCTAGGGACTGAATGTTTGTGAATCGACCATTTTTCCTGGCCAGGGTTTACTTCTAAATGTGACTGACTTTTCTGTAATAACTAATTTTAAAGAAGAATACCAATTATAATAAGAAGAAGAATGCCAATTATAGATAACAGTTACCAACCACTTACAATATAATAGATACTGTATTGATTTAATTTGTCCAAAACCCTATAAGGTTGAAATAGGTACAGAATGTTATCCCTGTTTTACAAATGAGGAAACTGATGCACATAGGTGGTAAGTGTGAGTCAAGATTCAAAACCAGGCATCCTGACAGCAGTGCATATGCCCTTAACTACTATATCATACTGCCCTGAATTTTAATTTGAAACTCACAATAACCCTATGAGAAATACAAGACAGACTTTTATCTCAATTTTGTAGCTGAGGAAAACTCTCTTCAGGAGAGATTAAGCAATTTGCCTGAGGTTTCACAGCTCATGAGTGGCATAGCTGAGATTGGAATCTGCTGCTGACTTTCAGCCGCAGCAGAGGAACAGCATGGAGAGACATTTGAGAGGGAGCCCCTTTTCGTTAACGGTTACCACTCCTCTAGTATTGAGAGCCTGGAGAAGCTAATCAAGAGGATTGCCAAAGCAAAAATCCTGTAGCAGGCACCCACCTGTGACTTGGCTGGTAGTCAGGGCTGATGAGCTCAGGTTGGAATCCAGACTTCGCCACCTTTTTTCTATGTGACTTTCAGCAAATCACTTCATTGCTGTAAGCCTTAGTTGCTTACCTAAAATGTGAATAACACATGTCTAACAAAGTTATAGGAACTAAATCAAATAATAGATATAAAAGATGTAGCACACTGTCTAGTAATATAGAAGGTGCTTAATAAATGTTAGTTTTCTCCCCAATTGAGAGAAAATACATATATATATATATATATACACACACACACACACACACACACACACACACACACACGTATAATTTTTTTTGTTTTCTTTCCATAGCATTTATCTAGCCGGCAGAGTGTACAGCAAAGTACATCCCAGGTAAGCAGCTTGACCTGGCCTCCCAGCCTTTTCCTCAACTCTTTCTTTTAAGAGATCACAACATATAGATGTACCAGGAAATGATAGATACCACTGACTTCTTAATTGTGTGGTGTCTTTCATCTAAGGAGCCCTGGCCTTCAAGCAGATTTGGCTAGTCTCCACTCCTCTGTGTAAATTTACATCAGCACAATTGAAACAAAGTAGACTGAGGCTAAAATAAATCAGTCTGGGAGAAACAGAGAATGATATTTAAAATGGTAACTATTACCATCTAACAGTATGAATCAGTTGCATCAGTGTCCTGACAGCATCTCCAATAAATAGCTTTGAAAACGGTTCCCTGGAGATTTTGAGTTCACTTGTAATTGGAATTACTATTCCCATAACCGTGTCACTGTGCTTAGTGCTCCCAGCTGCATGCTTGCCCACCTCAACCGAAAGCCTATCCATACAGCACCCCCTACTAGCAGAGAAAACACTTTCAGTCTCTCTCTAAAATAATCCTGTTCAGCAGTATGAGGAGAGGTGGTCAGTTTTCATATTTATGATTAATATAATGAATAACTAAAATAGAAATCACTGTTTTTGCCTTCCTCATTAGGTAGATACAATGCGCCCACGTCATGGGGATACCTGTCGGATGCCAGTGCCACATCACTTCTTCCTCAGTCTGAAAAGTTTCACCTACAATACCATTGGGGAAGATACTGATGTCTTCTTTTCCTTGTATGACATGAGAGAAGGCAAGCAGATAAGGTAAGAGTTACTGGAAGTTCTGGTGAAGTTGAGATTGTGTTAGGATGGTATGGCCTGGGTCATAAGCATCTCTGGTCTTCAGAGGAGATAGATGCACAGAGGAGGCAAAACAAGACAAAGTAACCTCTTATTAGCTAGGAGTTTGGTGCCAACTCCCAGTGTAATCTGAAGTCGTCAAACCCATACCTTATAGAAGCCTCTTTTTTTTTTTTTATGCCTATTTCCACATGGAAGCTCAAATTCAAGCCTTAGCTAGTACCAGAAGAAAGGCATATGAGAAACATAGAGCAAAGCAAATGCAGCAGAGAGGGCTAGCCCCAGAGCGCAGGAAGCCCTGGGCCTGGCTTCCTGAATGTAGGAGAGAGGATTCCCAGGGAAATAGGCTGATGGTGGCTCCTCCTGTCTAAGGGCGCCTAGCCGTCGATGCCATTCCATCCCTGTGAAAGACAGAGCATCTTCTGAACAGAAGGGAAGGCTGGCCTGCCTCTGTCATTCATCTTAGGTTGGAGGAGAGGCAACAGAAGGGTCCCACGTGCGGTAGATCACATGTCTTGGCATAGTGATGAGGCCCTTAAGCATGAGCAGCTATAGCAGTGCTCTCCTTCTTGAGGGTAGGGAGGAATCCAGGACACTCTCTTACTTCCCTTCCTCTAGAGGCCAGCCAGCAAACTCTGATGGGAGTGAGATGACCTTCGTAACCAACATGCAATTTTAGGAAGTCCAAACATTTCTCTGTGGTTGTCTTCTAGGTGAGGCAGAGTGAAAATAAATCTTGGGCTTTTTCTATGTTGCTTTGGATCTTCCTATGTTAAGAGTGTTTTTTGTTTGTTTTGTTTTGCTTTTTTTTCTTTACTTAAAATTTGAAAAAAGCTGTTTTACTTTTTACAACTGCATGTTACATGTGGGAAAAGTAAGAATGGAAGTTACAACAGAGTACAAAAGAAAAACAGTTCATTTGCATGTCCCACAATGTCTCTGATCTTGACAGAAGAAGAAAGAAAACAGAACAAGACAAAACAAACAAAGCACCGTGCTTCACATTGGGGTAGAAATAAAATGATACCATCTTTCTATCAGGGCTTACCTTGTCATCAGTGGCTGTCAGTGTGAGCCCCTGGAAAAGCTGTGGTAGAGAGCTTAGTAGTGATTGTGACAGCAGCTGCAGCTGCTGCTTGCAGACAAGACTACAGGCCAGGGCTGCATGGATATAGGTTCCGGCTGCTCTTGTTTTTCTATTAGGCCGATAGTTTGTAAACTTTTTTTTTTTTGTGTGTGTGTGTGTGTAAGAGGATCCTTTCTTCAAGCTAAATTTTATGAGAGTGTCTGGCATATGAAACAGGTAAAATAGAACTACTCTACTGTTGAAATGGAGACGAGGTAACAGGAATTTCACTATATCCCTGCCTCCACCCGTACCCTGTGGAACCACGGAAAGTTCATGGGTTGTAGTTTGAAAACCAGAGCACAGCACTTTGCCATCTAGAGTGTAGGGACTGTGTCTTCTTGCTTTGTAATTCTGCCACCTCACATACTGCCTGTGCCCCATACATGGTTGTTGGGCTTACTGAACTGAGAAGATCCAAGCCAAGCAGAGCCACCCCACTGCCCTGGTTTGTAATCCATGGGGGATCCTCAATGCATCAGTTGTTCAGTTGTTTTATCTCTCAACTTATTTTTATAATTTAGTCTCAAGAAACTATAAAGCATTTTTAAAGAAGAAAGGTAAAAAAGAATCCCTAGCATTCCTGGAAGAATTTCAGGCCTTTAAAAATTGCTGGATATTAGAGAATTATATCACTTTCTTATTAAAATAGGAAAATTACTAGGTCCTTAGTTGAAAATATCATCCAGTTTGCTTAGTTAAGAGTTATCCAATGAGCAGAGTTTTGTGTCTAGATCTAAAATTGATAAATGTTCTTTCTTTCTGTTAGGATTTGTATAGTTACATAAACTGAAAATTTTTAGGGCATTGAGTTCCTATTACCAGAAAGTTATCCTTTCATTATGGTTAGGTATTACATTGGTCATATATTACTTTCTCAAAGCAGTTGTCAGAAATCACTAAAGGTTAGGAGTATATTACATCAGGTACATAGAGTATTGACACAGAGCAATTGGTTTAGTTGTTGCTTTTCATCAAGAGAACTCCTTGAGCAACTGTCTTTTCAATCAAATGTTGTTGGTCTAGTATCCAATCATTTGATGCTAGTCTGGTGTTCTTTTCTGCCATGACACTCTTACATGTGTGCCAAATAACACATGTGAGCAGGGGGAGCAGACTTAAGAGAAGACCAGGTATTCCTCCACTTTAAATGTCATTTCTGATTCCACAAGCAAACCTAGAGGTGCTAAAATGAGTGACAAATTGCAAACCCACATAGTGCATCCTGATATATATTGATTATTGAGTATTAGATGATCTACAGGAGGGAAGGAGCTCAGGTGGTGCAGTGGTTAAGAGTTTGGCTGCTAACCGAAAGGTTGGCAGTTCAAATCCACCAGCCACTCCTTGGAAACCCTATGGGACAGTTCTACTCTGTCCTATAGGGTTGCTATGAGTTGGAATCAACTCAACGGCAACAGGAACAGGAGGGAAGGAGCAGCAGCTCTAACTAGTTTTTGTGACATTTCACTATTCCAAACAGAATCACATATATTTAGCCTTGATATCTAAATCTCCACCTGAGATCTCACCCCTGAGCTTCATGTCCTCATTTTCTTTTTCCTCTCAGAAATATGCCTTTGAATGTCCCTCAGACATTTCTACCTCCGTGGATCTAAACTGGCTTCGTCTTCGTTGCCTCAAACATATACTTGCCCCTGTTCTTTTTAAATCAGGTAAAAGGCATTATTGTTTGCCCAGAGACCCATACCAGAAATTAGGAATCCTCTTAGGCTTCTTCCTCTCATTCTCCTTCTCCTGTCAGTTAGTCACTGTGTCCTGTGAACTTCCACCCCTAAACATCGATCAAATCATTCTACCCCTACTCCATCCCATTGTCACTACAGATCCTTCACATTTCTCTCCAAACATAGGCTTTCTGACTCCACTGTCTTCCCACCCTGAATTATTCTTCACACCATCACCATACTTCTCTTTTAAAAATGCAAATCTGTTCATGTTAGCTTCCATTTATCCTAAAGCCCTGCTATTAGTGTAGCATAAAAGGCCCAGCATGATATGATTCTGCCTATTTCTCTAATCTCATTTCATGCAGTATATACTGTTTCAACCCTGATGACTTATTTGGCTTTCCCTAAATATTCAACGCTCTTTTATGCCTTTCTACTCTGTTGACTTGGTAAACTCCCATCCATCCTTTAAAACTGATTTATGAAGCCCTCCTCGATATTCATGGGTAGAATTAATCCCTAGGACGTCACCTATCCTATATCTAGCTTTACCCCATTTAAAAAAAAAAAAAAAACCGTTGCCGTCAAGTTGATTCCAACTCATAGCAACCCTATAGGACAGAGTAGAACTGCCCCATAGGTTTTCCAAGGAGCTACTGGTGGATTCCAGCTGCCGACCTTTTGGTTAGCAGCTGATCTCTTAACCACTGCTCCATCAGGGCTTCTTTACCCCATTACTTAGACTTGATATTGTAATTGTATGTGCACATGCATGTAGATTTCCCCCACTGGAAGGGGAGCTTCCTTGTGTATCTTTTGCAATATTTTCTCCCCGCTGCTAAGCACAGGACTTGGGATATCATAGGCATTAAATCAATATTTATTGACCATATGAATAAATAAATCTATCAAATAAGTACCAATTAATCATGTACAAATCAAATTTTTTCATTTAATTTAATTGCTTAGTAAACGTTTACTCTCTAAGGGCCTTTTGTCTGCAAGCCCCTGTGATAGGTACTAGAGATCTAGAGATTAAAAAAGAATATCCCTTCCCCTGCAGAGATCTGAATAGGGCACTCTGAGGATCCCAAAAGATGTGGAACATGTTATTCCCAATTTTAAGTACCAAACAAGCTGAGTGGAAAAGCCAGATGGACACATTTTTTAAATGGTATGCATTTACTGTGAACAACTTGATCCCAATAAATTTGTACTCTTATGTATAAGGATGTTACTTTTGTAAAGCAAACATCTGAAGGCAATCTAAATGCCTATGACTAAAGAGATGGCTTAACGAATAACAGTGAAACCTTTAAAAAGAATGAGGTGAAAGAAGAGAGAGACTGTATTAGTTTTCTATTACTGTGCAACAAATTACCACACATTTAGTGGATTAAAACAATACCCACTGTAAAAAATGGGGTTTATTCGGGAAGTAACAGGTTACAATTCAGAATCAGGAACAACTCAAGATACAGTTCTTTAGTAGGGACAGCTTCTCAGTCATGCCTACAGGCAGGCCTCTCTCTCAGCCATCAGCTCTCGGCCCCTCAGCCCCTCGGCCTTGCTTGGGCAAGTGTTACAAAGCTCTTTAGTTCTACCAATAAGTGCTCAGAGGCACCACACTCTGCTAGTAAGCCTCCTGCCCGAAGGCACTCAGCTGTCTTGCCCTGTGGCTCAGCACACCCACTGTAGCAGCTTTGCTCACCCACTGCACCATCCCATGCAGGTCTCCTGGTTCTGCCGCTACTGTATGTCTGCTGTGCTTCTTGACATCTAGCTGCCTCACCTTCTCCGGTGTTGCAGCTCTGTCTGTCTCCTGGGTCTAGGAGATTCTCAGCATAGAAACCCTGGGTCCAAGGACATGTTCCACTCCTGGCTCTTCTTTCTTGGTGGCAGTGAGGTTCCCCCCTTCATTTCTGGAACTGGCTCCCTTTAAGCACAGCAGGATGGTAAAACTGACCAATCCCCTCATTGGGGTTCCATACACCTTATTTACGTTTACCCACCCCCACAAAGGTTCCATGTCCCTTATTTGCATTTATTAGCAGGCTATCCAGGCTCCTCAGTGGGCCACAAGCACCTTGTTTGCATAGTCCCACGAAGTCATTGTGTGGGAGTCACAAAGACTGTGGCTAGAAGGATCCTGTTAAATAATTCACTGCACTGCACCAACTCATTAGCTTACAATTCTGAAGGCCAGAAGTCTGGCAAGGCGGTCACTTTCTGGTTTCTCAGGACTTCACAAAGCTGAAATCAGTGTCAGCTGGGCTGAGTTCTCAACTGGAAGCTCTGGGGAAAAGTCTACTTCAAGTTCATTGTTGTTGGCAGAATTTATTTGCTTGGAATTGTAGTACTGAATTCATTTTCTTGCTGGCTGTCAGCTGGGAGTTACTCTCAGTTCCTAAAGGCCAACTGCATTCCTTCCTATGTAGCCCCCTCCATCTTCAAGCCAACAAGACACAATGAATCTTCCTCTTGCTTCAAATCGCTGACTTCCTTTCTTCTACTATGGAAGAAAATTCTCTGCTTTTAAAGGACTCATGTGATTAGACCAGGCTCCCCGTGATAATCTCCTTAAAGTCAAATGTGCCATATAACCAATCACGGGAGTAAAATCCATCATATTCACAGCCCCAGGGATTATGTAGTGGAGGGTGGGAGATTTTGAAGCCCATCTTAGAGTTCTGCCTACCTCAGGGACCACTTCTTCATAAACATTTTCTACATAGAAAGTTTATGAGATTTTGTTCAGTTACAACAGCAAGTTTGTAACTGTATGTATAATATGACCTCATCTGTGGCAAAAACTATATACATCTATATGCATATAGTGTATATGCATTTTAAGAAGCTTAAAATCTTTTGTGAAGTTTTTTAAATACTAAAATTTTTTTTAAATCCTTGAACTGACAGACTTTTCAAGTTTTTGGTAATACTTCCTTAAAGCAGCTGGCAACAATCTTGAGGGAAAGACAATTATAGCAAATTATAACAATATTGAATTTTCTCTGTGTGTAGGAAGATACACCAACATATTTTTCATTTCTGCCTCTCCCCTTTCTTCACACAACCAGCTCGGCAGTGGAGAACAAATGTCTTTGCTTTCAAGCGATAATGGGGTAAGAGAGAAGAATGGCCAGAATTTAAAATGTCCTTTCTATCTTTTTTTCAATATTGTGGAATTCCCCTTCTATAAGAAACTCATTGGCTTTGTTAAAAACAAAAACAAAAACATTTTTTTCTGTATACACCTTTATTGTTTTTAGTCATTATCTAAATCTATTTAATGATTACCACATAATCACCTCCCCCAGAATAGTAACAAAGAGTCTTCTTTTAGAATAGCATTTGTCTTATGATCTCTGTTTGGTTCTGCTTGGAAGCACCAATCTTTTTTATTATATGAATTTCCTTATTCACGAGAGCAGTAGTATTGTGTGACTATCTTATTTTTTCTCTGGCACCGATGTACCAGTTAATATGCCTGGTTCTCTCACTGGGCCCTTACTGATTTAGTAGAGTGCTCTAAAGCCTCAGTGCGCCAGTGATTGATTCCATCATTCAACTGGCTTTCACTGTAGAGCCTTCTATATGTCAGGCTTTTCTGCTATGCCTTGGGAATATAAAATTGCCCTCAAAAACTTACCTCTTCTGATTATCATGTGAGAACACTTACATTAGCCACCTTTGCATGTATACTGTGCAAAGCAAGCTAAAAAGCCCCACTTTTTTATACCCTCATGGAGTTTTCTCAGCATTCAGAATGCCCTTGTGTAGAATAAACTTTTTCTTGAAAATTAGCTGCTTCCATAATTGAAGTAGAGGGCTCTGCCTGAGTCAGTCAGTCTACTCAGATGAGATCATCTGCATCTGTGAAAATCTCAGAAGCCCCTGGCGAGAAATTTTCTTTTTAAAATGATGGGTAAGCACTCTGTTTATTAAAGCAAACAGTTTTGTTTTCTCTCTGCAAAAGAGGTCATATCCTACAGTGTAACGGAAGTGTATCTACAGGAGCTCAGGCTGTCAGTGATGGACCTTCAGTTCAGTCTCAGTCCCTTGCCCTAGGGCCCCTTGGTATGGTCTAACCTCTCTCGACACTTGATCTGGCATGTAGATTCCAGCCCACTGGCCAACATCCCCCCACAAATTTTCTGTGAGTCTCAAAAGCAGTGAGAGAGGAGTTAGTACCCTGGCTGTGGTGACTGTCAGTAACACTTTCTTTTTCTGCCTTGCTCTCTGGTCTGTCACTGTCAGCATGCATATCTTCCCTGAAAATTACAAGAATCTAGGGAAATTAAAAATCAGCTCTCTCTCCCACAATGAAAGCCAGGGATCTGTGGTCTATGAGATGAGGAAGCCAGCAGACGGATATTTAAGTGAAACTTTTTTTAGTCCTATTGCCTTGATAAGTTTTCTCATCAATATATGTTCTTTACATAACATGAATTTTAAAATATAGATAGAATGAATGCAGATGGGGTTTAAAGCTAAATGTATTTCATACTAGAAGCCAGGCCAACATGACATGCTTTTTACATAAATGCCCAAAGCATCAGATCTTGCTTAAAAGCGTGAAAATGAAAGTCTGCTGAGAGATTGTTGTTGTTGTTAGTTGCTATCAAGTCACCTCTGACTCATGGCAACCCCATATATGACAGAATGAAACATTGCCCAGTCCTGAGCTATTTTTATGATCACTGGTATGCTTGAGTCCATTGTTGAGGTCACTGTGTATTTTGAATACCTTCCTACCTATGGACTCATCTTCCGGCACTATATCAGACTATATTCTGTGTGATCCATAGAGTTTTCTTTGGCTAATTTTCAGAAGTAGATCATCAGCTCTTTCTTCCTAGTCTGTCTTAATTTGGAACCTCTGCTGAAACCTGTTCACCATGGGTGATGCTGCTGGTACTTGAAATAGTGGTGGCATAGCTTCTAGCATCATAGCAACACACAAGCCACTATAGTACAACAAACTGACAGGTGATGTCGAGAGATAGAGTGAAACTTTTACCTTAGATAGGCCTATGGTTAAACCAATGTCTTTTTTCATCTGAGAACAAGGTCAGAAATTATTTTCCCATGTATGCCATCTCCCGTTATGTACTGATTCAAGCTGTCAGCCTGGAGAAACTTTTCAGTGTAATATCTTACAGGATCTGGATGAAAATAGTGAAAGAAATGATTAGTTTTTTTAAGAACTTCACATTCTTTATTTACAAGAAATTTGCCTTCTGCTCTGCCTTGACCATAACACACAGTACCTATTAGAACAGAATGGCTGTTGCTTCTAACATAACTTCATAATATCCTCTGACAGGAGAGGAATGTGGAGAATTAGGAAAATTATAGGCAGAAGTTATAGTGATTAGGATAGTCATTTATTTATTAATCAAATGTTTGTTGTGCGCTTACTGTGTCCTTGTACGTAGGCTCTAGATATATGGCAATGAATAAAACACGAAATTCTTGCCCTCATGAAGCTTAAATTCAAGTGGGGAGAGATGGTTAATAAATATAATAAGTAAATTGCATAGTATATTTGAAGGGATAAGTGTTATGGAATAGAAGAAGTAAAGTGTGAGGGAGCATTTGCTGTTTTAAATAAAGTATTCAGAGTAGGCCTTACTAAGAAGATGAACATACCGTGAGGCTATCTTCCAGGGGATATACCTCATTTCTCCTGTCTTCTTATCATTGGATCTCAGAATGACTTCCAAGTTAATGAGGTGAAGCCAGGGGACTAAATTACAAGCAACCTTGTCATCCTTGGTCACTTAAGGATAAATAAGGAAGCTATATAGGAGGCCTTCACAAAATCCAGATGAGATATGATAGTGGCTTGAATTCTAGCTATCTTTTAAAGGTAGAACTGTGTTAATCCCATTTCTGGTATGTTGGAGTAAGCTTCTGACAGGCTGGCCATACTGCAGTTAACTATTAACACTGGGCAAATTCCAAAAAACACAGCTATCTGAGGGTTATGGAGAATGAAAAAAGCAGGCAGATTTTGGAGGGGAGTCAAAACTTAGAGAAAGGAACCAGCATAGAGTGAGTTTTCTGTTTTTGTGGGTTTAGCCTGAGAGTGAGTTATAGTCGTTGCATAGCTTGGGGTAGCAAAAACTCCAATAGAAAGCCTGCCATATTTTTAGCCTGTGGAACCAAGAGAGGGAGCCTGAGGCAAGCCTGGCTGCCAGAAGGAATCCTGAAGGGGCGAGAGCAAGAGATGAGGAATCCCAAATTCTATGTATGACTCTGCCTGTGTCACTAGCTATATGCTAAACCACACATCTACAAGGAACACAGATAGCAACAAAGACTGAAAAAAGAACCCTGAGATTTGACCTGCTGCAGGAGAAACAGAGATTAAGTCTCACCAAATTAATTGCCTGTTAAAACAAAAATGTCAACACTCTTCAGAAGAATATAACAGAAGCCAGAGTTTTCTTAACAAAGCAATCACAATGTCCAGGATACAGTCTGAAATTATGGGACATAAAAAGAACCAGGAAAATGTGATCCATTCTCAAGGGAAAATACAATTGATAAGAGGTCAATCCTGAGATGACTCAGATGTTGAAATTATCAGACACAGATTTTAAAGCAGGTATTATAACTATGCTCAACAAATGAAAAGATAGAAAAATCTCAGCAGAAAATAGGAAATATAAAAAAAGATCCAAATGGGAATTATAGAACTTAAAAATACAATATCTGAAGTTTTAAAAAATCACTGAGTAGAAGTCATTGAACCATGAGATGAGAGGAGAGAATCAGTAAATTTGAAGATCAATATAAATTATCCAGTCTAAAGAAGAGAGAGAAAAAGGATTGAAACCAACAACAGAGCTGTAGGGAGACAATTTACAAAGGTCTATATATGTGTGATTGGAATTTCAGAAGAGGAGGTAGAGAATGGGGCAGAAAAAGATATTTGAAGAAATAATGGCAGAAGGCTTTTCAAATTTTGTGAAAGACTTAAATTTACAGATTTAGGAAGCTCATCAAACACCAAACCAGGAAATCTTGCCTGTCAAAGGACTAAAAACCGATAAAAAAGAAAATTTTGAAAGCAGCCAGTAAAAAAATGACACATTGTATACAGGAAAGTAACAATTCAAATGATCATGGGCTTTTTATCAGAAACCTATGGAGGCCAGAAGATGATGGAAAAATACCTTTGAAGTGCTAAGAGTGTAAAAAAACCCCACAGAATTCTATATCCAATAAAAAAAAAATCCTTCCAGAATAAAGATGAAATTAAGACATTTTTTCAGTTAAAGGAAAACTGAGAGAATTTGTCACCAGCAGAATTAAACTTCAAGAAATGCTAAAGGAAGTTCTTTGGGCTAAAAGAAAGAATACTGGAGGAAAATAAATGAGGGATCTTCAGGAATGAATGAAGAGCATTGGAAATGGTAAATGTATGGGTAAATATGAAGGCTATTTATCCTCTTAATTAAAAAAAATATGTGACTGTATAAAGCAAATAATATTATCTTAAAGATATTATACTGCATGTACATGTAATACATATGATAACTATTGCATAAAGGATGGTGATAGGGAAGTAATTTTATCTCTGTAGTTGCAAGGTTTCTGCAGTTTATGTGAAGTTGGAAAAATTAACTGTAAATGACTGAAATGTTAAGAATGTGTAAAGTAATGCAAGGAGGTATAGCTAAAAAGCCAATAGATAGATTAAAATGAAATTCTAAAATATGCTAAATAATGAGAGGTTCTTGGAACTGTTTTTGGTTCTCTTTCCTCACATTCTAAAATATGTGTTCCTGGTGTCTTAAGAGCCGAGTTCTTATTAAAGGAATATTATTTCAGATATCACTGTAAACAAATGAGTTACCTCAGTGAAGCAATGGCTTAAATTTAATTAGTCTTTCTTAGAAAATTACTAGGCAGTAGAGGTCAAAATCAAAAAGATACTAGGGAAGAAAACATAATTTGTGGAAGAAGGAAAACCCTTTGTAAATAAATTAGCAGTAGAGTTGAACAAGCTTTTCAACTTCAGTTGAAAGCTAGAAAATTGTCATAATATTCACACACTAATTCCTCCCTCAGTTCTTCCTTGGAGTATTATATGTGTAAACAAAAATGTTACAGAGCCTGTAGTGAGCTGGTAACATTTATCAAATTAATAAATTACTTGTTATAAACTCTCAAGATGGAATTCCAGCATTAAGTCTATACTTGCCAAAATGACTGTGGTAGAATCTGGCTGAACTCAGATTAAAAACATTTTCTCCTTTCTGCCATTGTTTACTCTTGCCTGAAGGCCAGAGTCACAGGTAGGGTGGTTCAAGCAGGCAGCCATTCCCTACCCCCACCCCCAACATCCGCTTGGCTTCATGCCATGGACTGCTGATTCCCACTAGGTATTGATCTCAATCTGTTAAAAACCAACAGAGATCACTAGACTTGTGTAGGAGGAACAAGTCACATATCAGTAAAATTATCAGCAAACATTTATTTCATGCCTCTAGTTCAATTCAGTGAACACACCGAGGGTGTTAAGAATCAGTGTTGCTCCATCATACGGGAATTTAGTAGGATTACGTTTCTCTGCCTCTCTGAAGTTAGAAGTGGCCATATAATTGATTAAACCAATAAACTATAAGCAAAACAAGCAAAAATCAGCAGAGAGCATCTGCTGGAGATATCAGAGTTGGCCTGGGTTGAGGTAAGGGCTTCCTTTTCCAAATTTACAGTCTGAGTTTGGCTAAAGAACATTTTTCCATCAGTGAGCCAGCAGGTGTTGATCCAGCACTGTTGTTCCTATCTTATATATAAGCAAATAAGATAGTTTCAGGTACCAATAGAGCTAAGGAAACTACTTTTTAAGAGGAAGATCCAAAGCCCAGGTATTTTGTGAACTTTTTTGAGCCAGAGGATTAGCAGAGCTTAAGGAAATAAACCTAAGGAAAATAGCTGTCACGGAGCACTCAAAGGTTGTGGGTCGTGGGAGTAGAAGTCCCATGTTTCGGTGAATTGGCAGTGACTGGACTACAGCCCTTCAGGAGAGGTGCACAGAGGGCAAGGAGACCTTTCCTTGCAGAAGGAGGAGGTGGCAGCTGGGGTTGGCTCTTTCCTGAGGCCGTGGGAGGCTCCCTTCTTCCTGCTGCTCTTGCCAACCCTGGCACTAATGCAAACTAATGTTTTTCATGATTCTAAATCTCAGATTTGCAAAGTACAATGAAAGATATTACAGAGTAGTGGATGAAAGAAAGTATCAAGAGATCTAAGAAAATAAAAAATTAAACTGCTGCATTTCTTGTGCTACTTTCAAGAAGTTTTGTTGTTAAAATGTATTTAGTTGGGGGAGATTGCAACTAATTTGTGTCCTCTGGAAACCCAGTGCTTGGAGAAACAGCTTAACTTGTAAGGCATCTGGCTGGTGCCCATGGTCACAATCCATAGGATATCTAAGCCTGGCTTCCCTGAGACACAGCTTCTGGAGCTTAGGAGGGTTTCTTAGAACCAGAGGCACTTCCTCACAGATACCGGATTATTTTCTACACCTTCACAAAGCAGTGTAAAATATCTGCCTGGTTTCAGATCTGGAGTTGTTAAAGATGATCTTAAGGTGGAGTAAGATTTTAAAAACTGGATGTTTGAATCGTCAAATGGGAAGTAGAAAAAACAGAAGGTACTGGATCCTATCACCAGATCAGTCAGCGCAGCAGATTTGTGTTTTGAAAGATGTGCTGTATGCTATTTAAATGCAAAGGCTGGAGGCTCAAGAGAAGGAATAGAAAACTGAACTTCAGAATGTGTTGGCTTGGTGCCCATGGAGCAAGCTGTGTGGCTGTTATTAAAGTAACTAGAAATCAGGCAGAAAGGAAGAGAAGAGATAGTGGAGAAATAGCACAAATGAGAGGAAACTCTGAGGACTCTTTCTGGTAGTTCTGCCCTGTCTTACATCAGAGAGACTAAGTGGATCCTCAGCATTGCGTGGGAGTCCACAGTTATGACTGGTTAGACAAAGTTAAATGGTATGAGAGAAAAATGAGAATTTAGAATTTCAGATATATAATGTATACAGTTAATGAGTTTTAAAATATCATTTCTTGGATAGAAAACAATGCAGAGTATTTCGTCTAAACAGTCCTGTATAAACTTACTTTATGTTAATAGGATCTAGAGATGTGGCTGCTGCTTTCAGAGTGGGAACACTCCAAGTAGCTTTCCCTCTGAGCACATTTAGAACACATGGGAGTAGGGGAAGTCAGAAAGGCAGGGAGAGGACAGATGTTGGAGGGCCTGGACTGCCAGGTGAAAGTCGTGCCACGCTTTATCTGCAGGGATAGAGCACCACCAGAGGTTTCTGTTTTAAGAGAGGAAGTCATATAGTTAAAGCCATATTTGCTGAAGATGTTTCTTGGGGTAGTAGACAGGCTGGTCTGGAGATTGGAGCACCCAGAGATGGAGGGCTACTGAGGATACCTGTGCAGGGTCCCAGAGGGCCTGAGTCACTGAAGATGCTCATTCACTTTTGGTCCACCTCATCTCGTAGGAAATAAATAAAATAGAGAATGTAGACTCTGACTATGTCTGTACTAAAAGAGTAGCCTTTAGCTGGCAGGCCCAAAGGTGGCCAAGCCCATTTAACACTTGCAGTGACGTTTTGCCAGCTGCTACAACATTGTAAACTCAGAGAAGTTATGTTTGCTTACAAATTACGTGCAGCGTGCATTGATCAGAGTATTCAGAAAACTGTTGCAGTGCAATGAATTACTTGATATGGCCCTTCTAGCCATAGTCTTTGTGACACACACATAGTGATTGAGTGGGACTACTGAATATAAGGCATGTGGAACCCTAACGAAGAGATTGGTCAGTTTTGTCATCCCTCTAGGCTTAAAATGAGTCATCTCAGAGGCAGGTAGAGAGGATCACACCACCACCAATAAAGAAGAGCCGGGAGTAGAGTGCTTCTTTTGGACCCTGGATCCCTGTGCTGAGAAGCTTCTGGAACCAGGACACTGAGAGGGAGAGAGAGAGAGAGAGCTGTAACACTGAAGACAGTGAGAAGTGACAACAGAGAAACAGCAGCAAGGCAGTAGACCCACAGGAGATGGCAGGCTCACGAAGCGAGAAAGCTGAGTTCTTTCTGTCAGAAGGCTTGTTGGCAGAGTAGGGTGCCTCCGGGCACTTGGTGGAGCTAGGTTTGCTGACCCATGGAGCTAGAGCTGAATGCCTTCGGTCCCAGGCTTACTGGTGTAGTAGGGTACCTCTGGGCAGTTACTGGCAGAGCTAGAAGAGCTTTGTAACGCTTGCCTGAGCAGGGCAGAGGCTGAGGGCCAGAGAGAGGCATGCCTGTGAGCATGGCTGAGAAGCGGCTGCCTGATGAAGAACTGTATCCTGAGCATTTCTCAACCTGAATAGTAGCGTGTTACTTCTCTAATAAACCCCATAACTGTGAATATGGGCTGTGAGTTCTGTGTGACCATTGCAATGAATTATCAAACCCAGCAGAGAAGTAAAGAGTGCTGTGGGAGGGACAGTTGGTGTCAGAATTGGTAAAGATGGTAGAGAGAGGAGGCATGTCTGACCTCCATGTCATAGAAACTAGGCTTAAAAACTGTTGATCTTGATTCTCCTTCTGCCTTGTGAAGTTAGAGGTCAGATGCCACCTCCACGCCATTTTTACACCCCTCAACCTCTGAGATTGGTTCTTTTTAAGCCTGTTGAGATGGCAAAATTGACCAATCCCCTTGGTGGGCCACAGCACCTTATTTACATATCCCAGCCAATCCCAGCAAGAGTTTTACATACCTTATTTGCATAGTCCCATCCAGTCATTTTGTGGGAGTTAAAAGACCGTGGCCAGAAAAGCCATACAAACAGAAATCCATTCCCTTGCATCCCCCCACCGCTATAAACCCTACAGAGCAGCTCTGCTCTATAGAACTTTCTATGATGATGGAAATGTTCCATATAGGGTAAGACATTATGGTATGTATGGTAGCCAATATGGTAGCCAGTAGCCACATGTGTAGCACTTGAAGTGTGGCTAGTGTGACCAACAATATGAATTTTTAATTTCTTTTAATTTTAGTTAAATTTAACTATAAATAATCACATGTGACTAGTGGCTAATGTATTGGACAGTACAACATAGAACCTAGTGAACTGAGTGATCTGATAATTGGTTGTGCCGAGCATGCCAGAAAGGATACATTGAGTTCTTGTGCACAGGGTAGGAAGAGAAGGGAAAGACGTGAAATAAAAGAGGGGACTAGAGAATGAGAGTCCTTTGTAGGCTTGGATATATCTGTGCACATGTGTAGATATTTAGAGAGATGTAGCTATTTTCAAATTGTTTATGCCTTTTTGATCAATATTAAATCTCATCGTTACCATTTAAATACTATATCGTGAAAGACAATTAGAACGAGTATAGGCTCTGGAGAAGCCAGACTTAGGTCTTTATACTTTACTAGCTGTGTTACTGTAATATTGTTTTAAAAATAATATCTCCAATTCTTCATATTAAGGGAGAGTAAAAAAAAGAATTTGACACAGTGCAGTAGACATTGTTCCAATGTTTTTTGTTTTTTTTTCCAATTTAGTTCTTAAGTACTAACAATTTGAAAGTATTTAGGAAATCTTTCTTTGCTGTTGTTCCATAAGCATTATTCCTGAGCTTCCCAGACTTGTCCTTAAAAATCGTGGAAAATATTTAGTAAAATGTCTGACAAATTTAAATATTAATTTGGCTTTCAAGTTGACTGAATGTTCTAGCTTCCGTTCAGGAAGTAATCAAGATTTTTCTGTTTCCCTTGTGTGTCTTTGTTTTGCTGTCTGTAAGCTCTGCTACTCTCATCAAAACTCCCTCATTTTTGTAGTAAGTTTGTAAGTAGCTGTCTCTTGTGTTGAGATATATATCAGATTAAAGAGCAAGACTTTGCCTCATTGAGACACAGAAACAGCAGCAGAAAGTGGCAAGAAGTTAGCAAATATAAATAATGTGTATTCTGGTATCCTTCATCAGAGGACTTCTGTTGTTACAGCAGTCCAGAGCTATAGGAAAGTGTGTGTGTATTGTATGGCCGACTAGGAAAAAAACCTTTAAAAAAAATATGATTTTTCTTCCCCCTGTGAAACATTCCTCTCACCCTGTTTTATGCCAAACAGAAAACTTGTATAGTGAGTAAAGAAGTGAAATTACACAAGCAAAAAAATTCACATTCTGAATCAAGAACTGAAACACACAGAGCAAAAGATTATTACCATCAATATAGGTAGTGAGGGGAGGGGAACAAGACCAGGAAGACACTCTCTTCTATGAAAAACTGGGAGTATTTCTGCTTGGCTCCTGCTTACCACATGAGGTCCTGGATGAGAAAATGCTGATAAACTGTAAATGTAGTGCACGTGTTGGTAATTGCTGTTGTCCTATTCAAGGCACTGTTTTTTGTTTATTTCATTTCCATTATGCTTTGTTGAAGTTCCAAGGCCTTACCAGGAAGACTTTGGCAAGTCCTGTGCATTGAACTCCTGGCAAGAGAAATGTTTGCTCATTTGAAGTCTGTTTTATTTGCAGTCAAATCCTACTGGTGAAAGAGTGTATTTTCTTGGTTGTTACCCTTTTCTAATTACTTGATTAGGTTGGGTATGAAATCATGATCTTTCATAAAAGACACTACTTCCTTAATTTTATTATTGTCAAGATAATGTTTTTACATGAGATTTTAGAGAGCAAACATATTTTAGCATTTGTTTAAACATCATTCTAGTTTGCATAGTAAATAAATTGGAAAACATTCAATCATATTATCAGTGATTTTCTCTTAAAATGTGTTTTCCTTTGACAGTGCTTGGTTATATATTTACCTAAGTGCAGTCAGATAAATTGAGTGAATGTGTTCTGTATACTTGTTGAAAAAGTTCTTAGCTAAATTGTTTTTTTTAGCCTTCATTCATTTGTTCAGCATTTCTTTCAGAACTTCTAGATCTGGGCAACTCTTGGTAAGTTGCAAAGAACACATCTAGGAAGGGTCCATTTTTCTATATCAGGCAAAAGAGCTGTACCTGAATACAAAGCTGTCCATCAATACAAGAAACAGCTGCTGTTCCAGCATTGCTTTTTTGGCATCAAAAAACATTACTTTTTTGTAATACTTCAGACTGCTTGACCTTCAGCTGCTGAGAAGTAAAAAACTGTGGCACAACTCCCTTTTTCCTCCCAGCTTCCCCAGGTGGGTGCATACCTTCCTCAGAAGCCTTATGACCTGAATGTTCGAAATAGCAAAGATGGACTGACTGAACATTGCCCTGTCCTGTCAGCAGGGCCTCACCCTAACCTCACCCCCATTTATCCATCTACATGCTTTCTACTGTTAGCATTGGGAGCCTGATTGGGAGCCCTGAAGAGAAATTCTCATGGCTAGTGGTAATTCGGGTAGAGCCCCCTTCCCTGTCTGATTCAACCACAGCAGCTCTGCTTTTTTGTTTTTCCTATGCAGAAATCTTTAGATTAAAAACAGCTTTTTGTAGCTCCCCACAGACCTGATCTTTAAGCTACCATTTAGTTAATTTTCATGAGAAGAGTGTGATTTCTAAAGAGATGATTAAAAAAAAAAAAAGTTGCAGTAAAAGTCAATTCCGACTTATGGTGACCCCAAGTGTTACAGAGTAGAACTGCTCCATAGGGTTTCCTTGGCTGTAATCTTTACAGCAGGCAACCCTGGTTGGTGCAAATGGTTAAATACTCGACTACTAGCCGAAAGGTTGGTGGTTTGAACCCACCCAGAGGTGCTCTGGAAGACACTCCGGGCGATCTGCTTCATATGCTTCATATCTGATGAACAGTGTAAGGTTTGCTGAAAGAGGGGAAAACTAATACTGAAAATACATTTAGAAACCGTAGCACTGGCCCCAGTTTGTCTTTATGAAACCTCCTTATACAGTTTGCATCTGTGTGCTTTAAATGAAGTGGGAAAATTGAAGAACTTGAGAAATAAAGCCAAGTGATCTAAACTGAAAAGTGAGTCTGTGAGGAAACATGTAAGAGGTTGGATTGTACAGCGAAGTATGGTTTTGGGGCCACTTGCCTGTTTTCAAGCACTTGGCAGGTTATCATAAGAGAGATGCTAAGCAGTTGGTGTTCATCGCCATGGAGGACTGAGTGAAAATTATGAAGATTAAATCTAAAGAATTGGGAGAATTCCTCTGGATTATTTGGGAACGATGCTTCTATTTCCAAGACAGTCTTTAGGAATTATACTCCCAGAGGGACAGAGACTCTTTCTCTACCTCAGCACCTGGCACAGGCTGGCGCCTCATTGACAGTCACCAAACGTTTGCCAAAGGGATGCACAAATTGCCATCCGTGGAGAAGTGTGTGATATGCAGTGCCACCCAGGAATTAGAACTCTAATAAAAGCAAGTGATCTTAAAATTAAGGTGCCGTTAGACACAGATTCAAATTATGGAATTCATTTCTAAGAACTTTGCTCGATAATATGAAATTAATGTAACATATACTGTTCATTCGTAGCTCATCATTATAAAGATAAAGACAACCAAATGTAGAGCATTCTTTCATAACACTGCCTACTGAAGTGCTTTAACACTGTCTCTTTTTCTCTTGAAAGAGATAAAATAGTAAATTAGAAAAAGGAATTTCTTACCCAGATTATTTAAGAGAAAAATTGACCTGTTGCTTTTGTGTAGAGGTGTAAGTGTTTGTAAAATCTCATGAATAAATTTTACTCTTGACCACAATTCCGTCTGCACCTTTGGAGAATGTGAGCCATTGCTGTAGCTCTAGTTAGCAAATAGATTCAATCAGCATTTATCAAACTGTGTTCCTACAAAATTCATCACCTTTCACAAAAGCAGGTTATGGAGTCAAAGAGATTTGTGAAATATAACCTGCACCATTCAGCATGTTAAAGGCTCTGAGAAGCCCTAGAGGGTAGAAACCTAACAATGTTTAATGCAGTATTTTCCAGCAGAATAGCTGTTGCCAAATCATGGAAACACCGGATTAGATGCTCACCTTCGAATAGTTTTAATGCTAGCAGAAAGCAGCATTTCTTTATCATAACCATTGGAGGAAATACTTAAATGTATACCTAGAGTCCTTTGAAATGCAAAAGAAGTTATCTTGAGTTCCACAAATTGTGAAGAAGGCCAGGTGAAACTGGAAGCATAAAAGACTCTAGACATGTGAAGCTCAGGTGGGCACTGTGAGAACTTTAGCCTTAGAGGCCTCCTCTCACTATTGAGGAGAAAGAAGTTCCTGGGATCTGATAGAGCCAGTAACCCTGTCCACCTGGGAATTCACCTCATCTGCCCTTTTATTTTTGGACCAGAGTTTGGTGTGGCTCCTCTGAACAGCAGCCCACTCTGTGAGTGTGTGGCAGCTCCAAAATGAGAGATTCACAGAGAATACTAATGTGATGGCGAGAGCTATTGTCTCTCTTCCTTCTAAAGAAGAGTGCAAAAATAATGATAGAATCTCTTGAAAAGACATACCAAAAAAAACCAAACCTGAGTCAATTCCAATTCATAGCGATCCCTGTATACTTCCTAAAATTCGTTTTATATTCATATATCCATGAAAATTATTATTAAGTTTACAGCTAATTGGGTGGTTATTATATGGATAGCATACATATTAGCTAGGGTAGATCAACTACTGTAACAAACAGAAAAATGTATAATGGCTCAAATGTAATAGAAGTTTATTTCTTGCTTACATAAATAACACTGTGTGGGTGAATTTGCAGTAGGGATGACCTCATTCACACAATCATTCAGGGACCCAGACTGATGGACATTCTTCCATCATCAGCAGATAGTTCCAAGGTTGCCGTGGGGATCACCTCTACTGCAGACATCTGAAAGGGGAGAAGAACATGAAGGTACATGTGTAGGGGGTTTTTGTGGCTCGGGCTAGAAGTGGCATGCTTCACTTCCATTTACGTTTTAGTGTCTAGAATTCAGTCACATGGCTACACTCAACTGCAGGTGGGGTTGAAGAAGTGTGATCTAGCTGGATACCCAGGAAGAGACAGAGAGCATGGATCTTAGTGAGCAGCTGGGAGCTTCTGTCTGCCACAACATACTTGATGCTTCTAAGCCCTTGGCCACCAATTTAGAAGATTTATTTGTGCTCTCTTTTTGCTCCCTATTGGCTCATGGATGTTCTGCATAGTATGATAGTGTTTCTATCCATCCAGTTTATAGTGACCTTCATCAGCAAGCTTCCACACCCCACATGGCTGTTCTTCAGAGAATTTTCCACTTTCATTTATTCAACATTTTTGAGTACCTATTATAGGTCAGACTCTTGGAAATACTAGAGATACAGAGTGAACAAAGGTCCCTGCCCTTAGGGAGTTTATTCTCTTGGGTAAGAGAAAGGCAGTAAATTAGAAAATAAACAAAATACTTTGTGCCAAGTGCGGTATAGAGGGTGATGGAAAGGAAAGGAGGAACGCTGCTGTAGCTAACATGATCAGAGTAGGCTTCTCTGGGAGACTGGCATTTAAGCTGTGCCCTGAAGACCAACAGTGAGCCAGCCACTTGAGCTTAAGGAACAGCATTACAGGCAGAGGTGACAGCAAGTGCAGAGATCCTAAGGCAAAATTAGCTTGACATGTTTAAGAAACTCATAGTTAGGAAACCAGTGTGGGTGAAGAGTAGGAAGCAATAAAGGGCCATGTGAGGTAGAGCTGTAAAGATAGGCTGGGTCTTCCACACAAGGCCTTGCAGATTTGGAGAGGAGTTTTATCTGAGAGCAAGAATAAGCCATGAAAAGTTTCTGTTGTTTTATTTTTTTGTAGCAACTTTATTGAGATGTGATTCATATATCATGCAATTTGCCCATTAAGAGTGTACAATTCAGTAATTTTTACTGTATTTACAGAGTTGTGCAACCATTACCACAGTCAATTTTAGAACATTTTTATCACTCCGAAAAGATACCACATACACTTTAGTAGTCACCCATTTTCCCCAAAGCCCCCAGCCTTGGCAACCACCAATCTACTTTCTGTTTCTATAGATTTGCCTATTCTGGACATTTCATATAAGTGGAATCATACAGTATGGGATCTTTTCTGACTTGTTTCTCTCACTTAGCATGATGTTTTCCAGGTTCATCCATGTTGTAGCATGTGTCAATAGTTGGTTCCCTTTTATTGCTTAATATCATTCCATTATATGGTACATCTACCCCCTTTTATTAATCCACTCATCAGTTGATGGACCTTTGAGTTGTTTCTACCTTTTGACTATTGTGAATAATGCTGATATTAATATTCATGTGAAAGTTTTTGGAGACATGATTTCATTTCCCTTAGGTATATACCTAAGAGTAGAATTACTGGATTATATGATAACTCTGTTTTAACCTTTTTTAGGAACTGCTAGACTATTTTCCGAAGTGGCTGGACCATTTTACATTTCCATCCACAGTGTGTGAACATTCCAGATTCTCCACTTCCTCATTAACACTTGTTATTACTGCCTTATTTATTCCAGCCATTCTAGTGGGTATGAGGTGATATCTCATTGTGATTTGCATCTCTGATGGTTAATGATGTCCAACATCTTTTCACATACTTTTTGGCCATTTCTATATCTTCATTAACAAAATGTATATTTGGATCCTTTGCCCATTTTTAAAATTGGCTTATTTATCTTTTTATTATTGAATTGTAAGAGTTCTTTATATATTCTGGATACAAGCCCCTTATCAGATATTTAATTTGCAAATACTTTCTCCCATTCTTTGGATTGTCTTTCACTTTCTTAATGGTGCTCTTTGAAGCACAAAAGCTTTTAATGTTGCTGAAGTCCAACTTTACCTGTTTTTTTCTTTTTTTGCCTTTGCTTTTGGTGTTATATCGAATAAGTCATTGTATTATGCAAGATTATGAAAATTTATGCCTATGTTTTCTTCTGTTTTATAGTTTTAGCTCTTACATTTAAATCTTTGATCCGTCTTTAGTTAATTTTTGTATATGGAGTGAGGTAGGGGTCCAACTTCATTCTTTTGCATGTGGATATCCAGTATTCCCAGCATCCTTTGTTGAAGAGACTATTATGTCTCCTTTTAAATTGCCTTGAATGTATGAAAATATTTTAATATGGGAAGTTGCATAATCTGATTCACAGTTTAAAAGGACCAGTCTCTCTGAAGAATGGGCTGTAGAGAGGCAAAAAAGAAAGTAAAGAGATCAGTTGGGAAGTTATTATAATAATCCAATCTGCAGTCCAACCAGAATGTTCCTCAGAAGCAAGGATGGCGAGACTTCAGCTTGCTTACTTTGGACATGTCATCAGGAAAGACTAGTCATTAGAAAAAGGGTATCATGGTTGGTAAAATGGAGGGTCAGTGAAGGAGGAGGCCCTCAGTGAGATAGATTGACACAGTGGCCAAAATGATGGGCTCAAACATAGCAACAATCACGAAGAAAGTGTAAGACCAGGCAACATTTCGTTCAGTTACACATAAGCTTGCTATAAATGGAGCCAACTCCAATGGCAACTAACAACAACAGTAGAGTCCGGTGGTGGCCTAGACTAGTGGTGGTAAAGGAGATGGAACTATTTATAAAGATTCAAGATATACTTTGGAGGTAGAATTGACTTGACCGTTTTTTGTTTTGTTTTGGGGAAGTTTGTTACGTTTTCACTTGTCCATGTGACAGCTGTATTTTGTGCTTTTCTTGTTACATTTTCTTTCAGATAGTTTTGAGAATTTTTTCTGATGTGTTTGGCTGTCTTGCCTCTTTAAATTTTTTTAACTTTACTTCACTGTTCTTATTTCCTGTTTCTATGATAAACCTCAACTTTCCATTACTGGAATTACAAACTTATTTGTATCTGCACCCCTTGTTTCCTCCTCCAGTCTTCTCTTTTTTTTTCCCCCCTCTGGATTCTGTCAGTTCCCAACGTCTCTGGGGTTTTCCTTTACCAATTATTTCCTCTTTTTCCTCTGTCTTTAATCTCTCCCCTTCTACTAGCATTGTCCCATTAGATATAAAGTTTCTTAGGTGTATTCCATTTTTTTCTAATTGATGTGAAATTGACAAAAAATTCAATTAACCATTATAAAGTGGACAGTTCAGTGGTATTTGGCATAACCACAAGGTTGTGCAACAACCAGCTCTCTCTAGTTTCAAAACATTTTATCACCCCATAAAAATACCTGTACCCATTAAGTAATCATAACCCATTTCCCCCTACTACCATCCCCTGGAAGCCTCTAATTTGCTTTCTGACTTTGTGGGATTGCCTGTTCTGCATATATCATATAAAAGGTATCATGTGATATGTGATCTTTTGTGGCTGGCTTATTTCACTTAGCATAATGTTTTCAGGATTCATCCAAAGTTGTAGCATGTATCAGTACTTCATTCCTTTTTTGTCTGAGTGATATTCTATTGTATATATATGTTGTTGTTGTTGTTAGGTGCTGCGGAGTTGGTTCCAACTCATAGCAACCCTAGGTACAACAGAACAAAACACTGCCTAGTCCTCCACAATTCTCACAATTGTTCCTATGCTTGAGCTCAACATTGGAGCCACTGTGTTGTTCCATCTCATTGAGGTTCTTCCTCTCTTTCGCTGACCCTCTACTTTACCAAGCATGATATCCTTCTCCAGGGACTGGTCCCACCTGATAACATGTCCAAAGTACATGAGATGGAGTCTCACCATCCTTGCTTCAAGGAGCATTGTGTCTGTACTTCTTCCAAGATAGATTTGTTCATTCTTATGGCAGTCCATGGTATATTCAATATTCTTCACCAACACCATTATTCAGAGTCATCAGTTCTTTTCCTTGGTCTTCCTTATTCATTGTCCAGCTTTCACATGCATATGAGGCGATTGAAAATACCATGGCTTGGGTCAGGCACACCTTAGTCCTTAAAGTGACATCTTTGCTTTTTAACACTTCAAAGAGGTCTCTTGCAACAGATTTCCCCAGTGCAATACGTCATTTGATTTCTTAACTGCTGCTTCCATGGGTATTGATTGTGGATCCAAGTAAAATTAAATTCTTGGCAACTGCAGTATTTTCTCCATTTATCATGATGTTGCTTATTGGTCCAGTTGTGAGAATTTTTGTTTTCTTTATGTTGATGTGTAATCCATACTGAAGGCTGTAGTCTGTGATCTTCATCAGTAAGTGCTTCAAGTCCTGTTTGCTTTCTGTAAGCAAAGTTGTGTCATCTGCGTATCATAGATTGTTAATAAGTCTTCCTCCGATCCTCATGCTGATTATTCTTCAGGTAGTCCAGCTTCTCAGACTATTTGCTCAGCATACATATTGAATAAGTATGATGAAAGGATACAGTCCTGACACACATTTTTCTTGACTTTAAACCACACAGTATCTCCTTGTTCTGTTTGAATGACTGCCTCTTGTTCAATGTACAGATTCCACATGAGCACAATTAAGTGTTCTAAAGTTCCCACTCATCACAGTGTTATACATAATTTGTTATGATCCGCACAGTCAAATGCCTTTGCGTAGTCAATAAAACACAGTTAAACATCTTTCTTGTATTCTCTGCTTTTAGCCAAGATCCACCTGGCATAAGCAATGATATCCCTGGTTCCACATCCTCTTCTGAATCCGGCTTGAATTTCTGGCAGTTCTCTGTCTATCTACTGCTGCAACTGCTTTGGAATTATCTTACGCAAAATTTTACTTGTGTGTGATATTAACGACATTGTTTGATAATTTCCGCATTCTGTTGGATCACCTTTATTTGGAATGGGCACAAATATGGATCCCTTTCAGTTGGTTGGCTAGGTAGTCATCTTCCAGATTCTTTGGCATAGATGAGTGAGCGCTTCTAGTGCGGCATCCGTTTGTTGAAACATCTCAATTGGTATTCCGTCAATTCCTGGAGCCTTGCTTTTCACTAGTGCCTTCGGTGCAGCTTGGACTTCTTCCTTCGGTACCATTAGTTCTTGATCATATGCTACCTCCTGAAATGGTTCAACATCAAACGATTCTTTCTGGTGCAGTGACTCTATTCCTTTTGTCTTCTTTTGATGATTCCCCCATTGTTCAATATTTTGCCCATAGAATCCTTCAAAATTTCAACTCAAGGCTTGAATTTTTTCCTTAGTTCTTATATCTTGAGAAGTGTTGAGTATGTTCTTCCCTTTTGGTTTTCTAACTTCAGGTCTTCGCACATTTCGTTATAATACTTTACTTTGTCTTCTGGAGCCACCCTTTGAAATCTTCTGTTCAGCTTTTTTACTTCCATCATTTCTTCCATTTGCTTGAGCGTTCAAGGGCAAGTTTCAGAGTCTCTTCTGACATCCATTTTGGTCTTTTCTTTCTTCTTATCTTTTTAATGACCTTTTCACTTTCTTGATGTATGGTGTCCTTGATGTCATTCCACAGCTCGTCTGGTCTTCGTTCATTAACGTTCAATGCATCAAATCTGTTCTTAAGATAGTCTTTAAATTCAGGTGGGATATACTCAAGGTCATATTTTGGCTCTCTTGCACTTGTTTTAAAGGAGCAATTGATGGTCTGTTCTGCACTTGGCTCGTGGCCTTGTTCTGACTGATGATATCGAGCTTCTCCATCGTCTCTTTCCACAGATGTAGTCAGTTTGATTCCTGTGTATTCCATCCGGTGAGGTCCATGCGTATAGTTTGCCGTTTATGTTGTTGAAAAAGGTATTTGCAATGAATAAGTTGTTGGTCTTGCAAAATTCTGTCATGCGATCTATGGCATCATTTCTGTCACCAAGGCCGTATTTTCCAACCACCGATCCTTCTTCTTAGCTTCCAACTTTTGCATTCCAATCAACAGTGATTATCAATGCATCTTGATTGCATGTTTGATCAATTTCAGACTCCAGAAGTTGGTAAAAATTTTCAATTTCTTCATCTTTGGCATTAGTGGCTGGTGTGTAAATATTTCACTAGTAGACTACTAGGTCCTTCTTCCTAGTCTGTCTTAGTTTGGAAGTTCCACTGAAACCTGTCCAAGATGGCTGACTATGCTGGTATTAGAAATACCAGTGGCATAGTTTCCAGCATCACAGCAACATGAAGCCACCACAGTACAACAAACTCGGACAGATAAGTGGTGGATTGTATGTATATATCACAATTTATTTAACCATTCATCTGTTGATAGCATTTAGGTCTTTTGCACCTTTTGACTATTATGAATAATGCTGCTATAAACAATTCATGTACAAGTTTCTGTGTGGATATATTCATTTCATATATATGTTAAGTCTGGAATTGCTAGGTCTTATGCTAATTCTGTTTGACTTTTTGAGGAACCACAAACTTTTTTTCAACAAGAACTGAACCGTTTTACATCCCCATCAGCAATGTACAGGGGTTCCTATTTCTCCACCTCCTTGCCAACACTTGTTACTTTTCTTTTTTAAATTAAAGCCATTTTAGTGGGTGTGAAATGGTATCTCATTGTGGTTTTGATTTGTACTTCCCTGTTCCACCATTCTAAGCCCTGGCAACTCCTGATCTGATTTATATTCCTGTAGTTTTGCCTTTCCCAGAATTTCAAAGAAGTGGAGACATACAGTATATAGTATTTTGTGATTGGCTTCTTTCATTTAAATAATGCTGTTGAGATTCATCCATATTATACATCTCAGTAATTTGTGCTTTTTATTGAGAAGTAGTATTACATTGTATAGATATATCACATTTTGTTTATCCATTGTTCTTTACACTTTGGGGCTATTATAAAGCTTCTGTGAATATTAATATACAGTTCTTTGTGTGGACATATGTTTTTATTTCTCCTGAATAAAAACTTAGGAGTAAAATTTCTGGGTCATGTAAGTGCATGAAATAAGTGTATGTTTAACTTCATAAGAAACTGCCAAGCTGTTTCCGAAAGTAGCTGTACCATTTTGCAGGTCCCACCAATGTATGAGAGTTCTAGTTGCTCCACATTATCACCAACCTTTGGTAAGATTAGTCTTTAATTTTAGACATTCTAGTAGGTATGTAGTGGCATCCTTTTTTTTTTTTTTTTTAATTTACATTTCCCTAGTAACTACTGATGTCTTCTTGTACTTATTTGCCATCCTTGTATATTCTTTTATGAAGGGTCTTTTCAGATATTTTCCCTGCTTTTTATTAATTGAGTTGTTTCTTTTTTTATTGGGTTCTGAGAGTTCTTTATGTGTTCTGGATACATGTTCTTTCTTAGATGAATGTTTTATAAACATTTTCTCCTAGTCTGGAGCTTGTCTTTTTATTTTCTTAGTAATGTCTTTCCCAAAAAGCAGATGGTTTAAATGTTTATACAGTTCAATTTATTGTTTTCTTTGTTTCATGACATTTACTTAATAATCCAAGGTCACAAAGATTTTTCTGCTGTGTGCGAAATACAGAAATACAAATGTGAACACGATATACAAGATACCTTTTTTTTTTCTCCTGTGTTTTCTTCTTGGTTTTGTTTTTTAATTTTAGCTCTTATAGTTAGGCCTATGATCCATTCAGGCTATTATTTTGTAAACAAGGGTCAAGGTTCTTTGT
Source organism: Dugong dugon (assembly GCA_030035585.1). NCBI lineage: Eukaryota > Metazoa > Chordata > Mammalia > Sirenia > Dugongidae > Dugong > Dugong dugon. The sequence continues at coordinate 16,385,046 of CM057481.1, read as the reverse complement.
ATGTGTGTGTGTGTGTGTGTGTGGAATTATTTAGTACCATTTGTTGAAACTACTATGTTTCTTCATTGAATTGTCTTGATACCATTGTTAAATACCAGTTGACCATATATGTGTGAGTTGTCCCATTTTTTAACAAAGACTCCCCACCCTCACATATCCATTTAGCTGGAAACACATCACTTACACCTCTTCACAGCCATTCTTTAAAGAGTGGTCTAGACTCGCTGTTTCTGCTTCTTCACTTCTTACTTACTCCTCACATAGGCCTCTTTCTCTACCATCCACTACAACAGTTTTTGCGAGAATCATTAATGGTCTCTCTTCTGACATTCAGTGGACACTGTTTCATCCTTGTCTCATGTGATACTCAGTGACCTTGGACCTTGTTGATATCACCATCTTCTTTCAGACACTCACTTCACTAGAGTAATGCAGTATCCCATCATCCTCATTTTTCTTCTTTCTGTTCGTCCCTGTGCACTTTGCTAACTCTTCTCCTGTACATTTTTTTTTTATTGTACTTTAGATGAAGGTTTACAGAACAAATAGTTTCTCATTAAACAGTTAGTACACATATTGTTTTATGACCTTGGTTAACAACCCCACGACATGTCAGCACTCCCCTTCTCGACCTTGGTTTCCCTATTACCAGGTTTCCTGTCCCCTCCTGCCTTCTAGTCCTTGTCCCTGGGCTGTTGTGCCCTGTTAGTCTCATTTTGTTTTATGGGGCTGTCTAATCTTTGGATGAAGGGTGAACCTCATGAGTGACTTCATTATTGAGCTAAAAGGGTATCAGGGGGCCATACTCTCAGGGTTTCTCCAGTCTCTGTCAGGCTGGTAAGTCTGGTCTTTTTTTTTTTTTTGTGAGTTAGAATTTTGTTCTACATTTTTTTCCGGCTGTGTCTGAGACCCTCTACTGTGATCCCTGTCAGAGCAGTCAGTGGTGGTAGCCAGGCACCATCTAGTTGTACTGGACTCAGTCTGCTGGAGGCCATGGTAGTTGTGGTCCATTAGTCCTTTGGACTAATCTTTCCCTTGTGTCTTTGGTTTTCTTCATTCTCCCGTACTCCAGACAGAGTGGGACCAGTGGAGTATCTTAGATGGCTGCTCACAGGCTTTTAAGACCCCAGACACTACTCACCAAGGTAGAATGTAGAACATTTTCTTTATAAACTATGTTATGCCAGTTGAGCTAGATGTTCACCAAGACCATGGTTCCCACAGCCCTCGGCCCAGCAATTTGTTCCCTCAGAGAGTTTGGATGTGTCTATGGAGCTTCCATGACCTTGCCTCATACAAGTTGTGCTGGCTTCCACAGTGTTGTGTACTGTCTTACCCTTCACCAAAGTTAACCACTGATCTATTGTTTATTTAGTATTCCCTTCATCCCTCATAACCATCAAAGGTTATTTCTTTTTGTGTGTAAACCTTTACATAAGTTTTTACAGTAGTGGACTCATATAATATTTGTCCTTTTGTGGTTGACTTACTTCACTCAGCATAATGTCCCCCAGTTTCATCCATGTTATGAGATGCTTCACAGATTCATCATTGTTCTTTATTATTCCTTTGTATTCCATTGTGTGTATGTACCATAATTTGTTTATCCATTCATCTGTTGATGGGCACCTAGGTTGTTTCCATCGTTTTGGTATTGTGAATAATGCTGCAATGAACACAGGTGTGCATATGTCTATTGGTGTGATGGCTCTTATTTCTCTAGAGTATATTCCTAGCAGTGGAATTGGTGGATCCTATGGTATTTCTATTTCTAGCTTTCTGAGGAAGTGCCATATCATTTTCCAAAATGGTTGTATCATTTTGCATTCCTACCAGAAGTACGTAAGAGTTCCGATCTTCCCGCAGCCTCTCCAACATTTGTTATTTCCAGTGTTTTTGATTTGTGCCAGTAATGCCGGGGTGAGATGGTATCTCATTGTGATTTTGATTTGCATTTCTCTAATGGCTAGTGATCACGAGCATTTCCTCATGTGTCTGTTGACTGCTTGAATGTCTTCTTTGGTGAAGTGTCTGTTCATTTCCTTTGCCCATTTTTTAATTGGATTATTTGTCTTTTTGTTGTAGAGGCATTGGATTTTCTTGTAGATTATAGAGATTAGATGTTTGTCTGAGTTGTAATGTCCAAAAATTTTCTTGTAGTCTGTAGGTTCTCTTTTTACTTTTTTGGTGAAGTCTTTTGATGAGCTTAAGTGTTTAATTTTTGGAAGATCGCAGTTATCTAGCTTATCTTCTGGAGTTTGTGTGTTGTTGGTTATGCTTTGTATCCTGCTGATGCCATGTATTAGGACCTCTAGCGTAGATCCTATTTTTTCTTCTGTGAACTTTATAGTTTTTAGCTTTATATTTAGGTCTTTGATGCATTTTGAATTAGTTTTTCTATATGGTGTGAGGTATGGGTCCTGTTTCTTTTTTTTTGCAGACGGACATCCAGTTTTGCCAGCACAATTTGTTAAAAAGAGTGTGTGTTCCCCATTTTAAGGACTTTGGGCCCTTGTCAAAGATCAGGTGACCGTAGGTAGATGGATTTACATCTGGGTTCTCAGTTCTGTTCCATTGGTCAATGTATCTGTCGTACCAGTACCAGGCTGTTTTGACTACTGTAGCTGTATAGTAGGTTCTGAGGTCAGGTAGTGTGAGTCCTCCTACTTTATTCTTCTTCTTCAATAGTGCTTTACTTATCTGGGGCTTCTTCCCTTCCCATACAATGATTAGTTTTTTCATCTCTTTAAAGAATGTTGTTGGTATTTGGATTGGGATTGCATTGTATTTGTAAATTGCTGTGGGTAGAATTGTTATTTTCACAATGTTGAGTGTACTTATCCATGAGCATGGTATGTTTTTCCATGTATGTAGATCTCTTGGTTTCTTGCGGTAGTGTTTTGTAATTTTCTTTGTATAAGTCTTTTACATCCCTAGTTAGATTTAGTCCTAAGTGTTTTAGTTTTTTGGGGGCTATTATAAACGGTATTGTTTTCCTGATTTCCTTTTCGTCATTCTCTTTATTGGTGTATAGGAAGCCAACTGATTTTTGTATGTTTGTCTTGTATCCTGCTACTCTGCTGGTATGTTTATCTTGTATCCTGTTACTCTGCTGAATCTATTAGTTCCAGTAGGTTTTTTTGTGGAGTCTTCTGGGTTTTCTATGTATAGTATCATATCATCCACAAATAGGGACAGCTTAACTTCTTCATTACCAACTTGGATGCCTTTTATTTCTTTTTCTTGCCTTAGTGCTCTAGCTACGACTTCCAGCACAGTGTTAAATAGGAGTGGTGATAAAGGACATCCTTATCTTGTTCCTTTTCTCAAGGGGAATGTTTTCAGCCTCTCTCCATTAAGATGATGTTGGCCCTTGGTTTTGCATAGATGCCCTTTATTATGTTGAGAAGTTTCCCTTCTATACCTATTTTATTGAGAGTTTTTATCAGGAATGGGTGTTGGACTTTGTCAAATGCCTTTTCTGCATCGACTGAGATGATCATGTGATTCTTTTCCTTCCTTTTATTTATATGGTGGATTACATTGATTGATTTTTCTGATGTTGAACCATCCTTGCATACCTGGTATGAATCCTGCTTGGTTGTGGTGTATTATTTTTTTGATATGATGCTGAATTATTTTGGCTAGCATTTTATTGAGAATTTTTGCATCTATATTCATGAGAGATATTGGTCTGTAATTTTCTTTTTTTGTGGTGTCTTTGCCTGGTTTTGATATCAGGGTCATGCTGGCTTTGTAGAATGAGTTTGGAAGTGTCACTTCATTTTCTCTGTTCTGAAATAGTTTGAGTAGTACTGGTATAAGCTCTTCTCTGAATGTTTTGTAGAATTCTCCAGTGAAGCCATCTGGGCCGGGGCTTTTTTGGTTGGGAGATTTTTTTTTTTTTTTATTACCTTTTCAATCTCTTCTCCTGTTATGGGTCTGTTCAGATTTTCAACATCACTTTATGTTAGTTTGGGTAGATACTGTGTTTCTAGAAATTTATCCATGTCCTCTAGGTTTTCAAATTTGTTAGAGTATAATTTTTCACAATACTTTGTTATGATTCTTTTTATTTCAGTTGGGTCTGTTGTAATGTCCCCCATTTCATTTCTTATTTGGGTTATTTGCGTCCTCTCCTGTTTTTCTTTTGTCAGTTTGGCCAGTGGTTTGTGGATTTTTTTGATCCTTTCAAAGAAGCAACTTTTGGTTTTGTTGATTCTTTCTATGGTTTTTCTATTCTCTATTTCATTTATTTTTGCTCTGATCTTTATTATTTCCTTTCTTCTGGTGGCTGTGGGCTTTTTCTTTACTGTTCTTTTTCTATTTGTTCGAGTTGTGTAGTTAATGTTTTGATTTTGTCCCTTCTTTCCTGATGTGTGCATCTATTGCTATAAATTGACCTCTGAGGACTACCTTTACTGTGTCCCAAAGGTTTTGGTTTGATCTGTTTTAATTCTCCTTTGATTCTAGGAATTTTTTGATTCCATTTCTGATTTCTTCTATTACCCAGTGGTTTGTAAGCAGGATGTTATTCAGTTTCCATGTAATTGATATTTTTCCTTTGCCCTTCCTGTTGCTAATTTCTACCTTGATGGCGCTGTGGTCAGAGAAGATACTTTGTATTATGTCAGTGTTTTGGATTTTGTTGAGGGTTGCTCTCTGGCCTAAGATGTGGTCTATTCTGGAGAACATTCCATGTGCGTTAGAAAAGAATGTGTACTTTGCAGCTCTTGGGTAGAGTGTTCTATAGATGTCTGTGAGGTCAAGTTGGCTCATTGTGCCCTTTAGGTCTTCTGTATCTTTCCTGAGTTTCTTTCTAGATGTTCTGTCCTTTACCGAGAGTGGTGTATTGAAATCTGCTGCTATTATTGTGGAACCGTCAATTTCTCTTTTCAGGGCTGTTAGAGTTTATGTATTCTGGAGCCCTGTCATTGGGTGCACAGATGTTTATTATGGTTATATCTTCATGATGGATCATCCTTTAATCACTATATAGTGTCCTTCTTTGTCTTTTATGGTGGATTTTGTTTTGAAGTCTATTTTATCTGAGATTAGTATTGCCCCTCCCGCATTTTTTTTTTTGTGTGTGTGTGTGGTAACTGTTTGCTTGATACATTTTTTTCCATCCTTTGAGTTTAATAAATTTACATCTTTGTTTCTATGGTGTGTCTCTTGTAGACAGCATATTGATGGATCCTGTTTTTTTAATCCATTCTGTCACTCTCCATCTCTTTATTGGTGCATTTAGGCCATTTACAGTCACTGTAATTATTGACAGGTGTGACTTTATTGCTGTCATTTTGTAGTTTGTTTTTTTTTTTTTTTTTGGTGGTGCTGACGTTTTCTTTGTTCCTCTTACTCTGCTGTGCTGAGTTGCTTTTGTTTGTGGATTTTTTTTTCATTTCTTTTGTTTTTGTAGATTTTGTTTTTACTGAGACTTTTTATTCCTTATTTTGATGAGTAGGTTTGTTAACTTTCTTTTTGGTTACCTTGAAATTTACCCTTATCTTTTCAGGTTTGAACCGGTCTATTATTAGTTGGTATCGCCTTGTCTTCCTCTCCATTAGAAGGTTCTCTACCTACACCGTCTATTCCTTCTTTTATTGTTCTGATGTTGTTGTCATTTACAAATTAACCTCTCTGGTTCTTTGTTGTAATTCTTTTGGTTTTGGCTAGTCCTTGAGAGTTCATTTCCTAGCTGGTACAATCTTGTGTCCTAGATTAAGCCGGTGGTCTGATGTTGTTTGTTCTCAGACAGAAGGACTCCTTTTAATAATTCTTGTGAGTTTGGTTTGGTTTTTACCTGTTCCCTTAATTTCTGTTTATCTGGAAATGTCCTAATTTCACCATCATATTTGAATGAGAGTTTTGCAGGGTATATTATTCTTGGCTGGCAATTTTTTTCTTTCAAGGTTTTATATATGTCATCCTATTGCCTTCTTGCCTGCATTGTTCCAAGGTTAGTCTTATTGTTTCCTCTGTGTGTGACTTTTCATTTTTCTTGAGCCGCTCTCAGGGTTCTTTCTTTGTCTTTGGTTTTAGTGAGTGTGATTATGATATGCCTTGGTGATTTTTTTTTCGGGTGTATCTTATATGGGTTCTGTTGGGCTTCTTTGATGGTCAGCTTTTCATCTTTCAGTGATCCTCTCTGTGTCTTCTGTTAGTTCCCCCTGTTCTGGAACTCTGATCACTCACAGATTTTTGCTTTTGATTGTATCCCACATAATTCTCAGGGTTTCTTCATTTTTCCTTGTTCTTTTTTCTGAATTTTCCTCAAACCAAATTGTATCCAAGTGTTTGTCAATAGTGCTGATCCTATCTTCCATCGTTTCAAACCTGCTCCTCAGTCCTTCTTTGACACTGTCCATTTTTGAAATCTTGTTGTTTATCTTTTGGATTTCTAATTGTTGTTTTTGTATGACTTCTAGTTGTGAATTTTGTTTTGGCATTTAGTTCCTGTATTATTTTCCGCAATTCTTCCTTTTTTTCTTTTCCTGTGTTTTCCATTAATTTGTCTGCCTTTTCCATGAATTTGTCTAGTTTTTCCTCATTTTTGTCTGCTTTTTGCTTCAACTCTTGGATAGCTCTGAATAGTAGAGATTTGAATTCCCTGCCAGGTAGTTCTAGCGCCTTTTCTTCTACTGGAAAGTCATCGGGTGTTTTATTTTGGACACCTACTGGCACCATCCTGTTTTTTAATACGTTTTGATATTGTCTGCTGTCATCGGGACATTCAGTAGTTATTTTCCTCATTTATTGACTGTAGATTTGTCTGTTTCATCTTTCTTTTTTGTTTTATTTTGTTATGTCTGAGCAGGTGGGCTGTGCATTGTTTATGGTTTGCTCATCTGTGGGCATGATACTTTTCGCCTCCTTTTCAAATGGGCAGGGTTAGATGCTCAGGTATGGTGCAGCAGTGCAGGTCCAGCTGAAGGGGAGTTGCTGGGATGGAATGTTTGTGGCACGTATTAGGGCCGACAGGGTGGGCTGGGAATCAGTGCAGGGCAGGTTCTGGTGTACCATGCCTGTGCTGCTTGGGGGTGTGATGTTCAGCACATGGTGCAGGCAGGCAGGAAGAAGCGGGGAGATTGTGACGTGTGGAGCTAAGATGGGTATGGGAAAGAGGAGAGAGAAACAGGAGGCAAAAACAAACAAAGAAAAAAAGAGTGCTAAGGGAGCTTGCCATTGGACTGGAGAGATGAGAGACTGAGAAATGGAGAAAAACAAAAAGGAAGAAGAAAAAAAAAGGGTAAAAGAAAAATAAATACAGATTAGAAGAAAAAGCAAAGCAAAGCCTCCTAGGATCCTACTGGCATGGCTGTGAAGACTGGGGAAGTGGTACATAGGCCACAAAACTAGAAGATGTAGAGGTGTCACGCAGCACCAAGTATTCAGGAGACAGGAAGAGAAGGTAAGTGTAGAGAGACAAGAAACTGAGAAATGAAGAGAAACAAAAAGAGAGAAAAGAAAACAATACAAAGCAAAAAAGAAAAAGGAGATACCCCCAGGGATCCCACTGAGCGTCTGCGCAGACTTAGGATATAGCTTCCAATCCGCGCAGTACAGCCCAGCTAGAAGAGGCTCCTGAGCTGAGAAGAGAAAAAGAAAACAAACAAATAAACAAATCAAAACAGAACAAATCGAAACAAACAAACAAACAATCCCCAAGGATCCCATGAGCATGGTGCCGTGGGCCAGGAAGCAGTTCCACTGTCCAGTGGGTTTTTGCAGCCTTTCAAGAAGAAGCAAATATGGCACTTGGAGCCAAGTATTTGAGAGAAAGGAGGGGGAGGTGGTGAGAGGTGTGGAAGAAACCAAAAGAAGCAGAAAAAAGCAGCACTAGCAACAGAAAAATGGCACTCAGGGAGCTGGCCAGTGTGGGTGGGTGGAATCCAAGCAGCACAGGGCTGAAGCTGGTGCCTTCTGGCCAAGAGATTGTGGCCACAGGAAGCAGAGGAGGCCAAATGGGGGTGAAGAAATGTGGGGGGTGGGAAAGCGTATATCACTGGTTATTGGTTGTTCTGTCTCCTGCTGGGAGCTCTGTGAAGCTGCTTTCTCGTACTTCCTGTTCTCCGATCTCCGACAGGAGTCCAAGATGGCGAATTCATGCTGTGTTAGCTGATAGGGGACCTCTGCACATATCTCTCCCTTGCTCTCTGTTCTCTGTCAGTTTCTTATTCCATTCGGTGCTTGACTGAGTTCTTTATCTCTTCATTTGATGCTTAGGGTTTCAGGATTGACAGTTGTCTCTGTTTGACTTATTTGTTCTGGTCTTTGCTGTGGAGCGACAGTGTGGTGCTTCTGTCTATAGCATCATGTTGCCTGGAAGTGAGTGCACATTTCTTAAATATTGATGCCCCCCAGGATTTTGACCAAAGTTCTTTTTTGTTCTCATTTCTGTGGACATTTCCTCCTTATTCCCATCCACTTTCCTGGCTGAAGAATCTCATGTTTATAAACCAAAAGCCTGTTGCCATCGAATGTGCCATCTGACTCATAGTGACCCTATAGGACAGAGTAAAACTGCTCCATAAGGTTTCCAAGGAGAGGCTGGTAGATTCAAACTGCTGAGCTTTTTGTTAGCAGCCATAGCTCTTAACTACTACACCACTAGGGGTCCCTTAAATTTATATCTGACCCAGATCTTTTCTGAGTTTTATTTCTGCATATCTAGCTGCCTACCAGGACTATAAGCTTTTGAAAACAAGTACTTTATATATCTTGTTCACATTTTATTCTCATGTTTAGCACACAGTTAGAACTCAATAAATATTTCTTGAATGACTGGAATGCATGAACAAACTAATCAACCTGTGTAGTTGCTATTGTAACATATCTTATAATCTAATACAATATTCTGATATTCAGCCCTTTTACAAATACCACATTGTATCTTGTGAGTACTGGATTGAGGGCACAGGAGAAGTAAGTTACTTTTAAATCACATGCTTTGCTTTTTCCATGGCTCATTTTTCCTATTACAATTGGTAGAGAATGTTGACATGAAAAAATGGGAGTAAGATCCTGGGCAGGGGCAGGAAGGATATGAGAGAGCAAGGAGACATTTCTCCAAACATTGCATTCTCCAAATGCTGCAAACACTGTTTCTCAGGTTTTTGTTTAGTTTTGTTTGTTTGTTTAGTCCATTAATTTCCTTCAAGAATTACTTATATTATTTGAGAAATAAAATATTCTAACTGGTCTGTTAAATTCTGAATGCTGTTTTAGCTATAATGCATTATTTCTCTTTGATTTTTCTCCTAAATGTTTGTAACATTTTTCTTCTTAGCCCTAAAGTAGTTCTTGAGAGGCATATGATAGGAAGATGTAAATTATGTAATGTAAGTTCTTTTGGATCTAGTATCACGAATATTTTTATGATCATCTGAGTGTTCTCATCAAAGAATATATATGCTTGTTATGGGTTTAGCATCATGTCACTTTAAGGGTATTTGGGAGAAGTATAAGACAAAGTCCTCACTGCTGCCCAGGAGCACACACTTTACTGGGATATAGGGCACACACAGGCAGTAAGTAAGCACCAGCACCTATTGGGCAGTTTGTAGTGTCTGTCTTACCTGGCAAGAAAGATAAGGTATCTTGCCACTAGACATGTGCTTTTGGTCTTGCCTGTCACTGCGAGCAGTTCTGTAAGTGTTTGGGGTTTCTCTATATTTGCCCTTTTTATTTGTTCTTGAGCGTGTGGTTCTTTACATTTCTCTGTCTCTCTCTCTCTTACATTTCAGTGAGCGGTTTCTGGTGAGACTGAACAAGAATGGTGGGCCAAGGAACCCAGAGAAGATAGAACGAATGTGTGCCCTTTTTACAGTATGTGCAAATTCTCTTTCCCTTCTCCACTGTTGACTCTAAGCAGGGGCCTGCTATGTGGATTTTGTCACCTGGGAAATGAGTATTTATTCTTATTTCTCCACATGCTGGGGAGAATAGGACTTGATTTATGTTTCTATCAGGTTTTAATGAAATATTTAAAGAAAACTGAAATCAGCTACAGGTTTTAATTAAATTTTTTTATTGCCTTTTACTGGTATAGATTTTATAAGCTATTTCATATAGTAGACACTTAAAATATAACAAGTCTCTCTTAACTATTCTTATCCAAGGCCACTGGGAATTTCTTTGATGTGTAAATACAGTTTCTCTTAAAAGCATCTACCAAATTTATAACTTTGCAGCTTGTTAGTGAGTGCAGTAAAGAGGGACAAGCTAAACAGTCCTTCTCTTCCAAATACAAATGGAGGGTCTTTGCCTCCTGCTTTCTGTAGTACTTTAGTTTTTTCATATGTGGCTACTCATGGTCTCTGCCATCACAGACCCATCAGCTCAGAGAAGGCTTAGTATTCTGCTTATTGGAAAGTGCTAAACCTCACAATAACCATTTTGCTGTGTGTGTTCTTAAAGTTGATTCATATGTATTATTTTTTTTACTCAATTAGATAATTACCTGCCTAACTTCATTTATTTGAATTAATTTATGTGTTGAAGAAGAAAACAAGAATACATCACAATTTTAAACCAGTTTTGACTCTCATGAGTTCTTTAATCTGCTTCAGCGATACAGAGATATATCAGAACCTGTTCACTGCAGGGAGCTGTGATGGTCACACAGTGCCGCTGCCCTTAAGTGGCACATGATTGATGGTTGCTAGTCAGATATCTTGAAGCTTACAGTGAGCCTCTTAAACACAAATGGAATTTATCTGGGGATCTAATATGGGACCTTATCTGAAAGATAAAACTGCATTTGTCCCCTGACTTTTCAGTTCTTTTACTACAACTTTTCCTTTCAAAATGTCAGATGATATTACTGCAGAGTCAGAAACCACCTTCACAGGGATAGCTTTTATTGACAATGTCCCAGATATACAGAAAGATTAACTTATAAATCTAGCTTATAAATCTTAACTTATAAAGTTAAGATGGTGTTGGTGTCCATCTATGAGCTCAGCATTCAAGGCTTAGGAGATACTACCGGAAGAAAGAGAAAGGAAAATTGATCCATGAAGATGGTAAAGGGAGTTGAATCTGGCTGGAGAAGACTGATCAGTGCTTTTTCTGTTCAATAGGGAAGGAACAAGGGGAAGAATCTAAATTGTAGTTAATGGGATTTAAGTTAGATTGTGAGCAGAATTGCTTCTAAAGTGAGAGTCCTTGAACCCTTGGTTGGTACTCTAGGGAGGCTGTACTATAGGGAGGCTGTCAGGCTTCCTTTCTGTAGCAGAGTTAGACAGAGATGAGACTTCCATCTGTCTAGAATGACAAGTGAGCACAGTGACCTTGGGAGGTTTTGCTAGATTCTGATTCTCTGATATTATCCAGTAAAGTAGCAGATGAAATCATTGATGCCTTGTTCCTTGGCATTGTGGCAGCAGAGCTTTGTTCGTGTACTGTGCTTGAATATGATGAGTGCAGTCCTTGTCGCTTGAAAAATGAACTTAATTATGATAGGTTATTTGAATGTAATTACAGTAAATCAAAAATTTCATTTAGCAGCATTTTAATTATCTATATGTACCCAGAGGCTTAAGCTGTAGCCCCAACTCCATAAATCAAAGCTGTGTGTAACACCATGCGCTCTTGTCCTGCCACAGTGGGAAGGTGCAGGGCTGCTAAATACACCACTTCCTTAGTTCCCTTTGAGGTAAATCCTGGGTTGTTTTTCAAAGGTTCCAAACATGATTTGAGGAATTTTTACAAAGCACATGAAATTTTTTTAACGAGATTGTCTTAGCCAGAATTTTCATGTTTACTTTGAGCTGTATGAAATAATTTTGGTGAATTCTGTTTTTTTCATTATTGTAAGACTTTGAGTTTCTCCTGTGGGCTAAAGGAGTTTTCTAGATTGGAATATATGCTACAAAGTCTGAGTAAATGCAAGAAAATGCAGCCACATAAAGGGGCACACAAGCCTAGGGACAAAGACTAGAAGGCAGGAGGGGACAGAAAAGCTGGTAATAGGGAACCCAAGGTCGAGAAGGGAGAGTGCTGACATGTCGTGGGGTTGTTAACCAAGGTCATAAAACAATATGTGTACTAATTGTTTAATGAGAAGCTAGTTTGTTCTGTAAACCTTCATCTAAAGTACAATTAAAAAATAAAAAGAATGATTCCAACACAGAATCTAAAAAAAAAAAAAAGAAAATGCAGCCACAGCTGTGGTCAGTGCCAACCTGTCAGCTATTTTAGCATTAGCATTGGGAAAAGGAGACCTTATAAATCCAGCAGTTCAAAGGACTATTTACCAGGGAGACTTCAGAGCCGGATTACAGACAGTCCCGGTGTCCAAGAAACAACCTGGTTCTCTGTGGAGCCTTATTTTTCTGATCTAATTAGATTTTAGGGTCTCCTCATGAAGGAAGAATTCTATCCAAGAAGGAAGCATTTTATACTTACATGAATGTACAGTGCAGTGAGGATTTTGCTGACTTTCATAATAAACAATGACTGTGTGCAGGTGTGTGTGATGGCATATGTATGCACATTTGCTCATTGCTAGGTTCCCCAGAGCGTCACACGGTACCTGGCAAATACTAAGATCTCAATAATTATTTAGTATATAAATAAATGAATATATGCCTATTTGCTATTATATTTGACTGACCAACTTGGAGAAATTGTGCTGTTTTCCCTGCATTACTTGGAGTTATATTTTCCTACATTTATTTATACTCTTCCACGTTCCAAAATTGGATTTTAGCTAGTGATTTCTTGGAATTAAAAATTGAACTTGATTATTCCTACAGTAGCATCACTGCTAAAATATTAAAAAAATTGCCTGTTTTTACAGCTTAAGTTTGAATAAATTGGCTTCATTTTATATTTGTAAATTTTATTGTTTGTACAGAAAAAGGGTAGCCCAGGAGCAGGGAAGTAAATTGTCTTTTCCATGTTTTAAATGGAACATCAATAACTGAGGCTAAGATGCTGGCTCACTTGCCTCTCTGTTCACTATAGTTGAGGACCATCTTTCCTAGTTATGTAGGACTGGAGGGTTTGGTCCAGTGAGTAAATCTAATTCCTGCCATGCAATTGGAATTTAAACCTTGCTTGCCAAGTGAGTGGTGGGTGAGTCAACCCTCTTCCCATCTCGGTTTTACAGGTCTTTGAGTATTTTTGCATGGATAGCCACACTTGATACTTAGCCTTGAAGACCATATTTTTAAAAACCCTATGTTAACTGTGTTTAACCATACATTTGTATTTAATCAGATAGCTTTTCCATTGAAAATTATGTAGAACTCCAAATAATAATTTTACTCAAGATATTTTCTCATATTAATTATTATTGTCTTATTTGTATTAATCTCAAATAAATGCCTCTGAGAGTTCTGGGTACCATGTACAACATGATCAGAAGGAACCCCTACCCAGCCACTTGTAAAATACCATAAATTATACCTAAGACTTCTTCCTTTTATTCACTCAGCCAGAGCCAAGGGAAAAGTCCAGTGTTCTTGTATACGGCCCATCTTGTTAATGTTTGGTCATCTTTGGTAACTGGTTTTTAATTCTCTACATATACTGGAGTTAGTAATTACACTAGCCATTTGATAGTTTGGATTAACACAATCCAAGTTATGTACAGGGAGCCATTTTACCTTGAAATGTGTCGAACATTTCTGGATCCTGTAGTGTACGTGTTTCAGTTTCAAAAAATGTGTAAAAATGGTCCATCTTTTTTAAACTTCTGTTTATTATTTAGTAGCCATCTTAAGTGTCAAAATGTAATGCTACTTTGAGAATATCATTTTAAATTCCACTTTTAAATGAAAAGGATTAGTAAAATGGAGCCCAAAACATCTTGTTTTCAACATTAAAAGACAACTTCCTTGTGAAAATATATCTTTGTGATTCCAACCCAAACCCATTGCCATCGAGTCGATGCCAGCTCATAGCAACCCTGTAGGACAAAGCAGAACTGCCTGTAGGGTATCCAGAGCTGTAAACCTTTACAGAAGCAAACTGCCACATCTTTCTCCCACAGAGCAGCTGGTGGGTTTGAATAGCTAGCTTTTTGGTTAGCGGCCGAGTGCTTAACCACTGTACCACCAAGGCTCCTTTTTGTGATTCCAGAGATAATATTATTTTGTAACATATTTCATTATAAGCATATTTTATTAAGAACTTGGAAGAATAATATAACCATCCAGAATCTAAAAGCTTCAGTTTCACCATTACATATTACTTTTTATTTTTTAAAGCCTACATGCCTTTATTTATTTTTTGCTTTTAATTTTTTAAAATTTATTTTTTGTTGTTGTTGAGAATATACACAGCAAAACATACACCAATTCAACCGTTTGTACATGTACGATTCAGTGACATTGATTACATTCTTCAAGTTGTATAACTGTTCTCACCCTCCTTTTCTAAGTTGTTCCTCCCCCATTAACATAAACTCACTGGCCCTAAGGTTCTTATCTAATCTTTCTAGTTGCTCTTGTCACTTTGATCCCATTTAGATAGTTCTAAAAGACCATAATGGTCGAGACAGACATTCTTCAGTAGTTTAACTAAACATTGTTTAGTTTTAAGAAGACTTTAGGGGATATTTTTGGTTTAAGGTTTAAAGATTATCTAAGGGCCATAGTTTCAGGAGTTCATCCAGCCCACATGGCTCCAGAAAGTCTAGAGTCCATGAGAATTTTAAATTCTGTTCTGCATTTTCCCCATTTTGATCAGGATTCTTCTATAGAATCTTCCATCAAAATGTTCAGTAATGGTAGCCAGGCACCATCCAATTCTTCTGGTCTCATGGCAAAGGAGGCAGTTGTTCATGGAGGCAATTAGCCATACATTCCATGTCTGCCTCCTATTCTTGACCCTCTTTCTTCTTCTGTTGCTGCAGGCAAATAGAGAGCAATTGTTGTGCCTTGGATGGCTGCTTGCAGCTTTTAAGACCTCAGGCACTACTCAACGAACTAGGAGGTAGAACAGAAGCACTAAACACTTATTAGGCCAGTTAACTGGGATGTCCCATAAAATCATGACCCTAAACCTCCAAACCAAGGAACCAAATCACATGAAGTTTTTTGGTTGTACATAAGTGGTCTCAGCAGCTACTCTTTTTTGTGTGGGTGTCATTGTTGTGAATATATCTATCACACAGCTTTTGCCAGTTCAACTTTTTACAGGTATACAACCTTTTGACAGCAATTACAATAATTGGCTCTGCAACCCTATGCTTAATCAGTACAATTTTTCCATCACTGTTAACCTCACCTTACCCCCTTCCACCCTTTTGTTGTTGTTGTTGTTGGGTGCCATCGAGCATGTTCTGACTCATAGCGACCTTGTGTACAACAGAATGAAACACTGCCCAGTCCTGTGCCATCCTCATAATCATTGTTATGTTTGAGCCCATTGTTGCAGCCACTGTGTCAATCTATCTCATCGAGGGTCTTCCTCTTTTTCATTGACCCTCTACTCTACCAAGCATGATGTCCTTCTCCAGGGACTGGTCCCTCCTGATAACATGTCCAAAGTATGTGAGACAAAGTCTCACTATCCTTGCTTCTAGTGAGAGTTCTGGCTGTACGTCTTCCAAGACAGATTTGTTTGTTCTTCTGGCGGTCCATGTTATATTCGGTATTCTTCGCCAGCACCACAATTCAAAGACATCAGTTCTTCTGGTAACCACTAATAAACTTTGGTCTCTATATATTTGCCTTTTCTTGTGTTTTTATATAAGTGAGATCATATAATATTTGTCCTTTTGTGATTGACTTATTTTACTCAGCGTAATGTCTTCAAGCTCCATCCAGATTATAGCATGTGTCAAGACTTTGTTTCTTCTACTGACTGAGTAGTATTCCATTGTACATATGTACCGCATTTTGTTTATCCATTCATCTGTTGATGAGCATTTAGGTTGTTTCTACCTTTTGACTATTTCGAATAGTGCTACAGTGAACATTATTGGAACCCTTATACATTGCTTGTGGGAATGCAATGTGGCAGTTTCATTCTCAAAAAATGAAAAACTACCATATGACCCAGCAATTCCACTCCTAGGTATACACCCAAAGATTTGAAAGCAGAGACTCAGACGGAGACTTGTACACCAGTGTTCATTGCAACACTATTTACATATTACTTTTTAATGTCCCCTTTCCTTTCACATGTTCAGGACCATTCAACAGGGCAAGGCTGGGAGTAGGACGAGGCAAACAAGGCACATGACCCTGAGAGTGATTACCTCCTTAAATTTTGCATCTAATTACGTTGCTTGCCTCACTTTAGTCCTAACCATGCAACGTGGTATAAAAATAAAGCAAAGATGGGACTCTGGATCTCAAAGCTCACTCCAAATCATGGCTGCCACTTGATTGCCCCTTTCCCTGTTTTACTGGAGAGAAACAAGCATCTAGGACCAATAAAAAGAAAGCTGCTAAGGAAATGGAACTAAGGGACCCTTTTCTAGAAACAAAAGGGAAATCATGAGAACCTTTTCCATTTAGGATAGAGGATACTCCATCAACCATCACTAATTCACTACAATGGATGGGTCTAGTTGATGAACTGATGAAAAGTGAAACAATGCATATTTAAGGAAGTTTTTTTTAATTCAAGTATAATGCATTAAATAAACTATAAAGATATACTCATGAACAAACATTTTATTCTGAAATGTGTTCTAAGCAAATACTTAATGTGTAAGTATTTACATTACTTTTTGGTTTGAAAGTTTCTGATTCTGGAAACTTAAAAGTAAACCCTTAAGAATTTCCAGATAAAATTATTTTCAGCTTTATACTTTAGTATGAACTATACATATCTCAATTTGGAAATGGAAATCAAATTGTTGAGGTTTCACTTAGATCAAATTAATTTCTTTTCAGGGGAGCAGTCCTAGTATGTAATAATCATTTGTGGGCAATGAAATAAATGTAAAGTTAATAGAAAATAAACTTTTAGAGTGTGCTGTCACATTACAGGGATTGCAATTAGTGTCACATAACAATATATGTATAAATTTTTATATGAGAAATTAACTTGAGCTGTAAACTTTCACCTAAAGCACAATTTAAAAAAATAAAGTCTAAAGACAAAATTAAAAAAAAAAAAGCACAACCTTTCCCCAAGGAATGTTTCAGATTGGTGACTATCCCAGGGCAAGACCGGCCTTAGTAAATTTCCATACTATGTACAGTTCTGGCTCCCTGTTAGACAATGGTAATTATAGGTCGATCCTGGCTCTGGCATCATTATGTTATTTAGTACATAGCATCTTGAGCAATGGATTCAAAGGTGATTTACTCGTTCTGAATTTAAAAGTACTTTATTCCTTACATTCAATTTTAATTAAGTGTATATTTATTGTGAGAATAAATAAACCTGACAGTTGCCTAAAAAAAAAATAAAATAAGATAAACTTTTAGAATTTAAGTCACTAATGGGCTTTTTGGTGTTTTCCTGTTTTTTTTCTGCATTGAATATTCCTTTTGTTACACGATGTTTTTATGTTATATTAGAATAAATATGGAATAAGGCAACATCATAAAGATTTCTAATGTGAGAATTCTTGTAGATATTTGATTTCTTAGGTGGCCTAAATACAAGCTGGAAAAATATTATCAAGAAAATAAACTTCCAAAAACATATATCCAAACTTTTACTACAGGAACCTCAAACACTTAACTGTGTGCTTTAGTCCCCCTCCTGCACCTAGAACATGCTAAAAGGAAATCATTATGAGGTTCCAAAATGAAATTTTAATTGTTTTCTGTATATTCGTTGCCTTAATTTACTTATTTTTTTTTCCTTAGGATCTGAGCAGCAAAGATATGAAGAGAGATTTATATATAGTTGCCCATGTGATCCGAATAGGTACTGTTCACCTTATCCGTTCATGTGATTAAGGCCCGCCCAACTTGGAATAAGTATCTCCTATTCATGAGCTTTGTCTTCTCTCCCGGTCTTACCTGTTATTTTGGGTTTCAGGATTAGAGTCCAGCTTGAATTGTGTCTCTGTCTTAAGCTTAACTGCTACAGTAGTTGAGTTTGATATAAATAAATGCGGTTTTTTCCTCACTTGAAACCTTCTGCTTTCTCTTGGTTTGGGACCCAAATTCTTTATTTAAATGGTCTGCTTTTTAAAATTCTCTCCATCACATTATCACATTGTCCTTCTGCTGTACCAACCCTCTCACTCAGAGATTTTATAGCACATTGCTGGGGTTGGGGGAAGGGAGGCAAGTGGCCCTTGCTTTTGGTATGTGTCCAAAATTGTGTATCTGTACTATTTTCTATAAAATTAGAGTTACTGTCATCATTCCAGTAGATGGGTGACATCTCATATCTGCCCCACCCAAGATGAAGAAAGTGATTTGTGTTATTATTCTGTGGTTGATTTGCCCAGCCGTACTTCAAGTTTATGACATAATTTTGAGGGCTATGACTAACAAAATCTTCCTTCATAGGTTTAGATTCTAGCGTATCTTGTACATTTTCATCAAAGAATATTTTTTAATTACTTGCCAACAAAACAGCTGTTTTGCTATACTTAACAAAGCATTTGTTTGAGGCTCTAGTTTTTGTTTGCACAGCCTTTGATAAGCAGGAAAATCAAGCTCCCATCCACTTCCTGAGATGTTCTCCCTCCTACAGCGGTTCAGGAGCAGCTTTGGCAGCAGAATTTGGTTGGAAGAACAACACGTTGTCATCCTTATCTGTGCATACATAGTTTATACCTGGCAACTAAAATACTAAACTTTGGATCCTTAATATGCCTGACAAATTTTAATCCATTAGCACACTAGTTTTTTTAAGAAACTAATGAAGCACAGTGATTTATTCTCATGTGGTTAATAAATGGACTGTTGATGGTGGTTCAGGGGTAGGTGATAAGGATTATTGACTAAATGTGCCCTGGCCAGAGGCCTGTTTGAGTTCCTCCACGTAAATATCTTCGTGTCCTTAGAAGTCTGCCGTCAGCCCTCTAGCCTTAGTCTTCCAATTTAGAGGATCTCTAAGGTGCCTGTAGCTCTGGCATCCTCAGATGGCAGTCAAGGTGATGCTGGAGAGGAGTATGACGTTCTCAGTCTGACTGGTGTTTTCTGCTATGTCCCAGGCCGGATGCTCCTGAATGACTCAAAGAAGGGCCCTGCCCACTTGCACTATCGACGACCATATGGCTGTGCGGTCTTGAGCATCCTAGATGTCCTACAGTCACTCACAGAAGTAAAGGAAGAAAAGGATTTTGTTCTTAAAGTTTACATGTGAGTAATAGACATCGGGAATATTTATGATTTGCAACATAAGACATTCCATCACTGTCCTTGAGCAGTTCTCAATCCTTGTGATACACAGAATCACCAGGATGTAGGATAGGGAGTTTTTTGAAAATGCAGAGGTTTAGAATTAAGGTCTGGGTGAAGGCCTAGGCAGCTGTATTTTTAATAAACTTTCAGGTGATTCTGAAACAACTGAATTTGGAACCCTCTATCCTAAAAGTCTGGTAGTAGACATTTCCTTTTCTCTCCAGGATTAACCAACCTTCTTATATGTTTGCAGAAATCTAATAATGAATTACATATGTATCTTGGATATAAAAGAGTCTTCTGTGTCAAATGCTTGCCCAACAGCTATTGTAACTGAGCTCACTACTGATGCAGATTGCTTCAAAGGATGATCACGAGTCAAGTTGCCCTGTCTTTGAAGAAAAGGCAGTTTTTCTGAGGAGCTGTAGTCTTGCTCTTCGCATCTGCCACTGAAAATCTATAAATCACATCCAACAGGCGTGGTGTTATTTTTAGTGTTCATCGGCCAGGGGATCTGCCTTTCAGAAGTGGTGTGTCTCCCCCGACTCTTGCTTAGCAATAGAAAAAAAATAAAAATTAAAAAAAAACATGGAATCCAGGTATATGGTGTGTCTTTGCTTATAGAGAGTTAAGACACAAGTAGTAGTGCTGGAAAAAATGCTCAGTGGTGAGTTCATTGAGTTTTTGAAGCAAATGTGTTTCTAACTCTGAGAATTTAAAAAAAAAAATCTGTCCTCTTCTGATTTTAACCCAGTATTGTTCTTCCAAATTAAATATAATAAAACTGTCAATCACTATGATAATATATCTTTACTATAGTATTGTATGGAGATTTTTCCCGTATTATCTGTTGTTCTGACTCAAACATGATATGAATTCAATTCATATTTATGCTTAATTTGGGCCTTGATGTAATCACCCACATTTGATTAATTCAGAATAAAAACCCAGATCTCCTCCGTACCTATTTTACCTTAAGCTCTGTTCTGTTCAGATTGTGTACTGTATAGGATGAGGATCTTACTTAAGAATAACAACTTCCAAAGAAAATTTTGGCTGGTTTTCTCTTCATTCCATGCATCAGTCATAGGCTTTGTCCATGTGCCAAATTTCTTCATTTATGGATGGTGGAATCTGCTTCTTGATAATGGCTGCCTCTGTTTGAAAAGGACTAAACAGAAATCCAAAATGATCATTTTAGTCATCTTACTCCACTCGATCTCTTCCAAGGGATTTATGGATAGCACTCCAGAATTGCATCTCTTTGCATGTATCAGCTGCTCCTTGCTTCAGTGCAGATTCTCATTGTGATCGGGGCTTGCACAGTATCTCTCTTGAAATCAGGCAGCCAGGCTTAATTGACCTAATTGCTTCTAAAACAACAGTTTTCAGTACCAGCATGTCACTTTGCAGGGAGTTGGATTCCTGTATAGCTTTTTCTTAGCTTCTTCCTGCAGACTGTGTCTAATATATCAGTTCTAAAAAGCCAAAGAAAGATGTTTTTATAGAGAAGATAGTTTTTTAAATTTTTTCTGAAGGATTAATAGAGTTAAAATGTAGGATAATTTTTCCACTTGAAAATATTAAGAGACCTTCAGACAGCTCCCAGATGCATGTTTGTGAAGTTGATTTTGTGTGTAATGTGGAATTCCTCTATGATTAGTGATTTAAGTCCACATCAGCACAGTGAATCCAGCCCTCAGGAGAAGCAGTATTTTCCAGTGAGTTTCTTGGGATGTATTTGTTGGTAGATTGCACTGGAAGCTTAAAGGGTTTACTTAATTGCAACTGATAGTATTTTAGCCTTTGCTGAGGACAGGATTTTGCAAGTATATAAACCTCTTGTACGGTTTAATCGATGAATTGACAAAAGATCTCATTAGTCATTGATATTCTCATCATTTCTTTCATTACTTAGAGTCAGCCTCAACCAGAGCGGATTCAGATTACTTTCTGTCTCTGCCAAGACCACTACTCTGGCTTTATAACTGTTGTTTCATAGCATGAACGTATGAGGTGCACCACATTTTTAAGAAAGTCGCAAAAAAAGAACCTAGGCATGAAAACTAGGTGGCTTCGTAATGGGCCAAAAGCCTTAAAAATCGCAAATGAATAACCACTGTGTCCAGTTCAGTCTGATATAGATACCATATATTTCCTCCTGGCCAAAGGGACAAGGGTCACAGGCAAGCACAGTGCTTTTTAAACCTGGAGCTTGGGAAACAAAAGAGGAGAGGAGAAGAATGCCAGGAACTAAAGCCAACATGGGGAGCAAGGGGGGCCCATAAATTATGCATAAGACCTAATACAAATGACTCTGAATATGTGATAACCACTGTCCAATTCCACAATGAAAAAATCCAAGTAAGCATTTTTAGGGTAGCCCAAATGAAATTAGATAAATAACTGCTTAGAATATTACGTTTATTATTTTAGTTGTATCAATCTAAATTGCATATAAAATGTGTATTACAAATTACATACACAATCACATATTATGTAAAATTGAGAAATAATGCCTTTTCCTCACTCTAACGTCATAAAAATTTTTTATTCAAATTATTTATATGCAACAATGCCATCAGGTTTTTGTCATTGCTAGAACTACTTTCTGAGTCGTCTGACATAGTTGGTCAAGGCACATTACTTTTACTTCCATCGGGTTAGTTCTTCTACACCATTCTTTGAATCCGTGATGATACTTTCACTGAAAATTCATCCTGAGGCACAATTACATATTTACTTAACAGTGGGCACTTGTTGTTTCTGTGTTTTCATTTGTCCTACAGGCCCAAGTTTGTGATTTCAAGATTACAGCCACTTAACATGCTGCTTTTAAGGTGATTTTTAAAAGACTTGTTTATAATAACATCCAGTACTTCAGTTTGGAGGTCATACTCCAAGAATAATTACTAAAATCTGGGCAACTTTGCTCCTTTTTTAAAAAATCAATTCTGTCAGATAATTTCATACACATCTAAAACTCACATTGGTGGAGGTCACCTCAGACTAATGTAACTTACCAAACAGTGCTGTGATGTTCAAAATAGAGGGATTCAGAGAGTGCCCCACAACATGAAAGGCTTTGTGAGGACAGAAATATAAGATGGCAGCCTCTTCTATGAGGGATGATTAATTGGAGGGGAACCTGTCCTTATGTTTGGGATACACTCTAGGCCTATTCAGACATTTTCTCAGAATACTGCATTTAGGTTCTTTGCTTCGTAGCTGCCTTATTCATGAAACTGCCTTAAATTGAGGATAGCTGTTTAGGAGCTATTTCTAAATGGAAGCCTTAAATGGGTAGAG
Organism: Dugong dugon; assembly: GCA_030035585.1. Classification (NCBI taxonomy): domain Eukaryota; kingdom Metazoa; phylum Chordata; class Mammalia; order Sirenia; family Dugongidae; genus Dugong; species Dugong dugon. The sequence continues at coordinate 16,362,454 of CM057481.1, read as the reverse complement.
TAAAGGGCCACCCACTGGGCTACTCTCTTTAGTGCAGAGAAGAAGACTCAAATCTTTATATATAATAACTTTAAATGAAATTACTCCTTCCTACTTGAAAGCAACTCAGATTTATCTCTCTTCTAGCCTTGGCCTTCCCAATTTTCCATGAGTCATCATCCACCCAAGACTGTTACCTACTGTGTCCATTAGCAGACAGTGTTCAGACCTGCATTTTTTAAGCATTTGCATCAAATATCTGCTCAAGAAGACTCAAATCCAGTAGGTCTAGGCCCATGGAATCACTGTTTTGACTTTCATTGTCCACTATCTAGCCTCAGTGCCTAATTGGATTTGTTTTGTGTTAGTGCTGTTGTGTTAAATAATGAGCCAGAATAAAGAAAATCGGGTGAGGATGGCTCCTGTTCATTGCAAGAGTAAGGGGCTCCCAACTGGAGGCTTTAACATAGAACTCAGTGTTGGCACCAAAACCAAACCAAACCCATTGCCATCGAGGCAATTCGACTCATAGCAACCCTATAGGACAGAGTAGAACTGCCCCATAGAGTTTCCAAGGAGCACTTGGTGGATTCAAACTGCTGACCTTTTGGTTAGCAGCTGTAGCTCTTAACCACTATGCCACCGGGAGGTTCCATATATTCTCTGCCACAGGATCAGAAAAACACAGCTACATTCTCTTCACTTTCCTGTTCTGCCACTCCTCCATGAAGAGTGACATGAAAGAATGCTGGCTCAAAGAATAGAAAAGCATAAGATCTGAATAAGTTGTGTCACCTTCGTATAATAGCTTTGTTAGCTGACTTACAAGGAATAAGGTAATATAAGAGAGACAGAAGAAGAGAACTCGTGTGAATCAAATAGGAAGGAGGTGAAGAAATAGATGAGAGAACTGGTGGTTAAGGTAATATGGTGTACCCAAATCATGGGTATACTACATGCTGTCTAAAATGGGTTTCCTGTCTTTTCCCAGTAACCCTTGGTCCTTGATAAGGTCTACTCAAATCCTACATAATTCCATCTATAATTTCTTTTTTGGAGATTTTTATTGTGATGAAATTTATATAACATAAAATTTGTCAATGCTAGCTGTACAGTTCATTGGCATTAATTACATTCACAATGTTATAAAACCATGACCACTATTTGTTTCCAAAACTTTTTCATCATCCCACACAGAAACTCTGTACCCACTGAGTAATAGCTCCCCATTTCCCCTCCTCCCCCCCAGCCCATGTCTGCTTTCTATCTCTATGTACTTGCCTATTCTAGATATTTCATATAAATGGGATCATGCAATATGTGTCCTCTGCTGCCTGGCTCATTTCACTTAGCATAACGTTTTCAAGGTTCTTTCATGTTGCGTATTAGAATTTCATTCTTTTTTATGGCTGAATAATATTCCGTTGTATGTGTATATCATATTTTGTTTATCTGTTCATCCGTTGATGGACATTTAGGTTGTTTCCACCTTTTGGCTATTGAGAATAGTGCTGCAATGAAAATTGGTATACAAATATCTCTTTCTGTCCCTGCTTTCAGTTACTTTTGGTATATACCCAAGGGTAGAATTGTTGGAGAATTCTATGTTTAACTTTTTGAGGAACCACCAAACTGTTTTCCACAGTGGCTGAAACATTATACATTTCTATTAGCAATGGACAACAGTTCCAATTTCTCTACGTCCTCACCAACACTTGTTATTTTCTGTTTTTTGATAGTAACCATTCTAGTGGGTGTGAGGTGGTATCTCATTGTGGTTTTAATTTGCATTTCTCTAATGACTAGTGATGTTGAACATCTTTTCATGTGCTTTTTGGTCATTTGTATGTCTTCTTTGGAGAAATATCTATTCAAGTCTTTTCTTGTTCAAAAAAAATTTTTTATTGTGGTAAAACATAACAGAAAATTTACCAATTTTAATGATTTCTAAGTATACAATGCAGTATCATTAATTACACTCACCATGTTGTGTAACCATCATCACTATCCTTTCCAAAAGTTTTTCATCACTCCAGACAGAAATTTATTAACCCTTAAGCAAGAACTTACCATTCAGTTCAACCTCCAGGCCCTGGTAATCACTAATACACTTTCGTCTCTGTGCATTAGCCTATTCTAGGTATCATACAAAATTTGTCCTTCTTCGTCTGACGTATTTAACTCAGCGTAATGTTTTCAAGGCATGTATTAGAACTTCATTTCTCTTAATGGCTGAATAATATTGCATTGTATGTATATACCATATTTTGTTTATCCATTCATCTTTTGATGGACACTTGGATTGTTTTCATCTTTTAACTATTGTGAATAATGTTGCAGTGAACATTGGTGTACAAGTATCTGTGCTTAAATTATTTCCTTAATTTTCTTTTCAGAATGCTTATTGCTAATAAATAGAAATCCTTCTGGTTTTCTTGTGTTGACCTTGTATCCTGCAACTTTTCTGAATTTTTTTTTTATTCGCTCTAATAGCTTTCTTGTGGATTTTTTTGGTTTTTCTATATTTAGGATCATGTGATCTGTGAATAGAGATAATTTTACTTCTTTTCCATCTTGGTTACCTTTTCTTTTTTACTAATTGCTCAGACTAGAAGTCCAGTACAATGTTAAATAGCAGCTGTGAAAGCGGACATCTTTATCTTATTCCTAATCTTAGAGGGTAAGTTTCAGTCTTTCATCATTCAGTATGATGTTAGCTGTGAGTTTTTCCTAAATGCACTTTATCATGTTGAGTAAAGTTCCTTTCTAGTCGTAGTTTTTTGAGTGTTTTTGTCATGAAAGAATGTTGGATTTTGTCAAATGCCTTCTTGGCATCACTTGAGATGACTGTGGTGTTGTTTTTTTTTTTTTTTTTTTTTGTTATATTATTGCAGTGTGTTCCATTGAATGATTTTCTTATGTTAAACTACCCTTGCATTCCTGGGATAAGTCCCACTTGATCATAGTGTATAATCCTGTTAATATACTGTTAGATTTGGTTTTCTAGTATTTTGTTGGGGATTTTTGTATCTATATTCATAAGGAATATTGATCTGCAGTTTTCTTGTGATGTCTTTATCTCGCTATGGTATCATGGAAATGTTCCTTTCTTTCTCTTCTCCTTCCTGGGATTTCAATAATATATATGTTGGTCTGCTTGCTGGTCTTCACAAGTCCCTTGGCTGTGTTCACTCTTCTTCATTCTTTTTCTTTTTGTTCCCCAGACTCAAAAATTTTACTTGTAGTATCTTCAGATTTGCTGATTCTTTCTTCTACCTGCTCAAGTCTGCTGTAGAACCAACCCAGTAAATTTGTCGTTTCTGTTATTGTACTTTTCAGCTCCAGTATTCTCTGTTTGGTTCCTTTTTATAATCTCTATCTTTTTATTGATATTCTCATTTTGCTCATATGTTGTTTTCCTAATTTCCTTTAGTTCTTTATCCACATTTTCCTTTAGCACTTTGAGCATATTTAATTCCATTGTTTTAGAGTCTTCGTCTAATGAGTCCATTATCTGGGCTTTCTCGGGGACAGTTTCATTTTATTCTGTTCTTTTGAATGGGCCATCCTTTCTTCTTTCATGTTTCTTTGTCTTGTGACTTTTCGTTGAAACTGATCAGTAAAATATAATGTCATAACTCTGGAAATCAGTTTCTCTCCCCTTTCCTCAGTGTATTGTTATCTTTTTCTTTTTTTAATTGTTGAAGGCTATAATAGTCTATTTGTTTAGTGATTTTTCCTGTTTTTTCAAAGACTCTCCTCACAGTCATGTGTCTGTGTTTCTTAACATGTGTTTAGCTAGTGTTTTGACAGAGATTTCCTTGAATGCCAGGTGTGGGACAAGAAAAAAACATCTTTCAGACTTTGCAAATTTGTTGTTTTCTGGGGTCCTTCTTGAACACTTAACCAAGCTTGCATGGAGCCTAGGAATCAGCTCAAAGTGAAAGCGTAGGTTCTTCTCAGGTATTCTGAGCGTGCATCTTGCCCTGGACATACACGTGACAATCTCAAGTTTCCTGTATACACAGTGCTTTTGAGTGCACTAATTTCCCAAGGAAACCCTCTCCCAGGATTCTCTTTCTGGTCCTTAGGTGTCTATCATATGCCTCATTTGCACTCTTTAGCCTCAGGTGACTGTAGGCAGCTACAGTTGCCTGCTGCTTTTCTGCCTGCATAAGCCCTGAGATAGGCCAAACAGAGATGAGTGCCTTGCTTCAGTCCTTCAGGTATTCCCCTTAAAAAAAAAAAAAAAAAAACCTCATTGCCGTCAAGTTGATTCCGACTCATAGCGACCCTGTAGTCGGTATTCCTCTAGACAAGTTGAAACAGACACACATGATTACTTGTGAATTAAGTCTTCTCTGCTCCCTCTGGAGCCAGAGATCAGGGTCCCTCTCTGGGAGTGTGGGCCATCACAGCCTTAAGACAGCTGCCAAGCTTGGGAGAGGGTGGGGTGTGGGCACGTTGAAAACCAAAGACTTGCTTCCATTTTGACATCACTTTTTTCTTGATTTGGTTTTCACTTAGTTGCTATACCTCCTTGGCTGTTTTCCAGAGTTCTGACAATGTTGGTTCTACCAATTTCTGCTTTGTAGGAGTGGGGGAGGGGCTGGGGAAGAGGTGGAGTGGAAGCGTGGAGCTAATCACACTACCATCTTACTCCAGAGAATCCAAATTTGGAAATCCATCTATAATATCTTAATTACTCCATAGACATAAACTGTCACATATTTTCAGTGACAATGTCAGCATACGTTTGTTTAGTTCTGTGTGTGCTTTCAGAGCCCTCTGGATGTATAATCACATTGAAACCTCATACCAACCCTGTGCGCTGGGTATGGCTTCACCATCTTACAGAAGTGAAGTGGAGATGGTCACCACAGCTAAATAATTGAGTCAGAAAGTTAATGGCATTTCTTGGAAGAATAGCAAAATGGCAAATGTATTTTGATTTTAAAATTAAACTTCTATTTACCCTTAACTAAATAATATGTGTATATTCAAAAATGGCAACAGTAACAAAAAATGCTAGGAGTAGAAGCCATATTACAAGTTTTGTAGAACTATAGCACATGTTATTTTTAAAGTGTTATTTTTCATGGTCAACATTTAATCTTTATTGCTGTTGGGTTATCATATTTTTTATTAACCAATAGCAGTAAAAGCACAAATTAGGTTACAATACTGGCATTAATACTTCTGTTAGTAAAAATTTGGCTATTTGTAACCTAAAGTTAACCTCTAATACAAATAAAACACAGGATGTATAATCATCCATCACAAAGGTACACATAAGAACAATGGTAACATAGACCATACAGTGCTAAAGCGACTGAAAAGGAGCATTAAACTATTGGAAAGCCTAGATCAAAGGACAGAGGAAAGCCCATCTATATCAGTTATAATAATAAATGTAAATGAGATGAAAAAATACCTTGTTAGATAACAATTCTCAAAATGGAATCAAAAAACAAAATCCACCTATATGATATTAATGAGAGACTCACAAAGATAATAAGAGACAGAAAAAGACTAAAAGCAAGCAGGCTAAATATAATAATAAAATACAGAAAAAATGAAAACAAATGTCACAATATTAAAGGTAAAAAATAAATTGTAAGGTAAAAAGTGTGAAATGGATATATTATTTCAGGAGGATGAGGAATTGGTAGGAAGAGAACACACAAACACACATTTGTATATACACCCTATAGATAACACACTATAAGGTTAAATTTAGTTTTTTTAATTTTTTTGTTGTACTTTAGATGAAGGTTTACAGAACAAATAGTTTCTCATTAAACAGCATACATATTGTTTTATGACCTTGGTTAACAACCCCAAAACATGTCAGCACTGTCCCTTCTCAAACTTGGGTTCCCTATTACCAGCTTTCCTGTCCCCTCCTGTCTTCTAGTCCTTGTCCCTGGGCTGTTGTGCCCCATTAGTCTCGTTTTGTTTTATGGGCTTGTCTAATCTTTGGCTGAAGGGTGAACTTTGGGAGTGACTTTATAACTGAGCTAAAAGGGTGTCCGGGGGCAAATTTTGTTTTCTGTTTCATCCTGCAAGAGCGTACGATCTCACAGGAAGCAAAGTGACTTCTCAAGGCAGCACAGACAATGGTATGTGACAGCACCAGTTTCTCAGTCCCAGAATCCCTAGCAGGACCAACCCATGATTGTTTGGTCTTTGCAAAGTAGAAGATTGCTACTCTGCTACCCATTAAGTTGTGATTTACATCCTCATTTCAGTAGAATTTGCCTGACAGTCCATGCACTTCTGTTTAAACGAATGTTGACCAAACTCAGCCTTAATACAACCACCTTCTTAGCTGAGGAGAGAAAGCAGAGCTAGACCAGGTGTTCTTGGAAACATCTCTGCCTCTAGCTCTCTAGTGTTCCAGAAAGCACCTTTATTCTTCCACAGGGATTTTCTATTGTATTGTATTTTATACCAGTACATGGTAGAATTTATAGTGAAGATCTAATTTTAATTATCTTTATGCATGTAATAATGTTGACTCAAAATTATTATAGCAAATTTATTAGAAATATAAAGAGAAGAAGATGAAACTACAGTAAAAGGGAATTTTAACATGCCTCTTGACAAGTAAGCCAAAAAATCAGTAAGGATGGGGAGAATCTTATTTGCATAATGAATAAGGTTGGTTTGACAGGTAATAACAGCCTTATTGAGCGTTCACCACAGGCCATTATTATCTGTCTTTTACAGATAAGGGAAACAAGACACAGAGTGGTAAGGAATGTGCCTAAGCAGCCTTGTTGTAAACCCATGTTCTTAGCCTCTTGCTCTACCTCTTCTATATAGGGTGAGCATAATTTACTGTCCAAACCAGGATATTCTGATAGTCAAAGGAAACCACTATTGATGTCAGGACAAGTGTAAACTGAAAGTATCCCTTATCACAGCAGGCCAAGCCATATGGTCCTCTCAGCTCTAAACGAATGTTTTCTCCAACAAACAGAATATACATCTTTTCCAGTGCCCAGGGAACTCCTACAAAAAATGTTCATAGAAAAAAAATTCTGTAAATTCTGTAAGGCAGAAATTGCATAAAACACCTTCTCAGATCACAGTGCAGTTAGCATATAATGCATCGTATCAGTCATCCAAAGGGGGAAGGTCATACAGTCATCCTGATATCAAAAAAGATATTTGACGAAGGTTAACCTTCGTTCCCAGTTATTTTATAATTTCTAGTTAGTAAACCAAGAATAAAATGCTATTTGTTGCGGTTTGAGAGGGCTAATAGATATTAGTAGATTTCCTCACCTGAGATCAGAACCAATAAAAACATAGGTCAAGCAGGTGTAGATAAAAGTAGATATATAATGTAGGGTAGCATAGATATAAATGTATAGCCTGTGTATATATGTAAATAGTATAAATAAACACATCACTTTTATTAGCAACAAAACTGAAATTTGAAATCATGGTTTAGATCTGTTAGCCATGTGGACTTGTGTATTAGTTTCCTGTGGCTGCTATAACAAGTTACCACAAACTTGGTGATTTAAAACAGCAGAAATGTATTCTGTCATAGTTCTGGAGACCAATATCAAGGTCTCACTCCCTCTAGAGGCTGTAGGGTAGAATTCATGTTTTTGCCTCTTCCAGCTTCTGGTGGCTGTCAGCATTGCTTAATTAACTTGTGGCCACATAACCACAATCTCTGTCTCTATAGTCACATTGCTTCCTCCTCTTCTCTCTCTGTCTTCTCCTCTCATATCTGTCTAAAATATCCCTCTGTCTTTCTCTTATAAGGAGACTTGTCATTGGATTTAGCCTCCTCCCCCTGATAATCTAGGTTGATCTCTTTATCTTAAGCTCCTTGACCTAATTACATCTGCAAAGACCCTTTTTCCAAATAAGATAACATTCACAAGTCCCAGTGATCAGAACATGAACATTATGTTTTGAGGGGCCACCATTCAACCTAGTACAACTTACAATTAACATGAATCCTGAAGTAGAAAGACTTTAAAAGTCATGTCAGCATGGAGCCTGGTAGTACAGATTATTTTTTTCTACAAGCAGGTTAGTCCCCAAAGAGGGAAGAAGCAGAACTGAGATGTTCATGCCTGAGTTCTTCTCCCTGATGCACTTTCTCCCAGGAAACAGTGAGTGATGGGGCAGAAGGGATCCTCAGTGTTACTCACAGAAGCCCTTCCACCTGGAAAGAGAAAGAGTAGAAATAACATTCCCTGGTAAATCACTATAGTTGCATGTGTATATATCGACAGGCCACTTATCTTCCTTTTTAATTGTCTGTATTAAAATGAACATGTATATGTTGTAAAATGAGAACTAGTTTAAATTTTTCATAGATAAAAAGAACTTCTCATGTCTCTTATGAGTTAGCTATGTTAAGAACCTTATTCAGAAATGCATAACTGGAGATGAAACACTACAAACAGTATGTTGATTATGGATTCAAAAATATGAGAAAGCTATGAAGAAAAGCAAGAAAATGAAAACCAGAGAATTCAGCCAATGTTAGTTTCTCTTGAGTCTTAACAGAAAGGATTCAGCCTGATCATGCTCTTCTCGGTAGCATTGCCCACTACAGCCACCCATGCTACTTGTGAAGCACAGCATTTTGATTCGATTTGTCAGGAAATGGAGCTTCCAACAGGAAAGCAAAACTAGTTCCTTGATATGAGATTTTTAGTACAGATACTGAAGTAAACTCATTCAGGGTTTAAGCAGCTCCCATATGGGTGACAGTGGACAGATGTGGCCCATGGGAGCCTGCCCAGAATGAATCAGATCGGTCAATTTGTGTTGATTTGGTCTTGGAAACTCCATTCACTTAATCAGTCCATTTTTATAGAAATGTGTGCTGTTTTCATTCATCCTCCTTGATGTTGCTCTCTTTTTTGGCACTACAGATAAGGACAGCATGAAGCAGTGGTCAGCATCAGTGGTGTACCTAAATCTGTGGGTTATTGTCTGTTTCTGGCTTATTAGAACTTTCAACCAAGTAAAGGACAGAGTAAAGCAGGCCGCACCCAAAGAAAAATAATTTTAATACAGAGTATTAGCAGTAAATTAACTATTAAGCTGTGGTCAAGACTGAATAGTTGCAGTCTTGGTGAAAGAGGACAGGATAGGAATGCTGACCGACAGCGGGGAGACAAGTACCCGGAAGCCTAGTGCAGTGGTGGGGGTTTCAGGGTCACAATAGTCTGCAGCCTCCCTTCTTCCCGTGCCCACCATGGGCTCTTAGACTCCAACTCCACTTCATTGTCCTCATCTGTAAAATGGATATGATAATATCCACCTTGTAGAATTATGAGAATTAAGTGAAATAAAATATGGGAAAACACTCAAACAGTTACCTACCTATAGTCAGCACCCTTCTAAAAATGAAAACTTAAAGGACTTACAAACAAACCTTTAAAATTTCTTGACTGTTTTTTTGAGTAGCCCATTTTGGGGAAAGATGAGAAGAAAGTTGGGTAAATACCAGTCAGAAACAGAGAAATCAAGAAGATAAGGTAGTAGGCAAGAGGCAAATGTTAAAGTGTGCTCCATTGCATGGGTGAATAGTATTCTGAACTATTTTTTGTAGTTGAACATGCATACCTTCTCTGGTGCTCCTGAATGCTTGGAGATCTCAATACAAAACTAGAAATCTCACATCCCTCTGTCTTCTTCCATAAGTAAAATCCCCGGACATGTAGTGGTTGAACTGCTACTACTTTGGCTGTGCTTGTTATATCCTCTGTGGAGAAAGTGGGCCACTACCGAGGCACTCAGAGCTCTTTTAGATCACAAAATCCCCTTGCATCTTATTATTGAGAACAAACTATTGGCATCAGTAATCAAACTCTAAATATTAATTTGATTGGATATAATATAATCATGCTTCATTATATTCAGAACTCTTGATTATTTAATAAATGCTTACATTTATAATTTTTCCTTATAAACTGTCCTAGTGATTAATTAAAATATGCCAACAACATCACATCCCCCTAGTTTCAGATGATTTGAGCGGCTCCACTTTGTTCTCAGCCCATGCTTGTTGACATTCATTTCCTCCTCCTCACACTCAGGTTAAGCATATTTATTGGCAGTTGCTCACCCTGCAATTCATCTTCATGACCCCCAGTTGTGACATCAAAAATACCTAACCAAATGTCCCTAGGGACAAAATCACTCCCAGTTGAGAACCACAGCTATTTCACCTTCCCCTATCACAGTTATGTTTTTTAATCACTTTCAAGGTACAACAATATTTTACTTTGTTTATGAGTTGTTTGGCCTTTGTTTGGACGTTCAGGGTAGCTCATTGTCCTCTCATATTTGGTGCCAGTTCCTTCTTACTCCTGCCCAATGCTTAAGTCTATTCTTACGTCTCTGAGCCTTGAAATTCTTGAGATACTCCTTTGTGCTTTTTTCTTACTTCTATTTTAAAACTATTTTATTTTTTTAGAACCCTGTAAGAGAGTTTTGAGGCAAAAGAGGTTGTAATCTTTGCAGATTTGTGACCTTCAGCTGACACTATCACAAGACTTTCACTGAATACAGCTTTATGAATTCATAGATAATTATATCTGCACAGCATTGTAGAAATTAACACTGTACACTGTGATATATTCTTCAGTTTCTAGGTGGATGGAAGCATGAAAAAAGGGTGAGACACCAGTGGCATTTTTACTCATTCAGCAAACACTCATCTAGGGTGAGAGTAAGAGGGACAGTGGAAGGGTCTCTGCACTAGAGCTAAGAGGACTGAGACTCGAGGCTGTACAGAGTCTAGATAGATCATGTCCCTTCACTTCTCTAGATTTTTAAGGTTCCTTTCATCTTAGTTTAAATGCATCATCCTTGCCTTCTAGTTGAGAAAAGCACACGAATTAATTATAATGACAGGTAAAATGAAATAAATGCTAAAATAGAGTACAAATGAAGTGTCATGGGAATAAAGAGGAAGGAGCTGTTAATTCCAGGCAGTGAGTTAGGGATAGCTTCATACAGAGAATTTTTTAAAAACAACCTCTTCTTGAGATAAAAAGCATAAGTTGTTTGCAGATTCTTCCTTGAGGTACTTACTCTTTCAGATATTACTGACACTTCATCACATCTTTGAAATCAAAGTATTAAATAGAGGAGGCACTTCTGGGAACATGGTAGCATGAGCAGGTCTAAGATCCCAGCTCTCCCCACACAAACACCGAGAAAAGTAGCTATAAATCTGTACTCAACCCTGTAAGAACCCTGAAAAAGTAAGCAAAGGATGGCCGCAAGTAACTGCAAACTGAAACAAGATAAAGATGAAATTTAAACAGTAGGAAGATGTCTTTTTCCACCGTCCCCTCTTCAGCCCTTGAAGCACAGCATCCAGATGGCTACAGAGGACCACAGTTGCAGCACCAGTTGACTTATGGATCTATGTGCACTAAGAAAGGCCCTTATCAGTTTCTGGTTCTGAAGCAAATAGGACAGTTCTGTTCAGGGTGTATATTTTGACAGGTCTTGGAGCAGATTGAAGGATTGAAACCTCAGTCTGACATGGACCAGAGATCTCACAGGGCAGGGTAGGGAGCAGTGAAGAAAGACTGAAGACTATGCCTGCCTAAGGGTGGATTGACTAGTCAGTCTTTTCTGTTTGGTTCTGGAGCTGCTGGAATGACTGTAATATCAGTCTAGCCTGAATCAGAGTTATCATAGGGTGGGAGAGGGAGTGGTGAGCAAAGACTGAAGGCTGTGCCCACCTAAGAGTTTTCTTGCAGTAGTTAGCATTTCCCAAGGCACTATGTAATCAAGAGTTTGAGAAGGCTAATAATAATATTCTAATGTCCCAAATTCAATAAGAAATTACAGGGCACAAAAAGAAACTAATAAGGACGGACCATTCAAAAGAACAAAATGAAGAGCAGTCTCTCTATGGAAGCCCTAATAATGAACAGATTAGAAGAATATAATACAATAATATTAAACATGCTCAAAGAACTAAAGAAGAGCAAGGACAAAGAAGTAAAAGAAATCAGGAGAACGATGCATGAACAAAACAAAAATATAAATAAGGAGATAGATACTATAAAAAGAAACCAAACAAATATTGGAATGAAAAGATACAATAACTAAAATGAAAAGCTCACTGGAAGAACTTAACAGCAGATTTGAGATGGCAGAAGAAAGAATCAGCACACTAGAGGATAAGGTAATTGAAATTGTGGAATCAGAAGAGCAACAACACAGAAGAATCATGACTGCTGAGAATATCATAATGGAAATATGGAACATAATCAAGTGAATTAACACACATATTATGAGACTCCAGAAGAAGAAAATAGAAATTAATAGAATATTCAAAGAAATAATGACAGAAAACTTTCCAAATCTGACAAAGAACATGAATCTACAAATTCAAGAAGCTCAATGAACTCTATGTAAGATAAATCCAAAGAGATCCACACCAAGACACATTATAATCAAGCTGTCAAAAACTAAAGATAGATAATCCTGAATGCAGCAAGAGAGAAGGAAAATTGTCACACACAAAAAATTCCAATAAGATGAAGTCCTGATTTCTCTTCAGAAACCTTGGAAGCCAGAAGTTGGTGGAATAACATATTTCAAGTGATAAAAGAACTGTCAACCAAGAGTACTGTGTCCAAAAACCAAACCAAACCTGTTGCCATTGAGTCAATTTTGACTCACAGTGACCCTATAAGACAAAGTAGAACTGCCCCAGGGGGTTTCCAAGGAGCGGTTGGTGGATTCAGACTGCCAACCTTTTGATTCGCAGCCAAGTTCTTAACCACTGTGCCACCAGGGCTCTTACTATATCCAGCAAAATTATTTTTCAAGAATGAGGGTGAAATTAAGACATTCATAGATAAACAAAAGCTGAGGGAATTTGTTACCACTAAATCTGCCCTACAAGACATGCTAAAAGGGGTCCTTCAGATGGAGAATAAAGGACACTAGACAGTACATTAAAGCTGTACATAGAAGAAACAAGATCTCTATTAAAGGTAATTTCATGGGCAAGCATAAGGGCCAGATTTAAGTTATTTTTGGTTGGTAATTCTTGATGTTATGTCCTTCATTCTTTAAAATTAAAAATGCATTTAAAACAAGTATACATTTTTGTTAAAGGGCAAACAATGTATAAAGGTGTAGTGGGTGATAACTGTTAACAAAGGGGAGTGATAAATGGTGTAGAAATTGTTCTTGTATGTTACTGAAATTAAATTGGTATCAATTTAAACCACATTATTATAAATGTAAGATGTTAAATGTAATCCTCATGGTAATCACAAAGAAAATAACTAACAGGTAACACAAAAGGAAAAGAGAAGGGAATCAAAGTGGTTGACTACAAAATATCAACAACACAAATATTGGCAATATTGGAATAAATGAGGGACAAAGAAGGTATACGACCAAAAAAATAAGAGAAGTAAGTACTTCCTTATCAGTAATTACTTTAAATGTAAATGGATTAAACTCTCCAATCAAAAGACAGAATGGCAGAATGGATAAAAAATATATATATTATCTAACTATATGCTGTCTCAAGAATATATCAAGAATAGATTTGACACATTGAACACTAATGACCAAAGATCAGATGGGTTATGTGATGACATCCAGGACATCATACGTTAAGAAAGCAGAAGGTCATTAAAAAGACAGGAAAGAAAGAAAAGACCAAAATACATGTCAGAAGACGCTCCGAAACTTGGTCTTGAACATTGAATACTAAAGCAAATGGAAGAGATGATGAAGTAAAAGAGGTGAACAGAAAGATTTCAAAGGGCGGCTTGAGAAGACAAAGTAAAGTATTATAATGAAATGTGCAAAGACCTGGAGTTAAAAAACCAAAAGGGAAGAATATGCTCAGCATTTCTCAAGCCAAAAGAACTGAAGAAAAAATTCAAGCCCCGAGTTGCAATACTGAAGGATTCTGTGGGCAAAATATTGAACAACGTAGGAAGCATCAAAAGAAGATGTAAGAAGTACACAGTCACTACCAAAAAGAATTGGTCAACATTCATTCGTTTTAAGAGGTAGTATAGGATCAAGAACCAATGGTATTGAAGGAAGAAGTCCAAGCTGCACTAAAGGCATTGGTGAGAAACAAGGCTTCAGGAATTGACAGACTACCAGTTGAGATGTTTCAACAAACGGATGCAGTGCTGGAGGTGCTCACACATCTATTCCCAGAAATTTGGAAGATGGCAACCTGGCCAGCCAACTGGAAGAGATCCATATCTGCGCCCATTCCAAAGAAAGGTGATTCAACAGAATGTGGAAATTATCAAACAATATCATTAATATCACGTGCAAGTAAAATTTTATTGAAGATAATTCAAAAGTGGTTGCAGCGGTACATAGGGAACTGCAGGAAATTCAAGCTGGATTCAGAAGAAGATGTGGAACCAGGGATATCATTGTTGATGTCAGGTAGATCTTGGCTGAAAGCGGAGAGTACAAGAAAGATGTTTAACTGTGGTTTATTGACTATGTAAAGGCATTCGACTGTAGATCATAACAAATTATGGATAACATTGCAAAGAATGGGAATTCCAGAACACTTAATTGTGTTCATGCAGAGCCTGTACATAGACCAAGAGGCAGTCATTCAGACAGAACAGGGGGATACTGTGTGGTTTAAAATCAGGAAAGGTGTGCTTCAGTGTTGTATCTTTTCACCATACTTAGACTCAATCTGTATGCTGAGTAAATAATCCGAGTAACTGGACTGTATGAAGAAGAGCGTGGCATCAGGATTGGAGGAAGACTCATTAACTATCTGGGATATGCAGATGACACAACCTTGCTTAATGAAAGTTAAGACGACTTGAAGCACTTACTGATGAAAATCAAAGCTATAGCCTTCAGTATTGATTACACCTCAAGATAAAACAAAAATTCTCACAACTGGACCAATAAGCAACATCATGATAAACGGAGGAAGGATTAAAGTTGTCAAGCATTTCGTTTCATTTGGCTCCATAATCAATGCCCATGGAAACAACAGTCAAGAAATGAAACGAGGTATTGCATTGGACAAATCTGCTGTAAAAGACCTCTTTAAAGTGTTGAAAAGCAAAGATGTCACTTTGAGGACTAAGGTGCTCCTACCCAAGCCATGATATTTTCAATCACCTCATGTGCATACGAAAGCTGGGCAATAAATAAGGAAGACCAAAGAAGAATTAATACCTTTGAATTATGATGTTGGCAAAGATTATTGAATATACCATGGACTGCCAGAAAAATGGACAAATCTGTCTTGGGAGAAGTACAGCCAGAGTGCTCCTTGGAAGCAAGGATGGCGAGACTTCATCGCACATACTTTGCACATGTTATCAGGAGGGACCAGTCCCTGGAGAAGGTCATCATGCTCTGGTAAGGTAGAGGGTCAGTGAAAGAGAGGAAGACCCTCAATGAGATGGATTGACACAATGGCTGCAACAATGGGCCCGAACATAGCAACAATTGTGAGGATAGCTCAGGACCAGGCAGTGTTTCATCCATAGGTTCACTATGAGTCGGAACTGACTCGATGGCACCTAACAACAACAACATATGCCGTCTACAAGAGATACATCTTAGGCCCAGAGACACAAATAGATCGAAGGTGAAAGGATGGGAAAATTGTTTCATGCAAATAATAACCAAAAGAGAGTGAGGTAGCAAATTTAATATCAGACAAAATAGACTTTAAGTCAAAATCTGTTACAAAAGTGAAAGAAGCACATTATATAATGAAAAAAGGGTCAGTTCATCAAGAAGATATAATAATTATAAATGTGTACCTAACATTGGCGCCCCAAAATGTATGAGGTAGACACTGAGAAAATAATAAAAATAACTGGATACTTTAATACACCACTTTGAATAATGGATAGAACGTCTGTAAAGAAGATCAATAAAGAAATAGAGGATTTGAACAACACTGTAAACCAAGTAGCGCTAACAGACATATGTAGAACACTGCACCCAACAATAGCATAATGTACATTCTTCTGCACATGGATCATTCTCCAAGATAGACCATTTGTCAGATCACAAAGCAATTTGCAATAAATTTAAAAATATTGAAATCATACAAAATATCTTTTCTGGCCACAATGAAATGAAATTAGCAATTAGTAACAGAAGGAAAATGCACAAATATGTGGAAATTAAACAATGCTCTATTAAACAGCCAATGGAAAAGGGAGAAATCAGAAAATACTTACTTGAAAGAAAATGACAGCACAGCATACCAAAACTTATGGTACACAGTGAAAGCAGGGCTCAAAGGGAAAGTTACAGTAAGTGCCTACATTAAAAAAGAATATCTCAAATCAATATCCTAACTTTACAATTTGAGAGACCACAAAAAGATGAGTAAACTAAGCCCAAAGCTACCAGAAGGGAGGAAGTAACAAAGACCGAATTTCATTTACAGATAAATAGAGAATAGAAAATAATAGAATCAATGAAACTAGGAGTTGGTTTTTTAAAAATATAAAAAAAAGAAAAATCAACAAACCTTTAGGTAGGCTGACAAAGAAAAAGTGATGTAAAATGCATCTAAATTTTGAAGTCAAAGTGGGGACATTATAACTGACTGCAGAAATATAAAGGATCATAAGAGAATACTGTGAACAATAGTACACCAACAAATTAGATAATTTAGGAGATATGGGCAAATTCATAGAAACACATAAACTTCCTACACTGGCCCCACCCAACCCTGCAAAAAAAGAAGATCTCAGCAGACCCATAACAAGTGAAGAGATTGAATCAGTAATCAAAAACCTCTCAAGAAAGAGAAGTCTTGGAACAGATGGCTTCACTGGGGAATTCTAACAAACATTTATGCAAGAACTGACTTCAATCATCTTAATCTTTCCTTAAAAAACTAGAAGAGGAGGGAACACTTCCTAACTCATTCTCTGAGGCCAGCATCATGCTGATTCCAAATGCAGACAAAGACACCACAAGGAAAGATAACGACAAACCAGTATCCCTTATGAATGTAGATGCAAAAATCCTCAACAGTAGTAGCAAACTGAATCCAAAAATATATTAAAGATTATATACCATGATCAAATGAAATTTATCCCAGGAATGCAAGGGTAGTTCAACATCAGAAAATAAGTCTGTGTAATGCATCACATCAGTAGAACAAAAGAAAATAACCATATGATCATCTCAGTTGACACAGAGAATGCATTTGACAAATCCAATACCCTTTCAAGATAAACAACACTCAGCAAGCTAGGAATTGAAGGGAAATTCCTTGATACCATAAAGGGTATTTATGAGAAACACACTGCTGACATCATATTCAATGGAGAAAGACAGAGCTTTCCCCTTAAAATCAGGAACAAAACAAGGATGCCTGCTCTTACCACTGCTATTCAGTATTGTATTGAAAGTCATAGCCGGAGTGATTAGGCAAGGAAGAGAAAAAAAAAAGTATCCAGATTGGGAAGGAAGAAGTAAAACTGTCCTTTTTCATAGATGAGATGATCCTATATACAGAAAATCCCAAAGAATTCATAAGAAAGCTAGTAGAGCTAAAAAATGAATTCAGCAAAGTGGCAGGATACAAGTTCAACACACAAAAACCAGTCCATTTCTATACATCAGCAATAATCATTCTGAAAAGAAAATTAAGAAAACAATTCCATTTATTATAGTATCTAAAGGGATAAAATATCTAGGCATAAATTTAACCAAGAAAGTGAAAGACTTGTACACTGAAAACTATAACTCATTACTGAAAGAAATTAAAGAAGACCTACATAAATGTAAGGACATTCCGTGTTCATAGATTGGAAAACTTAATATTGTTAAGATGTCACTACTACCCAAAAAAATACATAGATTTGGTGCAGTCTGTATCAAAATTCCAACAGCTTTCTTTGCAGAAAATGGAAAAGCCAGTCCTCAAATTTATATGGAACTGCAAGCGGCCCCAAATAGCCAGAGCAATCTTGAAAATGAAGAACAGAGTAGGAGGACTCACACTTCCTAATCTCTAAACATACTATAAAACTACAGTAATCAGAACAGTATTGGTATAACAATAGACTTATAAGCCAGTGAAATAGAATTGAGAGTCCAGAAGTAAATCTGTAAATGTATGGTCAGTTGATTTTTAACAAGGGTGCTAGGTCTGTTCGTTTGGGAATGAATAGTCCCTTTAATAGTACTAGGACAACTGAATAGCCGCATGAAAAGAATGTAGCTGAACCCGTGCCTTATCCCATATACAAAAATTAACTCAAAGCCAGCACAACTTGTACAAGGAGAGGTCATGGAAGCTCCACAGACACATCCAAGCTCTCTTAGGGACTAAATTTCTGGGCAGAGGGCTATGGGGACCATGGTCTCGGGGAACATCTAGCTCAATTGGCATAACACAGTTTATAAAGAAAATGTTCTACATTCTGCCTTGGTGAGTAGCATCTGGAGTCTTAAAAGCCTGTGAGCAGCCATCTAAGATACTCCACTGGTCCCACCCTGTCTGGAGTACGGGAGAATGAAGAAAACCAAGACACAAGGGAAAGATTAGTCCAAAGGACTAATGGACCACAACTACCATGGCCTCCACCAGACTGAGTCCAGTACAACTAGATGGTGCCCGGCTACCACCACTGACTGCTCTGACAGATCACAACAGAGGGTCCCGGACAGAGCTGGAGAAAAATATAGAACAAAATTCTAACTCACAAGAAAAGACCAGACTTACTGGCCTGATGGAGACTGGAGAAACCCCAAGAGTATGGCCCCCGGACACCCTTTTAGCTCAGTAATGAAGTTACTCCTGAGGTTCACCATTTAGCCAAAGATTAGGCAACCCCATAAAACAAATTGAGACTAATGGTGCACAACAGTCCAGGGACAAGGACTAGAAGGCAAGAGGGGACAGGAAAGCTGGTAATAGGGAACCCAAGGTTGAGAAGGGTCAGTGTTAACATGTTGTGGGGTTGATAACCATTGTCATAAAGCAATATGTGTACTGTTTAATGAGAAACTACTTGTTTTGTAAACCCTCATCTAAAGTATAATAAAAAAATAAAAATCAACTCAAAATGGATTAAAGACCATAAAACTCTTAGAACAAAATATAGGGGTAATTAATGATTTGGGACCCAGTTTTTAACAACGGATTCTTCCATGTGACACTTCAAAGCACAAGCAAGGAAAGACAAAATATATAAATAGGATCTCATCAAAATTAATAGCTTTTGTTCATCAAAGGACTTTGTCAACAAAATGAAGAGACAACCTACAGATAGGGAGATAATTTTTGGATACCACATATCAGATACGAGTTTAATATCCAGAATATATAAAGAACTCCTATGGCTTAGCCACAAAAAGACAAACAGCCCAATCCAAAAATGGGCAAAAGACTTGAAAAAGTATTTCACCAAAGAAGATATACAAATGGCCAACAAGCACATGAAAAGATGCTCAATGTCATTAGTCACTGTTGTATGCTCTCAAGTCGATTCCGACTCATAGCCACTCTGTAGGACAGAGCAAAACTGCCCCGTACGGTTTCCTAGGCTGAAATCCTTGTGGGAGATTTTCACCAGTTCTTTTCTCCCATGGAGCCACTGGTGGGTTCAAACCACCAACCTTCTGGTTAGCAGCCAATCAAATACAAATCAAAGCCATGATGAAATGCCATTTCATTCCGACTAGGATAAGTATAATCATAAAAACGAAAAATAACAAGTGTTGGTGCGGATGTGGAGAAATTGGAACCCTCATCCATTGATGGTGGAATTATAAAATGGTGCAGCTGCTGTGGAAAATAGTTTGATGGTTCCTCAAAAAATTAAATACAGAAGTACCATATGACCTAGCAATCCACTCCTAGGAATATACCCAAAAGAATTGAAAGCAGGAATGCAAACAGATACTTGAACACCACTGTTCAGTGCAGCACTATTCACAATAGCTGAAAGGTGGAAGAGCCTGAATTTCTATCAGCAAATTAATGGATAAACAAAATATGGTATATACATACGTTGGAATATTACTTAGCCATAAAGAGATACGAAGTCCTGAGACATGCTACAATGTGGATGAACCTTGAAAACATGCTTAGTGAAATAAGTCACAAAAGGACAAATATTGTATGATCCCATTTATATGAAATAATCTAAAATTGGCAAGTATGTAGAGACCAAAGTTTATTAGTGGTTACCGTGGGCAAAAGGAGAGTCATTGGTAAGGGGCACTCGGTTTCCGCTAAGGGTGATGGAAAAATTTGGAAATGGATAGTGGTGATAGTTGAACAACATAATGAAAAAGTAACTAGTACCTCTGAATTATGCATGTAAAAATTGTTAACATGGTGAATGTTTTGTTATATGTATTTTCACCACAACTTAAAAAAGTGGAAAGAACTTCAAAAAAAAAAAAAAAAAGGGAGAGGAAATAGATAATGGTTGGTGGAAGCCCAGTTTCTCATGTTGGAGTGGGAGGTTACAGATAAGCAAGGGAGGAGGCTAGAATGATCCATACGGTAATGGATTAGAGTTGGAGACATCAATATGAACTCATGTTTAACCTAATACAAATACAGATAGTTTATATGTAGAAATATTTATAATTATGTGTATATACATAGGTTAGCATACACACATATATTTTCTTGCTGTATCAGCTGAGAGGGCCTAAAATGAGGACACCATGCCCAGATCTTGGTTTCTAATTCCATTCTCCAATAAAAGTAACCAGGGCTCGTTGGAGAAATGGCTGATTCTAGGACTGGGGCAGGAAATATACAGTATGAGCTTAGACTATCTTGTAATGCAGAAAGTAAGGAAGTGCTTAAAAAATAAAACAACACTATGATGGTCAAATGATGAGATCAAAGGAACACAGGAGCCAACTTAAAGAGCTCCCAGTAGCCAAAGCTAGGACAATTTGAGCAACAAAATAAATAGTATTGTGTTTTAGCTCAAAGTATAAAATATGTATGAGCCTATACTGATATAAATAAATTACTGAATAAATAAGTGGGGAGAAGAAACAAATCTCCTGTTTAGAAGAATCCACCTCAAGGAGGTGGAGTATAGCTCCCTACTCCTTAAGTATGGGCTTCACATATTTACATATTTATACATACTTCCTTCCAAAGAGTGCAGTATGAAAAGTGAGGGAGAAGAGGTAACTTTACAGTGGAAGAACCTGACAAATACTACCTCAGCCAGGTGATTGAGGTTAACATCAAGAATGGCAAGTCATGTTAGTAGCATGTACCTTTGATATGATGTGATGAGAATGGCACTTTACCTCTTGGTCTTCCCCCAAAAAACACATAACCCTGGTCTTAATGATGAGAAAAACATCAGCAAATCTCAATTTAGGGCTCTGCAAAATCTTTGATCACTGTTATGGATTGAATCGTATCCCCAGAAATGTATGTCTTCTTGGCTAGGCCGTGATTCCCAGTATTGGGTGGTTGTCCTCCATTTTGTGATCTGATATATTTATCCTATGTATTGTAAATCCTCTATGATGTTAATTAGGCAGGATTAGAGGCCGTTATGTTAATGAGGAGGATGCAGTCTACAGGATTAGGTTGTATCTTGGGTCACTGTCTTTTGAGATATAAAAGAGAGAAGCAAGCTGAGAGGAGAGGAACATTGTGCCACCAAGAGTGAAGGGCCAGGAGAGGAGCACATCCTTTGGACCTGGGGTCCCTGTGCTAAGAAGCTCCTAGACCCAAAGGAAAATTGATGACAAGGCCTTCCTCCAGAGCCAACAGAGAGAGAAAGCTGGCTGCCTGAATTCAGACTTCTAGCCTCCTAGACTATGGAAGAATAAATTTCTGTTTGTTAAAGCCATCCACTTGTGTTTATGTTATAGCAATACTAGATGACTAAGACAGTCACTAACACCTCAAAACTGTTAAGGTCATCAAAAACAAAAAGTCTGAGAAATTATTAGGCCTGGGGAAACATGATGACTCAATGTAGTATAGTATCCTGGGTGGGATCCTGGAACAGGAAAAGGTATGAGGTAAAAACTAAGGAAATCTGAAAAAAGTATAGACTTTAGTTAATAAAGAATCATCAACTCATTAATTATAACAAATGTACCAATAATATAAGATGTTAATAACTGGGGGGTAGGATATATGGGAACTCTTGTACTACCTATGCAGTTTTTCTGTAAATTTAAAACTGTTCTAAAATAAAAAGTTTATTTATTTAAATAAATAAATAGGAAAAGACTGTCCAGCATAATCGTCCTTCTGTACAAATGTTCAGGGATCCCTTGCTTAAATATAATGGTCAGAGTGGGCATCTAGCAAGTAGTC
This sequence comes from Dugong dugon, assembly GCA_030035585.1. Taxonomy (NCBI): domain Eukaryota; kingdom Metazoa; phylum Chordata; class Mammalia; order Sirenia; family Dugongidae; genus Dugong; species Dugong dugon. The sequence goes on along the minus strand of CM057481.1, from coordinate 16,340,145 downwards.
TGCAAGCACCAAATAATGAAATAATAAAGATCAAACAAAATGTATGCTTAGAGTTCCCAACGTATGTTTTAAGGCTATGCCCTACCTTGTTTTTCCTCTAAAACAGTAAAGCTTTTGATTATCAGATAATTGCATTGCTCTCTCACCAAGGTGACGTAGTGCAGAACGGTTTCTCAAGCTTTGCCATCAAGTGGGTCACATGGTTGTGGTAGAGAACATGGGCAGAGTTTACAGTAGTTACTTATAAACTGTAGGAAAAGAAAGAGCCAGACTCAAGATGAATAGAGAAATTTTCCTTTACCCATCCCCTTGGAGAGAAGCCCTTATGTCTTGGAAGGACATTATTACCACGTAAAAAGCAAAGAATTAATGTTATTCTCGAGGTGAATAAAGTTTGTTAATTATTCTAGATATTTCAAAGCTAAAACAACATTACTTATTTGGATAGATTATGCTGAAGATAGCTTAAGTTGCTAATTGTTAGGAAGAAAATGATCTAAGTTTTATTTTAGTTTTGAAAAGAGATTGCAGAAGTATTTTTTCCTAGGTATTTAGTGATGTGAAGGAAAAAGAAAAATTTCTCTTGAATGTTATCATATTAATTATGGACTGCTGAAGGAGTTGGCAATATTGATGATGGAAGGAAGGAAGAAAGGGAGGCAGGGAGGAAGGAAGGAAATTAACAAAGTAGAGCCTTTGTAAGCACCAGACAAGGGAAGCACACTGGTAAATGCTCAGAGGTATAAGGCTGCTGGGCTTCTTCAAGAGAACTGTGAGCAGTTGTGTGCAGGTGAGAGAGAGGCCTGAAGAGGTGGAAGAGGTCCTGATGGTGGGCTGCCTTACATGAACTGCTAAAAAGTCTGAACTCAAACCTCTGTACAGGGGAATCTGTGAAGGGTTCCAAGAAGGATGACCATGTGACTGGATTGGCATTCTGGAAAGGCAGACGTTTGAAAGACCACTTAGGAAGCAATTACATTGGTACAGAGGAGAGATGATACAGGCCGAACCAAAGCCATAAAGAGGAAAGGTCTGATGTGACAGATTTTTAAGAAAACAAAATCTGTAGGATGTGGTGACTGCTGGAAGGGTCTGGCTTAGTGAACTAGTGGATGATAGTTACACTAAATGAGGGGTAGTCTTTGGAGGCAGACAGGTAAGGGAGACATAATGAGCTCTCTTGTGGCCATGCAGGTAAGGAACTTAGGGATATGTCAGGGCTAGAGACACTGCTTTGGGGCTTGGCAGCCTCTGCTAGTTGTTGAAGCAGTGGGAATGGGTGAGATTGCCCAGGAAGAACTTCTGTGGTAGAAAGAAAAATAGGCTGAAGGCAGAGATGTGAAGGCTACCAATAGTTAAGGAATGTGCAGGGGGGAGAGGAACGACAGGGACAAGCTATCAACTGTCTGGCGTCCAAATTATATGTGTTGGGTGGAGGGATCTATGTGAGTGAAATACACACATTGTCACTGTTGATGTGGCTGGTGAAGTATCATCTCCATCATACGGGGACTTTGTAATGGTCCAAAGGGTCCAGTAGGTGTTTTACTGGAGAAATTTCCTCCTGTGTGTGGGAGTGAGGTAGGATGTTCTTGGTTGCCATTGAGTCTATTCTGACTCACAGTGACCCTAGGTACAACGGAACAGAACACTGCCTAATCCAGTGCCATCCTTACAATCGTTGCTGTGTTTGAGCCCGTTGTTGCAACTACTGAGTCAGTCCATCTCATTGAGAGTCTTCCTCTTTTTCACTGATCCTCTACTTTATCAAGCATGATGTTCTTCGCCAGGGACTGGTCCCTCCTAGTTACATGTCCAAAGTACCATCCTCGCTTCCAAGGAGCATTCTGGCTGTGATTCTTCCAAGACAGATTAGTTCATTCTTCTGGCAGTCCATGGTAGATTCAGTATTCTTCACTAGCACTGTAATTCAAATGCATCACTTCTTATTCGATCATCCTTATTCATTGTCCAGCTTTTGCATGCATATGAGGCAATTGAAGATACCATGGCTTGGGTCAGGTGCACCTTCGTCCTCAAAGTGATATCTTTGCTTTTTAACATTTTAAAGATGTCTTTTGCCGCAGATTTGCTCAGTGCAGCGCGTCCTTGATTTCTTGACTGTTGCTTCCATGGACGTTGCTTGTGAATCCAAGTAAAATTAAATCCTTGACAATGTCAGTCTTTTTCCATTTATCATAATGTTTCTTATTGGTCCAGTTGTGAGGATTTTTGTTTCCCTTATGTTAAGATGTAATCCATGTGGAATGCTGTAGTCTTTTATCTTCATCAGTAAGTGCTTCAAGTCCTCGCTTTCAGCAAGCAAGGTTGTGTCATCTACATATTGCAGGTTGTTAATGAATCTTTCTCTAATCCTGATGCCACTTTCTTCATATAGTCCAGCTTCTCAGGTTATTTGCTTAGCATACAGATTGAATAAGTATGGTGAAAAGATACAACCCTAACACATACCCTTTCTGACTTTACATCACACGGTATCCCCTTGTTCTGTTCGAATGACTGCCTCTTGGTCTATGTACAGGTTCTGCATGAGCACAATGAAGTGTTCTGGAATTCCCATTCTTTGCAATGTTATCCATAATTTGTTATGATCCACACAGTCAAGTGCCTTTGCATAGTCAATAAAACATGGGCAAACATCTTTCTGGTATTCTCTGCTTTCAGCCAAGGTCCATCTTACATCAGCAATGATATCCATCCTTCCATGTCCTCTTCTGGCCTGAATTTGTGGCAGTTCTCTGTCGACGTACTGCTGCAACCGTTTTTGAATTATCTGCAGTAAAATTTTACTTGTATGTGATATTAACAATATTGTTCGATAATTTCCACATTCTTTTGAGTCGCCTTTCTTTGGCAGGGTCGCAAATATGAATCTCTTCCTGGTGGTTGTCCAGGTTGCTGTCTTCCAAATTTCTTGACAAAGGCAAGTGAGCACCTTCAGCGATGCATCCGTTTGCTGAGACGTCTCAGTTGGTATTCTGTCAATTCCTGGAGCCTTGTTTTTCACCAATGCCTTTGGTGCAGCTTGGACTTCTTCCTTCAGTACCATTGGTTCTTGGTTATATATTACTCATGAAATGGTTGAATGTCGACCAGTTCTTTTTGGTACGGTGATTCTGTGTATTCCTTCCATCTTCTGTTGATGCTTCCTGCATCATTCAGTATTTTGTCCATAGAATCCTTCAGTATTAAAGCTCGAGGCTTGAATTTTTTCTTCCTGTCTTTCATCTTGAGAAATGCTTACTGTGTTCTTCCCTTTTGGTTTTTTAACTCCAGGTCTTTGCATATTTTGTTATAAAACTTTACTTTGTCTTCTCTAGCCATCCTTTGAATACTTCTGTTCATCTCTTTTACTTCATCGTTTCTTCCATTCACTTTAGCTATTCTGCATTTAAGAGCAAGTTTCAAAGTCTCTTCTGACATACATTTTGGTCTTTCTTTTTTCTCTTTTTTAATGATCTTTTGCTTTCTTCATGTATAATGTCCTGAATGCCATCCCACAACTTGTCTGATCTTTGGTCATTATAGTGTTCAGTGCTTCAAATCTGTTCTTGAGTAGTTCTCTAAATTCATGGCAGATATACTCAAGGTCATACTTTGACTCTCATGGACTTTAATTTTCTTCAGCTTCAACTTGAACTTGCATAGGAGCAATTGATGGTTTGCTCCACAGCCAGCCCCTGGCCTTACTCTGATTGATCATACTGAGGTTCTCCATTGTCTCTTTCCACAGGTGTAGTTGATTTGATTCCTGTGTATTCCATCTGGAAAGGTTCACATGTATAGTCGCCATTTATGTTGTTGAAAAAAAAGTATTTGCAATGAAAGAGTCATTGGTCTTGCAAAATTCTATCATGTTGTCTCTAGTGTCGTTTCTATCACCAAGGCCATGTTTTCCAACTACCAATCCTTTGTTTCCAACTTTTGCATTGCAGTCACCAGTAATTGTCAGTATATCCTGATTTCATGTTTGATCAGTCAGACTGCAAAAGTTGGTAAAAGTCTTCAGTTTCTTCATCTTTGGCATTAGTGGTTGGTACGTAAATTTGAATAATAGTTGTATTAACTGGTCTTACTTGAAGGCGTATGGATGTTACCCTATCACTGACAGTGTTGTACTTTGGGATAGATTTTGAAATATTCTTTTTGATGATGAATGTGACACCATTCCTCTTCAGTTTGTCATTCCCAACGTAGACCATGTGATTGTCCAATTCAAAATGGCCAAAACCAGTACGTTTCAGCTCATTAATGCCTAGGATATTAAGGTGGGGGAGCTTAATTGTGAAGGCTCTTTTGTAGTGGGGGCAAGGGGAGTATATTATTTATGACAAAATGTAGTCAGGTTTCAGTTATAAAACCCGTTGCTGTAGAGTCAATTCTGGACTCATAGCAACTTATAGAACAGAGTAAAACTGCCCCATAGGGTTTCCAAGGAGCAGGTGGTGTATTCAAACTACCGAGCTTTTGTTTAGCAGCCTAGTTCTTAACTACTGCGCCACTAGGGCTCCAAGGTAAAGAAAGTAACTACTAATGTTGTAAACCTAGAATGTGACAAGAAAAAAAAACTGACAAAGCAAGTCTTTGAATCCTCACCATCTGGGACCTTCTGTGATACAGTAACTGGTTGAATGAGATCAGACAGTGAAATGCATGTCAGACAGGGAAGGTTGGACCTGCTGTCAGCACCTCTCACTTTTGATTTAGTTGCTAAATGACAAGTGATCATTTTAAAGGACACTCTACCCCTTTCTTTGTTTGGAAGGGATTCTACAAGCAGAAAATTATTCTCAGAGCTCTGGGCTATGAGAATCTCACCTTTAACAGTCATTGCAATAACTGTGTAAGTGAGGTTTGTTTATACCAGCCAAGGAGCCTGCAGAGCCACTGACTAATTAACAGAATTAACATAGTGGCCCATTCCTTTTGTCTCTGGCCTATATATAAACCCTTTTATTTAGAAACCTGTAGCACTTCATACTGCTGGATAGAACATCCTGTAACTCTTACTGGGGTTTCCTTTTGGAAATAGTCCTTGGATTGGGCACTTCTGAGTAACCATGGAAAGATCCTGAGTGTTTTCCTTTGTGAATGGGTCTGTTTTCTTGGGTCAGGTCCATACCTGCCTAACCAATAGGGAAGAGGGTGAGACCAGGGCTGTGGAGACTCCCTGAATGTCGAATGGAGTTTTCAAGAGATTATCCCAATCTCATTCCAGTCGGGTTTTTTTCTTTTTTTTATTGTGCTTTAGATGAAGATTTACAGAGCAAATTAGTTTTTCATTAAACAGTTAATTGCTTATTTTTTGTGACATTGGTTGCCAACCCCACTATGTGTCAACGCTCTCCCCTTGTCAACCTTGGGTTCCCCATTACCACCTTTCCTGTTTCCTCCTGCCTTCTTGTCCTTGCCCCTGGGCTTCTGTGCTCGTTTAGTATCATTTTATTTTATGGGCCTGTCTAATCTTTGGCTGAAGGGTGAACCTTAGGAGTGACTTCAGTACTGAGTTAAAAGCGTGTCCAGGGGCCGTAGTCTCAGCATTTCACTAGTTTTTGTCAGATCAGTAAGTCTGGTCTTTTTTTGTGAGTTAAAATTTTGTTCTACATTTTTCTCCACCTCTGTCTGGGACCCTCTACTGTGATCCCGGTCAGAGCAGTCGGTGGTAGTAGCCGGCCACCATCTAGTTGTGCTGGACTCAGTCTGGTAGAGGCTGTGGTAGTTGTGGTCCATTAGTCTTTTGGACTAATCTTTCTCTTGTGTCTTTAGTTTTCTTCATTCTCCCTTGCTCCAGATGAGGTGGAACCAGTGGAGTATCTTATATGGCCACTCACATCATTCCAATTATTCCATCGAAGCATCTGCATCAAGATAAGGAATTCCTAGTCTCTGTTCCTTACTGTAAAAATGGTGTGGGGGGCATTTATTGTGTCTGACCCCATATAACTTTATAAGGGGTGGGGGGAGAATTAAGATGAACAGCAGCCCAAAGCTGATTCCTGTGAAGTGGAGGGCAGACATAACCTCTCTCCAACCTTTTTACCAATTCCGATACCGGCTGTCGTTCCCATGGCACTTTCTGCTTCCCTTTTGGGTTTGATAATTCATTGCAATGGCCACACAAAATTCATAGACCATACTCACAGTTGTGGGGTTTATTCGGGAAGTAACAGGTAGGATCAGACACGACTCAGGATACAGTTCTTCGGTCAGGACATCTTGTCAGCTGTGCCTGCAGGCAGGCCCCTACCTGGCCCTTGGGCCCCTAAGCCCCTCAATCTCTTGGCCTCTGCCCTGCTCGAGCAAGTGTTACAAAGCTCTTTAGGTCCACCAATAAGTGTTCAGAGGAACCCCGCTCCACCAGCAAGCCTCTGGCCTGAAGGCACTCAGTTCTCTTCCTCCATGGGTCAGCACGGCTGCTTTAACCACCTTGCTTCATGGGCCAGGAAGCCCACTACACCTCCTTTTTCCAGTCTCCTGGTTCTGCTGCCACTGTTTCTCTACTACTAGATTCTGCTATGCTTGCCATTGCTTCTTGCTGATAGCGTTCCATCTCTTACTGTCTTCATTGTTACAGCTCTCTGGCTCCTGGGTCTAGGAGGTTCTCAGTGCAGGAATCCTGAGTCCAAAGGATGCACTACACTCCTGGCTCCTCTTTCTTGATGGTAGTGAGTTCCCCAGTCTCGCCTCTTGGATGAGCTCATTTTAAGCTTAGTGAGATGCCAAAGCTGACCTATCCCCTTGTTAGGGTTCAGTACACCTTACTTGCATGGTCCCACCCCCATAAGGGTTTCATGCACCTTATTGACATTATTAGCAGGCTGTACAGTTCTCTTGGTGGGCCACAAATACCTTATTTGTATAGTCCCACCCAGTCATTGTGTGGGAGTCACAAACACTATGGTTAGAAGGGCCATGTTAAGTAATTCGCTGCATTGCACTGTTTTTAGTTCTTCTGGCATTACCCTTCAGATGAGGAGACGCTAATATTTCAGAACTTCACCGTTGAAGTACAGTGTTGTTTTCTCTTTTTTTTTTTTTTTTTGCCCCAATCCCAAAGAGTACTGCGGAAAGGAGTTTATTCTTACATTTTTAGGCATCTAGCCTTTTCTCTGGTGCCTGGTTTTGTGTGTGTTATTTGTGTAAGAGGGGTTAGAAAAAGAAAGAATTTGTCACATGGGAGAGAGCTACTTCAGAGAAGAGGATATTTTACCACTTTAAAAACATTTGTAGAGATTCATTTTAGAGTTTCTACCCTTTCCACAAGTGTGAGTCTCCTCTCGCGAGGAGATTTCTCTAATGTTGTATACAATAATTTCTTTAGGAAAGTGAGGAATCCTTATCCCTTCAAATTTGGTATTCCACATTGCAAAGTCAGACAGATGTTTTAAAACCTTGAGAACTATAAGACCTTTCCTTCTGTTGTAGGTGCAACAATGAAAGCGAGTGGTCCCAGATCCACGAGAACATCATCCGAAAGTCCAGCTCCAAGTACTCTGCCCCCAGCGCCAGCCACGGTGACGTACTTCTCTGGCTAGAGAATTTTGTATTGCTTTTGCAGTTGCTGATCATATCTCACCTTAGTGGGTTGGTGCTAATCAGCTGCCATATGTAAAGTTGAATTCCCTACAGATGTTTACTCTCCTGCCCAGGAACTTTCTATTGTTTCTTTCTTGTGATAACTTAAGACCTTTCCTAATTACTGTTGACCAGAATACAATTTCTTTTGTTTTTATGATGAATTCCACGTGCTTTGATAGGTAACTTGATTTCCAGGTTAAATCAAGAGTAAGCAAAAGTGTTGCAGGGTTTAATAATTGTGAAGTCTTTGTTTTCCTGAACAAAGATTATACACCCAGCCAGAAAAAAAAGACAAATATTAATATCACTTCCCATTCTGTTTCTGTTCAGTGTTAGCATCACCAAAGAATCTGACACTAATGAGAATCAGTGATTAGTCTGCCAGTATCAGTCATTCTGGAACTAGAATAAGAAAATCTTTATTGCAAAGCAGCTATCATCTTACCTCAACTTCTTTCCCTTTAATCTCTTTCTTTTAAAGGTCTGTTTAAATAATTCTATCTAAGTATCTGTGCATATCTACACATTGAATGGTTGTATTTTCTAAATTGAAAAATTAATTGCCTGATTAAATTAGAAGCACTATTTAAAAGCCTATGATCCTTTATATACTCTTTCAGATAGCTATCAAATTTACATAGAGCGATGTTTCTCCTAACAGGGACTAAATCATTTCATAACCTCTTTTACATAACCTTCTTTGTTTTAACTTTCATGGATGTTGTTAGAAATAAGAAGTTGGCCTTGAGTAGCAGTATAAAGGCAGGGTGGTTTCAAAACAGTGGTACTTGTCAAGAGGAACTGTTTTTCTCTATCAGGATCAGCAGGTACTTAACTAGGAGAGTCCTCAGAGCAGCTCCACAGAGTTCGAGACCCTGAGAGGCCTTGGTTCTTCTAAAACTCTGCAGTGTGGAAGTCCTTGGGCCGCTCTCACTATAAATGACTGTTTTCCCTTGTGTGTATACCTGTGTGCCAAGGAGCTCTGTGTAGTTTGCTCTGTGGGGAAGGGGTCCATATTCCACACCTAAAACTAGGCAAAAGCAAGAGGCAAAGAAATCTTCTTAAAGTATGGAAAAGTTACTAGTGATTTTGGAAAATGCTGTTGACATTAGTAAGTGTAGCCAAGGGCACCTCTTTGCTTTATTTTACTTTTTCAACTTACATAGAGATGCTCTTGGCTACGCTACTGGGTCATGATATTATTAAAACATGGGGAACATTTTAGAAAGAGTGATGGTAGTAACAATACATTAGAAGGAACAACTGAAAGAGCAGTTTCCACCATCCCCTCACCAGGTTAAGATGATGAGTTTTGTCTTACTCTCTAGAGTGAACAAGGACCATGCCATCTTCAGTGTCTGAGATTTTTGTCCAGAACTCACAGACACTGGCCATTTAAACAGTGTTAGAAGGCACCCAACCCTCTGTGCTGGGTGTGGAAGGGGGCATTACAGACTTAAGAGAACCTCAGTTAGGATGGCTGTAGTGAGGAGGAAGTCTCTGTGTAGTTCTAGAAAAGCCTGGAGGCGAAATGGGCTGCTTCTCTTTGAAGTGTGTATCTGACTGCTTCCTGACAAGGCTTGATTTGGAAGCTGGTTGAGACCTTGTAAATTACTTGTTTCAACTCCCTCCTTAAATAAATCAGGAAATTGAAACTCAGAGAAATGACTTGGTGACTGACGCAGGGTTGAGCGCAGGTCTCCAGACTCCAGGACTCTGGCCTTTCCACTCTATGGCAAAGCTTCTGAGCATGGGTTTCCCACTGCTGGACTGGGGTCTTTGTGTCAGACGACTTCAGAGATTGCTCAAGGAATGTTACTTACCATAGTTTAAGTCTTTGTTAGTCTCCTCAATTAAGGATACATCTTTATAAAAAATTAATTTACTTTGCTATAAACTGTCACCCTTCTTTGTTAGACATTATGGACAATTTATTGCCTCGGCAGTTATATTTCAGAAGTCATTAACGATTTTCCTTAAAGTTAAATCATATTAAAATGCAGAAGGAATTGCTATGTTGGTTTTGAGTGCTAAGAGCAAATATATCATTCAGTGGTAACTCTCTTATATGTAGTTTAATATATATGGCTCTTTATTTCCAATGTTGACCTCTTAGATATGTAGCCATGGACTGAACTCTTAGCAATTCGAATCGCATGAAGGTCATTAAGAACAAGTAAAAGAATATTGAAAAGGCAAATTTTTCTTACATATATATTTACCACAATAAAGAAAAAAGAACAAATGAAGACAGTAAAGCATTTTGCACACAGGATTTCTATGTATTTTAAATGGCTGTTAACTATAGCTTCATTTTGATATTTTGGGCTGAGATTAATTTACCAAATTAATTCTCATCCAGCTCTCCCACAGGTGGGGGTGGGAGGGAGAAGGCCAGGTTGCTGACCTCCAGTATTCCATACAAGTGGCAATTTGTCCAGTTACATTTAAACGGAACAATCTTTAACCTAGTACCTAAGTTGAGTAAGAAAACAGTTTTTTGTTTGTTTTTGTTTTGTGTGTGTGTGTGTATATCAAGTAATCAGAGGGATCAGATCAACAGAAGAATTTTGTATAATTGGTTAATTTTAATTTCTTTGGCTTGAGAGCCCCATTGAGTTACTGAAGGACTGGCCACATACTGCATGGGCAGATGGGTGGCTTTTCTGGACTATTAATGGAGGCTCTGTCTCCCTGAGGACCATGCCTTAGCGTTATTTGACATGTGTCTCAATCACCTAGGGTTTCAGAACCAGGAAGGAGAGTTTCAGGATCCTAGCCCCTGCGAAAGGGGATGGAGTTGTTATAGCCTCCATTGGTGGTTTCTTTCATTGTTTGTGTGCCTCGTCACTTGATCTTTTGCATAAACTGAAGCCCTGGTCCTGTCTTCTTCCTGATGGAGAGCAGCTGCTCAGGATCTCTTTGGGTAGCTTGGAAGCTAGCCTTGACTCTCCCAATAACCTCTGGTCTTTCCTCAAAAATTCTCCTTTGCATTTTGAGGCCAATTTGGTTGCTCAGAAGATGCAGAGATGATAGCCACTCAATGAGTACTTGAATACGTACTGGCCAATGCAGAATGATAAGTGATTTTTTTTTCACTTGCCCTCAAACCATCACACCATCAAATTCTGGGAAACATGAGCCTTCCCCTTTAGAGGTATTTGCCTTAAACCTTGACTGTCTCCTAGATCAGTGGTTTCTCGTTCATTTAGAGGATGAGAATTTGATAGCTGTCTAAAGATACCACAGCTGAATGAGCTGGGGCTGTGGGGGATGGGCAGGTCTCCCAAAGGGCTCTTCTCTGCAGAAATCGTTGTGGGCTGAGGGTCTGGCCCTCAGGCTTTTTCAGGTTCATAAATGGATTGTAGTTTAGTTCACTAAGTGATCAGGCTGTCAGAAATTATTTTATAGTGGTCAAAATCCCAGATATTGAACCTAAACATTGGAGTTTCAAGTGTCTGTCTTTTAGGGCATCGAGATCCTGGTGTTAACGACACCTGGGACGTGTATAACCCCAAGGTTTCTTGGGGAGCGTGAGTTTAGCAAAAGCAATCAGATTATCTTGAGGTTCTGTCTGGGCTGCACTGAAACCATATTTCTTCCCCTGATTCAGCTGTGAGAGTACCCATTCCTAGTTACTGGAATACTTGTATCTGCCAGATACAGTATCTGTGACCCTTCTGTCTGACTTCCCTCTGTTCCCTCCTCCCTGCCCCCCTGCATTCCCAGACCATTCTTACTCTACAGTTCTACTTTCCAGCCACCATGCTTCTGATTGTCCTCATTATCACAATACCTTCTTCCATCATTTCTATAGATATTCATCTTCTGTTCAATTTCCAAGTTTATAGATCACTGAGAGTACTTCCTGATGACCAATAGATGACCATCTAAATTCATCATCCTGTTAACAGCTAATCCCATTCACAGAGTCTCAGACGTGGCACTTCCTAACTCTATCTAGGCTTGACCTCTTACATGTTACAACCTTCTAGCCAGGGGCTAGAAGTGACAACACTGCAGTGACAACACTCTGGAGGGATTCTAGGAGATTCTAACTTTGTGCAAAACTCCTAGGGTACAAGTAATGAGCCAGAAGCTGGCTCACCTGAGGGGACATTACTTATTCTCTCAAATTCTGAACAGAGCCCCTAGGATCTGGAGGGCCTGAAGCTCCCACAGTATCTGAGGCAAGGCATAGTTAGTGCCACAGACACAGCACACGTCTTCTTTTCCTTGTAGTGTCATGGTTCCCTACAGAGAGAATGTGATATCTTCTCCATTGCTGTCTTTACAAGCCATTGCAAGGTTGAACGAGCATGTTGCTTCCTATGCTTTGGCATACTGCTAGCATAAAATATAGTACCTCTTAGCTTGCTCTTTTTCTGTTTATGGGGCATTCTGATCCAAAGACTTCTTAAGTCACACTTACTTCTAGTCTGCCTTTATATTGTTTCTGTAGACTTCTCTGGGTTCCCTAAATGTACAGTTTTTACAGTTCAGCCCTCTTATCCCATATTCACTGGGGACCAGGCAGGCCCTAGGCTGGATACTGGGCAACAGAGAGAAAGGTAACTCAGTTTCCCAGACCTCAGGCTGTGTATAGACTAGTTCTCTGGGTCATTGAGGTCATCTTGACTTAAATTCCTTTTACTTTCTGGAATATTTCTTCAAAATAACTTACACTTTCTGCATTAAAATTTTTCTCCAGAAAAATGCTGAACTTTGCACACTTTCCAGAGGAAAATGTGACTCTAACATCTTTTCTGGTACTACGTAACAGAGTGGACAGGTGATTCTGAGTAAGTAAATGCTTTTGTTTTTGCAGGTCTTATCATTTCTCTGCAGCTTCTTCGTGGAGACATGGAACAGATTCGGAGAGAAAATCCCATGATATTTAATAGGGGATTGGCAATTACCAGGAAATTGGGATTTCCCGATGTCATCATGCCAGGTAGGCAGAACTGTTTGGGGTGGGGTGTGGTGGGGGTTTAGGAGGATGGAGTCCAGTGCTTCTCTCCTGAGCAAGTAGTGAATTGTGCTGTAGAGGAAACTTGCAGCCATTAAAAGCCTCTACAACCCAGGTCAGGTTGCTGACTGCAGTCTGCAGCAAGTGACCCCTTTGGCTCTTGAGGCATTTGTCCTCTTCCTAAAGCCCCCACATCACCTTCACCAGTGCAGCTTGATAATCCATCACATGGGCGTTGTTGTCTCCTGTGGAGGCTGAATGGTAGGAACCAACAAGGAACTCTTCATGGGGATACCTGTTTACACCCATTCTCTCCCATCACATTTCTTAGAGGAAAATTGCCTCACAAGAACCTCTTCTTTAAGGGGAAGAAAATACCAAAATATATACCTGCAATATTGGTGAATCCCAAGTCATGTAGCAGTGGCAAATATTTTTTAATGTATTAGGCAAATTGCATAGATTAGTCTCTGTAAATAGCACTACCTGGCCAGTTTCTCAGGAGTTGTCTCATTCCCCTTACCTAATGCCCAAAGGACAACTAGGGCAGAAAGTGGGACTGCTTTGACCCTCAGGTGTGGTTGCAGCAGGTCGATAGTAGGTGCATGTTTCCTAGTAAGGCAGACACAGGCAGAGCTGGAGAAGTGGATCTAAACAGGCCATGAGAGCCAAGGGGACTATAGGGAGTGAGGGAGGAGTACAGGCATAGCTTAGATAGATGGCAAGTGATCTGATGACCAGAGAAGATGTGAACAAGGAAAGGGAGATCAAAACAGGCAAATGTCTGTCTGGATGGATTCCAGGGGGAATAGACCACCCCTTCCAGTTGAGTTTTCATGCTCTCCTAGAAGCTTCTTTTCCTTTGTTTAAATGGCCAGGCCAGGCTACACTGAACTGATTGTGGCCACTCTAAATATCACCTATTTGGAGTTCCTCATGGTGCTTCACTAAACCCTCTTGTCAGCAATATTTGCTAGCGCATACCCAAAGGCGAGTGTGGTCTGAGCATAAAGAAGGCCCATGTGATGGACTCCAGCTGCCTTCTGGCCTCCAAGATTATGCCAGTGTTGTGTCTGTTGCTCTCATTCTGTCTTCACAGGCACTAAATGCAGAGCAAGGTGCTGTGCACAGCCTTCATCTCCTGTTCATACACACAGGAGGGTCTTTTCGATGGGAAACCCAGGTCACTCACTCAATTCCATGTTGATTTTTAAATGTTGAGGAAATGTCTTACCTATGAACGGGCCACATCTGACTTTCATAGAGATGACATCCTCCACAGATTTCTCCCATGCTGTCCTGACACCATTCCTTAGCCTTCTCTGGGACTGATAATCAGGAAAAGCATATTCACTTGGAGATGTGACTTTGAAGAAAGAATGGGTGGATACCAAAATTAATCTGGTGATCTTTTTTAATTAGCTAGCTAGGCTCATGTGGAGGGTAATATATTCTAAGAGAAGGCTACTTGAAGCCCTTCTTTTTTCTAAGAACTTTTTTGTTTAAGATTTGGAAATTTCCTTCCTATTAGCCTCCACACGTGTTGGAGAGGTTGTGGAGAGACTGGAACACCTGTTAGCCTCCACGCAGATATGGGATTAAAACCAAGTGAGCACAAATTAGAAAGGAACAAACTTCTATGCACTTAAGCAAAATTTGATTTCAAGAGTTACGATGTCAAAACCACATCCATGGAAAGAGATCTTTTGTGTCACACTGTATGTAGGCACACAGGTTTACAAAGGACTTCTGGGTATACTGGATATGACTGTGGAAATCAGCAGTGTTGGGCATTGATGAGAGAAGCTCACCAGGAGCTTGTTAAGGGGGTTTGCCCTCTCTTGGCTAGCTAAGGAATCATCACATGATTTGCCCCCCAGGGCAGACACTGGGCAGTCCTGAGAGATCCAGGTTGAGGCTGTGAGTGTGCTGCTTTCTGAGTTGTCTGCCTTGGAGGTACTGAGCGCTGTAGCTGACAGTATGGATTGTTTCACAGGCAGGAAGCAGCCCTTTGTGTATAATCTGTCCCCTTCTCTACTCTTCCTCAGTTCATAGAGAGAATTCAGCTCCCCCTGAGGAAAGAACCCCTTTGTGCAGAAGGCTACTCCCAAGGTTGTGAGCTGTTAACAACTGGCAGCCCTTTAATGCACCCCAGGATAATATCAGAGTGGGTTTGCCATCCTTGGGCAAGGTGATAGGGCTGGCTTTTGGCAACCAGAAAAGTGTGCTGGAGAATTTTATGTTGTGGTCAACCTGTCTTGGGAAACAATAACTGTGGCAAGAAGTCCTTTGATGAGTCGTCCTGCAAGCCCTGGCTACCCCTCCACCTACAGCTGGTCCACCCTTCACCTGTGACAGTATTGACCTGGGCTGCAACACCCTTCCAGCCCCTCAGCCCTCACAGTGCTGGTGTGACCAAGTTGCGAGAATTTGCAACTTTGTCATCTTGCTACATGGACACATGGAGAAAGAACCAGGAAAGAAATTATGTTAGTAGTTGTGAGTGTTTCAACACTTAATAAGTCTGAGAAACTAGAGTAGCTGGGAAAATTAGTATTACTCATAAACTGTAATCCTTATTTTAAAACTACCCAGCATTTGGCAGAAACTGCCAGACACTCATTTGGAAAGGGTCTTCTTGTCAGATGGCCCAGATAGATCATTGTCAAAACATATTGGCGGAACTGTAAAAAAGAGTTTAGACAAGCTCTATCCACACAAGTATCCAACATACCATTTCTAAAAAGGTCTTTCTGATGTCCTACCATTGCTTTCCATTGGGTGGGATTTCTTTCCATGGATGCTGTGAACAGGAGATGGCCTTCTTTGCGCCCAACTGAGGTCCTGACTACACAGCCACCCAGCTCTGCTCATGACCCATGGTAACGAGCAAAAGGCAACAACGGCACTGCTGGTGTTCTGGGAGCCATCACTACTGAACGGCAAGCCAGGGAACGCATGCCAAACAGGAAATGCCATCCTGAATTACAGAAGAATAAACAGATTTCAGAATTTAAGCCATTTTTTGAGACTGAGCACATAGAACCTTTCATTGATTGATCACCTTATTTTTGTGGGTACTTGCTTCTTCCCTCCAAACTCATTTTAGTTCATTACAGAAACTAGTAACTCTGTAGCACACTTTTAGTCTTTTCTACATTTTTTGCAGGAAGATGGGCAGGAAAGACAGGTGTGCCGGGTGAAAAAGTAGAAGTTGACATTGTTCCTGTGACTCACACATCAGAGTTAGCCATTATAAAACTTTAAAGAAAACTATAAGCCAAAAGACTATACCTGGCTGGCAGGAATGGCTTAAAACCTCTCACTCAGGAAGGAGCTTCACCCTACTCCTGACCTTGTCTAAGCCAGCAGAGATATGCCACCACTTTTTATGTCCCTCTCTAATTCTTAACTTTTCTGGCAAGTCTGTGGCCTGCAGTCAGTGGGAATACAGGCCCTGGCATGGCTCTCTGGGCAGTACAATGTTTTAACCTGTTTTCTAATCCTTGAATTTCTAAGGTTGTCATTGATTGTGTGTGATAGGGGCCAAGTTTCATATGTTGAATGATCTCCTGTCTTGTCAGAAGAAGTCAGCTCAGTTGGCCCTGTGTTTTAATATGGTATTGTAGCTGATGATTAAGGCTTTTCTACAGCACTGCTTCTCTTACTTGAGTATGCATCAGAATCACCTGCAGGACTTGGAGAAACACAGATTACTGAGTCCACCCCAAGAGTTTTGATTCAGTAGAGTTCGGTTAGAGCCCAAGAATTGGCAATTCTCAGAAGCTCTAAGGTGATGGTGATGCTGCTTGTCTTGGACCCCTTTTCAGACCCATGTCCTAGAGAGTATTCTGCTTTAGGGATGCTTTGCCCCTCCCTGAGTTAGACCTGGGGCAAGTGCTGCTTTTCTTGGGTTGCCCTGAACTTGCCCATCAGAAGGCAGCTATGCAGACTTGGCAGCCGTATAGAGGACCCTCTGACTCTTGCCCTTGTGCTCACAGATACACTCTGTTCTTTGCTTTGATCCCTGAT
The DNA here is from genome assembly GCA_030035585.1 of Dugong dugon. Classification (NCBI taxonomy): domain Eukaryota; kingdom Metazoa; phylum Chordata; class Mammalia; order Sirenia; family Dugongidae; genus Dugong; species Dugong dugon. Next base: position 16,323,545 of record CM057481.1, on the reverse strand, counting down.
AAAAAGTGCACGCTTCATCACTGACCTGCGAGTGATGTTTCTTTCTCTTTTCCTGTTTGTCTTAATTGTTCTTGTTTCTTTCTGTGCTGTCCCCTCATTCTCGCCCCTTTCTTTCTGATGCAGAGATGAAGATAGTTGGGTGTAAGTTTCTGCTTTTGTGTGTCCTGTCTGCTTATTGCCTGCTTTGTTCCATCTTCATTTATTTCATGGAATGTTGCATTACTGGGATGGGGTGCCATATACATTATTAATCCTTCATCATCTTCATCTTTTGTGGATAACTGACAAGATGCAAAAAGAGAAGCTACTAGCCAGCCTAGAAGACTTAAGAGGCATAACTGTAGGTATTCATTAAGAGTCAGGGAAATTGAGGAAGTATTGGAATGTTTAGAAAACCTTAAGTACGAGGTAAAATAGAAGAAAGTATAGACACAGAAAAGGATCTTTATGAGAACATTGGCTACTCCCATTTAAAAGAAAATGAGTAGTTCACGTCCCAAGCCACAGAGAATCAGAAAACCTCTCCTTTTAACTCCCTGGGACACAACGCATATGAAGGGCAAAAATAGAGATGTGGCTTTTGGAAGAAAAATGGCCTCAAGGGGAGTGATGATGTGATTTACCACAAATAGGTTCACAGAACAGTAGTCAGTCAGTTTCAAATAAGGCTTTGGCAATACCTCTAAGGAGTGATGTTGGAATGGTCACATCTGGTTCCATAAGAGGTTGGAAGAGCATCACATCCCTGGCCCAAGAAAGGCATAACCATAGATACCACATAACCATATATGTCACACTATGCTCATACCTGTCTTCCTGATGGAGTGAGGGCATCACTGACTGACTTTGTAGTGATAGAAACCAATAGAGGTATGACACTGAAGACATAGTTACGAAAATAAAGAGCTCATCTTTCCTGGGTACTTTAAAAAGTCCCCCTAAGAGTCCCTTCTTTTTTTTTTTTTTTTTTTTTTTTGGTATCTTCTTCCTCAAGAAAACAAAAACTATTGTAAAATAAAGCATTGGTCACATGCCCAAAACTGTCCAAGCTTAATGGTAGTTAACTTCTCTTCATCTCTGTGAATGTCAGGAGACTTCACTCTGTGCTACCAAGATAGAATGGCACCATCCTCAATAGGCTGCTGTGTCTGTTGGTAGATAGCTAGTTCTAGTTCTATTTTATATGGTTTTAAAGGAAAGAAAGCAGTATCCACAGGAGCCCCTTCTAATCCTACCTAAAAATAGAGTATTTCTAAGTAATATTGTATTAAATACTACTGTCCTTGAACCCAAAGCCTCCTAATATGTGGTATAAGTCATTTATACAGAAGGAACATGAATATAATTAAGAACCAAACAAGATTGGGTGCGCAAACCTGAGTGGGCTGCCCTGGACCACTTCTACTGGGCGGAATGCCATGTAGGGTGGAACTCTGTGAGACAGATAGCCCCAAAACTCAAAGCAAGCCCGGTGTATCTGTCAAGAGATTGTCTTGCTAACAGATACTTTGGTGCCTGAGCTGGACCTCAGAGGTTCTGAGGCCTTTACAATGAGTGATCTCAGAGAGACCTGCACACACGCTGTAAGCTCTCTTTCTCCAGAGTTATACTAAAATGGCTCATGTTTGTTATCCTGCCCCTTCCTAGCAGTTGTTTGTGGTAGGCTTACGGGAGTCTGTATTTTTGATGTGTAGTTGCAGTATAGTGAAACTCTTCTTCACAAATAAACACGTCAATCCGGGGAGAGAAAAACTATAGCCCACTGGACAGATCCAGCCCACAGCCTGTTTTTATACTGCCTGCCAGCTAAGAATGTTTTTTTACATTTTAAAAGCGTTGTAAAACAAAACAAAGAACATGTAAGAAAGACCTATGTCTATCTGGGCTTTTACAGAAAAATTTTACCTACTGTAAGTACCCATTTCTCTGACCTACAGCTATACTAACATAACAGCTGGCATTGGCTGTCATGTGAGATTGTGAGAGGGACAGAGAATATTTATTCTGAGGCCCTCTTTTGAGAACAAATTCATCTTTCTGTTCAGGAAACTCTGCTTCTTGTCAGCCAAACACTAGGTTCTCAGGGGTTAAGGCATTGATGATGCTGTGAGATGCTCTGCCAACCTCAGGAAGTAGAGGACACCCAACAAAGGGAGGCAGAGTTGCCCATACCTTTCCTGAAGAGAGCCCATCAGCAGGGCCACCCTGAGCAATACCTGCTCCCACTCCCTGCAAAAAAGCCTGTCTTTCCTATACCCTTCCTGGTACTCCTCCATGCTGCCTAAGGGCTGCCCAGCCCAGACTCCCAGCCAAACTTCATCAGTGTCCTTCCAGCAGAACCTCCATGTTCTGGCCCCTGGTGTTAAACCCTTGGGAGCATCAGAATCATCTGGTGATTTTTTTTTCAATATATGTACTCAGGTCCCACCCAAGATGTCAGGTGATTCAAATACACAAAATCAGGCACTGGCCTGCAGACAAACCTCCAAAAACCACTGCCCAGGCCTTCTCTTTACCAGCGCCATTGTAATGTGCCTGTCCTCATCGCTCTCTTAGGTAATATTTCCTAGCAGTTGGTGCTAAAGTTTATAGAAGCCTCCTGGAGACAGTGCCTTAACCCAAAGGCATGATTCCACTGGTAGGTTTTGTGAACATGTGACATGCAGTAGGAACAGCTGAGGAGCTGGGGATCCCTGGAAGGCTGTTCGTAAGGTAGGCCTGGGTCATTAGATCCCTGGGACATGTCACATTTGCTGCTTCTTAGGTTTTCTTCTAGTTCCAGGAGAATTAGTGAAGACCTTCATTTAAATTATTTCCCAGGGAGCTTTTGACAAGAAGGCCCCAGCAACATTAACTTTCATAAAGACCCACCCTCAAAATTACAACTCATAAGGCACCAAATATCTATGCTGACTGGAAATGACCCTGGCCTAGGCAGGTCTGTCCTCCAAATAAAGACCACCAAAGGCCTGATGAAACTGTTACAATCTCTAACTGGGAGGGCAACAATACTTGTATTGATATTCTAAGCTCATATCTAAAGATACGAGCATCAGAGGCATTCTGTTTTAATAGAAAATTTAAACAAGAAAGAAAACTGTAGGAATATCTACCTCAAGCCTTCTGATTTGTAATGGCTTAAAATGCCCTAGAGGAGCTGCCCAGAAACTATGAACGCACTCTGTAAAACCAGCACAGGTCATTAATGATATCTAAGGCCATTACCAGTTTTGATATTGGTGTCCTAGATCATATATTTCCAGGAAGAGTTTGAAAATGTTTCATTTAAAGTATTTGTTTATTGTAATATCATTAATCTATGTATAGAGCCACAGCAATTAAAAGTGCTTATACAAGCCAGAAAGCTGTTGCTGGTAGCCATCGTCTACGTTTAAAAGCCACACAGGTTGCCTTGAGAATAACTTCCAGAGAGTGCAAACCAGGGTAGTATTTAAGTAGAGCACCTATTCTTTAAGTTAGATGTTAAAATTCCCTAGACTATTCATTTTATGCTAAATTAGTCTAGAAATTGGATAATTACTTAAATTCCATAGGAGAGCTAATGTACCACTAAAAGGCCTTTAGCAGAAGAAGGCTCTGTGTCATCTGTTTCAATTGTTACAAATTACAGGTGTGACAACTCTGATTTATCCCATTATAATAGCAATAACACATAGAAAGTCCCCAGTTAAGTTTCAACATTACTTTCAGGAATGATTTTATTCGGCCTCTGTCCTGACAATAACAAAGTGATGCTTTTGAGTTCCCCTTCTTTTTCTATATGCCTTTCTGGCCACAGCTGCACACCCAAGTGCTTTTGACGGTCTTGCTAAGGAGGAGCCAAGCAGGATTGCCCAAAGAAAGCAGATTAAGGTTCCAAACTCATCAAAATTCAAAACACAGGCTCTACCCAACCCAAGAGGAAAGTTTCTGCAGACTGCAAGGATGGAAACCTTTCAAGATTGTCCCACATACCTAGCAATTGCATCTTTGTGTGATTTTTCACAACACATTTTCCTCTGCCCTTCATGGTAGCCTCAGGACTGCTTGTTTGGGGACAAAATGGCTTTCAAGCCTTAGGGAAAGTTATCAGGGCTCTCAGAGAACGATTAATTTCTTCTCAGGGGCTATTCTTCCCTGCTTGAGCCAAAGCATTTTGAGAGCCTTCATTATGGAATCAAAGAACAGCAGTTTCAAAATCACACATCTGATGTGAAGAATGGTCATGAAGCCCCCAAAAGCCCAAGATATATGCCAGCCCTGGTCTAACACAATTAAAGAGATAGGGTAGGAAAGAGGGCATTGTCATGTATCCCTCACCACACCACAGAATTCACTTGCAAACCAAAAACGACCCATTTCTGTCATTGTGGTTTCCAGTAATGAACATATATTTAGATGTACCCATTTGTCTAAGAAATGGAGTGGAAAGAATATCTGGCTTCTGAATTAGCTCGCTTTGCAAGTTAATTGTTTTATCACCTCGGTTGTTTTTTCAGGCTGCTAACACATCTTCACTTTGCCCTTACCTGTTTTTCTTTGCTATTTTCTTCCTTTGAAGACTTTTTTTTTTCCACAGCCTTTACTAAGTTTTTTTGAAAACCAAAATGCCTTCTTTAGACTGTGTGAATAAAACTGGTCATGTCACAGATTGAGAAGCTTATAGAGTAACCTAAATAAGCCCTTCTCATACATGAACCCCACCACCACCAGTTCATCTCCCTAAAAGTGGCAGATGTGACTTGGGTCATTTTTAGCTTACAGTTGGAGCTTCTCCTCTGTAGTGTCAAGCAGCAGAGATGGGCAGAGTGGACTGGAGTCAGAGCACACGGAAGCAGCAAGAACACAACAGACTGTTGCCGCAGCACCTTAGCACCTGTGCTTCTGGAGAGTTGCCTGCTCCCAGAGCACTAGTAAATAAGGTGAAGAAAACTGACAGCTAGTCCAGTGACCTCTACCTGGCACTCCAGCAGGAAATGGGATTTGGAGCCAAGCCCTCCAGAAGGAAGGAGAAGTAGTGTGTCTTCTAGTCAGACTCAGAAGGGTTGGGGTTTGCAAAAAATAAATCTCTAAAAGAGAAAAAAAAAATCCCCCCCCTTTTTTTTTAAGAAAGGGAGTAAAGATTTGTAGTTAAGACACAGACATGATTAAGATATGTGTTAATTCTGAAATCTTTCCTCTTTTGGAGGCTTAGATTACAGCTATTCTCCTAGGCAGCAGAGACTGACCGATCAGCCACCTACAGGCTGTGAGAAGATTCTCTGCCCTGCCTTTTCCCACCCCAGCCAAGAGACAGGAACACCTTTAGAGTTCAGACTCAGAGAACACATAACTAACCAACCTGAATACTGCTGCACTGATATTGGTAGAATGTCCATCGTTATTAACCAAGGTTGGAATGCCCTGAGCACCCACCCAAACTTTGGAGGATCTAAATGCTAGCCTGGTCCTCCACGAGCGTGGAGCAGCGTAGCTTCTATGGTCATGAGGACATGCCATTTCTTTACCCACAGGTGATATCCGCAATGACCTATACCTGACCCTGGAGAAGGGAGATTTCGAGAGAGGGGGTAAGAGTGTACAAAAGAATATTGAAGTGACCATGTATGTGCTTTACGCAGATGGAGAAATCTTAAAGGTAAGGCAGACCAGTCAGTCATTTGGAATTAAAGCTGATCCTGTAAGAATCCTACTGCTTCTATGGACTTTGTGCAGAGGCCCATTTCCCTTAGGCAGGACTGAACTCAAATCACCCCTTTCTTCTCTGCCTTTTTCTTTTCTTCAAGGAAACCCAAACACTGTGCCTTGATAATGACTTCCAGCATCACACAACCTTTACAGAAATTCTTCTGAGTATCTGACCTGAATCCCTCCTGCTCCACTTTAGACCTATTTCCTCTAGCTCTGTCCTGCATGTTACCTCTTCTGCCATTCCATCTAGCATAGAGTTACCTACTTTAGGTAACTGTTACTAGGTCCCATTCTGCCTTTTTGTTCCTTGAGCTAATGTAGAAAGCTAAGTGTGGAAGTTAGGCACTCATGTACTGGTATGAAGGTATGTGACAAGGAGTAGCAAATTCAGGCCGTGGAAGATAACTTCCAGCCAATGCAATGCAAGGACATTCTGTCACTCTTCATTTGAACATGAAGATCTAGAGTGCTGTTTTTCTTTTGTCAGTATGTCAGTTTTTCCCTCAGTCATGCCATAATGAATTTCTTGGCGAATAACAAAGGTAGCATTTGCAGAGCACTTGGTAGAAGGCAAAACAGTTTTTTACAAACCTCACTCTTGTATATTGGCAATAGCCCTGTGAGGTAAGCAGAACAGGAATGAGCATTCCCATTTTACAGAGGAGAGAGGTATAATTAGTCAAAATCATATTCTAAAGCAAGATAGAAATGGAGGAGAATGTTGAAACAGTGATGGAAACGATCTGTGTGTCATTTTTAAAAACCCAGCTCAAGGACCAAGGTATGTCCATTGCTTACATGGAGAATGCTGAGGGCAGCAGAGCTGTCAGCTAGTAACACCACACCTGTGTGGACAGGGAGCTGCTCCTGAATGTGTTGCCTGCAGCTTTCTGTTCTCCAGAGAATGAGCACCAGCGGTCCTGTAACTGCATCTTCATGGCGATACTTGGGAGCTGCAGTCAAGTTAAATCTAGCTCACCTTGTTTATATCCAAGGAAAGTCAATTAAAGGCAACCTTCCTCTGCCATGAGGCAACCTAAAATGCCAGTGCAACACTGGGCTGAGGAAGATTACAAAACAGGCCCTCTCCACTTTGTAATTGATCTCTATTTTTTTTTTTTTCCTGATCCGGTAGAATTACATGTGCAGTTGACTTCTCCCATGGAGCTCATTGTTTATTTCCTTAGTGAGGATGAAGACCCTACCTTAGTGAATCAGATGCATCACCCAGATTCCCTCCAGTTTATTGAACAGTATATGTGTTTACTTTTGCCCCAAGGAAAACAAGCATTATGACTGCCAGTTCCTTACACCATCTACACAGTTGTTTCCAAAAGTATTAAATTTAAATCAAAGGAATTTTCTCATCTTACAGATTTGGGCTGTTGGGAAAATGAGACCTGCACACAGGAGAAAGTAAAGTGTCCTAGTGACACAGAAATCAAAGGGCTTCCTCCAGATGACATCTTGCTTTGCTTCCTTCTTCCAGGATTGCATCAGCTTGGGTTCAGGAGAGCCAAATAGGAGTTCCTACCACTCCTTTGTCCTCTACCATAGTAATAGTCCTCGCTGGGGAGAAATTATCAAATTACCCATCCCCATTGACCGGTTCCGGGGCTCCCACCTGCGCTTTGAGTTCAGACATTGTTCCAGTGAGTAAGACTTCCCTGTGCATTCCCTCTAAGATATGAGTATAACTCTCTCCACCCCTCACCTCTCTGGAAAGGAGTTCACCTCTTATTATCGAAGCAAGCAAATACAGAGTTGTGAGTAAATTGGGTGCTCAGAGATGATATGTAATCACGGCTGTTCTATGGACGGTAAAAGCGGTAATCTAAAACCATGGGGTCTGGAATTAGTCCTTCAGGATTCTTGGGGTGGATAAATGCCAGTGTCATTCTCCTTGGGTGTTTCCTTTGTACTTATTAAACTGCTTCTTAAAGAGCCACTGGTTTATCAAGACCAACACTTAGATTCTATTTAGGTCTAGGTAGCCCGTGTACCTTGGGGTATAAATTGAAACTTAGTACATTGCTCATCATTCCTGCAGTCAGATTGCTACCTAATTAATGAAGGAAGTAAGGGAAAAAGAGCATGAGTGATGAACACAAGGGGAATTTCTGTTACAAAGCAAAGTAGGGGGCAAAAGCAACTAACACTTAACTCTGATTGCAGCAAAGGACAAAGGGGAAAAGAAACTCTTTGGCTTTGCATTCTCTCCCCTGATGCGGGATGATGGCACCACCCTCTCAGATGATATTCACGAGCTCTATGTGTACAAGGTATGGGATCTGGCTGTCTTTCACCTGTGCCTCTCACGCCCCTCCCCGAGGCCACTCTCACACGTGGTTCCCAGTCAAGTGGTTCTTAGTGGGCAGGCCAGAGGATCCAGGGTAGTGGGCTGGTGGATGACAGCAGGACAGCTGATATGCATAAGGCTTTTGTCTTCTAAGTGTGGTGTCCTTCCCTCCCACAAGAAATTTCAGTAGACCCTTTGTTTTCCACTTCCACTCGGAAATCCATTACCAACCCCTCTATGCCTTTGTGACCTTGGGTAGTACATTCTCATGGAACTGCCAGCTGTCACAGCATAGTTTCCAACTGCAGGTGGAAGCCTTATGCCCTGCCATGTTCTCTTCAGAAGGCACGTGAGCTGTTCTGGGTAGTTTTTGAACATAAAGCACTCTTGCAGGAGGGCCTGATAACCCAAGTGTGTCAGATTCCTTGGAACCTGGTTTTTACATGTGGCACAACTCAGGAAACCCTCTTTATTCTCTACTTTTGCCTGTAGTGTGATGAGAATAGCACGTTTAACAACCATGCTCTGTACCTGGGTCTGCCTTGCTGCAAAGAGGACTACAATGGCTGCCCTAACATCCCTTCCAGTCTCATCTTCCAGCGCAGCACCAAGGAGTCTTTCTCCATTTCCACACAGCTCTCCTCCACCAAACTCACCCAGAATGGTAGGTAATGGTGCCTACAAGGTGGTACCCTTCACTGTTGTTAGTTGCAGCTCCACATTGCTAGTGCCATGTTGAGGGACACAGAACTTATTGCTTTCTTCATACCATAGTGAGGGGCTTCTTTGCATTTAAAGTTGAAGGAATAACTTGGCAATAGCAGCCTGCAAAATTTTCCATGGTTGCAGCAGCTCCAAAGTGCGTGCGTCAGGAAGTGTCATCCAGACTTCATAGATGTGTCTTTGGTCTTGATCTCAGCACTCAGTAGGCTGTTGTGATACTCACAGCTAGTTCTGTTCCTCCAGATCCCATCTGCCGTTGGCTAAGAGAGTCTGAGCCTTACTTGTCCTTGGCATAACCAGGGTCACTGTCTTTTGTGCTTGCCTTCTAGTGGATCTCCTTGCTCTGCTGAAATGGAAGGCCTTTCCGGACCGAATCATGGATATCCTAGGGCGACTGCGGCATGTTAGTGGGGAGGAAATTGTTAAGGTATGTCTTCCACGCAATTCTCACATGCAGTCTGAGGAATAACGTAGGCAGAAGGTCTTACTTCCCCTGATTTCTGCCAGTAATGCCTCTAAGACTGTTTCTCCAAATATATAATAAATGAATAGAAGTAAACTATTATTTTAAACTAACTTCTTTTAATAAGTATGTATCATATCACATATTAATTTATTGTATTTTAAAATTGTATTTAAGTTGCAAAACATTAAGTTATAGAAGTTTTCTGGCTTGTCTTCCCAGAAAGCCAAATGATAAGTAAAGGGTAGTGGTGAAAGCGTCCTGTCAGAGAGAATCCCAGTGTTTTATACTGCCTGCATTCCTTTAGGTCTCCTCTTAGGTTTCTTTCCCATCCTTCTTACTTTGTAACTATTTTATCACAAACCCAGCCTGATTACCTCTCCTAATTTACCTATAAGAATTCTAAAGACTCCCCATTAACTTGTGGCAGCTGATTTTTGTTTCCCATACAAAAATTTATACATACATTGTTGTGTGACTCTAATTGCTCTCATACTGTGACAGCACACTCCTCCTTTTCACCCCTGATTCCCCGTGTCCATTCAACCTGCCCCTAACCCTCTCTGCCTTCCCATCTCACCTCCAGACAGAAGCTGCCTGTTTAGTCCCCTGTATCTACTTGAGCTAAGAGGCACACTCCTCACGAGTATCACTTTATGTCCCACAGTCCAGTCCAATCCCTGTCTGAAGAGTTGGCCTCGGAAATTGTTTTAGTTCTGGGCTGATACAGAATCCAGGGGCCATGCTTTCCAGGATTCCTCCAGTCTCAGTCAGATCATTAAGTCTGGTCTTCTTACTAGAATTTGGGTTCTGCACCCCACCTTTCTCCTGCTCCATCTGGGACTTTCTGTTGTGTTCCCTGTCAGGGCTGTCATTGGTGGTAGCCGGGTACCATCTTCCTCTGGTCTCAGGCTGATGAAGTCTCTGGTTTACGTGGCCCCTTCTGTCTCTTGGGCTAATACTTTCCTTGTGTCTTTGGTGTTCTTCATTCACCTTTACTCCAGGTGGTTGGGACCAATTGAGGTATCTTAGATGGCCACTTGCAGGCTTTTAAGACCCCAGACGCCACTCTCCAAAGTAGGATGCAGAACATTTTCTTAATAAGCTTTGTTATGGCAATTGACCTAGATGTTTGTGGCAGCTGATATTGTCCAATCTCTCACTTGGAGTAAATGAAACCCCGCCACCCCCCCCCCCCAGCTCATCTGCTTTTCCAGGTGTCTTTGTGACATTTCACATCTAATGGCCTTAGCAGGCAAACAGCAGCCCTGCCTGTCCCCAGTTGTCTTCCATAGGTCTTCTTTGCATTCTACAGAGTGTTTGTCCACTTGCTTTTATCTCAAGAAAAACCCCAGGCACTTCCTGATGGTGAAAGCCCAGTAGGTGAATCCCACACAATGGACTGGACTCTATTAAGGAAGGTGGAGGCACTTCTGGTGATCAGCAAAAGCAGTGGAAGTAGGATAGGGGTTAAATCTCAAGAAGGCATCCTGTCCATCAGTGAGCATTCTTAGCTCCACCATTACGAGTATCAAATCAATTAGGGACAGATACACTGTCCAGACTTCCAGCTTACAGTTCCATTGACTCAATAATACACAACACAGAGTCTCCAAATGAAAAACAGTTTTAAAGTCTGTGTACCACCACATCCTTTCATGAAGATAATAAAAGAATTTTGTTTTCTGTTTTAATCAGTTAAAAAAAATTAGTTGATTACCGTAAATTTTTTTAAAACTCCTCACAAATAAGCTAACATTGGTTTTTAAAACTTAAGATAAATTCATACTTATCATTTTTCCTTCTGAACATATTATAAATATCAACCAGTAAGCAGACAAGGTCTTTTTAAGGCTGAGTTGTCATATTCCTGATAAGAGAGAATAGTCACACCCTACTAGCATATCTGGTTTTTGCAGCAGGAAGTTGTCTCAAGCTAGCCAGAAGAAAATGTGCTGGCATTCTGAAATATCCTTTTACTTTTTATTGGAAAATTTCAAACATCCGCAAAAGTAGACAGAATAGTGTAATGAACTCTGCATGTACCCGTCACTCAGCCCCAATGATCATCAACCTGTGGCCAATCCTTCCCCATCAACACCCCCATTCACCCCTTCCACCTCATATTATTCTATCATTTCGATTGGATTTTGACCAGCAGAATGTTATGTTTTATTTTTAAAGACTACCAGAATCCCTCAGTATTTATTATTTTCTCCCTTGCTTTTTACATCTCAGAAAGAGAAAGGCACATGCTAAAATAAAAAGATCCTGCTAGATCTTTTACCCTCTTTCACAGCCTTCATCTACTATATCCCCCTTTTCCTGGAACCCTAATTTCTAGACCAAAAAATACTTTCTGTAGGTAAAACTTGCAGCTTGCCACAACCTCATCCAAATGGCCTCTCCTCTATTGCTAGGCCACAGTAGGGAGTCAGGGGTGACTTAACCATTTGGGATCCCAGGAAAGTAAGCTCTTTCTATCAAAATGAATTTTGTATCAGACAAACTTTAGATTGTCTTTATTTTAAAATTACTACTTTGCATGGGTGTCCTACTCTTTTAGGTAATTTCTCTTTCCTTAGAAGGTTAACACTTATCCATCGGGAGGAGCCTCCTTAGGTCTCTCTCAAGGCACTTGATGGTATAAGCAAACACCTCAAGTCCACCTTATCACTCATCCAGGTAGGGGAGAGGTACTTAATTGTTTTTAATGGATGGTTTGAGATCCTAGATCTTTCACTTTGTCTGTTTTTTTTTTTTTAATTGTGGTACACATATAATAACAGAACATTTGCCATTTCAACATTTTTGACACGTACATTTCAGTGACATTAATTACGTTTATCATGTTTTGCATCCTTCACCACTATTCATTTTTAAATTATTTTACATCATTAACAGAAGCTCAGTGTCCCTAAACAATAAACTCACCCTTTCCCACTCCCTCCTGCCCCTGGTAACCACTAATGAACTTTGGTCTCTATACATTTACCTATTCTAGATATTTTATATAAGTGGGATCATGCAATATTTGTCCTTTTGTGACTGACTGACTTCACTCAGCATGATGTTTTTAAGGATCATCCATGTTGTAGCATGTATCAGGACTTCATTTCTCTTTATGACTGAATAATATTCCATTGTATATATATGCCACATTTTGTTTATCCATTCACCTGCTGATGGACATTTAGGTTATTTCCACCTTTTGGCTATGGTGAATGGTATGCAATGAACATTGCTATGTAAGTATTTATTTATATTTCCGCTTTCACTTCTTTTCGAGTATATACCTAGGAGTGGAATTGCTGGATCATTTAGTAATTCTATGTTTAGCTTTTTGAGGAAGTGCCAAATTGTTTTCCATAGTGGCTGTACTATTTTAAAATCCCACCAGCAATGGATGAGGGTTCCAGTTTCTCCAAGTCCTTGCCGACATTGTTGTTTTCCTCTTTTTTTTTTTTTTAAATCATAGACATCTTAGTAAGGGTGAAGGAATATCTTATTTTGGTTTTGATTTGCATTTCCCCAATAACTGGTGATGTTGAGCATCTTTTCATGTGCTTGTTGATCATTTGTATTTCTTCTTTGGTGAAATGTCTATTCAAGTCCTTTGCTCATTTTTGGTTTGAGTTGTCAGTCTTTTTGTTAAGTTGTAGGAGTACTTTATATATTCTGGATATTGAACCCTCATCTGGTATGTGGTTGCCAAATATTTTCTCCCAGTCGGTAGGTTGTCTCTTGACTTTGTTGATAAAGTTCTATTCTGATGAACAGAAGTTTTTAATTTTGATTAAGTCCCATTTGTCTTTTTTTTTTTTTTTTTGGCTCATGCTTTGAGTGTTATATCTAATCCAAAGGATTACCTCTATATTTTCTTCTAAGAGTTTGTGGTTGTAGTTCTTACGTTTAGGTCCTTGATTATTTTGAGTTAGTTTTTGTATACGGTGTAAGGTACAGGTCCAGCTACATTCTTTTGCATGTGGAAATCTAGTTGTCCCGGCACCAGTTATTAAAGAGAGTATTCTTTCCCCATTGAATGGATTTGGCACCCTTGTTGAAAATCAACTGACCATGGATGTACAAGTTTCTGGACTCTCAAATCTATTTCATTAATGTATATATCTATCATTATACCAATACCAGACTATTTTGATTACTGTAACTTTATAGTATGCTTTGAGTTTGGGAAGTGTAAGTCCTCCTACTTTATTCTTCTTTTTCAAGATTGCTTTGGCTATTTAGGGCCTGTAAAAATGGCACTGTGGTGGCACACCTCCTCATCTAACTTTGCAAGGGGGAGGAGAGAGGGCCAAGATCATCACCAGTGCAAGGCTGATTCCTATGAGGTGGAGGTCAGACATACGTTCATCCTCCAGCCTTTTTACCAATTCTGACACAAACTATCCCTCCCACGGTACTCTCTATTTCTCTGCTAGGTTTGCTAATTCATTGCATTGGCCACTCAGAACTCACAGATCATACTCACAGTTATGGGGTTTATTAGGGAAGTAACAGGCTATAATTCAAGATCAGGATCAACTTGGAAGTAACAGGAACAACTCAGGATACAGTTCTTCAATCAGGACAGCTTCTCAGCCGTGCCCAAAGGCAGGCCTCTCTCGACTCTTGGCCCTTGGCTGTTGGTCTGGCCTCTTCCCTGCTCAGGCAGATGTTACAAAACTCTTTACCTCCACCAATAAGTGCCTGGAGGCACCCCACTCCACCAGGAAGCTTCCTGACTGAAGGCGCTCCACTCTCTTGCTCCATGAGTTGGCACGCCCATTTTAGCCACCTCACTCCATGGGCCTAGAAGCCTACCATATCATCTCATGACAGTCTCCTGGTTTTTCTGCTGCTGCTTCTCTACCACTAGACTCTGCTGTGCATGCTGCTGCTTCTTGCCGTCTCTGGTGTTACAGCTCTCTTTGTCTCCTGGGTCTAGGAGGTTCTCAGCACAGGGACCCTGGGTTCAAAGGATGTGCTCCACTCCTGGCTCTTCTTGATGGTAGTGAGGTCCCCCTCTCTGCTTCTGGGATTGACTCCCTTTAAGCCTGGTAGAGTGGCAAAACAAACCAATTCCCTCATTAAGTTTCCATATACCTTTTTTATGTGGTCCCACCACTACAAGGGTTCCATGCACCTTATTTGCATTATTAGCAGACTGTGCAGTCTGCTTGGTGGGCCACAAACACCTTATCTGCATAGTCCCACCCAGTCATTTTGTGGGTGTCACAAGACCATGTCTAGAAGGGCCATATTAAGTAATTCACTGCACCACATGGCCCCATGCAGTTCCGTATAAATTTGAGGATTGGCTTTTCTATTTTGCAAAGAAGGCTGTTGGACTTTTGATAGGGCTTGCATTGACTCTGTAGATTGCTTTGGATAGTATTGCCATCTTAACAGTATTAAGTCTTCCAATCCATGAAAATGGAACACCCTTCCATTTATTTAGGTCCTCTTGAATTTCTTCCAGTAATGATTTATAGTTTCCAGTTTACAAGTCTCTCATTTCCTTGGTTAAATTTATTCCTAGGTATTTTACCCCTTTAGCTGCTATTGTAAATGGAATTGTTTCTTTAATTTCCTTTTCAGAATGCTCATTGCTGATGTATAGAATTCCAGTGGATCTTTGTGTGTTGAACTTGTGCCCTGCCACTTTGCTGAGTTCATTTATTAGCTCTCATAGCTTTCTTGTGGATTCTATGGGGTTCTTTCTATATAGGATCATGTCATTTGTGAAAAGAGAGATTTTTACTTCTTCTTTCCTGATTTGGACATCTTTATTTATTTATTTATTTATTTATTTATATTTTGTTTTCCTTGCCTGATTGCTCTTGCTAGAACTTCCAGTACAGTATTGAATAATAGTGGTGAGAGCAGGCATACTTGTCCCTGATCTTAAGGGGAAATCTTTCAGTCTTTCTCCATTGATTATGATTTTAGCTGTGGATTTTTCATAAATGTGCTTTATCATATCGAGGAATTTCCCTTCTATTCCTAGCTTGTTGAGTGTTTTTCTCATTAAATTTGGATTTTGTCAAATGCTTTCCCTGTGTCAGTTGAGATGATCATGTGGTTCTTTTCCTTTGTTCTGTTAATGTGGTGTATGTATTACATTGATCAGTTTTCTAATGATGAACCACCTTGCATTCCTGGGATAAATACCACTTAATTGTGGTGAATCTTTTTCGTATGTATTTTTATTCGGTTTAGTGGTATTTTGTTGAAGATGATTGCATCTACATTCATAAGGGATATTGGTCAGTAGCTTTCTTTTCTTGTGGTATCTTTGGCTTTGGAATCAGGGTGATGCTGACTTCATAGAATGAGTTAAGAAGTGTACCCTCCTCTTCTGTTTTTGGAAAAGTTTGAAAAGGATTGGGGTCACTTCTGTAAATGTTTGGTAGAACTCTTTAGTGAAGTCACCGGGTCTAGGACTTTTCTTTTTTGGGATAATTTTTGATTGCTGATTCAGTCATGTCACTTGTTACAGATTTGTTGAGATCTTGCAGTTCTTTTTGAGCCAATATATGAAATTTATGTGTTTTTAGAAATTTGTCTGTTTTATCTAGGTTATCTAATTTGTTGGCATACAAATGTTTGTAATTTTCTCTGCTGATTCTTTTTATTTCTGTAGGATCAGTTGTAGTGTCTCTCTTTTCATTTCTATTTTTAGGTAACTGCATCTTATCTCATTTTTATTGTCAGTTTAACTGAAGGTTTGTTGATTTTATTGATCTTTTCAAAAAAAAACACTTTTAGTTTCATTGATTTTTCTCTATTGTTCTTCTGTTCTCTACTTCATTTATCTCTGTTCTGATCTTTGTTATTGCCTTCCTTCTTCCTTCCCAAACCAAGCTTTGGGCTTGGTTTGCTCTTATTTCTCTAGTTCCTCAAGTTACAAAGTTAGATTATTGATTTGATATCTTTCTTCTTTTTTAAATGTAGATGCTTACTGCTGTAAATTTCCCTCTGAGCACTATCTTTGCTGCATCTCATAAATTTTGGTGTGTTGTGTGTACATTTTCATTTAACTGTAAGTATTTTCTAATTTCTCTGTGGATATCTTCCTTGACCCATTGGTTGTTTAATAGTTCGTTGTTTAATTTCCACATATTTGTGTATTTTCCAATGTTTTTAGGTTTTAATTTCTAATTTTACCCTATTGTAGTCACAGACACTACTTTGTACGATTTCAGTCTTTTATTGAGACTGCCTTAGTCATCTCATGTGGTCTATCCTGGAGAATGTTCCATGTGCACTGGAGAAGAATGTATACCATGATGTTGTTGAGTGGAGTGTTCTATATATGCCTGTTAGGTCTAGTTGACTTACAGTATCTTTCAGGTCTTCTATGTCTTTATTGATCTTCTTTCTAGATATTCTGTCCATTATTGAAAGTGGTATATTGGAGTCCCCAACTACTATCATAGAACAGTCCTTTCTCCCTTCAATTCTGTCAGTGTTTGCTTTATATATGTTGGGGCTCTGATGTTAGGTGCATATATATTTAGAATTGTTATAGCTTCTTGATGAATTGACCCTTTTATCATTATAAAATGTTCTTCTATGTCTCTTATAACAGATTTTTACTTAAAGCCCATTTTATCTGATATTAAAATCACCATCCCAGATCTCTTTTGGCTACTGTTTGCATGGAATATGTTTTTCATCCTTTTGCTTTCAACTTATTCGTGTCTTTGGGCCTAAGATTTGTCTCTTGTAGACAACATATATTTGTATCATTTTTTATATCCATTCTGCATTTTTATTGACATATTTAGACCATTTACATTCACTGTAATTACTGATAAGGAAAGACCTGCTTTTGTCATTTTATTATATGTTTTTGGTGTGCTTTAAACCTTCTTTGTCCCACGTTTAATACTGCTAACTTTTGTGTTTTGCTAATTTTTTGTAGTGAACCGTTTTGAGTCCTTCATCCTTTCCTTTGTGTGTATATTTTTAGATATTTTCTTTGTGGTTGCCATCAGGATTATATTTAATGTCTCACATCAATAACAACCTGGTTTAAAGCGATACCAACTTCAGTAACACAAAAAAACTCTATACCTATACCTTTCCTCTCCCCTTATTTTATTGCTACTGTCTGTTACGTGCTTGTACTTCATGTGCCCTGTAACATAAATGTATACTTATTTTTATAACGCATGAAAGACATAACAACTAGAATTACCAGACAAAAAAATACTTTAAAACTTGCCCTTATACTTGCCCAAACAATTACCTTTAATGGAGATAATATGTGTGCGTGTGTGTGTGTGCACGTGCGCGCACATACGGCTTCAAGTTACTGTCTAGTGTCCTTTCTACCCAACTGCAGGACTCCCTTTAGCATTTCTTGTAGGACAGATCTAGTGATTACGAACTCACGCAGCTTTTTTTTTTTTTTTTTTTTTTAATATGTCTTAATTTCACCGTCATTCTTGAAGGACAGTTTTCCTCGATATGGTATTCTTGGTTGACAGTTCTTTTCTTTCAGCCCTTTAAGTATATCATTCCGTTGCCTTCTGGCCTCCAAGATTTCTGAGAGATCAACACTTAATCTTATTGGCTATCCTTTGTATGTGACTACTTGCTTCTCTCTTGCTTCTTTCAGGATTCTGTCTTTATCTTTAGTTTTTGAGAACATGATTATAATGTGTCTCAGAGTGTATCTCTTTGGGTGTATCCTACTTGGAGTTTTGTTGAGCTTCTTGGATTTGTAGATTCATGTCCTTTGTCAGATTTGAAAATTTTTCTGCATCATTTCTTTATTCTCTCTGACCCTTTTTCTCTCTCCCCTCCTGTGATTCAGATGATGTATATGTTGGTTTATTTGATGGTGTCTCACATTTCCATTAGGTTCTTACTGCTCCACAGTCTCTATAATTTAAATTACCTTATTCTATAGATCATTAATTCTTTCTTCTGCTAGCTCAAATCTGTTTTTTAATCCTTTCAATGAGCTTTTCATTTCAATTATTGTGTCCTTCAATTCCAGTATTTTTACTTAGTTTTTTTTTTAGTGTCTATCTCTTTATATATTCTCATTTTATTCATACATTGTTTTTTCCTGATTTCCTTTAGTTGTTTGAGCTTGTTTAATAGTGTTGTATTCTGTGCTTCCAATCTGTTTAATATTTGAGTTTTCCATAAATACGATTTCTTGCCCTCATCTTGTTTTTTGAATGAGCCATCCTTTCCTGTTACTTTGTGTGTCTTATTATTTTTTGTTGAAGCCAGTATGTGAGACTAGGTTATAGTTTTCTCAATTCGCTTGAGTATGCAGTGCTTTCAACAACAATAATTTCTGCAAGAAACACTTAAATGGACAGTCTTCAGAGTGGCCACATCAAGGTTTCAGTTTTCCAGCAGCTCCCAGACAGATCCAAAAACACTCACTAATCAGCCCACCCTCAGGGTTGCCACTCCCTGCTCTGCCCTGTGAGAGCTCCTTTAGTGGCTGCCAAACCATTTGGAAAATACACATTGAATAGACTGTTTTCAGGTGGGAGTAGCCTTTGATCCTTGGTTACCACTCCCTCCCTCGCTCTGTGAAGGCTCTGTGTCCTGCTGGATTGCAGTTTCAGTCTTTTAGGCTGCCTTCAGACTGATCACAATATATTTCCTGAGCGATCTGATGGCAAGATCTGTTTATTTCAGAGCCGTAGATAAGGGCCCTTCCCAGTGCACAGGAGAGCCATGTGTTGGCTGATGGTGTGGAAGTGGCTACAGGACTACTGCAGCTATCTGTCTATTGCACCAGGAGAGGAATGGTGGAATACCCTGAACAGTCCAACCAGAGAGATTGCTATTTGTTTTGGAGGCAGAGACTGGGGCCCTTCCCAGTACACAGGAGAGCTGTGTGTTGACCAGTGGTGTGGGAGCAGCTTTGGAGCTTTTCGTGCCATCCTTTGCTGTGCTGGGAGGGGAAAGGGAGGGGACACTGGAAGAAGCACTTTTCCTACCATATGATTTATCCTTGTCTTTATTCACTTTGAAGTTCCTTGCTACAGTTCTTTGCCCACCATTTCAGAGTTCTGACAGAGCAGGATGTGGGATTCTAGTTGATTTTCTTGGTGTTCTTGTGGGGGAGGGTCAGGATCTTAGATCTGCTCATGCCACATCTTCCCAGAATTCTCACTTTATTTACTGAGATCTAAATACATTGCTGTATGGAAGTTTGACTATGTGTGCAAGATCCTGAAACCTGAGCCCTTTTCTTTTTCTGCTGTTTCAGTTTCTGCAGGACATCTTAGATACGCTCTTTGTGATTTTGGATGATAATACAGAGAAATATGGCCTGCTGGTTTTTCAGTCTCTGGTAAGACTCACCCTTCCTGACTTTTCATTGTTTCTTAATTATTCCTGTCACGTACTTCAAAAAATCTAAGGGAAGCAATTTATTAGAGTGAGTCAACACAAGGTGTAGATATTTCCAGTGGAAAAGGGACTGAGGAATGTCACCCAACAAAGACCAACCAACTAACCTACCAGGCATACCCCTACAAGGTCAAACTTGAAGAATTCACTGTGGTCAGCTCTGGATCTTGGCTTTGCAGTCCGGGATACTCAGCCTCATCAGTATTTCAGGGTTTCCTGGCTCCTACTTACAAAGTAGGATATAACTATAAGGAAAAGCAGAGGCTCACTTGTGCTAGTCTAAGCATCACACTCTGTCCCTTTATGCTATGTTTAGGAAGCAGACTCCCAGCTTAATGAGACTAGATAGTGATTTGAATGTTTAGTGCATTTTGCTTGATACATTCAGTCCTATAGGAGGTCTGTACATCTGAGGAAAACCAGATACTCCAGTCTACCCGATAGATGGACGGAAGAAGTAAGAGTTGGAATGGGCACTTGCATTACTTTGCCCCTCTGACTATCCTTATTCCTTGCTTCTCTGGCTGGCCATCCCTATTTTTGAAGGGTGAAGCCTTTTGTGAGGAGGATCAGGATTTGATTTGGATCACAGGAAAATCTTTTTTCTCTCTTTTCCACATTGTTGGGGGAACTTAATGTTTGTGCCACCTACACAGGTATTATTTTGTCTTCCCTTTTCTGTATTGTATCACCCAGCATTATTATGAAGGGAGAGGCTCAGAGTAACACAGGCACAGACTTATGAGCTCCTGGTCTGGGTGGTGAATTGGAGTAGTAGGAAGAGAACAGACAAGACAGAAATACCAACACAGAATGGAGACCTTGAGTTCACTACCTGTGGAAACACTAGAGAAAACACTGACAGTTTACCACTCTTTGCAGAAGCAAGAGCTTCTGTTTCCTGCAGATGATAGGTCTGAGGCTTCCAGTGAACCCTGGTGGCCTGCCCCCATCTCTTGTAGGTATTCATCATCAACCTGCTCCGAGACATCAAGTATTTCCACTTCCGGCCTGTGATGGACACATACATCCAGAAGCACTTTGCTGGAGCCCTAGCATACAAGTAAGTTGCATTTCACATCATCATGAGGCCCTGTGTTTGAACAGAGATAATAGGCTTAAACAAAGTTCAGCTGCAACCAGTTAGGTAACATTTCAAATCATAGTTTACTCTAGAGTTGCCATACTTCTAAGAAATGGTGGCAAAGCTTCTAAAAATAAGTCTTACTTTTTTGCATGAGAAACATATGAATAGCTAAATATAGTACCCAAAAATAGATGTCACAGAAAATAAAAGGATAGTCCATAAAAAAGATAATATAGATAGTAAGAAAATACCGGAAACACTTGTAGGTTATCTAAGACAATTAAATCAGTAAGAAATCACCATTTTCTTCTATGGAAATAGCACCATTTTTTAAAACATAGATAAAATCCAAAAGTGGTAAGGCTGTGGAACTCTTATGCTTTGATGTCACTTTGGAGAGCAGGCACTGTGCTATGTGCTTTACATGTGTCATCTTGTTAGTATTCATGATAACTTTGAGATAGTATTATTATTTCCTCTGTATTTTAAATGAAGAAAATGAGGCACAGAGGGATTAAATAACTTGTCCAAGGACACAGAGCAAGAAACTGATAGGTCTCAGTTGTAAATCATGCTCTGTGATCAGGGCCTAAATTCCTGATCACTGTGTTCCATTGCCATGTAAATATGAAGACCTTCTGACCGAGTAATCCTCATTCCACTCAGGTAAGTTGGTCCTAAGGAAATAGGATAGATGAGGAAGTTGGGGCATGGGGGACTATACATCTTTATTCAGAGGCTGCTCTTTGCTCTTCACTGTTATAGGTTCTGTAGCTATAACAATTTAAAACAAAACAAAAATATGTATGAAAAGTCTTTAGCAAACTTTACAGTAATCAAAGAAGAAATGTGTCAGGGGGTTGGAGGAGGTTGTAATTGCTGATCAAAATGTGGCAACTCTTTAGAGACAAAGGATGTTATCTAGTCTCAGGTGATATGAAGGTTTCATGGCTGTTATAGAATCATCACTCCACTGTAGCTCATCAGCAGGAGATTATTTTCTATATGGCTAATACAGGAATACAAACATTTTAGGCTGCATTGATTTTGGATTAAAGTGGGGTTTCTGAAACAGTACTCTTTCCCAGGGAACTCATCCGCTGTTTGAAGTGGTACATGGACTGCTCAGCAGAGCTGATTCGACAGGACCACATTCAGGAAGCCATGCGGGTAACGTACTGAGCTCACCATACATAAGGGACCACTCCTGCAGTTATGTGTGAGTAATATCAACATCATATGTGCAGGACAAGTGTAGATATCCCAGTAAGCTGGCCTGTTTTCAGGAATTACCACCTTAATCCACATTATTCCCCTTCCTTTGCCTTGATTTTGCCCCAGAAGGCCTTTATTCCTGGTAATTTTGTCCTAAAGCAGGATGATAAGCACACGGCTCTTGGCCATCCTCCCCTGGTTGATTTTTAGCATTAGTGTCAATCCTCCCTTCCATTAGCTAAAGTCTGATAACTTCATCTAAACTGTATACCAGTCAGTGGTAACAGTGACTAGATTTAAAATCTTCCAAATACTTTTTCCTTCTTCAGTAGTTACTACAGAGTCTTTTTTAGAACTGTGTTTAGTAAAAAGGGTTCATTGGATGCGCTGTGTGTTGATATGTTGAGAAGAAGAGAATCTCAAAAGTTTGGTCTTGGGAGGATTCTGAGGTCCTTTGTGGTTGGGTCATCCTCAGTCAGGTCATCCATGGGTGGGACCATAGACACCACCCCTGCTTGGGCTGTTTCCATGACAAGGCAGCCTGTTACATTGCTAGGCAGTTCCAGTTGACAAGGGGCTATTCTCATGGCAAGTTAACTCCACCTTCTGGTAACTTCTATGACTACTGCTTTTGCTGTCTGGAACCACCTATGAGAAAGTTGATCCCTCTTTTGCTCTACAGTTCTGCAGATAGCCGTTTGAAGAAAGCTGTTATGTCCTCTAGGAACTCATTTGAAGCAAGTCCATGCTTTCTCTCTTTCTGTTCCTATCTTCTCTTGTACTTGAGTTATTTTTTTCTTAGTTGTTTTTTAACCAGATTTTTTCCACCCTTTCCAGTTACCAATAAAAGTAGAATGGTAGTAGAGTACTTCTGCTTTTTCTGTGTCCTCATTTAATATCACATCATCTGCTCTAAGTACTGGGCCTATATTTTTGTTTTTTTTGTCCCCGTGGTAACAGGTGTTACAGATATTTCCCAAAGTATTATCAGATTGAAGGGACAAAATAAAATTGTAAGTCAGTGTTTCCCATGACTTTTCTCTGTAATTCTGTATATATCTAAGTCCACAAGTATCATTACTGTCTTCCTTCATACAATACATGTCTACTGAGGAGTCAGCCTCTGCCCTGGGTGCTAAGATGTAAAGATGAGTGATACCAGCCCATCCCCTCGAAGAAAACATCCCCAGTGTCCTAAGGGGAGGCAGACACACAAAGAAAGATGTAGAGCAGTGTGATGGGTGTGCTGTGAGGGTAGGGTCTGGGTTCTATTATTCTGTGAACCCCAGTACCTGTAAGGTGCCTAGCACAATATTTGAGAGAATAAAAGTTGAGTTAAATGCAATAAATTCTGTGTTATCTCATAAATTAATTGTTTAAGGATGCTGGAAAAGGCATCACAAAGGAAGTTATTTTCCTCTAAGAATGACTCATTCAGTCATTCAGTTATTCAATATTGCTTGATACCTGTCATGCATAGAACACCATATTAGCCACTGGAAATTTAACAGGGACCCAGGTAGAAAAAGTTGGGTCTTTGTTACACTTCCATTAAAGTGATAAAGACAATAAGCACATAAAACAGATAAAACACAAAGGTCAGTAAAGAACTTGATGAGTACTATGAAGTTAATAAACAGGGTCATGGGATAGACTAGCTGGAGTTGAGGAGATTATGTCAGATGAACTACTTAGGGAAGGCCTCACTGATGAAATTACCTCTGAGCTAGAATCAATGTGAAGAACTGGGGACCAGCTATTCAGGCAGAGAAAAACGCATGTTTAGAATTTGGTTGGGCCCAGATATTGGACTTACTAGACAAATACTTTAAAACATGTGTATTAAATATGCTCAAAGAGCTAAAGGGAGTCAGGAAAATGGTGTATGATTAAAATTAAAATATCAATAAAGCAACAGAAATAATAAAAACAAACTAAATAGAAATTATGGAGCTGAAAATTACAATAACAGAAATAAAAATTTCACTAGAGGGGTTAAACAGCAGATCGGAGCAGGCAGAAGAATCAGCAAATTTGAAGATAGGAAAATAGAAATTATCCAGTCAAAGAAGCAAAAAGAAAAAAAAAAGATTGAAGAAAAGTAAACAGAGCCTAAGGGATTGTTGAGAAACAGTCAAGTGGACCAAAATACGCATAATGGAATCCCAGAAGAAGAGAGAGAGAGAAAGGGGCTATTATGGATTTAATTATGTCCCCCAAAATATGTATTTGAATGCTAACCCCAGTGCCTGTGGATGTAATTCCATTTGGAATACGGTTTTCTTTATTATGTTAATGAGACAATGTCAGTGTAGGGTGTGTCTTAAACCTAATCACTTTTGAGATTTAAAAAGAGTGGTTTAGACACAGAGACGAGTAAGGACAAATGGAGGAAGATAGATGCCACATGAAGATCATCAAGGAACCAAGGAATAGAAGTGAAAGAGACAAAGATCTTCTCCCAGAGCCATCTGAGAGAGTCTTCCCCTAGAGCTGGAGCCCTGAATTTGGACTTCTAGCCTCCTACACGGTGAGAAAATAAATTTCTATTCACTAAAGCCACCCGTTTGTGGTATTTCTGTTACAGCAGCACTGAGAAACTAGGTGCAGAAAGAGTATTTGAAGAAATAATGGCTGAAAACTCCCCAAATGTAATGAAAGACATGGAATCTAGAAATCCAAGAAGCTAATTGAACTTCCAGTAGGATAAACTCCCACACCAAGACACATTATAATCAAACTGTCAAAAGACAAGCACAAAGAGAATCTTGAAGGTGGCAATAGAGAAGCTACTTGTCATGTACAAGAGATCCTCATTAAGAGTAACAGATGACTTTTCATCAGAAACCACGGAGGCCAGAAGGCATTGGGATGACATCTTTAAAGTGTTGAAAGAAAAAAACTGTCAACATGAATTCTGTATCCAGCAACACTGTGCTTCAAAAATGAGAGTAAGACATTTCCAAATAAACAAAAGCTGAGTGAATCGGTTACCTACCCTACAAGAAATGTTAAAGGGAGTCCTTCAGGTTGAAAGAAAAGGACACTGGACAGTCACTCTCGAAGCTGTATTAAGAAATAAAGGTCTTTGTGTAAAGGTAACTATATGGGCAAACATAAAAGCCAGTATTATTGTATTTTTGGTTTGTAACTTTTTATTTCCTACATGATTTAAAGGACAAATGCATAAAAATAATTATAAACCTATGTTATTGGGCACCCAAGGCATAAAGATGTAATTTGTGACAACATAAAGGTGGGGGGAATGGAGCTATATAGGAGCACAGCTTTTGTATGCTATCGCAGCTAAAGTGGTATCAGTTGAAACTAGATCATTATAAATTTAGGATATTTAGGATATATAATCCCCATAGTAATCACAAAGGAAATATCTTTAAAAATTACACAAAACAAAATCAAATAGTTCACTACAGAAAAATCAACTAACCACAAAAGAAGGCAGTACTGGAAAAAATGAGGGGAAAAAAGGTATAAGACATACAGAAAACAAATAGCAAAATTGCAGAAGTAAGTTCTTTCTTATCAGTAGTTACTTTAAATGTGAATAGATTAAACTCTACTCAAAAAGCAGAGATTGGCAGAATAGGTTTAAAAAAAAAGAGAGAGACCCCAGCTATATGCTGTCTACAGACTCACTTTAGATCCCAAAAAATGTGAATAGATTGAGAGTGAAAGCATGGAAAAAGATATTTCATGCAAATAGTAACCAAAAGAGAGGTTGGTGGCTATACTGCTGCTATAACAGAAATACCACAAGTGGATGGCTTTAACCAACAGAACTTTATTCTCTCACAGTCTAGGAGGCTAGAGTTCTGAATGCAGGATGTCAGCTCTGGGGGAAGGCTTTCTGTCTCTGTCAGCTCTGGGGGAAGGTCCTTGTCATCAATCTTCCCCTGGTCTAGGAGCTTCTTAGTGCAGGGACCCCAGGTCCAAAGGATGCACTCTGCTCCCGGCACTTCTTTCTTGGTGGTATGAGGTTCCTTCTCTCTGCTTGTTTCTCTCTCCTTTTATCTCTTGTAAAGTAATAGGTGATGTATGCCACACCCCAGGGAAATTCCCCTTAAATCGAATCAGGGCTGTGACCTGAGTAAGGGTGTTGCATCCCACCTGTCATGGATTGAATTGTGTCCTCCCCCGCCCCACCAAAATATGTGTATCAGTTGGCTAGGCTATGATTCCCAGTATTGTGTGATTGTCCACCATTTTGTCATCTGATGTGATTTTCCTATGTGTTGGTAAATCCTACCTCTATGATGTTAATGATGTGGGATAGGTGGCAGTTATTTTAATGAGGCAGGACTCAATCTATAAGGTTGGGTTGAGTCTTGAGCCAATCTCTTTTGAGATATAAAAGAGAGAAGCGAGCAGAGAGACAGGGACCTCATACCACCAAGAAAGCAGCACCAGGAGCAGAGTGTGTCCTTTAGACCCAGGGATTCCTGCATGGAGGAGCTTCTAGTCCAGGGGAAGATTGATGACAACCTCCAGAGCCAACAGAGAAAGCCTTCCCCCTGGAGCTAACGCCCTGAATTTGAACTTTAAGCCTACTAGACTGTGAGAGAATAAACTTCTGTTTGTTAAGGGCATCCACTTGTGGTATTTCTGTTACAGCAGCCCTAGATGACTAAGCCACCACCCTAATCCTCTTTTAACATAACCCATCTTGGCTCATTAACCACGGGCAGAGATTAGGATTTACAACACATAGGAAAATCACATCAGATCACAAAATTGTGGACAACCACACAATACTGGGAATCATGGCCTAGCCAGGTTGATAAACATTTTTGGGGGGCACAATTTAATCCATAACAGACTTTAAGTCAGAAGATGTTATGATAGACAACCCATTGCCATTGAGTCAATTCCAATTCATAATGAACCTATAAGATAGAATAGAACTGCATGATAGGGTTTCCAAGGCTGTAATCTTTATGGAAGCAGACTGCTGCATCTTTCTCCCACAGAGTGGTTGGTGGGTTCAAATTGCCAACCTTTTGGTTAGCAGCCAAGCTGCTTAACCACTGCACCACCAGGCCTCCCTACAATAGACAAAGAAGGGCATTATATAATGGTAAGAGGTTCAGTTCATCAAGGAGACACAACAATTATATATGCACCAAACAGCAGAACCACAAAATATGTGAAGCAAAAACTGACAGAATTGAAGGGAGATACGGACAGTTCTACAATAAAAGTCGGAAATTTTGATACACCACTTTCAATAATAGATAAAACATCTAGACAGAAGATCAGTAAGAAAATAGAGGACTCTAACAATGCTATAAACCCATTAGACCTAACACATACACAGAACACTCCACCCAATAGCAGCACAATACACATCCTTCTCCAGTGCACATGGAACATTATTGAGGATAGACCATATGTTAGGGCCCAAAACAAGTCTTGAAAACTTTAAGAAGACTGAAATCATTTAGAGTGTCTTCTCCTAACATGATGACTAAAGCTAGTAATCAATAAGAAAAGGAAAACATAAAAATTCACAAATATATAGAAATTAAACAACACACTCTTAAACAACAAATGGGTCAAAGAATAAATCACAAGGGAAATTAGAAAATACTTACAGGCAAATGAAAACACAGCATACCAAAACTTATGGGATGTTGCACAGTGCTCAGAGGAAAATTTATAGATGTGAGTGCCTACATTAAAAATGATGAAAGATCTCAAATCAATAACCTAACATTACACCTTGAGGAACTAGAAAAATAAGAGCAAACTAAGTCCAAAGCTACCAAACTGAAGAAATGATAAGGATTAGAGTAGGCATAAATGAAATAGAGAATAGAAAAACAATATAAAGACTCTGTCACAGGGAGGAACCAAGTGGCAGCTTAGTCAGACACCATACTGTCCCTCTACAGCATAGACCCTAGAAACCAAGTGAAACAGATGCAGATAAAAATACTGGAACCCTGAATACCAAAAAAGAAAAATAAAGCATCTGACACTGACTGGAAGAAAAATTGAATGAATGAAGCAAAAGAAGAGTGACAAGGAGTGAAGGGCCTCTGCCAGCTGTCCTGGCTCAGCATGGCCACCTTGAGACAAAGCCAGTAGCGGCCCCAAGTGAGGAGCACAGGAAGGCAACTTCATGGCATTCCCACAAGAGACAGAGAAACTGTATAAACACAACTAGAGAGAAGCAAGGTGATCGGATCATGATCTGGATCTAAAGAAGGAAAACAGAAAAAGGAAGGCAGGAATTCCAGGGATCCTGCCATCCACAGAGCAGAGAGGGAGCCAGGATCCAGAGTCAGGTATATGCACAAGCAGCAGTCCCTGACCTCCAGGATGGGTGTTGTGCATGAAGTTGTGGATCAGCGGAGTATCTGCAAGAGGTCCGGGTGGGCCCTTCTTCCTCACACTTAGTCGGGCAGGTCCCAACTGCTGGCTGCAGCAGATGGGAAATGCCTGGGTACCCATATCTGCTAGCTGAAGGGGCACACTCCCTCTTCCTACACCCTCCTGATCGGAAGCAGTGGAAGGTCCCAT
Organism: Dugong dugon; assembly: GCA_030035585.1. NCBI lineage: Eukaryota > Metazoa > Chordata > Mammalia > Sirenia > Dugongidae > Dugong > Dugong dugon. Next base: position 16,295,129 of record CM057481.1, on the reverse strand, counting down.
AGCCACCACCCTGCCCAACCAGAGACTATAATACGAGTTCCCCTCTCCCCTCACCCAGCCCTGTCCACCACCTCCATTACCTACCCAAAGAGCAGCAATAAGTGCACTCCCACGTGCTCATCTACCCACCACTCACACCCTGCAACCCAGCCAGCAGTGGTGACTGCGTGACCACGCACATGCACACCAGCCACCCACCCCTGAGCTGGTGAGAGGTGGCAACTGCCCACACACCACCCACTTCCCCCACCCAAACCAGGGAGCAGCAGTGACCACACACCCCAACATTCAACTGCCTGCCACACACACCCTCCAACCTGGCAAACAGTATCAACCACATGCACACCCAGCCACCACCCACCCCCTCCCAATATGGCGAGCAGTGATGACTGTGCCCCCCAATTGCCTGCCACACCCACCACGCCTGCTGCCTCATCCACTCAACAAGTACCACCAGCCACTCCTGTGCCACTGGATCAACAGTAGATGGTAGCCAGTACCTGCCCTACCTGCACTTAGCTGCCCCACATGACCAGCAAATAGAGACCCATGCTCACACTCCCAGCCACTGCCCACCCCCAACCTGGAAATGGGTGGTGAGCGTTGCAGTGCTACCAGACTAATGACTGAGTAGCAATGCCCACCCTGCCTGCCTAGATATATCAAAACATAACCAAAATAAAAAAAGAATGAAGGAAATTAATATACAGTCGATTAACAAATTTAATAACACCTTAATGCCTTAGTAACAACAGACAATATCAAGTCACCTAAAGAAGCAGGACAAGATGGTTCAAGCAAGTAAACAAAGGGCCAGAAAACCCTCCTGAGGAATAAATGGTAATAGCATTACCTAATAAGGAATTCAGAAGACTTTTATTTAGGACCCTCCAAGAGATCAAGGAAAACACAGACAAAACCAAGGAAAACACAGACAAAACTCTAGAATAATCCAGGAAAATAATACGAGAACAAAGTGACAAAATAAATAGATAATTAGAAACCATACAAAAACAGCAGCTAGACATCCAGAAGATTAATGATAAAATTTCAAAAATAGATAACTCAGTGGAAGGATATAGGAGTAGAGTTGAATCACTGGAAGACAGAATCACTGAAATAGAGGACAGATCCTTTGATACTAATTTGTTCGAGGAACATCCAGAAAAAAAGAATGAAGAAAAATGCAGAAGCATAATAGTTATGTGGGACACTATCAAGAGGAGTAATTTACATGTGATAGGAATTTCAGAACAGGAGGAGACCAAAAATAAGCACAGAGAAATTTTTTGAAGATTTGTTGGCTGAAAACTTTCCTAATAACATGAATGATGAGAAGATACCCATCCAAGAAGCTCAACAAACCCCATATAGGGTAGAACCCAAAATAAAGTCACCAAGACATAATCAAACTTCCCAAAACCAAATACAGAGAAAGAATCCTGAGAGCAGCTCAGGAAAAGCAAACTGTCACCTACAAGGGGGAACCAATAAGACTTAGCTCTGATTTCATGGCAGAAACCATATTGCCAAGAAAACAGTGTTGTGATATATATAAACCCTGAAAGAAAAAAACTGTGAACTAAGAATTATATGTCTAGCAAAATTGTCTCTCAAATATAATTACAAAATCAAGACATTTCCAGATAAATAGAAATTAAGGTAATTTGTAAAAACCAGATCAACCTTACAAGAAATATTAAAGGGAATCCTTCTGACAAAGAACCAACAACATCAAACAACAACCTGAGATAAAGACACATGCCAGCATCACCCAGGTACCAACACAAACAAAGAATTCTCAAAAATAAAATTAAAGCAACACAGCTGAGAACAGGGAACCAGAGACGTCAATCTGTAAATGATGACAACTTCAGAATGAAAAGGCGGAATAAGTGGTGTAGCTACACAACTTCCATGTGGAGAGGAAGTCGAGGTGATATCAAGATATAACAGATTGTTCTAAACTTAGGAAGATAAAGGTGAATTTCAGGGTAACCACAAAGAAAATTAATAAACCTACTCACCAAAATAAAAAAGAAGAAAACCATGAAGACTCAGTAAACACAAAATCAACAACAAATAAAATGAAAAGAAAATCCATAAACAAAAAGAACTCGGTACAGGAAAGTAATCAGAACAACAACAAAATATCAACACCACAAAAAAAAAACACAACAAAATGAAGCAGTAAATCCATGTTATTGCTGTTAGGTGCCCTTGAGTCAGTTCCAACTCATAATGGTGCTATGCACCGCCCCGTCCTGTGCCATGCTCACAATTGTTGCAACCACTGTGTCAGTCCATCTCATTGAGGGTCTTCCTATTTTTCACTGACCCTCTACTTTACTAAGCATGATGTCCTTCTCCAGGGACTGGTCCCTCCTGATAACTTGTCCGAAGTATGTGAAACGAAGTCTTGCCATCCTTGCTTCTAAGGAGCATTCTGGCTGTACTTCATCCAAGACAGGTTTGGTTCATTCTCTAGCAGTCCATGGTATATTCATTATTCTTTGCCAACTCCATAATTCAAATGTATCAGTTCTTCTTCAGTCTTCTTTATTCATTGTCCAGCTTTTTCATGCATATGAGGTGATTGAAAATACCATGGCTTGGATCAGGCACACCTTAGTCCTCAGAGTGGCAACTTTGCTTTTTAACACTTTAAAGAGGTCTTTTGCAGCAAATTTGCCCATTGCAAAATTTCCTCCAATCCTGATGCCCTGTTCTTCTTCATAAAGTCCAGCTTCTTGGATTATTTGCTCAGCGTACAGATGGAATAAGTATGGGGAATGGATACAACCCTGAAGCACACCTTTCCTGATTGTAAACCACGCAGTATCCCCTTGTTCCATTCAAATGACTGCCTCCTGGACTAGGTATAGGTTACGCATGAGCACAATGAAGTGTTCTGGAATTCCCATGCTTCAAAATGTTATCCATAATTTGTTATGATCCACACAGTCAAATGTCTTTGCATAGTCAATGAAACAGAGGTAAACATCTTTCTGGTATTTTCTGCTTTCAGCCAAGATCAGTCTGACATCAGCAGTGATATCCCTTGTTCCATGTCCTCTTCTGAATCTGGCTTTTTTTTTTTTTTTTTACAGTTTTTAGAAATATTTTGTTTATTTTAATGAAGCCAGTGCAGACAATGTCCATTTAACACCCATATCCCAGGCCAAAAAGTACAAATAAAATAAAAAAGAGCAGTGCTCTGTTGTATATACTTCTGCATGAATAACTTTATTAGTTGATAATGAAAATTAGAACTTTTCTAGGATCTTCTGCCAAGAATTTTATTTTAATGTTAGAATGCTTTGTCTCTTCAGCAAAGGTGGAGTTAGTCGTTACTCTCACCATATGTCATCATGACTCCAACCTGACATTCCTCTTCTTTTTGCCCAGACCCTCAGATTTTAAAAGTAGCTTCAAGTTAAGGAAAGATCATTTTTCCACAGTTCAGTTCTCTGAAAAACTTCCATCTCCCACTGAAGGTCATAGTCCAGGAGTGAAGCAATCACATGCTAGAACTTCAGGGCCAATTGGAAAGTCATTATGAACACTTGCATTGGTTGATCTTATTTGTCCCACAGGCCTGAAAATGCATAGTCCTAGAAAAGGTGACCGTTCTGTGCACACATGTAGTTTTTAAGAAGAGGGCAATATGAAGAGGGCTGAGGCTTGATCACCAAAAATCAGCACAGTGGAAACAAACAATAATGAATAATGAGCACTAGAATTCAAAATACCAGATGTTTTAAAGAGAGGAGCCAGTTTTCAATTCTGTTTTGAGCACCACATTACAAAAGATCTATTTTTAAAAATAAAGGATTGAGAGAAAAGAGAAAAAAATTAAAAGAATATCTAAACTGTTGAATGACACACCCGTTTGTTCCTGATAAACTTCGATCACATCTTCTTCCTTTCTTTTGGAGTGTGATTATCAGCAATTCTTTGACCTTCAAAGAGAAACCTGAGTGAATTCATTGGAACTCTGTCTTTGACAGCATGATTCTTTGAGTTTCTTAAGATGTGTTGTCATTTTCACCTTGCAGTGAATCTCACTGCTGTCCTGTCTAGTGACTTTTAGTTTGATGTATTCTTTTTTCTTCTCCCCCAAGTCATGAAAACATCATGCTAGGTGAAATAGGCCAGACACAAAGGACAAATATTGTAGGATTCCACTTGTATGACATACCTAGAGTAGGCAAATTCATAGAGACAAAGTAGGATAGAGGTTAGGAGGAGACTGGGGAATTACTGCCTAATGGGTACAGAGTTTCTGTTTGGGGTGATAAAAAAATTTTGGAAATAGTTAGAAGTGGTGGTTGAACAACATTGTGAGTTTACTAAACATCATTGAATTGTACACTTAAAAATGGTTAAGATGACATATTTTTATGTTATATATACTTTACCACAATAAAAAAGTTAAACAAAATCCTGTGTGGAATATTCATCAAGAGTTTTTTAAAAAGCTAAATTAGTCTACATTTATACAATGGAAAACTATATGAAATGAAAATAAACAAACTATAGTGATGGAACAACAACATTACTGGCATAATGCTGACAAGATACAAAGAATATAAACAGCATGATTCTGTTTATATAAAAATCAAAACATTCCATTTATATAAAGATCAAAATCAGATAAAAATAATCTATGCTGATTAGGAATGCATATTTCGATGGTAAAAGAATAAAGAAGAAGAATAAGGGTGTGATTACTATAAAAGTCAGAAGAGTGCTAACATCCAGAAAAGGACAGGGGATTGTAATGGACTTTCAGGGTGTTGGTAAGGTTATTTCTTTCCCTGGGTAGTAATTAGAGTGGGTCCTTTGCAGACCAGGCATGAAGAGGCTGCTGAAACAGAAGCTGTAGCATTTATAGAAATGAGGCCACATACTGTAATTTATTCTGCGGAATCTTCTGGTACAAGCCAGTGCCAACTAAGTTTTGTTTAGGCTTTTGGTGTTAGGTGCCGTCAAGTTGGTTCTGACTCGTAGTGACCCTGTGTACAACAGAATGAAACACTGCCCAGTCCAATGCTATCCTCACAATCATTGCTGTGTTTGAACCCATTGTTGCATTTTGTGTGGGCTACAAAGTGTTAAGCTTTCTTTTTCCAAACCTTCTGACAGATGAATGTATCTTAAGAGGTAGTTTAGGAATTGTTTTCTTTTATATATTTCAAGTAACTGAACTCCATTTGTTTCATCCTTGGATAAGTTTCTACCCCATGTCTTTGCCTTTTCAATGTCTGAGAAATCTGTGGCATTTCTTTGATTAGAAAACATAGTCCTGGGTCTTGAATCTGTTCTCTAAAAGATAATTTATTCTGGGCCAATCTGCAGGGACTCTGCAGAATCAAGTTCTTCTCCCAAACCATTTTATGGGAGATTTCTCTTCTGTATTGTTTGTGAACTGATTATGGCAGGTGTCCTGGCATGTAAAGGAGCATAGAGTAGGTTTCTGAGGTCCACCAGCTGCTGTGCAACCTGAGGCAAGTTTTCTTCAGGCTTCTGTGACCCCTGGTGAGAAGGCAGGCACTGTGCCAGGTTCCAGCTGTATCTCAGAGTTGCAGAAGAGTTCCTAAAGAACTCTTCCTTCTTGGAGTAAATTCAACAGAGGTTCTTACATCATTACCTTTGGAGTCACTAAGTTCCAAACCTGAAAAAAAAAATGAAGAGACGCTTCATTTTTCTTTGAACCCTAATGTACTTGAATTAAACTTTTTCCATAACAGTACATGGATCCATAATTCTAGACCCTCAGAAAATTGTTCTGAAATCATTTGATGATTCTCTCAGTAAGAAGACAGCTACTGCTCAGTAACCATTTGGATGTTTAAGAAAGAGTTAAATAAAAATGAAGTACCTGTCTCTGTAGTTGGAATTGCCCGTTGCCTGATTTTAGTATAGAATTTGCTGTTACTTTGCCCTTCATCCCCTGATATATGAGTTCCTGGCCATCTTCAACACTTCTCCGTTACTTTCCCCCACTCCTCCAGGCCTTGGAGTACCTTTTCAAGTTTATTGTGCAGTCGCGGATCCTCTACTCACGAGCCACATGTGGGATGGAGGAGGAGCAGTTCCAGTCCAGCATCCAAGAACTTTTCCAGTCCATCCGGTTTGTGCTCAGTCTGGACAGCAGAAACTCAGAAACACTTCTTTTCACTCAGGTCTGTGAGCTACTGGGAAGCTTTGCTGCTGGATTCCTTGTCTGTGTTAGCAAGTGGTTTATTTGTGCTCAGGCTTCCAGAGTTAATGAAGCCCTGCCAGGATCCTATGTCTTGGATAAGGGGTGATTTACAAGAGAACACCTGATAGAACAAAATACTTTGTACTTCACAGCCAGCTATGCCTCAGCTGCCAAATATAAAACAGTTCAATGGCTTTATGGTGGAAAAGAAGCACAACTTTGTTCTCATGAGCCCTCTTTAGACTCAACTTATTTAGCTATCGTACGATTTGGTTTTTATGAAGATCTTCATAGAGGATTTTCAGAATGTATAGGAAATTTTGCTTCCTTATTAGTCACTGTATTAATTAAAGAAATTTTAGATTAGTGTTCATCCATTCCAGAAGAGTGAAATAGGTTGACAAACAGCAGGAATAGCTGGCAAGTTATGGCTAAGAATTAGATTAGAATATATTAGAAATATCAGTGTGGCACAAAAAGAAACAACCTTTGATGGTTATGAGGAAGGGGAGGGGTGGGGAGAGAAAAAACTAAATAGACAATAGATAAGTGGTAATTTTGGTGAAGGGTAAGATGGTACGCAGTACTGGGGAAGCCAGCACAGCTTGACCAAGGCAAGGTCATGGAAGCTTCATAGACACATCCAAATTCCTTGAGGGACTGAATTACTGGGCTGAGGGCTGGTGACCATGGTCTCGGGGGACATCTAACCCAATTGGCATAACATAGTTTATAAAGAAAATGTTCCACATCCTACTTTGGTGAGTAACATTTGGGGTCTTAAAAGCTTGTAAATGGCCATCTAAGATACTCCACTGGTCCCACCCTGTCTGGAGTACGGGAGAATGAAAAAACCAAATACACAAGGGAGAGATTAGTCCAGGGGAACTAATGGACCACAACTACCACAGCCTCCACCAGACTGAGTCCAGTACAGCTAGATGGTGCCCGGCTACCACCACTGACTACTCTGACAGGGATCACAGTAGAGGGTCCTGGACAGAGCTGTAGAAAAATATAGAACAAAATTCTAACTCACAAAAAAAGACCAGACTTACTGGTCTGACAGAGACTGGAGAAACGCTGAGACTATGGCTCCCGGACACCCTTTTAATTCAGTACTGAAGTTACTCCTGAGGTTCACCATTCAGCCAAAGATTAGACAGGCCTATAAAACAAAACGAGACTAAATGGACACACCAGACCCCAGGGCAAGGACGAGAAGGCAGGAGGGGACAGGAGAGCTGGTAATGGGGAACCCAAGGTCGAGAAGGGGAGACTGTTGACACATTGTGGGGTTGGCAGCCAATGTCAGAAAACAATATGTGTATTAATGGTTTAATGAGAAACTAATTTGCTCTGTAAACCTTCATCTAAAACACAAAAAAAGAAAAAGAAATAATGTTAGATTAGGAAATATATATATATATTAGTGTGGGACAGAAATTGGCTTTCTTATATTAAAAATACCTGGCTAGCCAATCTATTACCATCTCCACACAGCCTTGCCCTAGAAAGAATCAAGGATATTGTTCTTTATACCCCACCATAAAGTGGTTATTTCTTCTTATAAAATGAATGTTGGCGTTTTATTTAATGGATTGTACTTCTTTGATATTTTTAAAACCTGTGTATTACACCAAAAACTAAGCAAAGACCAGACAGCCTCTCTCATGTCCATTCATTTGGTGCTGCCAGTTTCTTCTTTAGTGCAAATGCATTTAAACTCTGTTTTATTTAAGATTAGAATAGTCTACTTTTTGTTTTCCACTTACATCTACGTTGCACATTGATGCTAATTGCCGGTAGAGCCCTTGGCCTGGAGGCCTGGAGCAAAACTGGGAGCTAGACCGTATAAAAGAGTGGGGCTACCTCAAGGTTGTTAGGTGCCTCAGGAAGGCTCCTTCCATGGTCCCCTCTCCCAAGCACTCCAAACAACCTGTCCCCCTCTACCTGCTCCTTCCCTAGCCCATTTATTCCTAGCCCATGACACGAATCCTTTCCTTAACCAGCAAACAGATATGGGAAGCTCAGAGGTAGATAGTAGAGCAAGGAAGATATGCTTTCAGAGAATTTCACAATGCCCGGTACTCAATGACACACTCCTACCACGTCAGGATAAATAGCTTAGACCTGGTCTCAGCTTAGACCTGAATCGGGATCAGACCGCCGCTTTTGTTTCCAGGCTCGTGTTTCATGAGTTCAGAACTTTAACAAGTACATTATTTAGTCAAGCTTTATGTCTTTGATTCTGACCACTAGAAGATATTAGGGTACAGGTGTCCTCCTGTCCTGGTGCATAAGTATAGGAAATTTCACCATTTAATAGAGCAAATACCTTATTTTTACACAAATAATGCATGCCTTCTGCATTTGTTTGCCAACTGTGTCCTCCCTCTGTGAGCTATTTTCGTAAGCATGCTGTGCTAATTTTTCTACAGCAACATATAAAAAAAAAAAAAATTGGCATAGCTGCATTTACAAAAATACCTGGGGCGGGGGCAGTTGGCAAAGAAATGTAGAAGGATAAAAATGTAGTAAGCTATTGTTTACGTTATTGATTATAAAGTGCCTACTTTCCCCCCTTCGTATCTAGCTGTTCATTGCTGTTTCTAATTACTGCAAAACAATCTCCTTGGTATCCCAGGAAGTTATACATCTGCAGATAGAGTTCATGTAAGTTCCACACTCAGGCTTGGCCTGAACATAAGACCACAGTGTGACAGGCCTGTTTCTCTATGACCTAAATTGTCCTTTTAGGCCAGTGTCTGCTGCTTGATGGAGAAGTCCAGAAAAGCAGCACCTTCCCCTACCTGCTACTTGGGAAGAGTGAGCTCTTACCTTCCTGCTTCAACTTGACACTCCATTTCCCTCTGGACTTTGTAAATCGTGGGATAATGGGGTAAGAGGACTGAGAAGTGAAAAAAGCCTTCTTCAGGCTGCTTTTATTTAGACAAAAAAAGAAAGAAAACCAGGCTTTATTGAAGGCCTGTTGTGTGCCAGACACTCTACCGGAAACTTTATGAACTTCATTTTTTCCTCATAACAATACCAGGATATAAGTAATAGCACCATCCCCATTTTATAGACGAGAAAACTAAGGATTAGGCAGTAACTTGCCCAAGGTTACGTGGCAGGTAAGTGGTAAAGCTGAGATTTAAACTTATGTCTGCCTTAATTCCAAAACACTTTTTTTTTTCCCTCCTACACTCGTCCGCTCCCAGAGGCCACCTAGAAGAGCTCAGATCCTAGAAGAGAAGCCTACACACACACACTCACCAGATTTCCTTGCCTGGGTTGCCCACATCACTGAACTCTCTAAGCCATCAACAATCCTTAAGAGTTCATGACTGACTTAATCTATACATTTTCCATACTTTTGGGTTTATACTTGAGACTGCCAGGCATCACATATGAAGGAAAAAATTTACAAAGTCTTTAGATTTTATGATTGTACATAGATGTCCCTGTCCTAGGGGAATGATCAGCTCTCAGAGCTCGATCTTTGGCTGCAGGGCTGTGAGTGGGGTTCAGCCAGTGCTGTTGGACATGCTCAACACTCTCCACCCGTGCTTTGAAAGGTTCCTTGCTTGAGTTTGGAATCAAATTTCAAAAGTCAAGGGCTTGATCATAGAACAAACAAAAAATCTAAATCCATTTTATGAGCAAAACCAGCTATGGATATTAAGCCAGACTGAGCAAGTTTCTCTTTATACTCCCTTCCCTTGTCCGCAAATGCCTTGGCAAGTTATGAAAATTTCAAGTGGCCTGGGCCCCAGTACTCTTGTTTTGTTTCTTGGCTCCTCTTGCTGCATGCACCAGGAGCGCTGCAGGGCTGGGCAGTGTCGAGGCCCTAGTGGCGCCTACTTGAGGCAAGGATGCTGAAGTGCCTTCTCAACCTCTTACCACACAGTATCATTGTCTGATCATGTGAGATGGAAACACGCCTAACTCAGAGCTAACCACAGCTTTGCTTCTTCAGGCTGCACTCCTCAATTCCTTCCCAACCATCTTTGATGAGCTGCTGCAAATGTTCACTGTGCAGGAGGTGGCAGAGTTTGTGAGAGGGACGCTGGGGAGCATGCCCAGCACTGTGCACATTGGGCAGTCAATGGACGTGGTGAAGCTGCAGTCCATTGCCAGGACTGTGGATAGTCGCCTGTTTTCTTTCTCAGGTAAATCAAGTTGGAGTGAGAATCGAACTTGCCTTTTTTTCCTTTCCAGGTGATAGCCAAGTAGTGATCAAAGGATCGGTTTTATCAACCGTCACGCAAGAAGCCAGTGGCCCTAAAATGCAGAGCTTTGGTAAACTATGTTAGAGTATGCAGCCAAGACCTAGGCCTACTGTCTCACTCAAAATTTATTCCTAGAGACCCATACCCTAGGTCATGCCCATGGGGTGGCCTGCAGAGCAGCCTTCAGGCCCACAAGTTCAGCTAGTTTACAAGAATGAGGCCTCTCACATCCCTAGCAGGAAGGGAGTGTAGAGAGAAAGGAGCAGGGAGCAAGAGAAAGGGTCCATCCCAGGATGTTAAGGATAAGCCAAGAAAATAAAAGGGGCCCTGAAGGGGGACCCTGAGGACACATTGTGCTTTCCTGGCTCCTTGTCTTACCAGTCAGGTAGATTCTTCTTTCTCCCCTAAGAGGGTCCTCTAAGTGGTAGAAAGAGAAATGGACAGAGAACCCTCCCCGTTCACCACGAAGACAGAACATCGTAACAAATGCCACCAGCAGCCCAGGCTGCTTTTCACAGACACCCTCCAGATTGATCCTTGAAACCAGGTTGTATGTGATCAGTTGTATGTTGATCAAATTCGCCTTGCAAGGGCACCAAATACTCAATGGTCAAGTTTTAAGATCAGTATGATCCTGATGCTTTGGTGGAATATCACTATCATAGAATGAACTTCTGGGACACGGGAATAAGGCAGTCCCTGCGTTACAAACGAGATCCGTTCCTGAGTGTGTCTTTAAAAATTTGTAGGTAAGTCGAAACAGGTGTATAGGGTTCTTATTTAGCCTTACTTTAGGTCACGAAAAGGCTCGAAGCCATTTCAATGCTTTAAAAGCTGCAGGTGCCGCAAGTGAAGATGATTGTATTGAAGAATTTGTTGCGAGTAGGGGTTGGTTCAGTCATGTCAAAGTGAGGGCAAATTTACATAACATTAAAGGGCAAGTTGTGAGTTGTCTGTAAGTCAGGCATCATAACTCAGGGACTGCCTGTAAATCTGAAATACTAACAAAACAATTATTATTAGAATTTTTATTATTGAAATTTTTGGTAGTTAAATTTTGTAAGTTTTTCTTTTAAAATACAGCAACAGTAATTTCTCAGCTCAGTGCTACACACATTTTGCAGTGCTAAATGCATGTTCTCTTTTACCTAACTCTGCCAGTGTAAGGTATTGCTGATTGTAAAGCTGCCACCAACAAAGTCAGCTTTTCTTCACCAGTAACTATGGTAAACACTTTTCTCCAGCTCATAGACTGAGGATTTTAACAGTGGTTTGGAGGCACTGTCACTGAGGCAGTCACACACACACACACACACACACACAGAAGCTCTTTACACTGCTTGAAGAAGATGCTTTTTGGATATTTGGGGAGGGGGGCGGCAGACTGCCCTCTCTGGCGGAGTTCATTTCTAATATTTTTGCTGCTTCACGCCATCACTTAAGAAAAATTATTCTTAAACTGTATGTGGCAGTGGAGCCGTGTAATTGGATTTTGAGATGACAAAACCACCACCAAATTTTCATTTGCATCTCGCTTTCATTGAATGCTCCAAGTCACAGCATCTTCCCTGGAGTAGGGTGACAGGAGAATCTTTACCACTGGTGTCGTTTAACCAATATTTATATTCTAGGGTGTATCAGTTTGGTCTCTTCTTTCAGCAGTTTCTAGTAACAAATTACTCTGTAGTCTGCAAGCAGCTATTTGTTGTTACAAAATCCTACTGTGTTGACATTTTGTTCTACAAAATACAGTGTGAAGTTTTGTTTTATCCAAGCAGCTTTTAAGCTTAGAATAATTGTAACTCCATTGTATTTGAACATATTTTAAGTAGTTGACAAGGTAGTCCCCAAATCTCTTGCATGCCATGCAGTTTGTCTTTGACTAAAAAAGATTTTCATTCTGAATTTCATCTAGGATACTTAATGATGGTCAAATGTGAACAATAAATTAAAAATGCCATGGCTTATTTATGTCACTGATAATCTGACTGAATCATGCTGGCCAGGTATGTGGGACCTGCAGGTTTACACAATCATTGACCACATAGGAGTGCAGGGTGTCAGAAACATGTTCACACTTACATTTCACTTCTTATCTTCCATGCAGTAAATACAGAAGAATCCACTAGCACCCATTCTACAGATGGGGATAATCTCCATCCTGGGAGGAGTTGGATATGTCCAAGGTCTCAGAGTGAGTTAGTAAAGGGGCTTGAGCTAAGACTCAGCCTTCCTGAATTCAGGATTCTCAATATAGTCGCCTCCTGATAAAAATACTGTCCAGTAACATAGGGGAGAAAAGAAAAACACTTGAATATGTGCAGTAGGATTGGTGATGTAGTGCCCTGATTATCAGGGGCTTCATGACAAGACAAAGGTTATGCTTCCATTTTATTCACTGCTTTGGACATACCAATCAACAGTCTAACAAGCCTTATGGGAAGAGGGGCTCACAAGGGTGGGAATGCCAGGGCCTAGAAAGGAGCAGTTCATAATCCATATCAAGTCTGTAAGCTCAGTCAGTATAGTTCATACCAGATGTGCCATTTAAGTAGAATGTCACTTTAAGGAGTGTTTTTTAATTTGGGATCTAGTAATTCAAGAGATTTCATTTGGAAGCAGCCTCCAGACGTTGACCTGCACAAAATGCCACGGGTACTAGTAGGGAATGAGAAAGAAGGAAAGAGAGGTGGATAAACAATGCTATGGCATGCCTTATAATCTCTTGGCAGCAGGCTTTTAGGCCATTGTAAAGGAGAAGGGTGTCCTCCACCTTGGCTTCAGTTCCAGACCCACCTGCTTTGAGACCAGTGAAGTCCCAGAGTGCCACTGGCGTCCGGCAGTAACTAGTTCTCCTCTGAAGGGCTTCTTTCCTTTTGTGTTTTCTCTCCTAGAATCCCGCCGCATCCTGCTTCCCGTGGTTCTCCATCACATTCACCTTCACCTGAGACAGCAGAAGGAGCTGCTAATCTGCTCAGGGATTCTTGGCAGCATCTTCTCCATCGTCAAGACCAGCTCTCTGGTAGTGGCCCCACACCCACTGCACCTGGCTCAGTTCCACCCTAGTCTTGTGTTGCTCTAGCCAGAGGCAGACCAACAAGGATCACTTCGTACACTTCTCAAATCTGAGATGTTTTCATCAGTGACAGGAGGGTGCCCAGTGGATGGAGGCCTGTGTATACCCAGCAGGCTTCTCAACACAACACATTCTTGCTATTTTAAAAAGTTATACTACCACACACCCACCCAGAAGCATAGTTACCTGTAGTACCGGAAAGCCCAATCCATGCCTATGCTCTGTTTCTGTCAAAAGGATTTAACTGTGGATTCCTGGGAGATTTTTGAGGACGCTCAGGCATGGTCACAGGGAGGCAGGCCCAGGCTGGGGGCAGCTTGCTCATTCAGACTTTCCTGTCAGCTTCTTGACAGCTTGATTCCACCCATATGGCATTCCCACACCGTGCCAGATGAGGTCAGGGTGTGTGAGAGAAATGTATCTGAGAGCTTTGAGCCCGTGGATGGTAGAATTGTACTTTAGGAGTGAGGTTTCAACTGACAATACTTTTGCATATTTCTTTCCTTTCAAGAAATCTGTGGTGGGACAGTAGGCAGGGAGGGAAAGGAGTGAAGGAAGGACTTGTATCAGGCAAGAATGAAGGTAGGAATTTGTTTTAATATTTATTTTTACATACTTATGATAATAGAACAAATACACATTTCTTTAGAAGATCTGGAAACTATGAGAAAGTGTGAAGAGAGAAGTTAAGAACCCTTAGAACAGGAATGCTTTTTTATTACACCATCTCACTAAGCTGAGATAGGGCCCCGGAGAAGAAAATTTCAAGTGCATTTAAAATGAAGGCTGGTGGCCAGGTGATAAGGTTATAAGAGGCTAGGTTATCCACGTAGAGCAGGAGAGGTGCCTGTAATAAAGAGTAGGCTTGATTTTTGAGCAGGGAACAAGGATCTAACAGAGTACTCTGGTGTCCGCACTTAAAGTACCATTTGGTGCTGGGGACCCAGGCAGAGAGTGACCGTGATGATGGTGATGGTGTCCTTATCATTTGCTCTTGACTCCAGACAAGGCTTGGCAATTCTTCTTCCCACCAGGCCCCAGAGAGGCAAAACCAGGCATAAGAGGTTCTACTAGTAGCCTAAGGCCAGACCTGAGAGGATGGAAGAAGAGAATACTGCAGCAAAAAAATAAAAAGAGGGAAGGGATGGGAAAGAAAGGGGAACAGGTAAAAAACCTGAAGGAAGTGCTCTGCTTATGTGTGTGGTGCTAGAGAGTCAGGTGCAGTTAGTTGCTTACAACTGCTCAAAGAGACTTTACAGGTAAAGTGTTATGATCAGCTCAACAGATAAAAGACAACTTTGACCCCTAGTGTATGTGGTCCAAGAGCTGCTCAAATCCTTCATGTAAAATTAGGTGGAGTATAATTATATTGGATGGATGGGTAGGGGTTGGATGAGATTCAAGCTCCATGAGAGCAGAGATATTGTCTGTCTTGTTTACCTTTCTGTATACTCAGGTTCTCAAATAGTGACTGCTACATGGCAAATGCTGAAGGGAGGGAAGCAGAGAAGACATTTGGACCAGTAATAGTATAAAGAGGCTAGAGAAGGGGCAATGGAAATATCTTTGTGAGATCATTAAAGTCAAGTGAGAGGATCTGAAATTGAATGTGAGAAGTATATAAAAGGATAGCTTAGACTTTTTCTAAATTCAGAGCCTAGTGGCTGAGTAACAGTGCTTACTGAGGAGGTGTGCTCCGTTGTTTTTGTGAGGCTGCCAGGGAAAGACACATGGAAGACCAGACTCCTATAGGTGGACCAGGGAACATGAACAAGAGAACTGGGGAGCTAGAAATAGGACCAAGGCATATCTGGGCAGCAGTCAGAGCTGATGAAGACTGAGATCACCCAAGGCAATGCCAGAAAGACAAGATGCTTCTGTGTGCTTTAGCAGTAGTGAAGGTGCTGCCACCACACTCTGTGGTTTGAATACTTAACCATTTCTCAAAGTGTTAGTCAGCCAGCGTAATGCTTTCTCTTGACTGTTCTAGGGAAATCAATAACTCTTTGCTTCTGCCTTGTATATTGAAATTAATGTACTTTTCATGAGATTCAGGGTGGCACTGACTTAAAGGTAAGGCCCTAGCCACCATACCAGAGCAACAGCAGCAGGTGTGACTTACCTCCTGTCAGTGTGATTGTCCTGGGTTCGTTGACACTGCGTGCTGGTGAAGCTGAGAGCTCGGTGTTGGGAATCCAGCCAGAAGACCACTCCCGATGTGGCTGACTTAGTAAGTGCTGCCAGCTGCACGTTGGCCCAGCCTGGTGCTAATGGTGTGCCCTCTCACTGCTTACTGCAGGAGGCAGATGTCACGGAGGAGGTGGAGATGATGGTGGAGAGCCTCCTAGACGTGCTCTTGCAGACTCTGCTCACCATCATGAGCAAATCGCACGCTCAGGAGGCGGTAAGAGGGCAGCGATGCCCGCAGTGCACAGCTGAGATCACTGTTAGTAACTAACATTCAGGTTTTCTTGCCTTCTTTTCTAACCTGGGGCTCCTCCATGCCACCCCACCATTATTCATCTCAGCCTCCCCGCCTGAATGTCCGTCAGCATGCTACCTTCTTCCCCTCTGGAGTCGGACTCCCCTCTCCACTCTGAAACCTGTCGGCTCACACTCCCACTAACCTACTTTAGGGCAGATTCAGGGACTATTTTTTGCCTTGGTTTCCAGGATACTATCTCAGTTGGCATTTGCCTTTGAGCCAAGTCATTTTCTATGCGGAATGAAGCAGGGATGTGTTTCCCGTACACTATGTAGTAAGAAGCTAAAGGTGAAAAATAGACTGTGCCTTCTAGCAACCCTCTCATAAGGATCTCCTAAATGATGTGCAGGAAGAATAATTCCCTTAGAATTTTCTTGGGTCTACAAGTTAGTTGCTTTTGTCCATAGGGTTTGTATCTAAATTCCTAGCATCAGGAAAAATGTGATGAAGTAGAATTGCACTGGCATTAACTGAATAATGAAGTGTAGACCTAATTAGAAGAGAAACAGGCTGAGAAGGCCTCTCAGGAGGGGCAGAGAGGCAGCACCCTGGGTCCCCAGTGCCCCTGCTCCCAAACTCAGAGTGGACTGAGTCCTGATGTTTGGAACACGATAAACAGTTTGTGTGGAATCCTCCAGTAGGCAGATGGGAGATTACAATGATCTGTTTGAAGAGAACACTCTGGGGGAGCAAGTCAGGCTCTAGCGTGCTAGGAAGAGCAGGGGCAGCACAGGGGTAGGTGTGTGTTCTGGAGCACTGGGGCTTGGAAAGAGTGTCTGCTCCCTTAGGAGCCCCTGTTGAGAGCAGTCTTGGAGGTGAAAACATATATGCACCCTGGCATGTCCTGGTAACCCATCCTTCTAACCAGTACCTACACACAGTGCTTGCTATGGGCCACACCCTGCTTTAAATAGTTTACAAGTATTAATTCATTTAGCAATACTAATGAAACCACCCATTTTATATAGAATATAGTGAGGATGATAACTGCAATTTATTGAGTACTTCTTTGGTTGCTTAACTGTATCATATACATTAACTCATCTGCTCCTCCTAATAAATCCATGAATTATGGCTTATTATGCCTGTAGTGAAGCATTTTATCGGGAAAATATTAAACGATGCAGGAAGCATCAAAAGAAGATGAAAGGAATACACAGTCATTATACCAAAAAGAATTGGTCAACGTTCATCCATTTCAGGAGGTAGCATATGATCAGGAACCGATGGTACTGAAGGAAGAAGTCCAAGCTGCACTGAAGGCATTGGTGAAAAACAAGACTCTAGAAATTAACGAAATATCAATTGAGATGTTTCAGCAAACAAATGCAGTTCTGGAAATGCTCACTTGTCTATGCCAAGAAATTTGTAAGATGGCTGCCTGGCCAACAGACTGGAAGAGATCCATAGTTATGCCTATTCCCAAGAAAGGTGATCCAATCAAATGTGGAGATTATCAAACAGTATCTTTAATATCACACACCAGTAAAATTTTGCTGAAGATCATTCAAAAGCAGCTGCAGCAGTATATCAACAGGGAACTGCCAGAAATTCAGGCTGGATTCAGAAGAGGATGTGGAACCCGGGATATCATTGCTGATGTCAGATGGATCCTGGCTGAAAGCAGAGAATACCAGAAAGATGTTTACCTGTTGTTTTATTGACTCTACAAATGCATTTGACTCTGTGGATCATAACAGATTATGGATAACATTGCAAAGAGTGGGAATTCCAGAACACTTCATTGTGTTCATGAGGAACCTGTACGTAGATCAAGAGGGAGTTGTTCAGATAGAACAAGGGGATACTGCGTGGTTTAAAGTCAGGAAAGGTGTGCGTCAGGGTTGTATCCTTTCACCATACCCATTCAATCTGTATGCTGAGCAAATAATCTGAGAAGCTGGACTATATGAAGAAAGTGGCATCAGGATTGGAGAAAGATTCATTAACAACCTGCAATATGTAGATGACACAACCTTGCTTGCTGAAAGTGAAGAGGACTTGAAGCACTTACTGATGAAGATCAAAGACCACAGCCTTCAGTATGGATTTCACCTCAACATAAAGAAAACAAAAATCCTCACAACTGGATCATTAAGCAACATCATGATAAACAGAGAAAAGATTGAAGTTGTCAAGGATTTAATTTTACTTGGATCCACAATCAATGCCCATGGAAGCAGCAGTCAGGAAATCAAACGACGCATTGCATTGGGCAAATCTGCCATAAAAGACCTCTTTAAAGTGTTGAAAAGCAAAGATGTCACCTTGAAAGGTGTGCCTGACCCAAGCCATGGTATTTTCAATCACACCATATGCATGTGAAAGCTAGACAATGAATAAGGAAGACCAAAGAATAAGTGTAGCCTTTGAGTTGTGGTGTTGGTGAAGAATATTGACTATACCATGGATTGCCAAAAGAACGAATAAATCTGTCTTGGAAGAAGTACAACTAGAATGCTCCTTAGAAGCAAGGATGGTGAGACTGCGTCTTACAGTCTTTCAACAAGTTGTCAGGAGGGATCAGTCCCTAGAGAAGGACATCATGCTTGGTAAAGTATAAGATCAGCAAGAAAGAGGCAGACCCTCAACGAGATGGATTGACACAGTGGCTGCAACAATGGGCTCAAGCATAGCAACAACTGTGAGCATGGCACAGGACCGGGCAGTGTTTCGTTCTGTGGTACACAGGGTTACTATAAGTCAGAACTGACTCAATGGCACCTAACAACAACAACATACCTGTTGAGCTAAGGTTCATGTACATGTGTATATTTTGCATACATATATATGTAATAATTTCAGGGGTCTGTAAAGGATTTAAGGAGCCCTGGTAGCATAGTGGTTAAGAGCTTGGCTACTTACCAAAAGATCAGCAGTTCAAATCCACCAACCACTCCTTGGAAACCCTGTGAGGCAGTTCTGCTCTGTCCTGTAGGGTTGCTGTAAGTCAGAATTGACTCAATGGCAATGAGTTTTGTTTTGGTTTTGGTGGCACAGCGGTTAAGCATTTGGCTGCTAAGCCAAAGGTCAGCAGTTCAAACACGTCAGCTGCTCCATGGGAGAAAGATGTGACTGTCTGCTTGCATAAAGATTGCAGCCTTGGAAACACTATGGGGCAGTTCTACTCTATCCTATAGGGTCACTACTAGTAGAAATCAACTTGACAAGAACGGATTTGGTTTGTTTTTTTAGAAAGATTTAAGGACTAAAAAACTGTTGTCAAATTCCCAAAAGTTAAAAACATTTGAAAATCATCCAAGTGAAGTAATTTTCCTCCCTTCTTTCTGAGGAGGCAACCTTCTGAGAGGAGGTCATGTTTGGCTACCCAATTCCAAAAGTTGCTGTGAGATAATGAATGTCTTTGGAGTCCTTAAAACAGGGATTTCTTCTATATAACCCATTTGGAACTTGAAGAAATTTTTTAAAGACTCATTTTTACTCTTAAATTTCTACTTTTTTAAAGCCTATAGCTTGTCCTCTCATAAAGGTCAGTCTGACTCCTCTGCCTTCCAGAGAGTCATGTTGATCTGTCTAGTCCAGTAACCCCATGTAAGCTTTGGGAGGTCCCCAGGGAGGCCCTGGTAGAAAGGCTACTCCAGCCCAGCAGGATGGGCAGGGTCCAAATTCTGTCCAGAGAAGGCCAGGGGCCCTGTTCCAAGAAATTCCTGTAGACTTTAGCACAGTGCCCCGGCAGCATTTAGTGACAAAGGATGATTTAGCCAGAACTTTCCTAGGAAGAAAAATGAGAATATCTCTGTCTGACTTTATAGTAGTTCTTTGGTATAGGTTAAGGTTTTTCAATGTCCCCATGCTGCAGAGGTTTTATTAAAACTGTCAGTCTTCCAGGCTTTCTTTAGCAGAAAAGAAAGCTCATTTTCAGGGCCAGAGTTGTCACCTTCCTTCCATGATCATTGGGGCCATCTCAGACCCTCCCTTCTCTCCTTGCCCTCTGTGGATTGGGGGGACACAGCCCTTGTGATTGACTGTGCTAAATGTTTTTTGGGTTGGTCCCCAGGGCGAGTATGTGTCCTGCCTTCTGTCGCTGCTCCGCCAGATGTGTGACACCCATTACCAACACCTCCTGGACAACTTTCAGAGCAAAGATGAACTCAAGGTAGGGCCGGCCTTTCACCTAGGAAAGGAAGTGTGTGGCCGAGACTACCCAGGGGCTTTTCCCCTGCCAGGGGAACGAGTGCAAGTGACCAACACTGCTAAGGATGTAAAGTTCACCAGCCCCACTTTACAGTTGAATATGTGGCCTCCAGAAGCTGCAAGCCAACACTACCCCCACACAGTAACACGGACAAGTTTTCCTCGATTGATAGCAGCCTTATGACCATGTGCCTCTGTGAGAGGGTACTCTTGGCCACACTGGTTATCAACAAACCAAGACTGCTTCTTTTGTATGAACTTGATAGTCCCCCTATCTTTTGCCCCTGTAAACCATTATTTGCAGTTTAATGACACTAATAATAGCGCTGACCACTTTTCTTCATTAAACCGTATTTCTGGAAGATACTTGTAGAGAGCAAAGGTGAGTACTGTCCATTGGCCCCCAGACTCTGGACCCAGAGCACTGAGGGGCAGATAGTGCAGAGAAGTGGGCCTGTGATTCAGACAACAGGAGCACATTGCCCAAGCTGTGCATGGTGTCAGCTGCCTAACAGGCTCCTGGGGCTTGTGTCTGCATTAGACACAAGCCTTTATTTCAACCTTTAGGTCTGTGCTCTGCCTCCATTCAGAGCTAAGCCACTTGCATTTCATAGTGATACATTCCACTGGTTTTCATTTGTGTGAACTTTGTTAATCATATTGTGTCAATCAAAAAATATCAGCTGTCCCTTTCTGGTTTCTGATCCTGCCTGCCTTCCCACAGACATGGGTCTCTGAAGATTGGTATCATTAACTTGTTACAGTGATGCCAGTCTGTCAACTTGGAGGGATGAGTCTTGACAGCCCTTGATGCGAGCCAAAAGACAGCCAGAGCCCAGAACCCACATTCAGGTCAAGAAGTGCATGAGCTGGGGTGCAGAGCCTGAAAGTCCCAGTTTGACTGCTCAAGATCATTTTCATCTATGCACGTGTTATCCAACTGATTCTCAATCAGAAGCTCAGGCTGACATCATTCTCTTTTTAATTAAATGTTTATTTTTGTCACAGCAATATGTGTACATAATTTTAAAAGCCAAATTGTATTGCAAAGCTTCTAACATAAAAAGTGGTTCCCTTGCTCAGCCTACCCATGCCCACTCCCTATTCCCCAAAGGCAGCCACTTTCAACTCTTTTTACTGTTCTTCAGGAAGCTTCTATTATTATTTTTTACATTTAAATCATTATTTATTATCTATATTCTTCTTCCCAAAGAAAATGAGGATGATTCTCCTAAATCACACATGTGTCCTTCCTCCCATTCTTCCAGTATACCTTTTTTTAGGGCACACATTTATTGTGCTAAAATATACATAACATAAAATCTACCATTTTAACCATTTTTGAGTGTACAATTCCGTGACATTAAGTACATTCTCAGTGTTGTGTAACCATCATGACTATCTATTTCCAGATCTTTTTTATCATCCCAAACTCTATGTCCATTAAACAATATCTGTTCTATCTGTCTCTATGAATTTGCCTATTCTAGGTACCTCATAAAGTGGAATTATACAGTATTTGTTGTTTTGTGTCTGGCTTATTTCATTTAACATCATGTCTTCAGGATTCATCCATGTTACAGCAGGTATCAGAACTTCATTCCTTTTTATGGCTGCATAATATTCCATTGTATGTGAACCATATTTTGTTTATTCATTTATCAGCTGATGGACATTTGGGTTGTTTTCACCTTTTGGTATAAAAGTATCTGTTTGAGTCCTTGATTTCCATTCTTTGAGGTATATGCCTAAGAGTGGAATTGCTGAGTCATAAGGTAATTCGTGCTTAAGTTTTTTTGAGAAGTCACCAAACTGTTTTCCACAGTAGCTGCACTGTTTTACATTCCCACCAACAACAGAAAATGGTTCCAATTTTTACACATCCTCACCAGCACTTACAATTTTTATTTTCCATTTTTTTTAACGATAGCCATTCTAGTAGCTGTGAAGTGATATCTCATTGTGGTTTTGATTTCCACTTCCCTAATGACTTATGAAGGAGCCCTGGTAGTGCAATGGTTAAGTACCTGATTGCTAACCAGAAGGTTGGCATTTCAAACCTACCCAGCAGCTCTGCAAGAGAAAGACCTGGCAATCTGCTCCCATAAAGATTACAGCCTAGAAAACCCTATGGAGTAGTTGTACTCTGTCACATGGGGTCATATGAGTTGGAATTGACTTAACGGCACACAGCAACAAAGACTAATGATGTTGAGTGTCTTTTCATGAGTTTACTGGCCATCTGTAAATCTTTGGTGAGATGTCTATTCAAGTCCTTTACCCAGTTTTTAATTGGGTTGTTTGTCTTTTTGTTGTTAAGCTGTAAGAGTTCTTTATTAAACCCTATCAGATGTATGATATCTAAATATTTCTCCCATTCTGTATGTAGGTTGTCTCTTGACTTTGTGCATAAAGTTCTTGATGCATAAAAGTTCTTAATTTTGATGAATTCCATTTTATCTATTTTGTCTTTTGTGGCTCATGCTTTTGGTGTGTCATATCTAAAAATCTGTTGTCAAAAACTAGGTCCTGAAGCATTACCCCTGTGTTTTCTTCTAAGAGTTGTATGGTTTTAGTTCTTATATTTCAGCTGTTGATCCAATTTGAGTTCATTTGTGTATATGGTGTGAGGTATTTGTATGTCTTCATTCTTTTTCATATGAATATTCAGTTGTCCCAGCACCATTTATTAAAAAGACTGTTCTTTCCCTATTGAATGGACTTAGCACACATTTTGAAAATCAATTGACTGTAGATATATGGGTTTATTTCTGGAATTTCAATTCTGTTCTATTCATCTATATGTCTATTCTTATACCATTTCTAATAAAGTTTTCATACATTTTTATTTAAATTGTTAATCAGCATTTTCTTTATTATAGCTAGGTAAGTACCATGATGACCTAAGAGCTGTATTATGATTACGTTTTCTTTCTTGTAAAACTGTTTTTCTTGAAATTAATTTTTTTTTAATATTCTTGTATTCATTTACCACATGATCTCTTCAGTATGCCGGGTCACACATTCATTTGGTCCATGAGGTGTCCTCCTTGTTGAGACATCAGCTGGAATAGTGTGGGGAGATGACTCGTTGTCTTGGTTCAGATGTTGACAGAGCCAACAGTTGGTCTGATTGGTAGCTCTCGCAAAAGCCTGTATCATTAGGGCTCATGGATGAGGGGCCTGTCCATCACTGTGAGATAATCTGGGAAGAAAAAGGAACAACATTAACAGTTTCCTGTTTCCCTACCCTATCTCCCGTGGGACTTGAGGTGAGGGTTGCCCAGGCATAGCTACCCAGGCCGTCTGTCCTAGTCTTGAGGCAGTGACCTTTGTGGGAACCCAGATCTTTTGTCAGGAACAGTTTATACAAAAGAAACACATTTTATAGAATAAACAGTTTGATCAAACATACAGCGCAAATGAGAAATGCCCTTGTAGGGAACTGCTGCATTGAGACCCCACATTGCTTGCCTAAGATGTATGGTTCAGGCTGGGGTTGTCTTGTCCCCTCCCATCAGTTGTTTAAGCCTGTCCATTGAAGTGCACGATCTCCCCTATGGCTTAGGGGTAATATAGAGTGTGAAGAGTTCATTCAAGATCCAGCGGAAGCTGTTGTGTAGGATAAGAGACCCTGTATAATTTATTTGCCAAGATGCCGTGGCCTGTTGGATCAGGAATCTGTCCCTGGGCAGGTTTTAGCCTTGACCAGGATCTTATAGGCACATCAGCTTTTCTGTGCTGTTCAGCGTTTTCTGATGACAGTGGCAGTCCATGCATGTAGGCCCAGTCCAGGGTGGTGTGTGAATCTCCATTGACCATCCTCTCTTAAATCCAGGAGGTGGTCGGTTGCACACCTGTTCGCTTTGGAGCAGAGGATGCTTCAGCCTCTGCAGTCAGTTGGCAAGAGTGGTCTGCTTGTTGTTTGTGTTCCTCTGTCAACATAGCTTTCTGGTGACCATCTATAGAAGTAACTAAGGCTTATGAGGAGCAGAACTAATATTTATTATTATTTGTCCAGATATTTCATCCCCATAGGGGCTTGCTTTTTATGGCAGTCTGAGGGTTGTCAGTAGCCAGATTGAATGGCCAGGCTATTAGCTATAGCCCATGTCACAGTTTCTGTGTGCCCCACTAAAAATGGCCCTAATGGCAGCAGTTCCTGTCAGGGCTTGGAGGCAAATGTTTACAAAGGTGCCCATTAATACCTCAGCATCATCAGTACATATGATAGGGGTTTGTAGGGGCCCCTGAAGGGACTTATCCATAGTTAGGCTTGGGCAAGGGTCTCAATGATGTTGACCTCAGACCCAAAAGTTTTCCTCATTTTGGTGCCAGGTGTTGTAGAGATCACAGTCACCTGTGCAACGGTATCTAAAAACCCAAGACATACAATTCTTTTTATTTTCTCATTGAATTTTAATTGTAATATAAGGCCTTTGGTCCTCCCTGGTGACAGAAAGACCTAGGCTTAATCCTCAATCTTAATTATTTGTGAAAATCAGAAGATCTGGGCAAGGTTGGCAGAGCCCTCAGTCATTTGTGGAGCCACGCCTCCACCATACCAAGTGCAAACATGGGTTCAGCCCGGTTGCCTGGTAATATGGAGGCGGGCCCTCATATTTAAGTTTTCCCCTTACTATTGCAGCTGCGAATATGTTGCCGCTCCATTGTCTTGGCAGGAGCAGCTATCAAATTCCAGAGCGAGCCTCTAAGTTCTCTTCATGGCCGCACAACACAGCTATCTTAAAGGGCTTTTCACTTCTTTTTTCTTTTCTTCTGCTGTTTCGACCCTTGGTTTGTGCTGGGTGTTACAGGGTGTTCTCAGCACCAATGATCTGCTTAGCCCCTCCAACTATCTTCAGTCCTGTTGTTGGAGAGCTTTGAGCAATGGCTAGGAGATTGTTCCCCCAGCCCCTGAATCCCCCATCTTTACAAACCTGCAGGCGGGCATTTCTAATTGCTCATCGTGGTCTCAGACATGGCCACAGATGACTGCCATGCATCCCTTTTTTAACTGTAACTCTTCTACAAAGCTCTTAAATGCACTTCAGCAGCTGGCTGGGCTTCAGTGGCCAGCCGAACAGCCCAGAGCAGCAGCTATCCCACAGCCACTCCTGCTTTCCTAACTTCTTTTCCACACTTATAAAGGCATGCGTCTGTCCACAACCGGGCTATGCTGCTTGGCGTTTTGGGGGCCTTGTACTCATGCAGTGGTCCATGTGCATCAAGCATACAAGCCAGACCTCCCCAAATGGAGGTCACTGGCCAGCCTGGAATTTCCCCCACAGACGCCTCACTCCCACTTACCATTTCCTTATTCTCCTGACTGGCTTGCCAATTGTCCAGACACGGACCAGTAACGTGAAACTTGCCTCCAATTGTGGAGGGCGCCTAGAGACCAAAGAAAGAGGTGGGCAACTCTAG
This sequence comes from Dugong dugon, assembly GCA_030035585.1. Taxonomy (NCBI): domain Eukaryota; kingdom Metazoa; phylum Chordata; class Mammalia; order Sirenia; family Dugongidae; genus Dugong; species Dugong dugon. The sequence continues at coordinate 16,269,543 of CM057481.1, read as the reverse complement.
TATGGTGGCAAAGGAGTTCATTAGGGAGACTTATGACTTCGTATAGTCCAGGTCCTCAGATAATTTGCTCAGCATACAGATTGAATAAGTATGGTGAAAGGATACAATCCTGCCACACACCTTTTCCCATTTTAGCCACACAGCATCTCCTTGTTCTGGTCAAACAACTGCTTGTTGATCTATGTACAAGTTCCACATGAGTGCCATTAATTTCTTCATTAGGGAAATGAAAATCAAAACCACAATGACATATCACATCGAAAGTGAATATAATAAAAAAGACAAATATTAGTAGTAATTCTTGTTTAATCATTTGGTAAAACTCACCAGTGAAGCCATCTGGTCCTGGGATTTTCTCTGTGGGAATCTTTTTAATTATTAATTTATCTCTTGTTACAGGTCTATTCAGATTTTCTGTTTCTACCTGAATCGATTTCAGTAGTTTGTGTCCTTCTAAGAATTTGTTCATTTCACTCCAGGTTATCTAATTTGCTGGCATACAGTTCTTCATAACGTTCCCTTACGATCCTTTTTAGTTCTGTGAGATTGGTAATGATTTGCTTTCTTTAATCCCCAATTTTAGTAATTTGAGTCTCCTCTCTTTTTTTTTTCTTGGTTAGTCTAGCTAAAACTCTGTTTTGTTGATCTTTTCAAAGAACCAGTTTTTTGTTTCATTGATTTTCTCTATTTTTCTATTCTCTATTCCATTTATTTCTGCTTTAGTTTTATTATTTCCTTCCTTCTACTTGCTTTAGATTTAATTTGCTCTCCTTTTTTTAGTTTCTTAAGTTAGAAGGTTAGGTTAGTTATTGATTTGAGATCATTTTTCTTTTTTAATGCAGGCATTCAGCTATAAATTCTTCTCTGAACACCACTTTAGCTTCATCCCATAAGTTTTGGTATGTTGTTTTCATTTTTATTCATCTCAAAATACTTTCTCATTTCCCTTGTGATTTCTTTGACCCGTTGGTTATTTGGGAGTGTGTTATTTAATTCCATATATTTGTGAATTTCCCAAATCCTTTTTCTGTTATTGATTTCTAATTCTATTCCATGGTGATTAGAGAAATTGATTTCAATCATTTTAAATTTATTAAGGCCTTGATTATGGGCTAGCATATGGTCTATCCTAGAGAATGGTCTGTGTGCATTGGAGAGGAATGTACACTCTGTTGTTGGATGGAGTGTTTAATGGGTGTCTGTTAGGTCTAGTTAGCTTATAATATCATTCAAGGTTTATTTTTCCTTACTGGCTTTCTGTCTAGTTGTTCTATCCAGTATTGAAAGTGGGGTACTGAAGACTCTGACTATTGTTGAATTGTCTGTTTTTCCCTTCAGTTTTGACAGGTTTTGCTTTATGTGTTTCAGGGCTCCACTTTTAGATACATATATGTTTACAATTGTTATGTCTTCCAGATGGATTTACCCTTTTATCATTATAAAATGTCCTTCTTTTCTCTAGTAATAATTTTTGTCTTAAAGTCTATATTGTCTGTTGTTAGTATAACCACAGTAGTTCTCTTTTGGGTACTATTTGCATGGTATATATTTTTCCATCCTTTTACTTTCAATGTGTATTTTATATTTTTAAATCTAAAGCGCTTGTAAACATCATGTAGTTGGATCATATTTTTATCTGTTTTTTCCAATCTCTGCTTTTTGATTGAAGTGTTTAACCCGTTTGTGTTTTATGTAATTATTGATAAGGTAAGATTTATGCCTGCCATTTTGCTATTTGTTTTACACGTCTTACATCGTCTTTGTTCCTCTGTTCTTCTATAACTACCTTCTTTTTGTGTTAAATATTTTTAGTGTACCGTATTAATTCCTTTGTTGTTTCCTTTTTATATACTTTTTTAAAATTTTGTTGTGTTTTAAGTGAAAGTTTGCAACTCAATTTCTCTTTCAAAAATTTATACACATACTGTTTTGTGACATTGGCTGCAATCCCCACAATGTGACAGTCCTCTCCCCCTTTCCACCCCAGGTTCCTTGTGTCCATTCATCCAGTTCCTGTCCCTTCCTGCCTTCTTGTCTTGCTCCTGGGCGGGAGTTGCCCATTTGGTCTCGTATATTTGCTTGAACTAAGAAGCACCTTCCTCGCGTATATTATTTTTTGTTTTATAGGTCTGAAAAGTGGGCTTCGGGAGTGGTGTAAGCTCAGAGTTAGCAGGGTGCCCAAGGGCCATAGTCTTGGGGGTTCCTCCAGTCTCTGTCAGACCAGTAAGTCTGGTCTTTTTTTATGAATTTGAACTCTGTTCTGCATTTTTCTCCTGTTCCGTTCAGGACTCTGTGTTGTGATCCGTGTCAGAGCAGTCGGTGGTGGTAGCCTGGCACCATCTAGTTCTTCTGGGCTCAGGCTGGTAGAGTCTTTGGTTCATGTGGTCCTTTAGTCCTTTGCGCTAATATTTTCCTTGTATCTTTGGTTTTCTTCATTCTTCTTTGCTCTGGATGGGATGGAACCAATAGATTTATCTTAGATGGCCACTTGCAAGCTTTTAAGACCCTAGATGCTACTCACCAAAGTGGGATGTGGGGCATTTTCTTTATGAACTGTGTTATGCCAGTTGACCTAGCTGTCCCCTGAGACTATGGTCCCCAGCCCCTAGCCCCGGGAACTTGGCCCTTCAAAGTGTTTGGATGTGTCTAGGAAACTTCTTTGTTTTTGCCTTGGTCCACTTGTGCTGACTTCCCCTATGCTGCGTGTTGTCTTTCCCTTCACCAAAGTTGACAGTTGTCTACTATCTAGTTAAAGATTTCCCTGCCCCTCCTCACCACTCTCTTAACCATCAAAAAGTGGTTTTTTTTCTGTGTGTAAACCTTTTCTTGAGTTCTTATAACAACGGTCTCATGCAACATTTGTCCTTTTGTCCTTTTTCACTCAGCATAGTGCCCTCCAGATTCATCCATGTTGTGAAATGTTTCACGGATTCATTATTGTTCTTTATTGTTGCATAGTATTCCATTAGGTGTCTGTACCATAATCCTTTATTATATATTTTTTAAGTAATTTTCTTAGTGGTTGCATGGGAATTTCACTGAACATCTTACCTTAAAATGATCTGATACAGATTAATACAATTTAATTTCAATAGCATACAAAAACTTTGTCCCAGTATAGCTGTGTTCCCTCTCCCATCCTTTTGCTATTATTGTTATACAAATTACATCTTTGTACATTATAAGCTCATCAACACAGTTTTATAATTATTTATTTATGCAGTTGTCTTATAAATCACATAGGAAAAAAGAGTTACTAACAAACATATATATATATATATATATATATATACTGACTTTTATATTTAGTCACCTTCCCCAGTGCTCTTTATTTCTTCATATAGATTCAAGTTTCTGTCTAATGTCCTTTCATTTCAATCTATGGGTTTCTCTTTAGTATTTCTTGTAGGGCAGGACTGCTAGTGACAAATTCTCCCAGTTTTTGTGTATTTGGGGATGTCTTATTTTCTCCTTCATTTTTGAATGATAGTTTTACTAGACATAGAGTTCTTGGTTGACAGTTTTTTTCTTTCAGTTCTTTGAATAAGTTGTCCTGCTCACTGCCTTCTGGCCTCCTTGTTATCTGATGAGAAGTACATGATGAATTGTTTTTTTCTTGTTGTTTTCAAGACTCTCTCTTTGGTTTTGTCTTTCAAGTTTGATGTGTCTGTGTGTGGATCTCTTTGCATCTACCCTATTTGGAGTTTGTTGAGCTCTTGGATTTGTAGACTAGTGTTCTTTTGTCAAATTTGGGAAATTTTTGGCCATTATTTCTTCAAATATTCTTTTTCCCTGTTCTCTTTCTCCTCTCTGACACTCCGATTATATGTATGTTTGTACACTTGATGGTGTCCCATAGGTCTCTGAAGCTCTGTTCATTTTTCTTCATGCTTTTGTTTCTGTTCCTCTGATTGGCTAATCTCAACCTATTTTCAAATTCACTGATTCTTTCTTCTTCCAAGTCAAATATGCTGTTGAGTGCCTCTAGTGAATTTTTCATTTCAGTTCTTGTATTTTTCAACTCCAGAATTTCTATTTGATGCTTTTTAATAATTTCTGTCTCTTTAATGATAGAAACTCTCCATTTGGTGAGACAGTGTTTTTATTTTTTTGTTGTTGTTGTTGTTGTTATTTAGGCATGGTTTCCTTTAGTTCTTTAAACATATTTATAATAGCTGATTTAAAGTCTTATCCTAGTAAGTCCAATGTTTGGATTCTCTCAGGGAAAGTTTCTGTTGACTGGATTTTTTCCCCCATGTGTGTTTGCCATTCTTTCCTGTTTCTTTTTATATCTTATAATATTTTGTTGAAAACTGGACATTATAAATAATATAATGTGGCAACTCTGGAAATCAGCCCCCACCCCCGGCTTCCCCAGTGTTTGTTTTTGCTTTTTGTTGTTTTACTGTTGTTGCTGCTGCTGTTTGTTTGGTGTCTTTCCTGGACTAATTCTGTAATATCTAGTCTTTGTCATGTACAGTGACTGTTAGCTTAATGGTCAGGTAATGATTGGACAGAGATTTTCTTAGATGCCTGAATCAGTAAGTCTCTCACACTTTCTCAAGGAGCTCTGTTTCTGTATTAGGGCTCAACTTAAGTGCGCTAGCAGTTCACAGCTCAGCCTTAGCCTTCACCTCCTCCTTGCACAGAACCTCAAGGTCAGGCAGAGGTGAGATATTAGGGCTTCTCAGGTCATTCCTGGGAAAGCACACAATGCTGCACGTGTGTGTGACCTTCTAGAACTCAGAAACATGTCAGAGCTTATCAAAGCCCCGCATAAACAACTAATTTCTTTTTAAGTTTTTTTTGTCCAGTCACTTGTTTGCCCCAACTGATATGATTGCCTCATGCAGCTGGGATGTTAAACAGTTATGGCTGATTTTTTTTTTCAAAAAACATCCTAGGGATAGGGCTTTCCTCAATAAAGACAAGCCCTGGGAACGGGGTGTTTCCAGCAAGCTCCAAACAGGTTAAATAGTGCAGTTCTCTGGGTGTGGAGCTTTTTGGGGAACTCCAAAACCATTCTGTCTCCTCCAGTGCTGCTTGGCTGTTGGTTTTTACAGCTATCATAGTTCTGCAGCTGCTGATTTTCAAGGCTATTGTGGAGCTAGGAGATGGGAACAGGGCCTGTTAAATTGCAAGAAAAGCTTGCTATTCTTACTGAGCTCCAACCATTTTTCTAGAATAAATGCTCCTCAGATTGTTGTAAGCCTTTGGTTAACTTTCAAAGCTTTGACAGTTTTTCAGTGTTCTCACTGCTTTCATGGAGGAGTGGGTTTGCAGAGATCCTTATTCCACCATTATAAAAGTGCTTTTCCTGTTAATATAGTCTTAATATCCAGGAAAAGTGATTGCAATCAAGCACTCAGGGGCCATACCCCAGAAAATGAGACCATTGACTCAGTTGGATACCAGTTGTGTTGACCCTCCCTGGGCTCTGGACACTGGCGTGAGTGAGTACAGAGCTGCCTCTGTTCTGCCCAATTTGAGGCTGCTTCTGTTGGCCTGTGAGAGTGCCCAGAAATCACTCTCATGTAGCCCTCTAAGAGAAAAGCAACTCACATAGGGAACCAGAATCTAATCCGCTGGTCCCAACCACTTCATGGTCTAGAGACCAGGAGGAAGTGCATGCTACAGCAGTGGTGGTGTCTCATGTCACCTTTTCCTCTTGTGTCAGGAATTCCTGCTGAAGATTTTCTGTGTGTTTCGGAACCTGATGAAGATGAGTGTCTTCCCTCGTGACTGGATGGTAATGAGACTGCTCACAAGCAAGTGAGTGTGGAAGAGGACTACACCTACATCCACAGAGCTATTCTCAGACCAAGGAGTATGTGTGTGTGTGAGAGAGAGCAAATCAGTCAGAGATGAGAGCTAAGGCCATGAGGTCAGAGAAGAGAGGGTGGATGTGAAAAATGTTTAGAGGCACAATCAGCAGGACTTGGCCATAGGTACAAGGAGAGGAAAGAGTTAAAGATGATTCAGAAATGAAACCTAAGTGCCTGGCAGATTGTGGTGGTGCTCATAGTAAGGACAGAAATGGAAACATTAAGGATATAAAATACCCAAAGAAGGAGACCTCCTTGAGGAATTCCTGCTCAGTGGCTAGTTGACCTCTGCTGCTCTGTAGCTTTAGTCAGTTTCTCAGGCCATCTCTTGATTTGATTTGTGTTGTCACTAGACAGTGCTTACCTCCCACCATTAGTACTAATTACCTACCAGAGACCTAGCTGCAGAGCTCTGACCACTTCTGACTCTGGCCACAGTATTCACTGTAAGGACTAACCCCAGTCTGCCTGCCCCATTCATATTCCCAGCCTGTGCTTCCTCTTAGCAAACTAAACGAGTAATGGAAATGGTAGGTGGCTGACTTACCTCGTCTCCCTTCTAGCTGACTAGAAGACCATGTTCTAGTCAGCTGCCTCCTCCCATTGATCTGCCTTTTAAGTTGGCATTATACAGAATGTAGTGGAATTTTTTACACTAGGCATGGTTCCAGGATGGCCTTTCCACTTTGTACATTTTAAAGGTGCTCTGTTTTATTTCAAAACTGCAAACATATACAGAACAGATCAATGGTTATAAACAAAGTTGCACAGATACTTCGTCAAATAATGTATTCTCCATTTAAATCCCTCTTGTTTCTATCTCTTAACTCCACACAGAACACTCTAGCTTATTCTGCAGGATCAGCCTTTTTCAAAATTTTTACCCTTCAAATTTGTTACCCCTCTACTGGTGAACTGATCACTCTACTACACTGTTTTTGCCTGTCCTTCTGCACCAAAGCCCCAGTGGCCACTGTTAGACATAACCCCTTTGCTGGGCAGCCAAGTTCATCTGTAATCAAGCTCTTACCTATCTGTTCCACTTCACTTCCTGTCTGCCCTAGCCCATTCCCTGGGTTCCAGCACACTAATCTTTCTTTTGCCCCTTATATATGCCAGGATGATATAAGCTGAAATAAGATGGCTTATATATAAAAGTAATGGCATACCACAAAATCAGGGATTTAATAACTATAAACCCCTATTATCAAATGAAATAGTAAAATTATACTTTAAGTCCTACATGGTAGTGATAATACGTGCTGATTACACATAGGTCCCTAAAGAACTAGAATCACTCTTCGAACTGGAAGACACCTTAGAGAACTATCAAACCCCATCCCCTTACTAAGTTTCTGTTAAGGGTGTTAAAAAAAAAAAAAATGGAAACAGATAGTAGTGATGATTGCGCAACATAGTGAACATAATTAATGTCACTGAATTGTACACGTAAAAAATGATTGAAATAGTGAATGTTTTATTATATATATTTCACCATAATAAAATTTCTTAAAAACCTTTCTTTTATAGTCAGGGAAACTGAGGCCCAGAGAGGAGAAGTACTGAGGCCAGGGAATTGCCAAGCTAAGTTTAGAACGCACTTGACACCCTGTGCCATCCCACTGTGGGGCATTTCTCTGATACTGGTTTTCTGTGGGGTTTGTGCCATCGATCTCTTTCCTTATAGTCACATCTTACATGGAAGCGAACTGTGCCTGAGAAGTTTGCACACAGGTCATAGACAACTGATGCTAAGCTGTCAGATGCCATTGTGAGTCTTTTAACTCTGCCAACGCCTTGTTTCCTTACTGCAGTATTATAGTCACTACTGTCCAGTACCTGTCCTCAGCACTGCACAAGAATTTCACAGAGACAGACTTTGACTTTAAGGTAGGAATTCCTTAAATCTGTCACTAGCTTTGTAATAACGCTAGAAAGCCAAAATCCAAGCTCACTCGTTTTTGTTTTACTAATATATTCATAGTATCAAACAGCTTTCAAGCAAGATAATGATTAGAATATGACGTGTGAGCTCCCCTGTTGGAGGTGCTGGGAGGCAGACAGCCATGAATATGCTTTCTAGCTCAGAGCCAATACTGCTGGCTTCAGAGGAATCCCAAAAGAAAAAGTCCTATTGGAATAAGTATTTGAAAAAGAAAAAAAAAAAGTCAGTGTCTTAAGTTTGTAAAATGGGATCTGTACTACATGTATGCATTTAGGGACTTTCCCTGCGAGGTTAAGGACATGTTTCCTTTTTCTCTGTCTTTGTAGGTGTGGAATTCTTATTTTAGCCTGGCAGTTCTGTTCATAAATCAACCTAGTCTCCAGCTAGAAATTGTCACTTCAGCCAAGAGGAAGAAGATTCTAGATAAGTAAGACACATGTCTCCTATTCATCTCCCTGCCTGATGCCCAGATGGGGTTGTGTTTCCATGAGAGGCTGCATCAGAAGTCCACAAGTTTCTCACCAGGATAGCTTCCCAGGGGGCCAAGTGTGAGAGTTCATTCAAGAGCCAAATGACTTAGCATTTTGAGAAGCATTAGAAACAAAACAGCGCTGAAGTACTAGCCTCACTGAGTTTGCAGCCTCATCTTCCTGAACCTTATCCCACTAACATCTGGCCTCTGTGTTGCTTTTCCCAGGTATGGGGACATGCGTGTGATGATGGCTTATGAACTGTTTAGCATGTGGCAGAATTTGGGTAGGTCTTTTCTTCCTATTCTTACCTTCCGCATATTCTATAGCCAAATAAAAAATGACAAGACTGGTAACTTTCACCAGGTTTTATGAATGTCAGTTCAAACCTAAGAGGTTTTTACATATCATTAACATAACACCTCAGGTGGACAGTGTAGCAGATGTGCACAAACCCTTGGCAGGGAGAGTTTGGCTGAGAAATAAGGCACCAGCAGTACATATGCACAATCTCTTTTTTGAGAATGAAAATCAAGAGGAGAATAAGAAGAGGAGGGCTCTAGTAGTTTTTCCAAAGTTTGAAAGCTCATACCTGTGAGATCCTCAGTGCAATTCGTGTCCCAGGTTGGATGTTGCAGGCTCAAAAGGGTAGATCTTGGAGATACCCAGCACATAAAAAAGGACAGATATTAATTTTAACAAAATTTGAAACGCTTCTTGGGTCTCTAGTATTCAGGCATCCAAGTCAGGTGCCTGACACCAATTACATCAAGGAACACATGCTAAGAGAATTACAGCCTCTGGGTGAGGTTAATTTTGATTTCCATAGATTCTCGTCACAGCTTCTCTATGAAACTGCTTTTGGGTCTGAAATTGTCAGAGCAGTGTTTTTGGCAGACTCTTTGGATTGCCCTGGAGACTGGTTGAGCCATCCTGTGGTACACTGTAGGGTTCCCAATGACCTGTGGGAGTGCTAGAAAAGCTGCTGTTACTACTCCAGATGAGACCAGCTTTCAGCTGAGCACATGGCTCTGAAGCGTTAGGAGTGATGATGGTAAAATCTTAGATCCTCTAGCCACCAATCCTAGAGGCAGCAAGTAAGTTGCAAGGCATCCCTGCTGGCACTAGGACTCTCCATCTCTGAGCGGGGATGTATTTCCCTAAGCCGGCTTTCCAGCTTCAGTACTCCTACTCCTTGCATCCAGTTGAGCTTTGGTATGCATTCTAATCCCTTGGGAAAGAGCAAAGCTGCAGTGAACTAATACATGTTGAGTTTTGTTGTTCAGGTGAACATAAGATCCACTTTATTCCGGGAATGATTGGTCCTTTTTTGGGTGTGACACTGGTCCCACAACCAGAAGTGCGGAATATCATGATCCCCATCTTTCACGACATGATGGACTGGGAGCAGAGGAAAAATGGAAACTTCAAACAGGTGAGATGACACCTGGCAGTGTTCAGGGTGCTCTCCTCTGGGATGTACCCCTTCTGCTTAGGCAGGTGGCCCAGATGGCCAGGCCGTGGTTCCAGTGGGGATGGGATATGGCTTGGCCATCTTGAATCCTGTTCAAGGCTTTTCCCCAACTTGCTGGCCTGAGCTGATTTGTGGATTTTTTTTCTGTCTTCATTGGTGAAGTGATTCTTCAAATCTTCTGCTCATTTTCAGTTGGGTTATTTGTTTTCCTGTTCTTGAGTTTTGAAAGCTCTTTATATATTCTCGATGTAAGTCCTTTGCTGAATATGTGATAGGCAAATATTTCCTCTCAGTCTGTGGTTTATCTTTTCATTCCCTAAACAGTGTCTTTCACAGAACAAAAGTTTTTAATTTTTATGGAGTCCAGTTTATCAATATTTTTCTTTTATGGATCATGCTTTTGGGGACATATCTAAAAATGCCATGGCTAGCCCAGGGTCAAAAAGATTTTCTCCTATGTTTTCTTCTAGAAGTTCTGTAAGTTTACATTTAGGTCTGTGATCCATTCTGAGATAATATTAGAATAAGGTGTGAAGTATGGGTCAAGACTTATTATTATTTTGCCTATGGATGTCCAATTGTTCTAGCACCTTTTATTGAAAAAGCTAGACTTTTTCCTTAAATTGTCTTCATACCTTTGCCAAAATTCATTTCATCACATTTGTGTGGGTCTCTTTCCATTGATATATGTGTCTGTTATTTCACCAATACCACAGTGTCTTGATTATGTTAGCTTTATAGTCAGTATTAAAATTAGGTAGTGTGAGTCCTCCAACTTTATTCTTTGTTTTTCCTTTTTTTAATATTCTGTTAGCTGTTCTAATCTTTTTCCTTTTCCTATAACTTTTAGAATCTGCTTGCCAGTATCTACAAAAATTCTACTAGGATTTTGATTGGGATTGCATTGAATCTGTAGATTACATTGGGAAAAATTAATATCTTAATAATATTGAGTCTTCTAGTCCATGAAGACCATATATCTCTCCATTTATTTAGATATTCTTTCATTTCTTTTATCATTGTGTTGTAGTTTTCAGCATACAGATCCTACATATATGTTGTTGAAGATTAAGCTGGAACTTGTTTTGTTGCAAACTTCAAGACTCACCTGATAGACTGTGTTCTTTCCCCCAATAAGACTATCATGAATAATTGATACACAGCAAGCCAAGTAAACCTTGATTATCTCTGGTTATAAAAATCTTGCTGCCTGAGACCAGAAGAACTAGATGGTGCCCGGCTACCACCAGTGACCTCCCTGACAGGGAACACAACATAGAGTCTTGGATGGAGCAGGAGAAAGGTGGGGTACAGAACTCAAATTATAATAAAAAGACCAGACTTAATAGTCTGACTGAGACTGTAGGAACCCCGGAAAGTATGGCCCACGGACTCTCTGTCATCCCAGAACTAAAATAATTTCCGAGGCCAACTCTTCAGACAAAGATTGGACTGGACTGTGGGACATAAAATGATACTCCTGAAGAGTATGCTTCTTAGCTCAAGTAGATACATGAGACTAAACGGGCAGCTTCTGTCCAGAGGGGAGATGAGAAAGCAGAGAGGGTTAGGGGCTAGTTCAATGGACATAGGAAATCAGGGTAGAAAGGAGGAGTGTGCTGTCACAGGTATAGAGAGAGCAATTAGGGTCACATAATAATGTATGTATAAATCTTTGTATAAGAGACTAACTTGAAATGTAAACTTTCACTTCAACTACAATAAACAAAATAAATAAATAATTTTTAAAAAAAATCTTGCTGCTACTTCCCGTTTATCATCAAATATTTTTAAAGAGTGACCTACTCTTTTCACCCTCACATCTCTGCTTCCCACCCTCCCATCATTTCAGTCTGGTCTAATTTCCGCACCCACTTCTGTTGAAACTACTCTGTTAAAGGTCACCATAACCTTCTAATCACCAAAATCCAATGATTTTTTTTGTCTTGATCCCATTTGTGCTTCCCACAGCTTTGGCTATTCCAGTACTGCTTACCACCTACTTAAAATACTTTTTCCAATTAAAAAAATAATACTTACTTAATTTAGAAAAATTAAAAAAGCAAATAAACTGTAATGAAAAAAAATTTAACCCATCATACTGCTATTCTTAATAGCTTAAGAGACAGAGTATGTATTTTTTAGACTCTTTGCACTATATGGAGTTTCTTGGATTTTTTTTAGAAAAACAAAATCATTGTATAGTTTTCAATCTTCCTTATTTAGTAGCAACAAGTCACACTATCTCTTCATGCCAGTTAATACTCCTCTGCACTGCAGCATCAGTTTGGAGGCAGCATGGCATTCCCTTGTATAGCTGGACTACAGTGTATTTAGTCAGGTTCTTAGCTTCAGAAACTTAGGTTTCTTCCAAATTTTTGTTGCTATATTAGTAATAATATATTAATCTATTAGAACAAAAAAAATACCCATCCCCAGTTATTTTCTTAGGTAAATTTCTCAACCTGTAATCACTGGATCAAAGAACAAAAACACTTCTTAAGTTGTATAGGACTATTTCTCAAAAAGAAAAACCCTGTTGCTGTCGAGTCGATTGCAACTCATAGCTACCCTGTAGGATGGGGTAGAACTGCCCCATAGGGTTTCCAAGGAGCAGCTGCAGCTGGTGAATTCGAACTGCCAACCTTTTGGTTAGCAGCCAATCTCTTAACTACTGCGCCACCAGGGCTCCATGTTTACCTGTGTTTTATTGACTATGCAAAGGCATTTGACTGTGTGGATCATAACAAATTATGGATAACATTGCGAAGAATAGGAATTCCAGAACACTTCATTGTGCTCATGAGGAATCTGTACATAGATCAAGAGCAGTTGTTCAGCCAGAACAAGGGGACACTGTGTGGTTTAAAGTTAGGAAAGGTGTGTGTCAAGGTGGTATCCTTTCACCATACTTAATCTGTATGCAGAGCAAATAATTTGAGAAGCTGGACTATATGAAGAAGAACAGGGCATCAAGATTGAAGGAAGATTCTAACAACCTGCAATATGCAGATGATACAACCTTGCTTGCTGAAAGAGGCCTTGAAGCACTTACTGATGAAGATCAAAGACTATAGCCTTCAGTATGGATTACACTTCAACATAAAACAGAAATCCTTACAACTGGACAAATAAGCAACATCATGATAAATGGAGAAACTATTGAAGTTGTCAAGGACCTCATTTTACTTGGATTCACAATCAACACCCATGGAAGCAACGGTCAAGAAATCGAAGGATGCATTGCACTGGGCAGATCTGCTGCAAAAGACCTCTTAAAGTGTTAAAAAGCAAAGATGTCACTTTGAGGACTAAGGTGTGCCTGACCCAAGCCATGGTGTTTTCAATTGCCTGGTATGCATACAAAACCTGGACAATGAATAAGGAAGACCAAAGAAGAATTGATGCCTTTGAATTATGGTGTTGGTGAAGAATATTGAATATACCATGGACTGCCAAAAGAGTGAACTAATCTTTCTTGGAAGAAGTACAGCCAGAATGCCCCTTAGAAGCGAGGGTGGCGAGAGTTTGTCTCACATACTTTAGCCATGTTATCAGGAGGGTTCAGTCCCTGGAGGAGGACATCATGATTGCTAAAGTAGAGGGTCAGTGAAAAAGAGGAAGACCCTCAATGAGACAGATTGACACTGTGGCTGCAACAATGGGCTGAAGCATGACAACAATTGTGAGGATGGTGGAGGACCGGGCAGTGTTTCGTTCTATTGTGCGTAGGGTTGCTATGAATTGGAACCAACTTGACCGCATCTAACAGCAACGATTCTCAAAACTCTGTCATCCATTTACTTCTCAGACCCCACGCCACCCTCTCTTTGCATGCCCCATCTGAGCACTGACCACACAGAGCTGTGTCAACTGTTGTCTCTGATCCCCCTACCAGATGATGAGCTCTCAGGGACTAGGAGTATTTCTTGTGCATTTTATTTCTCAGAACCCAACATGGTGCCTAGAACATGGCAGGCTCATGGAGATGAAAATGAAAACTAACATTCACTGAGCACTTCCCAGGAGCCGGGCAGGGTGCGGTGACACTGGAGAGAAATATTACCACCATTCTCATTTCAGAAATGAGAAAACTTAGGCTTAGAGAGCTAAATCTCTTGTCTAGCAGTAGGCAGCTGGTATGTCACAGAACAGATATTTGTTGAATAAGTAACAAAGTTTCACTTCAGGAATGTCGGTTCTATAGACTAAAAGTAACTCCACAATCCCGAAATAAGCAGTATTTCTAATTATGCCATATTTGAAGAACTTTCTTTGCCTTAGAGACATTGATTTTGCAAGCATTGATCTTCAGAAGATCAATGGAAGATCAGTGGATCTTTGGAAGACAGCTACCTGGCCAACCAGCAGGAAGAGATACATATTTGTGCCTATTCCAAAGAAAGTGATCCAACTGAATGTGACCATTATGAACAGTATCATTAATATCACACGCAAGTAAAATTTTGCTGAAGATTATTCAAAAGCGGGTTGTAGCAGTACATCGACAGGGAACTGCCAGAAATTCAAGCTGGATTCAGGAGAGGACGTAGAGTGAGAGATATCATTGCTGATGTCAGATGGATCTTGGCTGAAAGCAGAGAATACCAGAAAGATGTTTAAGTTTTATTGACTATGTAAAGGCATTTGACTGTGTGGTTCATAATAAATTTTGGATAACGTTCAAAGAATGGGAATTACAGAACACCTAGTTGTGCTCATGTGGAACCTGTACGTAGACCAAGAGGCAGTCGTTTGAAAAGAACAAAGGGATACTGCATGGTGTAAACTCAGAAAAGGTGTGTGTCAGGGTTGTATCCTTTCACCATACTTATTCAATCTGTATGCTTAGCCAATTATCCCAGAAGCTGGACTATATGAAGAAGAGTGCAGCATCAGGATTGGAGAAAGACTCATTAACACTGTGATAAGCAGATAACACAACCTTGTTTGCTGAAAGCAAAGAGGACCTGAAGCACTTACTGATAAAGATCAAAGACTACAACCTTCAGTATGGATTACACCTCAACATAAAGAAAACAAATGCTCACAACTGGAACAATAATGATAAACAGAGAAAAGATTGAAGTTGTCAAGGATTTCATTTTACTTGCTTCCACAATCAATGCCCGTGAAAGCAGCAGTCAAGAAATCAAATGACACATTGCATTGGGCAAATCTGCTGCAAAAGACCTCTTTAAAGCTTTTTGCAGCAAAGATTAAAGATTAATCTTTAATTTAATGCAGTAAAGATTAAATAGCAAAGATGTCACTTTGAGGACTAAGGTGTGCCTGACCCCAGCCATGGTATTTTCAGTCACCTCATACGCAGGCGAAGACTGGATTATGAGTAAAACAGACCGAAGAAGAATTGATGCCTTTGAATTATGATGGTGTTGAAGTATTTTGAATATACCATGGACTGCCAGAAGAATGAACAAATCTGTCTTGGAAGTACAGCCAGAATGCTTCTAAGAAGCGAAGATGGCAAGACTTTGTCTCACATACTTTGTACATGTTATCAGGAGGGACCAATCCCTGGAGGAGGACATCATGCTTGGTAAAATAGAGGGTCAGTGAAAAAGAGGAAGACCGTCAACGAGGTTTTAACAATGGGCTCAAACATAGCGATGACTGTGAGGATGGTACAGGACTGGGCAGTGTTTCATTCTGTTGTACATAGGAACTGACTTGATGGCACCTAACAACAATGATCCTCAGGGTCCTCTTTTTAAAATTTCTCAATTTCTCCTAATAACCTCTTCTTTTTTCAGTACTGTGAGGGGGATGAAGTGATGTCCCCATATCATTTCATTACGAGCTCCTTTGCCTAGTGCAGAGGTTCTTACGCTTGAGAAGGCATCAGAATCACCTGAAGGGCTTGTTAAACCACAGATTGCTGCCCTCCCCCAACCCAATTGCTGGGAATTTACATGACTCACAAGGTCTCTAGTGAGGCGGGTGCTACTGGCCCAGGGACCCACTTTGAGAAAGTTTCAGACTCCAGTGAACTCTTCCACCCTTGTTTGCACTGTGTACTCTGCTGCTCCAACTTCCACCCCACCTGTGTTCTGTACTGGGTATCAGATTTACCTACACCACATATGTGAAGAGAAATCCCTTGGTATAATCAGGTCTTTCTTCCTTTGGAGGTATGTGGCCAGCTGTTTGACCCAGCATGGTGGGATGAGCTCTAAACTGGGAGTGAGGCACCGTGGTTTCTAGACTTCTAGGCCCAGTTCTATTTGACTTTACATACCTCACAGAAGTCCCTGCTGATGCATCTTCTCTACACAGAGAGCACAGTACTACATCTATCTCTAAGGACCTTGGTCTCAGACTTTCTATTTCCTCTGAAGTATGTATATTAAAGCAGCTGACTTACCAGGCTAGACAATAAATGGTATGATGGTCCCTGCCAGGGGTGGATTATCCGATAGGCAAGGTAAGCATAGCGCTTATCTTGCTTACCAGATCATCTGTAATGCACAATTTCACATTTTTTTCACCACATCAAAGATTGCGCTTCTAGGTATGGCTAGCACCTATCTCTCTCCCAACCCCACAGCACCTTCCTACAAAAACAAAGCCTCTTCAAATTTGCAGTCCCTGACAGGGATGGATGACCCAGTAAGCAAGGTAAGCACAGGCTTACTTGTGCTTACGTACTAATCTGTAGTGTACAGTTTCTCCTATTTTCCCCCACATCAAAGATCTGATGAAACCCATGTGAAATTGTTCACTACAGATTAGTACATAAGCACAAGTAAGCCTGTGCTTACAGATGTGGTGAAACCTGTGTGAAAATGTTTACTACAGATTAGTAAGTAAGTACAAGCAAGCACGAGCTTATTTTGCCTATTGAATAATCTACCCCTGGTCCCCGCCCTGGCCATGTAGCAGACCACTATGAAGAGAGCTGTTCTCATTTTCTGCTGAGACTTCAGAGACGCTTATTGCCTTCAATGAATTTCCTAATTCAGTTATCCTTTGTATTATTTCTTTGCCTTAGGATTTTTTGGCTCTATTTGGACTGAGAAAATACTTCTATTATAGCCATCATTAAATGCAGCCATGCAATTTTTGTTTGTATGAAATGTCTGTATAAAGAATAGCACAGTACCACATTTTAAAGGCTAAGGAGGGGTTAAAAAGATTTTATCTCACATCACTTACAACTAGTTCTCACCTCAAAGTAAATCCAGTGAGGCCTGTTAGAAAAGTGGCTGAGCACTACTGAACGCCCTTGCAGGTCTGTGGAGTAGAAACAAATGCAGTATTGTTCCTCACAGTTTAGAAATTCAATAACAAATGCAGGGGCCCCAGTGATGGGACAGTGGCAGGACCAGTGGAGCCAGTGCTCTTGAAGGAGAATCTCCAGAGGAAACACTCATGTCTTGCTCCAGCCAGACTAATGCCAGCCAGTAGAGTAAGGACCAACCCTCAACCAAGCTTCCTGTATGACTGGTTGGCGAGAGGGTAAAGTTCTAACCAAATGCATATTGTACATACAAAATTTTTGAATATTTTTTAAAAAGAGAAACACTTGACAGAGTCCTCTTTTGTATCCAAAATACTGTTCTCTCCAGGGAATTCTTGCCTTTTGCCTTAGATTGGGAGAAGGATATCTGATACTTGTAGGCCATACCTCTGATTTCTGATTGTGGTTTCTTGGTGCTATAGGTAAGATCTTTCTACCCTGAAATCTATTTGGAGCAAGGACAAAATTAGGAAGCACACCCAAGATGCAGGAAATCACCTGCCCTCTAGAGCAGTTCCCCACCATCTTCACTAGTCACAGGGGTGGGATTTCCCATGCTTCCTCTGAGGTTGGCTCGGGTTTACAAAGTCTCTTCTTCCCTCTAGGTGGAGGCCGAGCTGATAGACAAGCTGGACAGCATGGTTTCAGAAGGGAAAGGTGATGAGAGCTACAGGGAGCTCTTCAGCCTGCTGTAAGCAGCTCTAGGTCCTGGGGCTCCATGCAAGGGCTGGAGAGTGGGGGGAAGAGAGCGAGTGAGGGGTGGGGTAATACCTGTGCTGGGCAGGTATCAGAAACCTGGGTTGTTCCTGGGGGTAGCCATATTCACCTTCTGTTGACAAGAAAGTGGTGCCTTACATCAAGGCTTTCAGGAATCTTCATAGAGAGCCGAAGAGGTAGAAAAAGGTAATAATTCTGAGCTCCCAGATTTGCCGACAGGAGAAGGATCATCGTGTGTCTTCATAGCATGCACTGCATCCATTTGGGCTGGATGGGGACTCAACCAGTTTAGGGCTCAGTGCTGACATTTCTTGGGAAAAAAGTAAATCTTCTTCTGAAAGTGGGACTCCTGTTTGCCCTGCTCTGTAAGACAGCACAGTCAGCTTGACAAACACTGCCATGGGCTCTTGAACAAGTCACACCCCCTCCAGGCCTCAGCTTCCCTGTTTATAAAATGGCATTGTTGTACTGAACGACATCAAGGAGTCTCCCAGGGCCACCATTCCATGACTTCTCTCTGATTTATGGGAGCCAAGAAGCCTCACAAGACTTGTCACAGGACAAAGCTTAAAAGAGAGACTCAAGGTAGCCATGGTCCTCCCAGGTAGATACTGATGTTAGTATGTTATTTTCCTAAAAAATGAAATTTTAAGACATTTACAGCACTAGAGCCCCCTCCCATCTCACTCATCATTTCTAGCTTTGAGATTTTCTTTGTTTTAGTACCGTCTTAAAGACAAACCTATAATATATTTTCTAGTAATAATGCTTTACAGTGTGCAAAATGTTTTGACATTTCTTATCTTATTTGAGCCTCACAAACACCTGTGAGGCAGTAAAAGCACAGGTTATCCTCATTCCCATTTTAGAGGTGATGAAACTGAGCTCAGAGAAGTGTTAGCGTGCCCTCAGTCACACGACCAATGAGAGGCAGCTCTAGGAGGCTGCAAGAGGGAGATCTTTCTGCCATTCTGTGCCCGCTTTGTCCTTGATGAGTCACACAGTAAAATGTGAATTTATTTGAAATTTAAATACTTATATTAATTTGTGAAAGTAAATCCATCCTTTAATATTTCTCCTTTAGCTGAGGATGTTTCTAACCATGTAAATAAGGCACAGAAATCTCTTCCTTTGCCAGTCACAAGTGGCATTACTACAATGGAAAAAGCACAGAAATAGCCTGGAATTCCTAATTACCTGACCAAATAGTGTTTCCTAAACTCTTCTAAGATCAGTCTGAGAACTGAAAGCCACTGATAACATGAAGCAACATCTCCCATTTGTGTTTTGAGGAAGACATTTGTAGGTATACTGGGAAAAAAAAGAGTGGATCATGGGCTAGTTAGTTTAGAAAAGACTCAAACAAAACTGAACAAGCCACTTTATTGTAGGACTTCTCAAAGGCTTTAATGTGCGAAAAGTATGAAAAATCTCCCAAAAGAAGTGTAATGAGCAGCTTTTCCCATGCTTGTTTGCTTACAGAACACCTCTCCCCCTCCTGCACGACTCCAGAGCTTTGCAGAACACGTTTGGGAGATGAGGGGCAGTGGGTTTATCCACACAGCTCAGAGACCAGAGTCGTGCGTCATGTGGGAAGCCCTCACTTCCCCAGAAGCCCCGGCCGGAGGGGATGCTCTGTGCGGGGAGACAGCTGTCATCACAGCCGCAGCAGTAACAGCAGCTAGCCTCTACTCTGTCTTGTAGGGTTGTTATGAGTTGGAACCGACTCGACAGCACCTAACAACAGCAACAACAGGCTATGGCATGAGTTGCTGGTGCTTCTGGGCTTGCTGCTCTAGGTGCCTCTCATGGCCCTAGGGAGCAGCTCAAGGAAAAGTGCGGAAAGGAATTAGGAACAGAGTTGTGTGGATTGAGACCTGGACTTGGGCCCATCACTGGAGCAGGCAGAGAGAGTTCAAGTTATCACCTCCAAAAAAAGATCTGTAGGAAGGAGGAGCTCAGAAACTAGGCTCTTTGAAGAAACCAAATGCTGCTCAGAGGTGCCAGGAGCACAGGCCTGACAAGTGAGAGAAAAGGCCTTCGATACTTAGTTCTTGGCGCCGGCACATTTTGAGTGGAAGCATCACCTGCCAATGGGTATGGCCAGCTGCAGCTCCTGGACTCTCACTGCCCCTTGTGCTGGGCCCCCCAGGCTGGTGGGGGTCTCTTCCTTGGTTTGCACGAAGGGGTTGGTTTGTATGTTTGCTGAGGATAGCTCTGAACATTGATAGAGACAGTGAGCCAACTGCCAGAGCCAGGCCTGTCCCTCAGTGGGCTCTTACCTACCTGTTCTTTCAGAACAGTGTATACCTAAGAGGGCTGGGACTTTGAAACCCCTCCTCCAGCTCAGCGGTATCCTTAGAAACTTGCACAAGGCAGTAGGAGACATGTTCATTTGTTGCTGTCAGTTCAGTAACCTCCTTGTCTTTGCTTTCTGCTGCATGGAGTAGAACCCAGCTGTTTGGGCCCTACCCCAGGTAAGACTGTGGTGTGGTGATTCTGCTGTCTCCAGATCCATCACAGCCCCCGCAGGCTCTGGGACTTCACTCACATGCCCAGGAAAGACTCATGAATTGTGTTTGCTTCCCCCACCCCTTCATCAATAGCCTGTTGGAGAAGATAGAACAGGAAACGTGGCGCGAGACCGGCATTTCCTTTGTGACCTCAGTCACCCGCCTCATGGAACGCCTCCTTGACTACAGGTATCTTCTCAGGCATCTACCCAGCCTCCTCTCTGTTAAGGATACTCTCCCAAGCAAGGGCATCCTCTGGTCTTAAAACTGAGACCACACACCCTTCAGGGAAAGGACTGTTCCCTGAAGTGAGTATTGAGTGCCATCACCAGTCATTAGGAATCTGCTGATGGCCAAGGAGAGAGAGGGAGAGAGCCTTCTCCCAGGGGTGGATGGGGACTGCCTGGGATCTCCCACCTCAAGATGTAGGCACACACCCAGGAAGCATCCCAGAGACATGCAGCCATCTGGCTTTCCATCCAGAAGGGCCAAGGCTCAGAGGAATAGACACAGCAAGGAGGAGAAGAAAAGCTGTCTCTAGAGCAAGACACAGGACAGGTGCAGATTACTAGTGCAGACTTTCCTCAGCCGTATGGCAGATGGGCAGGCACATGTCACCTGGTAAAGAATGTGACCTCCAGGAGGACTTTTAGTTGACTTCTCCAGGGACTAGGGATCTTGCTTTTCCATGCCTCCATTCTTTGTCTAAAGTCTGTTTATTTCCCTGGGTCTGGCCATGAGTGATTAGAGGAAGCAGCCAGTGTGGGCATAGATCTTGATGCTGTCATCACTCTGAAAGTTAATGTGGCATTAGAGTTTTCTTCATGAAAGCCTGCCTTCCCAGTCATATTGTAGCTTTTGAATTAGTCCAAACGTGACAATGAAGCTACCGCTGAAACCTTAGTTGCTCTGTCAGTAGGGTTCAGGTGGTGGCCAAGGGTGCCCTTTGGGAGGCCTGGAGGAAGGTGATAAGGAATGAGGAGGAAGGATAAAGACAAAAAATCTGGACCCAAGCAGTAGTTGCCTCCTCTGTGCCACAAAATCTGCAAACCCAAAGGGAAAGCCTTTTCAGCCTGTGGGTCAGGAGATGAGGGTGTTTAGGCTGCCTCCAGTTGCTGCTATGCTAAGACTTCTGTTATACAGAAGACTCGGGTCCAATCCACTGGCCCAGGTATAGAAATAGAGTTTCTGAGAAGGGTGCTTAAATCTTGAGCATCTCCCACTTCCTGTAGCACAGGTGTGCTTGTGCAAACTTCACCCTGTTTTTCCCAGGCCTTGTGAAGTCACACATAGCTATCTGGGGGCCCCTTATAGAGCAGGAAACTCCTTTGCTCATGTTGTGTCTCCAGCCTCCCCTGTACCTGCCATCAGACAGAGAAGGGAGGTGAGCAAAGACCTGTACCTTGTCCTTACTGCAACATTTACTAAAGACAGTTCAGCTTCATTTTCTATGGCCTACCAGAAAGAGCAAAATTTAATTTCTTAGGTTTCTGCTTGCCTGTTTGCTTTCTCTACTGGAATGCTCCACAAACAGCTCAGACTCATGGCCAAAACTAATTTCATTCTCCATTTCTTGTCTCAGTAATGGTACCTACAAAACAAAGTCTAAACTCCTCACATGGCATCAAAGGCCCTTCATAAACTGGCTTTTACCCTCCTCTTTAGCCCTATCTCCTGCCAGTCCCTGATAGCCACAGCCTGTACCCCACGCTCACAGCATTGCTCATTGTTAACATGAGAGGAAACAAGTGATGGTCCCATCTGTTGAGAATCTACTATGTGTCGTGTGCTTTATATACATTGTCTCTAATCCCATAAGCAACCCTACACAGTTATCCTTGTTTTTACCAATAAGGAAACACGAGTAGAAAGTGCCATTGCCAAGATTTGAATCCAGGTCTATCTGACTCAAGAGCCATGCCCTGTCTTCTCAGCCACACTGTCACCACTCACATCTTTCCCTTCAGGCTTCTCTACGTACTGTGTGTCCTTCCAAGACTGACTTTCCAGCCCACCCCGATCAGCAAGGCTTTCCCAGTCGTGAGCTTAGCTCTTTCAGCGCATAAGTCACCTTGGGTGATGATCGTTTGTCATCTGTCTGTCTCCCTGAGAGAAGAGAACCAACTCCTTTAGGGCAGGGAACTTGTCGTTATCTCTCTGGTCCCCTGCATGGGGCCTGGCCACTGGTGGATACCAGTAAAGATTGATTGATTGGATGAACTTACTAGGGAGACCATACAGGAACCAAGTAAGTCTCTTGCTCTACCCCAGTGCAGTTTAGTTCGACAAGAATTTAAGAAAATACTTGTTGAAAGTTAAAAATATAGATACATCTCAACTGAAAATAATGGGCTGTACTCCAGAATGACCTGAAACTATAGTATGAGACTCAATTTCAGACTGACACTGAGGACCTGGGAATGTCAGATTTCCTGTTAATTCCAGACAGATATAAGATGCTTGTTGGTAGCTACTGTATCTCCCAGATTAGGAAGTAGAGCCCTTAGAAGGGCTTTCTTAATGTCCTGGAACAGACAGGGACAGTGCTATGGAGGCGAAGCCCTCAAGGCTGTAAGTGAGACCTCCACCTGGAAGAGGCACAGTTGTACAGCCTTTCTTTCCCAGGCCCCTCCAGTTGTATTGAGGGCTGTATGGTGACTAGTCTGGGCCACATCCAACTCAGTGCACACAGGTACGTAGGATGCTTCAGAAGCCTCTTTAAGAAGAGTCTTCTCTGCCAGTCTTCCAAAGAAAGCAAAAGGGGGAACAGTGGCTGTGCCCAGTGAGAGGCTTTAAAGAACATCTTCTCTGTAGAGTAGCCACACAGAACTGATGCAAAAACTTCTTGGAGAAGAGAAGAGTCTGCTGTTAGCAGTGCATGGGAGAGGCATTTGTGGAGCAAAGGTGTGTAGGAATGCCCTGACATCATAGTGTTGAAGCCAGTGCTTTTCTGTTCATTTGACTGGGTTGTGAAGTTCTGGTTATGGTCAGATAGAAGATGATGCCCGGTAAACAGTTCAGATGCTTTCTAGAAGATACAAACCACTACATGCCAGCTTAGCTAGATAAGACCTCACTGCCCTGCCTGCAGTCAGATTATTGGAGAGACAGAAGCCTCCTACTACCCTGTGGGTTGCTTGGAACTAGTTGGCCATCTGCCCTGTTGGCTCACTCTTAAAAAATCACAGCAGTTTCCTGGCTCTAATACTAAAGTTGTGCAGAGGCATGTTCAGGATGTCTGGCTGCAAAGAAGCCAAATTCCTTGTGTGGTAAATGTGCTGATATGGTAAACCCCAGAAAGGAGGACTTTGGTTCCAAACCCACAGAGCTGCCAAGTCTGACAGTAGACCACCATAGGAAGGACAGTTGGCTTTGCAGAATGCCATGAGAGTGGTGGGGGTTTCTCAGTATCCCATTTTTTCAAATAAGTTACCTCAGAGCCCCCTCTGTATGCTACGGTGCAGCTGGGAAGGTGGTAGGGAGGGAGCTGGGTTTGTTGAATGACCATCCAGAGGCTAGGAGACTTGGCCTAGAGCTGACTCCCAGCTGTGCCACTCTTCACTGGGCCCTGCGCCTGTCAGTGGAGCAAAGCCAGAGACACACTCTACTCTGACCCTCGCAGGCTGGAAACTCACTACTGCAGCCTTTCTCCAGAGCTGCTAAAAAGGAACTGGATCTTCTCCAGAGCAGTGTGGGGTGCCTTGGAAGGAGAGATAGAAGGCAGTTGGGATTTTGGCTGGCTGTGTGTATAGGAGGCTCCTTGCTGGATTCACCAGTGTGGTGCTCATTCTCCTTCATCTCCTTGTGTTGGGCCTCTGCTCCCTCCCAGAGGAGCTTGGCTTTGACCAACTCCCCTCTCTCCCTTGGGAAGGACCAATTCTCATGTTCCCACTGTCCTGTGTTTCACAGGCCAGTCCTGACCCCTCCCACACTCAGACCCTTCTTGACATTAATGCAGCTCAGCCCTTGCTAAAGCTGCCCCAGAATCAGAAAGAAGCTCCAAGCTCACTGCAGCTGGTGAGAGGAAGCTCCAGAGGAGAGATGTCAAGTAGAGAGTGAGCATGTTGGCCATGCTGTGGGTGCTATTACCACAGTGTCCTGAAGCTAGTGCATGTTAGTGGGCATCCATGGATGTGGTCATTCTAGCACCCCAGTGATCCTGCAGCTGTATGTATTGTCCCAGTGACACCCCTTCATGTCATGGGATACTCATCTGTGCTCTCCTTCCAGGGACTGCATGAAAGGAGAGGAAACAGAGAATAAGAAGATCGGCTGCACTGTTAATCTCATGGTGAGAGGACATGGGCTCTTTCTCCTATCTGCCCAGTGGGCTGGTTTCTGTCCTGCACTGTGATTGGCTTGGCCTTTCAACAGTACGTGGCTATATCTGCTTAAGGGTTTGAACCGGGGCATCAGCTCTGTTACAGATAACCTTGGAGGCCTGCACCTCATCAGACACATTTCCACTCGGGAAAGGAATGAAATGAGTTTCTCTTTGAGCAGAGCACTAACTCAGCCTCTTGGCAAGGTCCCACTGACCTTGATGTCTTTTAGTTCCCATCTGCCCTAATCCCCGGTGTGCCCTGCTGCTCTTCCTCTTCCCCACTACGCAGTGCTCCCATGGATCTGCCAGTGATTCCAGCCCCAGCATGCATTTCTTCTGACTCGTCCTTTCTTTTTCTGGTGCTGTCTTCTCCAGGGCCTGGCCTCCGTTTCCTGCCAGGCACACCCAGGAATTTGGCCAGTTGCCTGGGGCTCAGGTAGGTGGCCTCCACAGGTGGCAGCTTGTCTCATATTTATATTTTTCCTTCTCTCTCTTGCAGAACTTTTACAAATCTGAGATTAACAAAGAAGAGATGTATATCCGCTATATCCATAAGCTTTGTGACATGCACTTGCAGGCTGAAAACTACACAGGTGAGTGGGGTGGTGGTAGCCACACCTGCCCCTGAGGGCGGACCAGAGGGGTGTGCACAGCTGGCAGAGAAAGGTTCTGGATGGTGCTGGCCACATCCCAGTAGAGTGCTGAGCCTCTGCTGCCCTGTCACCTCGTTCCTTTTCCTCATCTTCTTTGTGACATGTAATGGAGAGAAAGCAGGCAGAACTTTCACTTGTCCTCCACTGCCTGAGGCTGTTCCACTCTCCTTCCCTCCCACCCACCCCTCTGAGGTTCAGAGGATCCTGAGCTCACAGTCACTCCTCATGAACAGAGCCTTTCCTGAGACCTTTAAAGCTGGTGCTAAGTGAGACCATAATACAGGAATATCCCCCACTCTAGGGCTTCTGGAACTCACGGGCAGACCTACCTTGCAATCTAGGCTCTTCCCTGGCAACTGCATAGCAGCCCCACACTGAGCTCCCGATGGAGCACGTGCAGAGTGTTCATCTGGGGTTTTGACAGGCCAGACTGGTACTCTTTAAGTGTAGTTACAATGTAATCTACTACTAAGGCCATTTCTAACTAGAACAAATTTAAAAGCATTCCAAAATAGCTGTCGCACTGTGTTTACTGAGAGTCACTCTGATTCAGGAGGGTGTGTACATGCAGGTATGTCCTGCCTGATCACCTGGTACTGTAGCGCACCAAATGAACCTACCTTCTCCCTGTGGTGACTGGTCACTGTTTCTTAGCCCTTGGGCCATAGGACTTGAATTTGTGATAGACCAGGAATCAGGCTATCTTTGTCTCAAACATTGCTACAATTAGATGGATTTATAGAAACAGAGTCCTCTTTCCTTATCTCCAGATCTGAGAGAGTATTTGGCATAGATGCTACTCTTTCTGATAGCACAGCTTGGCAAGAATTAAATCTAAAATGATTGGGCTGAGTCTGCCATTCTCTGCTTCCACCCATGATCTCAGCAACCCTCTGAGAGAGCGGGAAAGAGGGAGACTTTGATAAATTCCACATATCAGTAAAGGCATCTGCTAAACTCCTGGAAGACTGGGCTATGACTGAGAGATTGGGTCAGGGATTTTCACATGATTCCTTAAGCTCCCAAGGGAGGCCCTGAGTGCCAGAGGCGCTTGTCCCCAGAGAGAAAGGGCTTCCTGGATCTGGTGAAGAAACGTGTGCATTCCTGGGCAGTGAATCCAGTGTGGTGAGGGCACAGGCAGAGAGGCCAGGATGGGGAGCCTGGAAGGTGGACACAAGAAAAGTGGGCCTGGCTAAAACTGGAAGTGAGTCACGAAATAATTAGAAATGAGAGTCTCCATAGTCACAGGGAGCAGGTTTGAGTAGGGTCTTGAAGGCCAGGTAGAAGCTAGAACTAATTAATTTGCCAGTAGGAGATGCCTACTAAAAATGAGCAAATAGAACAGCACAGAGCAGACTATGTAATGGGGACCCTGGGCAGTGACTATAATTCGTGTAACTCATCCCTTGGAATTTAGAGAGCTATTGTATTTAGCTGTTGTTTTTTATGTAACCCCCTCTAATTGTTCCACACATAGAGTAAGGGATTGCCAGGCCTCCACTCTGGGTCCAACATCAACTTAGGTTCCTTCAGGAGTGGAGCCTTTGGCTCCAGGCCCATCAGATGCTTGCCACCATTTACACCTCTTCCCTCTACTACCTTTTAGACATGACAGAGATGAGGGGAAAGACTCATTCCCAGAGCCCTGCTGAGGGCAGAAAGTGGAACTGGAGGCATTGGGGCTGGCTTAGGGAGAAGTGAGGGAAGCCTTGGGCAGTGCTCACCCCGAAGAGCCAGTTCTGAGAAAGTTGGAAAGGAAGCTCTGCTCACTTGAGCAAAACGGAACCTAAGAACTCTCTCTCATGTGTGAGTGTCTCCCAAGGTGAGGCAACCTGTGCACCCGTGTAGAAGTGATGATGCAGACAGTCTGTCTGGTAGCCGGGCCATTATTTATCTGGAGCCCAGAATAGGTGACTGGGACATGGGGGGTTGGGGGGTGTCTACCTGGACCTTTGGCTCCTTTGTGGCCCAGGGTTATTGGCTAGCTGGGCAGCCCCACTGTCTCTCTGTGGGTCTCCCCTCACTCACCTTTGGTATCCAGTGTCCCTGACCTGGGCTGCACACACCTTTCCCTGGCATACTGCTCAGCTTCTCAGCACGGTCCTCTGGCACCGGACTGTTCCTGGGATCCTGATGGGGAGCCCCTGGGCCTCTACACTGCCTGTCCCCACAGAGGCTGCATTCACCTTGCTCCTATACTGTGAGCTGCTACAGTGGGAGGACCGACCACTACGGGAATTCCTACACTACCCATCTCAGACAGAGTGGCAGCGGAAAGAGGGACTGTGCCGGAAGATCATCCATTACTTCAACAAAGGCAAGGTGGGTGTCATTAGGCAAGCCCCTGAGCTTTTGCCATGATGCATGGCATCTTGACACTGTAGGGATGGCAGCAGCTGTAGAGAGGACGTGGGGTACATTGAGTGGGTGGGCACCACATGTATGAGCATCAGTTTCGGAGGCAGCATGATTTTCTCTGGAGGGAAAAGAAACAGCAGCATAATTCTGTGGCTTGGAAGCTGGTTCCAGATCAAGGGTGAAAGAAGCAGCCCCACATATAAGCTTTGAACATCTATAAATGCTAATGCTCTTACAGAAGGAGCTTCTGGGGCCTCATTTATATTTATTAAAATTAAAGAATTGATGATGTGGCTTTCTAATCTGCCATAGAAAATGTGAGCTGTTAAAATTAATGAATTTTAGTTGTAGGCAAAAGCAGGCTTCTACTGCCTTTTACTGGTGCATGTTCTTGTCACATGTTTCCCTTCCTCTCAGAACGGTCTGGGCTTCTGTCACTGGAGTTATTCTCCATCAAAACCACTTCTGTGGGACTGGCAGGTGTTGTCAACATTGGTTCGGGCTTCCTTGGAGCTCCCCAGCCGCTCCACTCTCATTTCTGGGAGAGCTCCTCATGGGGCCCTCTGACCGTCTAGAGCTGGGTGTGGCCCATGCACTGGAAAGGCTGAGGCTTGTGTAGCTTGTTGACACCATTCTCTCATCACTCAGCTTTTCAACAGATTTGAAAAAGCTAAAGTAGGGTCATTCAGGGAACCATAATGACTGAGCCCCTGACTCAAATGGATGGAAATTGGTTTTATAAAATGAGTTTTTTCATCATAAAAGACAAAGATTTAAATATTAATGACTTTTGCCCATAAATCAGGAAACCTTCTTCAGTTTTACATATTGTCAAAAACACCCACTTGGAAAACTTAACATTCACTCATGCAGGGAACACCACTGATAAGCAAGAACCTTCCCAAAACTGTAGGAGCACTCTTGTAACTTAGCCCAAAAGAGAGACCC
Source organism: Dugong dugon (assembly GCA_030035585.1). Taxonomy (NCBI): domain Eukaryota; kingdom Metazoa; phylum Chordata; class Mammalia; order Sirenia; family Dugongidae; genus Dugong; species Dugong dugon. The sequence goes on along the minus strand of CM057481.1, from coordinate 16,241,055 downwards.
AGTACTTAGCTCTCAGCAGCCACACGTGACGTATCCACAACACAGCCCAAAGCCTCCTCCCCTTGCTGGTCCAGGGCCTGATCTAGGACCCTCTGCTGGCATGCTTGTAAGCCAGTCTTTCTGGCACACAGCCCATCCCAGAGCTGCTACTTATACACATGCCCAGCAGGCCCTCCCAGCTTGCAGGGAAGGACGTAAGCCTAATGTGAGTGTGCGTGAGTGATTTTAGTGTATTAGTTCTCCTCTTTTCTTTCCATGGACACAGATTCAGTGTGGAGAGTATCCTAACTGATTGAACCTGCCAGTGGGACATGTGAGTGTTAATGGCCCTCTCCTCATCCCACACTATAGTAGTGCTTAGAAAAGCAAATTTACATTTTGATAGTTTCTATTTTATAGACTAGGGAGTGAAACACAGAACCTGCCTGAGTATTGTAGTGGGCAGGAGGGGGAGAAGGACTAGAAGGCTCCATAGGCTGGCCACCTTCTTGGGATCTCCCCACTCCTTCCAGCAACCCCACCTTTGCTGTAAATTGCTGGGGGAACATGGTCTGTGCTGAGTACAGACCACTCACTGAGTCCTTTCATATGAGCTCATCCTCAAAGGGGCATTTATCAGATGTACTCTCTTGGGCTTATACAGAAGGTTCAACTTCTCTGTTCCCGTACCTCAGCACCCAGTGGAACCAGTGGGTAAGACTAACTAGTTCTTGAAAGGATTCAGGATTTTCTAATGGCTCCAGGAAGGCAAAATCTGGTTGCTGCAGAAAAGTGCTCCTGTAGGGCAGGAGTACTTGGTGCCAAGAGAAAAGCTACTTTGGCAGCAGGAGGAAGGCAGAAAGGAGAAGACTCAAGGGATGGGCAAGTAAAGGTGTTCTGGCTCTCAGGACTGCTAGCACAACCTGCCCCAGAAGCCAGGCTCCTCCTGGCTTTTCCTCCATGCACTCCAAGCATCTCTGTTGTCTGCTTTAAACAGATTGCTGACCCGGTCAACTTTGGTTCCATGTTCATTACCTGGGTACCCAAGAGGATTGATTGGAGGTTCAACTGGGCCGTTTTGTTCTCTCTCCAGTGGTGTGGTTTTAGGTGGTTAACCAAGGAACCTGCTCTGAGGTGGCCTGGGCTGCAGTCCACAGAGGCTCAGCTATCCCAGGCCAGCCAAGGAGAGATGCAAACTCCAAAGAAACGGGCTGTGGCCCAGTAAGAATTGAGAGAAGGAAGGAGAGGGGCAAGGGTGGAAGGTGGTCCGTCTTTGCAGGGCAGACTGGAGGGAAGCTGGAACAGAGGCCTCTATTCACCTGGAATATAGACCATTGGTGCTAGATCAGCCTTCTCTGTGGGAGTGGGCTTGGGCTGTCCTGCTTGAGAGTTTTCTGTGGCCCACGTTCCTTTGAAGGAATGATAAGTCTGTTGCTTCCAATATGCTGTGTGCATACAGAGGTACAAAGACTGCAAACTGGAATCTCAGACCTTTGCTTTCCTTTGCAGTTTGATTAGAGTGATCCCTAAGTCAGTGCAACTTTTGTACCATCCCTGCGGGGGTGGAGGGGCGAGGTAGAGGGTGTGTGTGACAAAGATGTTAAAGCATACATCTGCCAGAGCTGATAGGAATTATGGGACTTCAGACACTGGTAAGGAGTTTTAGAGTTGGCTTTGCCTCCTGCCTGAAAGAAGGAAACCAAGGGAAAAGATATGGATGGGGATGCATTATACCTGCAGCACACTCTCTACCTGTGTGCAGAGGCAGCTCTCAAAGCCCTAGCCCTACCAGTGTTCCAGCACAACCCCTCAAGGCTGGTGGAGTATCTTAAAACTCTTGGTCCTGGCTCACTCTGAAGATAATTGGGACGGCCCTGGTAGCAGCAGGGCTACAAGTTAGGGCAGTGATGCCAGCAAGACATAAGCATTGATCCCAGTGGAAGAGAAGACATGTTTATGTGGGGAGTTACTGTTGGCAAGCAGAGTGCCTTTAGCCCCACATGGGGCCCTCATCACCTAAATGAGCAGTCCCCCATGGGGCAGCTCTTGGCAGACTGGCCAGAAGTCTGCACAGAACTCAGCTGCTTAGCCAGCCCCCACAGAACTGCCTGCCAGGCAGACCCTGTTTTGAGTCCTTAGCTGAAACCTGCCCAAGTAGCACTCCAAGCAGGAGAGGGAACTGATGTGTGCCTCCTTGAAAGCTGACAATGTGGGGAGGCAAGAGGCTTTTGAGCTGACTGAAGCAGGGGCGTTGTATTGGGCCAAGGAGTTGGGATCTACATATTTAAAATTCTCCTTGATTCATTTCCATCTTTTTAACTGGTCCTGCAGTTTCAGTCCATATGGTATTAATTTTTTCAGAGGATGGAAATAATATGCTCTTTTTCAGAAGAACAGCCCCAAATGAGACAGTGTTGTCCTTTTCATTGATGCTTTCTCAAATAGTATTTTTAAAAATATAGTCCTTTTAAAGATTCACATGGAAATATTTATGGGTTAAATTATATGGTGTCTGAGATTTGCTTCAAAAACTATGGGGCCAGGGAGTGGGTGGGGTATGAATGATACAAGCAAGATTGGCCATGAGTTGGTCATTGTTGAGGCTGGTGATGGGTACCTAACAGGTCATTCTTCTATTTTTCTATATGATTGGGATTCCTTATAATAAAAAAAGATTAGAATTTGAAAATTGGACGGAAAATACCAAGTAAACTGATGATTCCAAATCTGACCAAGAGAGAAGGCACTATGTTATGAGAAGAAGGAAATGGGCCATACTGCCCCTTAATGAAGGCCGCTGCAACTTTCCCCAGAAAGCCCTTGGCTGGCCCTGTTGCCATAACAGATGCCACACCACAGAAGCAGCCTGGGATCTGACTAGGCAAAGATCATCTGAAGCTTAGTTTAAGGTTTGAATCTTTCCATAAAGGAAATTGTCAGGCCTGCTACCAATCCTTGAGTAGTCACTTCCTGCTTGGTTTCCAGGCTTGTTTTTGAGCTTAGGTGGTCTTAGCGTAGAGGTCAACATCTCCTTCATTAACTCATTAAATTAATAAAAATTAAATAAATCTTTATTGAGTACTTGCTACATGCCTGGCACTGTTCTAGGCTCTGAGGATAAAGTAAATAAAATGAACAGGGTTCCTGCCCTCATGCAATTTATCATCTCATTGGAATTAAGACAACAAAAAAGTAAATAAATTTTTTAAAAAATAAGATAACTTCAGAGTAATGGGGCAGAGAATGTATGAGGAGGTACCTGTCCTTGACAAGGTGGTCAGGGAGGGCTCTGGGAGGTGGAGACATTTGAACAGAGCCTGGAGCTGGAAGACCACAGTGCTGGGTGTCGTGCTCCACAAACTGGTTTTGAGCATATGTTCTTTGCGATGTATGAGTTGAAGCTAGCAGGAGGCCTTTTATTGTATCCTCTCATGTGTTTGATATGGGCTTGTGCCATTCCGAGGCTGCCTGAGGTGCTGAAGCCTTGTTCCTGTTTATGACACAGAGCTGGGAGTTTGGGATTCCACTGTGCAGGGAGCTGGCATGTCAGTACGAGAGCCTCTACGATTATCAGAGCCTCAGCTGGATCCGGGTAAGCCTTGCCCCTTCCCCCACCCCAGCCCTGCCGAAAGGTGCCAGGCCTTCCTGGCATCAGTTTCTGAATGCGAATTCACGATAGGCCCAGCGTTTGGTTTAGTGCTGTGGGTCGTGCTCCAGAAGCAGAGCCAAGGTCCGTGCCCTCAAGACATTTACAGTCTGGCTAAGGGACCAAAACACACCTGCCAAAGAATTATGTAATCTAGACCCCAAGGGCTGCTGGTGCCCAGGGAAGGGAGAGCCAGCATAGGCAGAATAGGATGGGGGTTTTCAAGGAGGAGGTGACATGATGAAGCTCGACTTCATGAAGAAGCTTTTTCTGACATGGCTTTGCTCAGGGATGCTTCACTAAAAAGCTATAAGAGCTTTCCCTGCTTTGACTTGTGGTCATTTTTTAAGCACCCTTGTCCTTGTTCTTTGAGGCAGAATATTCAAAATATAAGCCAAATGCCCCATGGACTTGGGAAGTCTCCACCAAATTTTCTTTCTGGTTGCTGGTACTGGATTCTAAATCATAACAGCTGCTGAGTTCGTTGGCAGAGAGCTCGGCAGCCTCAGCTGACTCTCCCTCTGCACCTTCGTCTGGGTGGCTAATTGTCCTCTGTTTCCTGATCAGTGGTTTGGATCTGGACCTAGATGACAGGTGTAGTCCTTAGAAGTAGCTTCTGGATCAGTCTTTGAAGGCTGCTGCTCCCTGGTAGGCTGGCTTGATGAAATGCGGTAGAACTATCTTCCCAAAGTTTCAGAGAGTTTTTCTGAACCAGAAGCCAGGTCAGTCGAGACTGAAAAAACTTACCTACCCTGATAATACCAGGCATCATGGATATTCGTTCACTCTCAAAGTTAAAAATCTCCTAAACTGGGACCAGTACCAGTAATGCTGGCAACTGAGACTTCCTCACTCTGGCTGTTAGCATCTTTAGTCATATGTTAGTCATATGTTCACAAGCAAGAGCAGATGCAGTTGGACTGATGCAAACTGGAGCTGAGAATTGCCATTAGCAAGATACAAACAATACTAGCCAAGAGTCAGCCTGTGTAGTGAATGTCAGTCAAAACCAGCAATCCCTGGGCAGAAAAAAAATCCGTGTAAACATGTGGCCCCAGGTACAGGGGCTGGTCCACCCACTGGGAAGGACATTCAAGCAGCTGGACATGGCTACAGCAGGCAAGTTGCCCCCATCCCACTGTCAGATGGTGGTGGAGAAGGAGGGCTTCATCTTCCATGATGTAGCTCCCTGGGCAAAGGCTGATCATGGCTAGGGGCTCACTTCCTTCTTATCTAGTTGCCATGATCCCATTCCAGAGGACAGTGACCACTTGGGAGTGGGAGAACTTGCTTTGGACGCCAACAATAGTCAAGCCAATCTGAAGGCACCTGCCTTTCTCATTCACAGAAAATGGAAGCCAGCTACTATGACAACATCATGGAGCAGCAGCGCCTGGAGCCTGAGTTCTTTCGGGTCGGCTTCTATGGCAGGAAATTTCCCTTCTTCCTTCGGGTGAGGCCATTCAGGCAGTTACAAGAACTTATATCGTATTTTACACAAAATTCATTTATAGCCTATGTGTTTGTTCGTGTTCTCTCTCCTCCCCCTGCCCCCGCTTCCTTCTCTCTGTCTCTACCTTTTTGCTTTTTCTACTGAATATTTTTTTCCAAAGGACTAACCGGTCAACAGACAACTTTATTTGACTGAACAGGCTGCCAACCCCAGACTTTTTTTTTTTTTTTTTAATATGCTGTATTATTCTGTAGCTACTAGGAATGTGTAAGAGTGGTTTTCTTACCAAATCAACTGAGTTCCTGCAGGAAGTGACCAGGGTCTGAGAATGTCCCATATGTATGTTTAGAAACCTTCCAGTTTCTGCCACCAGTGCCTGGAATGCTTCATCATGGCTGGCTCTTAGCGTTTGTCATCTAAGACAGTGGTTCTCCTCCTGGCTGCACTGCACAGCCAGGATGGAGAGCTGTTGGCTTGTGAGAACACAGAGGACAGTCCACTTGGCTCCTGGGTCTCTGCGGGGACTGCCAAGCAGAAAAAGCCTCTTTAGGAGCCAGTTCTCTGACTCAGGATGGTGACAGCCAATTCTCTCCACCATTTATTTCCTGGAAAGCTTGGCTGAGATATAAGCAGAGTGGGAGGAATGGCTAAGCGTAATGAACTGACACACCAGTCAAACTGTTGTAGTTTTCTTCATTCAACACAACTCAGAGGCTCTGGGAAGAGACAGGCTGTAGGCTGGAGCCCAGAGGGCATCGTTGTTCTCAGATGACCTAAATGCCAGTGTGTGTGAAGGGGCCCTGGGGCTGCAGTTGAGACCTATGAGGAGTTCTGATTGCCCCCAGTTCCAATTTCTTACTAAATTTGTAAGCAGCGTTCACACGTCTAAGGGAAGCTGCTGGCAAAGTTCATAGGACTCTTTGATACGTCAGGATCCCATCTTATTGAAGAAATTGCTTTATCCGGTGAGCAATACAAGCTTGCTATCACATTGAGGGTCAACTGGGTTTAATGACTCCTTCAGTAAAGCCAGTCTACTAGCAATGGAGTCCAGGCTAACCACATTTCAGATGTAAGGCAGGTCAACTTGCCCTTCTCCTGGGCAGTAATCATCCTCAGCTAAAAGGAAAAATGTTTTGTGTGAGAACAAGTGCTACTGACTGGGACAGCAAGCATACTCTGCCTGACTGTGACCCAGTTAGGCTCTAGTTGTACTCCAGAGGGGAGTTTCTAATACCAGGATGGGAAGTAGTAGAGGGACTTTCTCAGGAGGACTGGGCCTCCTTTATCTCTAGTAACCATCCAGCCCAGGCATTCCAGCAGTGGCATGTTGACCACCCCCCTGAGCAGAGCTCATAAAACGGCAATAGAGGTGGAGGCCAGGGAAGAGGAATAAGGAATTGTACAAGAATTAGAAACCAGAAGCATTTCCAGGAAGTCATTTGTCATACTAATGACTCTGCCCTGTAACTTGTTCCTTTCTCGTTTTATCTTTGTAAATTATGCTTTATTGTCATTTTACTGTCCTTATCTAGTCCCACATCATAAACCAGATTTCACTCCAAAACGTCATTATTTTGGATATTATAAGCCAGGTCTCCGTTTCTGTCCCCACTAAGCAGGAGCACTCCATCATGGTCCAGCCTGGTCCCCACCCCACATGCTCATATCAGGGCACTTCAGTGTCTCAGAGCCCTTAGAGCTTTCTGACAAGTAGGATCTGATAGAACCTGCATCTGGGCATCTAAGCGTTGCTCACAAGTAACAGTCTGAATGTTCAAACCTGATTTTGAGGGGCTCCAGGAATGGAAGAGGAATAACAAGGGTGTTAGGAAATGCCCCTCCTCATCTCCACACAAGGAGCAGTCTCTGGCAGCTATGACTTGTGCATACAGATCCCTTTGACCACATGCTACCTTCTCTTACTTTCCCTTCTGGATTCACCTATGGGAAATGGAATAAGTCCCAGTGGGGGGTAGTTGTTTGCCTTGTAGATGGCAAGGACAAAGTACAAAGCAGTGGCAGCCAGCTCTGTCTCTTGTGGGGTGCTGGGACTCTCGCCCAGTGAAGGTGAGCCCAACAGCCAGCCTCAAGGTCAGTGCTGTGTGCCTTCCTTCTGCTAGGCCTTCCCCAGAAAGCTAGGCTACTCCCTCACCATCCCTGAACAGGCAGGCCATCTATTACTTCAGCTCTGTCAGCTTGGTTCCTCTGGACCATCTGCTTGCCTCCCCTCACAAATGTGATTATCTACTCATCTGCCAGGAGAGGAAAACATACAGCCCTCCCTTCTTGGGGGAATTTCTATATTTCTTCATTTGACCCATGAATAGACACTAGTGAGGGCAGTACATATATGAGTGAACACAAAAAGGCCAATTCTTCACAATTACCTTCTTGGCCAGTTCTGCGTACCAACGAGAAGCCTGAGAAATATCTGTCCTTTGACTCAAAATAGAGTGATCTGTTCCACTGGAGAGCCTAGTCCTGCTGACCTTGACTTCCCTCTGGTCTTGCCCTTCCATTCTGACCCATCCTGTCTGTGGCCCAGCCTTAGCCAAGTTCTCCCATAGTAAGAGGGTGGAAATCTTATTCCTGAGAAGGTTGAAGTCCTCTGAAGTCTGACCTGTGATCAGCCCCGCGCTGGAAAGCATATGGCTGGCCCTATGGAGCTTCTCCCTCTCCCTTCTTCTGAAGACATGTTATGAGGGGCTGCCAGTGCTGACACTACTGTGTCACAGTGGCTCTGGTGGGCAGCTGGGCAGACAGGCAGATGTCACCGGCAGACTTCAGAGGGATTTCCTCCAGCCACTCACGGCCATCTGTGAGGTAGGCAGAGCAGCTAGATTGGGGGTGCCCTGTCATGACTTCATTCCACAAAGAGAAAAACTGAGACCCAACCCAAACCAAATGTGAAGTAACGCAAGGCTTTAATGTGTAGTTAGAATGATGGCAGTGTGTTCTGTTGACACATTTGCAAAGGAATTTGTTGCCAAAGGGACTTATTAATGCACTAACCAACTACTGAATGCCTACTGGGCCCTGGGCAATATTTAGGCTGTTTCTCCCAGCTGACAAAATTGATCCTTCAAAAACACACACATGATCACTCCCCTGCTTAAAATTATTTTGTGGTGCTCTTGGAAATCACTTCTTGGCACACAGTGTCTCTGCAGCTGGCCCACAGGCCTCTTCAGCTTTCCCCCACCAGTTCTCCATACCCACCTTCTCTCCAGCTGCACCTTTTCCTGTCCTGACATTGTTACCCTGGTTGTTACCGCACCCACTTGAATTGCCCTTTCCCACTCTTCCCTAACAAGTTAACCCAGGTTGTCCTTTCAGGAATCTTTTCAAACATGGCTTTTCCCAAAATCCCACCCCTTGCATCTCTTCCTGGGTAAGGTGCCCCACCATCTCCAAGCTTCCCCGTAGCCTGGGGCTGCCACACCACTGTGCAGTTCTCACTTCTCAAGTATCATTTCCCTTGGAGTAGGCACCTGGTATGGAGGGGGGCTTCCAGGATGTTTGTGAGGTGAGCAACTGTTGACCTCCCTGAGGAGATGGGGAGCTGTATGGCAAGGCATAGATTGTGCTCCCTTGTTTGTGGCAGAACAAAGAGTATGTGTGCCGAGGCCATGACTATGAGCGGCTAGAGGCCTTCCAGCAGAGGATGCTCAGTGAGTTCCCACAGGCCGTCGCCATGCAGCACCCCAACCACCCTGACGATGCCATCCTTCAGTGCGATGCCCAGTGTATCTTTTGACATTCGGTGGGGGAGGGAATTTGGGGCCCTGGGAGGTGAAGCCCACCTAGTCAGCTGGCCCCTGCCATCTTGTCAGCCACCCATAAGTGCTAAGCCAGAATATGTCCCCATCATGGAGCCCATGCTTAGCAAGGCACTTGTGCCTCATAGAAGAGGCAGTGACATGCCTTTAGCCTTGGGCAGCCTAGTTATTGGCAAGGCTGAGACTGTCCCTTGGGCTGGCTGCTGCTAGCAGTTTAGCCCCCACCCTGCCCTCTGAGAGGCCTGTCCAGCCAGCCAGGAGCAATCACTGTGAATAAGGGTCAAACCAGGGCTCTTGGCCCAGGATCCCACCAGTGCCCTGTTCCACTCCCCTGTGTACTGGTTATCATCCCTAGTCTTTGTCGGGTAGACTGGGGCAGAGCCCCAGGGATGAGGGCTGGGGGGAATGGCGAGTGCCTGTGAACTTGGTGGCACTTCTGAGTCCGAATGCAAACACTGGCCTGCCCCTCACCCCCCACATAGTCTCCTTGGAGACCAGATGGCAGTCGCCATGACTGTGGCAAACTTGTTCCAGAGAGGTGAGGACAAGCATACTCCCATCTGCTTTCTTTATAAAGACTCCAAATAGTATTTTATTAAAAGGTTGCTTTGCAGTAAATACAATTTACCTACAGTGGGCAGGCCCTTGCAAACTCCTTTCGATTCTTTGGGGGTAGGAACAGCATTCTCCTGACCTCTGTCCCCTTCTTTGTTAAAGGGGTACCGGACAACACTTGACTGTTGACCTGTCACCTTGGCTGAGTGCTCATGATGCTCACTACTGGAGCAGGGTTGGTGGGGATAGAATGGGGAGATTTGATCTAACTGTGCTTGGGTCTGATCTGCCCTCTAGATGCCCCTACCTCCCCTGCTCTTGCCAGCAGGAAACAAGGGCTATGATGCTCTTCTCTCCCTTGTGGGGTCAGCAGAGGTCAGCCAATCAACATCCTTCTCTTTGGCAAGTCTGGGTTTTCCCTTCACTTCCTGCCCAGACTTGCAGATCTATGCAGTGACGCCCATTCCAGATTATGTGGATGTCCTGCAGATGGATAGGGTCCCTGATCGTGTCAAAAGCTTCTACCGTGTCAACAATGTGAGGAAGTTCCGGTACGACAGGCCTTTTCACAAAGGCCCAAAGGACAAGGAAAATGAATTCAAGGTGAGCAAATCGAGGAAAGCAGAGGCAGTGCCCACAGGGAGCCCAGGGCGAGCCCCACTTCCCGGGAAGTCATCACTGTAGCATCCCTCGGGCAGGTGGGATGTGCTGGAATTTACCCAACAGCCTGCACCTGCCTGTGCCCTCCCTGCAGAGCCTGTGGATCGAGCGCACCACGCTGACCCTGACCCACAGCTTGCCGGGCATCTCTCGATGGTTTGAAGTGGAGAGGAGGGAACTGGTGAGACATGTCTCCCCTGGGAGTGAGCTTCACAGCTGCTCCCTCAGCCCTAGCTCTGGGGACCCTTCTCTAAGGACTGAAGAAAAAAAGAGATCTTGGGCCACCTGCCTGGCCTAGACTACCACTGGCTAGTGCTGTGCTGGGGGCTTTGTTTACCGTCTCTCATTTAATCCACACAACAGCCCTGAGGGCAGTTATTTTTAATCTCCCATTTTACAAATGAGGAAACTAGTTTCTGAGGTTTAGGAAGCCGGAGCTTTCTGACTTCAGAACTGGTGCTCTTCACAATTCGCTGCACTTCCAAGTGCCTACAAATCAGAAAAGTAGAAAGGGCCCAGGCAGTCTCAGGTCCACAGGAACAAGGAAGAGGAGTCAGCATCAAGGTGTTAGGTCTTTGCTTTCAGGAACATGATAAACAGCTGTCATCATCCCTGGGGTGACACCATGTGCTGTGTGCCCCCAGGTGGAAGTGAGTCCTCTGGAGAATGCCATCCAAGTGGTTGAGAATAAGAACCAGGAGCTGCGGGCCCTGATTAGCCAGTATCAGCACAAGCAGGTGCACGGCAACATCAACCTGCTCAGCATGTGCCTGAATGGCGTCATCGATGCAGCCGTCAATGGGGGCATCGCGCGCTACCAGGAGGTGAGCTGGAGCCCTGGACCAAACCTACGCAGGCAGCCTAGTTGGGAAGGCTGTTCTCAGGTCCTCTTTTCGAGATTCCAGCCTCCTCCCCACAAGGCAGCCTTCCCAGCTAGCCCTCTTCTCACTGTGGCTTGGCTGACTTGGGATGGCTTTGGACGAGGCCTAACCTTCCTGCCACTTTTGATTTCTGTGCCACAGCTCTCTGGTAGGGTCTTTACTTCCTTTTTGTTTTCTGAACTCTAATGGCTGGGTAATTCATCTGATTGTGGTGGATGTTAGTGATCTCCAGGGGGAACCCTGAAGCCCAGCCAGCCCTTCCTGAGAAGTGAGCTGTGGGCTGGCTGAGAAGCCAGCCCTCACTCCTAGGCCACCAGCTCTGTCTGCCCTGCCCAGGCCATCCAGGTCCCATGAGGGACTGGGACAAGCATCTAGGCTTCGATGGCTTGGCCACCTTCAGTCCTTGTCAGCCAGAAAAAGCACAGCTCTGATTGCAGAAGGTTCAAACAGTCTAGGAGTATGCTAGCGTGTGCTCCTATGAGGAGGCAGTCCCTTCGTACTCAAGTCTCTTGGGTGCCATCTAAGTAGTAGCCCTGGGAAGTCTGCCTGACTTAGCCTTTTCTCTCGCAGGCCTTCTTCGATAAAGATTACATCACCAAGCACCCAGGAGATGCTGAGAAGATCACCCAGCTCAAGGAACTCATGCAGGAACAGGTACATGTTACAGGGCTTGGAGGCCAGCAGCCAGGCGGGGAAGACTGCACCACAGAATGGCTGCCTTTCTCTGGCTGCTGCCTAGTTAACAGAGTTAACCTGTTACCCTACTAGGTTCATGTCCTTGGCGTCGGGCTGGCAGTACATGAGAAGTTTGTGCACCCAGAAATGCGGCCTCTGCACAAGAAGCTGATTGATCAGTTCCAGATGATGCGGGCCAGTCTCTACCATGTAAGCTGATCCCCGTCCTGCCCACCCCCTGCATTAGAGCCAGACATCACTCCCTCTAGACCTGTGCGGCAAACCAGAGGAAAGTTTTGTGGGGCATAGAAGGGAGAAGCTGTCCCCAGCCACAAAGGGGCAGGAGGCAGGATGGATGCTGTATCCAGGGTGGACAGATGCTCTCCCTCACTCCCTCTCTAAGGAGGAGTCAGATTCAAGGACAAAGAACATGTTTCAGGGCACTATGCTAATGCGTAGAGGTTTCCATATGAGGAGGGAAGGAGCTAAAATTTATAATCCATGTGAAGGGACCTCTTGGGGTTCTTTTTTTATCCCAAGAGCCTAGAGAGATAAACCATAGCCTTTGCCATCCTTCTCTCCCCATCTCCTTCCTTCCCCTCCCTCTCTCTTCCTCTTTGTACCCTCTTCTCCGTCTGTCTTTCTCTTTTCCCTGTCTTCACCCTTCTCCTCTTAACTCCCTTTCTTCCCTCCCACCCACTTCAATCCAATTTCCTCCAGCATGTCTGGTGACCCGGGCTCATGTCAGAGAAAGCCTACTGTGGTCAGTACTTTCGTGTTGGTTGCTCTTAGAGGGATCATGCAGGTTCCGGGGCTGACCCAGACCCCAGAAGGTCTCCCTGACTTGGCCTGGCTCTGAGGCATCCACAGCAGGGTTTGGCCCAAGGACTGATGCACACAGGGAGGGCCTCTATGCTAGGACAATTTCCCTTGGGGGTCTTGCAGGCAGTGCTCACTGGCTGAGGATAGGATCAGGTGGTCCTGAGCCCCCTGTTCACATACTCTCACCCCATTTTCAACCATAGGAATGACTCCAAGTATTTCCTAGAGAAGTTTTCCTGCTAAACAGGCTGGCTCCCAGGTCTCAAGTGCTGTAAGCCCAGTTACTTCCTGCCACCTGCCACCTAAGCAAAGCCCTCTCCTTATTACCCATGACCAGTGGATAGAAGTGGCAAGGGGACAAGAAAGTAGAGCCATTCGGTGCTGGGACAGGCTGTCGGACACAAAGATCCCCCTCAGGGATGGCCACTGGCCACAGAGGCCCTGAGGAGGCTAGACCACGCAGACTTAGTGGGCCTGACCTGTTTTAGGCTGACCTGTCTTGTTCTTGGATGCCAGAGGTTCCGGTCATCTCAGTCACTCCAGGCCTCCAGTACAGATGTTGGCCAGTTTCCACACAAGTGTGGACAACCTGAAAATTAAAGAATGAAGCTTATCTGTAGTTTGGGAGGTGTAGACATCTTCCAGAGGAAAGCCCATACAGCCTGGAATTTCTCCCTTCTGTAATGATTCCCCCGTAGTACTTAAAGGTAAGACATGCCAGCAAAGTTTTAGGTTTCTTCTTAAAATTAGGGTGTCCGTTTAGTGAAGAACCTGGGTAGTGTCACTGAATCTGACTACCTCTCATGCCACTGCACCTCCTGCTTGTAGTTAGATGAGAGCTCAGTGCTTGGCTGGTCCCTGCTCTGTACAGCATTCCTGTCACAGCAGGTGGCCCGGGCAAGCTAGAGGCTGGCTGCTGAAGAGGTTCCCTCCCACGTAGACAGTCAGGTCACTGCAGCAAAAAGCATAAATGCCCCTCCACACACATGGAGGTCTGCAGTATGCACACATGGATGCCTGCTCTGGCTGCAGAAGCACATTTGAACCCTCTTTATGGTTTGAAAGAAAGGGGGGTGGAAAACCTGCTGCTTCGTCAGACCCTGCTTCTTCAGACCAACCCAGAAGCACCCCCAGTGCACTTAAGATTGTGAAGGACTTGAGGAAACCTGGACAGTTGTGCTTTGTTTCCTCAGAGCTGGAAACAGGAACATTGGACAAACTCCTGGTGTCACCCAGGAGGGCCCAGGATCAGAAGTTTTGCCAAGAAGTCTGTGTACTTTGTAAGAATTTAATTATGCTAAAATAGAACTGTGCTCCTTTTCAATTACTGACACCAGGATTTTATATCCTCTCTTCCTATAGACTGTCACAGGCAACTCAGCCTAGGTCACTCAGAGCCAGGCCATTTAGCAATCTGGTAAAACCCAGCCCCAAGCCTTATGTAAGAGATGGCACTGATGGACAGTTGATAATCAGTGCTTCCTGTTGTGCTTCCTAATTCTTCTACTTATTCTGCACTGAGGGAGCCTATTTACAGCGTTCCTGTGAGCTCAGACCAACTTCAGCCTCTCTTGATGGGTCAGCCCAGGGCCTTGTGGCCTCTGGTCTAGGCTTCAGTGAGGTTAGGAGAGTGTTGCAGTTGTGAAGGGGTCATGGCCCAAAAGAAGGTAGCAGTTCAGGTTCAGCCAACAGTATATGTTTCCTTTTTTTTTTTTTTAATTTAGATTTTCTTCCACCAGCCAGGTCTTCCCTCCCGCCCCTTAATTATATAGTTATTCTTCACTTGTCTGATGAAGGGGCATTTATTTCTCAACAGGAATTTCCAAGTTTGGACAAACTAAGTCCTGCATGCTCGGGCACCAGCACCCCACGGGGAAATGTTCTGGCATCCCATAGTCCCATGAGCCCTGAGAGCATCAAAATGACCCACCGGCACAGGTACGGATTCAGGGCTGGGGAGGGTCCCCTCCACAGAGGTAAGTCTGACTGTCAAGGGTCAGAGCACAGAAATCCTATATAGCACTTGAGCGTATTCACTCACATGCCCACTTACTGCACACAGCAAATACCCAGCTCTTGCCACAGAACTCACACTCTACATCCAGCCAGTCACTACTCTGGGTGACAGAAGGGTACACATGGTATTGTGGGAACAGGGGCCATTTGGGGTAAATCTTGAAAGACAAGTAGAAGTTCGTAAGGCAGAGAAGAGTTGGGGTTAGGAATGTGATGGAGCAAGATCCAGGCAAAGTAACTGACATTTGCAGAAGCCTCGAGATGTGAGCAAGCCAGCCTGGTCAGCACTGTGTGTAGAGCAGAGTGGCTGGGGCTCAGGATTCCAGGGCCTGGGAGTGGAGGCGAGGACCAGCTCTGAATGTGCCTTGTCCATTCAGGTTTTTGGACTTGAGGAAGGTTTTAAGGAAGGGAACAGTATGGTAATATAGGCATCTAAGTGTTGGTACTCTGGACTCAGTGGAGGCCAGACCAGGGGAGAAGGCCAATGAAGGGAGCCCCTCACTTGGCCGTATTTTCCATTGTAAGCAGCAGGTCGGCACAGAGATGCTACTCAGTAAATGAGAAGGAACAAGTGACTGGGGCTGCCTGCTATTGACAGACAGAGGAGAGCTGTTGGCAAGCCTGTGGCTACAGATGTGGAAGGAAGCCCACAGATAGTTCACAGCCAGCTATTTTGATAGCTTCCCCTCTGACCTAGGAGCAGATCCCATCATGGTGTGGGCAGGGTATGGACACTGACTCAGACTGACGGTCTATAGCAATGAGGACATGAGATCCTTGACCTGATTCAGCATATCTCTCTTACATTCCTCCTCAGTGAGAAACTGCTGATGTTTGAGTGAGACTGAGTGACCACGTACCATTTAATTCTAGGTAGAGGCCATGCCAGTCCAGCCATCATTGACCCTCCCAGAACAGGGTCCCCCAAGCAGCAGGTTGGGGCACAGAACTGCTTCAGGCCTCAGATGAGCATTGGCTGGGAGCCCTCCAAAGCATTGGTGTCTGAGGCTGGGGATGACTTTTTCACACATTGCCTTCCACTGTCCCCCGCCACCCAGCATGGTTTCTCAGCTCCAGGCCTGACCCCTCACTATTTCCCACTCTTGCTTGCAGCCCCATGAACTTGATGGGAACAGGCCGCCATTCATCATCCTCTCTCTCCTCACACGCATCTAGCGAAGCAGGAAACATGGTGATGCTGGGCGACAGCACCGTGGGCGAGGCTCCCGAGGACCTGTACCACCACATGCAGGTACCAAATCTGTCCAAAGAAAGTGGGCCAGGGCAGCGGGCCTGGAGGACTCGCCTTTCTGCTGGCTGGTCTGGTCTGAGGGTCGGCAGCGCTGCCTAGTAACTCCAGTCCCTGAACAAAAAACACTCCCCACCAGAGCTAGCAAACCTCTACACCATCCCAAGTCTCAGTTCCCAGGCCTTATTTCCCAAGAAGGAAACCCAGCTTCAGTTCTGGATGCTCTCAGAGATCTTTTGGGAAAGCTCCTCTGCCAGATTGCCCTCTTGCCTAGCATGCCTACAGTTGAGTCCTGCTTCCTCCACAGATACCATCAGCAGGGCCCACCCAACAGCCATGCTCTATGCGGGTGGGGCGGGTGACCCCTTGTGCTGGCCATCTGCCTGGCCTCCGTCAGGGCCCAGGGTGCAGCATCAGGCACCAGGTCTGGGCACCTCAGAGCATGAAGAAGCAGACTCTGGGTCGTCCCAACAGTCCTGGCCACTCAGACCTCTCTCTCTCCTGCTGATTTTTCTCTCTTTGCAGCTCGTGTATCCCAACCCCAGGTACCAGGGCTCAGTCACCAACATATCTGTTCTATCCTCGTCGCAGGCAAGCCCTTCTTCCTCCAGCCTGAGTTCCACTCACTCAGCACCATCCCAGATGATTACCTCTGCCCCTTCCAGTGCCCGAGGTAAGGACGGCAGGGTGCAGCTTGCAGAGGGGAGAGGAGAGGGCCTCATGAGCCCCACCCACCCTCTTCTCATCTGCGGCTGTGCCTTTGAGAGTGGCCCGTGACTTAGAGAAGGCTCACCTGTGCTTTCAGCACTAAGGACTCGAGAGTACTGGCCTCCAGATCTCTCTCTGGCTGGCTTCAGACCCTGCACTGAGCAGTGGTCACAGCTGTGCTGCTGCCTAGACAGCAGCCATCACATCTTCACCTCAGTAAGAGGGCACACAGCTGGGAGAAAGCTCACTTCTTTCCCACTGAAATGTTTGCAAGAATAAAGATCAAAGTTAAGACAAAAGTGAGTCTTTTGTCTTGAGGAATCAAGCATGATGACAGAATATGAAAAGTAAAATTCAAGGCTAAAATTAACCCTGAAATATGTTACCCTAAAACAGTAACAACAACAAAAACAATGTTCTCCAGTTGGGAAAGGCTTAATCAGAAGAGATGATGCTGTAAAAAGCTATTGACTTTGCCAATTACTGCTTGATTTCTTATTCAGTTGAACAAATAGTGTTCTCTGAGAGCCAGCATCTTTCTCACATTCTGATCCTAGTTCCTGCAGTGAAATTTGATTCTCTGTCCCTTTAGATAGAAACACTCGCAGTGGAATGGAAATTAGCCCTCATAACTAAGATCTAGTGCCTCCCAGGGTTGGCTCTGCAGGAATGTAATAGGAGAGAGTGGTCTGCGCTTGCCAGCACTGGCCATTGTGTCCAGGCTTCCGGGCAGGGGGAGGGCTCTCCTTGTTCTTCTTATCATTATGAAGACAAAGAGAAATACCACAAACTTATGACTTAGAGGGTCATTAAGGAAACAAAGCCCCTCTGAACACACACATGTAAGGCCCATGGTAGGAGTGATGGAGAGAACAGGGGCAGTGTGGCATGATGGAGAGATGCAGTGGCCACCTGGGAAAAGCATTGGCAGAAGGTGGAGGGAAGAGGAGTGAGGTTGCAACAGGCATAGTCACAGACTCTTGCCTGAAGGATCCAGCCCAGCCCCTCATTTGTGTGTGGGAAACAGGTCCAGTGGGAGAGACTTTAAGGCCACCTCGCCAGACCATGGACCCCTGGTGGCACAGTAGTTAAGAGCTTGGCTGCTAATCTAAAGGTCGGCAGTTTGACTCCACCAGCCACTCCTTGGAAACTCTATGGGGCAGTTCTGCTCTGACCTATAGGGTTGCTATGAGTTGGAATTGACTCAACAGCAGCGGGTTAAGCCAGTCCGTGGCTAAGCTGGATTTGGAGTACATGGCCTTACACTCAACAGCCCACAGTCTGATGCCCATTCCGTTACCCATGGTGCCTTCCTAAGATGGACTGTGGCATTCAGAAAAGGGGAGCCAGCGTTTGGAAGCAGGCATTTCTAGCAGAAGGTTAAAAAAGACAAATGAACCATCAAACTGGTACATGCTGAAGATCTGTCAATATGTGAAGGCTGCAAACAGAGAAGGAACAGTGATTTGTGTTATAAAAATGGCAAGAAAGATGGCTTTGGGAATAAAAAGGAAGGTGTTTCTGGGAAGTTAGCCGTGAACGCAGTAGTGGAGGTTGGCATTTGCAATGTCTTCAGGTAAATGTCCCTGAGTAGAGCTGCAGAAGCAGATTTTGTAATCCAATCTGTTTCACTTTTCTAACCCAGCATCTCTCTTAAGATATGCTCAGCCATGCTGAAGTCTTTATCTGGGTATTTCTTACTGAAGACATCTCTGCATCATGATTGCTGATAAAGACAGGCAGCAAAAATGGACATTTTAACTAAATTCTATCCTGACACTTCTTAGATGCTTTCTCTAGGCTGTGCCTTGTACTCAGTGCCCTGGAGAGAACAAAGATGGGGAACAAGCAGGCCCTGATGTCAGGGACATCAGAGACTAACTGTGACCACCTTTGTCCTTCCTGCTAAGCATTTACTGATTTCTTCATTCATCAAACTTTTACTGAGCACTCAGTGAAGAATCCACATGGCTTCTGCCTCAGGAAGCACTACATCAGAGTTGAACAAAGAGAAATGGTTTTGTCCTGATTTGGAAGCAACCCCTGTATTTCAAATGGCGTGGTTAATGGCCTTACTGGTTATCTGTTGCTGCATAATAAACCATGCCAAAACTTAGTGGTTGAATACAGCAATTTAGTATCATCTCTCACTGTTCTGTGGGTTAACAAGGCTCACTGTGTGATTCTCACCTGGAGTTTCATGAACTTGCAGTCATACGTCAGCTGGGGCTGGAACCATCTAAAGGCTCAACTGAGCTGGATGTCCAAAATAGTTCACTCACATGGCTGGCAGTTGAGGAGCTGTCAACCAGGAGCTCAGCTGGGGCCGTCAACTTGAGCACCTACATAGATGGCCTTTCCATGTGACTTGGGCTTCTCACAGCATGGCGGCTGATTTTCCCCAGAGCAGGCGTTCCAAGAGACCCAGACAGAAGCTGCAGGCTCTTATTACCCGGCTTTGCAAGTCCTAGAATGTCCCTTTTTCCACATTCTATTGGCTAGTCAGTCACTAAGGCCAACCCAGACTCCAGGGAGGGGACTGAGAATCTGCCTCATGATGAGAGGAGTGGTGTGTGCTCTTTGGAAGGGAAGGCATTGATGATCTCTGTCTTTGGAGACTAGCTACCACAATGGCCAAACTCCACAATGCTATGTAGAGGAAGGCTGAAAGAAGTCCCTTCCTTCTTTGGGGTAGACATTCAGTGCAAAAGTAAACAAAATGGTTAAATAGAACTGGGCCCAGAGCAGCGAATGGTGAGAAGGGCAGAGGCAATAAGAAAGAGCAGAAAGTCACTTCAGGCCACAACATCCATGCCATCTGAGTGCAGGCCCACCTGGAGAGAGCTGAGGGCCCAACATCTGTCTGTCGAGTAAAGTGTTAGGCCCTGTGAGAGAAGATAGAACACTACAACACAGCATCACACAGGAAGACTGATGTTTTCAGATAAATGTGGTAGATGCAGTAGTTTATGCTCTAGGGTCATAGAGGGGAGGAGCAGTCTACTCTTAGAATTTGAGGTCTGGTTTTGCAGGTGAGGGGAAGGTTTTCATGGATAAGGTGATTTGGAGAGGGGTCGTTTCTACTAGAGTCATTTCCTCCATTCCCAGGAGTGTTCATGAGACCATTGTCCTTCCTTGTCATACCCATTGACACTTTGCTGTGGTTCCGTTTGCTTTGGAAAACTGAGATGAATGACCTGCAAGGCTCAATCTAAACTCTTGTAGGTCAGCAGCTCCCTCTGGTGGTCTAAAGGCTGATTGAAACTAGGAAACAGGGACTTTGAATGATCCTTTTGAGTAGCTCAGTCATGCTGGGGCTCAACCACCCTGGAATTTACCAGACAACAACTGAAGGAGTTCAGAAGTCCTGTGAACACAGAAGCCCTGTTGTTGTTGCTGTTAGGTGCCGTCGAGTCAGTTCTAACTCATGGTGACCCTATATACAACAGAACAAAACACTGCCTGGTCCTGCACCATCCTCACAGTTGCTGTCATGCTTGAAGCCATTGTTGCAGCCACTGTGTCAGTCCATCTCTTTGAGGGTCTTCCTCTTTTTCACTGACCCTCTACTTTACCAAGCATGATGTCCTTCCCCAGGGACTGATCCCTCCTGATAACCTGTCCAAAGCATGATAGTATGTGAGACTAAGTCTCACCATCCTTGCCTATAAGAGCATTCTGGCTGTACTTCTTCCAAGAAAGATGTGTTCGTTCTTTTGGCAGTCCATGGTATATTCAATATTCTTCACCAACACAAAGGCATCAATTCTTGTTTGGTCTTCCTTATTCATTGTCCAGCTTTCGCATGCATATGAGGCGATTGAAAATACCATGGCTTGGATGAGGCACACCTTAGTCTTCAAGGTGACATCCTTGCTTTTTAACAGTTTAAAGAAGTGTGTCGCAGCAGATTTGCCCAAGGCAATGCGTTGTTTGATTTCTTGACTGCTGCTTCCATGGGTGTTGATTATAGATCCAAGTAAAATGAAACCCTTGAAAACTTCAGCCTTTTCTCTGTTTATCACGATGTTGCTTATTGGTCCAGCTGTGAGGATTTTTGTTTCCTTTATATTGAGGTGTAATCCATCAATAAGTGCTTCAGGTCCTCTTCTCTTTCAGCAAGCAAGGTTGTGTCCTCTGCATAACACGGATTGTTAATGAGTCTTCCTTCAATCCTGATGCCACGTTCTTCTTCATATAGTACAGGTTCTCTGATTGTTTGCTCAACACACAGATTAAAAAAGAATGGTGAAAGGATGCGACCCTGATGCACACCTTTCCTGACTCTAAACCACACAGTATCCCCTTGTTCTGTCCGAACAACTGTCTCTTGGTCTGTGTACAGGTTCCGCATGAGCACAATTTAAGTGTTCTGGAATTCCCATTCTTCACACTGTTATCCACCTTGAACTTGCATATGAGCAATTGATGGTCTGTTCCACAGTCAGCCCTTGGCCTTGTTCTGACTGATGATATTGAGCTTTTCCATTGTCTCTTTCCACAGTTGTAGTCAGTTTGATTCCTGTGTATTCCATCTGGCGAGGTCCACGTGTATAGTCGCCATTTATGTTGTTGAGAAAAGATACTTGCAATAAAGAAGTTGTTGGTCTTGCAGGATTCTATCCTGTGATCTCTGGCATTGTTTCTATCACCAAGGCCATATTTTCCAACTACCAGTCCTTCTTTGTTTCCAGCTTTCGCCTTCCAATCACCAGTAATATGTCAGTGCGTCCTGATTGCATGTTCAATCAATTTCAGACTGCAGAAGTTGGTAAAAATCTTCACTTTCTTCATCTTTGGCCTTAGTGGTCGGTGCATAAATTTGAATAATAGTCGTATTAACTGATCTTCGTTGTAGGTGTACGGATATTATCCTATCACTGACAGCATTGTACTTCAAGGTGGATCTTGCAGTGTTCTTTTTGACGATGAATACAACACCATTCCTCTTCAAGTTGTCATTCCCGGTATAGTAGACCATATGATTGTCTGATTCAGAATGGCCAATACCAGTCCATTTCAGCTCACTAATGCCAGGATATTGATGTTCTATGGGTTCCATTTCATTTTTGACGATTTCCAATTTTCCTAGATTCATACTTCGTACATTCCACATTCCAATTATTAATGGGTGTTTGCAGCTGTTTCTTCTCATTTTGAGCCCTTGTGGTGTTTAAATGTTTTCAGGAAATGTAGCCATCATCCTCTCGTATCGTGAGATTGGCTGCCCTGGGCAGAGGGCAGTGGGAGGGAAGTGAGGTAGTAGAGTTGGAAAACTTAGTGGTAGCTCAAAACACCCTTTGTTATAACACCAGAGGGGTCCCCACAACATAGATCCTAATCCTTAGTGGAGCCCTTGGACCTCGACTAGGGGCTGCAAGCTGTGGTCCCTCCATCAGATGGTGGAGTTCTTTCATCATGGTCTAACATGGATCAGGATATTGAGTGTTCAGATATGAGTTAGGCTTGTGAGCCAGGCTATGAGCTCTGTGAGTCAGGGACCATGGCCAGCCTGAGGAAGGCAGTGTACCAGGTTCCAACCATATGCCGGCCTGGTGTGAGCATTCAGTAGGAGTTTGATGTAAGTGAGCTGATGTAAAGGCGCTGTGTCTCTGTGTATGCTAACCGGAGGGTCGCCCTGCCCAGAGCTGTGGAGGCATTGCTCAGGAAGCATTCTGAGTTCCTTGCTGGGAAGGCACTATAGAAATCAGTGGGATTAGAAGCTATTTTTCCTTTTTCTTTATGTGGCCACCTTCTTTAGTTGTCTTAGAACACAACTTCTAAAAGTGAACATTGAAATCAGTAAAATCGCCAAATAGTAGCAATTTAGGCCCAGTGTTATAAAAATCATACTTTAATCATTCTCTTAATAATGAAGGACATTTTTAAATGTCTTAAAGCCAGCCCTCAGGTTCTATAAACAGGACCGTTCTGACTAGCTGTGGAGGAAGTTACATAAATAATAATGGCATTACTGATATTTCTTACTATGACTTCTTCAAAGTATTTAAGCCTCATATTCTTGGACCAAAATGAGTACAAGAAGAAATTCTTAGGGACACTTGGGGAAAACTGGCTGAAGAGGACCCTTTTTTAACTGTGCCTTGACTGTGCCTGCATCACATATTCAAAGGAAAGCTCCAGAGACCCTGGATTTCAGTGACACAGAGCCTCCAGGGGCTGCAGATTTACCTCTCAGCTGAAGCCTCTGGGCTGGTGTCAACCCTCCAGCTTCATTTAGGCCATGCCACAGAGAGGGCTTCTGACCACTTGAGCTAGCCAGGGGCTGTCCCTGGGCTAGTGAAGGGCAGTACGTTCCAGATGACCCTTCTGTAAGGGGTCCAGATGCCAGCAGCAGTTTTTCATGGACACGGTGGCGTCTAGCACAGTGAGTGGTGCACATCTGGAAGGCCTTCGAAATTACCCATTTCCCCAGGAAAGCCAGCAAGTTATTCTGACTGCTTCTGTGGAAGGCTCCCTCAAGGACCACAGGTGGTCAGGTCCCTTGACTGCATTAATGGGGACTAGACCACCCCACATCTGACATGGTCTAGCCCCCATAACAGCCCCTCAGGGCAGGGGAGATGACCACAGAGACCTCACAGGAGAAGAACATGGAACAAGTCGACTGAAGAGCTTGTGTTAACATCCTGTGACTCCCAGATTAGCTCTATGACCCCTGAGGTCACTGAAGAGCAAGTCTCAGAGAAAGAAATCCCTGTGTGCAAGGTCCTAGTCCCCAGCCAGCCTGATTCCAGGGCTGCAGCAATAGGACAGCCAGGCAGGCAGAGTCTGGCTGCCAGGAGCCTGGTACCTGGGAGGGAGAAGCCTCTGGGAAGAGGGTCATAGGGGGCCAGCTGAGAACAGGGCTAATGGTGTCAGGAGATAAGGTAAGTGCATGGAGACATTGTGTCAAGTAAGAGCCATGTAACTCTTGTTATCTGAATGTCTGTCTTTGTGTGATGGCTCCATTGCAAGCTGGCCTGTGCCCATGCCTGGGCCCCTGAGAAAGCCCAACATCCAGGCCACGCCCATCTCCTGAGAGTGCTGGGCTCAGGGGACCTCTAGGGTCCTGGAACCAGTCTACAACTCTTCCTCTGAGTGTGGTGAGAGGGCTCTGTCAGTGGGTCTGCACTGCCCCAGCCCCAGCCTGCAGTGTGTCTGCCTCAGCTGGGACACCAGGTGCTGTCACCACCACCATCTAACCACCAGGCTCTCTGCTTCATTCCTCCTGTGCTTGCTGAGCTCATCTCACCCCAACTGCAGGGGGACACCTACCCCGGTTTCCGAGCCCCAAGAGTGCTTGCCCGCTGGGCCCTCCATTTGTGGCTTGTCATCTGTGCGTGATTGTTCTCACTTGGTTACAGGCTCTCCCTCTCTGCCAGATAAGTACCGCCATGCCCGAGAAATGATGTTGCTGCTGCCCACACACCGGGACCGCCCAAGCAGTGCCATGTATCCAGCAGCCATCCTGGAGAACGGACAGGTAGTGGACCCACCCTATCCACTGCTCTCTGCTGCAAGTGTGTTGCCCTGGGTTTCCCTCATTGCACTTGCAAGGCTCTCAGCATTATCCTAAGTGCCTCCCTCACTCTGCCATAAGATCCCTGAGAAGGCTGCTGGGCTCCTGGATGGGGGTGGCAGTGAATCTGAGGACCAGCAATCCAGACGAAGCGCAGGTGTGGGTAGAGTGGCAGCAGGGTTGGAACCACCATTGCTTGTGTGGTTGTCTGTCCTTCTGGCCAGCCTTTTGGGCTCCTCATGCCTAAACAGTCTGGCAGAGAACATTGGTTTTTTGTAGCCTGTCCCAGGAAGACAGTGGTGGACATGAGTCTAGAGGATGTCCTTCCTCCCTGTGTGTGTAAGGGGCATCCTTATGGGGGCAAGCTCTGCCTCTCTTATCTGTCCATCTACCTGAAGCCCTCACTACCTGCTAGTACTGCTCTCTACCATCTGCACAGCTCTATAAATACTCTACCTGGGGGGCATGAGCAAAAAGCTGCAGGCATTAACACCCTCCGCTGTCCATTCTGCTCCTGCTCCTCCATCAGAGTCTGTGAAAATCACCTCCAAGCTGCTGTTATCTAGCCCCAGAGTGCCAGGAGTTTCTTGATGGTACCTCTCTGTGCCATCAGCCCTGCTAGGCTGAGGGAGCAGGGCTGCTTGGCAGCTGCCTCTTAGAACAGCAGTGTTGTCTGTAACGTAGGCTTGGGTACTGTGTTTTCCCCTACCCTCTGCTAATGGGGGTCTATGTGGGGGCCTCTCCAGGAAGCTAAGTCTCTCATTGCTTATGGGTAAAGCAGCTCCCTAGATCCTTTCTGCCAGTGGGTGTCCCTGACAGGACAGAAGGAGACAGTGGGCCTCCCTGGCAGACAGTTGGACACTCTGAGGTACCTCTGTCCTCTTCCTTGGGCCCTGCACAGGACAATCGGGAGCCCAGCCAGCCACTGGAGGGTGTGCCACAAAGGCACCAAGTGCACAGGGAGGCACTCAGCCAGACCCTCGTGGGTGGGCTTCCCTAGGGCTGGTGTGGAGCTCATGACACATCTCAAGCATGAGCCATACCACTATTTTGATTTCCCCTATCTGATCCTTGGAATGTCCTTGCTCCTAGGGCCCACAAAACCATGCCTCCTGAGATACAACGGGTCATTTTCACCCTCTTTTGCATTTGTCTCCTTCCCTCAGCTGCCAAATTTCCAACGGGCACTGTTCCAGCAAGTGGTCGGAGCCTGCAAACCCTGCAGTGATCCCAATCTGTCTGTGGCCGAAAAAGGTACTGTTCTCCACCCCTCCCTCCCTCAAGGTGTGCTGTCCCATGTGTGTCCTCATCCTGAGGGTCTGACTTTTATCCGTGAGCACCAGCTAGCCAGGGCTGAGCCACATTCCAGCGCCGGGGTCGGTCTGTCCAGAGTCCTGATCAATCCCTGTGCTCACTGTTAACCTACGTCTGACATGGTGCTAAACTTGGATCCCACTAGTTTGTCTGGATCTCTCCCTCCACAGGGCCCACCTTCAGAGAGGTCCCAGTTGCCACCTACCCTGAGCTCAAATTTATGGAAACTGAGGCTGCTCTGTGTAAATTGTGGGCAACTACTCCCTGGGCAGCAGACCCTGTCACCCATTTGGTCCCTCAGGGACCTCTCCTGGGAGCTCAGAACAGGGCCAAATGAGCCCAAGAGGAATGAGGAGGACAGGATATGGGAAAGTGAATTTCCAAAGACAGTCCCCTCCAGGTGAAGCCCTGGGTCCAGTCTGCCTGTAGCCACTCTGGCCAGCAGCTGCTGTGAGTCTGTTTCCTGCATTGCAAGGCCATCAACCACACCACAGACTGGGCAGTCCCCCTTAGAACAGGGGCTCTGTAGAGAGTGGTTGTGCCCTGCATTCTGCTTCTGCAAGCTGATGGAAGAAGCAGTCTTCAACCTGTGACCCTGGCCTGAAGTCCCTGATGTGGAGACCTGAGGGAATTTCCACATGGAGCAATACCTAAATGAGGACTGTGCTGACCCTTCCTGCCATTTGGAACCTGAGCCCGTATCTCCGCAGAGGTTCACCTCCCCCTCCTCCTCCTGTTGGAGTTCAGGGCATACTCCGTCCCCACCAATACAGCCTGCTGCCTCCTAGTCCTTTGGAAAATGTCCCTCCAGAGTTATCATCATGTTGTCATTGCACCTTCTCACCAAGTGCTGTCCGCACTTTCATTGTTCCTCCCTTACTCATCGTGGAGGACATGCCTCTGTGTCCTCTTTAAGGAGACCAAACCCTGGGTCCACAGCCTCAGTGCCTGGTGAGTGTCAGCACCAGGTGCTTGGCCACAGAAGGGCCTAGAGATTCTGGCTGAAGAAGCCTTCCTAGACTCAAGGCTGCACATCCTGAAAACACGTGGCTTGCTTGGACCTTTCATCTGTGACCCTCAAGGGGCAGAATCTACAGTGGCCTTTCTCCACCTGACACGCAGAGCATCCTCAGAACTAGCCAAGAGCCCAGATGCGCTCACAGCTGAGGATGGGTGCTGGTGGCCAGACCAGGACCCTACATCAACTGGATACAGAAGAGCTTCAGGCCTCAGCCAGGCTGCAGCAAGAAGCTGGACATGCCCACCCCTAGGTGTGGGGAGGAAAGAGGTGGTCTCAGAACAGAGGCTGGGCCCAGAGCAAGTATGTCCACTCCAAAAGGCAGCAAATTAGACTGTGCCCATTGGGAACACCTAGATCAGAGTGCTAACCTCCTAAGTCTCTACCTGGATTTTCCAGGGCAGGAACTGTACATACTTGTCACCACTTTCTTGTCCGTCAGGTACTGAGTCCCATGAGGACTCCATCTCTTCCTTTGCAGGTCTCTGTCTTTGCCAGGCAGTGACTCCCAGACCAGGCAAGCCTGCCCTCAGGGCTGTGGGCTGTGCACTGGGTATCCCAGGCCAATGATGGACAGCTGTTAACGCTGAAAGAGGGAGAGAGGGAAATGCAGACAGGACACAGTGGGAATTGCCCCTCTTCTTCCAGGATAAGTTGTTCCATCTGGAGAGTCCCCACAGGCCCCAGTGCATGTGTGCCATGTGGCAAAGGTCCAGTGGTCTCACTGATCACAAACACCAGACTGCAGAATGATTTTGAGGTTTTCTGGTTCACATGAAGTGGTTCAGGAAGGCAGCCTTTTGAAAACCATTGCAGCCTTTGGCCAGACTTCTTTCTCCATATCCTTCCTGCCCTCAGGTTGCTTTGGGCCCTTGTGGGTGAGCTTTCATAGCCCTGCAATTCTTCCAGTACATCTGACATCTTGAGCTATCTAACCTCTTTGGGGAAGTTGCCCAGACTCACCTCCAAGCTGCTCATTCCCTGAGATTTGGTGGCTTTTTGTGGGGAGACGGTGCCTCGGTGCAGAGGACCCAGAAACTCATGCCACATCCTGGAGAGATCCTGGGTGGGAATGGGCCTAAGTTTTGGGGTAGCTCAGGCTCTCTTGAGACCCTGCTCATTGGAGATTCGTAAGTCTTTCCTCCCTTCAAGCGACAGCTGAGTGCCTACCCACCTAGTCACTGTCAGCACTCCTTCCTCCTGCCACCAGCCATACCATGAGACTGGGCAATCCTCCTTAGAACAGAGGGTATTTTTTAGTTGAGGTTTGCCCTGTGTTCTGCTGCAAGCCCATGCCACTTCCTGACCAATGAAGAGGAAGAGGGTAGATGTCACCTCTTTATCCCTGGACCACATGGGGCCCAGCCCCTCCTGATCCTCCTCCTTGAAAGTCAGACTCCAGCTTTTTCCCTTCTGGAGCCTCCCAGGTCACATTAGCCCCTGGCATTCCCCACTCAGTGCCTAGAACAGAACAGGAAGAACCCAAACCCTGGCCTCCTCCAGGTCACTTTAGCTACAACTGTTATAGAACAAAGTCAGCGGCTGGGCACCTGGATTGTGAGGTTCCTCCCTGCTGCTGACTGCCCATCAGAGGAAGGAAAATTCTTCTTGGTGGTGTTCGTCCTCTAGGAGGAGTTGGCCCACAGAATTCTCATGTCCCCTGCTGCTCCTGCAGAGTGGCACCCTCAGACTCCAAGGTCCAGCCATTCCTCTTCTCCTCTTTCCTCCTGTGAAGTTGTTCACCCCAAATGGGGCTGAGGGACCAGTATTAGGCACTGGACTCATCCCCTAGCAAGGAGGGAACTCTGTGCTCCCCTTTGCCCAGGACTCACTCTAGCCTGCATCCATGGCATGCCCTGAATTGGGCTTCTTTGGATGCCCAAAACACACGGGCACCTGAGTCCTCCCTCTTCTTGGGAAGCAGTAGGGCAGTGGGTCCAGCTGGACCTGGACTGCAGCCCCTGGGCTTTATATACTTTTCTCCAGTGGGTACAATGAACACCAGTCCTTGCCTAGAAAGACCTCCTGTGCATCCCGAACCCAGCCAATAGATGTGCGAACGTTGGAGATGGGCCAAGCTTGTCCATCCTCACAGGCCCTTTGTAGGACCCAATTTTGGGGGCGGCTCCTCCCCGCTTCCTGGCCATGCACCCAGCTCTGGAGGGAGGCAGTCTCTGCCCCTCTCCCCCTCCCCCGCTCCCCGCTTTTCCCACTGGGCCTGGGCAGCAGAGAGCCCTGGCTCTTGACTTTGGTCAGCCATTCTCTGGCCTGTACTCGGTGTTCTCTGGGTCTCAGCAGTCTTTTCTGCTCTCCTGCCCTCTCCTCTCCTGTTTCCTCGTCTCTCCTCCTCTCCTACTGGCAAGCCCTGGAGGCTGCAGATGTTTCCTCCACGCTGCACTTCCTCTCAGCTTGCCTCATCCCGAATACGCTTCAGACATCAGCTCATCTATCTGTTGCCATCTTCTTGAGCTGCTTCTGTCCCTGGCCACTCTCCTTTCCTGGGGCCACAGTGCCTTTCTTGGCCAGTGCTTTTAGTCCCCGGAGCTGGCATGCTACTCCCCCGTGTGCTGGGTACATGGCACACACCTGGAGAAGCCACAGGCTGTAGGATGGGCTTCTCGAGAAGTAACCTCCCTTCTCCATGCCATCTGTTTCCACCCTTCAGTGGTGCCAGCAGCCCCCAGCAGCTGGAGCCTGGATAGCGGAGCTCAAGAGGCCCAGCCCTTCCTGTCTGCCCATGTGGGGCACATCCTGGTCCCCCCAGTGCCTCCCCGAAGCCTGACTCATGGTAAGGAGACCTCCATTGGGTCCCCCAGATAGTCCCTGGTCTCAGACTCCGCTCAGGGGCAAGGGCGGCAGCCATCCAGGCTGAGAAGATGGGCCACTCTCTGGGCTGACTCAGCCAAGGAACAAACATCCCAACCGCAGGAAGGATCCTGCTAGGCTCTGGGGTCAGTGAGGTTTCTGAGTACAGCAGGTTAGCTCAGCAAGGACATCCCAATCCAAGACTTCAGGGAGGCTGAAGACCATGGAAATGAGGACTGGCCTGTGCCAGGCCCGACGCTCACCAGTCTGTCATCACCCAGCAGCGGGCTGGAGAGCTGCCACTGCTTGCGGCCTGTTTTTCCACAGGCTCTGATGCACTCGAACTTTGTGACCTCCTGTGTTGAGTGGGTGTCTTTTATCCCAGCAGCTTGTGTTTTGGAGAACTTCAGTGTAAAGAGAGGTTTTTCTATGGCCGTCAATGCTGAGGCATCCCCAGGAGACTCTCCCAGGCCTGCCCAGTTGGCCCAGCAATATGGTGATGGTGCGCAGCCTGAAGGCCTGCAGCCAAGGGGCCCCAGTTGAGGCTGTGTTCTGTTCCCTTTGCAGGTCATTACCTACATTTTGATGCCTTCCACCACCCCCTGGGTGACACCCCCCCTGCCCTCCCTGCCAGGACCCTGCGAAAGGTAATGTAGTGAAGTGACAGGCCCGCAGGCTGTGAGATGGGTCATCTCATCTGCTCTAGAATCACTCCTGGGGTCTGCAGGAGGGGCCTGAGCCCCCTCCCCTGCTCCCCTCTGTCCCCGAGGGCCCTGCCTGGCAGAAGTTGGGGGTGACCACTGCACCCTCTTTCCAACACATCCTCTCCCTGCAGTGGGGACAGGGAGTCAGAGGGCCCTGGACACAGCAACACACAGCGCCTAGAGTGTGTGGGCGGCCAGCGCTGGGAAGCCTGGGGGCTCTTTGCCACTATCACAGGGTAGACATGCCTGTGGTGTGTCAGAGCACAGAAGCATCAGGCAGCAAAGCTTTATGAGAGAAAACCTTAAGTCCTGCCTGTTAATTTCATTTTTTGGCAAATTTGGAGACTGCCTCTGTCACTGAGTTTATCAGCAGAATTTGTCCATTTGGCCATTTCTCTCTGCACTCCCCAGCCAGCCTGACGACCCAACCCTTCCTCAGTACCCCAGGGCCCCCGCTGGTAGCCATGGAGCTGCCTACCAGCCAGGGCAGGGCCATTTTTCAGCCCACAGAAACACACGATTCTGGGGTTCCATTGCCTTGCTGGGTGGTGACGGTGAGGTGGGGGCTGGGAGGGGTCGCTGCGGAAGAAACATGCTGTTGAAGAGGGTTATTTCGAAGTTCACTAAAAAGCAGACTTTTGGCCTTCCCTTCACATGGCGGCCCAGTCAGCCTGTCTGGAGAGAGGTATTCTAACTTGCCCACCTTTCCTTTGCAGTCTCCTCTCCACCCTATCCCGGCCTCTCCCACAAGCCCCCAGTCTGGCCTGGATGGCAGCAACTCTACACTGTCCGGCAGTGCCAGCAGCGGCGTGTCCTCCTTGAGTGAGAGTAACTTTGGGCACTCCTCAGAGGCCCCACCTCGCACCGATACCATGGACTCCACGCCGAGCCAGGCGTGGAATGCCGATGAAGATCTTGAGCCACCCTACCTCCCCGTCCACTACAGCCTCTCTGAGTCTGCCGTTCTGGACTCCATCAAGGCCCAGCCATGCCGAAGCCACTCAGCCCCAGGGTGTGTCATCCCTCAGGACCCCATGGACCCACCTGCGCTGCCGCCCAAGCCCTACCACCCCCGCCTACCGGCCCTGGAGCACGATGAGGGCGTACTGCTGCGCGAAGAGGCTGAGAGGCCTCGGGGCCTGCACCGCAAGGCCTCACTGCCTCCTGGGAGCATCAAGGAGGAGCAGGCGCGCATTGCCTGGGAGCACGGCCGAGGGGAACAGTGAGGGGCAGGGAGGTGGTTGAGATGCCGCCCTCAGTGAGCAGCTTGCCCAACCACTCCAGGTCTGAAAAGCTAGTCCGCTGCTGCCCCTTCACCCCAGGGAGCCAGAAAGGCCTGGCACTCAGGAGAGAACCACCCGTCTCCGTTCTACTGCCGTGAACTCGTGTGTTGCCATGTCCAGAGGCCACAGCAGCATGAAGGGTTGTGGCTTCTCTTTTTATTTCATTTTCTACATTTCCATTTCTATGGGTTTTCCTTTCTTTCCTTTGTGCAGTAGATGCTTTCCTCCTCCTGCAGTTTCAGACCACATGGAGTTATATGGAGATATTGCAGACAGAATCGCTCTGCAGCATTGCAGGGCCCGGAGCGGGAGCCCAGGCCCTCCCTGCAGGGTAGAGATGCACATAAGAATGGAAATTGCACTAGGACCTCTTTCTCTGCTGTGTGGACAGGAAAGCTCATGGCTGCATTCAGGGATTGCTGGGACTCCACGGACTACATGTCACAAGTGGATGAGGGGCTACAAGCTGTTTTGCACAAATGCCTGCCCACTTGCACACTCTTCTGTCTAGGAGTGTGCAGCCAAGGGGCTGGCCGGCCAACCTGCCAGCCCAGGTGTGTGACCTGGCTCAACCGCACGCCCGGGGCACACCTCCAGGCTTCCATGGGCCAACCCTGTCTCCTCCTCCACCTTGGATTTTTCTCTCCATCACTTTTATTTTTGACCATTTGCTCCCTTCCACTCTCAGCACACCTCACATCCCGCAGGAGCCCCCATGGTGAATGGATCTGCAAGGATAGCTTCCACCCTCTGGGGCCTCAGAGGGAAGTGTGGAGGACAGAGGGGCTCCCCCAGCTATCTTTCTCCTGGGGGAAGCCGGGCCCCTCCCCAGGGCCCAAGAAGCCACCTATTGAGGGACAAACTGGTGTAGGAGGGAAGCTGGGGTGT
Source organism: Dugong dugon (assembly GCA_030035585.1). NCBI lineage: Eukaryota > Metazoa > Chordata > Mammalia > Sirenia > Dugongidae > Dugong > Dugong dugon. The sequence goes on along the minus strand of CM057481.1, from coordinate 16,209,095 downwards.
TAAAAAGGCCAGAAATCCTCTGAGCTTTCAGAAGTGGTCAGAATGCCTGTCACCCAGCTCCACAATCAGGGATTTTCAGCACTACCTCTGAGGCTTCCTGGCCTGAGGACGTGTGGTCAGATTCGGCAAGCTCCTGGATGAGGGTGGGATTGAGCTGCTCCCTTTGGAAGCAGAGGGCCATGCAGGTAGGATTGTCATCGCCCAAGTGGCCAAGTGTAGCGCCCCGCTCCAGGCCTGTGGGGACCACCACTCAGGGTTCGGGTGGGCAGGAGGGCAGTGTCTCCAGCCTCCCCAGTCTGTTGGGCAGAGCGCAGTGGTATCTTTATAGGAAACTCTTTCAGGTCAGGGCACTGATTTTCCTCTGGGTTTATTATTTGGAGGGATAGGGGTTGGGAGGGTGTAGTAGTAGTTTACCAGGGTGCTTCTAGGTTACTTTTAAAAAGTCTACAAAATATTTTTTTCTCTCATTTGCTTGAGTACACATTAGGGTGAGCCAGGGTCTTGGATAGTTACAAGATTGCCTTCTTGTTGAGCAGGCATGTTGCCCCCCCAGTTCCTCTTCTGCTGGCCTGTCTGACCATGGCTGGTCCCTGGGCCCTCACCCCTTCCCCACAACCCCTCCTTCCAAACAGAAAAAGCCACGGTCAGGGTGTTTTTCTCTTATAAACAAACACCAGCTTGTTCAACAAGAATGTCAGCAAGTAACCCTGGGAAAGATGGAGGGCCACACTCCCTTCAGGGTGCTGAGGGGTGTTTATCGCCAGTGTGGGTCCTTACTGATACCGTAAGGATTACTCCAGGCAGAGCAGGGCAGGAGGTTGTTGAGAGTGTGGATCAATCATGGCAGCCCCGAACCTGGAGGCAGGCCTGCTTCTGAGCCTGGATTCACCTGCAAGCTTCAGTCCCTGGACTGTCTGGTGTTCACAAGTGTTAGAGGCCTAGAGGCTAGCTTTGGATCTGATCCTTGGGTAAGAGGGCATGTTTACATTTGAAGGCACTCTGGAAACCCTGGTAGTGTAGGGGTTAAGAGGCAGTTCAGATCCACCGAGTGCTCCTTGGAAACCTTATGGAGCAGTTCTGCTCTGTCCTATAGGGTTGCTATGAGTCAGAATCGACCCGATGGCAATGGGTTTCTGAACCTCTGTCGCTGGACAAGGCAACCATCCCCTTCTCCGCTTGGTGGTGCGGCAGGGGGCGGGGGAGTAAGTGAGGGGAGTGTGATTTCGTCCTTGCTTTTGGAAGGTGAGACAGGTTTGTGCTTTCCCTCTTAATTTTCCCTAACCAGATGAAAAGGACACATTCCAAATCCCTTTTGTTGGAGAATCAGGCAGTCTGGGGTAAGTGGGAGGCCAGAGATGAGACTTCTTAGAAAAGATTGTGAAATACTTTCATTCTTTCAAGCTTACTTGTAAATACCTATTTGAATGCTGTGTATTTGTACAGGAATTTGAGCAAAAAATGTATAGAGTGTGATGACCAATTGGTATTCAGGCCTATAAATGTGTTTTTAACCTCTGGCATTCTGTGCTTATTTAAAACAAGAAAACTTCTAACCATTTCTTTTGTGTATTCATGTTTAAAGAAAAGTGATTTTAAAATGATCTTACCTGTACCAGAAAGCAAAGTTAAAAGAAAAAAATTTGTACCAGTGTCCCAAGAGGTATTTTACTGTATATATTGTGGTAGCATGTTCTAAATCCAACAAGTAATGTGAGTTTTAGATGTAAATATCTGCCACTGGTTTTTCCCCACTCCCTTGACTGCTGTGATGTGAATTAAAGATGAATACCTAATACTGATCCACTGAATTCACTGAATGGGAGCGGCGCAGGTGCCCCTCTCCAGCCCTTGTAACTGGGCTCCAAGCCCTTTCAGCACTATGCACATTTCTCTTCTGCATCGCGCGCAGAAATGACTCCTGCTGCCAGTGCCTTCAAGGACAGGTAGGCAAGCCTCGGATTGGAAAGGAGGGCGGCCAAAGAGGAAACACCCTCCAGCGCTTGTCTGGAGGACCCACAGGCCCCTGCTCTGGAGGCACTCTGGGTAGCGAGGAGCCCTGAGGACTCAGCTGGGAAGCAGGAGGCGGACCAGTCATTTCTACACGCTTCCGGGGCTTGTGGGGAAATAGGGAGCTCCTCCAAGAGTGGGAACAAAATTATAAGGTTCCCTAACCTCTCCAATGTGAGGCAGGCTGATTCTCCAACTCCTAAAGCCTCGGCATGGAGCCCGGGGCCAGGCGCTTCCCCCGCAGGTCTAGGAGGGCAACCCGCAGGTTAGCGGGCCTGGAGCCCTTTCGAGGAGGCCTTCCAGCAGGAGAAGGGCTCCTGTCGGCCATGCAAGGACGGTCCAGGTCACCCGGGGGTAAAACAAGTGAGCAAGTTCGGAAATGGCCCAGGTGCCTGAGCCTCAGCAGCCGCTACTCAAAGGCTGAGTCCCCCACCCACGTGCTTGTTCTAAAAAAAGGAATGAAGCCTTCTGAGCCTTCCGTGATGCCGGCCGCCCTCCCTGCCCGCCCTGTTGGGTCTCGACTGACCCCAGGACCCCCGACCTGCGCTGCGAGTCGGGGCCTTGGGCGGGGAGATCCGCGAAGTTTTTAGGACGAGGTTAGACCCCAGGGTAGGGCCCGATTCAGCTCGCACCGGGCAGCACCGAATTCCACTTCTGCCCGGAATGCCCGGCTGCCGGCAAGACAGCCGCCCTTATCCACAATAGCTGCCCACCCCACTTCCGCCGCCTCCACGGCCACTTCCTGCGGAAGACCCTGGTTCAATCAGCGGCGGACAACTGTCTCGGGCCTAGAGCCGGCGGCGCTGCCAGCCAATAGGGAAGGGCAGCGTGGAGCCGCCCGTCTGGGCTCCGAGGCGCGTAGGCCAATGGGAGCGCGGCGTGTGGGAGGGTGCGAGGGCCACCCGCCAATAGGGAGCCGCGGCGCGCTGTCGGGTCTTGGAGGCGGTGCAGCGCAGCGCAGCGCAGCGGGTGCGGTTTAGTCGGGCGGCGGCAGTGGCAGTGGCGGCGACGGAGGAGGATGTGGGCCACGCACGGGCTGGCGGTGGCGCTGGCTCTGAGCGTGCTGCCGGGCAGCCGGGCGCTCCGGCCGGGAGACTGCGAAGGTGCGGCGGGGCCGGGTCCGCGCGGCGTGGCCATCCTAGCGGCTGCCCCGACGCCAGCAAAACCACAAAGGGGGCGGGAGCGGTCGGTCCCGGCGAGGTCCGCCCGAGGAGGGCCAGACACTTCCCAGGCCTACAAAACGTTGGTCGAACGGCAGAAAGTTGGGACTGGATAGCGCTGGAAACTTGGCTTGAAATTCGGGTAACGCTGGAGTTCGTGTCCCTCCCATCACTGGTCAGATGCTCCCGGGAGCGGCCACTCCCGAGTCAGGGCCCCGTCAGTTGGGGTCAAGATGCTGCACCTCGGGGTTTGGTGGTGTATTTGGAAATGGGATGCATTATGATCATTTTTCTTTCCGGTCTCCAGTCTGCCCATTTATGAGGTCATAGTGAGTGCAGTTTCAAGGACACGTGTTCAATCTTGGCTTAAACTTGAATGAAAGGAGCAGGGAGGAGGCGTTTGTGGGTCACTGAGATGGTGATCGTACCCTGAATGACCCAGGTGGACCAGGGAACCCCAGCAACTTTGAGTCGGACTCGCCACCTGAGAAAACTTCGTGATAGAAAAACGTACCTCTAGTGGTGTATCTCCGTGTCTCCCATTAAAATTGTTGACAGAGTTCTTGGTGGTTGGGGGTGCACCTTGATGGTCGCTGAGCATCTTCCTTCCCTTTCTTTTCCAGTTTGCGTTTCTTATCTGGGAAGATTTTACCAGGATCTCAAAGAGAAAGATGTCATATTCTCACCAGCCACTATTGAAAAAGAGCTTATCAATTTCTGCCGCGAAGCAAGAGGGAAAGAAAATCGGTTGGTGAGTAGCTGGTGACCCCCCACCCCAAGTTAGTCCTGGCCCAGTGTTTAACCCTTGTCTTCACAGGCCTCTTGAGCAGGTACCACCCACATGTCTGCTAGGCCAGCTGTTCTGTCAGCAACTAAAATGGGACTGAAGTACTTACCAAGTGTATTCTGCCATTGAGCTATGTCTTTTTCTGTTAGTATTTACTAAGCATCCACTATGTGCTGGCCACAGGGAATTTTGGGAGAGAGATGACAGGCAGACAAACAGTGGATGGGATGGGTGTCATAAAGACAGTGGACCTGGATGGTACTGTGGAGGGGGCAGTGCTGATTTAAACAGAGTGGTCGAGAAGTAGCTCTCTGAGGAAGGCTTATCATTGAAGTTGGGAAAGAGCATCCTAGGCAGGGGTAACAGTCATTGTGAATGCCCAGAGGCCAGAATGGGCTTGCCATGTGTGAGGACAGAAGGAGAGGGTGTGAGCAGAGGGTAGGCCAGGCCCAAACCGAGAGCAAGGGCCCCTAGTGAAGTGGTGGCTTTTGTAGCTTTATTTATTTATTTTTGGGTAGTGTGTGGTTTGTCTGTTTAAAAGTTTGAACCCTGGTGACTCTTAAGCTCATCTGCTGGCTGTCAGCTCTGGGACTGAGCAGGTGTAAAGAGCCTGGCATTTACACTGGCTGCATCTGAGTGCCACTGCAGGCAGGCACCAGGAAATGAGGCCCTGGCAGAGAAGGAAGATGTTCTGGAGGAGATGGCTCTCATGTGGCGTCTCCTGAAGGCCGTTGTCCTTTCTTGCTGCAGTGCTACTACATTGGGGCCACGGATGATGCAGCCACCAAGATCATAAACGAGGTGTCAAAGCCCCTAGCCCACCACATTCCTGTGGAGAAGATCTGTGAGAAGCTCAAGAAGAAGGACAGCCAGATTTGCGAGCTGAAGTATGGTGAGTGCCTCCTGGCCTTGTTTAACAAACACTGCACATTCTCTGCAGCCAGGTGTTGTGGAGTTACCTTGTAGCAGGGGGGGGGGGGGGGGGCATGTCATAAACTAGTGGGTTACATAGTATGGTAAACAAGTAAACCAGCTGCCATTATTGAGTTGACCTGACTCATGGCGGCCTTGTGTGTCAGAGGAGAACTGTGCTCCGGGGAGTTTTTAGTGGCATGTTTTTCAGAAGTAGATCACCAGGCTTTTCTTGCAATGCACCTCTAGGTAGACTCCAACCTTCAACCTTTCAGTTAGTAGCCGAGTGCGTTAACCCCTTGCACCACCATAGATGGTGTAGATGGTGCTAGATGCTGGGGGAGGGAAGTGATCCGTTATCACAACGGGACCTCAGTGAGGAGGTGACATTTCAGCAAAGCTCTGAAGGAGATGTGGGATTAGCCATGGGGCAAGCTAGTGGATCAAAGTGGGGTGATAGACAAGTGAGCAGGTCTGAAAGGATTTGGGCTTCTAGTCTGCATGAAACAGGGACCATTAGACATTTTTGAGCTTAGAAGGGACATGAGCCGAAGGCTCAGTGTTCTTACCCACACAGGCATGGTAAGCCCAAGAGTAGGGGTACCACAGCACCTCTTGCTCAGTTTCTGGTTGCACAGACATAGGCAGGCATGTGTTTGCGTATGAGAGTCAGGGCCAGGGATAATTGTCTTCTTCTGTAAAGGCACCACCACATTTTATTATGACTTGAATGCCCAAGGGCCTGTGTTCACCTGCTTGTGTCAGGGATGCCTGGTCTTCTGAGACCTGGTAGAGGTCCTGGTAGAGGTCCGTCTGGCTTGTGGACACAGTGGTCATGGAGAGTAGCTCCTGCCTCGAGGGCCTAACCAGACCAGTGCTGGGAAATCAGGCCGAGGAGAGCTACCTGCTCTGTCATAGCCTGGCACTGCCATTCTGCAGTGTTTTGACCTCTTCTGTGACTGTGTGAGAGGCACTTGCTCCTCCTGTAGAGACTGTGTGGCCTCCATCCCTGTCCCTGGCAATACTGTGCATCTGGTGGATACTGCCAACATGAGGCCAGCCTTCCTGATGAAGGGGCCTGGGCCCCTTCTCTCGGGGGGCAGTGGGCACTGACACACCTGTGCGTGTGTCTGGAAATGTTTCTCCCTCTATAAACCAGTAGGGCCACTTGTTTTAAGGGACAGGTTGGCCATGCAGGAGTGACCTATCCTGGGACTACTCGGGGGCGGTGTCCACTCTCACCCAGCCGGTCACTCTCCCTGCTCTCTCCTCCAGACAAGCAGATCGACCTGAGCACAGTGGACCTGAAGAAACTCCGAGTTAAAGAGCTGAAAAAGATCCTGGACGACTGGGGGGAGACATGCAAAGGCTGCGCAGAAAAGTCCGACTACATCCAGAAGATCAACGAACTAATGCCGAAATACGCCCCCAAGGCGGCCAGTTCACGGACTGATTTGTAGTCTGCCTGATCCCTGCTGCACTGGAGGGAAAAACAGCAGTTCCTCTGTCTCTTCCCAAACAGCCTTTTTGTAATTTATTTTTTAATCAGGCTCCTGACAATGTCAGGTGTGTGGCCTGGAGCTTTCTTGGTTATGCTGGCTCAACAGCAGCCCATCGGGGATTCACTTCATTCTGTTGCTGGTTTACTCTAGGACTTGAAAGTGTGTCTGGGATTTTTTTATTAAAGGAAAAAAATTTCTAGTTCTTGGAGAATTAAAATGAATACTGAAGTAGGGCTTCACTCCATAACAAGGACCCCACCAGCGTATGCTTTCCAGTTTGCAAAGAATCTTCCAATATATTCTCACTTGTCCCTCAACCACTAACCAGTGTTGGAGGTACCAAGGCAGGACATGGGCTGAGTCCAGCTGGCGTGTGTGGGGTCTTGCAGGACTAGAGGGTAGCAGGCCCCCAGAGAAATGGACCTGGGGAGGAGGCTGGGCTTGGTACCCTGCCTCCCGGTGTCTCACCCAATGAGGGGCTGGAGGCTGCTCTGCTCTTGCTGAGGGAGGGCAAGTGAGCGTGATGTATGTAGGGGGTTTGCATTGGGTTCAGTATGAGCAGGCCTGAGCGTACTTGGAGTTTGGCTTTCTCTGATGGTGACTTCGAACACCGTGTATCCAGTACTGACAACATTTCTGAAGGTGTTCGGGCTGGCCACCGACTTGCTCCTCTGGGTCTGTGGTCTAGTGCCAGTTCCAAGCCTGTGATGCCTAACTGGGGTTTTGCAAGACCGGCAGGAGTTGACTTGTACAAAGAGGCAATGGGCGGCTGTCTGTTGCCTTTGTTTACCCAAGATAAATCTTCAACAGTTGAGATCCTGAGGGCTTGGCCTCGTGTTGTCCTCCGGAGTATGGTTTTTAAGCTGCTCTCTGTGTGGGGCTAGCGCCTAGGCAACCCGGTCGCCAGCATGAGTTTTGGCTTAGTGGAGGCACCTCTGCTCCTGTAGAGAATGCCTTAAAGACTAAGGAGCAGTGCTTTCCAAGAAATTGGGTCTTTGGTGCCTAAGTTCAGTTTGCCTGCTGTGGAGCCCACTGCTGCTTGGCAGCAGACCTCCCACGTTTTGTGCGTCTGCTTGTGAGAGAAGGCAGGCAGGTCAAGCCACTTCTCAGGGCCAAGACCTCCCTGTTTGGGGGAATTACATGGGCTGTTGAGGTCTGACCAGCACAGTTAAGTGTCCTCAGCCCCCCAGAGGTGCTGGGAAAGTGTGGCTGTAGCTGATGGTCTTGGGAGGTGCACTTGTCTTAGGCCACCACCCCAGATCTGTACCTGTGGCCTCCATGTCCTCCAGGCCACGGTGAATACAGGGACAGAGAAAGCTGAGCCTCACAGGCCCCAAGGATATCTGTGGAGAATGCTGATGTCACTTGCTGGAACCAGATTTTAAAAGGTTATGCACCATTAAAGTCCCCCCCCCCACCCCCACCCAGCCCCTTCCCCATTAGCCACTCCAGAGGCTGCTTTCTGGTTGGGGAGGAGCAAGGGTTGAAGTGTACGTTTCTTCACACCACGGTTTCTGTGGCTGAGGCTGGGTCAGTTTCTGCACTGGCTCCAGCAACAATCCCTGGAGAATGAAAGCTTTTCCCAGTGGGCTTGGGCACCAGGGCAGGATGTGCCATCCCCTTCTCAGGAGAAGAGACTCTGCCCTAGGAGGTGGGCAAGAGGGCACTGGCCAGGTGAAGTCAGGACGGCAGGCTCTGCAAAGTGCTCCAACTACCTCCAGGTTTGGCGAGGCTCCTCTTCGCTTTAGGCTTAGGGCAGCCTTGCCCCTCTAGCTCCTTGTCTGCCAGGAGGCCCAAAGCAGAGGGTGAGGCCTGGTGAGGCCCAGTGACGCCAAAGAGCTTATTCCGGATCAGTAAAACGCAGGTTTGTGGGTCTCTGGTTTCTGTGCCTGAACGCAGACAGGCCTTGCCTATTGCAGCCACAGCCATGGCCCGCATGGCCTTTCCTGAACGCGCTGCAGGTGAACCTGAACGCGCAGGATGCAGGCTGTGGGCTCTGTAGGGGGCCTGGGGAGGGGCGTGCGTCAGTCCTTGGGCTCTCAATCCTCGACATCTGGGCGGGCAGGAATCGCCATGCCGAGGATTGGGGCATCCTCAAGTCTAGTCCCAGAATTTGGGAACACCACGTAAAGAGGCTGCTGGGTCAAGGCCCGGGAATCCAGAGCCCACAGAAGCTGCCACTCCTGCTCCAATCAGCGCTGGCGACTGGAGACAGCCGGACCCAAAGAGACAAGTGAGGCCAACGTCCGGCCCGGCTGGCAGGGACCGAAGACGGCGTGAGCCAGCCCGGCTATTCCCAGGGCTCGGATCGCTCCATGTAGCCCAGATTCGGCCCCGCCGGCCGCGTGGTGGCGCCACAGCGCGCTGCTGCACCCCTGTTACCCACTGCCTTCGCGGTCACGTGGTACAGGCGGTGCAGCCCGATGACGCATGCCCGGCGCGGTTTCCTCCCCGCCTGCCACGAGGTCACGTGATATGGCCGGCGCGGACTGATAACGCAACGTCCAGGCCGTCGGCGCCTCTCCCGCCCCGCCCCGCCGCCACCGCCGCGGCGAGTCCTTTTGTCCAAGATGGCGGCGCCGGGGGCGCTGCCTCCTCAGCCGCCGCCGCCGCCGCTGTGAAGGGCCTGCGGGCCGCCCGCCCGCCGGCAGCGCCAGCGCCATGAAGCGGCAGAGCGAGCGAGACTCGAGCCCGAGCGGGCGCGGCTCGTCATCGTCGGCCAAGCGGCCGCGGGAGCGCGAGCGGGAAGCGGAGGCGGGCGGGCGGCGGGCGGCGCACAAGGCCTCGGGCGGCGCCAAGCACCCCGTTCCGGCGCGGGCCCGCGACAAGCCCCGCGCTGGCGTAGGCGGAGGGGGCGGACATCGCGACGGCCGCGGCGCTGGAGACGCGAATCACCGCGCGAGCAGCGGCCGCTCCTCAAGCTCGGGCGCCGGCGGCGGGGGGCGCGGCGGCAAGGCCTCCGGGGACCCGGGAGCCTCGGGCGCGTCACCCCGCGCGTCCCCGCTGCCACCGCCGCCGCCACCGCCTGGAGCCGAGCCTACGGGCCCTGGCTCGTCGGCGACCGCGCCCGAATACAAGACGCTACTCATCAGCAGCCTGAGTCCCGCGCTGCCCGCCGAGCACCTCGAGGACCGGCTGTTCCATCAATTCAAGCGCTTCGGCGAGATCAGCCTGCGCCTGTCGCACACCCCTGAGCTGGGCCGCGTGGCTTACGTGAACTTCCGGCACCCACAGGACGCTCGCGAAGCCCGCCAGCACGCCCTGGCCCGCCAGCTGCTGCTCTACGACCGTCCGCTCAAGGTGGAGCCCGTGTACCTTCGGGGCGGCGGCGGTGGGAGCAGCCGGCGAAGCAGCAGCAGCAGTGCCGCCGCCTCCACACCGCCCCCAGGGCCACCTGCGCCCGCTGACCCCCTCGGCTACTTGCCACTGCACGGAGGCTACCAGTACAAGCAGCGTTCTTTGTCCCCAGTAGCCGCCCCGCCACTACGGGAACCCAGAGCTCGCCACGCCGCCGCAGCCTTCGCCCTGGATGCTGCTGCTGCAGCCGCTGCCGTGGGACTCCCCCGCGAGCGGGCCCTGGACTACTACGGGCTGTACGACGACCGCGGGCGCCCTTATGGCCACCCGGCAGTGTGCGAGGAGGACCTGATGCCCGAGGACGACCAGCGGGCAACTCGCAATCTCTTCATCGGGAACCTGGACCACAGTGTGTCTGAGGTGGAGCTGCGGCGCGCCTTCGAGAAGTATGGCATCATTGAGGAGGTGGTCATCAAGAGGCCTGCGCGTGGCCAGGGCGGTGCCTATGCTTTCCTCAAGTTTCAGAACCTGGACATGGCCCACAGGGCTAAGGTGGCCATGTCGGGCCGGGTTATTGGCCGCAACCCGATTAAGATAGGCTATGGCAAGGCCAACCCTACCACTCGCCTCTGGGTGGGTGGCCTGGGACCCAACACCTCACTGGCTGCTCTGGCCCGGGAGTTCGACCGCTTTGGGAGCATTCGGACCATCGATCACGTCAAGGGAGACAGCTTTGCCTATATCCAGTATGAGAGCTTGGACGCAGCCCAGGCAGCCTGTGCTAAAATGAGGGGCTTTCCCTTGGGTGGGCCAGACCGCAGACTCCGTGTGGATTTTGCGAAAGCAGAGGAGACCCGGTATCCCCAGCAGTACCAGCCCTCACCACTCCCTGTGCATTATGAGCTCCTCCCTGATGGATATACCCGGCACCGAACCCTGGATCCTGACCTGAGGGTGCGGGATAGGACCCCCCCGCACCTCCTCTACTCAGACCGAGAGCGGACCTTTTTGGAAGGAGACTGGACTAGCCCCGGTAAGAGCTCTGACCGCCGAAACAGCCTGGAGGGCTACAGCCGCCAAGTGCGCAGCCGGAGTGGGGAGCGCTGGGGGGGCGAAGGGGACCGTGTCATGCCCAAGCCCTGGGAAGAGAGGCGGAAGCGCAGGAGCCTTTCCAGCGACCGCGGGCGGACAACCCACTCGCCCTATGATGAACGGAGCAGGACCAAGGGTGGTGGGCAGCAGTTGGAGCGAGGCGCTGAGCGCACCCCTGAACGCAGCCGCAAAGAGAACCACTCCAGTGAAGGGACCAAGGAATCCAGCAGCAACTCTCTCAGCAACAGCAGGCATGGAGTCGAGGAGCGGAGCCACCACCACCATGAAGCTCCAGACTCTTCCCACGGGAAGAAGGCCAGAGACAGCGAGCGTAATCATCGGACCACTGAGGCTGAGCCCAAGCCGCTGGAAGAGCCAAAACATGAGACCAAAAAGCTAAAGAATCTTTCAGAGTATGCCCAGACACTACAGTTGGGTTGGAATGGGCTTCTTGTGTTGAAAAACAGCTGCTTCCCAACATCTATGCACATCCTAGAGGGGGACCAGGGCGTCATCAGCGGTCTCCTCAAAGACCACACCTCTGGGAGTAAGTTGACCCAGCTAAAGATTGCCCAGCGCCTTCGACTGGACCAACCCAAGCTCGACGAGGTCACACGTCGCATCAAGCAGGGGAGCCCCAATGGCTACGCGGTGCTCCTAGCCACCCAGGCAGCCCCCGGTGGGCCTGGCACTGAGGGGATTCCCACGGTGGAGCCAGGCCTACAGAGGCGGCTTCTCAGGAACCTGGTCTCCTACTTGAAACAGAAGCAGGCCGCAGGGGTGATCAGCCTGCCCGTGGGTGGGTCCAAGGGCAGAGACAGCACAGGCATGCTCTATGCCTTCCCGCCCTGCGACTTTTCACAGCAGTACCTCCAGTCAGCACTAAGGACATTGGGCAAGCTAGAAGAAGAACACATGGTGATAGTTATAGTAAGAGACGCTGCGTAGCCCAGATGTATCTTTTCTGACTCCCTGTTTGTGTCACAAAAGCAGTTATTTTAAAGTCTCGTCCTCTCCCTACTCTATGCCCTTGGTTTAAATTCTCTGCTGGGTTATTTTGGTTCATCTGGCGGGGGAGGGGGGCTGAGGTCCTGTTCACCACCAAAACTAAATTTCTAGGTTTTGTTTTTGTTCGTTTTACAGCCATGAGAAGGGACGCCTGTTATGTTGATTTCTAGTGTACAAGATTCTGTCTGCTGTGTCCTGTATTTTTTTATATTTCAACTAACCGTATGGAAAGTTGTCAGTAAAGCCTTTGTCAGAAGATGGATTTTTAATCCTGTCCAGAGTCCTGGTTTAAAGACGTTTCTTATCAAAGAACGACTGTCCCCCCTGTGTGCACACAGCTGCTCCATGGCCTCTTTCCAGAAGTCCTGCGCACAGGGGCTGAGAGCCCGTCGGCTCGGGCTGAGGCAGGGCTCTACTCACTTGTTTTTCATCTTGGCTGTGGGCAGGTGGGCTTCATTTAGGGCTCTGGACCCCACCTCCACCCAGCAGAGTATAAAGCCAGTGCAGAGGAAAAGGGTGAGCCTGAGGTCTGACACCAGCAGCTACGGGTAGGTGTGTGTTTTCCTGCCCTAAATGTGTGTCGGTCGGTTTGAGCTGCACCTGTGAGACAAAGCGCCCAATCTCAAGGCCTGTTTGAAAGCAGTTGGTCTGTGGCAGTTGTGTTGTCTCGCCGTGGCGGGAAGAGCAGTACGATGTTAATGCCAAGGTGTCTTTGTGCCACAGACCTGCCCGAGACTCCCTCTCCTCTTGGTCAGCCTCCCGTCTAGCCTTCCTCAGCCCAGGGATACTCAGTGTTGGAGACAGAGCTGTGTCAGATGCCTGAGTCTGGCGGGGGGAGGGGAGGTTCTGAGGGGAGTAGTGGAATGGAAGAGGGGGCGGCCTTCATTACTTAATTCTTGAACTCCTTTACCCAGACATTTGTGGATTTTGGCTCTTTTTTGGTCTAGTGGTCCTATGCCCACAGTCATACCTAGAGCTTTGGGGGGGCCGCCGAGGCCCCAGGATTGACATAGTTCAGTGATGGTGCAGGGGAGTGCAGTGAGCTAGGAAACTGCTTTGATAATTGGGATAACAGCGGGTTCCCAGTGCAAAGAGTGGGTGCCATGGCCCTTCGCCCTGATAGTGAGGCGGGGAACACTGGGCGATGGGTCTTTCTCTGCGGGGAGTACGGTCACAGCTGCTGTGGTGTTGGGCAGTGCTACAGCTTGAAGCCAAGCTGGGGAGGGATGTGGAGACATCCTCTGGCTTGGGGGAGAGAAACCAGAGCTGTGCAGTGATTGTCACCACAGAACACAGCCCAAGTACCATTCTTCAGAAGGTTTGTGTGGCACTTGGATGTTCCAAAACGGACTGTTGTCAGGGCTGAGGAGAACGGAAGCTCCAGCAGGAAAAACGGGTCCCTGCTGGTTGAGTGCTGGAAGCAGCCCCCGAGTGACCAGGAACTTCAGGTTCTGCTGGCCGTGCCTCCTCTCCACGTCAGGTGGTTGGCTGGGATGTTTTTAGAGCCACTTTGTGAGCTGGAGCACGCGGGATCGGGCACCTGCTGTGTCGTTTAGAGACTGGAGATTGGGGCTGTGTGGGGAGGGGCTCCTGAGCTGTGGCCACAGCTGCCAGGGATCTAAGCAAGTCAGGGGGGCACATCTGCGCCCTTCCAGAGCTGCTGCTACTGCCAGAGACCTCAGCAACAGGCCTCGTGGGGCTTGCGGCAAATGAGGTGGGAAGTGACTGGGAGGCATGTTGCATGGGTCCCTGCAGACCAACAAACCTGAGTCACAGCCAGAGCCACCTTGGCGTGTCATGTTTAAAACTCCAGCTGCTGGTTGGAGAAGACACTTCAGCCTTGGCCACCTCTGTACAGGGATGGTGCCCTCTGGCCTCAAAGAGCCACACCTCGCTGTGTGACCTTCTCTTCCCTAGACCAGCCTTTTAACCTGGGCTTCAAACCGGTTTGTTCTGGTTCAGACCCCCTGCTGGGAATTTGCCTGTCCAGGCCAGATATACTGAATCATAATCTACATTTTAACAAGATCCCCAGGTGATTGTTATGTATAACTCCCTGGGAATTTGTTAGAAATTTAAATTCTCAGCAGGGAACTTGTTAGAAATGCAAATTCTCATGGGGGTCGGGGGGGGGGGGGGGGGGGGTTCCAACTAGTTGGATGCCCTGTTCTCAAACACTTCCCAGTCCTCCTCTTCTGACAAGACAGGCAGGTTCTCTGACCACCTCAGAAAGGTCTCCACCAGCACAAGTGAGGGTGGGTCAAGAGGCCAAGGCCCTGCCTGCTGAAGTTACCCCCAGGAGGAAGCTATTTAACCCTATCCAGTGCCTCCACCTGGAGGTCAGCTCCTAACAAACAAACAGGCTGCTTAAAGACAAAAAGGTACTCTACAGCGAAAGTAGCCTCATTGGTGGTTTGCTACTATTTTACGTGCTGCTGCTTAAGTCATCCAGATTTTGAGCCTTGTTAAGAATAAGGAAGGTTAGATGTGTCCTCAGCCCCTCAGGGCCCTTTCCTAAGGGTGTGTTGTCAAGTCAACCAGAATTCTGTGTTCCTATTGGAGTCCTCATCTTCCTCCTCAGATGCCTGTGGGCTCCCAAGCGCTCTGGGCAGAGTAGAGAGAGTTGAGGACGGCAGTCCTGTGCTTCCACTACTACTTGACTTTTCCCTTGATTTCTTCTAATGCATTTGGTACCAGCAGTCAGACTATCCCCCTGGTTAGGTGTTAACTACCCATTTAAGCTAAGGCATGACGCGACTTCAGAGCTGAGACCTGTGCTCTGTAGAGGACCAGGAGGCACGTGTGTGACACAGGCCCACTTGGGCAGATGACAAGCTTTGTGGAGCTCCTGAGCCCAGTAGGGCTTTTATCAGCCCCTGGAGAGTTTTAGATGTCTTGTTTACTTCACAACCACTAAATCTGTCTTCTCTCAGAAGGAGACAAGTCTCTCTTCTATAGCTCTATAACAGAGACTGAGAAGCTGTTACTTGGGGTGGGGGACGGGGAGGAGGGAATCAAAGGAAAAAACAAACTAGGGTCTGAGATTCACTGTGGGAAGGAAAGGGGGGTAGGGTAGGGTGAGTGAAAAGGTGGGCACCCTGGTGCTTCTCTGGTGGTAGCAGTTTAGCCACAGGCCAGTTGTTGAGTCCTCTGAAGTAATTCTCTGCAGCCAGCCCAGCCTGAGCCCTACTGTTGGTTGCCATCAAGTCAGTTCCGACTCACGGTGACCCCATGTGTGCAGAGTAGAACTGCTCTGTACGGTTTTCAAGGCTCTGACCTTTCAGACGCAGATGGCCAGGCCGGTCTTTCCAAGGCACCTCTGGGTGGTTATGAACTGCTAACCGGCTCCTAAACTTCCAGGACTGGAGAAGTGCTCAAGTCCGCTGTTAAGTAACGACAGTCACCCCAACAAATGGATGGTCAAAATGCTTTCACTGCTTAGCTTTCCCAGCTCTTTCCTCCAAAGCTTCCCAGGACGCCTACCTTTCCAGCTCCACCACGTATGTACTCAGGAGCTGCCACCTCACTTCAGAACAAGGCTGTGTCCACAGTGGACAAGGCCCTGGGCACCTTCCTCAGCCCCACAGGCTGCTCCCTGACAGCGTCTCTCAAGGCAGGTGCTCCCCAGTGGAGAGCTGCAGACCAAAGGCAAACACTGTGACTCCACTCCTGTTCTCCCTGAGGCTTTATTTGGGCAGAACACATCTCCCTCCTGGTCCGCCCTCTTGGCTGGACACTGCGTGGAGAGGCCACACCCCTTTGGTAAAAGAGAACAGGGAAAGGCCATAAACAAAGACAGACTTGTAGTTTATTTTGTTTTTTTTGTTTTTGTTTTTTTTTTTAAATAAATACACTTTACATTAAAGAAAAAGGCCTTTGATTTTTAATTTCCACACTGGGGAGAAAGGGAAGAAAAAAAGATTTTTGAAAAACTGAAATCACAAAGAAAAATAAAGGGAGTGAACTTATATCTCCTAAGTTCCCTCAACTCCACAAAACCAACATCCATGATGCCCTTGTGCCCCCTAGCTTTGAAGGTGGTGCCTTTATGCATTTCCTCGGCAACAGTAGTGACTTCCTCCGGCCTCTGGCATGGAGGAGACCACCTGACAGCATGGGAGGCACTCAAATGGGGTAAAAAAATCATATATTACATTTATAATAAAATAGTCTTAATCCTTATCAATTTAAGAAACCACGATTTTCCTGTTCATTTAAATATGTAAAAATGCCTCTCTATTGTTCTTTAGACATCATTTTCTCCCACAGAAAATGAAGTGTAGGGACAAGAGACCTGGTGGATATAAGTTCATACCCTCGGTTATAAATGCCTGTTGTTTTTTTTTTTTTTTTTTTTTTTAAGTTTTTTAAAAAACTATCTCTTGTTCTTTAAGTAAAGAACATTATACAAAGAAAATATATTGTGAAATAGCCCCAGAGACATGTTTTTTTTTTTCCCCCTTGAGGAAATAAGTGTCCATCCGAGGAGGGGGGTGGTGAAGCCGAATAGGGCCTAACCCTGTTGTCTTTTTGTGGTGGTACTGTTTTTGGAAGGACCCTCAGATTCAAATGAGACTCTGTAAGCCATAACCCTCTGAATTTGGGGCATGCAGTTCCTTAAAAGACAAACAGCCCTGAGGGAAGGGAAGGGGAGGTGTTCTGAATTCACTTGACTCAGTTTCCCCACTTGCGAAGACTCTTCCACGTGGTGATGGCCTCTCACTCGTTCAGAGATAAGATGATGTCATCTTCCAAATCGGAGTTGTCGGAGCTGTCAGCTGAAAGGTAAGAGGAGGGAGAGAGGTTATGCACTGGGCTGACAGGACGCTTTCAGAAAGGAAGCACCACAGACACTTATGCCTGAGTGAGGTTAATTATCCGCTTCCAGAAAGAAGAAAACACACCAATTAACTCCTTGGAGCTAGCTCTGGAGAATATACCTGTTTCTGGTAGCAGTGATCACCCCTGGGGACCTCCTGCTCTCACATTTCAAAGGACCTGGGCATGGTGCCTTCTGCCTCCTGGAGGCTGCTCTTCCTGCCTTTGAGAGCTGCTGGGACCAGGAGGACCTGCTCTGAATGGCTGCTGAGGGGAGCACTGAGTGAGCGCCAATGGCCCTTGGCCTCTGTAGTCAGTCGGGCCTGCTTGACCTCAGGGGAAAAGGCCGCTGGGCCAAAGCAAAGGCAAGAGATTTATCTTAAGCTCCTTAGCCATTCCTTTCTCCTTTCCTTAGAAGACCTCACAAAAGCAGTGATACAGTCCACCTAGGATTCATTCCTGAATGTAACCTGCAGGGAGTAAATTTCCAATAAGGGACCAGCCAGCTTGCAGCCATACCACAGAAGAAACTGTCCAGAAACTCTATGTGGGAGGCCAGCAGGGAGCAGCTGAGCAGTTCTGGAAAGGGCACTGTGCCTGCCACACGAGGAGCCCTCTGTTGGCCATCTGCCTCAGGCACTGAACGGAACACATTAACCTCTGGAAGGATCCATTAACAGTTAAAACTAGGTGGTGGCAAAAAGAATCCTCAAAATGAGGTAGCTACATCATGTGTAGCTGATTAGAACTGGAGAGAAACATGGTACCTAGCTTGTACGACTCCAATATCTGCTGAGTGGAAGAGAAAGACCTTGGTGTCCACTCTGATTACTCAGACCAGACAGCTGTGAATCTGGATTTTAATAAGGTCCCCAAGGAAGTGGGTGGACAAGCCCTGAGGTGGAGCCTTGCAAGGGCCCAGAGGCTCTGGGGCTCCCATGCGGAGAGGGCAGCCACTGGTGCCAAAGACCCTCATCAGCCTTTCCCAGACACCTGAGAGAATGAACTTGGGAAAGATGAGGAGGAGCAATCCGTGTTCATAGACCTTCCCTTCATTCACTACCATCTCCTTCAGGAAGACAATGGAAATGGTTAAGGTAAAACCAAGAAAACCACGGCAGTGACATAAAGTCCTGAAAGTAAGCAAATGAGATGCCTGGGCGAAAGCACTGTTCCTGGGACTGAATGGGCACGAGCACAGCATGACTATTGGTGAGGGCGAGAAGCCAGCAGGGAGAAATCAAAGACCAAACCAGCACATGACAAAGCAGATACAAACTAGGCCTCACCAACTTTTTGCTTCAAGAACTCCAGGAGGAAGTGCCAGTGGGGAAGGGGCACCCCTGCCCAGAGCCGAGCACAGGTCCTGGGCCCACACTGGAGGTTCACCTGTTTTCTATGGCAGACCCCACCTACCTGAGCCCTGACTGACCATAGTTACATCGCTATTAAGAGCTAAGAGTCTTAGCAGCTCTGCATCGCATCTAAGGACTATAAATGTAGCTTAATGAGGATCACAGCACAATCTTCTTTAAGCAAATAAGTGTCGGGCTCAATGTACGAGAAAGCCTTCAGGGCTTGGGCACTGACGACCCTCCGGGGGTCAGGTGGTAGGACTCTTCTCTCTGGCTTCCTTATTAGCCTTTTCTCATCCTCCCAGTGCTGAAGAGACCCAATCCCAGGCCCTCTGAGGCAAAGGTAGTCTAGGATGAAATAATCCCTGCAGGGTTTAACGTGGTGTGGCATTTTTCAGGTTTTTGGTTGTTTTTTTTTTTTTTTTTCTTTTTTAACTGGAACAGAGAAACACAACTTTGGAGTCAAGATGTTTCTCTTCCTAGGGTGGGGTCTGTACCTGGAGCCCTTGGACACCATGCAAAGTGATGTACAGGCATCTGGGTGTGGTTCTCCGTAGTCTCAAAGGCTTTCGTCATATCCTAAAAGGGCTCCATAACCCAACAAGGTTAAGAGCTATGACTCTAGAGGATTAGTGAGAGACAAAATATTAGCAAACCAAGGGTGCAGACACTGTCTGCTATACGGAGAGCTGCTGCTGCCCATCTCCTCCCAGCACAGAGCAGTGGAGGTCACACTGCAGATGCTGCCTTTAAGTCTCCACCTGAACTCTAGAGTCCAAGCTGAAATGCCGCCAAGTTGTCATCTACTGGGCATTTTCACATCATAAAGATTCCCACCTAAGTTAAACTGGCAGCATTCTCATGACTGATAGAATTAAAAGTTTCCCAGACTACTTCTTGGGCTTGAGAGAAAGAATTCCCTAAGCTAAAGGTGAAGGTTAAAAGGAGGCTGTAGTTTTAAAGAAAAAGTCCAAATTTGGTGGCTTTATATTCAAATTAAGAATGAAAAATCAGAGCGACACTCTCTTCTATCAGGGGCCCTACCCCAGGCTAGACTGCTGGTTGCTGGCCCTCCTAGCCAGCGTACTGACCTGTAACTAAGGGAGGTAGACCTTCGGACCCATATGTCAGTACTCACATATGACAGAAAGCTTTAGTAAAACTTGGCCTGTCATTCCCACTGGTACTGTAGTGTGTCCCTTGCCCCTATAGTCTCTATGGCCAACAAGGCAAGTCCTACTACTAGTATGGAGCAATGGAAGCAGATAAACAGCAGATGGCAGCTAGAACACTCTCCCCATCTGCACAGAGCATCTCCAGAAAAAAACAGCTTTGGAAAGAGGACTTATGTCAGAAAGTCTCCCCTAGGCCAGCTAGCCATCAAGCCTGAGGGCTGGAAACATGTATAAGATTTATACCAAAGAAAATGGATTCAGGTTACTGTGGAACAGGAGAATCTTTTATATATATGTATATACATGTATAAAATATATACTGCCACCTGCCCTCCCTCCACCACACACATGCACATTCATATATACATATACTTTCTCCCACCACCAAAAGTGAAAACAACCCAAATGTCCATCAATGGATGGATAAACAAAATATGGTACATATACACAAGGGAATATTATTTGGCCATAAAAACAAAGTACTGATCGATATAAACTATAACATGGACAAACCTTGAAAACACTATGCTAAGTGAAAAAGCCAGACACACAAGGCCACATATTGTATGATGCTATTTATATGAAATGTCCAGAAGAGGCAAATTACTAGAGACAGAAAGTAGATTAGTGGTTGCCAGGGGCTGGGGGGAGAGGGGAATGCGGAATGGGCAGTTATTGCTTACTGGGTACGGACTTTCTGTTTGGGGCGATGAAAAAGTTTGGAAATAGACGGTTACACAATATTGTGACTGTAACTAATGCCAGTCAAATTGTACAGTTAAAATAGTAAATTCTGTTACATACATTTTACCACAATTTTTTAACAAAAGCATCCATTACGAAGCGGCCTGGCATTCATTGGGCATACACCAGCAGCAAAGAATTTTTTGTGATGATGGAAATGTTCTGTATCTGTGCTGTCCAAAATGGCAGCCACATGTGGCTACTGAGCATTTGAAATGTGGCCATGAAAATGAGGAAGTGAATTTTTAATTTGATTAAGTAGGCACAGGTGGTTAGTGACTACCGTTTCAGACGCAAACCTCCTCTGGAGGTTAGATGCTGGCTGGGTTAGCTACAGGAAAACTGGCTAGATATCACAGGGATTACTCCCATCAGGCAAGGTGGCACTAGGAAGAAACAGGTCCAGAGCAGCCATGAGTCTGTCACTAGTGACATATCCCACAGTGATGCTGCGGACAGGTCCTCTTGAGACGTACAAAGTGCAGCTG
Organism: Dugong dugon; assembly: GCA_030035585.1. Classification (NCBI taxonomy): domain Eukaryota; kingdom Metazoa; phylum Chordata; class Mammalia; order Sirenia; family Dugongidae; genus Dugong; species Dugong dugon. Next base: position 16,188,750 of record CM057481.1, on the reverse strand, counting down.
CAGAGCGAGCAGACTCAGGTCTACTTGCTCATTTATTCAGGATCATTAGCAAAGTCAGAGACATGGAACAGTCAAAACTGTCCTGACGCGAAATTGCTATAGAAACTGGAGGTTCGTTCTTCATAACTTGGAATAAGAAAGGGGGAAAAATAGGAAGTGAGCAAAACAGAAACCAAAGGAAACACTTGTCCCCTGGACTTTTAAGGGGGATTAGCCAAAAGGAGACAGGAAAGGACACCTCCACTGTGGGGCTTTATTTCTGTATCACTTTAGAAAGGAACAGGTACAATGCCCATGAGGAACATCCTGACTGATCTTAACTCTGCCCCTTGGGGAGAACCATACTTTGGCCTTCCGTTCTAAGGCACAAACTATGGCCCAAGGCCGAAATCTAGCCTGCCACCTGTTTTTGTAAAAACTGCACTGGAACACAGCCACATTCACTCATTTACTTACTGTCTATGGCAGCTTTTGTGCTACATCAGTGAGCTGAGTAGCTACAATGGAGACCATACGGCCTGCAAAGCCTAAAATTTTACTGCCTGGCTCTTTGTAGAAAGTCTGCCCACCCCTGCTCTAAAGATAACAGGTGACAGCCAATTGCTTACACGTCGGATGGGCGAGGAGAGGATCAGAGATGACAGCCTGTTTTTCCTCAAGGGGCTGGGAGTGGAGAGTCCTCAGCCAGGGGCACAGAACCCTGCTGTGCTGCCCTCTGAGTTGGGCTGGCCCAAGAGAAGGGGCCTCTCCCGGGCGCTGCCCAGGCTTAGCCTGGTGGTCCGCCCTGTACTTACTGTCCCCCAGGATCAGTTCCACCTCCTCGTCTGCATCAGAGTCCTCCTCCTCCCCGTCCTCTCCCTCCTCTAGCAGGTTTGCTAGCTCCTCATCAGAGGGAGAGAAGTCATTGTCCCCATCCTCCCCTGCGTTCTCATTGTTGTCGTCGTCCTCCAGCTCCGCCTCCAGCAGCTGGTCAGTGTCGAGCTCATCTAGATCATCAGTGTCGTCATCATCTTCATCATCATCTTCTTCCTCCTGCTCTTCCTCTTCCTGGTGAGAAAGCGTGAGGTCCATTAGGACACATACAGAAGCCGCACCCACAAGGGCCACGTAGTGAGTCTTTCCCAAAAGGACAGGGGAGGAAAACATCAATAAAGAGGGTGGTCACCTAAGGTTAGCACAGACTTCACAGGCCAGCGGTCTCGTCAGTGATGGCTAAGAAAGGCAAATGTGTCCCCAAAGACAGTCAAAGCACCCCTGAGACAAGGATTACTGGTCCTTCCACAAAGGAAGCACTGCTCATGCAGCCCTTATCCAAGGAAGTGGACAACTCACTTCATACAGGTCTCTGCCATCAACATTCTGGGTTCCTGGTTAAGTAATAATGAACCCGAGAGGGCTCTCCTTTCTCTCCTGCATCAACCAAACCAAGTGAAATCAGTGGAATTGCTACAGCAGAAGCTTCTACCTAGAATCTAAAAAGCAGTGCTTTAACAAAACTGAAGAACACAACTGCTGAGTCCTCAGCTCCTAAGCCCTTCACGTTCCTGCCCTTGCTCTTGTAACCAAGAAGTGGTAAACCCCCAACAACGCTACCGTAAGCATCGAGCATATGAGCGTTGCAACAAAACAGACGCTACAATATAAACACTAACAGATACCCACATTTTCTGTTCCAAGCCAAACCCAAAAGGTATGCTAGAGATATTGTCCATCCTTCCATTCTTAAGAGAACTTCCCAAAGGCAGGAAAATTACCAGACAACCAGTGAAGTACTTTGTTCTAGGTACTCTCGGCTTTGTAAATGATACATTCTGGCATCTTCCCACAGATTTCAACTTTGCACTAGGATCCAAATTGTTTCCCTCCAAGTGGGAGAGGGCACAAAGACACCTCACTGCTTTGATAAAGATGACAGGATTCCCCAAGTACGTGTATCAAGATTCAGTCACTTAATCCTTCTGCTCAAACATCAACTGAGCCTTGCCAAAGTAAAAGGAATCCAATTCCTGCTACGGTAAGATATAATTTTATTTAATACATCGGCCTACTAAAAATCAAGACAGAAAAAAACATTATAAATTAAAAAGGGGGGGGGGGGATGTTACTGCCTGCCATTTGCTTAAAAAACAAAACATCTGAGCTTACCCAGCCACTGTATTCTCCAGCTGTGATGCAACTGCCTCATCCAGGAGAGAGGCTCTGCTTTACAGACTTTCCATAATCGCGGAACCACCTTTAGAGACTTTATCCAGTCAGTGACTTAAGATTTTTCAACAATTTCTGGCAGCTATATGGGAAAAATTGACCCCTTTAAACACACAGTCATCCGAACGCTTGCACAGGTGTATATACGGGCCGTACCAGGTTTTGAGGCAGTGTGTGTGTGTATGTGTGTGTGAATGCACGCATGATGGCCTGAGACCATGGTGCCACAGCCCTGACCACACACTACCTACAAGGAAAGGAGTCAAGAGTGCCTGGAGACAGCAATGGTAAAATGAGGCGGGGGCAAACTCACAGCCCTAATTAGCTCTAAGGGAGCCCTGGTGGTACAGCGGTTAGAGCACTCAGCTGCTAACTGAAAGGTCGGTGGTTCAAACCCACCAGCTGCCCTGTGGGAGAAAGACATCGCAGTCTGCTTCCATAAAGAATTTACATCATTGGAAGCCCTATAGGGCAGTCTACTCTGTCCTACAGAGTCTCTATGAGTCAGAATCGACTGGACAGCAACGGGTTTTTTAATTAGCTCTAATCCATTAACAAAGTACCACCCTTAAAAACAAGTACATACATTAAAGTAAAGAGAGTATCCAGGACCCTGCGTCACTTAAGCCTTTATGGACTACAACTATATTAAAGTTAAGATCACAACTTTTACAGCTCTACAGCTGAGGGAGTATGTAAAAAGTTAAACTGTTCAACAGACATTTATTAACCAGTTCTCTTTCATTTCTAAAAACATCATCCAACTTAAGTGATCCGGGAGAACTGAGCAAAAAAGCTTCCAAATTAAGAGCAATTCTGGAAAATAGGTCAACTGGGGTGTGAGCTCTGAACTACAGATACCATTCCAAATCCTTCTAGCAGCCTACAAACCTACCCTTTACTTACTCTTGTAGCAGAACACATAGGTGTATGTGTATTCACCCCGGACGGCGTAAGGACATTGTATGTGACTGGGACGGGGAGGGAAAATAAGTACAAAGGAGAGAGCCGCCTGAACCCCAAGTAGAGCCCATCGCGTCCCCATCTATACTCAGTGCTTAGTGGCCAGTGCTGGTTTAACGTGACTACACCACACATGGATACGGCTATAAACTCACTTTGTAAATTTTAAATCCAAAATTTGATCGTGAAACAGAGGTTCATAAGACCTGTCCAAAATGCTGTGGCAGAATCTAATCCTGTGGTTGACCCCCAAAGAGACTGTAGGAGACAATTTTAGGAGCGTTCTCTCTTGGTTCAAGTACCTGGCTGGCAGCATGAGCCCCTCTCCTCCATATCTAAAGAGTAAAGCTTCCACGAGTGAGAGGCCAGAAAAGGCAAAAACAATTAAACAGAGTTGGTTAGAATCTTAACTCCAGCAATATTTAGATGATGTTTTGGATGTAGGAATATTGTTTTGTTTTTTATTTTTAATTCTCTAAGACTTATTTTAGAGCTTAGAAACCAAATCAGAGGAATTCAGGGCAGGGCCATTTTAAATTAAAAGTACCAGTAAATTTCCATGTATCTCTCTATCACAGCTGTTAAACACCGTGTCCCACATCTGTACTAAATAGTGTACTATATGCACCACAGTGTTCATCACTGTCAGACAGAGCTAACACTGCAGTAAGCTATTCATACAGCTAACTCTGTTAATAACAGTTTCCATGTCTGTTCTGTCTGTGACGCACTGTGTTGAGCACTGTGTGGTGCATATACAAGACTTTCTAGTGACAAATGTCACTCCCTCACCTCCATTCTACCCTAAGCTGATTTCACGATTACCCAAAGGCCCAAACCCCTGCAGATGGCCTACCCGCCCACCTTTACAGAGGTCAGGTGAGCTGGCATGAGCTCCCTTGGCTGCCCTGATGTCACCTCCTGCTCTGGGCCTCAGTCCACCATGGGACCTTGTTAACACAGGTGCACCTTCTTTGTCCCCACTCCATGCACCCTCACTCTACTGGCTCCTTCTATGCAAAGAGGTTGAGCTCCCTGAAACCTACACCTTTTCAATCTACCCAAACTTCCAATTCCTTCCACCTACAGAGTTTTGAGAAGGGTGGCCTAAGCCCTATTCCTGGCATCCAGAGCCTCACTCGCTCACGCTCTCTTCCTCTAACACTTGGCAGCATGGCTTCTGCCCATACTGCTGCAGTCAAGGGTGTGTGCCCTGGAGCCAGGCTGCCTAAGCTGAACCCAAACTCCACCAGCGCTGTCATCAACCTTGGGCAATTTATTTAGCCTCATGGGGTTGTTATTGGGATAAAAAGGGAAAAAAATAGGTGTACATATATGTATATGAGATCTTCGGAAAGTGCCTGGTATAAAGGGTTCATCAAGTGTTCATTTATTATTCTTATTACAATTACGGAAACCCTCCTAAAGAAATATGAAGTCCTGAATGGCCCACTCTGAGGCCTCTTGCCGCTTCTCCTGCTCTGTGGCTCTCTGCAGTGACTGACACCAAGCAACCCTGGCTTCCGCACTGTGCTACTGCCAGATCCTTCGTTGGTCTCTTCCAGTTCTCTTCCTCTAGGCACACGGGTGCCTCCAACTTTTATGTCTGCCTTCCTATTTCCTCTCATTCATAAACCTTGAAGTCTCATTAGTAGAAAGCTCTAGGTCCCTCAATGGTGCAAACAGTTAACCTGTTCAGCTACTAACCAAAAGGCTGGCAGCTCAAGTCCATCCAGAGGCTCCTCAGAAGAAAGGACTGGTGATCTACTTCTGAAAAATCAGTCACTGGAAACCCTGGGGAGTACAGTTCTACTGACATACATGGGGTGGCCATGAGTCAGTCAACTCAATGGTAACTGGTTTTTATCCACCTATACCACAAAGTTTAAAATCCGGTAATTCCACAACTGAACTCAAATCACCCCTAAACCTAGAACCTCTTTCACACTTCTCCCCAGTTACCAGGTCAAAATCTCAAACTTATCTTTCACTTCTCCTATTTCCATGGCTTCACATCCAATCAACTGTTGTGTCCCACAAATCTGGAATCCCCAGCGCTCCTTCCCATGTCCTTTCTCTGCCAGCTCCAGTCTCTCCAACTTTGTGCGGTCTTGAGCCATCCTGGATCAAAAGTCCACAGGGGTTCTCCACTGCTGCCCACATTACAGAATTACAACAAAGCAATGACCATTTACTGAACATCTATCACATCCCAACTTCTCTGAATCTCAATCTCTTGTTAAATGAGGTGGTCTAATTAAATAAGGTGTGACTTAAATAAGTCACTCTTAATCAGGTGTCACTATCAGAATCAACTGAGAAAACTTTTTTCCAAAACACACATGCCTAAACCCCACCCAGGGCCCAGACTGACAGAAGAATTTTTACAGATCACGTTCACACAGGTGGATGTTGGAAAGATTCCTCAGGAATTGTAAAGTGCACCCCTCATAAGAACTACAGTACAAGATGATCTCTAAAGTAGCTGTCAGTTCTAAAGTTCTACTTTTCTGTAGCAATATACCCTTGTCCACAAAGATACACTGATGACAACCAACATGGTAAATCTGAGTATGCCCTCTGACCTTCTCTGCTATATCAAATTGTCTCATTCTTTAGGATTTAAACAGAATAACTCTATATGCTTTCCCAGTAGATAATTCAAGATTTATTTTATGACAGGCATTTGATTTTTTTAATTAGTAAAGCATTTTCCAGATCATTCAAAATTCTTCTTGAATACATATTTTTCAAGAGAAATAGCCTTTAGTCTGTATTTTCTTCAAAAATATGACGAATCTCTTAGTCACAGACCCAACTCTAGTCATACTTTAAGAACAGAATGTAAAAACTAGGAGAGCTTTTAAAAAACAAACAAAAAAATGTTTAATTCAAACCTGAACCTACTGTCTTGATATTTCAACATGTCATCTTTTTGCAAAATTTAAACTCCTGCTTCCCCTTTTAACTCTTGTTTCTGGTGTTAACTGTCTTCAAAAGCTATAGATTCATAAGAACTATCTATATGGGATCAAACTGACAACAGCAACCCCAAAGATTAGATAGGAAACTTAAGGGGAAGTGAGTTTATGTTAATGGGGGAGGAACAGTTCAGAAAAGAAGGGTTAAGAATGGCTGCACAACTTGAATGTAATCAATGTCACTGAGCCGTACAAGTAAATATTGTTGAATTGGTGTTTGTTCTGCTGTGTACGTTCTCAAAACAACAAAAAGTGAGACAAATTTTTTAAAAAAAGGTATATAGGTTCATTTCAGGGTCATAAAATTTGCATTTTTCTCTCGTCACTGGCAGAGTCGAACTCACACACATTTTAAATTTTATAAGGAAAAACAAGGGCCTCTGGGGAGTCACCACATTCAGCCCTGAGCAGACGAGCAGCAGGTGTGTAATCAGTAAAGCTGCTTACCAGCCACTTCTAGGCAGTGGAGAGCTCACAGTGTGTCCCAGATTCCAAAGTGGAGTGGAGAAAAGAGAGTGTTATTCCCTTGTTGAGGTTTTTATAAATTTAAGGTTAACTACAGCTAGCTGAAATGTACTGGCTTTTCAAAATCTAGGACCAATGATCTATTATTAATCTTTGGTTTTTCCATTTTCCTAAAAGTCAATATCAAAGTTGACTGATTTTTAAAAACCACACATGGGTACTAAATTACAATGAACAGGCATTCTGACAGGTGACTGGCTTAGCTCTGCTATCATCAAATGTCTGAAGGTAGGCAGATTAGCAGACCAAATATTTGTGGCTGTCAAATACAATGAGTATGTTTCATTCATCAATATAGTGCTAAAGTTCCTTCCTGTTGATCTCCAAGTTTATTTAAACACAAAGGCAAAAGACACTCATTCTTAAGCAGTATAAATTATATCTCAATAAAGCTGTTTAAATAAATAAATAAGTAATGATCATTTATGCTGACACTTTATGCTGGACCATTTGATCAGATGCTGACTGACCACTTAAGCTTCTGAGTTTACTTTGCTGAAGTGAAAAGGCAAATTCAAAGGTGTTGGTCACAGGTGCCTACATCCCTGGCCATAGAGGACATACCTGGAACATCTGAGAAGACCTGAGAGCAGATATCTAGACTAGGAGAAAACTTTGAATAACAAATGATTCATATGAAAATGAAAAGTATCTGGTTTTAAAATCAGGTGAAGCATACAAAGGGAAGCAAGAGAAAAAAAATCATACCGGCACAGAAAGAGGCAGTGGGGAGAAATCAGACAGAAATAGTAAATACAGCAAAACACCACTGCAAGACTCAAGGAGGGCGTGGAAACCAACAGAATTAAGGTTACAAAGGAGATTTACTTAAATAGATACGGCATTATACCACCTGAAAGATCTCTAAATTAAGACTGGCAATGCAGAAGCTTGTGCATACAAGCAGTTCTCTAATGGGTGTCCTCCAAACATGACAAGCACCCAGTGACCAGAGGACTGTGGGGTCACTGCTGCAGGGAATTGTGCCTGGATCCCAAGAATCAAGAAGCAATACTAAGTCTCCCACAGCACAGATCCACCCGGACACCTAGTCCTGTCAGAGCTAGAAAGCTTTTATGCTCTTCTGTAGACTGTGTCCCAGAGCCACCCAGTGGGGCCCTGCTGAGCCTGCCCCTTCGGTCTTGGCGGTCCATCCCGACGTAGCCATGTTTTTCTTCCCATACAAGAGAGTCAGAAGTTTTAACCACCACCCTAATACCTTTTTTAATATCTTTCTCCCCTAACCGCTCAGAAAGAAAGTTAAGCAGAACCACAGAAGGAGAATCAGTCAATCTTTTCCTTGACCCAAGCCTCCCTGGAAGCAGGGAGCTGATGGGGGAGGAGCACTGACCTTGTTCCCTCTAGCAGTCCCCTGCTTCCACAGCCAGCCACCCATCTCCAGTGCCTTCACTCTCACCATCTGCTCCATGTATGCACGAAGAACAAGGCCAACCCACAGAAGGACCTTCCAGCTCCCAAGGTGTCTAAGATAATCCTAGCTTTCCTTTTGTTGACCTTCCCTCTCAAAGATGGACATCAGGCATCATACAGAGCCTAGTGATGGTTACCCAAGGATGACTACTGCCCACTGCCTCATAAACTGCAAAGATGTGGGAAAGTAGGATAACAGTGTTGGTAAGTAAATCCACTTTCCTTCAGATTTACAGGTCAACATGTAACATCTGAGAAGCCTGAAGCAGAAGTGAAGCCCGGTACTGATAAGTGAACCCACAGAGGATGGGATGGTCTGTAGCCACCTGTACCAGTTAAGGTACAAATGGTTTGACAACCATGCCTTCTATACCTACTCAAGGATAAACTACGTATCTTGTTGCACAGTAGCTGAAATGGAAAAGAGTATACATTAAAAGTGGGAGGACAGCGTCTAAGGTACTATAAGGAAATAAGAGACACTAGTAAGAAACCCACTCAAGTCAACCACATAAAGTTTGGAGGATCTAATACCACTTGCGAGCTCTGGTATAAAAAAAAGACTAGCAATACGTACAAGTTAAACAGTACAGTACTCAAGAAAACACTGACATCCATGTCAGAAATGAAGCAAAGATATCAAGTGTCCATCTGAAAGGCATCTTCAGACCCCTCCCTCTTACCCGTACCTCCTAACACACATGAGCTTTAAACACTGCCCGCTCCTCTCACCCATGATGCCAAGGAGATCCCGAAGCCCCTCCAAGCCATGCAGCTGGAAAGCGTTACAGGAAATCCTTCTACAGTAGGAAATCCCTGTGGGCATCTGGTGAAGTGCTCTCAAACTCTGGAACCTGACTGTTCTTTATAATAAATATAGTGTTTTAAAAATGTAATTTTCAATATAGTTCTTTACAAAACAATATTTCCATGGTATTCAACAAGGACCATTACTACCCTTGTCCATCTGTGTGCACGGAAGAGAGAGGACTAGGAAAGTGCCCTCCCTCAGACGGAAGCACCAAACACACAGTGCTTCTGGGTCAGGAAGCAGCCAAGCCAACAGTGACCACCTGCCTCACGTATGTACAGAGAGACTCTCCTTTCCTCACTCTGCTCAGAAACCGTTTTTGGGGGTCGAGGCATCTCTAAGCTCTAATAAAACGCATGCTTAGCCAGTGGGAAGACATCAGCAGGAACAGTGGAGACCAAGAAAGCACATGCAAGGGATTTTTAGCTGAGTCTGTTTTATCTTTCTGGTCCCAGGGGATACAGTATTCCAGAAGAATTCCATTTAAAGGATAAACTACATGCTCATACCTGAAAAGCTAGGCAGTGCAACACACTCCTGAATCCCAAGTGACACAACAAGATACCCTTGCTTAGTCACTACTAAGTTCTGTTAGAGACAACCAAACACTGTTTGCCCATAGTATTAGACTAGCATCCAATAACATTTATAAAATTACAATTTTCTTTATGTCTTTAAAGAATTCTTTCAAATTTTAAGTACAAGCTATTTGGGAAGGATGCTAACAGAAAGCTATTCTATCAGCCCTAAACATTGAGAATCGTTTACCAAAGAGGAGGGGACGGATGAGGGCAAGACTGTGGCAATGGAAGCAGAGAGAAGCCAGCCTCTTCTCATCTCATGATGCCGTCCCCTCCTGTCATGGATTATGTCCCCCAAAAATGTCTGTCAACTTGGCTAGGTCATGATTCCCAGTACTGTATTATTGTCTACCATTTTATCATCTGATGTGATTTCCCTGTGTGTTGTAAATGCTATCAATATGATGTAATAAGATGGATTAGCAGAAATTATACTGATGAGGTCGACAAGATTAGGTAGTATCTTAAGCCAATCTCTTTTGAAATATAAAAGAGAGAAGTGAACAGAGAGACACAGGGACCTCATACCACCAAGAAAGCAGGCTGGGAACAAAGTGCGTCCTTTTGACCTCAGGTTCCTGTGCTGAGATGCTCCCAGACCAAGGGAAGACTAATGCACCACAAGGACCTTCCCCCAGAGCTGACAGACAGAGAAAGGCGTCCCCTAAGAGATGATGCCTTGAGTTTGGACTTCTAGCCTACTAGACTGTGAGAGAATAGATTTCTCTTTGTTAAAAGCCATCCACTTGTGGTATTTCTGTTATAGTAGCATTAGATGACTAAGACACATCCCATTACCCAGAGTACCTCTATGCCCTTAAAGAGGAGGTAGAACACCAAGACTAAACGCCACCAGTGGGAAAAAAAAGAAGGCATAAAACTAAGATCTAGGAAAAAAGACATTTTACCTGCTTTAATATCTGAAACAAAAGAAAATCAAGTCTTAATCACATTCATTTTCAACTTCATTATTACTCACCTCGCAATAACTATTTCTCAGAAAACAAGACAAAAGAATCTGGCCTGGAGAATGTACTCCTCAGAAAGAGAATGTGGGTGAGAGCCGCCACTCGGCAGATTGAGAAACTCTTCAGAACCAAAACTGATACACCACACAGGCAAGCGTCCAGCATAAGACAACCACAATTAAAATTCCCTATTGAAAGTGTTAAGGATTACAGGTGTCCCCCCAGAATAATGTGTTGTAAATCCTAGCCTCTATGCCTGTGGTTATAATCTCATTTGGGATAATGTATTGTCTTTGTTAGTTAATGACACAGGATTAGTGTAGGTTGTGTGTTGAGTCAGTCTCTTTTGAGATGTAAAAGAGATTAAACAAGCAAGAGAGAAAAGCAGTGATGGGGGAAGAGAGATGCCAAACTACATGAAGATCACCCAGGAGCAGAAGCTCAAAGAGACAAGGACCTTCCTCCAGAGCTGGCAGAGAAAGACAGCCTTCCCCTAGAGCTAGCACCCTAAATTTGGACTTCCTAGCTTCCTAAACTGTGAGAAAATAAACTTGTTTGTGAAAGCCACTCACTTACGGTATTTGTTACAGCAGCACCAAGTAACTAAGACAGAAGGTGGTACCAGAAGTGATGTGCTGCTCTAACAGACAACTAAATTGTGGAAGTGGTTTCTGAACTGGGTAATGGGTGGTGCCTGGAAGAATTTTAAGATGCCTAATAGTAAAAGCCTAGACTGCCTTGAAGAGACTGTTGGTAGAATTATGGACATCAAAGGCAATTCCGGTGAGGGCTCAGAAGAAAGTGAGGAGAAGCACAGAGACAGTCTCTATAGTCTTAGAGAATACATATGGCGCCAGTAACAAAGTTGACAGAAATGTGGACATTAAATGTGCTTCCAGTGAGACTTTAAAAGAAAATGATGAAAGTGTGATTGGGTGATGCTTTTTATGCAGTGGCAAAGAACTTGTCTAGATACTGTTCAAATGTTTAGTGGAAGGCAGAACTTGTAAGTGATGAACTTGGATATTTAGATGAAGAAATTTCTAAGCAAGATCTTAAAGGGGTCACGTGGTTTCTCCTTGCCGCTTATAGTAAAATACACAAGAAAAGAGATGGACTTAAAAAAGAATTGTGCAAAAAAAAAAAGAACAACTGTGCAAAATGCAAACTCTGTTGTACAAACTAAGGACACGTGTCCTAGAACGTTCACCAAGGATATGCCCACACAATCTTTTGTTAAAGAGATTAAGCCTGTGACTGACAGATCTAACCAACTACCACAGCAGAAAACCCATCAGTTTAGACTAAAGGGGAGACAGAAAGAATGAAAGGAAAGAATGCTGTCTGCCTCTTGGAATTCTACAGGCAGGAAACAGGTCAAAGGAGCTACATCTTTTGTCCTCCAAGAAAAAGACAGGACCAACCCTGGAGCCAACTCAGAGATCAGCATAACTGTTGGAAGGAGCAAGGGAAGCAGAGCTGCCTAGGTCTCAAAGGGTAGGGCCGCGGCCCCTAGGTTTCAAAGAGTCAGATCTTCATCAGCTTGGTTCCAGAGCTGCGATTCAGTTTGGCCAAGAGGATGGGGTCACTGCCCAAAACTGAGGGGGTGGGGCTGCCATGCCCAAGGGGCAAAAGAATGGGGCCTCCCGGGGCTGAGGGGGTGGGGTGGCCACTCTGATGGACCAGGAAAATGGGGCCGCCCAAAGCCAAGGGAGCAGAGTTGATGTCCCAGTGGGCCTGGAAGGTGGAACTGAAGCCGAGGGATCAGAGGCCTCCACAGAGAATCCAGACAGCATGGCCAAAACTCAGAGTCTGGAAGGCAGGGCCATTGCCTGATTGTCTCAGAGAACAGAGATTATTTTCATCCTTGAGAGCTAATGTAAATTGTTCTGCTGGGTTTTGAACTTGCCTGGTGTCCTTTATCCCTTCTTTCTCTCCAATTTATTCCATTTGTAATGGAAATGTCTACCTTGTCCCTGTTCCACCATTGTACTTTGGGGACCAAAGGGTAGAATGTTATGAATTGTGTCCCCCAAAAATATGTGTTATATATCCTAACCTCTATGCCGGTGGTTTGGAAACCCTGGTGGTGTAGTGGTTAAGAGCTATGGCTGCTAACCAAAAGGCAGGCAGTTTGAATCCACCAGCTGCTCCTTGGAAACCCTATGGGGCAGTTCTACTCTGTCTTACAGGGTCGCTGTGAGTCGGAATCAACTCAAGGGCAATGGGTTTGGTTTTTTTTTTTTGTTTTATGCCTGTGGTTATAATCCCATTTGGGAATGGGCTGTCTCTGTTATGTTAATGAGGCAGGATTAGTATGGGGTGTGCCTTGAGTCAATCTCTTTCGAGATATAAGAGAGATTAAACAAGCAAGTGAGAGAAACAGTGACTGGGGAAGAGAGATGCCAAGTCACATAAAGATCATCCAGAGCAGAAGCTCAAAGAGACAAGGACCTTCCTCCAGAGCCTACAGAGAAAGAGAGCCTTCCCCTAGAGCCGGCCCCCTGAATTTGGACTTCTAGTCTCCTAAACTGTGAGAAAATAAATGTCTGTTTGTTAAAGCCACCCATTCATGGTATTTCTGTTATAGCAGCACTAGATAAGACAAAAAGGAAAAAGCTAAGATTCTGTGGGACATGATAGTATCTACCCAGATTTTATAAATGTTTAATTTCTCAAAAAACTCAAAATCATTTCTCTACCACATGAAGTACATTAGTAGTTGCCTGGAGCTGAGGGAGTGACTACAAATGGATAAAGAGAACTTTTTGGGGTGACAGAAATGTTCTAAAATTGGGCAGTGGTGATGGTTCTACAACTCTGTAAATTTACTGAAAAATCACTGATTTGTATACTTTTACAAAAACCTAAGCAATGTGGTCTTGACAATAAGTGCAAGAAGGAAATCTAGAGAGGTGAGCTACCAGCATAGTAATGAAGAGTAAACACTGCTGGGGTTCTCCTCAACTGAATTACAATCCTCTCTAAACAAATGAAACTTGGAAAATTTAAAAAATAAAAAAAAAACCTTCTCTCTACCTCTAAGCTCTGCTCCATTACTCTGAAAATAGACTATGCTATAAAACTGAGAAAATGCAAACCAGAACTTTATAAAGGACAGGGTAGTTCTACAATCCATCTCAGTAGAGTGACTTTTCTGCTACAGGAGTGCTTATCCTAAAACCAGAACAGATCACTGGTACAAAGGAGACTCAAGGAAATCTCTGGCACAAAATCAAAGACTAGGAACCTGCAAATTAATCTACAAACACAGTTCACAGGACCATCAGGTATTGGTTAAGGTTTTGTAATAACAAAAATTTGCTTTCTTCTGAGTTTCAGTGATCAAGGGCACATGACAGGCCTTCAGAATACGGCAGCAAGTAGCAAAGGCTAATCTTAAAAAACCCTGACAGCGAAGAGCAGAAGAGCATCATAATCACAGCAGAAAGAAATCTCAAAAACCACTGACCTGGTCCTCCTCTTCATCCTCATCCTCTGCCAGACGCTGCCTGCCCACTTCATACAGTCTGCACACCGTGTCCATGTTCAGGGAGTCCATGCTGCCTTGGTTCTGAAATAGAACACCCAGTGCCCAGGAACACTTAGCTTTCAGAAGGCCCACAGCCACACCTCAGCTCTGAGACTCACGAACCTTGACCCTGAAACTTTTAAAGCTTCTGATACCCCAAATTCTTGAGCTGATTCTGAAAATGTTATGTCCAGGACACAGAAAGGGAAAGAAAAACAGGATGAGAAGGCTTGGGCAGTGGAGAGAGAGGCACATGAGAGACCACCATCCTGGGGACCCAGCTGTCTTGCTCTGAAGAGAGATGGACTCCTCTGACACAGGGACAGCAGTGAGTCCAGGGTACAGGATATGGGATGCTCCAAGCTGTCTTATATTGGGACTTTCTTGCGATTTCTCTTGTTCTTTGTATTTCCCAAATCCCATCGAACGGGTAGGCTATTGTCACAATAATCTACCATGAGGAATGTATTGACTTTAGAGCACATCTTGTAACAGACAAAATGCCTATAGAACAATTTGAAAATGATCCTAAATATCAGAACCAAAGAGCAGGGCTTCTACAAACACCCTTTACCTCAATGACAGCGAGATAGCAGTCTTTGGTGTCTGTGCACAGGTCAAAGATATTCCGCTTCACATCAATGGTGGCTGGAAAACAGATGTGACAAGACTCGGAATTGGACCATTGCTGTGACCTTAAAGCTTTCGTGTCCTCTAAAGGAATTCAAGGTGATTTTTCATAACTATTTCCATAATTTCTCTGCTTTTCAATGAACACTGCAGTCGTCTCAGAAAATAGAAGAGCTTAAATAATGAACACCAAACATGACAAAATGATCAATGTCTGCCCCTTGATGCTCACCTATAGGTTTGTAGTCAGTTGCATTAAATGTTCGGAAGGATGACCCAAAAGGGCTTTTCATCCTTTCTTCCATTAAGTCATCTTCATCATCTGCCTGCAACATAGCTAGTTGGGGAGGCAGAGAGGGATGGAGGGGGACAAAACACCATTAGAATCTGGAACATCTCCTATTTACAAGTGCAGAAAATGTTAATGGTCAATCAAGACTTTGGTGAGTTTCCCTGTAATAAATTCACTCTGTATCCAGTCAGTTCCTCAAAGCATCCTCCCTGCATATCCCTGCGATCGTGGCAAACAGTATCCTCCGCCTCTCATCTAGCCCCTAACAAGTATTACAGCTCAAGGTTTAAATATTTTCATCTTCTCTTTTGTCACCATCTGTACAATCATTTTATCCTTCTTTCAAACTCACAAATGACAGATATTTCAAAAAAATATCATATTAAGTGAGAGAGGAAAAAAGAGAAAAGGAGAATAATGAAGAAAAGTAAAAGCTTTATTACCTCCATACATCACTGTCCCTGTGTGGTTGAACACCACGCGGCACTGATCCAGAGCAGGAACTGTGTGTAGAAGATGGAAAGTGCGGAGGTCCCACTAGGAGGGCAATGGTCAAGGAAATTACAGAAAACGTCTTAAATAACCTCGTGGGGAACATTCTGAAACATCACTTTATTTTTCCTACCAGGTATTGATGCTGATCAGTATAGGCCCTCCATTTACAAGACAGAAAAGTTGATGAGATCAAGGTAAAATAAAAGCATGTAGAATCTATATTACTGAATAATATCCCAGAAAATATCCTACTGTATCCTCAGATAATGAAAGCTACATGAGCTCCCTTCCTCTGAATGGCAGCCCTTCATTTTACTCTTATTTCTAGCAATTGATTTCTATAAAGCAAAGTAAAAGCCTTTTGAAAATAAATAAAATTCAATTCTCCACTTGGGAAAGTGGGGGGTGGGGGGATGGGGGTAGGGTAGGGACAGAAGTCTGGTCACTCTTCCCAATACAGAGAAAATGTGCACACTGATATCATCACAGCAATCTACCATCAGGATTGTAGACCAAAGTCTACAAGAGTCCACTGGAGATTCACAAACTCTTCTCTTCCAAAAGAGAAGGCACCCTATCATTACCTGTGTGGATACTTTAACCAAGTATTGGTGGAAAGATAAAACAAATTAAAAAAAAAAAAAAAATTTTTTTTTTTAAATAAACCAATGGAAAGAAAGACATGCATACAAAGGATACAATCTCAGTATTAATGATGACCTCCAGACCATTCGGATGGAAAACACCACTGATGTTCATGTTGAACTTGTCAAACTTGTGGATGGCCTGTGCAGAGCGGACATCCCAGAGGACGCCATCATTTAAGACAAGATCATCTGTAGGATTAAAGGTGGCACAGTTCCTCTTGTAGTTGTTGGCAAGATCTGGGTTAAACAGAGTCAACAGCTTGTTGCCAGTCTGAATATCATAAATCTTTAGAGAAGAAGGGGTGGGGAGAGAAAAATCAGACCAATGCATCCGGTGACAAATTCAAAGAGAAGCTGTGTAAAATCTCTCTCCCTGCTTTCCAAGTGCCCCCAAAATTAACAAAGCCGTAATATTCTAAAATAACCAGAAAACAGGAAGACCACATCCATCTAAGCAAAATTTAAGTGCTTTGGTTCTCACTCAAGGTTTGAAAACTCCCTTTCCCACAAGTAAGAAAGTGTGAAGTGAGTCAGTGGTAAGGACAAGAAAACCCTCTCTTCCCCTTCCCTTTTCAAGAAACAGGAAATGTTTCTAGGATTAAAACTGAGAAATTCTCCATCCATTTCAATGATTACGACAGAATACTCCTTAAGAGTTACTTCGGGGGCGGGGGCGGAGGGGGAATCAATTAAATACTCTTTTCTCTGTAAAATCTCCCAATATCCATATGTTAGCCCAGGACTGAAAGTTTCCGAAGTCTACACTGTGCAGCCCATGCAGAGACCAGATCTTTTCCATCGGCTTACAGACATGCTACAATATTTCCAATCTTTAAAAAAAATCCTCCTTTGATAAAGGAACAAGTAAGGAGACACCACAAGAAACAATCAAACAAATCCAGATCAGGGGACAACTAGCCTGGTCTCTTCAAAAGTCAGTGTCATGAAACTGAAGAAATGGTTCTTGGCTTTAAAACATTAGTGAGACATAACAACCAAATGCATTATGTGAATCTTGGCTGGATCCTGGTTCAAAAAAAAAAAAAAAAAAAAAAATGAAATCAAACACATCAGGAACAACTGGGAAAAGCGAATATGGACTGGATTATTAAATTATATTAGGGAATTACTATAAATTTTCTTAAATTTGATAATAGTAGTGTGATTATGTAATAAAATATCTTTATTATTAGAAGATACATGCTATAGGACTTAGGGATAAAATGTCATGATGTTTGCAACTTACTTTCAAATGACTCAGAAAATACATTTACACAGAAAGAAAATATGGGAAAATATTAACTACTGATGAAATCTAGGTGATGAATGTATATACTATTCTTTCAACTTTTCTGTATGTTTTAACATTTTCAAGTGAAAAGTTAGGGGGGATTCTCCCTTCACCACCCCATATCCCTCCGCTTCCAGCTACAATCCCACTTCTCTGCTTCATTTTTCAAAACACTTCAAAAGAGTTGTCTATACTCACTGTCTCCACTTCTCTGCTCTCTCATGAACCACTCTAATCAGCCTCACAGAACTAGCTCCTGACACAGTTAACACTGACATCCAGGTTGTTAAATCAAAGGTCACCTCTCAGTTCTCATCTTATGCAACTCATCAGCAGCTTCTGACCTAGTCAAACAACCTTCCTCAAAACAGTCTTCACCTGGCTTCTAGGGCACTCGTTTCTCCTAGTGTCTCTTCCTGTCTTACTGGCCATCCTCCTTGTTCTTCTTTCCAAGTCCCTCCTCACTTAGCAACTTCTAAATATTGGTACAAGCCAGAGCTCCATCCCCACACCTCCTCGGTGATCTCACCCAGCTTCACCTGGATCAACATGTGGGAATCTCCCACATTCCTATCTCCCACCCTAGACCACCCTCCTGAACTCCCAATTTGTATACTCAACTGCCCATTCCCTGCCTGCATGTCTAATAGAATCTCAAACTTCATGTCTCCAAAACCACAGGGCCCAGCCCCACCACTTCTCATCACCTCCACCAGGCCCATCTGGGCACAGTCCCATCACCACCCACATGTGGGCTGACACAGCACCCTCCTAACTGGATGGCCTGCTCTTGCCTCTCTCACAAACAGTCATGCTGTAAGAACTTTACATCCAGTCATGTATCCACAGCCAGCAAGATGCTACCTGAGATGGTCCCCTCACTGACTTAGCCCTCCTCTCCTCTCCCTCTCACATCCCAAACAAGGGCTTTTCCCTTGCTAATCCCTCTGCCTAGGAACACTCTTCCCACACGTATCAGCATGACACCCACATTCCCTTCAGGTTCTGCTTAAATGTTACCCAGTCTGTTGAGAGTGAGTCTTCTAGAAGTTCCCCACCACCACCACAGCCTAGCATTTCCTAAACCTCTTACCCTGCTTTCTGTTTCTCCACAGCACTTACCACCATACGTACCATGTATTTGCTCCTTTATCTCGTCTCTCGCAATCAGGCTCCATAAAGGCACATGCTTTATTTCATCTAAAACTTGTATGTGCTCAAAATATCTGTTGTTCTAATAACATCTTTCTCAAATTGTCAAATTAAGTTCATGTTCAGCCCTTTTACATATTTCCCACATAGCTTAAAACTACCTTATTACCCTTCTAGACTCTTGACTCTTAACATTCACAGTCCAGAAGATTTAGTGTGAACAAATGGTGTAATCAGCTTGAAAGCAGTAGATTCTTAAGTACTTACGTGGGCAATGTCCCCTTTTGTGCCTATGACCCGATCCTGAGAGTGCTTACTGAACTCAACATAGTGATCTTCCGTGAAGGAATGCCTAAGGACAAACAGAAATACTAAAGTAACAGGCCTCCAGAACATACTCCTTCAACGGACTGAAAATAAGGGCGGTCCTCAGCCTCTTGCCCAGCCATGCTCACCTGAAGATCATCAGTTCACAGAGAGGAAAAAGGTACACTTTGTCCAAGGAGACCCAAGAGAACTGACGGGAATTACTTGGTTACAGAAATGGCTAACCGGGCACAAGCGCTTTTGAAATATGCCCAAGAAAGAGTTCAGTATGTGAAGCTGAGATAATACATACATGTTCCATTCTGGATTACTAAAGGGTCTGCTGCACAATGGGAGTAAATATTCTTACACCTGATAAGAATATTTAGGAATTAAAAAGCATAAAATCTTATTAAACATAAGCCTCAGATAAGGGAGAAGTCAGTAATAATTCACATATTCCTCATTTCCCAAAAGGTTTTGAGTCTAAGAATGGGATAAAGGAAGCTATAAATAAGTGCATAAAACAAAGAAAGACTAGATACATACTAGTATCTAGTCATGCAAAAGCAGATACATACTTCATATCGAACACTGATTTCATTCCCCAAAGTGCAGACAGAGGCTGGCTCCAAGTAGCAGATGTCAGCAGCAAGGACCCATCCTAAAAGAAGAAGGAGGTCTACGTGGGTAACCATGTGTTTACATATATGCAGATGTTGCTATCTGCCATCAGAATTTAGAAAGATACACATAAAAAACACTGTTACAGGGAAGATAGGGAAAATTCCCAGGAGCCCAGAAATGGTCAAAAACCACGAGGCTTTAAGTACCCTGTACCTACCATATCCTAGAAAATAACTGAATTTAAAATAATAATAAATTCTCCTGAACTAGTAGTAACACAAAATACAACAGTTCCAGGGAAGGGGAAAAAAAAAAAAACTTGGAAAGATGTCAAATATGGTTCCTTCCTTCTTAATATTTAACCATTTTCCTCAGTCTCCCGTATCTGAAATATCAGTCAACTAAAAACATTTGTTAGACTTTCTGAGGACTGTTTTTCAAAACAAAGCCCAATAATCAGAAAAATATCCTTGTCATCTAAATAGTCCTGACTTTTAAAAATAACAAAGATGTCACTTCCGTCCAGAGAACAGTACCAATGAACTACAACCCAGCTGAATCATATAAACACTTGGCCTCCTAAAACTTCACAGTACTCTGAGATCTCTTTATGATACTGTGGCGCAATGAATTACTTAATATGGCCCTTCTAGCCATGGTCTTTGTGACTCACGCACAATGATTGAGTGGGACCATGCAAATAAGGTGTATGGAACCTGTGATGGTTGGCGTTATGTGTCAACTTAGCTAGGCCATGATTCCCATTATTGTATGGTTGTCCTCCATTTTGTGTTGTGGATCCTGACCTCTACAGGCTGATGAGGCAGGACTGGTGTAGAGTGTGTCTTGCTGGAGGGAACAACTCAAGTCCCACTCTTTAATTAAAGTTATGTCCTTCCCTGGGGTGTGGCCGGCACCTAAGATATATGTGTGTGTCCTGGCGAGGCTCTCCCTCTGCATCTGATCAACTGACCTCCAGTTGTTGGGACTTGAGCCACAGGCCTGCTGTCTGACCTGCCATTTGCCAGCCGCCATCATCTGACCTGATTTGCTAGCTTCTGCAGCCTGGTGAGCCAGCAACCTGTGGTCTGAACTGCCGGTTTGGGTTTGTCAGCCCCTGCAGCCACGTGGGTTGAGAGCAGCTTACTTCTGACCCAGAGATTTAGGACTTGTGAGCATCCAGCCTCCACAACTGCGTGAACCATTTCCTTTATACGGTTCATGAGTTCTGTGAGATGCTGTAGTGAATTACACAACCAAAAGACTGGAGGGAGTACTGAGGAGGGAGTAGCTGATGTGAGAGATGGAATGGTAGAGCAGTTTGGAAACGCTGGACATTTGGGGCATCTTTAACCTCTGCCTCACAGGAACCAGCTTTGTGCTGATGCTTATAAATTATTCATTTAGATACCAAAAACAAAACAAAACATATATACATGTGTGTTTGTGTGTCTATCTCTATATCTCCAGGTGCTGGCAAACTTAAGGGGCCAGATAGTGCGTATTTTAGGCTTTGTGGGCCACATGGTCTCTATTGCAGTTACTTACCTCTGCGGTTTTAGCGTGGAAGCACCCATAGAAGTATGAGAATGCTCAAACGTATGGGCATGGCTGTGTTCCAATAAAACTTTCTATACAAAAACAGGCAGCCAGCTGTTGGGCCCATAGCTCTCCTACTCGCCTTAGAATGATGATGATGGGCCCTTACCCTGGAAGGTTCAAGGTGTGTGATGGCCGAGTTGTGACAATTATAGCTGGCCTCCTCCTGTCCACTGAACACATTATAGAGCTTCAGCTGTCCCGTGCAGGTGCCAAGCATCAGGAACCGCTCCCGTGCTGAGAACGCACAGCAGGTGAAGCCACTCTCATCTTCATTGGCTTCCCGGAATACTGAAATAGGACGGAACCTAAGCAAAAGGAGAGAATTACAGACAAACAAGGTGCAGGGGCTCAGAAAAAGCTAACTTTGCTAGAAGGATGAGAGAAAAATAGAGCATTTGTTTTAAATGAGTTCTTACAAAATACCACAGTGATCTTCAGTGGTCCATTTTCATTTTAAATCAGAGAAAAGGGCCTCCACTTACAAAGTTAAACAACAAGAACAATTCCCATGTTTAGAACTGGTGGTTCTACAACCTTTACGTAAGATTTGTAAAGGATCAGAAGAGGAGGCAACTCAGACTGCCACTAAAAACAAGTCTAAGAGCCTAGGTAGGAAAAGATGTTGCATGGGCTCTAGAAGACAGAGTTGTCCAAGTACGGAGAATATTGTATTAATCTTGTCAACAGTCATACAAGGAACCTACGGTCAACAAAAGGGGTACAGTTATATCGTTCATGTAATCACAGAAAGTAACAATCAGGCCAATTGTTGCAGGCCAATAAACAGCTTTCCAAACTAACCATTCTATGCTGAAACTGCCCCAACATGGATTTACATATAAAAGTCATTCTAATTCCCAGGGCATGAGGCGGCCTCTCCTTACCTGCTAAAGATAAGGTGCCTATCAAAGCATCCGCCATCCACCCCTCCATACTTTGGAAACGATGCCCTGCGGTTTAGCCTTGAGGTAAAGTTTATTGGCGCTTGCCGCCTCTGTTTTGGCTCAGGACACTGGTGAGGAGTAAAGAGAGAGAAAGGTGGGCAGGTGGCAACTGGGTTCTTGCAGCGAGCATGCTGCTCTCTAAGATACTCTGTGATGATACTGTCCAGCGTAGGTGGGGAAGGAAGATGTCTGTCCAACTGCTTTTTTATGGCTGGACTTTGGCTGTAGGCGCCATGGTCCGACTTCTGCCGCAACACTCTGATTTTTCTGCCATTACAGGGTGACGGCCTCTCTCTCATAAAACTGATCCTGCCAATCAAAGGGGAACTGCCTGCATAAGATGGGCTGGGCAGAGCTAGTGAACTCTGGGGTGGCCGTGGCTGAGGGTGGGCAGGAGGGGCAGGGGGGGCAGAAGGGGCCACGGCAGCATGGCTGCTCAGTCGGGTTGCAATGCCGTTGGCAATGCGAGGAGTTCGGGGAAGAGAGACAGGGGAAGCAGCAGCAGTGACTGGGGTGAAGGCAGAGGAATGGGAGGCAGCAGTCATAGGCAGGTCCGCCTCTTTCGTCAGCACAGTTGCTGTCTCTCCAAGCCCTTTAGAAATGAGATGGTTTCGTATCAACAGAAGCAGCTCTTTCTCAGGGAAGGAGATCCTTGACTGAGCGACAACATCTGCTTTCTGCAGTCGTGCCAGGGACACATCGGTGCCAATGAGAAGTGGCTTTCCTGACACCCGTTCAATGAGTTCAGCTGCATACTTGCAGAACTTGACGTGGTCGCTGCGCTTGTCTTGCAGCACAGGCTCCTTCATCAGCTGCTGGATCTGGCAGCTGCTGAAAAGGGGCAGTTTGCTGATGATCTGCCGGACGGTGCTACTGCGAGACAGGCCCACTAGGGCCTTGCAGGCCAGGGCCCGGATCTGGTCTGCATCTGTGATGGGCATCTTGATGGACAGTAAGGACAGGAGCACCTTGATGCCATTGTTGGACTGGACCACATTCCACATCTTAGCCAGGGTGTGCTCACTGCTTTTGGGGGTCTGAGGCAGCTTTCGCCGAGGAGTTCCAGAGATAAATTTGCCAATACTGGAGATTCGGTTATCTGGGCCACACACACAATTGATGATAATTTGAAGTGCTGACTTCTGGATTTCAGCATCATGGATAAAGAATTCACCCTCAGCCACTCCCAAAACAATGCTGATACCTATGGGGAAAAAACAAAAATTTTTATATTATTCGTCATAAAATGAATGGCCAACTTCACCACGTCTCAGAGTCGAAATTTGGAGTTCTATTCATTTGTTCTATTCACAAGAAAACTACTCACTTTTTCAAAAGTGCAAGGAATTGTCTGTATAAAACACAATCACTTCCACTATACTGTATCTTTACAACACAACACCTCATATGCAGTTGTTAAACAGGGGAATGATGTCAGTTATTATGTGGAAGTCACCAAGGTTTCTGTGTAATTTCTCCTAGGTAAGGGGAGCAGAAGTAGTGGGAATAAAAACCTCAAGCAGAAAAGGAACACACTCAGCTTCGCTGCTACAGTGGCAGCAGGAACCCTTTCCGCTATGTATCAAAATTAAACCCACGTGAATGCGCCTTGGGCGTCCTCCCCAGAGAGGTGCACCCAGGACTCACAGCCAGTCACGATGCATCCCAGGCTCCTTCGGCAGCAGCCCAAACCATCCCTGCTCTAAATAAAGCACTGCCAGTGTTTTCCTTCCATTTCTGTGTATGGAGCCTCTACCCATTCTGAGCTGCTTGCCAATTACTGTTCTTGTTAGTGCTCAGGTTACAAACTGGAGTTATGATTTTGACTGCCTGCCCCAACCCATTTTTCTGATAAACTTTGTTTTTTGTGCAAGACTCTGCAGAGTGTGAGGTTTTTAGGAATGCGCATGTACCATTATAGCACAGATGTATGTACCACTCAGAAAACTGGAGTTTACTAGCATGACTCCCTTAAATGAAACTGTATGACACCATTTACAAGGCAGAGACATGGTACCCTCCTCTGCTTCCTTCTGTTCTAATATGGCAAAATTAGATCAGGCAAGTAACCATGACTAGAATAGCAAAGGAAAACAAATTCAAACTAAGCAACAACAAAAATAGCAAGGTACAACGTACCTACAGTGGAGACAGTGGAGCCAGCCTCATCCAGCACATCCACTGATTCTGCCAGCTGGAGCTGGATTTTTGGGACTACTGTGAGAATAGCCAGGACATCCAAAGCAAAGCGCACAGTGTCATTCCTGGACAGGAAGAAGAATTAGTCAAAGTGAAACTAGGAAACAGTCACAAGAAACAACAACAGTCTTTCAGAAAAAAAAAAAAAAAGTACAAGGATCAGAACAACTGCCTGTGTGGCTCTGTCCCTAGCCATGGCAGTAAGAGAGGACTTGTAAGTCACCATGACATTAACTTTAAAAAAATGGAGGAATGAATTTTCCACCTATCAAACTGCTGCGATTAAAAAAAAAAAAGATAATCCCCAATGCTGATGAGGTTTTGTAGAGATGAGTGCTCTCAAATTTTTGGTGGGAACAGAAATAACAACACTCATTTTAGAAAGTGATCTAAAAATACCAATCAAGATTCTTAAAACATTCATAACCCTAGGCCCAGGAATTTCACCTATAGGAATCTGTCCTAAGGAAATAATCAGTAGTAAAAACAAGAATTTATGGATTGCGATGTCCATTACCACATCATTTAAAATAGCAAAAAGATTAGAAAACCTACACAACCAACAGGAGTAAATGTGTTAAATTATAGCACCCTCATATGATGAGCTACTCTGCAGCCACTGACAACTGTGTAAAGGACAAGGGAAAAGGTTCAAACAAAATACATTAATGAAATAAAAATCTAAGATATAAAACCAAAAATCTGACAATACCAAGTACTGGCAAGAAGGTAGAGAAATGAAAACTCCCACATACTGCTGGTGGGAGAAGAAAACAGTACGATCACTTCGTAAGCAATTTGGCAATATCCAGTGAAGGCGGAATGCCGACAGTCTATAAGCCAGCTTTTAGTCATATCCTTGAGAGAGACTCCAACCGGAGGTCTGTGGTACCATTTCTTTAACAGCAAAAAACAAACACTAACTGTCCATCAATAGGGGAACAGATAAACCATAGTACAGAAACACAGCGGTTTCAATGAATAGCACACATGTATAAATCTCAAACATACAGGGTGAAAAAACATTGCTAAAGATGCATACAGGATAATATTTATGTAATGTAAAAACATACAAAACAGCACTGTATTATTGTTTATGGACACACACATATGTACAGCATGAATGGAGAGAATGCACTCCAAATTCAGAAGAGTGGTTAGGACTCTGGGAGGCAGGGACAGGAAAGGAAATGACGAAGAAGGAAATACAGCAAAGTATCAATCCTGGTTAAACCTGGCTACGGACTAGTAGTTACTTTATTCTGTGCACTTTTTTGTATTTTGAAATATTTCATTAAAAAGATGAATTTGATTAAATAGTATTATCTCAATTAAGAATAGTCACATACATTAGAAAACAGACTGGAAGGAAATTAGCAGTGTCTAAAAGTAGTTTTCTCTTTTCAAGTTTCTGTATACTCTCAAGCAAAAACACATTTATTAATCTCATTTTTAAAAAATAAACTTTAAAAAATAAACGGCATACTTCAAATATATTTATATTTTCTTAGTACTTTAAATATACATTTATCAGTCAAAAATGTATTTATACCTTTCCTAGTTATATTTTGAGCTTTCATCATCTTTTAAGCAAAGTTCTCCAAGTAAATACATAACCTACTTCTTTTCAATACTCTAAAACAGCAGTTCTCAAAGTGTGGTCAGAAGGTCCTGTGAGGTAATAATAATTTTCATAGTAATACTAAGAAGTTATTTTCATTTCTCACTGTCATCCTCTCACGAGTGTATAGTGGAGTTTTCCAGAGGCTATGTGATGAATGAAGACACAACAGATTGAATGCAAAAGCAGATATTAGATTTTAAGCCAGACATTTTAAAAATTTGCTAAAATCATCTGGTTTTTGTTTCGGAAATCTGCTAACATAAGAAATGCTAACATGCAATGGGTTCATATTATTTTTAAATTAATCAATAAACATTTAAAATTTTTTCTCAGTTTTAATTTCTAATATGGTAAATACCAATAGCTGTAACACAAAAACAAAAGCTCTTTGTGGCTGTCAACAAGTTTTAATATGATAAAGGGTTCTCGGAGCAAAAAAAAATTGAGAACACCTGCCCCAAAATACCCCCCTAGATTTAATATCCTGGAACTTAGCAAAACAAGCTATATTTACCCTAAACAAGCCCCTCTGGTCTTTACTGCAGTGAGTGGATAGGAAGAGAAGGCTAAGAACAGCTGTTTGCAAACTCTGTTACTATCTTCTCTTCAGATTGCATCTTTTCCAAAATGTAGTCTTAATTCAAACAGAAACCACCCAACCTATTGATTACATCAGCTGCCCTTTTCTGAGCCTTGTCCTGCTCTACTCTGACTGCCTTTAAAGTGAACTGTAATAACAGCGTATTGAATTCCCAAAGCAAATATACACTTTTATGTGAAAGTAAGATAAATTATATCTGTCAAAAACTAAGGAGACATTTAAAATCTAAGTATCAAATATCAAAGAATACTGTGACAGGACTCCCTTATGTAACCTCTCTGAGAGTACTGATGTCCCTCCCTGCCTACTGAGCAGTATTTATAACTACCAAGACCATAAAAATGAATAGGCACCCTTGTAAATTAGTAATCATATTATTATGCTTAATCCAGTTTCTCAGACTCAAGCCCAAAATTTCAATTCAAGAAATACTTGTTAAGCATACACCACCGTGTGCAACCAACATCAACTTTAGCAAAAAGCAGGATCTAGCTTCATCTGCAACCTCTCTCTGGTCCCACCTTGCATAATAGGTCTTCCAATTGCAGGCAATAGAAATAAGCTGCAACAAGAGTTGCACACAAGAAAGTTTGAGGAAGACTTCAGCTGGTTCCCAATATAACTGCGCTGGGCCATATTCTATCAAAAATTCCATCATTTCCACAATTTGTTCATGAGTATACGAACATGCCTGTAAGGAGAGATATATATTATTAAAGAACTCTATCATTTACCTACCACCCTCTCTAGCATGGTTCACTGGGCAACAGGTTTTTAACAATAAAGCTAAGTAATAATAGTTTTAAATATCACAATACTTGAGTCAGTAGCCCACGTGTGAAATAATGAATATATAATGTTCAGTTTTTTATTTTATTTACTTTACCCCAACTTGTTGGTACATATTTTTTTTAATTTGTGATTTTTAAACCATAGATACATATATGATCTTGATCCCAAAACATATTGAGTACGTTAAAAAAAATGACAGAAAAGTGGAGTTGTATCCATCAACAAATGAAATCAATACACAAAATGTGGTACACACATATAATGAAATACTACATACTCAGCCATATACAGAAATGAAGTCTTGATACATGCTACAACACAGATGAACCTCAAAGACATTATACTGACTAAAGTAAGTGAATCACAAAAGGACAAACACTGTACAGTCTCACCTACATGAAATGACAATATGTAAATATAGAGAGACTAAGGGTTATTATTGGTGGTTAGCAGGGGCAGGAGAGGGGAGGGAAAGGGAATCATTCTCTGAGAAGTAGTGAGTTTCTGTCTATGGTGACGGGACAATTGACATCGATTAAGGACAATGGTTATACAACCTGACCTACGTAACTGATATCACTAACCACTGTAGCAGAAAAAGGGCAAAATGGCAAATGGTGTATTATATGTAATTTTACAGCAGCAACAATAGCAACAACAAAACCTAAAAAAGAAAAAAAGGTGTTGATACTACTTAGGTACAACCAAACACCTCATGGGATTAGTTTTCTTGCTTCGAAGGCTTAGGGTTACAACTCAGAATCAGAAACAACTCAGGATACAGTTCTTTGATCAGGACAGCCTCTTCTCAGCTGTGCCCAAAGGCAAGCCTCTCCCTGGCCCTTGAACCCTCAGGCCAAGCCAGCCTGGCCACTGTGCTACTCAGGAAAGTGTTATAAAGCTCTTTAGCTCTATCGATAAGTGCCCAGAGGTACCCTACTCCACCAGCAAGCCTCCTGTCTGAAGGCGTTCAGCTTTCTTGCTCAGTGGGTCAGGAAGCCCACTGCACCATCTCTTGCCAGTCTCCTGGTTCTGCTGCCTTTGCTGCTGCCATTTCTCTGCCGCCTCCAGTGTTACAGCTCTCTGTCTCGGGTCTAGGAGGTTCTCAGCGCAGGAATCCTGGGTTGAAAAGACACGCTCCACTCCTAGCTCTTCTTTCTTGGTGGTAGTGAGGTCCTCCGTTGCTCTGGGATTGGCTCTCTTTTATGCCTAGAGGGATGGCAAAACTGACCAATCCCCTCGTTAGGGTTCCATACAACTTATTTGCATGGTCCCACCCTGACGGATTTTATCTGCATTATCAGCAATGCTGTCCAATCCCCTTGGTGGGACACAAGAACCTTATCTGCATAGTCCCACCCAGTCATTTTGTAGGAGTCACAAGACCACACATGGCTAGAAGGGCCATATTAAGTAATTCACTGAACCACAGATCCTGATCAAAATGGAAAAAAGGTAGAAGAGAATTTTATATTCCTATGGAATCCAGACAGACTGGATCCACTGAGACTGGAGGAAGCCCTGAATCTACTGCCCTCAGATAATCTTTAAACCTTTAACAGAAATTATCCCATAAGTCATCTTTAAACCAAACAACAGTTTTGCTAAATTGGTAAAAAATGTTTGCCTTGAGCATTTTGCTTCTTTAAAGAATTATCTATGTGACCTGTGAAGAGTGTGCTTCTCAGCTCAAGTAGATACATGAGACTAAATGGGTAGCTCCTGTCCAGAGGTGAGATGAGAAGGCAGAGAGGGTCAGGAGCTGGTTGAATGGACATGGGAAATCAGGGGTGGAAAGGAGGAGTGTGATGTCACAGTATAGGGAGAGCAATTAGGGTCACATACAATGTATATATAGATTTTTGTACAAGAGACTAACCTGAATTGTAAACTTTCACTTAAAGTACAAAAATAAAATTAAAAAAAAAAAAATTATCTATATGAGATCAAATTGACAACAGTAACTCTAAAGCACAGATAAGTTTAGGGGGCAGCGAGGCAAGGTTAAGGAGCCCTGGTGGTGTAATGGTTAAAGCACTTGACTGCTAACCAAAAGGTCGGCAGTTCGAAACCATCAGCGGCTCCATGAAAGAAAAGATGTGGCAGTCTGCTTCCGTAAAGATTTATAGCTTTGGAAACTCTATAGGATCATTATGAGTCTGAATCAACTCGACAGCAGTGGGTCTGGTTTTGGTTTGGAGGCAAGGTTGATGGTGATGAAATAATCTGGGTAGAGATTATGACAAAGATGACACAATGTGAAGAATGTAACCAATGTCACTGAATTATACACGCAAAAATTGTTGAATGAGTGTGTTCTGTTGTATATATAATTTCATCAAAAATAAATATAAAAAGGGAAAGAAAAGTAGAGTTGTAGATACATTCTTTTAGAAAAGAAATTCCACACAGAAAGAAGTAGGATATCTAGTACTTTTCATTAAAAAAAGCTCTCATTTACACACACTTCAGTTAATCTTTTAGCTCTAGTATTCCAGAGAAGAGAAATAGCAATTTACAACTGTGAGCAAAGTAAGTCCTTGAAATTCAACTATTAAGTCCAGTTTTCATTGTTCTGCCTCCACAAAGGACAAGTATAATCCAACAATATATATCCTTGAAAGTGAGTTTGGGGCTTGAGAGGCTACACAGAGTGTTAACAGAACTTTCCCCTTTAAGACCTGTTCCACTCACCTTGTACGGGGGCTGAGGATGGACAAGAATACCACCTTCAGTCCTCTGAAGCGACTGCTTCACTTGCTCCAATTTAATGGCCAGGTGAGCCTCAAAGTACTTGCGCAAGGCCATGCAAGTATGTTTCCCAGTCTGGCGGCTAGCAAATATTTCATCGTCACTCAGAAGTGCACCTTGATCTTCTAAATTTAAAATCTCCAAAGTACTTATCTGTTAAGAAAGAAGCAAAAAGAATGGGGCAAAAGGGGACAAAAGAACAAGCAGGAAGAGAAAAGTAAAAGGAGGAAAAAAAAGGGTAAGATTTTGGTAAACTTTTATGCTCAGTAAGACTGACAAACATCAAAGTACATCCATGCAACATGGTAACAGTACACATATGAATGCAAAATATTAAACCCATACTGAAAAATTACACTGCTTTCAATCCATGTTGGAATATATACAAGCATAAAACCGTTGCTTTTGGATTCTCGACAGCAATTCCTCCTACAAGATTACAATATCCAAGGCAAGTCTATCGTGGCACAGAGTTCTCTAACCACTTAAAGGGGGCAGAAAAGACTTCATCCACAAAAAGCTATCAGGAAAACGCCTGCAAGTAGAGCTTTCTCTCTTCAGCAGTGTGCTGCCAAAGGGCAGCCAACACAAGCAGGATCCCTACTGCTCACAAGGAGAAGCCACAGCAAGAAGCTCACCAAGTTCACCAGACGACGAAGACCATCGTAGCGGTCAAAGAGCTCCAAGACGGCCCGAAAGGAGAAGCAAATTGAGAAAAACATGGTAGCATGGCAGCATCCTGAGGCATGAGAACACTCCATTAACCACAGAGTATAGTTCACCACATCAGACAGAACATTGTGGGGATGCATGCAAACCTGCAAAAAAAAGAATTTTTTTAAATGTTGGGCAAAAGAACCTTTAAAAGAGATGAAAAATTCCCCAGTGTAGATAAGATACCTTTGCAGAATACAATGATCACTCTGATCAAGTCATTCTAAGTTTAATAAGTTTAAACTACAAATGAAATTTTAGAACCCATTCCAAAACCTGAAAGCAACTAAAATTTAGATAAATATTTAAGTTCAACCTATACTTTGTGAGTACCAATATCTGCAAATATTTACATGATTTAATACTCACAATGGCTCTGCGTTCCCATTTAACAGATGAGGAGAGGCTCAAAGAGGTAAGGTGATAAAAGTGGCTGAGTCTTATACTAAAGTCTGCAAGTTCAGTATCTACTCGCTCACTGACTCATTTACATACTCTCTGATGTCCCCTATGAGTCAGACAATAAACTGTAAAGCATTCTCTAAGTCAGCTTGGTACACTTGTCTGTATCTTAGCCATAATTAGTTGTGTACACACACACAAAGATTAGTTTAGTATTCTCAAAAGACTGCCTACCCTAGCATAACACTGAACTTAGGCAGAAAAAAATAATAAGTTTTTAAAATTACTATCAATCTTACTGACCAATAAACAAAGATGATTAAAGACGTACCTCAAGAAGCACCTGCCATCTTCACTCTACCAGAAAAGCTATGCCACACAGACAACATTAGAAAAATGGTCCAGGCATAGAAATGACAAGGCATCCCTACGGATTCCCAAGGGTCTGTTAGTTTTCAAATGGAAACCACTTATACTTTTTTTTTAAATCACTAAATGTAAAAAGAGTTTTAACTGGACTAGAACAGGAGAACCAAATGAGTGAGCCTCTCCAGTCCTGAGAATAGCTGGAATGATTTTACTATCTCCACCACAAACTATTTGTTAACACACGAAGCATTTATTGTTGATTTTACAATAGACTGACTTAAAAAATGAAAAACATAATTCCACTGAAGGACAACTGGAAAGTGCCTGAAGGATTTATTTTAATGCAACAAAAATAGCAAGAACTAAATAAAGCTCCTAGACCCCAATTCATTCTGCATTTTTCCTGTAGTGTCAGGAAAAAAACAGGACCTTTACAAAACAATTTTAAATTTTTAGAATGCTTTGTGAAGACCAGACATTCGTGCTCCTTGTTCTTTCATTGCAATTTACTCCTTCGACTACTGGTGTTTTTCTTATCCAAAAGTTATTCTGTGAATACACTCTTTTTAAAGAGACTGTCCCTTCACCCCCTGCCCCCCACTCCCATACTCGTGAAAGGACTAGACTTACTCTTTCCATGGCATCCTGGTTGTAGGACAGGTAATACAAGCACATGGATACACCAGTTGCAGCCATAGAAGGACGAGGAATTTCCAGTAATTTCTGTACTCCACCATGAGCAACAAACTCTGTGGCAAACTTGTTATGGAGCAGGAGAGATGCTAGGTGCTAAACAAAGAAAACAACAGTTACGATAGAACACTTTAGAACAATCGTAAAACCTTTCCACAAAAAGTTAAATTAAGCTGCTAAATACAATGAGTTCTCTGAAGCAGACAATGACGCCCTCATCCAAGAACAAAATCAATATTGCTTAAGGGGAAAAAGAGAAAAAAACAAAAGTGAAGATTCCATAACATTCCTTTTTACCCTCCCAACCCCAAAGGCTTTTACAAAGGTGAAGAAAAATAAAAAGTATTGCTGTAAGTAATGATATAATCCAACAACCATTTTATTATTACATAGTTTCCCTAAAGGGATTTTTATTAACCTTCCCATTTTAATCCTTTTAATGCAATCAGTTCTATGTTCTAGCTGTGGCTGAGTCAGTGACTCATCAACTAATGAAGTCCTCAAGTGTGCCTTATTTTAAACTGATCTTCAGTATATCCCGTAAGAACAGTCTTCAGCAAATTACCAAAATCAGTAAATTCTTCAAACTAATCAGATTGTATTTTAAATAGATCTTTAAAAGTTTCTGATATTTTAAGTTTTGTTAACATCCTGTTCAACTCCCACTACCGTTTCTAGATGGACCCGCTCTCCTGGGCAATGAACACGCAGAGAGTTCAGTGCAAGGCATAGGCTGCGGGATGACTCTGCACCCAGGCCAATGTGGACAGGGCTCAGAGAGCTAGAGCGCCCCCTCCTGTTTCCCATGCCACATTATCTTCCTGGTAGTGACTCAGACACAAAGTACAGACAACAGAGATTGGCAACTACATGATTTGACACCTATACACGGCACCCAAGGTCAATGGCAAAAGCAACAAGTATATACCCTCTTCAGAAGTTCTCTCAACACCGTGACTCAGGTTAATCCTTATAACTGGCATTCAAATATCTTTCCTCATCACTCACTGTTTATTATACAGGCCTCTCCCACATTCCCACTCCATCCTTCCCCCAAGAAGCAGCTAAACCAAGTGTGGTTTCCCTCTAACACCTCATGTGATTTTTCTCATTATCTCATTATCATAAAGTGGCAGAATTCCACTGCTGGGATGGACAGGTGGGGAAATGGAGAAGCAGACGCAACCTTTACTGAGAACCTTAATTCTATTTGGCTCAACGCTCCCTACATCCCAGCTCACCTTCCTCCTGCGTGCAAAGATTCTGCGTGTTTTCTCTCCTTATTTTGTATCTCTATATTAAAATTTACTTTCTCCTGAATTTACTATTTTAAACTATTTTGTTTCTACTAACTTTGAAACCTGTCCTTTCTCCTGCACAATGAGTCTCCTTCTGAACAAAATGGTACACGTATCTTTCTACATTTTTATTTCCCTATAGGAAGAATCTCTTCTGTGATTTTTTTCCCCTTGTTCGTCCTTACTTCATTTTCTTTAATCCCTTATAGGACTTTGCATGGAAACAGTTGAATAATGGCACCCATTATAATTCCCCACACAGAAATAGCAACAGCCCCAATCTCTTCTTCCACTGTGTCCCGCCCCCCCCCCCCCCACACACACACACACCATCCCACACTGAGGCACACAAGTTCCTCCAATGCATGTCTGACCTTCTCCAAATTTAAAATTTCTTGAGGCTGAAAAGTAAACTTCCTCATTTCTATTTCATTTAAATATATTCTGGAACTGTGCTGTCCAATGCAGTCGTCACTGGCCACATGGGCTTATTAAATTAAAATCTCAATTCCTCAGTGGTACTAGCCACATTTCAAGTGCCTAACAACCACATCTGGCTAGCAGCCACTGGACTGGACATTTCCATCATCCCAGAAAGTTTTATTAGACAGTGATGCTCTGAAATATTAATAATGAAATTCTGGCTTTAAAAGCCCAGAGTGCATCATCACTTCCAAGTCCTTTCTGGAAACTACCATCTCTCAGGGAGAATAAGATCACTCCCTCCTTGGTGCCTCCATGCTTCTTTCACAACATCTGCAATATTTAAAAGAAATCATAAGTTTACTTGTCTGTCTCTCTTAAAATAAATCTTAAAGGGCAAAGACTTGATTTATTTGTCAATAGTTACCTGTTGGCTAGAACTGTATGATAACTACAGTGTTTATTTATTGGCATCTTTGTATCCCTAGCACCTGAACATAATACCTGGCTCATAGAAAACACTCAAAAAATGTTCAGCCAAGAATGAAGGCAGAAATATGGTTGCCAGGTGGTGGAAAAATAGGCAGTTTGGCAAACAGAAAATGAGTTAAGAAATAGCAGTAAAGGGTTTCTTAGGTTACAAAGGAGCTAAACATAGTAGGGAAGGTAAGTCTAGCCCATGTGGTCCACACCTATCCATGTAAACTAAGGTAATCGAAATGAAAAGGGGTAAGTTGAATGAGTAACACTGTGGCTATCACAGTTCTACCAAACAGGTGACTGCTGAAAAAAGTACCGTTAAAATTACTTAATAAAACATATAACATGAACAACACTGTAACCACCCTGGAAATTCGAAAGAAAATGAACATTCACAATCTTGCTTATCATAAAGTAACTTGAACAATCCACGGAACACATTTAGCCCAGCCCAAGCCAGTTGCCATCAAGTTGATTCCCACTCATGGTGACCCCGTGTGTGTCAGAGTAGCGCTGAGCTCCACAGGGTTTTCAATGGCTGATTTTTTAGAAAAAGACTACCACGCCTTTCTTTTGAAGTGTCTCTGGGTGGAATCAAACCTCCAACCTTTCAGTTAGCAGCTGAGTGCATTAACCATTTGCACCACCCAGGGACTTAGTCCAACCTAGTGTGTGAGAAAAGCTTTATCAAATCTTATTTTTTGTAAGCTGGTGTTATTTGCGTTAACATTTCAAAAGGAGAGAAATAGAGGTTAAATCCAAGTAATCCAATCATTTAAATAAATGTATGACTTGGAATTTGAAAAAATAAAATAACTTCATTTTTGCATTCTATTCTTAATCTTTATTAATTTTTGCTTGTTATATATCATTCTTTCCTGATGTCTAAATGCTCAGGACATCACTGAAAGTTTGGCTTGCTTGTGCTTTTTTTATTAACTGAAATTTCATTTTAAAACTAAATTCTAGCCTAGTGGTGAAAACTCTGTGTAACTTCAGTTTTTCAAGAAAAGCCTTATTTCAACAGTTCAGTCCACAAGTATTAAGGGAATTCTTTCATTTTTTAAATAACTATTTGTTGATTGCCTCCCATATGCCAGTCCCTGTTCTAAGCAGTAGAGATTCAAAAAAATTAACCCAAGTTATATGCAAAGATGTTCACCACAGTGTTCTTTATAACAAAAACAAGTATCCCACAAAAGAAAAATAAGCAAATTATGGAACATCTAATTTGTACAGGATAATTACGTAGAAGCATGTAAACATTCTTATGCTACAAGTAAAATAAAAAATCTGGCTAATAATTATTTTAAAATCATCTGTACCTATGAATAAAGATTAGAATGCAACACAAAAACGAAGTTTTATTTTTATTATATTTTAAGAGGGTTATGATGTTATTTTCTTTAGGGTTCCAAGACTGTTACAATGCTCATGTCATACATTTTCTTAAAAAGTAATTTTAATGACCTCATCTCATTTTAATGACTTCCATCTCACAACTGCTTCATATGCATGCAAAAGCTGGACGATGAATAAGGAAGACCCAAGAAGAACTGACACCTCTGAATTGTGGTCCTGGCGAAGAAGACTGAATATACCATGAACTGTCAATAGAATGAATAAACCTGTCTTAGAAGAAGTACATCTAGAATGCTCCTTAGAAGCAAGGATGGCGAGACTATGTTTCACATACTTTGGACATGTTATCAGGAGGGATCAGTCCCTGGAGAAGGACATCATGCTTGGTAAAGTAGAGAGTCAGAGAAAAAGAGGAAGACCCTCAATGAGATGGACTGACACAGTGGCTCATGCATAACAATGATTATGAGGATGGCGCAGAACCGGGCAGTGTTTTGTTCTGTTGTACGAAGGGTCGCTATGAGTTGGAACCAACTCAACGGCACCTAACAACAACAACAACATCTCAGAACGGTACTTTTTTCCAACAGTCACCTGTTGCCTAGAACTATAAGACAGCCACAGTGTTATTCATCCAACTTATCTCTCTCCATTCAGATTATCCTTATTATCATGGATAGGTGTGGACCTCGTGGTATAGACTTACCTGTGGTTAGGCCCCTTGTGACCTAGGAAATCATTTGTCTCTAGTGAGTTTCAGTCTGCCTACTATTTCTTTACTTATTTTCTGGTTTATATCTGGTTTGCCTCAGATCATCTAACATCATACAATATGTATATATTAATTATTAGTTAAGAGTTTCAAAAAAAGTGCTGTTGCCTGACACAGGGAATATTTAAAAAGTAGCATGACATAAAAAAAAAAAAAAAAGGTGCTGTTGAGTTGATTCCAACTCATGGTAACCCTGAAGTAGAACTGTGCTCCACAGGGTTTTCAATGGCTGATTTTTCAGAAGCAGAACACTAGGCCTTTCTTCTGAAGCAGACTCCAATCTCCAACCTTTTAGTTAGCAGGCAAATGCGTTAACAGTTCACACCACTAGGGATAAGTGAGGCCAATCCCAGGTTTAGCTCTACTTTCTACCTTAACATTCAGCCCTTTAGGATTGACCCCTAAACTTCTGTGGAGGTACTTGGTAACCTCATCTCTTCTAAGTAAGAATTTTTTGTTTGTTACTATTCTGACTCATCTGGCAATAGAAATACCATAAGCAATATAACCCAGAGATGCTATACCAAAACACACAAAATCTCAGCGACCCAATATTTTTAAGAAGTTTACCTTGAGTGCCTCAAAAGTAAGGAGGACATCGTTGGTTTGTTTCAGGTCAATATAGAACATCATCAACTCTCGTGATCCAAGTTGCATGAATATAGGAAGCAACTAGAATGAACACCAAAAACAAGTCTTAAATTTTGGCTTTATTTTCACATTCCCAATTCCCTTCTATGAGAATATAAGATTAAAGAAATGAGGTACCTCTTCTCTTCCCTTATGAAGATAAACATATGAACACACTCTGATCAAACAGGCTTTATCAGAAGAGACCTATATAAGACTATAGCAGTTTGGAGCAAACACTCTTCTGTACTAGAGTTAAGAACACAATCAATGTATAAAATGCTACCATAAAGTACCCCAGAAATAAAACACAATAGTCTCAAAGTGTGAACAGTACTCTTCTCAAGAAGCTTACCTCCTGGTATTCTCCTAGAGGGGTCAAATACTGGAGAATGAGCCGCTGCTCAATAGCAGGAGTCATAGGGTAAAGGGTGTAATTGGTGCCAATCACCCAGGGAGACATTTCTGACCAGCTGCTATTAGACAACTCAACAAACATGCGATCTGGATCAGAAGATGAGAAACCCAACTTCTGCTTGGCTTTTCTAAAGCTCTCTCTATCTCCCTGTTTTGCTGACTTGTTTTTCCTCAATCCTCCTTCCTCAGGTTTGGTTGCTGAGTTCACTCTGCTACTTGTCTTGTGGCTTGAATCAAGATGAAAAGAGATCTCCATGTCTCCGGAGGCTTCCTCTTGTTCACCATCCACTACATCTACTGCCATGTCTCCATAGTCCATATCCACAGCTTCTTCATCCAGAGGCAAAAGGGGTTCAGAGGAGAGCTTTCGCGGACTAGGACGCTTGTTTTCTTGCCGCAAAGCCACTTCCTGAAGCTGTAGTTCCCTCAGTCTTCGAAGCACTATTGCCACCTATCAACAGATATTGGAGTAAGACGGGTTGTCTTTTTCTGCATCTTAAATGATTCTTAATAAATAATTCTCATTTCCACTTAAGGAGAGCTGGGTATTTATAAACTTAGCCCAATGCCTAGTAATAATAAGAATGTGATAAATATATTGACTTGATTCCTACAGCTTGATGAAATATGTAAGGCTAAAAGTCTTATTCCCCATAAAAGTTTCCAGAGACTCCAAAGCAGAAGATTTGCACATATAAACATCATTTATAACTAATCTGTTTAGACCAAGCTGGGCTATATCATCATACCTGAAAAGGTAGACGTTAGCTATAACCATGATTTTTAAAAACATCTCTGAAAGCCAAACAAGAAGATTTCTCAAACTTGTATATGTTGTAACTTGTATTTTGTTAGGTATTATCATCTATATTGTATATAATTATATAATCTATTTTTCAAGTACACCATTTATTTTTAGCTTTTTCTTTTAAGTACTTACTTTAGAGCCAACCTTGAAAGGTGGTGTTGTGCTTATTTTTAAGAATAGAAAGAGATTATGTCCATAATTTACTTTGAACATCATCCAAATAAAAAAAAAGATGGAAAGGCAGCCAGATAGAAGGAAAGGCAGATGGATGGATATGTAATAAAATAAGTATACTAAAAAGTTCATGATCAATTTAAGTGAAGTACATAGAGATGTTCACTGTAAAATTCTTTTCAACTTCCCTATATGTTTGAAAATTTTTATAATACAAATGTTACAGGGGAAGGGAGAGAATGGGACACAAGGTACAATACTATTCTTTATCTGACACAAATTGTCATGATCCCTGGCAAGATGAAAAACAGATATTTTTAAATTAAAAAAAAGTAAAAACAAAACTCTTATGAAAATCCTGAAATGTTAAAATTATAGCTATGCTCCAGTACAAAGTAATAAATAGGATCTACCTTGATTCAGCTCAGTCAGGTAACAAGAAAGAACCTGTGAATATTCTCCCAGGCTATGCAAAGTGTCATTCTAACATGGTCCTTACCAGCTGTGAATTTTCATCCCTGTAATTGGCAGCAATGTCTTGATTTTCCATAGCACCTCCTAATAGTCCAGTAGAATATGTCCTCAATGGTTGATCATCCTCTCGGGCCCATTTGAAAAGATTTTCGACAATTCCTTCCTGTAATAAAGGAAATGAAATAGTACAATTCAGAAAAAGTCCCTTTTTTACAATTAAGTCTTATAAAAAATTGTTTGATAAAATATCTCAACACTGTTCATAATAAAAAATGCAAGCAAACTAAACATCCAGTAGTAGATAGTCTAGTCTGTGAACATGCAACAGAATCCTACTTAAAGCTAGAGATTAGCAATCACCAGAATACAGTCCTACTTTAAATGTTAGGAGCCCTAGTAGTGCAGTGGTTAAGAGCCTGGCTGCTAATCAAAAGGTCAGCAGTTCGAATCCACCAGCTACTCCTTGGAAACCCTATGGGGCAGCTGTACTCTCTTCCATAGGGTCATTATGAGTTGGAATCAACTCGACAGCAACGACTTTGGTTTGGTTTTTGGGTTTAGATGTTAAGACCCAAAAGGTTCCATGGCCAACTGGGGAGCACAAAAAATTCTATATCCCTCTCGGAAGTTCACAATGCAGTTAACATTAATGCTCTGAGAAGCCCTCTTTCAACGAAGTATTTAACTCCACAACATAGCCCAAACTTATTTTTAATTAATTTTTATTATGAAATATAATACATCTAAACACGTATGGTCCAGTCAAAGAAAATACAAATCACCTACGACCCATCACCCAATTTAAGAAATAGAAATCTCCCATGTGCCCCCCACAACTGCCACCACCTGCCTCCTCCTTCCCCAAAAGGTTCCTATATTCCTGAATGTTAACAATTTTCTTGTTAAACTACTGTTAACTGTTACATGTTTTTAACTGTATAAATTGAGTGATATTGTACATATTTTTCTGCAACTTGCTTTTTTATTATTGCATGTAGTTGTCACACTTAAACAGCACTCAACAAAAAACAGGCTTTATAAATATTATTTACTCCTCGTAACAATTCACACAATTGGGTTAAAAAAAAACAAAACCTCAAATTCACTGCCTTCGAGTCAATTCCAATTCATGGCAACCCATGTGTGTCAGAGTAGGACTTTGCTCCTTAGGGTTTTCAATGGCTGTAATCCTAAAGAAGTAGGTAGCCAGATCTTTCTTCCATGGTGCCACTGGGTGGATATGAACCATCAACCTTTCAGTTAAGAGTCAAGCACACACCACCTGTGCCACCCAGGGATCTTATACGACTGGGTAGGTACTATTATTTGCAGTTGAGGAAACTGAGGCACAATGAGGTTAAGTAACTTATCCAAGGTCACAAAACTAGTTAAGTGGCAGAGCAGGGGTCTGACTCCAAGCAGTCTACCTCAAGATGCTGTTCACTGAACTGGTTCCCTGGAGTCATCTTCAGATCAAACAGTAGCTTAGTCAGCAGTTTAGTGGAGACAGTTGGCCTTAGGTATTGGGTTCTTTTGGAAAATTATCTGTGTAGAGCCAGCCTTGAGAAACAGTAACTCCAGGATCTGACTGGAGGCTGTTTTAGGATATGCTGCATGTTCTTGGTGACTGTTTCTGTAACCTGCCCTGTGCTTTGATGCTATCTGTTGATAAATTAACATAACAATGGCCTATATAACCCACTATCATAGTGACTTCTTGATATGTTTGAGTGACACTGCCCAATCTGAATTGTATCTACTCACAATAAGTATATTGTTACACTAAAAAAAAAAAAAGATGCTCTTCACCTCCAAACCCTGCTGCCACTATTTTGTTGGCTTATCCAAAGATCAGCTTGCAAACCATTCTTGTGCAAGAATGTCTCTAGGGTAGATAAGGAAAACAGAACTGCTAACTGTAGGATATGTTCATTCTCAGCTTTACTAGATGAGGCCACACTATTTTCCAAAGTGATTGCAACAATGCACATTTTTACCAACAGTGAATAAAAGTTCACATTTTCCCACATCTCTGCCGACAATAGACCACTATCAGACTTTTAATTTTTTGCAGTCTCATGGTGCAAAAATGGTACTTCATCTAATCTGAATTTGTTTACAAATGAGGTTCAGCATTATTTATGTGTTTGTTGACCATTCTCACTTCCTTGAAACACTCATGTCTTTTGCCAGGGTCTTTACGTGGATGTAAGTTCTCAATTTTTATGTAATCATATTTAACAATTTTTTTTTATAGTTTGTGTATTTTATGTCTTAATAAATTCTTTCTAGAGTCATGGAGACATTCTCTTTTATATTTCAAACTTTTTTAAATTACCACCTGAAGAACACATTTTAAACTATAAAGAATCAAGACAATCTCAAACAGAAACATGTTAAAGCAGATGAGTAAATTTGTAACAGTCCTGATCTGACTGGATTAAAAGCTTACACTGATCAACTTAACACTATGAAAAACCTTGTACATAAACAATATTCAGATAAAGCGCTCAGTTCTATGGCATACTTAACATAATGAAGAAACTACACAGCCAAATAATTTTAAATAAAATATCTGAAGCTTAAATATCTCTGAAAGTACAAGTCAGCAACTTTTTAAAACAACTAGAATAAAATCAATTTAGCGAATTGCAACCAGCTCTAAAATAAAAATGAAATATATAATATCAAAATGCACCACACAAGTCTGTTTCAAGCAACTTTTTTTTCCATACACATAACATGTGGACTGGGTTGCAATATACAAAAATATAAGATGTTACTCTGGTTCACAGAGTTTGAGCACCACTGCTCTAAAGCAATGAGTCTTAACCCTAGCTTTGAGAAACACCAGTGACCAACCTGCCCAGAAACAATGATTTCTGACTCATTAATTTAAAATTCTTTTTTAAAGATGAAAATATTGATTTATATTTTAAAAAACTGCCATAGGACACTTCTGAAGAGTAAAGATTATCATGGAATCCAATGCTAAGGTATCACATTGCCAATAAGGTTTGTAACCCGTGCTCTATGATAGTAGATTCAAGGCAATTTTATTTCCAATCTCATACACGATTATCCTTGAATAAGGCACTATCTCCCACCTTACTTCAATAATACAAGTTAGGCTGCCTGTCAACTACTGACTTCAAAAAGACTTAAAATCATTATGAAATAACAGAATTGTTCTTACAGAAAGCTTTATTATTCAAAATATCCCTTAGTGTTTCCTGACTTCCAAAGGGAATTCACTTTGTTCCAGATATATAAAGATGAAACTATAAAGAATCGGAAATTGTTCTCCTACAATGACAACTAGGAAATTGTCACAAAGCACAGTGAAGTCCTTTGTAACCTTCCATAAACCCTGTGTATACAAACGCACTGCTATACATGCTTCTTTTATCGTCAGGATTTTCACAAGTCATATTAAAACATTTTTCACAAGGATATAGATTTTGGCTCCCACAGTGATATCTAATTGGAGATTTTTAAATTTACCCTGCATTTAATACTACAAATTACAGCATCAATTACAGTGTTATTCTCTAAAATACTTCACATGGTACAATTCAATGAGAAAAATTAATGTGAATTTAATTAAAAATTAAATAAAAATCTATTTCCAGATCTTTCATTTGGTTCATAAACTATACTAAGACTTCCAGAATGTTTCCAAAGACTAAATTTTTATTATCTTTAAAAATAGAGTTGTGTTGCATACCCAATTCACACCAAAAAAAATCTTGAAGCTAAGAGACAGAATATTTATATTACTTCTAAAACAGAGCAATTTATTTTTGGCCATTGAAATATACACACACAGTCATTATCAAACTATTTTTTTCCTGTCTTCGTTCCACTTATTATTTGAAATTATTAATGTACTTGTGTCTGCCTCCCCCCAAATACATATTTAAACATAAGCCCTCATTTTGCTGACAAAATATTCCCAGCATCTAGCACTGAACATAGCACAAAACAGGTCTTCAAATATTAGCTAAGTATTAAGTATCAGCAAAAATAGAATGGGTTTCCCCAAAGAGTAGAAAGTCCTTCATCACAGGGAAAGATCACGCAGAAGTCTGGATGAGATCATAAATCCATCTAAAAACCTACGTGTAAAAATGGCAGCACAGGCATCAGAACTCCTCATCTAACTTCACAAGGGAGAAGGAGAATTATTATTAGCATCAACAGCCCAAGGCTGGTTCCTATGAGGTGGAGGTCAGACACACCTCTCCCCTCTAACCTTTTTACCAATTCTAACATTGGTCATCCCTCCCATGGCACTCTCT
The DNA here is from genome assembly GCA_030035585.1 of Dugong dugon. Lineage (NCBI taxonomy): Eukaryota > Metazoa > Chordata > Mammalia > Sirenia > Dugongidae > Dugong > Dugong dugon. The sequence goes on along the minus strand of CM057481.1, from coordinate 16,145,483 downwards.
TACTTCTCTGCTAGGTTTGATAATTCATTGCAATGGCCACACAGAACTCACAGACCACACTCACAGTTATGGAGTTTATAAGGGAAGTCAACAGGTTACAATTCAGGATCAGGAACGACTTAGGATACAGTTCTTTGATCAGGAGAGCCTCCTGTCAGCCGTGCCCACAGGCAGGCCTCTCTCTGGCCCTCGGCCCCTCTGCCCTGCTCAGGCAAGTGTTACAAAGCTCTTTAGCTCTCCAGTAAGTGCCCAGAGTCACCCCCCTCTACCAATAAGCCTCAGCCCAAAGGTGTTCAGCTCTCTCGCTCCATGGATCGGCAAGCCCATCTCCCTGACAAGTGCTCAGAGGTACCCCACTCCACCAGGAAGCCTTCTGCCCGAAGGCGCTCAGCCTTCTCACTCCGTGGGTCGGCACACCCACTGTAACCACCTGGCTCCAGGACTAGGAGGCCCAGTAGGCATCTAGCGTCAGTATCCTGGTTCTGCTGCCGTGGTTTCTCTGCCACTGATTCTCATCGTCTCCAGTGTTACAGCTCTCTCTTTCTGTCTCTTGGGTCTGGGTCTAGGAGGTTCTCAGTGCAAGGACCCCGGGTTCAAAGGATGTGCTCTGCTCCCAACTCTTCCTCTTGGTAGTAGTGAGGTTCCCCCAACCACCTCTGGGATGGCTCATTTTAAGCCTAGTGGGATGGCAAAACCGACCAATCCCTTGTTAGGGTTCCATACACCTTATTTGCATGGTCCTGCCCCACCCACCCCACACACAAAGGTGCCACACACCTTATCTGTATTATTAGCAAGCTGCCCAATCCCCCTGGTGGGCCACAAGCACTTTATTTGCATAGTTTCACCCAATCTTTTGGTGCGATTAACAAGACCATGGCTAGAAAGGCCACGTAAAAGCAATCCATCACACCACAATATAATTCTAAGATTTTTAAAAATACTATAGCACCCAAGCAGAAACTATTCATTAAAACAGTTATTTTTTACATTTTCTTATTGCTTGTCTGGATTTCTTAAATTTCTATGATATAGATTACTACTGTAATAAGAAAAAAACTACAATTTGATAACAAAGAAAAATCAAACAGTTGCCCATTCAATTAGAAAGTAAAATGATGACTATTCTTTTTAGTAAGTACCTTTTCTTGAAAGACAACAGCAGTTTCCAGCCCTGGCATGATGTCCAGTAGGAGTCTACAAGCCGCAGTATTTAAAGGGGGCTCTCTGCTTGTCATCACATATGCATTCACCAACTGTATAGAGAAAGAGGAACACTTTTGATCTGAAATCCAATCTAGTCAAATTAATGAAGTCTAATAAATCTTTAATACAGTCCCACTTTCTTAAAGAGTTATTAGAAAAGACTGCACTTCACAATTACTAATTAAACCTTTACTGTAAATGTTTATGATACTGCTGAGCCATGATGATATCATACATTAATTTTTTCTTCAGCCTTAAAGCCAAATCCTCCCAAAACAACAACTCAGCAACCACTGAAATTAAAAACTCAAATAAGGACATCACAAAAAAGTCACCCTGCATCCCTGCATACACTTTCTCAGAAGGATTCAACAAGGTGAGATAAGACCCAGATTCCTGACGCTGGTTAATAAAAAAAACCTCAAATTATGTGTTTTTTTTTTAAAAATCGCAGAAAAATAGAATAATAAAACTTTCCTTTTGGCTGACGCTGGTTAATAAAAAAAACCTCAAATTATGTGTTTTTTTTTTAAAAATCGCAGAAAAATAGAATAATAAAACTTTCCTTTTGGCACTCATCTAATATTTGCTGACTCTCTCTATACGTAGCACTATATTCTGCAATTGGTATACAGCAGTGAATGGCACAGAAGAATACTTTAACAGAGGGGACAATTGAGAAAACAGATATCGTAAGTTCAGTGTGCATGGAAGCCCCCAGGAGGCTACACAACTCCCTGCAGAGGAAACAGAGAAGGCTTTAGAGAGGAAGAGATTCCAAGCTAGAAGTAAAGGACAAGTAGTGAGTAGCTAAGGAGGAGTAGGAAGGAGCGGAAGGCCAAAGGACAAGAACTGAAGCCAGAGAGAAGAAAGGCCAGAGAAAAATCTGTCTACATGCCAACCTAAGGAACTTAAATCCTGAGGACAATGGGACATCATTAACAGATTTTAAGCAAGAGAGTGCCATGATCGGTTTTTGCATTTTAGAAAGCTTTCTGGGATATTAAGTGAAGACTGCACTGGAGGTAGACAAGACAGGAGGAAGAAAAACCAGCTAAAAGGCCCCAGTAACCAGGTGAAAAATGGTAGTGGCTAAATTAAGGTCTAACAACAAGAAGAGAGGATAGAGTGATTTATGAAGTTTGGGGGGGCGGGGGTGTGAATTATAAGACCTGTAAGTTCACTGAATGAGAGAACACAAAGGAGTAAAGGACAACTTCTAGCTGGCTAGATGAGGACATCGTTACAGAGCTAGAGAACAAGAGAGGGAGACCCGCGGGCCACTACGTGGAATTCAAGGTGCCTGTGGGGGATATTCAGGTGGGAGTGTCTAGAAGGCAGCTAGTGGTGATCTGAGGCTAAAAAGATACATCTATGATAGAGGAAAAAAAAACTGAGAGTCAATACAAAACAGATAATAATAACAGCTAATATTTACTGAGCCCTCGTTATGTGCCAGGCTCTGTGCTAAGCACTTCCCATGCTTAATTCCATTCAACAATTACAAAAACATCTTGAGTTAAGTACTATTTTCCTCATTTCACATGTGACGAAAATAAGGCTTGGGTAGGCTTAAGTTACTTCCCCAAAAATCAAACTGTCAGTGAAACAGTAGGGTTAAACACAAAACAATGGACCCCAAAAAGCCCATGCTCTCAACCACCATGCCATTCTGCCTCCAAAAACAAATCAACAGTCACCATTTATTGAGCAATCTTTACGTTCAGGAGCTGCTGAGTGCTATATATATATAAATTACATATATGTGTATTTTCTCATAATTTATTCCTCACAATAGCCCTAGGCATCTTTCTATCCCTCCGCTTGCCCAATACACACACCACACAGTGTCCGAGCAGAATCATGTCATATACATCACTTTTATTTTTTCATTTGGGAACTCGAAGGGATTCCTATATTCCCAGACTCAAAACATTCCTGCCCAAGAATGAGCAAAGATGCCTTGGGAGCCCTTGCCAACTTTCAACTAAAAGTACACAGCAAAAAGAAAACACTTTGGCCACAAGCAGGACTTTGGCAAGAAAGAAGCCCATGGTTACTTTTATTTCAATTAAACCAACACCTAACAAAAAATCTACCCACTCTACGCCCAACTTTGCCAAGGCCTTAGGAGAAAGTAAACTATTTACAAAAGACAATAAAGGTACAGCATCTGCTGATGACAATCTCTGAAGATAAGAAGAAAACCTACTGCATTCATGAAATCATCATTCTTGAAGAGTATTCTCAGCAAGTGGCCCAGCATACACTCTGGATCAGCTCGACCTACCAAAAGAGGGGAAGAACAAACAAAGGAATGAGTAAGTCATCCCAGTCAAGCAACAGAAAAACCTCAAGACTTGGAAAGACACCTAGGATGTTATCAGTACTATTAAAATGCCAGCAAAAATAAACAGGAACAAAGAACAGAATCTTTTAATGAATTAGATTTCATAAGAAGCATTCTTTAACATTAAAAGTTGCAATATAAAAACTGCTCTCTAACTTTCCCATCACCCAGTATATTGCCCATACAGCGATGCTGAATTAAATGAGCACTGAACCCAGACTAACATCACCAAGGGTCTACAAGGTCTGCAAAAGAATCACAAAAGAGCCGAAGAAACAGAAAAACTCCGACTTCCCAGCCAAACAGAGAAGGGCAGGAAGCATGCTTCCTTTGATGGGTGGCCTGGAGAAGACAGGCTCTGAGTCCAATCTCTCCTTCAGCTACAATGACAGTCACAGCAGAGATGCATCCTCAAACCTGCAAGAAGATCCCAGGTAGGGGGAAAATTCCACTAAGCAATCACCAACCCTGAAGATACAGTAACCTTGACCATCCTAACTCCTAGGCTCCTGGGGAAAGAAAGGAGGCCAGGGATCCAGGATCTACTCATCGTACAATAAAACGATTGGTTAATGATTGGAGAATTATTAGTATGATTTTAAAGAGATACCACCTATCTTACTGAATTTCCTTTCAGAGCATTAGAGTGGCAAATTTAGTCAAAGGATACAATTTAGGATGAAGAAAAAATGTGAGCTGCTGATAGAAGTTTTTACCACGCTGTAATTAGTATGCCAAAGAAACTAACAAAAAGGAGAGTTAAAAGAATGGGATCATAAAAATAAACCAGGACCTTAGATTACCTTCACAGTTTCATAAATAATTAAACTGAGGCCCTATTTTACTAATGGAAAGTATGCCAATGGCAAGTATTGCTTAACATAAAAGGTAAGGAGGTAAACAAATCGTTTTTAAATTTCTACTGAAAAAAGGCTATCATTCTATGTCTCTCCCTTCTTCCTCATTTCCATTTCATCCTTTCCAAGGCAACATCACTAAGCATAATCATCTCTCTTTTAATTCTTTCCATGGGTTCCGCATTTCTTTTTCACATTCACTTTTGTACTTCCTTCATGCTCTGACTGCCCTTACTGAAGATGTGGGTTAAATAGGTAAATATTCCTCTGAGGTCATAAACAGGAATGTCTAGGACAAAAGCAGCAGCTAACATCACATAAACTATTACACACTCAACTTGAAATGTTTAGCTTACTTATATTTGAGAACAAAAGTCCAAGAAATAGAAATAAAGCCTGGAACATTCGAGTACACAACATTCTTATTTTTATAATTCCCACTCATTCTGATTATCGACACACAAAATTTGAGACTCCTCTCTCCACAAAGGACTGCTTTTAGAGAGTTTATATGCATCACGGTCCTATACATGACTTAAGCTCTGACACTGGTATCTACCTTTTTGTTGTTGTTAGGTGCCGTTGAGTCGGTTCCGACTCATAGCGACCCTATAGGACAGAGTAGAACTGCCCCATAGGGTTTCCAAGGAGCAGCTGGTGGATCTGAACTGCTGACCTTTTAGTTAGCAGCTGAGCTCTTAACCACTACGCCACCAGGGCTCCAATTTACCTTGTTGTTGTTGTTGTTGTTAGGTGCCGTCAAGTCGGTTCCGACTCATAGCGACCCTATGTACAAAAGAACGAGACACTGCCAGGTCCTGTGCCATCCTCACAATCGTTGTTATGCTTGAGCTCAATCTACCTTAGAGAGAACATAAAATGGCAAAGTCTCAAGTCCCACATAGTCCTGTATTATATCAAATTCTATGCCTAAGAAGGCTGGGCTGTCATGGCTCTTATTAAATTAGCTCAAAATAAAACCAAATTAACATGAGATGACATATGTTAGCTGTCGAGACACGAAAGCAGACATCAAGAAGTCTGTTTATTATTCCAGGTTCCAAGTGCCAACTCAATGACTAAAAGCAAGCCACTTAATGCATTCTCGACTAAATTTCCCCATCAGTAAAATAAGGACAATTATCATCGCTTGAAAGACGAAAGCACAGAGGAAAACACCTCTATGGTTTAAAAAAATCAGAACGGGAGAACATTTTTCTCTTTTCAAGTCTTTGTATTTTTATTTACACCACTGAGTCAACTAAGGTCTTTTTTACCAGTTGCCGTCCAACTGACTCTGACTCTTCTAAGGCAAACCTAATTAATTTAGTTCCTCTAAGTCAGGTCTGTTCTATTTGATCTGTAAATATTTCAAATTTCCGTGAGTTTATTTTTCCTCATTGCCCCCACCCTGGACAATATTTTAACAAATATCTTAAAACTTACCATAAAAAGATACTATTTCAATTGAAAAATATTCCTTTTAGCAATTTACTTTTGAAAGAAAAAAAACAGATCCCAGCTTAAGAGAACACAAGTCTTACCAGGATGTCGATCATCAAATGGGTCTGGATCTCCCTTACGATATTCTTCAGTTTCTTTTTCAATCAATTCGGACATCCTAGCACAAAGGGAAGAAAGGACAACTCTGGACAAGCATACAAAAAAATGCAACATCACCTACAACAGTCAATTCACAAGTATAAAATAAAAGCAAAGAGGTAAGGAAAGGGTATTTTCCCGATAAACAAAGAGCTAAGAAACCATCTCGTGAAACAATTTCCACTCTCAATCCCATTCTTCTCGTTACCTTCCCTGCCTCAAAAACAGCACCAACATCCCCTCACAGGCTCAAGCCAAAAACTTAGGAGTCATCATTAAAACCTCACTTTTCTCCTCATTCCCCATAACATTTTCTATTAGCTCTACCCACAAAATACCTCCTAACCCACATCACTTCTTGACTATTCCTATCCTTTTTTAGACTACCATCACCAATTACCTGGACTACTGGTCTCCTTGCTTCTTGCTTCCGTGCTTGACCTGACACAATTCACTCTCTGACTTCAATGACTTACCACAATAACGAATTAAATCCAAGTATTACTATGAGCTACAAGGTCCTAGTAATTTGGCTTCTGTCTGCTCCTTTGACCACTTCTTTCACCTCTCCGTCCCTCCTTCATTAAGCTTTTCACCTCTCCGTCCCTCCTTCATTAAGCTTCAGTCACAGCCTTCTCTGCTCTTCAAACAGCCCAAGTGCATTCCTGCTTCAGGGCCTTTCTGTGTGCTGTTATCTCGGCCTGTAATGTTCTCCCCACAGCTAGGCCTTCTGCCAACTCACTCTCTGGCTTATTATCCTGGTTGCTCTCTATCTACACAGAGGGTTGGCTGGTTGGTTGTTTTTGGTGGTTTTCTTGAGAGCACTTACCAATATTTGATATTACTGTATTAATTTGCTTACTTGTTCACTGTTCTCCCCCCAACCCCACTGGAAAACAAGCTCCACGAGAGCAAGGACCTAGTCTGTCTTGTTTATGGGTGTATCCCCAGCACCTAGGAAAGGGTGTGGCATATAGAAAATGCTCAATAAAGATGCTTAATAAATAAAAGCACAGGCTCACCAAAACTGTAATGGTATCCTTGACATTTCCTCTTAATATAGAAATACTGAAACAATACCAAAAAAAAGTTTTTTTGCCTTCTTTAGAGGCAACACACTCACACAGAGAGCACTTAACTACCAAGAATAAAAGCAGAGATGAGGCAGAAGGACAGAAAGCAACCCTAGCAGGGAGAAGGAGGAAGGAGAAAAACACCAAAAACAAACAAATAACCCTCTATGTCAGAAAGTGTGGCCCAAGTAGAAAGAAAGCAACAACCTATGTTAAGTGTGAAGGCTGTCCTATCCCTCCATAAAGAGTCATCTGTTTGACAAAGCATACTGATACAAAGGATGTTGTTAGCTGCCATCAAGTTGATTCAGACTCTCGGCAACCCCAAGTGTGCCAAGTAGAACTGCACTCCATAGGGTTTTTAAGGCTGTCATTTTCCGGAAGCAGATCACCAAGCCTGTCTTCTGAGGCCCCTCTGGGTGGGTTTAAGCTGTCAACCTTTTGGTTAGTAGCCCAGTGCTTAAACATTTGTCCTACCCAGGGACTCCCTGTACCAGATATCAGCACCCATCTTTTATTTTATTGACTTTGATAAGCAAGCTAAAAAAAAAAAAAATGGAAGAAAGTAAGCTACAAGTTTGTTTCATCTCAGAACTTAATTGCAGATCATAAACAAGCACAAACAACTGTAAAACATTCTCACTCTGCCAAGACAATGGTTCTAACTAGGCTCATCAAGTACTGCCTGGCCTCAAACACTACATTCACCTATATACTCAGCCCAAGAATCTCAATGGTCTGTCTTAATGAAGGTATGTTCCAATACTTTCACTTTCTCCTCTGACTCTCTCCTAGCCTCTACCTGTTAAACCCATGTCATGGACTGAATTGTGTCCCCCCAAAATGTGTGTCAACTTAGCTAGACCATGATTCCCAGTACTGTGTGACTGTCTACCATTTTGTCATCTCATGTGATTTTTCTAAGTGTTGTAAATCCTACATCTATGATGTTAATGAGGTAGGACTCAATCTGCAAGATTAGGTTTTGTCTTAAGTCAATCTCTTTTGAGATATAAAAGAAAGAAGTGAGAAAAGACAGGGGGACCTCATACTATCAAGAAAGCAGCACTGGGAGCAGAGCACGTACTTTGGACCCAGGGTCCCTGCACCTAAGAAGCCCCTAGACCAGGTAAGATTGATGACAAGGACCTTCCCCCATAGCCGACAGAGAGAGAAAGCCTTTCCCTGGAGCTGGCGCCCTGAATTTGGACTTCTAGCTTACTAGACTGTCAGAGAATAAATTTCTCTTTGTTAAAGCCATCCACTTGTGATATTTCTGTTATAGGAGCACTAGATAACTAAGACAACCAGTTATGCCATCGAGTCAATTCTGACTCACAGTGGACCCTTCAGGACAGAATGTAACTGCTCCATAGGGTCTCCAAGATTGTAAATCTTTCCAGAAACAGACTACCACATCTTTTTCCCATGGGGCAGCTGGTGGTTTGAACCACCAACCTTTAGGTTGGCAGCTCAGCGCTTTAACCATTTTGCTCCCAGGGCTCCTTTCCTAGCCTCTAGTTCCTCTAAAAACAAGGCCCCAGCCTCAAAACTTAAAAAGCATATTGTTTTTGCCACAAAGGGAAAAAGGTAAAAGGGATGCTACTGGATCCATCCCTTACCATGGAACAATAATAGGTATGAATACCAAACAAAGCAAGCAGCTCCTTCCAAGTAGCATAAAGACCAAAGCTAAATGAGTTGTTTACCAGGACCTCTGAACAATAAAGATCATGGAAGAAAAAATAGGGACAATGGTAGGAATCCTAATACATGGCATAAACAGAATACAAACCATAACTAACAATGCACAAACACCAGAAGAGAAACTAGATAACCGGGAGCTCCTAAACATCAAACACTTATGCTCATCAAAAGATTTCCTCAAAAGAGTAAAAAAAGAACCTACAGACTGGGAAAAAATTTTTGGCTACAACATCTCTAACAAGGGCCTAATCTCTAAAATCTACAAGATACTGCAACACCTCAACAACAAAAAGACAAATAACCCAATTAAAAAATGGGCAAAGGATATGAACAGACAATTCACAAAGAAGACATTCTGGCGGCTAAACAGATACAGGAGGAAACGCTCACAATCATTAGCCATCAGAGAAACGCAAATCAAAACTACAACGTGATACCACCTTACCCCAACAAGGCTGGCACTAATCTAAAAAACAAAATAATAAATGTTGGAGAGGTTGTGGAGAGACTGGAACAATTAAGCACTGCTGGTGGGAATGTAAAATGGTACAACTACTTTGGAAATCGATTTGGCACTTCCTTTAAAAACTAGAAATGGAAGTAACACATGATTCAGCAATCCCACTCCTTGGAATATATCCTAGAGAAATAAGAGCCGTCACATGGATAGACATATGCACATCTATGTTCACTGTAGCATTGTGCACGATAGCAAAAAGATGGAAACAACCTAGGTGCCCATAAATAACAGACATATGGATAAACAAATTATGGTACATACACACCATGGAATACTACGCAAAGATAAAGAACAACGATGAATCCATGAAACATCTCACAACATGGATCAATCTGGACGGCATTATACTGAGTGAAATTAGTCAGTCACAAAAGGACACATGTTGTATGAGACCACTATTATAAGAACTCAAGAAAACGTTTAAACACAGAAGAAAACAGTTTTTGATGGTTTAGGGTGGGGAGGGAGGGAGAGGGGAATTCACTAACTACATAGTAGACAAGAATTATCTTAGGTGAAAGGAAGGACAACACACAATACTGGGAAAGTCAGCACAACTGGACTAAACCAAAAGTTAAGAAATTTCCTGAACACAACCAAACACTTTGAGGGACACAGTAGCTGGGATTGGGGCCTGGGGATCATGGTTTCGGGGGACATCTAGGTCAACTGGCATAACAAAGTTTATTAATGTTCTGCATCCCACTTTGGTGAGTGGCATCTGGGGTCTTAAAAGCTTGCAAGCAGCCATGTAAGATGCATCAATTGGTCCCAAACCACTTGGAGCAAAGGAGAATGAAGAATACCAAAGACACAAGGAAAATATTAGCCCAAGAGACAAAAGGGCCACGTAACCATAGACTCTGTCAGCCTGAGACCAGAAGAACTAGATGGTGCCTGGCTACCATCAATGACCGCCCTGACAGAGCAGAACTCAAATCCACATAAAAAGACCAGACTAAATGGTCTGACTGAGACTGGAGGAACCCCGGAAACCATGGCCTCCAGATGCTCTGTTAACCCAGAACTAAAACCATTCCCAAAGCTTACTCTTCAGACCAAGATTAGACTGGACTATAAAACATAAAATAATACTTGTGAAGAGTGTGCATCTAGTTCAACAAGATTACACGAGAACAAATGGGTGGCTTCTGTCTGGAGGCAGGATGACAGGGCAGGAAGGGACAAGAACTGGTTGAATGGGCACAAGAAACCTGAGGTGGAAAGGGGGAGTGTGCTGTCACATTATAAGCATTGCAACTAATGTCACATAACAATATATCTATAAATTTTTGTATGAGAAATTGACTTGAGCTGCAAACTTTCACCTAAAGCACAATTACAAAAAAAAAAAAAAAAAAAGTCTGCCTGAGCATTATGCTCTTCTAAAAACTAAAATCAGATTGACAACAGCAGCTTGAAAGATTAGCTAGGAACCTTAGCAGGCAGTGAATTTGTTAATGGGAGAGGAACAACTCAGAAAAGGAGGGTGAGAGTGGCTATACAATTCGAAGAATGCCATTAATATCACTGAACAGTGCATGTACAAACTGCTAAACAGGTGTGTTTTACTGTGTATATTCTCAACAACAAAATAAATAAAAGTATATACCAAAAAAAAAGTCAATTTTTCCAAACTTAATCTATAGATTCAGTGCCATTCTAACCAAAATCCCATCAAGCTATTTCATAGATTTATCGATAAACTGATTCTAAAGTTTATATGGAAAGGCAAAACACCCAGAATAGCCAACACAATACTAAAAAACAGAGCTGGAGAACTACACTACACAATTTCAAGACTTACCTTGCACTATAACTATAGTAATCAAGACAGTGTGGTATTAGTCCAGGAATAGGCAAATAGGTCAATAGAGTAGAATAGAGAGCCCAGAAAAAGACTCACACGAAATAGTCAACTGATCTCGGACAAAGAAGCAAAGGCAATTCAATGGACAAAAGGTAGTCTTTTCAACAAATGGTACTGGACATACACATGCAAAAAACTGGACCTAGATACAGAGTTTACATCTTTCACAAAAACTAACTCAAAATGAATCATAGACGTAAATATAAAACACAAAACTATACAACGTCTAGAAGGTAACACAGGAAAAAATCTAGGTGATCTTGGGTTTGGCAACAATCTTTTAGATACAACACCAAAAGCACAATCCATAAGATAAGTCGGACTTCATTAAAATTAAAAACTTCTTTTAAAAAATTAAACTTTTGCAGAGCAGAAGTTTAAAAGAACAAAAAGACAAGCCACAGACTGGAAGAAAATCTTTGTAAACAGATATCTCATGACAATAAGCATATGAAAAGGTGCTCGACATCATATGTCATTAGAGAATTGCAAATTAAAACAATGATATACCACTACACACCTATTAGAATGGCTAAAATCCAAAAGACTGTGACAACATCAAATGTTGGCAAGAATGTTGAGCAACAGAAACTGTCATTCATTGCTGGTGGGGATGCAAAATGGTACAGCCACTATGGAAGACAGTCTAGCGACTTCCTTCATGGAAATTATATTAGTTCATCAATTGTAACAAATGTACTACAGGAACACAAGATGTTAATAATAGGAGAAACGGTGTGCAGGGAGGAGAGGGGGCCTATGGGAACTGTATACTTTCTGAACAATTTTCGTGTAAACATAAAACTACTCTAAAAAATAAAGTCTATTAAAAAAAACAATTTTTTAAATGGACAAACAATTTGAATAGACATTTCTTCAAAGCGATATACAAAAGATCAACAAACACATGAGAAGACGTGCAATATAATTAGTCATTAAGGAAATGTAAATCAAACCCATGAGAAATCACTTCACACTCACTAGGGTGGGAAGAATCCGAAAAATGGACAACAATAAATGCTAAGCATGTGGAGAAATTAGAACTCTCATACACTGCTAGTGGGAACATAAAATGGTACAGCTGCTTTGGAAAAGTCTGGCAGTTCCTCAAAAAATTCAACATAGAGTTACCATGAGATTCAGCAATTCTAGCCCTAGGTATGTACCTGAATTGAAAACATATCCACATAATACTTGCACACAAATGTTCATAGCAGCATTACGCATAATAGCAAAAAAGTGGAAACAACCCAAATATCCATCAACTGATGAATGGATAAGTAACATACAATGAAATATCATTCAACCATAAAAAGGAATGAAGTACTGATGCATGCTACAACATGGATGAACCTTGAAAACATTATAAGTAGTCAGACACAGAAGGCCATATATTATATGATTCCATTTACATGGAATGTCCAGGATAGGCAAATCCACAGAGATAGAAAATAGATTAGTGGCTGCCAGGGGTTTGAGGAAGGGGGTAATGGTGAGTGATTGTTAATGGACAGAGTTTCTTTCTGAGGTGATGAAAATGTTCTGGAACTAGATAGTGATGATAGCTGCACAACCTTATGAATATACTAAACCACTGAACTATACACTATAAAAGGGTGAATTCTGTGTCACGTGAATTATATCTTAATTAAAACCAACAACGAAAACCAAATGTACCTATGTAACTAGAAATAAAATTATTTCCAACCTCTCTCCCTATTCTGAAAAGAGTTTGAGAAAGGATCTCAAAGAGAGGTGAAGAAAGAGGCTGTTTCTCATTGAAAGCCTTGAGGTACTATTTGATTTTTTAAAACCAGGTCTATACGTTGCTTTTCAAAAAATTTAGAAAGGGCTTTGAACGGCTTCTAAAACTTCAAGGGGGGATGATCAGAAATCTCAACTCACTCCCCACATTCCTGCCAATACAGGCACTCAAATTAAGGTTTGAAATCATATAACCATTGACCCAGTGGTCAGAAACATTCAATAAGGAAAGCAATGTGGTGATTAAACAATGGCTTGTCTTGTAAGCAGAGGTTACCTGGATACTTTTATCTTCTTCTGTTGTTTTATATTTCTCTGTGTTCTTTTTCTGTAATGAGCATGCATTCTTTTCTTTTTTTTTTAATCAATGCTTTAAGGTAAAATTTATATAAAATGAAATGAAAACTAAAATGTTTAACTGAAATATTTAATGAGTTTTAATAAATGTCATCACCAGTTGTCTTTGAGTCAATTCTAACTCATGGCGACCCCACATGTGCAGAGTAGAACTGCACTTCATAGGGTTTTCATGGTGTGACCTTTCAGAAGCAGATCGTCAGGCCTCTGGGTGGCTTTGAACCACCAACTTTTAGGTTAGTTTCCTAGCGCTTATGCATGTATGTCCCCTGTAACCACCACCCCAATCAAGATATAAAATAGTTCCACCAAAAAGTTCCCTTGTCCCCCTTTGAAGTCAATCTTCCGCACCCCTGCCTGAGGCAACCACTCATCTGCTTTCTCTCACTACAGATTAGTTTTGCCTACTCTAGAATTTCATATCAATGTACTCATATATACTCTTCTATGTGTGGCTTCTTTTGCTAGCATATTTTGAGTCATACGTGTTGTTGCACATAACAGTAGTTCCTTTGTACCCATGCATTCTTTTTTTTTTATTGTGTTTTAGGTAAAAGTTTACAGTGCAAACTAGTTTCTCATTCAAAAATGTATATCCAAATTGTTTTGTGACATTGGCTGCAATCTTCACAATGTGTTAGCATCTCCCCATTTTCCTTTACACTCCGGGTTCCCAGTGTCTGTTCGTCCACGTTTCCTGTCCCTTCCTGCCTTCTCATCTTTGCTTCCGGGCAGGTGTTGCCCATTTGGTCTCATATACTTGATGAACTAAGAAGCACGTTCCTTATGTGTGTCATTACTTGTTTTATAGGCCTGTCTAATCTTTGGCTGAAAGATTAATCTTTGGACTTTGGGAGTGGCTTCAGTTCTGAGTTAGCAGGGTGTCCAGGGGCCATAGTCTCAGGGGTTCCTCCAGTCTCTGTCAGACCACTAAGTCTGGTCTTTTTCTGTGAATTTGAATTTTGTTCTACATTTTTCCCCTGCTCTATCCAGAACCCTCTATTGTGATCCCTGTCACAGCAGTTGGTGGTGATAGGCAGGCACCATCTAGTTCTTCTGGTCGTGCATTCTTTTTAGAAACAAGTGCTTTAAGCAAGATTGGCATTTTAATCTATAATAATGACAATCAAATCCACGGCTATCATGCTCTCCAATATCTAACATGCTCTGTCCTGTCTAAGCCAAACTCTCCTAAATGCTTTATTTCCACAAAACCATACTGCCTAGTCTTAAGGGTTCCTGCAAAAATTCCTGGCCCATTCTGCTCATATTTTTCCTCACCAGTCGTTGAAAGTATTTCTGCTTTCTCTTCTTTTCCCTCTAGACTCTGAAATAATTTTCTTTGCCACAGAGGGCAAACATACAAAATACATTTATAATTACATATTGTAAGATGTATTAGTATCCTCACTTTAAACTAAACACAGAAGAAGTTAAAAATATGAGTTCTGGAGCCAGACTGCCAGGGTTCAAATCATAGCTCTTCCACTATGTGACTTTGGGCAAGTTACTTAACCTCTCTGTGCATCATCTATAAAAACAAGGATAACAGTCCCTACCTTAGAGGGTTTCTTTGACGTTTAAGCTAATTAATATATGTACCATGCTTAGAACAGTTCCTGGCATGTGAGAGCTGTTTACGTATTAATGTTACCATTATTGAAAGCTGAGAGTCAAAAACAATTACTTTGGGGTGGATATTGACTAGGATGGGGCAAGAGGGAACTTTCTGAAGGTGGTGCATAACTTGATTTGTGTGGTGGTTTAAATAATCCATCAGGATAAGTAGTTTACAGCATGTAAGTTATACCTCAACAATTTAAAAAACAAAAGCAAAAAAACACCCACAGAACCTAGGTTAAGCTGACATAGCTTGGCCCAAAGCCAGTCCCTGTGCACATAATCAAGTTAAAAGTTAATAAACATCAATTAAAAATAGCCAAAACAATCTCGAAATCACACTTCCCAATTTCAAAACATACTATAAAGCTACAGTAATAACAATGTGGTACTAGTATAAGGAAAGACGTATAAATGAATGGAATAGACTTGAGAGTGTAGAAATACACCCATAAACCTATGGCCACATGATTTTCAACAAGGGTGCCAAGTCCCTTCACTAGGAAAAGAATAATCTCTTCAACAAATGATGCTGGAACAACTGGATATCCACACAAAAAAGTTGGATCCATACCTCACACCATACAAGAAAATTTAACTCAAAATGGATCAACGACCTAAATATAAAAACTAAAACTATGAAACTTTTAGAAGAAAACATAGGGGTAAACCCTAAAAGATCTTGTTTTTGACAGTGGATTCTTAGATATGACACCAAAAGCATGGAGCAACAAAAGAAAAAATAAATAACTTGGACTTAATCAAAATTAAAAACATTTTGCATCAACAGACTGTGTCAGAAAGTGGGGAGATAATCCACAGAATAGGAAAAATATTTGGTAACCATTTATCTGATAAGGGCTTAATATCCAGAATATATAAAGAACTCCTATAACTCAACAGCAAAAAGATAAATCAATCACCCAATTAAAAAATAGACAAAGGACTTGAATACACATTTCTCCAAAGACATAGAAATGGCTAATATGTGTGTGAAAAGATGCTGAGTCACTAGTCTTTACAGAAATGCAAATCAAAACCACTTCACACCCACTAGGGTGATAATTATCAGGAAAATGGAAAATAAGTGTTGGCAAATATGTGGAGAAATTGAAACAGTCATCCACTGCTCTTGAGACTGTAAAATGGTGCAGCCTCTGTGGAGAACAGTTTGGCGGTTCCTCAAAAAGTTAAACATAGAATTACCATAAGACCCAGCAATTCCACCCCTAGTTTATATCCAAAAGACTTGAACACAGAGACACGAACAGATACTTGTATGCCAGTGTTCAGTGCAGCATTTTTCACAACAGCCAAAAGATAGAAACAACCCAAGTGTCCATCAACAAATGAATGGATAAACAAAACGTGGTATAGCCATATGATGGAATATTATCCAGCCATAAAGAGAAATGAAGTTCTGATACATGCTATGACATGGATGAAACTTGAAAACATTATGCTGAGTGAAATAAATCAGGCACAAAAGGACAATTTTGATCTCACTTACATGAAATATCCAGAATAGGCAAATGCAGAGTCAAGTTTATTAATGGTTACCAGGGACTATGGAGAGAGGGAAAATGGGGAGGTATTGCTTAAGGGGTACTTAGTTTACGTCTGGGATGATGAAAAACTTTTGAAAATGGACAGTGGTAATGGCTGTACAACATTGTGAATGTAATTAATATTACTGAATCATACACTTAAAATGGCTAAAATGATTAGTAAAGAATATTTGCCTTGAGCATTGCACTCTTTTAAAGAATTATATATATACACATATATGAGATCAAATTGACACAGTAACTGTAAAGCATGGACAGGCAATGAGTTTCAATTAATGGTGGTGAAATAATTCAGGAAGAGACAGCAAGAATGATGACACAATATGAAGAATGTAACAAATGTCACAGAATTGTACATGTAAAAATTGTTGAATGGTTATATTTTGAGGGCAGTGAGTCTAAGCTAATAGTAGCAAAATAATTTGGGAAGAGATAGCAAGAATGACAACGCAACGTGAAGAATGTAACCAATATCATTGAACTGTACGTGTAAAAATCATTGAATGGGTGTTATGTTTGGCTGTGTGTATTTTCACCAAAAAATTTTTTACAAAATTTTTAAAGGGACTGAAAAAAATGGTTAAAATGGCTAATTTTTTGTTACATATATTTTACCACTATAAAAAAACCACTGTTATGGACTGAACTGTGTCCCTCAAAAATGTGTTGTAAATCTTAACCCCTATATATATATGTGGAGGGGTGCTGGTGGCACAGTAGCTAAGTGTTTGACTGCTAACCAAAAGGTTTGCAGTTCAAATCTACTAGCCACTCTTTCGAAACCATGAGGCAGTACTACTCTGTCCTACAGGGTTGCTATGAGTCAGAGTTGACTCGACAACAACAGGTTTGGTTTAGTTTTTTTTTATATATATGTGGAAGCAGCCCTGGTGGCACAATGGTTAAGCACATGCTACAAACTGAAAGGTCAGTGGTTTTAACCCACCAGCCCTCCAGAGGAGAAAATCAGCTCCTATAAAGATTTACAGTCCAAGAAACCCTATGGGGCAGCTCTACTCTGTCCTACAGGATCACAATAAGAGTCAGTAGAGAGCATACAACAATATATCTGGGATTAGGGTTTCTTTGTTATGTTAATGAGGCCATATCACCATAATGTGTGTCTCAAACCAATCACTTCTGAGATATAAAAGTAGTAGTGTAAGCACAAAAGCAAGTAAGTAGAAATGGGGAAAGACTGATGCCACATGGAGCACCAAGGACCCAAGGAAGAGAAACTGAAAGAGACAAACATTTTCCCCCGGAGTAGACAGAGAAAGCCTTCCCTTAGAGCTGACACCTTGAAATTTGGACTTCTAGCATCCTCTACTGTGAGAAAATAAATTTCTGTTCATTACAGCCACTCACTTGTAGTATTTGTTACAGCAGCATTAAGAAACTAAGACACCATTGTACATTTTTCTTAGGAAATTTGTTAAAAGATCATAAAAATAGTGGTCAACCAAAGAGTAAATAAACCTGAAATTCATTTGCTCATCATGCAATATACACCAAAATACCCAAACCTGCCGCCAGTTGAGAGGGGAAAAAAAACAGTGAAGTTTCTTCAGAAAATATCCAGTGTACTAACAGACCCACAATTTGTAGAGTAGGAGGTACCCCTGCAGAAAATAAAGTAAGCTAGACTGAGTCTACCCTACTGTCTCCTACTAAACTCCCTTTCTAACCTAAAGATCCTTTAAGATCTTGCCCCATATGATTTTATTTTCCATTCCTACCTTATATTTACCCTCCCCTCTAAGGGGAAGGAGGGCATATCATCGATGACACAAAAATTTGCCACAGTTCCTTCTCCCCTCCATGCCTTTTCCAGTCACATTTTTCCATTTTCCTAGAATGCCCTATCTCCCTCCCCTTCTCCCCTCTTTCTCTGTTCTTCATCAAGCTGTATCCTGTGATCCTTCAAGTCCCTCTTCCAAGGAACCTTTACCACATCCTGTATGGAAAGCCCACTGGAACTGGAGTCAAAGCCTAGGGTTCTAAACTTAGCTTTCCACTGCATGGATATGCAGTCTTTTCCAAGTATCTCTGACAATGGTTACCTCTGAACACTGGAGCCTTCAGTGATACTTTCAGGGACAAACCACAGAAACAAAGGTTCACTGAAGGCAAGTGCCTACCCACTAGTTCTGACGCATAAGAGGACCTCAAATATTTGTTGAGTAAATAGAAGAAGCTGACTCACTCAAGTTCTTTTAATTCTTATAACTTCTATAATATTTACAAACCATTCTGCCAGATTTAGCACTTCATTATATACTGTTTTTGACTACTCCCCACTGTTTCTTGTCTGCTAGTCTTACTGGTTATCTCCTTAAGAACAGTACCTGCAGTGAAGTGAATTACTTAATATGACCCTTCTAGTCATAGTCTTTGTAACTCCCCACTGGGAGTGACTATGCAAACCAGGGGCTTGTGGCCCACCAAGGGGATTGGGTAGCTTGCCAATAATGTCAATAATAATCGTGGGGGCAGGACCATGCAAATAAGGTGTATGGAACCCTAACGAGGAGATTGGTCAGTTTTGTCATCCTGCTAGGCTTAAAATGAGCCATCCCAGAGGGAGGAAGGGAAGGTCTCACCACCACCAAGAAAGAAGAGCCAAGAGCGGGAAGGTCTCACCACCACCAAGAAAGAAGAGCCAAGAGCGGAATGCATCCTTTGGACCCGGGATCCCTGTGCTGAGAAGCTCCTTGAACTAGGAGACTGAGAGAGAAGCTTTAACATGGAAGAGAGAGAGAGCCAGCAGAACCAGGACAGAAGGGAAAGCTGAAACACTGGAGATGGTGAGAAGCAGCAGCACAGAAATGGCAGCAGCAGAGACAGCAGAACCAGGAGACTGGCCGGAGACCAGCAGCAGACAGCATAGTGGGCTTCCTGGCCCACGGAGCAAGAAAGCTGAGTGCCTTCAGGCTGAGGCTTGCTGGCAGAGTGGGGCACCTTCGAGCACTCACTAGCAGAGCTAAAGAGCTTTGTAACGCTTGCTTGAGCAGGGCAGAGGACAGGCTGAGGGGCCGAGGGGCCAAGAGCCAGGGAGAGGCCTGCCTGCAGGCATGGCTGAGAAGAGGCTGTCCTGATCAAAGAATTGTATCCTGAGCATTCCTGAACCTGAATTGTAACCTGTTACTTCCCTAATAAACCTCATAATCGTTGTGAGTATGGTTTGTGAGTTCTGTATGGCCATTACAACTAATTGTTGAACCCAGCAGAGAAGTAGAGTGCCATGCGAGGGATGGTTGGTGTCACAATTGGTAAAAAGGTTGGAGGGTGAAGGCATGTCTGACCTCAGCCTCATAGGAATCAGCCTTAGGCTGCTGAGGGAGATAATGACTCTCCGCCTCATGAAATCAGAGGCAGTCAGACCTGCTGCCACACCGTTTTTTACAGTACCCCTATATTTTAGGCTTTGCATTGCTGAATATCATAGTATAGTGAAAAAGTTAAGGATCAAATATAATAAACATAAAATAGGCTTGAACAGCGAACACTGAATATTTTTATTAAAATAAATGCTCATAAAATATTTCTTAAACAATCGAACTCATCCCCATTTTATCGCCCTCTCCTTTCATAGTTACATCAACAATCCACATGTTAACTGCAAAATATTTAGATCCTTTAATTCACTGTAGTGGCATTTCAAGTATCTTGTGCTAAACAGTTCTTAATCTCCAATTCTTCTACAAATTAAAAACCAGTTTCCACCAGTCTGCAGTAATCCAGTCCCTAAAAAATACTGTACTTTTATATGTTCCCCATGTACTGAGAGCACTTATGAATAAAGCATGATCCCTGTTTAAACTTTCATAAAACCATAGTTCTCTTTACTCCTGAATAGATCACTTATAAATAAAAAGTTTTTTTCACTGTTATGATATCAAAGATTAGATGTTAAAGATCCCTATGTTCCAGTGACTTCCTCCTTAGAAAAACCATGAGTCTTCCTGTCTCACTTTTACTTCACACTATATCTCCTCCTTAACACGCTCATTCAATAAAAATGTACCATGCAATCAGCATGTATCAGGGTAGTGGTCGAGGTATTGTCTGAGGAAATACCAATAAAACGGTGAAGTCCCTGCCTTTAAAGAGGGAGGGAAGACAGATACAAAAAGACAATTACAGTATTATGTTATAAAGGGGAAGAATATAAATTTTTAATATATATGCACACACACACATACATACACACACACACACACAGAGAAATATACATATACTTGACTGGTAGAAGTATAAAAAAGAAATATCCAAGCGACTAGGACACTTCCTACCTAGGGAAGTCAAAGTCAGATAAGGTTTTACAGACATGATCCTTGAACCACTTCTTGAAGGGACTAGAGCTTGCCAGGCAGATATGCCAAAGAAAGGCATTTCAGGCCTAAGAAACAGCAAGTGCACAGGTACACAGACACTAGAAAATATGGTACTATTCCATACTAAAGAAGACCAACACCATAAGGCAGAAAAAGGTAGAGGCTAAATCATAAATGGCCTCAAAGGCCACATTAAGAAGATTCTATTTTATTCTATAGAAACAGAGAGCCAGGGAAGAACTATGGGCAGAGATATGACAATCAGATTTGTGTATGAGAAAGATGAATCTTTCAGAAAGGGAGAAAATGGATTAGAAGAAGGTAAACTGGAGACAGGAATAAGGCACAAACAGGTCAGTCAAGACATGATCAAGACTAGTGAAGAAGTGGTAGTGAGGATGGGAAAGAGGGAAGAAGAGAAAGCAGAAGTCCCTAGGGCTTGGTGACAGAGACTATGTTGGTAGAGGAATACATTAGAGAGGACAGTTCTCAGCTTTTTTAGTTTAAAACCATTTACACAAAAGCAGCAAGTACAAAAAGCACAAGTTCAGGGTGAGGAAGTAGATAAAGAAGAAGGTAATGATAAGCTCTATTTTGGACACAGTACGTTTTCAGGTGTCTATGGAATAGCCAGGTAAAGATGTACACCAAACAGCTGAGAGATGGATCTGAAATTAAAAACAAAAAGCAGTCTGAGGTAGAAACAGAGCTTTAGCATAAGACTGATGGTTGAAACCATAAACAGGGATGAAACTGTCTAGGTAGAATACACGGGGTGAAGAGAAAAGAGAAACAAACAAAATCCTGGGATAACAACCTTTAAGAGACAGGCAGGAGAAGAACCTACAAAGGAGATCAAGGACAAAGGGCCTGAGAAGAGAGATAAAGACTAGTTCTTAGGCAAAAAGAAAAATAGATTCAAAATTTACTAACAGTCAATGTAAAAAAGAATGTTCCTATACTATTCCCCATACCAACTTTTGTTTTAAAACTAGTTTTTTTTTAAAAAAAAAAAAAAAAAAAAGACCTTAATTGTTCATACCGGGTAAGGATAGGGACCATGTCCTGCCCACTGCCATGTTCCTTTTCCCACTGCTCCAGCAGGGTAGTGAGCTCAGCTTTGGAGTCCACATGTACCGCTACTGTAGTCATGGCTTGACCTAAGAAGGTAAAAATAACAGTAAATGAACACAGACAATTTTTTGACATACTTCCTGCAAAAGGAAAAGTTTTTGAGGAGCAGGGAGACAAGGGATGAGCAAGCAAGGGAAATAATTCAAAGGCAAGGGAAATTTAACCTGTGAACCTTCTAGGTAATTTTATTTGTGTACAGTGGAAAACCTGGTTTGGGAGCCTAGATACTCATCAAGTTATGATGAAAAAGTCCTTTCACCCATCTGAGCCTCAGTTTCCTCAATTGTCAAATGAGGCAGGGAGCTGCATCAAACTGATGATTCTTAACCTTTCTAGGAATCCCTTTGAGAATAAAACAAAAGCCATACCAGAAAGCCCCTTTCATGGTCCCTTTCTCCCTTCAAAGGAGCCTGGTAGTGCAGAGGCTAACAACTCAGCTGCTAAACAAAATGTCAGCAGTTCGAACACACCAGCCGCTCTGTGGGAGAAAGATGTGGCAGTGCCTTGGAAATCCTATGGGGCAGTTCTACTCTGTCCTACAGGGTCACTATCAGTCAAAATTAACCAATAGCAACAGGTTTGGTTTGAGTTTGGGTTTCTCCCCCCAAAAATGCACATACCTATGAATATACAATAAATCCCTGGTTTAGAAGACCTCTGAGACCCAAAACTTTGAGGCTATCATTTTTTAATATGAAATGTGGCAAAAACTACTAAAAAACCTTTTGTTCTCAAAACTCCAAACTGGATTCAGATTTCACCAGTTTTTCCATTGATATTATTTTTCTGTTCCAGGATCTCATCCAGGATACTATACTGCATTTAGCTCTCATGTCTCCTTAGTGTCCACTGGTCTGTGACAGTTGAGTCTTTCCTTATTTTTCATGACCTTGACAGTCTTGAGGAATATTAGCCAGGTAATCCTGCAGAAAGTCCCCTAATCTGTGTTTGTTTGATGTTTATCTCATGATGAGACTGGGATTATAGGGTTTTGGAAAGAATACAATGAAGGTGATACATGACATTCCATGACACCACTGGTGACCTTCATCACTTGGTTAAGGTAGTATTTTGCCAGGTTTCACCACTGTAAAGTTACTATTTTCCCCTTTCCCTACTGTATTCTTAGGAAGCACGTCATTTTAAATCTAGCCCACCAGGGGTAGAAGTGAGGAGGGCAAGCGGATTAAGTTCCATTTCCTGGGGGGTGGGGAGAGCATAGTATCTACATATGTTATTTAGAATTATTCTGTAAGGAAGGTTTGTCTCTTCTCCCCCATTTAACTATTTATTCAATCATTTACATATACAAACATAGACTCGTATATTTATTTTATACTTTTGGTTGTAATCCAATACTTTATTTTGTTGCTTAAATTGTTCCAGTTTTGATCATTGGGAGCTCTTTCAGGTTGGCTCCTGTGTCCCTTTGACATGCCCCATCCTTTTGTTTTTTAAGCACTTCCTTACTCCAGGAATGCTTCTGGCTTCAGGCTCATATTCTATCTCCCCTGCCCCAGCCCTAGAATCAGTTATTTCTCCAAGAAGCCCTAGATCCTTTTATTGGGGAATGGTATTAGAAATCAAGATCTGGGTGCTGGGGGTGCTCCCTGTTACTGTCCTCACTGCTTCATATGAGCTTTTGAATAGCCGTAAAAGTGATCACCATCTAGACTATCTAAATAATTACTGTGTACATAATACCACATAGCTAGTTTCTTTAACCCTAAGTGGAGATGCTCTGATTTACTTACTCATTCAAACACCTAAGCAGCAAGAATAACTACACTTGGAATTTCTGAAAGAACAAGGTCCAATGAAAATACTAAACCAGAAACCAAGAGGTTAGATTCTAGTCCTTTTCTCTGTCAACATAAACAGTAGAGACATCATAGCTTTAACCTAGCTATAAACACATAGGACTAAAAGCCACTTCTTCTTGTTAGTTGCCGTGGAGTTGATTCCAACTCGTGGCGACCCTACGGGTGTAGAACAGAACTGCTCCACAGGGTTTTCAAGGCTCTGTGACCTTTCCAAAGCAGATCACCAGGCCTGTCTTCCAAGGTGTCACTGGGTGGGTTCGAACCACCAACCTTTCGACTAGTAGTCGAGTGTGCTTACCCATTTGCGCCACCCAGGGACCTAAAAGCCGCTTAACTCAGAGGAATACAATGAAAAGAATGAAAATTGTGCATGTCAGTGCCTTTAAACTATTTGGGGAAAAAAGAAATACAAAATTTCTACTGCCAGAATAAAAACACTTAACATACATGGTAAAATTTATATTATGGCAACATTTTTCTTTATTGCGAAGTATACCAATATGATACATTAAATAAACTTAGGAAAAAAATAATACAGAAAAAGTCTTTATGGCATGCACTGGGCTTCTCCCTTATGAAAGGTTCCCTAGTAAAGAATGTAAGTTGTTTACCTGAATATAAATGAACTAGGATCTTCTGACGATTAATCTTTGTAGTTAACTGAGCATTACCAAGACTGGATACAATATCCCAACATTAGCATAACTGTGCAACTTTTTGTATGGCGCCCTGCTGGCTCAGTGGTTAACCTGCTCACCTGCTAACCGAAAGGTTGGTGGCTTGAACCCACCAGCCGCTCCACAGAAGAAAGATGTGGCAGTCTGCCTCCATAAAGATTACAGCCTTGGAAACCTTACAGGGCAGTTCTCTGTCCTACAGGGTCACTAGGAGTCGGAACCAACTCAATAGCAGTCAACTTTAGTGAACAAGTGATGGAAAAAGTAAAAAAAAGTTGGTTAAGCACTCAGCTATTAACCGAAAGGTGGGCAGTCTGAACCTTCTAGCCACCCCTTGGAAGAAAAGACTTGGCGATCTGCTCCCATAAAAATTACAGCCTAGAAAACCCTATGGGACAGTTCTACTCTGTCAGATAGGGTCTCTATGAGTCAGAATCGACTCAACAGCAACCAACAACAACAATGACAACAAAATTTGAGGTAAGCAGAATAGCCACTCATCTTTAAAAATGTAATCTTATCATCAAGTGTTAAATGCAGATATAAGAAACATACATATAAAACTTCATCACCGTTCCACACCTGCATATTCTCAGCCTAAGCAAAAGCAGGTAGGTCCAAAGAAGCTGTGACAGACAAGAAAAGACAGCAGTCCAAAGATTCCTAATGAGGATCCGTAGGAAGAAATGAATGCTTCTGATTCTGTAGGGTTTGATTTCCGGAGCTTAAGAGTTTAAATTTGAGGAATGCCAAATCCAAGTAGCACCTGGAAAGGTGATTCTAATTTTAACATGCTCAATTTAAAAGGCCATTTCAACCCTTAGAAATGACTGAGAGCAAGTGAGTTCTAAATACACCTAAATCCTAAGATAAAGACAGTTGTTGGTGTTGTGTGCTGTCAAGTTGATTCTAACTCATAATGACTCTATAGGGCAGAGTAGAACTGTGTCCTATAGGGTTTCCTAGACTGTAGTCTTACAGTAGGAGCCCTGATGGTACAGTGATTAAAGAGTTCTGCTGCTAACCGAAAGGTTGGTGGTTCGAACCCATTAGCACGCTCCATGGGAGAAAGACATTGCAGTCTGGTTCCATAAAGATTTTGCAGCCTTGGAAACCCTATGGGGCAGTTCTACTCTGTCCTATAGGGTCACTATGAGTCAGAATCAACCCCATGGCAACAGGTTTGGTTTTTGGTTTGGTTTTTTAATTTTATGGAAGTTGATCACCAGGTCTTTTCTCCTGTGGAACGGCTGGTGGGTCTGAACCACCGACCTTTCAGTCAGCAGCTGAGTGCTTAACCACTGTGCTACCAGAGCAGAGACAGAGCAATAAGTATATGCCTCTCCAACTTATCAACCAAATACACGTGGCACTGCTTTTTCACAGGGGAACAAGGAGGGAAAATACCTGAGAATCCGTTAATAACTTATTCGCCAGAAAAACTGCAAAGCTTTCCACAAGGGAAGACAAGGGAGAAAAATTCACCAAGATCCATGCTCACATTAGCCTCCTGGAAGGTAAACTAGGAAGAAAATCAGGGATGAAGAGGTGAGGCTCTGCCTTCAAGGAGGTGGAACATAACTGTGGACTAAAAGCAAGGGCTGCACATAGTGACTTCCTTTCCAAGAGTACAGCCATGGAAAGGGGAAGAAAAGGCACTGACATTTACAGCCTTACAGTGAAAACACCTGACAAACAATATCTCAGTCAGGTGATCAGGGCTAACATCAAGAGTGATAAGTCATGCTGATAGCATGTACCCTTGATTCAATGTGGTAAGAATGGCACTTTACTTCTGTGGTCTTCCTCCTCAAAAACACATAACCCTAGTTTTAATTATGAGAAAAACATCAGACAAATCCCAATTGAGGGATATTCTAAAAAATGCTTGACCAGTACTCCTCAAAACTGCCACGGTCATCAAAAACAAGGAAAGTCTAAGAAACTGTCACAGCTAAGAGGAGCAGAAGGAAACATGACAATTAATGTAATATGGTATCCTGGATGAGATCCTGGAACAGAAAAAGGACATCAAATAAAAACTAAGGAGATGTGAGTGAAGTATGGACTTTAATTAATAATAATCTATCAATACAGGCTCATTAATTGTAACAAATATATCATAATAATGTAAAATGTTAATACTGTATAATAAAACACCTTAACCATGGACAAAGAGTCTGGGTGTTTTGTCCCACTTATCTGGTGGATCAGGGTCTAGCAAAGATTCACAGTGTAAGAAAAGTATAGATGGCCTGCTTAAGGTCATAAAGTAAATTGTTAACAAAATTAAATTTAAAAAAATTAAAAAACCGTGGCTGCCGCTCTCGTGTAATTTATCCTATGCTTCAACTTATATTTTACAGGGCTCACTCTACAGATCTGTTGACTTGATATAGAAAAGCATTTGTCAACTAGGATTAGGAATTTATTTCAAAGCATCTGACAGAGTTCTAACACTTTAAATACTATAAAATACTTATTTTAAAATTTGTAAATCACAGTCCATCCACAAAAAACTTTTCAAATCAGGGCATCCTTCAACAGAATTTCTTTAATAAAATTCTAATTAATATTTTTTAAATATTTCTGCTCTTTCATATCCCAATAGGTTTTAAACATTACAGCAGCTATCTCTGTTATTCATAGCCATACTAAGCAATTTTCTCAAATACTATTCTTATTTCTTCAAACAACATACCAAGTTTACTCCAAAACATCTTAATTCCTTATAAGCTATATCCTGTAGCAATAGGGAAGTTAAGCAAACCAAAAATGTCAGTGTCTGTAAGACATGATATTTACCAGTCTCAACAGGCAGTTTGCATCTTATTTAAGAACTACTGTATTCCTACTGGTTCAACGCCTCCCTTGCCAATCTAAGCTAAGATACTGGAAAGGAAACTGGCAACTGGTCAGCCCGACATCCCAACAAAGACAAAGAGAATGATATTCCTTATACCTCTCTTTGAAGTTTAAAAATGTCTCTATGATCCCGAGTCTGCACACGGATGTAAGGATTTTAATTTTTCAGAACCATGAGCATTATTTCTCCTTCAAAGGGCACCCAAGACCAATCAGACAGCAAAATCACTGGCATTCTTCTAAAATGTTCATCATGTACATGTGGTCCCGAAAGCATGGGTATTCGCCAATTTTGACCAAAATGGGAAGAGTGGGCATGAAGGGGGCGAGGAGGGGAGAGTAATTCAAATTTTTTCAACAATAATACAATTTCACGCTAAAGCAAAAGATCTAGAGGCTGGGCAAAATAGTAACATATGGTAACAGCAAAATTAATCTCATAAAACACATCCTAGAGGAAGAGAGAACTCTGCAAGAGGGAGGAGGCTTTACTGGTGAATTCTACCAAATGTTTAAAGAAGAATTTACACCAATCCTCCTCAAATTCCTCCAAAAAGACGCGGAGGAAAGACATCCTAATTCATTCTATGAGGCCAGCGTTACCCTGATACCAAAGCCAGACTAACATCACAAGAAAACTACAAATATCCCATATGAATATACATGAAAAAATTCTCAACGAAATAGTAGCAAACTAGATCTAGCAGCACATTAAGAGGATTATACACCATTATAAAGTGGGATTCAACCCAAGAATGCAAGGGTAGCTCAACAAACAAAAATCAATCAACGTAATACGTCACATTAGTAGAATGAAGGGGGAAAAAACATATGATCATCTTAACTGATGCAGAAAAAAGCATTTGACAAATTTCAACACCCTTTTACGTGTGCTGGAATAGAATACATTCCCTAGGAACAGAAGGGAACGTCCTCAACATGACAAGACGCATTTATGAAACAACCACAGCTAACATCATAATCAATGGCAAAAGCTTTCCCCGAAAATCAGGAACAAGACAAGAATGCTCGCTTTTGCCACTGCTATTCAACATTGTGGAGCCCTGGTGGCACAGTGGTTAAGACGCTACTAACCAAAAGGTCGGCAGTTTAAGTCCACCAGCCGCTCCATGGAAACCCTATGGGACAGTTCTACCCTGTTCTATAGGGTCACTATGAGTTGAAATTGACTTGACGGCAATGGGTTTGGTTTTTCGGTTTATTCAACATTGTACTGGAGGTTCTAGCCAGAGCTAAATACAAAAAATTTGTAATTTTCATGAAGTCTAGTTTATCTCTTTTTTTCTTTTGTTGCTTGTGCTTGTGGTATAATTTCTAAGAATCCCTTGCCTTAGACAAGAAAAGAAAATAAAAAGCATCCAAATTGAAAAAGAAGAAGTAAAATTACCTTTATGACATGATCTATATATAAAACATGCTACAAGAATACATAAAAGAGCTAATAAATGAATTTAGCAAAGCTGCAGGATACAATATCAACCCAAAAAAAACACCTGCATTCCCATACATTAGCAATGAACAATCCAAAAATGGAATTAAGAAAATTCAATTTAAAACCTAAAAGAATAAAATACTTACGAATAAAAACCCAAGCCTCCCTCTCTCTTGCAAAATTCTCTCTTCCTCTAGGATGTGTTTTATGAGATTAATTTTGCTGTTACTAATTTTACTGTTACTAGTTTTACTGTTACTAGTTTTACTGAAAACTACAAAACAATACTGAAAGAAATTAAAGATGACTTCAATAAATGGAAAGATATTCTGTGTTCATGGAATGGGAAGATTTAGTATTATTAAGATGGCAATACTCCCCAAGGGACTGACAGATTCAATGCAATCCCTATCAAAATCCCAACAACTTTTTTGCAGAAATGGAAACACTGATCCTAAAATTCCTATGGAATTGCAAGGGATCCCAAATAGCCAAAACAATTCAAAAAAGAAGAAGTTGGAAGACTCACAGTTCCCGATTTCAAAACTTACCACACAAAGCTACAGTAATCAAGAGTATGGTACTCATGTATATACACACATATATACATCAATGGAATAGCACTGCGAGTCTAGAAATAAATCCAACTGATTTTCAACAAGAGTGCCAAGATCATTCAATGAAGAATGAACAGTCTCTTCAATGAATGGTACTGGGACAACTGGATATCCACTTCTAAAACAATAAAGTTGGACCCCTACCTCACACTACATACAAAAATTATCTCAAAATGGGTCAAACTCGTAGAAGAAAACATAGGGGTAAATCTTTATGACCTAGGATTTAGCAAGAGATTCTTCAATAAGACACAAAAAGCAAAGCCAACAAAAGAAAAAATAAATTGGACTGTACCAAATTTTTTTAAATATTTGCATCAAAGGGCACTGTCAAGAAAGTGCAAATGGGAGACCTACAGGAAGGGTGAAAATATCTGCAAATCATATTATCTGGTAAGAGTCTAATATCCAGATATACTCAAGAACTACAACAACAAAAAGACAAACAATCCCATAAAAACAGGCAAAAGATTTGAATACACATTTTTCCGAAAAAGATATACAAATGGTCAATAAGCACATGCAAAGATGTTCAACATCGTTAGTCATCAGAGAAATGCAAATCAAAACCACAGTGAGATACCACTTCATACCCACTAAAATAAAAAACCAGATGCTGTTGAAGAGTCATTCTGACTCATGGCCCCTCCATTCAAAAGCAGAACTATGCTCTATAGATTTTTCAATGGCTGTGATCTTTTGGAAGTAGGTCACCAGGCCTTTCTTCTGAGGCACCCCGGGTGGATTCGAACCACCAACCTTTCAGTTAGTAACTGAGTGTTTAACCATTTGAGCCACCAAGAGACTCCTCACTGGGAGAGCTATAATTAAAAAAAAGCAGAAAATAACCAGTGTTAAGGAAAATGTGGAAAAACTGCAACGTACATTGCTAGTATGAATGTAAAATTAAATTGTACAGCCACTACAGAAAAAGGTTTGGCAGTTACTCAAAAAGTTAAAAAAAAAAAAAAAAAAGTTAAACATAGAATTACTATATGACCCAGCAATTCCACTCCTAGGTATATACCCAGAAGAATTGAAAGTAGGTATTCAAACAAATACTTCTACAGAAATGTTCATAGCAACACTATACACAATAGTCAAAACGACCTAAACGTCCAAGATGAATGGATCAACAAAATGTGGTGTATTCCCACAATGGAATATTATTCAATAATAAAAAGGAATGAGGTACTGATATGTTACAATGTGGATGAAACCCTGAAAACATTGTCAGGTGAAAAAAGACAAATACAAAAGGTCACATATAGTATTTCATTTACATAAAATAACCAAAATAGGTAAATCCACAGATAGACCACAGATTGGTGGGTGGGACTGGGGATAGCAGGGCAAATGAGGAGCAACTGTTTAATAGGTACAGGGTTTCCTTTAGGGGGATGAAAATGTCTTGGAACTAGATAGTGGTGATGGTTGCACAACACTGTGAAAGTACTAAATGCCACTGAATTGTACACTTTTAACTGGTTAATGGTTAATTTTATGGTAAGTGAATTTTACCTCATTTTTTTAAAAAAGGCAAAAAAAATGTACAAAAAGGACTGTCTCTTGGATAATTTAGGTATTCAGTTTAGTAAAGCACATGAAGGCAAAACTGCAAGAAAATACTAGTTCTAATAAAGGTTAACTCCAGGGCATTAAAATACTGAAATTTTAGAGTTCAATTCAGAAACACATATGTACTTCTGGTATCACTCTCAGAACTTCCAATTAATGTATTCCTGAAAATAATTATAACTTTGGGAATAACCACTTGCCCAGAGAAAATACAGTATCAATGTTAATTCACTTTACTATCAACGAAAGACTGTATTAACGCAAAACGTAAAAGGTGCAGCCATCTTATACACAAGACAACGAGAGTACATTACTCAATTCACCGTGTTTAAAGCGAGTTCTTTAAGTGGTACTTAATGACACATCAGTTGCCAATTAGCATCTTGACATAATAGCCGTAACAATGAATTCAAACACACCTAGGGACAAGGCAACGTTTTGTTCTATTACATACATAAAGTCTCCATGAGTTGGAGCTAATGCAACAGCAACAATAAATACCTAGTACAGGACAGACATTGGGCTATCTAACTTACATTATTCTGAATTTTCACAACCACCCTGCCCTTTTTTACAGATGTGGAAACTGGGGCTAAGAAAGGTCCCCAAGAAGAAGCAATTGGTACTCAGTAGAAAAGACTTTCAAGGATTCAAATCCCAACTCTGCTGATGTGACTCTGAGACCCTGGTGAAGTTAACCTCTCCAAAATCTTAATTTCCTTATCTGTAAAATGGAAAGGGTTTTTTTAAAAAACAAAAACAAAAACGAAACAACCCAGCATTTGGAAACGAAATAGGTGTTTACTTACATGCCACTAAGTGAATTTATCTCTCACTTGTATTTGTAGATATATAATTTGTATTTTATTTATTGTGTGGCACTTCTATTTTTGGTATCTTCATGCAGTGCATGTAAATCTGCATGACTGTGTCTAAGATTATAATCTCTAAAAGCACCATATACAAACAACTACATAGCACCAAATGACACTGAACTGTACACAGCTTGATGAAGGTAAATGATGTCACTAAAAAGCACAGAAGAAAAAAAGACCTGCTGGTAACTGCTATGGCAAAAACAACCAAAAACTACATGTGCGAATATATATGTATGTATGCAGACACATATAAATGTGTAGGTATGCATATGTATATGCATCTATGACTGTATGCACATACGTTTATACACATAACAAAGCATACAGGGGGGCACAGTTATGGATACTTCTTAGACATAACCAAACAACTCGCAGGACTGGATTCCTGGGTTTCAAGAATTAGGACCATGGCCTCGGGAGACATCTCGGTCAAACTGGCATAATATATTTCATAAAGTTATGTCACCTAGTTTGGTGAGTAGCATCTAGGGTCTTTAAAATTTTGTGAGCAGCTATCTGAGATACAACTATTGGTCTCTACTCATTCAGAGCAAAAGAGAAAGAAAGAAACCAAAGACTCAAAGAAGAAACTAGTCTACAGGACAAATAGTCTACACGAATCACAGCCTCATCTAGCCTGAGACCAGAAGACGGTGCCTAGCTAAGACCTTGCCAACTGTTCTTATCAGTGCCACAACAGATGGACCCAGGTAGAATGAGAGAAAAATGTGAAACAGAACCTTAGATTTGTTAAAAAAAAAAAAAAACCAAAAAAAGAAAAGAAAGACCAGACCTACTGGACTAGTTGAGACTAGAGGCCTCTGAGACTACTGCCCTTACTCTTCAAACCTTCAACTGAAATTAACCCCCGACGTCACCTTATAGCTAAATAACAAATTGGCTCAAAAAATAGTATCACCTGTAACTACTGTGCTCCTTTAAAAAAAAAATCACCTACATGAGACTAAATGGTCAACAATTACTTTGTAACAAAGATAAGAACGTAAGGGGGCAGGGAAACTAGATAAATGGAAATGGAGCAACCAGAACAGAAATGAGAACGTTCACACGTTGTGAAGAATGTAAGCAACATCACTGTACAACTTGAGTAGAAAATTGCTGAATGGGAACCTAAACTGTGTAAATTTTAAATGAAAACAATATTATTTAAAAAGAAAATACAATACATAATGGACACTTTACCTGTTGTTGACAGTTTTACTTAATATATGCTGGTGACTAGCAACAAAAGGTTTCAAAATTTTAAAAAAGGAAATGGTTGTTGGGATAGGTTATATGATAATACTGTCCATATAATGAAATATTAAGCCTTAGAAAATACATAGAATGTTCTCATCCTACGTATTTAGCAGTAATGTGTCTGCAACTTATTTTCAGATGGTTCCACAAGATAAATATGTAGAGAGCAAATATGGCAAAGTATTAACAACTGTTCAATCTGGATGGATAAAGAAGTATTCATTTTGCTATTCTTTCAACTTTCCTGTATGTTTGAAATTTTTCTTAATAAAAAGCTGGAAAAAATTAAGCAGCATTTTCTTTCCTAATTTGGATCAACTTTCAAATATATGTCAAGTGAGAAAGGCAAAGGGCACAACTCCGAATAATAGCTTGCTGTTGTTAGCTTCCATCAAGTCAATTCTGACTCACTGTGTGAAGAGTAGAATTGCCCCATAGGGTTTCCAAGGCTGTAAATCTTTACGGACGCAGAATGCCGCATCTTTCTCCCACAGAGCGGCTGATGAAGCAGTGGGTGGGTTCCAATTGCGGACCTTTTGGTTCGCAGCCAAGCGCTTTAACCACTGCGCCACCAGGGCTCCTTATGTTGAAGACAGGTCCCTTAGGGGTTACAATACTGAAACAAGCGTCTGTAAGCATTCTTCCTTATTAAAAAAAAAAGGGGGGGGGAATCCAAGTTTAGAACTTCCAGTAAACAACGTATGAGAACATGTCTAACCTATCACTACTGTCCATGACCATCTCCTTCACCAAAACACTACAAGAAAATTGGTAATAAACCAACTCCAACCACTGCAAACATGTGATTCATTCTACCAGATTCCTCCCGTATTAAATTTAACAACTGTACAACACATAAAACAGTAAAATACAGCTTAACAACTACCCGAGATGTTGAGAATAAAATGACTTCCTTAAATTCCCCCAAACTGTGTCTATTATCTCTCCTTTGCTGTTGTGTGCCGCCCCAGTCGGACTCAGAGAGACCCTATAGAACAGCGTAGAACTGCCCCATAGGGTTTCCTAGGCTGTGACCTTCACGGGAGCTGATTTCCAGCTCTTTTCTTTTGAGGAGCTGCTGGTGGCTTCGAACCGCCGACCGTTTAGTTTGCAGCAGAGCGCTTAATTATTGCGCCACCAGGGCTCCTTATTTTTCAACATCCAAAAATTTATCACTACTTGAAAACGGGTAATGAACACTGCAATGTACAAAGCAAAATCCTGACAACATCAAGCAGAAAAATACCAAATCAATTCCTAAAGAGTCGAAATACACACGCTTACACAAACCTTAAAAGTAAACGCCAGTAAAGTGGAAAAAGAAAATTACAGGGTGACACTGCCAATGAACCCCCTCATCCTGTACATTAACAAAGCGTTTAGAACAGGAAGATGCTGCTATATGAATTAATGATTAAAACGTGTAAGCTAATTAAAATGTTTCAATGAAAAGATAAAGTACAAAAACTGAGACCATTAAGTAGACATAGACGAGTCCTTGGGGCTCAAAAAGTACTACAAACACTCCAAAACTATTTTCTCAACAAATGGGAATCCAGAGCGCTACCACTGCAGTAAGAGGAAGCGAGATGGAGAGGATTTAGAAAAAAAGAGTAAAGCAAACACCTCTGACACCCTGTTGAAAACTGTAACCCCCGGAAATAAGCTGCTGGAAAGCTTGGCAGGCACTCTGCTAGGGACCTCGCAGCGGGACCCGCACACCTCTCTCCGCGCTCCTCCCCTCCACCACGGGAGTGGGAGGAGTACCCGGAAAGCTCCGCCCCCCCCCCCCCGCCTTGTCCGAGAGCAGGGCGGGA
This sequence comes from Dugong dugon, assembly GCA_030035585.1. Lineage (NCBI taxonomy): Eukaryota > Metazoa > Chordata > Mammalia > Sirenia > Dugongidae > Dugong > Dugong dugon. The sequence continues at coordinate 16,110,550 of CM057481.1, read as the reverse complement.
GGAAGGGGAGGTGGCACGAGGCCGAAGGAGAGGAGAGCCCGCCCAGGTGACTGGGACTGGAGGAGGAGACACTGTCCGGGAAAGGGGCCGCGGTACGGCAGGGAAGATGGAGACCCCCGGCCCGTACGGAACGAAGACTGGGAAGACTGAGAAAAAAGGTGACGAAAGGAATGAGGGGCGCCCCTCTTCCAGGTAGGGGAGAGCATCCCCCTGCCCCCTGTTCTGGCGGAAGAGTACTCTCGGGAAGCTTCTTTCGGGGACTGGAGCAGAATATGAAGACCCCGCCCCCGGGTCAAGAAAGAAGAAGAGGGAAAAGGGCCTGTCAGGCCTTGGGCCCAGCCTCTCTGCCGGCCCGCCCCCTCCCCGCCGGCGGCCCAGGCAGGTGCCGCCCCTCCCCCAGCCCGGCGCCCACTCTCCCGCCCGTGCGTCCTGTCTCTCCGCCCCTCTCTGGAAGAGCCGTCTTCTTCCTTCCCCACTTACCTTCCCGGGCGGCTCCGCCGCTTCCCCCTGACCCCGCCAGCGGCCACAGTTCACACACACAAACACACACACACACACATACACACACACACACACACCGCCTCAGGTCCCGCACTCACACTCTCCCTCACTCACACACAGCGCGACCACAGCTCCTGAGCGGCCCACATATTATGCGTCACTCGTTTGCTACGTGCCCCGCGCGCGCGCCGAGTTGGCGCGAGGCTCGTGGGTAGGGGGCGGGAGGAGAAGCCAACGCAAGCGGAGGAAAATCGGCGAGTCCCGAGGCTGCCTGGGAAATGTAGTTCCGCTTCTAGGGTGCGGTTCCCCTCGCCCCGATTGGCGCACAATGACTTTGCTTCTGGGATTTGTAGTTTTTACGGTAGACGCGAACTGCTGTGTACTCACTGGCTTCTTGGGAAGGCGGAAGCGAAGTGAGGGACCGGTTCGGAAAAGGAAGCCTATGACAGCTAGATACCTTCACAGTTTTCAGGACCTTGTGTATGGTAGGAGCTCAATAATTATTTGATGGTGGGTCAGTGGTCAACCCCAGGACTTCATGTAAATTCTAGTCACCGAAAGAACTCCGAGACCTGGTAGAACATCCCTTTTTACAGATGAGGAAACTGAGGCTCAGAGTGCTGAACTAGCTCTCGTGAATTATGGTCTCAGAGTTCCATTCACTACAAAGTGCAGACCATCTGCAATATTTGGGGATGCTGGCATTCGACCCAAGGCCATTTGGTACTATCAAAATTTGAAGGAGTCCTAGTGGTGCAGTGGTTAAGAGCTCCACTGCTAACCGAAAGGTCGGCTGTTAGAATCCACCAGCCGCTCTGCGGCAGAAAGATGGGGCAGTCCGCTTCGGTAAAAGATTTACAGGCTTGGAAACCCTATGGGGCAGTTCTACTCTGTCCTGTGTCGCTATGAATCAAAATCAACTCGAGGACCATGGGTTGGGCTTTATCAAAATTTGTCTATCAAAATTTAAGTCGCAGGTATCCTGTGACCCCGCTGTTCCACTTCTAAACTCCACCCTACAGAAACGTGAGTTGTTTAAAAGCGACAAGGTAGTACTGACTGGAGGGATGTCCCAGACCTAGTGTAAGTGAACAAAATGAGGTGGATAATTCCTGATGATTTCATATATATGTTTAAAAAAAAAAAAAACTAAATGTATAATATAGATTTTTGTACATGACTGTATAGGAAAGGGACTCAGAAGGACATGTGCCAAAGTGTTTAACAGTGATTATCCCTAGGGATGGTGCAGTGCAATGGATTGCTTTTGTGTGGCCTTTCTCACTATGGTATTGTAACTCCCACCCAAGTGATTGGGTGACACTGTGCAAATAAGGTAATTGTATCCCACCAAGGGGGTTGGTCAGTTTTGCCATCTCACTAAGCTTAAAATGAGCCATCCCAGAGGTGGGAAGAGAGGATCTCACCACCACCAAGGAAAAAGAGCCAAGAGCAGAGCACGTCCTTTGGACCCGGGATCCTTGCACTAAGAAACTTTAAACTTCTGGAACCAGGTGACTGAGAGTGAGAGAGTGAGCTATAACACTGAAGACAGCGAGAAGCAGTAGCAGAGAAACAGCAGCGGGAGATGGCACAGTGGACTTCCCAGCCCACAGATGGAGAAAGCTGAGCACCTTCGGGCAAGAGGCTTGCTGGAGGAGTAGGGTGCCTAGGTTTGGTGACCCACAGAGCTAGAGCTGAGCATCTTCCCACGGAGGCCTCTAGGCAGAGTGGGGTGCCTTAGGGTACTTATCAGCAGAGCTAAAAGAGCTTTGGCTGAGGAGCCAGAGAGAGACATGTCTGCGAGCAAGGCTGAAAAGAGGCTGTCCTGATGGAAGAACAGTATCCTGAGTGTTCCTGGACCTGAACTGTAACCTGTTTCTTCTGTAATAAACCTCATAATTGTGAGTATTGTCTGTGCGTTCTGTGTGGCCGTTGCAATGAATTATCGAATCCAGCAGAGTAGTAGAGAATGCTGTCAGAGGGATAGTTGCTGTCAGAATTGGGAAAGATGGCAGAGAGAGGAGGCATGTCTGACCACTGCCTCACAGGAATTAGCCTTAGGCTGTTGATTGTGATTCTCCTCCTCCCTCGTGAAGTTAGAAGAGATCAGATGCCACGGCCATGCCATTTTTACAGATAGGGAAAAGTGAAGAGGACCTGCATATTTTACTGCATGTACTTCTGTATTGTTTGTTCTTTTAAAGCAAGAAATTATTTATGTATCCTTTGTAATGTTTTTGAATTAAAAAAATTCCACCTGTCCTTCAAGGCCTCATTCATTAGCTATTTTTTTTATTTTCTCCTCCAATCTGGGATGGTTGCTCCCTCCCCCAACTTCTCTTGGGTTTTATATTCTACCTTGTGTTACAGCATAGCCTCTGTCCTATTTCCCCCCATCACACCTAGAACATATCAGGATCTAAGAAAATATTTCTCACAAGAATAAATATTGGAAATCACAGCACTCATTAAACAGAAGGTACTGTTTTGTTTATTTGTTTGTTCTTTATCTTTCTGTTCAAGACCAACTCTATAGGCATCAATAAATATTTATTCCTGGGTTTATATGTGAGGCAGAGAAAAGGAAAAATCAAAAGCCTGGGACTTCTGATTGGACTGACCTCAGAGGTCATCTCATTCAATTCCTTCATTTTGCGGTTGGGAAAAATGAGGCCCATAGAGGGTGAATGGCTTGCCTAACATTGCACAACAAGTGTAACAGTAGAACCAGAATGACTCCTGACTCTCAGTCAAAGATCCCTTTTTTGGGGACATGAAAGGTAGACATAACACCACAGTTGAGCAGAATCTCCACCTACCAAAATCCTGCCCAGCCGTAAGGCCCAACACAGCTCATTATCTCTCTGGGAGTCCTGAGCAAGTTCCTGGTCCAACCGTGCAGTTCTAGATGGAGAAGACGAGACACAGTGAGCCTGGTGCCATGCTCAGGTCCCATAACTAGCCAGGGCCTGGATGCTCAGGCTCTTGATTCCGTTCCCCCACTGTCTTAATTAACTAGTGCTGCTATAACAGAAATACCACAAGTGAATGGCTTGAACAAACAGATTTATTAGCTCACAGTCTAGGATGCTAGAAGTCAAATTCAGGGCACCAGCTCCAGGGAAAGGCTTTCTCTCTCTGTCGGCTCTTGGTGAAAGTCCTTCTTATCAATCTTCCCCTGGGTCTGGGAGTTTCTCATCATGGGTCTAAAGGACGTGCTCTGCCCCCAGCTCTTCTTTCTTGGTGGTAGGACGTCTTTCTTCTCTCTGCTGCTTCTCTCTTTTATATCTTAAAGAGATTGACTCAAGATACAGCCTAATACTGTAGATTGTTCCTGCCTCATTAACATAACTGCCTCTACTCCTGCCTCATTAACATTGTAGAGCTTAGAATTTACAATAAAAGGATAATTGCATCAGACCACAAAGTAGAGGAAAACCACAGGGTACTGGGAATCATGGCCTAGCCAAATTGACATGAATTTCGGGGGAACACAACTCAATCCATAACATTCCACCCTTTGGCCCCCTAAAATTCACGTCCTTGCTGCATATGAAACACATTCACCCCATCATATCACCCCAAAAGTCTTAACTCCAACTCCAAAATCTCATCTTCTGCAAAATTCCTCTTCATCTGTGAAATCTAGAATACAAGTTGTCTGCTTCCAAAGTACAATAGTGGAAAAAGCACAAGGTAGACATTTCTATCACAAATGGGAGAAATTGGAGGGAAAGAAGGGATAACAGGCAACAATCTAGTCTAAAACCCAGCAGAACATGTTACATTAGCTCTCAAGGCTTGAAAATAATCCTCTGTTCCCTGAGACCACTTAGGCAATGACCCTGCCCTCCAGACTCTGGGTGTTGGCCACACTTTCCGGATTCTGGGTGGAGGCTCCTGAGCTCTGGGCTTCAGCTCTGCGTTCCGGGCCCACTGGGATGGCAACTCTGCTCTCTCGGATTTGGGTGGCCCCATTCTCCTAGTCCATCTGAGTGGCAACCCTACCCTCTCAGCCCCGGCAGACCCCATTTTTCTGCCCCTTGGGCATGGCACCCCCACCTCCTCAGCTTCGGGCAGCAGATCCAGCCCCATCCCCCTGGTACTCGGGGGTGGCAGGCCCACACTCCAGAACTGAATTGGTGAGGATCTGACTCTTTGAAACCTGGGAGGCCACGGCCCCACCCTTTGAGAACCCAGAGATCGTGCCCCAGCCCTTTGAGACTGAGGCAGTTCTGCTTCCTGTGCTCCTTGTCTCTTCAGCTTCTGTTTCCTGGTTTCTTGTTCTCTCAGCCCCTCAGCCCTCTTGGGCCAGCCCAGCTTCTGCCCTGCTTGGGCAAGTGTTACAGAGCTCTTTAGCTCCACCAATAAGTGCCTGGAGGCACCCCACTTCACCAGTAAGCCTAGGCCCAAAGGCCCTCAGCTCTCTCGCTCTGTGGGTTGGCAAGCTTACCTTTTCCAGCAAGTTCCCAGAGGCACCCCACTCTGCCAGCAAGCCTCCTGCCCAAAGGCTCTTAGCTCTCTCCCTTCATAGGTCAGCTCCCACGCCATCTTGCGCCAGTCTCCTAGTTCTGCTGCAGCTGTTTCTCTACCACTGCTTCTCACCATCTATGTCATATCCAGTGTTAAACAGCTCTCCTCGCTTCCTTCTGAGCTCTCACCTTAATTGTCTGACGACCATAATTCCACCAACAGTCTTTTCAAGGCAATCTAGGCTTTTACTATTAGGCACTTTAAAACTCTTCCAGCCTCTACCCATTCACAGTTTCAAAATTGCATCCACATTTTAGCTATCTCTAAGAGCAGCAACCCACTCCTGGTACCACATTCTGTCTTAGTTATCTAGTGTTGCTATAACAGAAATACAAATGGATGGCTTTAACAGAGATTTATTCTCTCACGGTCTAGGAGGCTAGAAGTCTTAAATTCAGGGCACCAGCACCAGGGAAAGCCTTTCTCACTCTGTCGGCTCTTGAGGAAGGTTCTTGTCATCAATCTTCCCCTAGGTTTAGGAGTTTCTCTGTGCGGGGACCCCATGTCCAAAGGATGCCACACTCCCGGCTCTTCTTTCTGGTGATAGGAGGTTCCTCTCCTCTCTGCTCACTTCTCTCTTTTGTATCTCAAAAGAGATTGACTAAACATACAATCTAATCCTGTAGATTATGTTCTGCCTAGTTAACATAACTGCCTCTAATCTTGCCTCATTAACATCATAGAGGTTAGGATTTACAACACATAGGATAATTACATCAGACCACAAAATGGAGGACAGCCACACAATACTGGGAATCATGGCCTAGCCAAGTTGACACGAATTTTTGGAGGACACAGTTCAATCCATAACACCCACTGCACCCTATCTCTCTCTTTCTAGAAAAGAGAACTTTCTGCTTCACTTAAATGTATAATTTGGAGAAACTATTCAAGGTACAAGATTCTAGAATGTGCAGTGGCACCAGTGCAGATATATCACCTCTCTGCAACCCTTTCTCCCCCCGACAACACCCAGAATTCACTGCTCTCTGTGCTTTTGGAACTTTGCCTATATTATTAATGGTCACAACCCTGGGTGGTGCAAACAGTTAATGCATTTGGCTGCTAACTGAATGGTTGAGGTTCGAGTCCAACCAGAAGCACCTCAGAAGATAGGCCTGCTATTTCTGGAGATCACTGTTCAGCCAAATAATAGATTGGCTTATAAAATAAACAATATCACTTGTGAGTAATGTGTCCCTTAAACAACCAACTACACGTGACCAAACAGACAACATTTACCCAAAAGCAAAGATGAGAAGGCAAGGAGGGGAAGGGAAGCTGGATCAATGGAAAGAGAACAAACAGAATGGAAATACTGAGAATGGCGACACGTTGTGAAAACTGTAACCAATGGCCCGGAACAATCTGTATAAAAATTGTTAAAGGGGAACCTAATTTGCTGTGTGAACTTCCACCTAAAACACAATAAAATATTTTTTTTTTAAAGAAGAAGAAAGACCTGACGGTCTACTTCCAAAAAATTAGCCATTGAAAACCCTATGGATCACAGTTCTATTCTGACACACATAGCGTTGCCATGAGTCTGAATCAGCTCAACCGCATCTGATTACTGGTTACCCTTTGACCCTACAGTAGCCTGAATGCCACAGTTTTTCATGTAACCTTCATTAGCACCCCCACAGGGTAAATATGGTTAAGCCTTCTTTATACATGAGAAGTCTGAGCCCAGAGAGGTGGAGCCAGGAATATAGACGAGATTTATTGGTCCAGATGCTAGATTCATAGGTTTTCCTATAGTTTCTCTCATCCTCCGGCACTCCTTAAGCCAACTTTCCTGCTATGCCTCCCTGAGCCATGGACCCAAAATGCATGGAGACAGAACGTTTGAGCCTTAGGTACCCTCCCTCTGTCCATGAACTTTCCCACTGTCTGGGGTACTGTAAGTTACAGCTCTGGGAACCCAGGACCCAGTTCACCCACTGCCTGCCACTACCTTGTCCTGCCACCAGATGGCACTGCTTCCTTTCAGAAGCCCAGCCTGGGGGTCCTTAGGTGGTGGCACTGGGAGTGAGGGGCATTGAGGAAGGACTTTGGAGAAGCCAGAGCCCAGGAGGTTGGGGAGGAGGAGCAGGAGTTGTCTGGGGATGCTTCCTGAAGAATCCCTGCCCTGCAACCCCTGCAGCTCCCCACCCTCCTCACTCCCCACCCCACCACCACCCCCTACACAGACCTGCAGGTACCCCCAAGAAGGGGCAGTACCCAGGCCTTCCGGGCTGCACACACATTCCAGGGATAGTCACTGACACCTTTCACAGGACAGGCATCCCACACCTGCACATGGCCACAAACACCATGCACCTGTGCACCCGCGTGTTCTAGGCACCAGTGCTCACAGCCAACACTTAAAATATCTGAGTATGTGCACGCACAGAGCCATAGAAGGGCCAGGCCCACATGCCCAGCTTGGTTCTGGCACATCGATCATGAATCATGGAGAAAGATTCCTTTGCCTCTCTGGTGGAATGTCTCTGTACTCTGCCCTATTCTGCTCTCCTTGTTCTCCATGGGCTTGAAAAGGAAGCAGCCCCCTCTGAAAGGGTGAGGACCTCATCTTGTGGGATTGCCTGGCTCCAAAGACAGGGCAAGAGCAGCCCAGCCCTGGCTCCAGCATCAAGAGCTCCACTTGCCCCCACCCCCAAGCATGCCCATTCTCTGGGGTAGGAAAATTGCTGGCGCCAAGTTCCTTGGGTCCCAGGCTGCTCCCCTTCCCTTCCTAGCCTCATCCCTTCTCTCCCAGCACCTCCTTCCTGGCTCACCCAAGCCAGGTGCTCTCACCAGCCCATCCTCACCCTGCTGCCACCCCCACAACTCCTGTGCTTCCTCCTGCCACTCGCTGGGGCTGGGAGGCAAGGCCAGCTGTCTCACAAACACTCCAACTTTTCTGTTGGCCAGACAGGACTGCTGCCGCACCCAGGAGTGTCACAGGAGCCACCAAGAAGAGTCTCGGGGCTGCCAGCCTCTGAGGACCCCAGCCTGGACAAAGAGGAAGTCCCCATTGTTCACCCTGTACACCACTACTGCTTGGGGTCCCCTGTAGCCCCCCAGAAAATAAGAAGAGAGAACATTACTGCCTTCCCCAAGAGGTGAGCAAAGCAACCACTCCTATTTGACTATACCGCATCCACCACCAAGCTCATTTTACAGAGGGAGAAACTGAGGCTCCACAGAGGAAAAGCTTAAACCCCCACTTTGTCCAGTATGTCCACAGTAGCTGCAGTCTCTGGAAGTCAGTCCCCACCACCTGCCCCCACAGGTGCAACTTCTTAAAGAGGCCTGAGGCCCAAGTGGGAAATGAGGCGGCAGGTCTCATTGTTACCCCAGCTCCAACGTACTGGAGCCCCAGCCAGAGTGAGGAGCCCGTGCAATATTTAGAACATTTATATCAAAAAAAATTATTGTTTATCTGAAATTCAAATTGAACTGGGCATCCTGTATTTGATCTGACAGCCCTACCCCAGAGCCACTGCTCAGCCACAGACTCCAAGGACTGCCCTCCTGTGGTCCCAGGGCCTCACTTTAATCACGTGTAAAATGGAAAGCAGCAAATCAAAACAGCCACCTCCCAATGGGTCTCATTAAAGATTAGACAATCCAAGTAGTCAAAGCACCTTTATCCAAAAACTGATGATCTGGGTGATCCCATTGCCATCAAGTCGATTCTGACTCATAGCAACCCTATAGGACAGAGTAGAAATGCCCCATAGGGTTTCCAGGGAGCAGCTGGTGGATTCGAACTAACTTTTTGGTTAGCAGCCAAGCTCTCAACCACTGCACCACCAGGGTTCCAATCTGGGCGATATCAGGCTTAAATTCCTCCCTTCTACACTTCTTTCTTTAACTCTAACACTGATAATTGGGGATGAGAAAATAGAGTAGTTTCTTTTCCTCTTTACTGGAAAGGGTTTGTAGGAGGAGACAGTTCAGCAGTTGAGTCCAGCTTTGCATGCAGGTAAACAGACCTGGGTCCCCCACTTACCAGCTGTGGAACCTTGGCCTAGTTACTTCACCTCTCTTGAGCTTCAGTTTCCCTGCCTGGAAAATGGGGATAATACCTTCTTCCCAGCATTATGAGGATTAAATGTGATAATGCACATAAAGTACTTACCTTGAGGTCTGGGGCACAGTAAGTGCTGGCTGCTTCTATTTTGATTATTGTTGGTCCAGGACAACCTTAGCCCTGGCTGGTTTTTCTCTTTGCCCTCAGTACTGCCTGCTGCAAGGGCTCAGGCTCTCCATACTTAAATGAAAAACGAGCTCGTAACCAGAAAAATCCTAGATACGTTTTCAGGAGCAATAACAAGTAGTAGAGAATCCACTCTTGGGCCATCTGTCCACTCTCCATCCCAGCAGAGAACTGAAAACTAAATGGGTCAGAGAGTAGAGGTAGGAGGCTCTGTTCCTAGGCCCCCTTGTACCTGAGTGGGCTACAGCTCATTGAGGTAGAGGACAATTGAGGTCAAGGAGCCCATTTGGATGTGAAGCCAGACATACTGCCCTCTCCAAGCCAGCCCATTGATCCTGCCTCTCTGCTGGGACCAAGCCTGCATTGGAACCTTTGCCCAGAGCACACTCACTTCCCTGGGAGCCTCTGGTACAACGGGGGTGTTGTGACAAACTAGAGGCCAGAGGGGGAGGTCAGAGTGGGTGGTCGGAGATGGTATAACACAAAGCAGAGGCTGGAACACGAAGAGGGCCAAACTCGTTCCTCCTGGTACCCCAAGGGCCTATCAGATCCCCAACAGTTATCATCTTTGCTGATTCCTGGGACCCTGCCCTTTTAGAGGCTGTGCTCCAGGTAAGGCTGAGAGATTGGGGAACAGGTGCAGGACAGATAAGAAGGGAGCAGCAGACAGAGGGCTGGGGGGATTCTAAGCTTCCTCACCCTACCCCACCCCACCCCTAGTCTCCTTTGCTTCAGGTTCCTGAACTCCCAAGAACCTCTGGGGTTTTTTTTAGCAATGCCTGTTTATAACCACAAGAGCTTTCTGCAGGTTTTCAAGATCTGTGGCCTGACCCATTTGAAGGTATTCTGAGGAATGCTGGGGCCAACCCTCGACTAAGAGATTCAGGTCAGATAAATCTTCCCATTCTATTTGTTCTTTCATTTCTAAAGGATCTAGAGAAGTATGACTTTGTCTAATGGGGGGATGCTGGTCTGACCCGCAGTTTATAGGTCAGAGACCCACCACTACCATCTGGAGTGACTCACTTCCTGTCCCTCCCAAGCCTGGTTGCCAAGTGCCTGGACCCCGAGAGGTGTTGCCAGAGATAGCCAGAAGTGCCCACTTAGGCCTGGGACCCAAACTCATCAAGGAGAGGCATTCTAGGCGGAGAGAGGTGTTCTGGGCCCTTACCGTGAGAGGCAGCTCTTCTACGTTCCCTCAGAGGTGGAGGTGTCGCTCTATGAGAAGTCACATGATGTTCCTGGCAGGAGCTCCCTCTGCCCAGCTACTGCTTTACCAGGCCCAAACTTGTCACAGAGACAGCCGTTTGTGAAGTCACAATGTGAGCAGCCTCTCTACAGGACCAAAGACCAGGGCAACCAGGGCCCAGTGGGCATGACTTTGGGGGAGAAAGGGCTTCAGGACTGACCTTTGGACTCTGGAGAGGAGTGAGGGGTCTAGAGAGACTCCCTAAAGGAGAGCTGTTCCCCTATACCTCAGGCTGTAGTGGGTGGGGATCCGGGGATGAGGACAGATTCTCAGGTCTAAGTCATTGTCAGGAGGTGAGAACAACTGGGGCCTGGGGCTGTGATCTTTGACCCTGGGCCTATCCCTGGAGACCCAGTGGGGAGGGGAGGAAGTAGGAGCCCTGCCTTGCCTGAGTACATACAAGGGTCTTGATCACTGATGTTCTGGGTGTTTCATAGCAAAGGGATTAAGGCTCTGAGGCAGGGACCAGCTCTTCCCTTCACTATGTTCCATCCACAATTAACCACTTATTGAATATCCCACCTGCTTCCTAGGCAAACCCGCGCTACCAATGCTGCTACATTGACAAGCAGGCCAGACAGCCTTGGGGCACCCCATCTACTGGGATATCCAGAGGGAGAACAATACCAGGAAAAGAAGGAATGCTGAGCACTCACTCTTTCCAGAGTATAGACTCCCACCTCCCAAGTAGCCAGCTCGGGAGAAAACAGGAGAAAGCTTCATTCCATAAAAAGTGTGGAAAGCTGGTCACTACCATGGAAGGTTCCAGTTTGTGTCAGAGATGGGGAGAGTCACTTGATGGAGGCCTTATTTTAAAAACAAGTGAACAGAGCTGCATTTTAATTTAAGGATTTCTGAGCTCCTACTCTGTGCCTGGCCCTTTCTCCCGTGTGCCCTATGCTGTGGAGGACACAACACGGAGGCAATTACAGGCTCTGCCCTCAAGGGCCCACAGTCCAGGGACTGACTGACTGCGCACAGCTGCTTCCCTTAAAGAGAAAGCTGTTGTCCCAGGAGGAGTGGGACACCTTGGAACCCAGGAGGAGCCCTGCCTCCCAGTCCAGGGCCCAACATTTTCCTAAAGGTAAGATCAGACTGGGATCATGAGGGCCTTTGGCAGCTGAGCCAAGACAGCGTCCCACTGCCTCTCAGGGTCTGCAAGTTGGGGATCTTGGGGTTGTTTACTCTGTTGAGAGTGGCTCCTCACCATGTGATGCCATGCAAGGAGACTTCAGCCTGCAGCCAAGAGCCTCTCTTGCATGTTTTGTGGGGCTGCATTCAAGCCATGCCTCCACAGAGGGCCTTCTGCTGCCTGCTGTATGGGAGACATTCTGTGGGAACAGGCCTAGTGTGAGTATGGTTTGATTAGATCTGTGGTTTTCAAATTATATTAGTTTTATTTTACTACAGAATCCTTTTATCCAGTGAAGTCTCATATACCTGTTCATTAAATAGGTAAAGAGAGCTATGCAGGAGGCTGGGGGGCCATGGTATGCCAGAGTCCCTACCAGTTCTGAGGAACCCCTAGGTTTCCAAGGAACTCACTTTGAAAACCACACATCGCATGGCTTCTAGATCCTTCCAAGTTTGACCTGCCATGAATCTGTCACCACACTGGCCGGGATTTCTGCATATTTAGTGGCCACCTCGGAGCCCTGGTGGCACAGTAGTTAAGTACTACAACTGTTAACCAAAAGGGCAGCAGTTCAAATCCACCAGCCACTCCTTGAAAACCCTATGGGGCAGTTCTACTCTGTCCTGTAGGGTTGCTATGAGTCGGAATTAACTCAGTGGCAACGGGTTTATGGGCTTGAGTGGCCACCTCAGAGTATCTGCCCAAATTACCACTTCTAGTTCCTAGTTGCAGTACAGCTTATTTCCAGCTGCCAGTGCATCCCCAGCCCTATATCTCCCCTGGCATTCTGCTCCCAACTTTACTCTTCTCTTTCAGGCTCTGAAATCAGGAATCCAGGGCTCTGTGACCCACAGCCCATGTGGAGATCCAAGTCAGGAGCTCATTAGGCACCCCTCTGTACCTGAGTCCAGTGGGCAAGAGACAGGAGACTCTTTCTCCAGGTAACATTCAGCTTTGCCTTATTCTCTTCTGAGAACCTTGTAACCTCCAGAATTAAAAATGCAGTGCTCCCTGGGTGGTAAAGTTTGTGCTCAACTGCTAACATAAAGGTTGGCGGTTTGAACCCACCTAGCAGCACCGTGAAAGAAAGGCCTGGCAATCTGCTTCCATAGACATTACAGCCAAGAAAACCCTATGGAGCAATTCTACTGTGTAATACAATCGACTCGATGTATTTCGTTTTGTTTTGTTTTGTTTTAAATGCAGGACATGCTTGATCTCATGGGGCTGCCAGCCTCATGTATGCCCAGGGAAGTCTGGGTGGAGACCAGAGCCTGCACTCTCCGTTTTCTTTCCCCCTAAGATATAGAGCAAAGGGGACAAGTTGGGCTCCCTATCGTACAAGCCAGGCAGGTCTGGGTTCCAGGGCCTTTCATTTCAAAAAATCCATGAGAAGCATCATGGCCTTGGTTTACTCTGAAGACAACAGGTTCAGGAGAGCAGAGTAATGGTGCTGTGGGCCTGGTTACAGGGAAAGTTGCTACACTGTAGCTGAGAACAAAGGCTGATTTGCCCTAGTGGCTGGGGAGGGAGGGCAGAACACCCTGGTCCCGAGATGGGGTCTGTTATGGATTGAATTGTGTTACCTAAAAATATGTATTGTAAATCCTAACCTCTATGCCTATAGTTATAATCCCATTTGGGAACAGGTTGTCTTTGTTATGTTAATAAGTCAGGATTAGTGCAGTGTGTATCTTGAGTCGATCTCTTTTGAGATCTAAAAGAAATTAAACACAAACTAGAAGCAGAGGTGGGGGAAGAGAGATGCCAAGCCACATGAAAATGGCCCAGGAGCAGAAACTCAAAAGAGACAAGGACCTTCCTCCAGAGCAGCCAGAAAGAGAACACCTTCCCCTAGAATTGGCACCCTGAATTGAGACTTCTAGCCTCCTAAACTATGAGAAAATAAATTTCTGTTTCTTAAAGTCACTCACTTGTGGTATTTCTGTTATAGCAGCACTAGATCGCTAAGGCAGGATCAAAGCCTTCCCACCTCCTGACTTTGGGGCATTTGTCTTTAAACAACCAAGGACCTTTATTGAGTCCATTCATTTGATCCTCACAACTATGTTTGTTATTGGAGAAAACAAGAATCCAGGGAAAGGGTGCAGTTAGTATGGGGCTGGAGCCTAACCCTGGCTCTAGTCTTCCTGGCTGGGTGATGTGGCCACATCCCCCGAGCCTTTTAAACCTCTGTTTCCTATTATGTAAAATGGGGATAATATACCCACCTTGGCACCTTAAATAAGTAAATCAGATTATAACACTTGCCATAAATGACAAATCAAATAATACAGGATAGCTTTAATTTTCTGGGGTCTGTTCTATGCCAGGTCCTATGCAAAGCACTTTGAAAGTGTTTTCTCTAATCTCACAGCAACTTTGAGGTGGGAATAATTATCCCCATTTTACAGCATGTGAAGTGATCTGCCCAAAATCAGACAGATGGGCAGAGGAATGAGGACTCCCACCTGAGTCTGGGTCCTTCAGAGCCCTTGTGGTTGACTACATCATTCCACCTCTATTCAAGATGGGAGAAGGGAGACCCTCCCCGTAGGGATGGTACTCAGCATGATGGATGTAGTGAGTGGTGATGATGGCAGCCTATGAGAAAACAGATCACCCACTCCTCCTGGGGTGGAATCAGAGAGCTGTGATATTGATGGACCTTGAGACATTCAAAATGTCAAGTCTTAGGAGTCTTAGTCTGTTCGGAAAGACAAGACTCCCAGGCAGGACATCACAATGAAGGACCAAGCCAGTGCCAGGTTGGGTGGTGGCACCAATGGACGGAAGGTTAAGAGAGTTCAGAGCAGGAGAACAGGAAGGTTTCCTGGAGAAGCTAGATCATGAGCTAGGCCTGTAGGGTAACCAGGGGTCAGGTTCATTAATTTGTTCACTAAAGTTACATGGAGTGTGGATTGGGTTGGGGCTGAGCAGGAAAGGCATTGAACAGAAAGGCAGTGAACAGAAACTGAACTTTCACTCCCGTCTCTGTCTTAAACTGTCCCAAACCAGGGCAGCTGGGCAGCCTCCCCCTTCTTCCCTGGGAGACTGCCGGGGGAGAACAAGATCATGTTTTCTAGAAGAACAAGATCACGTTTTCCCTGAATGTGGCCCTGCAGAGCCTGGACACCTTGGCCCTTACTGAACTCTCAGAATGCCCATTCTGCTCATCTCACCCCAAACAACCTCTGTTCTTTTGGTCTTGCACCTGGCTCACTCATTCACTTACTCCATAGACATTTCCCAGGGCTAGTCACGGTGAAGGAGCAAGACCATCACAAAGCCCTTTAGTAAACGGACAGGCTAGCACAAGGTTCTCGATCCTGGCTGCACATTAGAATCACCTGGGGAGCTTGTATGACATACCAATGCCCAGCCCTATGCCAGATCAATGAAATCAGAATCTCTAGGGGTCAGGCACAAGCTTGAGTGTTTTTCAAAGCTCCTCAAATAAAAATATACAGCCAAGGCTGAGAGCCACTGGTCAAGGAGGAGAGATTGGCATTAAACAGGATGTGGGCACGATGGCCTACACCCTGAGGTGGGGCTTTGTTGTTGTTGCTAGCTGTCGTTGAGTGGATTCAGACTCATGGGGACCCCATGTGTGCAGAGCAGAACTGCTGTATAAGGTTCTCAAGGCTGTGACCTGTCGGAAACAGATGGCCAGGCCTGTCTTCTGAAGCGCCTCTGGGTAGGTTCAAATTGCCAAACTTTCGGCCTAGTGGGCTGAAGTCCTGAGTGATGAGTAAGGGGGGCCCTGCTGTTCCTGGAGGCTGTGGGACCCATTGCAGAAAAGCAGGACAGCAGACTCAGGGAGCCAGCACAGGGAATGGAAGGAGCATGCCCTCTGGCACTAGAGTTTCCGGCTTAGAATCTCGGCCCCACCGTTCTCTGGCTGTGTGGCCTTGGCAACTCCTCTGAGCCTTAATTGCTCATCTATAAAATGGGAGTACTAAGGCCTACTTTGAGGATGGCTGCAAGGAGGGCAACCAGGAAGCACCTGGCATGCAAGAAGCACTCCAGGGATGGGATTGCTAGCAGCAGCAGCAGCACAGACTCTGTCAGCGCAGACAGGGCCCTAAGGATCAGCCGTCCAACTCCTTGTTTTTCACATGGAAACATTCCAAGTCCAGAGGGAAGATTTTCCTAGGCCATGTAGCCAGCCGGAACTGGAATCTCCCTGCATATGATGGCTTTGCCTCACAGTGGCCTGTGTTGAGCTTTAACTCTCCTCATCCAGCATGGGACTTCTAAAGTAGCAAGTGCTGGATTTAAAAATACTTTTTAGAATGTCTTATTTGAGCTGCCTCTTAGACCCTTGAGGGGTCTGCAGGCCCTGCAGCCAACCTGGCCATTTGACCCGAATGGGCTGTTTGGTCCCCAGTCCTGTCTGACATTCCTGTTACAAAGAGGGTTCATTACCTTGGTACCAAGGGTGTGGCCACCCTGAGACTGACGATTAATGGGAAAGATGCCACTGCCTCTGGGGCCTGGGTCTGGGTGCTGGGAATGGTGGGGAGAGCAGGAAGAGGCCTAGGCATTTTTCCAGATAAGCCTTTTTTGTAGTCTTTGACTTTTAAGCCACTAAGCATACATTAGTTCCATAAAAACAAAATTATGTTGAAAAGTAAAACTAACATATAGGGATAAGTAGTGCCAACCCCCAGGAGTTTGCAAGGATTACAGGAACTAATGGATGTAAAGGGCTTAGCCTGGCCCAGGTGAGTGCTCACTATGAGTTGGCTTTTCATGTTTTGTTCCAAAGTTACCTCTGTCCAATGTTCTCTGTCTGTCACCATTCACGGGAGGGAGATGGTGGGAACAGTCTCCTCCGCTCTTTATCTTTGGATGCTGAGCCACCAGAGCCTTTGTCATTGACTTGGCCACATGGCTTAATTGGTGATTCTGCAGCCAGGGCTCTGGTGACAGTTACTGACCCCCTGCCAGACCAGAGTTCTGCACTCAGCCCAGACTTTTGACAGGCATCGGGCACCTACTTTGTGCCAGGTCCTATGTTCAACCCTTCAAGATAGCCTCTCAACAGTCCTACAGGTAGACATCATGCTCTGTTTTAACAGTTGAATAAGCTGAGGCACAGAAGGGTTAAATAAGTCATCTAAGGCCATTCAGGCAAAATCCAGAGCCCCTGTTCTCTCCTCCATCAGAAAGAAGGCAGGAGGGGGGCATCAGCCAGCATCCCAGGATGACTTGGCCTATGGCCAGCCCTTCCCCCTTCTACCTAGGAGCACCCCTCAGCAGTCTAAAGAGGATGCCACCTTGGAAGACAGCGTCTTCTCAGAGCAGCTGGAGCAGCCGGTGTGGCCTCCACCTGTGTGTTGGGACGCCTCCCCAGGGAGGGGTGAGGGAGCAGCCCAGTGCCCTTTCTAGGGGCCTGGGGTTGGGGAAGCTGAAGCAGGAGGTCCCATTCCCCACGTTCCAACGAATTCTCTCCTATTCCTCTGATCTCCCTCTGCTTCTCTCATTGTTCATTTCTCAGCTTTTCGTGCTCATTTCTTTTCCCATTGTAAGTCTCATTGCTATGCAACCAGGCTATAGCTTTTGCCCATCCTCCCTCCCCCAATCAGATCCCTTGTAAGCAGTTCATGTCTCTCATTGTGAACCCTTTGCCTGCCTCCTGTCCCAGGTGAAAGGGAGAAGGGGAAAAGGAACTACCCTGGAGGCTCAGACCTTAAATTCTGTGGCTTGGCACAATCTGGGAAGGCTTCCTGCAGGCAGTGACTTTGGGTGGTAGGCTGCAAAGGATGGAAGAGGAATAGTTGGAGGGAACCATGGGAGGAACCAAAACTGCGGTTTTTCTCAGTCTCTCCTTTAGAACTGTGGGGCATTTCACTTCTGCCGGTTGCTCATTTGTTCATTCATTCCTTCGTTCTTTGAGCACCATGTGCTGGGCAGGAAACAGGATCCTGCCTCATATTCACAGGCTCCTAGGGGAGACAGACATGCAAACAGTCACACAATGTGATAAAGGCTGGGACCCCAAAGCCTGCTTAGAGGGTAAGGGCCTCCAAGATGGTTGACATGTGGCTCTTTAAGGGTCAGATCTATGTATCTCACGCCCCAGGTATGTTTACACAGGAAATGAATGCTTTTGATAGGAAAAAAAAAATTTACTTTGCATTTAAACAATATTGAGTGCTCCACCGCTATGTTTGCATGCCCCACATCCAGCCATGGAAGCATTTTGCTGGATCCCAGTGGTTCTTACCTGCAAGTCCTTACCTTCCTATGGATCCTTTCTCCAAAAAACTGCTCATGTACACCAAAGTCTACACACATTTTCAGGGGCTTCAAGGACCCCAGGTTACAAATTTTGGTGCAGAAGGACTTAAAATTCCTAATGGTGTCTGAAAGATTAAACTGGGCAGGGACTCTGCAATCATTTTCTCTGGGTAGAGAGGAGGGCAAAGGGACTCAAGCAGTGGAGGCTCCCTGGCAAAGGAAGAGGACAGACACTGACAGCTCATCATCTGCTGAGACAGTGAGAGCCTCTGGGACTTTAATGTGGTAGGTTGGGTTGAGGCCTGAGCATCTGCATTTCTAACAAGCTCCCAGGTAAGGCCAGAGCTTCTGGTTCTGGTCCACACTTTGAACAATGAGGCTTTAAACAACCACACCCTCTCTAGCCCTGCTTCTCTGCTTCCAGGGTGACTTCCCTTTTTAGCGAAAGGCACCACCATGTAGGAGGGTGACACCCTTGACACTTCCCCTCACTTATCCCCACTTGCAGTTACCAACACCTGACAATGCCACTTCCTAAACAACTCTAACTCCATTTGTCCATCTGTGCCCTCCTGCCCTTTAGTTTAGGTCACCAACAACCATACCCTGCCTGGGCCACTGAAGACTCTCTCCCCAACTTGTGACCCCCTGGCCTCCACTTCTAGTGTCCTTATGATCCATCTAAATTGCAAGTTGTCTCAGACTTTCAACATGGCTTACAAAGTCCTGTGTGGCCCTAGTCCTGCTCATATCTCCAGCTTCATCTCTTTCCATCACATTCATGTAGTTTCCACCTCTTGGCCTTTGCCTATGCTGTTCCCCCTACTCAGAATCCTCTTCTTCATCCTTGACCGAACTCCTGCTCCTACTTCAAGCTTCAGCCGGTGACCTGGCCTACTTGCTCTCTCCCCTCCTTTCACCTCAATCTAGATTGGGAGCCTGTCTGGCTGTTCCTGCCTCAGTCAGTGTGGTTATTCCTAAAACCTCCTGGAGCTCCTTTAAGCAAAACCAGAAATTGATTGTAAGGAGAGATGGGGGTATTTTTTGGACTGGAAGACAAGAAGCCTAGTCCCTTCCTCCCTTCCCTTCTCCTCTGGGACCTCAGAGACTCTCAGCCCAGTGTCCTCTGCCAGGCTGCTTCAACTCTCTGCCTCTTTGAAACTTGAATCCAAATTCCTGAGATATAGAATCTGATTGGCCTGTCTGTAATCAGGTGTTCTCCCTGGGTCAATCAGCTGCTGCTAGGGACCTGAGACACAGCACAAATGTGATCTGATCTCGGGGCTTCATCCCTAAGTAGGTGGGCAGTTTTGGAAAGAGGGATATGGGCTAAGAAGATCCCAAAGATGTTTCCCACAGCTCTCAAGAGTATTTACCCCATGCTTCCCCTCTTGTGGTATAACTGCCTGCTACTGGTCTGCCTCCCTCAGTGGATAGAAGCTCTTAGGACAGGGCCAAGTCATGTAACTCTGTCAACAGGGACAAAACAGAATGTACCCAACAAATATTTGTGGGATGAAGTGCCAAGAATGCCTAGAAAAAGGTCAGGCCGTTGGGTCCATGGAGGCATCACAAAGGTGACATTTGGTCTGGGTATTAAAGGGGAAGTGAGTTTACCTGGAAATGGGTGAGTCATAGCTGAAGGGGGAACTAGACCCCTAGAGTGTCTGAGACAAATACTTCTTCCTCTGAACTCCTGCTGATTGTTCTGTTCTCACAGGAGTCAAGGCTGTGTTATAATAATGTTTGTGTGCCTGTCTCCCCTAGGAGCCTCAGGGGCTATGTGGTTTTCATCTTTGTGTAACAAATCCCCAGCATCTGTTGAATGAAACCGAATCCCCTCATGGCAAGGGGGTGGGCAATAGACAACCCTAAGATTCTCCTTAATACATGCTCATGGAAGCCAACCCTCTGTTAGACTTTGGGGCTACTGAGATGGACTGACCAGGTCCCACCTGGAGAAGCCAGACACAATTCCAATAAGAATGACATGGATGATATAGTCAAGATAATTGCTGAAGTGCAGCTGAGGCTGGGAAACTCCCTCATAGAGAGGAGAGTAAGAGCCTGTAATCTTCTCCAGGAGGAGACGGTAGAATTGACTTCAAACAGTAACGATGTTGGCTGAGTTTTTTCTGTACTAAATAAATCTCACATATATTTAGCACATTCAAAGAGTGTTTATAGCCATTTTCCATTTCTTTATTACCACTACAAGGAAGGCACTTTATTCCCATCTTACAGATGAAGAGCCTGATGTAGGGAGGTTAAGGGACTTGCCCCAGGTCACACAGCATGTCAGTGGAGCTGGTCCCTCCCCACCATCGCAGAGGAAGGGGGAGAGACAGGAAGAGACTTCATTGCTTGGAAGGAGCTAGAGGACCTTCTGGACACCTCAGGTTCTTTCCAGACGTAGGAGCCCTGTAAGTAGGAACTGTTCCTCCTCCCCTATTCAGACGAAACCAGTACTGAGCACCTAGTATATATAAGACACAACACCCCACCCCCACCCCCCACATTGAAGCCTGCTCTCAGAAAAACACCAGCATAATAGTTATTCACCCCCAAGGGAAAGTAAATGCTCCTAATTTCTCATTGTACAATATATACTATATTTGAATTCTCAGACCTGGGTTCAAATTCTGGCTCCACAAGTTACTGACTGTGAGATCTTATATAATTCAACCTCTCTGGACCTCAGTTTCCTCATTTTAAAAGGAAGGATATGGTAACTTGTGATAAGCAAATGAGAACTTACATGTAAAGCACATATCACAGTGTCTGGCGTACTATGCATGTTTATTGTTACAGCATTAAAAGAGTGTGACTGTGGAAGGGATTCTTGGCAGAGGCTGAAGAGAACCAGAGCCATTTCCTGAGAGCCTGGATGAGCGTCCATCTATGGAGCTGCCTCTCTGCCCCCAGGACAGGCCTGTTCACAGCTGAAGAACTGTGAAGAGCCTGAGTGAGGACTGACTCAGCAGAGACCACTGCAGGCTCTGGATCCCTTTTGGTTGAAGCAGCTTGGGTGCGAAGCTTGAGTGGGTCACTAGAGGGAGTTGGAGACGAGAGAGGCCCAGGTGGTGGGGCCGTGCAAGTGTGGAGCCCAAGAGACCTATGGGCACCCCTGCGACCCAGGGTAATCACTGCTTCCCTGCTGTCCTAAGGCCAGAGGTCTCTCTAGCTCACTGGGTCAGAGAGCAATTGTCCTCAGCTGGCACCAGAGGCCTAGAGTTCTTCTTTCTGCCATTATAGATCATGTTATTATTTTTTAAAATTTACTGTGGTAAAATACACATAACATAAAATGTACCATTGCAGGCATTTTAAAGTGTACAATTTAGTGACATATAGTACATTCACAGTGTTGTGTAGCCATCATCCATCACCACTTTCTAGTTTCAGAACATTTTCATCACCCCAGAAGGAAACCCGTGGAGCAGACACTCCTAGTTCCCACTCTCTCCAGCCCTGGCAACCACTAACCTGCTTTTTGTCTCTCTCACTTTGCCTATTCTGGATAAAAAGAAAAAAAAAAAAAAAAAAAAACAAGCAAAAACCCAAACCCATCGCTGTCAAGTTGATTCCAACTCCTAGCAACCCTATAGGACAGAGTAGAACTGCTCCATAGAGTTTCCAAGGAGTGCCTGGTGGATTCAAACTGCTGACCTTTTGGTTAGCAGCTGTAGCTCTTAACCACTATGCCACCAGGGTTTCTGATTCCAGATAGTTCCCTATAAATGAAATCATTTGGCTATATGTCGCTTTTTGTGTCTGACTTCTTAGCATATTTTCAAGGTTCATCCACGTTGTGGCATGTATCATACTTCACTCCTTTTTATGACTAAAGAATATTGTATGAATGTAACACATTTTCTTGATCCATTCATCAATTGATAAACACTGGTTGTTTCCACCTTTTGACTATTGTGAATATTGCTGCTATGAACATTCATGTACAAGTTTTTTTTTTGACCATCTGTTTTGAATTCTTTGGGATACATACCCAGGAGTGGAATTGTTGAGTCTTACGGTAATCCTAGGAGTCCTTGAGTGGTGAAAACGGTTAAGTGTTCAATTACTAGCCAAAAGGTTGGCAATTTGAACCCACCTAGAGGTGCCTCGGAAAATAGGCCCAGTAATCTGCTTTGTAAAGGTCACACAGCCTTGAAAACTCTATGAAGCAGCTCTGCTCTGCACACGTGGGGTTGCCATGAGTCAGGATAGACTTAACAACTAACACAACAATCCTATGGTAATCCTATGTTTAACTTATTGAGGAACGACCAGACTGATTTCTAACATCAGCTGCATTGTTTAACTTTCTCACCAGTGATATACAAGGGTTCCAAATCTCCATATCCTCACCAACACTTGTCTTTTTCTTTATTTTTATTAATATTGTTATTATTATAACCATCCTAGTGGATGTGAAGTGCTACCTCATTGTGATTTTCATTTGCATTTCCCTAATGACTAATGATGTTGAGTATCTTTTCATGTGCTTATTGGCCATTTGTATATCTTCACTTGGAGAAATGTCTATTCAAGTCCTTTGCCCATTTTTAATTGGATTGTTTGTCTTTTTATTGTCGAGTTGTAAGAGTTCTTCATATATTCTGAATATGCAGTAGACCTTTATGAGATATATGATTTGTTAATATTTTCTCCCATTCTATGTGTTGTCTTTTCACTTTCTTTATAGTGTTTTTTGATGCATGAATATTTTTAATTTTGATGAAGTCCAGTTCACCTATGTTTTTTCTTTGGTTGCTTGTGCTTTTTGTGTCATACCCAAGAAATCATTACCAAATCCAAGGTTATGAACATTTACTTCTATGTTTTCTTTTAAGAGGAGCCCTGGTGGTACAGTGGTTAAAGCTCTTGGCTGCTAACCAAAAGGTCAGTAGTTCGAACCCACGAGCTGCTCCAAGGGAGAAAGATGTGGCACTCTGCTTCCATAAAGATTTACAGCCTTGGAAACCCAATGGGGCAGTTCTACTCTGTCCTCTAGGGTCACTATGAATCGACTCGATGGCAATGGTTTCTGTTTTTGTTTTTTAAGAGTTTTAGCTCTTGCATTTAGATCTTTGATCCATTTTGAGTTAATTTTTGTATGTGGTATAAAGTAAGGGTCCAACTTCATTCTTTTACATTTGACTATTCAGTTGTTCCAGCGCTATTTGTTGAAGAGACTTTTCTGTCACCCATTGAAAGGTCTTAGCATCCTGTTGAAATCAATTGACCATGGATGAATGGGTTTATTTCTGGACTCTCAGTTCTGTTCCATTGATTTATATGTCTATCCTTATGCCAGGACCACACTGTTTTGATTACTATAACTTTGTGGTGAGTTTTGACATCAGCAAGTGTGAATCCTCTAACTTTGTTCTTTTTCAAGATTGTTTTGGTCATTTGGTGTCTTACTTATAAATTTATGGAAACCCTGGTGGCATAGTGGTTAAGTGCTATGGCTGCTAACCAAAAGGTTGGCTAGTTCAAATCCACCAGGCGCTGCTTGGAAACTCTATGGGGCAGCTTTTCTCTGTCCTTTAGGGTCGCTATGAGTCGGAATTGACTTGATGGCAACGGGTTTGGTTTTGGTTTTTTATGAATTTTAGGATCGGCTTTTCCATTTCTGCAAAAAGGCTGCTCAAATTTTGATGAAGAGTGTGTGGAACCTGTAGATCACTCTGGGGAATATTGCCATCTTAACAATATTAAGTTTCCAGTCTATAAACAGTAGTTGTCTTTCCATTTATTTGTCTTCTTTAATTTCTTTCAGCAATGTTTTGTAGTTTTCAGCATACAAGTCTTATGCTTCCACAGTTAAATTTACCTCTGAACATTTATTCTTTTAAATGCTATTGTAAATGGAATAGTTTTGTCTTTTTTTAATTTTGTTTTTGGATTGTTCATAGCTAGTGTGTAGAAATGCAAGTGATTTTTGTGTGTTGATCTTGTATCCTGCAAGTGTGCTGAGTTTGTTTACTAGTTCTAATAGGTTTTTTTGGTGGATTCGCTAGTATTTTTTTCTTTTTAAATATGTCATCTGCAAATAGTGGTAGTTTTTACTTCTTTCTTTCTTATTTGGATGGCTTTTATTTATTTGTTTATTTTTTTAGGGGAGCTCTGGTAGCAGAGTGGTTAAGTACTTGGCTGTTAACCAAAAGGTCAGCAGTTCGAACCACCAGCTGCTCCGCAGTAGAAAAATGTGGTAGTCTGCTTCTGTAAAGATTACAGCCTTAGAAACCCTGTAGGGCAGTTCTACTTTGTCCTGTAGGGTTGCTCTGAGTCAGAATCAACTTGACGGCAATGGATTTGGTTTGGGTTTGATATTTATTTTTTTGCCTAATTGCTCTGGCTAGAACTTCCCATACAATGTTGAATAGCAGTGGTGAAAGTGGGTATCCTTGTCTTGTTGCTGTTCTTAGAGAGAAAGCTTTTAGTTTTCATTATGATGTTAGCTGTGAGTTTTTTATAAATGCAATTTATCATATTGAAAAAGTTCTCTTCTGTTCTTAGTTTGCTGAATATTTTTGTCATGAAAGGCTGTTGGATTTTGTCAGATCTTTTTTCTTCATCAGTAGTGATGCTCATGTGGTTTTTTTCCTTTCATTCTATTATTGTGGTGTATTATACTGATTAATTTTTATTTGTTGAACCACTCTTGCATTCCTGGAATAAAACCCACTTGGTTATGGTATATAATCCTTTTAATACACTGCTAGATTCAGTTGGCTATTATTTTGGTAAGGATTTTTGCATCTACTTTCATAAGAAATATTTATAGTTTTCTTTTGTTGTCACGTCTGTTTCTGGCTTTGGCATCAGGGTAATGCTGGCTTCATAGAATGACTTAGGAAATGGTTGGCAGCGCAACAGTTTTCTCTTTATATTCTATGTGGCATCCCTGCCCCTGGGTTTGTAGTTCTTCCAGGATGATTTTCTAGGGCACATCTTGCAAAGGGAATGGACAGTTTTCTATGCAAATTAGGTGACTATGGCCTACTGTGGGTGTTGGTTAGTTTGTGGTCTTGGTGGAAGGAGTAGGCTTATAAAAGGGCTAATCCCACAGATGTTTAGGGGGTCCTCACTACCACCAAGAAGAAGAACCTGGAGTATAGTGCATCCTTTGGCCCCAGGATCCCTTCACTGAGAACCTCCTAGACCCAGGAGAGAGAGAAATTTTAACACTGAAGATGGTGAGAGACGGCATGGCAGCAGCTTGAGTGGCAGTGGCATGAGACTGCAGGAACCAGGAGACTGGTGTGAAACGGCCGCGGTGGCCTTGCTGGCCCATGGAGCAAGGCAGCTGCGGTGGGCTTGCCAGCCCATGGAGTGAGAGAGCTGAGCACCTTTGGACAGGAGGCTTGCTAATTGAGTAGGATTCCTCCAGGCACTTGTTGTGGAACTAAAGAGCTGTAACACTTGCTGGAGCAGGGCAGAAGACTGGCAGCGGAGGCTAGGCTAAGAATATGGCCAGCCCAGCCTAGAAGGGTGACCTACCTACAGGCATGGCCAAGAAGGAGCTGAGAGCTGTCTCAGTTGGAAGCTGTCCTGATTGAAGAATATATCCTGTCTCCTGAGTTGTTCCTATTACTTCCCAGCCTCAGTTTTTCCATCTTTGAAGTGGAATGGTAATTGTGCAGACCTCACAGGGTCAATGTGATAATTAAATGAGTTAATACCTGTAAAGTGCTCACAGTCATGCCTGGCATGTCCTACTACTTTTCTGCAGCATTACACAGTGCCTGGCACAAGGTATGTACTCAGTAATAATTGCTTAATGGGGTATTTTGATGGTACAGCAATTATGCCAGGCCTTCATTAGACACTGGGGTGGATTTTTTTTAAAGCGTTCCAGGAGATTACAGTCTGGGTGATGAGAGAAGTGGTGTACAAGGAGAAACTTTAAAAAAAAATCTCAAGAATGGGACGACTGTTGAAGAAATCAGCCTAATCTTCTGTCATCTTGGAATCTGATTTACAGTGAACATGGTTTTGGCATTCTGAAGTGGAAGTGGGCTGGAAGTGTCGCTGGCAGAAGAAGGACTGGGCTGACCCTTGTGGAATGAGGAGAAGGTGAAACAGGTGAAAGGAAGAGGGCATGTTTTAGGCTGGGTCCTCTGGAAAAGCAAAACCACACATGCACGCGCGCGCGCGTGCGCGCACACACACACACACACACACACATATAGAAAGAGACAGAGAGATTTATCTCAAGGAAATGGTTCATGTGGTTGTAGAGGCTGGCGCATTCCAAGTCCATGGGTCGGACATCAGGCTGGAGGCTTCTCTTGACTCACATAGCTGCAGGGGCTGATGAACCCAAGATCGGCAGGTAAGATGGTAGGCTGCTGGCTCACAGGCTGCAGAGGCTGACGAATCCAAAGATTGGCAAGCAATATGGCAGGCTGCTGGTTCAGGTTCCAAGAACCAGAGGTCAGATGATGATGAGCTGGATGTAGGATCCAGAGTGAGCAAAAGCCAGTGGGCTTTGCCAGAACATCCATATATATTGGATGCAGGCCACACCGCTGAAGAAACTCCCCTTACAACTGATTGGCTGATCACATCAGATCACATCATGGAGGTGATTACATTATATCACAAGATGGAGGATAACTACATCATTACATAACTGCCAAATTACATCATTACATAACTGCCAACCTACATCATTACATAACTGCCAAACCACTGCGAATCATGACCCAGCCAAGCTGACACACAACCTTAACCATCATAGGGTGTTTTTCCAGGTGTGAGGCCTAGTTTTTCCAGGAGATGAAGAGGCCTAGTTCTAGTTTCTGATTAATTAATTAGTCATTGGTGAGCTTTGCTTTCTTCCAGCAGGAAGGTCACAGCCATTTAACCTCCCTTGAAGGCAGAGCCATCCATAGGCAAGTGTGTGTGCAAATCACCTTAGGGATACCACCTGCCCCCCAAATAGAGCCTATTTTCTTGTAAGTGAATTCAGGTTCATGGTATAACATCACCCAATTAGTCAAGGGAGCTCTGGGAGGGCAAGGAAGTGATCATGTCACAGAGAGCAATGGCATACTGGGAGGAGGGAATGGAAGGGACTTCCATCATTACCAGAGTCAGCCCTGGCCCATGCGTTGTTGCTCCCACCTCAGTGACAGTGGAGGAAGGTAAGCGTGGGTGTCTGTGTTGATTGTACCTATGCCAGTGCCTTGGGTCTTTTGGGGGAATAAACAAGACTTCCCTCCCAAGCCTCTCGGCAGCCTCCTTAGTCTCTTTCTCCTCCCTTTAGTCATCTTTGGGACTCTTCTCTGAACCCGCTCCAACCCTATATGTTTCACCTTGGCAACCCAATCTAAGGGAGCTGATCCCAGGATGGTAAGTGAAACAAACCAACTTTTGAGGCATCCCCACCCTTCTAATAGCCCAGGATGAAGTTTTCTTTACTTGAATGAGAGAGCCTTCAGAGACTTTGAGCATGCTTTCTACCCTATAAAGCCTGCCCTCCCCAGACAGATACCAAAAATGCTTTTGGACAGACAGAGCTGCTTCTAAAGGACAATCCCAAATGGAAATTTAGTTATAAATTGTGCATGCCTCCAGGTGCAAGTAACTGATATCAGAGCCTTTCAGTGAGTAGCTTCAGACAATGGAGAAGAGTATTGCGGTGAACTTTTCCTGAGTCTCAGAAGCCAAGGGAATAAGTGAGAATGGAAAAATTGAGAATGTGTGAAAGCTGTGATACTTGCTGGAGCACCTTCTGCAGATTTAAATTCTCATTGATAGTTTGGGAACACACTTATATTTTTATAATCTAATTTGCTCCCAAAATAACCATGTCTGGTATCCAGAAGAAAAGGGAGGTGGTGAGGAGAAAGGATTTTTTTCTCTTGATTTTATGAGGAAAACCGCAGAAACCTTCAGAAAAACCCCTTTCTGAACTTTTTTCATCTCGCCAATGTTCACTTCTTGGGAGGAGGAGGAGGAAGAGAACGGAGGGCTGTAGAGAGAGAGAGGAAGAGAGCGGACACAATAAACTCCCATCAGTGAACTGGAGCCACATGGCAGTCACTCTCAACTTGAGGGAGGAGGGGAGGAGAACCTGCAACCTCAATCTCTGCCTGAGTATTAGAGATGAAGAAAGCCCCTTCTGGCCCCTGTTCTTCTTCCAGGGACAGCTTCAATTTAACAGGAAACAGGACGGGAGGTGGGGAAGAGGGGAAAAACCTAGTTACATGATGCGCATCAACTTTGGGGGCCCTTGAGGGCTGCACACAACCTGTGTAGGAGGCGATAGTGGTAGTAGCAATCATTAGCGGCAGCAGCAGTGACCGCGCTCTAATGGTGAACCTCGTATCTCTGAGCCAGGCTCATGCATCATCTCATTCAATCCTAACAACTCTCCAATATTATCAAGTGAGGGATGAGGAGGAACCCAGATTTAGTTGACCACTTAGTGGCCAGCATGTCTTACCGGTGGCTGGCAGTGTGCAAACCTATTCTATTGGGCCACCCTTAGAACTATTCCTGGGCAGGTTCTGGCCTGGGATTTCCGTGTCGCATTCTCTCCCGAAACGATCCTCTATAGCTGATAAACGGTTCTATCTAGGGAGGAATCGCGGTCTTCCTGGCGCAGGAGAAGAACGGCCTCCCTTTCGCTCGCAGCGGAACTTTTCTGTTCGCGGCGCATGTTCCCGTCCGGGCGGCCCGGCGCGGGGGCCGGGAGGGGGACGCTTTCTGGAGCGGACCGCAAGCGGAGGCTGCGAGCGCCGCCGCCGGAGGAGACCGAAGCTCGGCTGGACCTAGCCCGCGGCACCCGGGCCTGGCCGGCTGCTTCCCGTTGCAGTCGCGGCTCTAGCCCTCGCTGCCGCAGACACCAACGAGGTCGGCGTAGCGTAACCCGCGGCCGCTCGGCCCTGCCCGGTCCGGCGCGGCCTGGAGCCGCGGCGCGGGAGGTGAGAGCCGGCATCAGTCCCCCGCCTGGCCGTCGGGACTCGCAACAATGGGGGCTGAGCAGGGACGCGGCCCAGGCCCTTGGCGCACGGCTACCTGGGGCTGCAAACGGGTCCCAGCAGCCTGGGCCTGGGGGCGTTGGGTCCAACGTGGGAAACTCCAGTGCCTGGAGGCTTGGCGGGGGTCTTGGACTCGACCTGGGATCTCAGTACCTTGATATTTGAGATTTTTATAGCCGGGGAAGGGAGTTGTAGGGGCATGGAGAGTTAATTCTAGTGGCTGTGCGCTCTCCTGGCGCTGGATGCTGGCGTCCTAGAGGCTGACCGTGGCGCGAGGTGGGAGTGGGGGTGGGGGGCTTGCGATGGGATTCTAGGGGCCTCTACGTGTCCGATCTCTAAAGGGTATCGGGATGCGTCTCTCTCTTCTCTTGGGATCTGAGAATTTGGCATACTAGGGTCCGCTGTGTGGAGAAAAGGCATTGAGAGTTCACCTTCTCTGAGGTAACCGGTTCCTGGAAAGACAGGAGCTCAGCGGGGCACAGGAAAGTTGGGCAAAGAGCTGGATCCTCTGGGGCCCACATGCACCTTGGCGTGAAGTGGTTCTCAGGCAGGGAACTTATCATAGGAATGTCACGGTGAGTAACGTTGACTGCCGTGGCGTTAGTCTGAGGCCGGTGGGAGTTGTGATTTGGAGAGTGTAGAGAAAGGTTGGTAGGCTGCTGAGGTTGGGGAATCAAATTTTGGCAGCCTGGGAGATGAACAAGGGAACTTTGCAGAGTGGGCTCTCTGGTAGAGAATGACCTCTTACTGCGGGGGAGTGGGTGACTCAGATCTGTTAGAATTCCTGCCTCTTGCTAGCGGATGTGGCTGACTATATTGGTGCTGCCAGTGAGTGGATGGGGCTGAAAGAGGCTTTTGGGGGCTAAATGAATGTGTTCCTGAGCCAAAGACAGTGTAGACAGTTCCTTTTTACTCCAAGTCTGAATGGTACCTGTCATTGACAATATTTTAAGTAAAAAAATCTTCTTGATATCTGGATCCAAAGCTTTCGTCTTCATTTTTTCTTCTTTGTTTTTGAATTATGACTCATTCTTTCTTTTCAGCACTGTGGCTATTGTTTGTGATGATAGACAAACTTAGACACTATAAAACATGTAAATTATGGGGATTTTCAGTCTAATTCTTAGGAATTTAAATTGATTTAAAAGCCTGTTTTCACTAACCTGTGTGTCATTGCTTAATATGTGCAAGTCTCCAAAACCCGTTGCTGTCGAGTCGATTTCAACTCATAGCGACCCTATAGAACAGAGTAGAACTGCCCTATAGGGTTTCGAAGAAGCGGCTGGTGAATTCAAACGGCTGACCTGTTGGTTAGCAGCCCAACACTTAACCACTGTGCCACCAGGGCTCCATGTGCAAGTCTAGAGAAGGATAAAAAGCCTAACAGTTTATATTGTTATAAGTTGTTACATCTCTAAATCCATGAAACTTTATTTTCTCCTAATGCCAGGAAGTGATTATGTTGAGTCTATTGAATCTTACTGACTGTTATTTCACGGCCCCTGTTAACACTCACAGGACATTTTCTTCACTAGAAGTCTTAACTCTCTTCAATGAATTTGATCTGTACACTGTATCTTCCTGTGACAGTCTGAATCATTGAAAGGCAGTATGCAAACTCCAACTCAGGCCTGCAGCTGTGTGCCAGAGTTCTGTATGTATTATTCAGGCAAAAGTTGGTGTGTTTTCTGTAGATGAGATATTAAAGGCAGCCCTGCATGAAGAAAAACTGTCAGAATCATTGTACCTTCTGAGTTTATTTAAAGTGGTGGGAGGTACTGCCTAGTTGGAGTCTAGTAGGAACTTTCAGGTGATAAGTGAGAGTTCTGACTCTTTCTAGTTGTCCTGATCGTTCTGGTTATTCTAGGAATTGTTCTATTTTATTTATTTTTCTTAATCTTTAAAAAAAAATTGCCTGTTTCCCTTGGATAGTGTTTTCTTTTCTCTCTCTTTCTCCAAATTTCCCATTCTAAGTCATTCATTCTTTCATAAAAGAATATGTGTTGAATTATGTCAGATACTCTGCTGGGCACCCCCACATGGTGATGGTATTTTTGGCATTTTAGTAGTGGTAGTTCTTAGTTCAGTTGTGGCTATGGTATGAAAAAAGGAGTGATTCAGGTATATCAAGCTTTTAATCAGTAAGCCGTTGAATAAAGTTTATTTTGTTTTTTGAGTATTAGTAACGATTACAGGTTTCTATGGGAAAAGTTTAGCTACAACTGTGTGTTCACATTGGTATGAAATTGATTTTGCATTATTTTAATTAAACATGTCTGTTAACTTTAACTTGTCCTCCTGTAGACAAACTACCAGGTAAAACATTTTGCTATATGTGTCTGGATGAGCAGTTATTTATAAATACTGTATGTATGCTCAGATTCCCCAGGAAGCTACCACAATTCCCTTCCCACGGTGGTTTTGAGAGCGTGAAGGCGTTGTTTACCCCCTTTGTCTAATTCACTGTGTCTGCTGATTGCTTGGAGTGCTGGCCCCTAGGGCAGGGGGAATAAGATTGAGGTAAGGCTCAGTATCTTTGAAGTCACTTGCCTCTTAATTTTTAATGTATCAAATATAAACCTGAATATTTTTTGCTTGAATTGTTAATCTGTTCTGGCCTAGTAAAATGAAATTCTGTCCTTTGTTCTGTTCTTCACTGTCTATATGTCTTGGCAAAAAATAAATAAAAAAATTTAAAATCAAGGCAGTTGGATTATAAATATATTCTTTAGATAGCCCTCATTTTCCATGTGGAATATTCATCAGAGAAAATAAAAACTTTGGTTTATTTGTTGCTTTGAAAGCAAAGTGTTGACTGAAACAAATGTTTTTGACTACCTCTTGGTTAAGTGGATCAGCTTCAGAAACTCTTGGAAAGAAGGCTTCAAGTTTTTTATATCTTTAGAAAAATTCTGAGAGGTGCCTAGTACAGTGGGAATAGCATGGTATTTGGAGTCATCTCACCTTTGCCTCTTGCTCACCTTTTGACCTTGCATAAGCTGTTTATGTCTCTGAGCCTCATTTTTTCTTATTTTTGCAGTCTGTAAAATGGGGCTAATACTACTTTCTTTGCAAGGTTGTAGGTATAGTGAGGACTGGAGAGGGTGTAGAGGGCCTAGTGCTTCATGCGTGGTCAGTGCTTGCTGTTAGTAGTTAATGTGTATTATTATGTAGGGGCACAATTTTCAACAGTAGTAGTAGTATGTGTGGGTGCTGTGCAGAGATAAGGAGGCTCAATTTCCTTGTCTGTTGAGAAAGACAGCCAATGACGTTGTCTGCCCTTGCTGGCAGGCTGGACAGGTAAGAGAATTGTCAAGGTAATCTTTATCCAGTACTGGTGGGCAGGAGTCCACACTCTATAAAAGTCCAAGGTCATTCCTGGCATTGGTAGGTTTTTTTTTTTTTTAATTGCTGTACTTTAAGTGAAAGTTTATAATTCAAGTTAGTCTCTCATACAAAAATTTATACACACATTGTTTTGTGACCCTAGTTGCTCTCCCTCTACTGTGACAGCACACTCCTCCTTTCCACCCTGGATTTCCCGTGTCCATTCAACCAGCTCCTGACCCTCTCTGCCTTCTTATCTCGCCTCTGGACAGGAGTTGCCCATTTAGTCTCATGTATTTACTTGAGCTAAGAAGCACACTCTTCACGAGTATCATTTTATGTCCCATAGTCCAGTCTAATCTTTGTCTAAAGAGTTGGCCTTGGGAATGGTTTTAGTTTTGGGCTAGCAGAGAGTGCGGGGGCCATGTCTTCTGGGGTCCTTCCAGTCTCAATCAAACCATTAAGTCTGGTCTTTTTACTAGAATTTGAGTTCTGCACTCCTCTTTTCTCCTGCTCCATCAGGGACTTTCTGTTGTGTTCCCTGTCAGGGTGGTCATTGGTGGTAGCCAAGCACCATCTAGTTCTTCTGGTCTCAGGCTGATGAAGTCTCTGGTTTATGTGGCCCTTTCTGTCTCTTGGGCTAATAGTTCCCTTGTGTCTTTGGTGTTCTTCATTCTACTTTGTTGCAGGTGGGTTGGGACCAATTGATGCATCTTAGATGGCCATTCGCTAGCTTTTAAGACCCCAGATGCCACTCACCAAAGTGGGATGCAGAACATTTTCTTAATAAGCTTCATTATGCCAGTTGACCTAGATGTCCCCTGAAACCATGGTCCCCAGACCTCCGCCCCTGCTACTCTGTCCCTCGAAGTGTTTGGTTGTATTCAGGAAACTTAGCTTTGATTTAGTCCAGTTGTGCTGACTTCCCTTGTAGTGTGTATTGTGCTTCTCTTCACCTAAGATAATTGTTGTCTACTATCTAGTGAATATCCCTCCCTCCCCACCCTCCTAGCCATCAAAGAATGGTAGGTTTTTTTTTCCTGGCCGTTTCTATAGAGAAGCCGGGAGGTAACTGTTTTGGGAATAGTGGGCATTCCCATTGACAGAATGCTAGAGAATGCCAGGCAGCATTGTGTTCTGTGTGGCCCCTGCTAGGACATTTTTCTACCTTTCTTCTGTTGGCCTCAGAGACCTGGCTTTGTTCTTGCTGGAAGGCTCCAGGTGCTGAAGCAGTTTGTTGTCTTTCTCTAGTTTGGACTACTTTGGTAGAGTCTAGCACTCTGTTCAGGTATGGTTTTGATGAACAGAAGGTTCACAGGCTTTATTGTAGAATTGTTTGGTTTATTATTCCCCTGTGAGGAAAAAAAGAAGGAAAAAAGTCCCACTACTATTCAAGAAAAAAGTAGGAACCAGAAGTGATTGAAAATAACTGGCCTCTAAATCTCTTCCAGTTTTGCCCTAGTCTAATCCTTCTTCCATTCAGGGTGGTCTTTAACCCCAATTGAGGGTAAACAACATTCCTCTGGACTCAAAACACCATGCACTTTGAGATCCTGGCATGCTTCTGCTCCGACATTTCACAAGGATCTTTAGGATCCAGCCCCTCTGTATCTTTCTCTCTAGCCCCTCCTCTACTACAGTTTCTCTGGCACTCAAGCCTCAGTGAATTCTTTGAAGGTCCTCACGTCTTCAGGCTATTCCTTCTGCTGATTTTCCTCCCTGTTCTGCTGCTTGGCTGACTCTAAGGCTTGAACTTATCAGGAGTTTAGGCACCACCTTCTCCTAAAAGACTTCCTTGATTCCTTCCAGGTAAGCTGAATGCCTCACCTTCATATGGCTGTTGCAGTCTGTACTGTACTGTTAAGTTTTGGTATTTTTGTCTGTTTTCCATGCCTAGAGGTGACCTACTTGAAGGCAGGACTTTGTTTTGTTCCTCTCTGTATCCCAGCACCTAACCGTTTCTGGCACAGAGTAAGTTATCCAGTAAATGTTTATTGAGTGAACAAATGAATGATCTCTGCTTGTGAAATGACAGATCATTCCTGGTGGAGTTGGTGGCATGATGAGAACTCCAGCTTTGTGGCCTCGTTTGGTAAAGCAGTGCCTCTACCTTTGTATTTCCAGGTTGCCAAAGGCTATGCCCTTTGCTTTGCTGTGAAAACATGTTCCTTATTCCATGTTTATGGTGATGTAAGACTGTGTTTTGCTCTCTTTGGATTTTGCCAAAGTTTGCTTTAGAAAAGAATGTGACAGTTTTTGGTTGGTATTATCTAGCTCTTCAATTGGCCATTTACTGCTCTGAGTACTTTGTCCTCATGTGTGAAGAGGAGTGACTGGTTGGTCACTTTGGGCCACAGGGTCTGCAGACAACTACTGGCCAGCTGCCACCTGCTTGGAAGTGGTTAATCGATTTAACGCTAGGATATTGTGACCTTTGCCGGCTGTGGACCTTTTGGAGATCTAGCTGAGCTCAATGTCACCATATTCAGAAAATAAGATTATTTGCCCAAATTGTACTCAGGAATTTGAGCTGAGTGATTCTCAAGTTATCTGTACCAGTTCTCTGCTTAGCCTAAATCTGTACGATACTGAAACTGCTGAATTAATCCATTGTCGGAGGCTGTGAGTTCTCTTATTTACCCAGAAGGTTATAGAATAGTGCCAATTCATTAGTCATCCTCTGGGTTCTTCTTAGTGGTAAAGTAACTTGAGAGTACGCTATCCAAATTACTTTGATTTAGTTTTCGTGGTTTGATCAGACCACATAGGAATCCTACCAAAGGGCAAAGGTTAGGTGCCTGTCATGCAGTTATTCTTTCAGGTATGTGACAAACAGCAGACTGCAGAAAAGGAAAGCATGAAAAGTAACTGTAGTAAGGTTAAAGATAAAAACTGATATGAGATAGAAAGGAAAACTGAGGCAAGGTAGTTTGTTGTTAGGTGCCATCGAGTCGATTTTGACTCATAGCAACCCCGTGTAACAGAGTAGAACTGCCCCATAGGGTTTTCTAGGCTGTAATCTTTATGGAGGCAGGTTGCCAGGTCTTTTGCCCACAGAGCCACTGGGTGGGTTTGAACCACCAACCTTCAGTTAGCAGATGTTTAACCATTTGTGCTGCCATAGCTCCTTGAGGCAAAGCATAAGGCGCTTTAAACTTGACAGCAGTTGTTAAATTCAAGACCATTTTGTGAGTAGTGTTGAGATGTTGAGAAGGAAGTTGTTGTAATAATATAGATGAGAAGAAATAAAAACATGGAAAATTTTAGCCAGCACAGACATTTTGGAGGTACTAGTACCACGGGAGCCATGGTGGCACAGTGGTTAAGAGCTTAGCTGCTAACCAGAAGGTCGGCAGTTCAAATCCACCAGCCGCTCCTTGGGAACCCTATGGGGCAGTTCTACTCTGTCCTGTACAGTCACTATGAGTCGGAACCGACTCGACAGCAGCTAACAACAACAACAGTACCCACTTATGGTTTTACAGCAGCATTGATGAATATGAAAAAAAATGCTTGCTTTACTCTGATAATTATACCTTGCATATGTATGATGTTATAATTTATAAAACTTCCATATAAATTTACTCCATCCTCCCAACAACCCTGGAAGGCAGAAGAATATCCCCATTTTGCAGATGAGGAAGCAAACAAAAAGGTTAAATGGCTTGATTTTAAGTACATAAAGCCAATAAGAAGAAAATCTGGGACTTAACACCAGATTTTTTGATTCTAAGTTTAGGGACCTTATTATGTCCTTACAGGATATTGTTAGGGTTTCAGTTTGGGGTGACAGTCACCCCTTCTCCCAGGCTTCTGGCCAATAGAGGATACACACAAAGAAGGTCATGCCACATGGAGGGCAGAGTCTCTCCCCTACATGCTGTCTTTCTCTCTGACTCCAGTGGTCTGTATATGTGTGTGTGTGTGTGTGTGTGTGTGTGTGTGTGTGTGTACGTATGTATATATATGTATAAGTGTGTGTATATATGTGTATATAAATTGTATCTTCATGTCCTTTGCCAGGTTTTTTCCTAGGTTAATATGTTTTTGTTGACCTCTGAGAATTTTTTAACTATTAGTGAGATTAGCTTTACCTATTATTATTAATCATATATTGTATACTTATTTCCAAGCATCAGCTCTTTAATTGTGTTAACTCTGGTGGGTCTCTCAACAACCCTATAAGGTGTACTATTATTGTCAGCCTAATTTACAGATGAGGAAACTGGAACCCAAACAATAAAAGCCTTACCCCAGGTCACCCAGTTGACCAGTGACAAGCTGGAATTTAAAGACAGATGGTTGAATGCCTTAACTGTCACATTATATGGCCCCCATGCATTCCAGTTTCAAAATTTTACTTTCTCTTTATTCATCCTCCCAGAAGAAGAGATGGTCTTCTTTTTTTTACCCCCAAGCTAACCCTTTCTACTTGGGTTCCATCTATTCCTGTTTCTTCCTTAACCTTGATTCATCAGTTAATTTCTTTCTAGTATCTTCTATCACCTATTTCCTTCTCCTCCCTTTTTGTTTTTACCTACAAACAAGGTAGAATCACAGTAACTTTGCTCAGCTCTGGGACCTGTTGTACACCCCTGGCCTTCTCCTTCCTTTCCCTGTCTTTTTTAGCTAAGGTGCCATTTACTACTGTTTCCTCACCACCTGCTTTATTTTATTTCTAGTCTGGCTCTCAGAGTTGTATCTGTTCCACTCCCATAGTTTCAGGCTATCCAAGTGACTCTATTCTGTAACTCTAACCCTGGACTCTACCAAGCAACAAACCCACATTTCATCCTGGCTGTTGGACATTCCTGTGGGCCATGGGGACCAGTGTGAAGTGCACTTTCCTTCCTTGAACAGAAGATGCTGTTGATTTTTCCTTGGTAACATCTTACACCTGCTCCATTCTTTCTGGCCTCTTTGCCTTTCCCTTAACCCAGGTCCTCCTGGTCTAGTCCTGGATTATGACAGCCAATTTTCCTTCTTCCATTCCCTCATCTGCGGTGGGAAGGAGTTCCGTTCACCCTTTCCAGCTAAAACTCCTTTCGTGGTTTCTGTAGCTGTGATTCCCAAAAGCCAGTTTTCAAATAGTGTCACAGTCACTAGGGGAGCTTCTTTAAAGTATATGTCATAAAGTTCTCACTATAATCCTGTTAGGTCAGTGCTATTATTTCCAGTTTAGAGATGAGAAAACAGAGGCTTTAAGAGACTAAGTCACTTGTACAAGGTGGCTATTGGTGGAAGCCAGGACTCTATTTTTAACAAGCTTCTCAGATTCTGATGTTCTGCCAGATTTGGGAAACACCAGGAAGCCTTCAATACCTTGTAGAATCTCTCCCCTACATGCTGTCTTTCTCTGTGACTCCAGTGACACCCCCATCTGATGAACTTGACATTTTTGTAGCTTTTGACCATGTTGATCATACCCACCTTGCTGATGTCTTTCCTGATAGCCTACTCACCTATCTGGTTCTTTCTCTGCTTTTCTTACTCTCTATGGAGACTCCTTTCTTTACACTGTCATGGTTTGGCCCATCCTTGGTTACCCTTCCCTCACTACACACACTCCCTGAGCAACTTCCATATGTGAGATTTTAGCTACCACCTACCTGAATGTGGTGGGAACACCCAGTCTGAACCCCAGTCTGTTTTCCAGCTATCTCTGGCATTTCACAGTTAATAAAACTGATATCTGCCTTATTGTTCAAGCTGGAAACCTGGGCCATGAATAAGAGCTTGGACTCTGGAGTTAGAAGTCTGAGTTAGAATTGAATTCTACTCTGCTAGCTGGGTATATTTGGGGCAGGTCGTTTAACCTCTTTAACTTAGATTCCTTATCTGTGAAATGATAATATTACTGTCCTCATTATTTTTGTGAAGATTCAGTGTGAGGATGTAGGTAAGACAGTGATTTGGTCAATATTTATGGAGCCCTGATGACACAGTGATTAAGAGCTTGACTGTTAACCAAAAGGTCAGCAGTTCGAATCCACCATCTGCTTCTTGGAAACCCTGTGGGGCAGTTCTCCTCTGTCCTATAGGGTCGCTATGAGTTGGAATTGACTTAATAATAATGAGTTTTTCCTGTGTGCTATGTACTGTGATGGGGGCTGGGTAGATGGGGTAAGCAAGGTGTTTGTGGGGCTCCAGTTGCTACTAAAGTCTTACCAGTTTTACTTCCTTAGTGTCTAATGTTTCTTCTTTTCTCCCTTCTCATTGCCACTCCTGTAGTTCAGGGTCTCATCACCTTTTGCCCAGAACGTTACAACAATCTCCTACCCAATCTACTTGCCTCCGCAGATCCCCCAGAGTGTTTTTTAAATTGAGAATTCTGATGATACTTCTTCCCTGCTTGAGATCCTCCAGTGGCCCCTATTGGGGGCACATGGGCTGTGGAGAGGATTGCACGGAGACAGATATTGAGGCCACCTCAGCACTCAACAGGGAAAGGCTCTATGGCGTAATAGTTGTGTCTGCCAGACGTACAGGCAGCAAAGTGGTGCCAAGTGCCACCTATTTGCCAATCCTTGTATTTAGGGTAAAGTTCAGACTCCTTAGCAAGGTCTCCAGGGCACTGGAGGATCAGGATCTGACCTACCCATTTCTCATCTCTGGCAACCCCTCATTTACCTACCCCCCCAACCTTCAGCCACATGGAGCTACATACTTCTGCATATGCATTCTGTCTCCCTGAATGACTCCATCTTTCTCTACTTAAGGAAAGCTGTTTGTCTTTTAACACTTAGGTCTGTTGCCTTCTTTGGGAAGCCTTTACCAGCCTTTCCAGGCAAAGTTATTTCCTTCTTTGTCCTCCCATAGAACTTCAGTCAGTCTTTCTGCCTAGAGCCCTGGTGGCACAATGGTTAAGCGTTTGGCTGCTAACCAAAAGGTCTACAGTTCAAATCCACTAGCCACTCCTTGGAAACCCCGTGGGGCAGTTGTACTCTGTCCTATTGGGTCACTATCAGTCAGAGTAGACTCCACGGCAAGAGGTTTGGTTTTTTATTTTTGGTCTTTCTGCCTGCTTGCCTTGTTTATTTATTATTCTTTCATTCAATATTAATATAATTCACATACTGTAAAATTCACCTTTTTAAAGTATACAAATTCTGTGGTTCTTAGTATAGTCACAAAGTTTTACGACCATCACAGCTGACTAATTCCGGGACATTTCGTCACCCCAAAAAAGAAGCCCCATACCCATTGGCAGTCACTTTCCATTATTTCCCTCCCCTGGCAACCAGTAAACTACTTTCTGTCTCTACTGATTTGCCTGTTATGGGCATTTCAGGTAAATGGAATCATAGATTATGTGGCCTTTTGTCTTATTTCACTTAGTATAACGTTTTCAAGGTTCATACATGTGGTAGCATGTATCAGAACTTCATTCCTTTTAATGGTTGGATAATATTCCATTGTACCACCTTTTGTTTATTCATTCATCAGTTGATGGACCTTCGGGTTGTTTCTGCTGTTTTGATACTATGGATAATGCTGCTGTGAACATTTGTGTGTAAGTTTTCGTGTAGCTATGTTTTCAATTCAGGTATGTACCTAGGGGTAGAATTGCTGAGTCATTTGGTAACTCTGTGTTTAATTTTTTGAGGAACTGCTAGGCTGTTTTCCTGAGGGACCACACCATTTTACGCTCTCACCACTGCAATACATGAGAGTCCCAATTTCCCACATCCTTAACAACATTTGTTATTGTCCATCTTTTTGATTCATCCAGTGGGTGTGAAGGGATATCTCATTGTAGTTTTGGTTTGCATTTCTCTAATGACTAATGATGTTGAACATCTTTTCATGTGCTTTTGTCAGCCTTTTGTATATTGCTTTGGAGAAATGTGTGTTCAAACCATTTGCCCCTTTAAAAAATTAGCTTGTCTTTCTTTAAAATGTAGCCCTGGTGGTGCAGTGGTTAAGAGCTCTGGCTGCTAACTAAAAGGTCAGAAGTTCAAATCCACCAGCTGCTCCTTGGGAACCCTATTGGCAGTTCCACTCTGTCCTGTAGAGTCGCTATGAGTTGAAATCGACTTGACAACAATGAGGTTTTTTTTTTTTTTTTTTTTAAATAAACTTTATTTTTTAGAGCAGTTTTAGGTTTACAGAAAAATTGTTTAGAAGGTACACAGTTCCCACAGTCCCCCCTCCCCTCTGCACATTGCTTCTCCTATTATTAACATTTTGCGTTCCTGTGTACATGTGTTACGATTGATGAACTAATGTTGATACATTATTATTAACTAAAGTTCATAGTTATATTAGGGTTCACCCTTTGTGTTGTACAGTCCCATGGGTTTTTACAAATGCATAATGCTGTGTGTCCACCATTACAGCATTGTACAGAATAATTTCACTGCTCTAAAAATACCGTGTTTCACTTCGTCCCTCCTTCACTCCCCCTGTACCCCTGGCAACCACTGATCTTTTTACTCTCTATAATTTTGCCTTTTCCAGAATGTCATTCCTTTTTATTGCCAAATAATATTGTCTTGCATGAATATACAATATTTTATTTATCCATTCATGAGTTGATGGTAGAACCTTGGTCATTTGTAGTATTATTGTACTTACCAGATTACGCATGGTATTTGTAGAACCCACTGATTGACCTAACCAGTAGTCTCAGCCCAGATTCCCCCATCAGAGACTTTCGACCTGGTCTCGTCTGTCATTGGTCCCTGTTAGACTTGCTCTTCATCTACTGACTCTGCAGTGGATATTTCAGATTAAATGTTTAAAAAAAAATTTTTTAAATATATTTATATATATTTTTATATATTTAAAGAAAGGGAGGCCTTATTTAAAAAAAAAATCAAAATTACGTGCCGTGGCAATATCTTAAAGAACAATTCTGCGTCGAGGGTATTGTGGCAAGTTTCTCTTTGAAGATTCATTTCTCTTCCTACTCCATAAGTGGAAGGTAGCAAAGAATGCCTTGTGAAGTATACATTCAGTACATTCCTTAGGAGAAATCAAATCTCTGTAATGATTGCAGCATCAACAAAATGGCCTGTTGAAGTAGAACCTGGTACTCTTTCACATTTAATGTGTCTAAATTTTGTCTCCACTGATATTCTTCCTTCCCCCGATAATCTCTCTCTGGCTTCATAACCTCTCATAAGGAATCTGGAATCTTAATGAGGGTAGAGCATTTGACTTTTACTGTTCCCATAAATCTTTCCTTTGACTTAACAGGGAGAATATCTGTCCCAGATAGTAGTTTACATTTAGTAACTTTGGTATCTTAACGCCTGGTAACTCTTCCTCACTTGGTTGCTTCAGATCTGAACTAATGCATTCTAGAGCCCCACTCGGTTCCCTTCTTGGCTATGGGTGGGCCTTTCTGTGTGGGTTATTCTGGCTGTCTCAGTCCCCCGCCTCCCCCCCCGCCCCCCGACTGTTTTATCCACTCATTGTTTGTAGACTTGGTTTATCCAGTTTTGTCTGGAGGAATGCCTGTTTTCTGGGCTCGGTGCCAATTTTTTACTTAACTTTTGGGTAAAAACTATACTATCCTATCTGCTGTCTCCAGAGATGAGCTCTCTGAAACCAGTTTTGTTTGTTTAGGAACCAGATAGCACATATTATGGTGGAAGATGTTAGACACATATTGGAAATGAGAACAGGCTCTCCCTACATGGAACATTGGTTGCCTGTATGAGAGCCAACCTAGTGATGTGTGCTGGGCAGTTTTGGCTGCAGGGGCTTCCAAACAGGCTGGAACCACGATAAGGCTATACAGTATTTTCATGAGAGACACTATTACAATAAGTTTTACAGTTATGTAGGATTTGTGTTGGGCCAAGTTGTTAAGTGTTTATTATGTTGCTGGGTCATGTTGGCATAAGACCGTCACAGCACCTGAGGTAGGTGCCAGTTCCCCAGTTGTATAGATGAGGAGAAGCTAGCTTGCTCCAGTTAAGCGGTGACATCAAACCAGGTCTCTGACACCAAAGAGCTCCTACCCTGTGATATACATTGGTGCTGATAGTAAAAGATGGGATATGTGTGCCATCTGGTCTCTATTCTGGGTGGGTGTCTGGGGAGGAGGTGTTAGCAGCACCCCAGGCCATGGTCGGGGAAACCTCATTCCTGTGTCTTTTACACTTTCATTGAGGCTTAAAGAATGATACTCCACTTACCTGTTTATTTTACCTCCAAAACAGTTCTCCAGTCTGGCTTTTCCTCTGACTTGTTAACTGGCCGCCTTCTATTTGCTGTACCCTTTTATTCTAGCATCCACATTTCTTCCAGTCATTTTTTTAGACCATGTTTTGAATACTTACAATGTGCTATATATCTACAAAATATAATTCAGATTTATATTCATTCACCACTTGCTTAATAATTCTTTTACAGATGAGGCAACTGTGGCCCAGAGAGATTAAGTGACTTGCCCAAGGTCACATAGTAAAGTGAGCTGGGATTTCAGTTTGAAACTGTATACAGTTGTGCTTTTAACCAACATTCTATAATGGTTATAGAATGATCTTTATAAAGGATCTGATTATGTCATTCTGCTGTTTCATACCCTTCAGTGGCTTCCTGAGTCAGTTGCAGGCGTTCTTACTCCTGGAGACCAAGTACCTTGTCCATAGCAGGGGCCCATAAATGAGCTTTAGGGGTTGTATGAATCCCCAAATTATAAGGGGAAAAACTGTGTGTGCATGCACACATTTTTCTAGAGAAAGGATCCATGACTTTTTGTCATTTTTTCAGTGAGATCTATGATTCAAAAAAGGTTAAGAATCACTACCTTGAAGGGTAAAATCTAATCTCCTTAATCATGCATCCAGAACACTCCATGATCATTGGCCCTGTTTCTTCTCTAGGTCCATTTACTACTCTTCCTCCATACTTCCTATTTTATGCTCCAGTAACATAAACTTCGATTTCCTTAAACACATTCTGCTCTTTCGTGTCTCAGAATCATTGTTCATGGATTTCTCTGTCTTTAAACTGTTCCTTCCTCTTGTTCAGTTACCACCCCCACCCCCAGTCAATACCTCTGCATCCCCCACCCTCTGCCCCCTACATTACCTAACTCTGTCCAAGTATTTCTTCAAAACTCACTTTGGGCATCACTCCCCTTAACACTTTTTCTCACCTGACCTGTGTTTTCTCTTTATTTTTGTGTCCTCAGTATATAGTAATTGTTCAGTATGTCTTTGTTGAGCTAAACTGAATTTTTGGAGCTGTGACTCTTGAGAAGCAGACATTCCAGAGAACCCCAAAGCTTCCACAGAAGTGATGCCTTTTGTCAATTTAAGCAACTTGGAGTAGGTAAGGATCAGTTTCTGATGTGAAGGATGTAACCTGTTATTGACAAGAGGGCCTGAAGTGTTTATGATTTTGACACTTGATGCATTAGAACTATCT
Source organism: Dugong dugon (assembly GCA_030035585.1). Lineage (NCBI taxonomy): Eukaryota > Metazoa > Chordata > Mammalia > Sirenia > Dugongidae > Dugong > Dugong dugon. Next base: position 16,066,964 of record CM057481.1, on the reverse strand, counting down.
TTGTAGAACCATCTCCCTCCTCTTGTTTTTAATTGAACCTCCATTGCTATTCGGCATTGTCTGTCAACTAGTACCCTAAGAGACTGTATCCGTAAGTAATGGCTTTGGTTTCATATATGGTGTAAGAGCTTTCTGCACTTTCTCTAAAGCCTCATAGTCCAAGACCTCAGACCTCTTTGTGTCAGAGTACTGAAAATGTGCATTTTAGTAAAAGATCGTCTTGGTTTGTATGTCATGGTTTACCCCGTGTGTTTATCAAAAACCGTCAGGGTCAGCAGTTAGAATGTAGTAATGCCTAGCATTTGCTTTATCATGTTGCTGACAAGGGTTTATTTCTCTTTTCTTTTTAAACTGTTTTCTGTGCGTAAGCATTTTGTAGTACATCTAGTGAGTCTTAACTGAGTGTTAAGTCTGCAGATAATGAAAGTGTTGACTCTCTCCGACACTGGAAAAGGCCCAGGTGTGGGAGGATTAGCTCTTAGGTGGTAGGCTATCAGCTTGTCCTCCACAGATCATGATTCTTTTCCTTTCACTGAAGTTCCTGTCAAATAATTGCCTAAACACTCTGTAGTTATTTCTAAATCTTGCTTGAAAATCTGTTACTTTCTATCAAGTTTAGAGGCAGCTCAGAGGGAGGCAGCCTTTGGAAAACAAAATTAAATAATTGATTCAGTTGCTGATAGGCTTTTCAGGGTTTTTAGTCTGCTGGCTATATAGTATCTTTATCCTGGTGATAATGCCTTTTGTGGATATAAGCTTTTGAAAGTGTTTGAGGCTGCTGCCAGGACCTGGTAAGGCTTCAGGAAAGCCACAGGCCAGTAGTATCTTCTCCAAAGAAGTGAAGCAATTTGTCCTTGGCTTAAACAGGAAAACAAGGAATGCCTCACTGTGGGCCACAGTTAACCTAGTTAACAGAATGTGTTAGGTTTGGGGTCCTCCATTATATGTAATTGAAGATATGAGTTACATCTAATGTTATCTAGGATGCCTAACCAAATGTGAACATTTTATCTGTGTAGTGAGGAGTTAGGGGTAGAGGGACTGGATGAAAGCTATAGGAGGGGCTCTTGGAGTCTGTCCCTCCCTCTGGCCCTCTAAAAAAGAGGTAAATTAATATTATTAGGGTTCAGCAAAACGTAGACACTGGCTTCTTGGCTAAACCAGATATGACCTATTGAAAAAATTAGCTCAAGTGTGATGTTATAATAGGGAAACAAAGAGTTAAGAGGGGGCAGTCACAGCTTTGTGGGAGCATGTAATGCATGTTACTTACATGCTTATAATAGGATGCTGTTAAGGGATAGCTTTTCATTTGAGGCTCATGTGTTTGGTGCCTTTCTACAAATCCCAATAAGGGAAGCCTTATTTCTTCCCACTTTGTTGACGGCACAGTGGAGGGTATCTGATTTCTGAAATCAGTGTCTAGAGCTGAGATTAGAACGAGGCCTTTTCACTCCTGCACACTACTCAGTCTAATCGTCAGTCCTCAGATGCTTTTCGGAAGCCTGGATGAGTTGCCAGGATCGAGCTTCAGCAATGTGTATAAATATTGAACTTCCCCAGTCTCTCAGATTCTTATCTGGTTGAGATTAGGACCTTTTGTTTATAGAGTTTTTTAACACCAGTGCCTATAGCCCCACTCCTTCTGTTTTTGAAGGAAGGAGGCTTTGAGGCAGCAGTACTGTGAGTTTCTTGGGCAAGTGACAGACTGGCCAGGGACTGGTCTTCTCCAGGAATAGCCCCTGGGTCTAGCACAAGCTACAGCACAAGCAGAGAAGGAAAGCCTACTGTCCTTCTGTTGCTCCCATTAGGGATGTGCTTCCTTCGCATTGTGTTTATGTCCATCAAATGCTGATTCCTGTTAATGTTAAAAAAAATCATTACGTATTAATTCAGCCAGAGCTAGCGTGAAGTGGTACAATTTTAAGAAGTAATACAGTTCACAAAACGTAGCATTCATGTGGGACTCTGCCTCAGCAGACCAGAATGCTACAAGCATGTGTCTTGAGTAATTGACAAAGGTGATTTAGGGTTACTGGAATAATGTGAGCTTCCATCTATCCAAGTTTCCATCAGGGAGCTGGAACCGATTTTTAATGCCAAAGAATGACTTTTTGGGGTGGCTGCCTTCTAGAACTTTTATTTACCATGTTACTGGGGTGAATTACTGTTTTTTTTGTTTGTTTATTTCACACATATAGAAGGAGCCCTGCTGGCACAGTGGTTAAACACTTGGCTGCTAACTGAAAGATCAGTGGTTCAAACCCCTACCAGACACTTTGTGGGAGAAAGATGTGACAGACTGCTTGCATAAAGATTTACCGCTTTGGAAACCCTCTGGGGCAATTCTGCTCTGCCCTGTAGTGTCACTATGAGTCAGAATCGACTCGACAGCAACAGATTAATGGGTTGCTTTCCTTGTCATAAATTGCCTGGTCATATTAACTTATTTTCTACTAGGGTTATCTTCTTACTGATTTTTTTACACAGATTTAAAATTTTTTATTGTGATGAAATATACATAATAAAGCCTTTGTCATTTCAACCATTTTTATTAGTATAATTCTGTGACATTAATTACGTTCACCATGTTGTGCAACCATCACCACTATCTGTTTCCAAATTTTTTCACCACCCTTAACAGAAACTCAGTACCCCTTAAGCAGCGCCTCCTTTTTTTTTCCCCTTTACTCACCGCTGGTTACTGCTAAGAAACTTTTTTCTCTGTGTATTTGCCTATTCCAGATAGTTCATACCAGTGCGATCATACAATATTTGTCCTGTTGTGTTGGGTTCATTTCGCTTAGGATAATGTTTTCAAGGTTCATCCATGTTGTAGCATATATCAGAACTTCATTTCTCTTTATGGCTGAATAACATTCCATTGTATGAATATAAAACAAAACAAAAACCAAACCCATTGCCTACGAGTACGTATGAATATAGTACATCTTATTTAGCCATTCATCTGTTAATGGACACTTGCGTTCTTTATATAGTCTGGATATTAATCTTTTAATTGGTTCTGTGCTTATAAATATCCTCTCCCAGATGATGATGTCGTTTTTTGTTTTGTTTATGGTATTCTTTTATGCAGACATTTTCATTTCTGATGTAGTGTAATTTATCTTTTATAGTTTACACATTTTGTGTCTTGGGATTTTGATTAGTATTGCATTGAATTTATAGGGGAAATTAACATTTTGTGATATCCTTTTCCCATCCATGAACATGTGACATTTTTCTGATTATTTAGGTTTCTTTTCATGTCTCTCAGTAAAATTTTATACTTTTTTCCACAGAAATCTCACATATATTTTACTAGATTTATCACTAGATATCATATAGTTATTGTAGCTTTTGTGAATAATAATGTTTTAATATTACACTAAGTAGATACTGCATATCAAATATAATTGCTTTTGGTATACTGATCTTGTATCCAGTCACCTTAACTGAGCTCTGTTTCTAACAATTTGCCTGTAGATTTTTTTATGTTGAGATATGGTCTTTGTAATCCTTGACTGTTGATAATATTCTTTCTTCGTTCCAATCTAATGCCTTTGTTTTTTGGTCTTACCTGTTGGTTAGGATCCCTAACTTGATGTTAATAGAAACAACAGTGTGCAACCTTGTCTTGTTACTGAATTGAAAGGGTGTGCTCCCAGTCTTTCGTATTGAGTGTGGTGGCTGTTTTTTGGTAGACTCCGTTTATCAGGTGAATGAAGTTTTCTTCTAGTTTGTTAAGAGTTTCATTTTTTAAATTAAATTTAATTAATATTTTTTGAAAAGATATCAGCATAACATAAAGTTAACCATTTTGAAGTGAACAATTCAGTGGCATTTAGTACATTTATGTGCCATGCAACTACCGTATCACTTCATTGAAAAACATTTTTATCACCCCAAAGGGAAACCCCATACCCATTAAGCAGTTATTCCCCAATCCTCCCCCTCTCCTTGCCCCCAGCCCCTGGCAACCACCATTCAGCTTTCTCTCTCTCTGTGGATTTACCCATTCAGGACATTGCATGTACATGGAATCTCATAGTATGTGACCTTTTGTGTCTGGCTTCTTTCACTTGCATAATGTTTTCAAGGTTCGTCCATGCTGTAGCATGTATCAGTACTTCATTCCTTTTTATGGCTGAATAATACTCCATTGTATGTGTATACGGCAATTTGTTTATTCATTCATTTGTTGATGATCATTTGGGTTGTTTCTACCTTTTGACTATTGTGAATAGTGATGCTTTGAACATGCATGTATGTGCATTTTTTTGAGTCCTTTCAATTCTTTTGAGTATATACCTGGGGGTAGAATTGCTGGATCATATGATATTCCTATGTTTAACATTTTGAGGAACCACTAAACTCTTTTCCCCAGTGCCTGAACCATTTTACATTCCCACCAGCAATGTAAAATGTCTGCGATGAATTGGAACCAACCCAGCAGCACCTAACAACAACCAGCAATGGATGAGGGTTTCAGTTTCTTCCCTTCCTCACCAACACTTACTATTATTATTATTTTAAATTTTTTTTATTGTACTTTAGATGAAGGTTTACAGAACAAATAGCTTTTCATTAAACAGTCAGTACACATATTGTTTTATGACATTGTTTAACAACCCCACGACATGTCAACAGTCTCCCTTCTTGACCTTGAGGACTTTTTTTTGGTGAAAATATACATATCCAAAGTTAACTCCATTTGGAAAGTTTCTACATGTACAATTCAGTGACATCGATGACATTCTTCCAGTTGTACTGCTATTCTCACCATCCTTTTCCAAATTATTCCATCACCATTATCTTCAACTCACTGTCCCGGAGGCTTCCCATCAAACCTTTTGATTGGCTGTTGTCAATTTGATCTCACATAGATAATCCTTTTTTTTTTTTTTTTTTTTGTACCTTAGATGAAGGTTTGCAGAACAAATAGTTTCTCATTAAACAGTTAGTACACATGTTGCCCTATGACAATGGTTAACAAGCCCGTGACATGTCAACACTGTCCCTTTTCAACCTTGGGTTCCCTATCAGAAGCTTTCCTGTCCCCTCCTGCCTTCTAGTCCTTGTCTCTGGACTGCTGTGCCTCATTATTCCTGTTTTGTTTTATGAGGCTGTCCAATCCCAGGCTAAATGGTGAACTTCGGGAGGGGCTTCACCACTGAGCTGAAAGGGTGTAGGGGGGCCATACTCTCAAGGTTTCTCCAGTCTGTCAGGCCAGTAAATCTGGTCTTTTTTTGTGAGTTAGAATTCTGTTCTACATCCTTTTCCAGCTCTGTCCAGGACGCTCTATTGTGATCCTGGTCAGAGCAGTCAGTGGTGGTACCCGGGCACCATCTAGCTGTACTGGACTCAGTCTGGTGGAGGCCATGGTAGCTGTGGTCCATTAGTCCTTTGGACTAATCTTTTCCTTGTACCTTGTTCTCTTCGTTCTTCCTTGCTCCGGAAAGGGTGAAACCAGTGGAGTATCTTAGATGGCTGCTCACAGGCTTTTAAGACTCCAGATGCTACTCACCAAGGTAGAATGTAGAACCTTGTCTTTATAAACTGTGTTATGCCAGTTGAGCTAGATATTCCCCGAGACCATGGTCCCAACAGCCCTTAGCCCAGCCATTCAGTCTCTCAGGGAGTTTGGATGTATCTGTGGAGCTTCCATGACCTTTCCTTGTACGAGCTGTGCTGGCTTCCCCAGTAATGTGTACTGTCTTACCCTTCACCAAAGTTACCACCTACTCATTTAGTCCCCCCCACTCCTCCCATCCCTCATAACCAAAAAAGATTGTTTCTTTTTGTGTGTAAACTTTTACATGAGTTATGCAGTAGCGGTCTCATACAACATTTGTCCTTTTGTGATTGACTTATTTCACTCAGCATAATGTCCTCCAGTTTTGTTCCTCTTACTGTCCTGTGCTGAGTTCCTTTTGTTTGTGGATTTTTTCCCATTTCTTTTGTTTTTGTAGGTTTTGTTTTTACTGAGACTTTATGTTTTTCTTCTTTATTTTGTTGAGTAGGTTTGTTAACTTTCTTTGTGGTTACCTTGAAATTTACCCTTATCTTCCTAGATTTGAACCAGTCTATTATCACTTGGTATTGCTTGACTTCCTCTCCATTAGAAGGTTCTGTATCTACACCATTTATTCCCTCTTTTATTGTTCTAATGCTGTTGTCATTTACAGATTAATCTCTCTGGTTCCCTTTTGTAATTCTTTTGGTTTTGCATAGTCCTTAAGAGTTCATTTCCTAGGTTGTTATCTGGCTAGTACAATCCTGTGTTCTATATTCAGACTGTGGTCTGATATGGTTTGTTCTCAGATTGAAGGACTTCCTTTAGTAATTCTCGTAAGTTTGGTTTGGTTTTTACATAGTCCCTTAATTTCTGTTTATCTGGAAATGACCTAGTTTCACCATCATATTTGAACAAGAGTTTTGCAGGAGATATTATTCTTGGCTGACAGTTTTTTTCTTTCAAGGTTTTATATGTGTCATCCCATTGCCTTTTTGCCTGCATGGTTTCTGCTGAATAATCCGAGCTTAGTCTTATTGTTTCTCCTCTGTATGTGACTTTTTGTTTTTCTTGAGCTGCTCTCAGGATTCTTTGTTTGTCTTTGGTTTTAGCGAGTGTGATTATGATATGCCTTGGTGATTTTCTTTTGGGGTCTATCCTATATGGGGTTTGTCGAGCTTCTTGGATGGTCAGCTTTTTATCTTTCATGATATTGGGGAAGTTTTCTGTCAGCAGTTCTTCGGTGATCCTCTCTGTGTCTTCTGTTTTCTCTCCCTGTTCTGGAACTCCAATCACTCACAGAGTTTTGCTTTTGATTGTATTCCACATAATTCTCAGGGTCTCTTCATTTTTCTTTGTTCTTTTTTCTGATTTTTCCCTCAAACAGAGTTGTATCCAAGTGTTTGTCTTCAATTCCGCTGATCCTGCCTTCCACCATTCCAAATCTGCTCCTCAGCCCTTCTTTGAGACACTGTCCATTTCTGAAATCTTGTTGTTTATTTCTAATTGTTGTTTTTGTATAATTTCTAGTTGTGAATTTATTTTGGCATTTTGTTCCTGCATTATTTTCTGGAATCCTTCTATTTTTTTGTCTGTATTTTCCATGAATTTGTCTGCCTTTTCCATGAATTTGTCTATTTTTTCCTCCTTTTTGTCTGCGTTTTGCTTCAACTCTGGGATAATTCTGAGTATTAGAGATTTGAATTCCCTATCAGGTAGTTCTAGTGCATTTTCTACTACTGGAAAGTCATCTGGTGTTTTATTTTGGACACCTACTGGAACCATCCTATCCTGTTTTTGTAAATGTTTTGATGTTGTCTGCTGTCTTCGGGGCGTTCAGCAGTTATTGTTCTCGTTTATGGATTGTAGATTTGTTTGTTTTGTCCTTTTTTTTTTTTTTTTTTTAATTTGGCTATGTCTGAGCAGGCAGGCTGTGTGTTCTTTGTTGTTTGCTCGTCTGTGGGCACAATACTTTTTGCCTCCTTCTCCAATTAGCAGGGTCAGTCGCTCAGATATGGTACAGCACAGCAGGTCTAGCTGAAAAGGAGTTGCTGGGATGGTTGGTTGTGGCACTTACTACAGCCACCAGGGCGGGTCAGTAATTAGTGCAGGGCAGGTTCCAGTAGGCTGTGCCTGTGCTGCTTGGTGGTGTGATGTTAAGCACACAGTGCAGGTAGGCAGGATGGAGGGGGAGATTGTGATGTGTGGAGCTAAGATGGGTATGGGAGAGAGGAGAGAGGAACAGGAGCCAAAAACATACCAACAGACAAAAAAGAGTGCTAGGGGAGCTTGCCGTTTTCTGAAATGGAGAAAAACAAAAAGGGGAAGAAGAAGAAAAAAAAGAAAAGAATGAATAAATAAAAATTAGAAAAAAGGAAGAGCAAAGCTCCCAGAGATCCCACCGGTGTGGCTGTGAGGTCTGGGGAAGTTGTTCCCAGGTGTTGAAGTACAGCCTGGCTAGGAGGCATAGAAGTATTCAGTGCCCGGTATCCAGGGGACGGGAAGAGAAGGAAGGTATAGAGAGACAAGAAACTGAGTAACGAAGAGAGACAAAAAGGGAAAAAGAGGGAAAAGAAAACAAAACAAAAAAAAAAAGAAGAAGAAACCCCCCCCAAAAAACAGGGAAAAAAAAAAAAAACCACGAGAAAAGAAATGTCCTCAGGGATCCCTCTGTGTATCTGCACAAGCTGAGGGGGTAGGTCCAAAGCTGCGCAGCACTGCCCATCCAGAACAGGCTCCCAACTTGAGAAAAGAAAAAGAAAACAAACAAACAATTCAAAACAAACAAACAAAAAAAAGCCCCAGGATCCCACCAGCGTGGCAGCACAGACCAGGAAGTAGTTACTCAAACGGAGCTCCACAGCCCCTCAGGAAGAAGCAAAGATGGCGTACGGGGCCAGATATTTGAGCAAAAGGAGGGGAAGGTGGTGAGAATTAAGGAAGAAATCAAAAGAAGCGCAAAAAGTAACACCAGCAGCCAACAAATGGCACTCAGGGAGTCGGCCAGTGCGGGCGGGTTGAATCCAAGCAGCCGGTGCTTCCCAGCCAAGAGACTGTGGTCCTGGGAAGCAGAGGAGGCCGAGTGGGGGTGAAGAAGGGTGGCGGGTGGGAAAGCATATATTGCCAGTTACTGGTTGTTCTGTCTCCTGCTGGAAGCTTCGTGAAGCTGCTTTCTTGTACCCTCTATTTGCTAGTCTCTGATAGGAGTTCAAGATGGTGGATCCGTGCTGCATTAGCTGATAGGGGACCTCTCCATGTATGTCTCCTCGTTCTCTGTTCTCTGTCAGTTTCTTATTCCATTTGGTGCTTGGCTGAGTTCTTCATCTCTTCATTTGATGTTTAGGATTTCAGGATTGCTGTTTTCTCTGTTTGGCTTAGTTTTTCAGATCTTTGCTGTGGAGGGATGGTGTGGTGCTTCTGCCTAGAGCACCATGTTGCCAGAAGTCTCTTATTATTATTTTTTAATCATGAATAGGTTTTTAATTTTATCAAAGCCTTTTTTGCATCTTTTGAGATAATCATGTAGTTTATATCCTTTAATCTGATAGTTCTATTATCAGAACTTTGGAGGGGATTTAATTCTGTTAGTTGCTGCTTATATTTGATTAGTCTTTCAGGTGTTTGTACTTTTGGATTATAAGCTCGTCTTTAACAAGGTTTTCTGTAAGAGAATCTTTTGTGACCTGGGTTGAGCTGTTTTGCATAGATATTTTGCACTTGTTTCTAAGTGCCAAAGGTGTATCACTTGGTTAGGACCACTTTATTTTTGCTTAATTTCTTGTTTCTCAGGCCATGTTGTTGTTGTTAGGTGCCATCAATTTGGTTCCAACTCACAGTGACTCTATGTACAACAGAAAAAACACTGCCCACTCCTGTGCCATTCTCACAGTCATTGTTATGCTTGATCCCATTTGTTGTGTTGCAGCCACTGTGTCAGTCCGTCTTGTTTAGGGTCTTCCTCTTTTTCATTGACTCTCTACTTCACCTAGCATAATGTCCTTCTCCAGGGGGCTGGTCCCTCCCGATAACATGTCCAAAGTACATGAGATGAAGTCTTGCCATCCTTGCTTCTAAGGATCATTCTGGCTGTATTTCTTCCAAGACAGATGTGTTCATTCTTCTGGCAATTCATGGTATATTCAATATTCTTGCCAACACCATGATTCAAAGACGTCAATTCTTTGGTCTTCTTTATTCATTGTCCAGCTTTCACATGCATATGAGGTGATTGAAAATACCATGGCTAGGGTCAGGCACGCCTTAGTCCTTAAGGTGACGTCTTTGCTTTTTAATACTTTAAAGAGGTGTTTTACAGCGTATTTGCCCAATGCTGTACCTCATTTGATTTCTTGACTGCTGCTTCTGTAGGCATTGATTGTGGATCCAAGTAAAATGAAATCCTTTACAACTTCAGTATTTTCTCCATTTATCATGATAGTGCTTATTGGTCCAGTTGTGAGGATTTTTGTTTTCTTTATATTGAGGTGTAATCCATACTGAAGGTTGTAGTCTTTGATCTTCATCATCAGTAAGTGCTTCAAGTCCTCTTCACTTTCAGCAAGCAAGGTTGTGTCATCTGCATATCACAGGTTGTTAATGAGTCTTCCTTCCATCCTGTTGCAGTCATGATGATCACATTCTTCTTCATATACTCTGGCTTCTCAGATTATTTGCTCAGCATACAGACTGAATAAGTAGGGTAAAAGGATACAGCCCTGATGCACACCTTTTCTAATTGTAAACCACACAGTGTCCCCTTGTTCTGTTCTAATGACTACCTCTTGGTCTACGTAAAGGTTTCGCATGTGCACAATTAAGTGTTCTGGAATTCCCATGCTTCGCAGTGTTATCCATACTTTGTTATGATCCACACAGTTGAATGCCTTTGCATACTCAATAAAGCACAGGTAAACATCTTTCTGGTATTCTCTGTTTTCAGCCAAGATCCATGACATCAGCAATGATATCCCTCATTCCATGTCCTCTACTGAATCTGGCTTGAATTTCTGGCAGTTCCCGGTCAATGTACTACTGCAACTGTTTTTAATTATCTTCAGCAAAATTTTACTTGCATGTGATATTAATGATACTGTTCGATAATTTCTGCATTCTCTTGGCTCGCCTTTCTTTTGAATGGGCACAAATGTGGATCTCTTCCAGTCGATTGGCTAGGTAGCTGTCTTCCAAATTTCTTGGCATAGACAAGTGAGCACCTCCAGCGTTGCATACATTTGTTGAAACATCTCAATTTGTATTCCATCAATTCCTGGAGCCTTGGTTTTTGCCAATGCCTTCATTGCAGCTTGGACTTCTTCCTTCAGTACCATCGGTTCTTGATCATATGCTACCTGCTGAAATGGTTGTCTTAGTCATCTAGTGCTGCTTTAACAGAAATACCACAAGTGAATGGCTTTAACAAAGAGAAGTTTATTCTCTCACAGTTTAGTAGGTTACAAGTTCAAATTCAAGGCGTCAGCTCCAGGGGAAGGCTTTCTCTCTCTGTCGGCTCTGGAGGAAGGTCCTTAGGATGCATCAGTCTTCCCTTGGTCTGGGAGCATCTCAGCACAGGAACCGCAGGTCCAAAGGACATGCTCTGCTCCTGGCACTGCTATCTTGGTGGTATCAGGTTTCCATGTATCTCCATTTGCTTCTCTCTTTTATATCCCAAGAGAGACTGGATTAAGATACTGTCCAATCTTGTATACCTCATCAGTATAACTGCCGCCAGTCTATCCCATTAGATCTTAGTGATTGAATTTACAACACACAAGGAAATCACATCAAATTACAAAATAGTACACAATTATACAGTACTGGGAATCATGACCCAGCCAAGTAGACATATATTTTTTGGGGAAACAGTTCAATCCATGACAATGGTTGAATGTTGACCAGTTCTTTTTGGTACAGTAACTGTATTCTTTCCACCTTCTTTTGATGCTTCCTGTGTTGTTCAATATTTTGCCAGAGAATCCTTCAGTATTGCAACTGGAGGCTTGAATTTTTTCATCAGTTCTTTCAGCTTGAGAAACACAGAGCATGTTCTTCCCTTTTGGTTTTCTAACTCTAGGTCTTTGCACAGTTCATTATAATACTTAAAGTATTATTGTATTTTCTAGCCACCTTATGAAATCTTCTGTTCAGCTGTCTTACTTCATCATTTTTTCCGTTCACTTTAGCTACTCTGTGTTCGAGAGCAAGTTTCAGAGTCTCTTCTGACATCCATTTTGGTCTTTTCTTTCTTTCCTGTCTTTGTAATAACCTTTTGCTTTCTTCATGTATGATGTCTTTGATGTCATTCCACAACTCGTTTGGTCTTCAGTCATAAGTGTTTAGTGCGTCAAATCTATTCTTGAGATGGTCTGTAAATTCAGGTGGGATATACTCAAGTTCGTATTTTGGCTCTTATGGACTTGTTTTAATTCTCCTCACCTTCAGCTTGAACTTGCATATGAACCATTGGTCTGTTCCTCAGTCGGCCCCTGGCCTTGTTCTAACTGATGATATTGAGCTTCTTCATCATCTTTTTCCATAGATGTAGTTGGTTTGATTCCTGTGTATTCCATCTGGCGAGTTCTGTGTGTATAGTCGCTGTTTATGTTGTTGAAAAAGATATTTCCAATGAATAGGTGGATGTTCTTGCAAAATTCTATCATGCGATCTCTGGCATGGTTTCTTTTGCTGTGATCGATAGGGTCATATGTCAACTTGGCTGGGCTATGATTCTCAGTGGTTTGGCAGTCATGATGTGGTTTGGCAGTTGTCTGATGATGTGATCACTTCCATGAGATTTGATATAATGTGATCACCTCCATGATGAGATCTGCTGTGAGTAGCCAATCAGTTGAAAGGGAGTTTCCTTGGCAAGCCTGGTGGGCGTTTGCTCGCTCTGGATCCTGCAGCTGGCTCCTGTTGTCTAACCTTCGGTTCTTGGGACTTGAGCTAGCAGCTTACCTGCTGTCTTGCCTGTTGATCTTGGGATTCGTCGATCTTCACAGACTGTGAGCAAGAGCCCTGCTGTCTGACCTGCCGATCTTGGGTTCTTCAGCCCCTGTGGCTACGTGAATCAGGAGAAGCCTCTATTCTTTTTTTTTTAAATTGTACTTTAGATGAAGGTTTACAGAACAAATAGTTTCTCATTAAACATTCAGTACATATATTGTTTTATGACGTTGGTTAACAACCCCATGACATGTCAACACTCTCCCTTCTTGACCTTGGAGGACCTTTTTTTTTTGGTTAAAATATACATCGCCAAAGTTACACCATTTCAGAAGTTTTTGTGTATACAATTCAGCGACATTGATTACATTCTTCCAGTTGTGCTGCTATTCTCACTAGCCTTTTCCAAATTATTCCATCACCATTATCTTCAGCTCGCTGCCCCCAGGCTTCCCGTCAGACCTTTTGAGTTAACTGTTGTCAGTTTGATCTCACATAGATAATTGTTTTTTTTTATACCTTTGATGAAGGTTTACAGAACAAATAGTTTCTCATTAAACAGTTAGGACATATATTGCCCTATGACAATGGTTAACAACCCCACAACATGTCAACACTGTCCCTTCTCAACCTTGGGTTCCCTATCACCAGAGAAGCCTCTGTTCTGACCAATGGACTTGGGATGTTCCAGCCTCTACAATCCCATGAGCCATATCCTTGATATAAATCTCTTTCTCTCTATATATATTTGTATGCTTTACTGGTTTTGCTTCTCTAGAGAACCCAGCCTAAGACAGTCACCAAGGCCGTATTTTCCAAATACCGATCCTGCTTCTTTGTTTCCTACTTGCACATTCCAGTCACCAGTAATTATCACTGTGTCTTGATTGCATGTTTGATCAATTTCTGACTGCATTAGTTGGTAAAAATCTTCAATTTCTTCATCTTTGGCATTAGTGGTTGGTGCATAAATTTGAATAATAGTCGTATTAACTGGCCTTCCCTGTAGGCGTATGGATATCATCCTATCACTGACAGTGTTGTGCTTCAGGATAGATCTTTTCTTTTTTTTTTTACTTTTAATTTTTTTCAGGATAGATCTTGAAGTGTTCTTTTTGAAAGTGAATGCCATGGAGTTCCTCTTCAATTTGTCATTCCTGGCATGGTAGAACATATGATTGTCCAATTCAGAATGGCCAAAACCAGTCCATGTCAGCTCACTAATGCCTTGGATATCTATCTTCAAGCGTTCCATTTCATTTTTGACAACTTGCAGTTTTCCTAGATTCATACTTCGTACATTCCATGTTCCAATTATTCATGGAGGTTTGCAGCTGTTTCTTCTCATTTTGACTTGTGTCACATCAGCAGATGAAGGTCCTGAAAGCTTTACTGCATTTATGTCATTAAGGTCAACTCTGCTTTGAGGAGGCAGCTCTTCCCCAGTCATATTTTGAGTGTCTTCCAACCTGAGGGACTCGTCTTTTAGCACTGTATCAGACAATCTTCCACTGCTATCCATGAGGTTTTCACTGGCCATTTGTTTTAGAAGTAGATCGCCGGGTCCCTCTTCCTAGTCTATCTTAGTCTGAAAGCTCCACTGAAACCTGTCCACCATGGGTGACCCTGCTGGTATTTGAAATACCAGTGGCATAGCTTCCAGCGTCACAGCAGCATGCAAGCCACCACAGTACAACAAACTGACAGACCACGGTCAGACCATGTAGGTAAGTATAAGTTTAAGCTTAAACTGGTTTGAAGGCAGACTCATGATTACAGATTCCCATAGAATACCTTTTTACCCTCCTCCAGCCTCGGTTGATGCAAGCTTTCATATTGTCTTCTGTGTTAGTGGGCAAATTTTTTTCTAGTCTATTCTTTCATGAGAGTGTAGCTCTTCATGGTGATGGCTTTATGTAGAAGTGGCAGACCTACTTTTTTTAGCTTCTTTGGACCCAAGGCATTGTCTCTTGTCTTCTCCCCTCCCCCAAGGTTGACACCGTCCTCTTCTTCCAGGACTGCTGCAGTATTAGCTCTCAAGAGTTCTAGTCTGTGTTTTCTGTTTGCTTTTCATCCTTGGTCCTTGGGGATTTATTACTTTTTTTGTTAGCCCAACTGTGCATTTAAAAAGGATGCTTATTATAATTTTATCCACATTTCTAGGTGTTTTGCTATGGAAAAATTTGCAGAGTCTCTTGTCTGCCAAGGTGCAGGAAATCCTTGCCCAACTTGTTACGTATACCTTGTTCACTGTGGTACTCTCTTGTCGGTTCTCACTGGTTAGTTTCTAGAGCTGTTGGTCAGTAATCTTTCTGTAGTGCTGTGCTTCATGACTGGTGCACCCAGTATTTAAGTACTCTCTCAGTCAACAATTTCTTTTGCAGATGATAATTTTAGAGGCTTTTGCTGTAAAGGTGCAATCAGTGGGGAAGCGGTACAGTGGCACAGTTAATCTTGGTTTGTGTTAATCCTGAAATTTGAAAAGTGGTGTATTTCATAGTTCTTGATCTAGGAAACAGCCGCCCTAAAGGCATTTGTCAAACTGCATTGATCCTTTTCATTCTTTTATGTGAGTGACATTTGTTAGAAGTCTGTCCACGCTCAAAATACATACTCTTTAATCTCTATATTTTATTCATTATAAGGAGTGAAGTCCAGTGTGTAAGATACTAAATATGAGAGCAAAAATCTTAAGAGGCCTGCCCCTCATTCCCACCCAACCTAGTGCAAAAAGAACTTAATGATACAAACTGTATTAAAAAGTAGGAATATTTTAAAATGGGGTCATTTGAATGTGAAGAGGCCCTTCTGTCAGAATTGTTTTGGAAGCTCACTTTTTTTGTCTTTAATTGGAGAGGTGAGGAGGAGATTCTGGAAATGACTGTGGTGTGGGGTGTTCAGCAGTTTATGGATCAGCATGGCTGAGTGGCATCCCCCAGCCTGCAGATGCCACCATTGCTTTAGCTGGGGCTTTTGTTAGCTTCACAGTTATGTAACAGTGAGTTGCACTTCTCTTTCTTGTATGCTGTGGTGATGTAGTGAGCAGGAGGGAGGATTAGCTCCCCATCCTGTCCTTTTTTCTATCACTCACTCCCCTTCCCTTTTTTGGGCAGACATTTTTATTTTGGCTGCTGCCCCAGTGAAATGTCCACTTGAGAATAAGTCACAAGAATGTTTAATAACTACTTGTTGACTGAGTGACCAGAGCTTAAAACTTCATTAACTCTCCTCCCCAAACACAGGCTGGAGTCTCTGTCCTTGAGTTTTGGCAGTTGTCTCTAGGAGTTCTACTTTTATTCTTTTTCTTTGCTCTCAGTCAACTAGATTGTCTTGGACAGTGGTTGCCAGCAGTTGTAGGTCAGCATAGTGAGTGCTGATGAGGCAGAGATAGGGAGTTTAATTCCTGGGTGCATCCTCACCCTGGTTAGAGAGAAACCATGAAGTCCCAGACTACACCCTTAACTGCACTAGGGTGAGTGATTGTCTTTGAGCACCAGGGGATCAGGTGAGAGTGTGGATATATTCAGGGCACATGGTCAGTGTAATCAGGGGAGAAAATGCATTGTAAATTTCCTGATGAGCCACTAGCCTTGTCTTTTATTTTGTTATCACTTTACATTATACTTAGATTTGGTTTGGTATTTATTCAAATACTTCAGACTTCTTTGGTAGCTAAGATGACATTTTTGTTGATTCTTTCTGTTTTGGAGTCAAATGGTCTAATTGTTTCTTGCTCTGCAGCTGAGTTTTCTTCTTTAAAGCATGTATTTTTGCTACCCCCACGGTGCCTGGCACGGTGTCTTTGTCATAGAAAGTGCTTATTAGACTTAGTAGTTGAATAAATCAATAGCCTTTCTGACTTTCCATTTAATCATTCTTTCTCCAAAGTGACTGTCAGCTACTTTTTTCTTCAAAATATTTCCTCAAGCTTTTGGTTCATCCCAGGCTTTGACCCTGGTCCCTTCCACCCTGACAATATCTTCTGTGTGAATAGGTCCCTGTGTCAATTATTTTGGTCCCAGTAAGCTCCCATTTGATGTAATGAAGTTTGATCTTGCCTTCGTGGACTAGCCTCTTTATCTGAAGAGTGGCGGGAGGTGCACTGCTGGGTGTGTCACACACACAGGCCATGTTCCAGCCTTTGGCAGATGGCCCTTCTTCTCAAGGGTTAACTTCCATTATTTTTTCTTTATAGAAATGGAGTTTTCTTGCAGGTTCTCATCTTAGTTGCAAAATCTATGGCCTGGACTTTGTCCAGACTCCATATGCTTTTCCCCAGAAAGGTTATAGAGAGTATTACTTTGAAAGAAGCAGCTTTTTTTCTACTTTACTATGTTGGCTTAAGTCAAGCTTGTCTTCTAGTTCTCTTTCTGATCCTGACTTCATGGCATGGAACTCACACTTTCTTTCCCACTTGTCTCTGCTAATACTCAGATGTCACTGTTTTCTTCAACATTTACGTCTAGCGTTAGACTAGAGAGAGACTCATAGGCTGACCTGATGTGAGATAGCACAAGTGCACATAAATAATTCTGAATGGTGTAAATCTTAAGCTGTCCTGTTTCTACCGTGCACGTGTGTGCATGCATGCTGCGTGTGTGCATGTGTGTGTATAAAAGAGCCTAAGACAGAACCGGGGACAAGTTAGAATAACCTTAGCCATAAAGTAATAGTGAAACATGTAATCTCGACTAAATTACATAAATCTCCTTAGAAGACTGTTCAGAACTGGGCTGAATCTACACAAAGAAGAAGGGCAAGCTGGTGAGTCCAGTTTCTACTCGCCTGTGGGGCGCTGTGTGTTTATGACATGGATCAGGCCTCTATCCTTCCAGAGAGAGCCCAAGTGAGATTTTTACCTCAGACATGGTTCCAGTTCCTGCTGGGCTCAGGGAAAGAGGGGGCGAGACCCTCCCCCTAGCAGGAGAGCCTAATCTCTGTGTTTGGGGATGCTGGAAGGCTGAATTAGCCTTTTTAACCCTAAGTCATTATGTCTTAAAGGAAAGAGAGTTTGTTACTAATTAACTGTAACTATGGAGAATAGTCAGGTAATGTTTCAAATTTGTACTTTGAAATAAGATATTTTTGTACTTCTTAAGTGTTTAAATTTTTGGAGAACTAGGAATAGAAGAACTAATTCTCTTCCTTGCTAACCATCTTTTAGAAGCTTATTTATTTTTGTGACTTAATACTTCAGTTTGTATTCCCTAAGGACATTCTCTTACATAACCACAGAACAATTATCAAAATTAGGAAGTTTAATACTGATACAGTGTTGTTATTGTTAGATGCTGTAGTCGGTTCCGACTCGTAGCAACCCTGTCTACAACAGAACAAAACACTGCCCAGTCTTGTGCCATCCTCAGTTGTTGCTTTGTTTGAGCCCATTGTTGCAGCCACTGTGTCAGTCTATTTCATTGAGGGTCTTCCTCTTTTTTTTTTTTTTTAATATTTTATTGTACTTCAGGTGAAGGCTTACAGAACAAATAGTTTCTCATGTAACAGTAGCACACATGCTGTTTCATGACTTTGGTTAACAACCCCACAACATTTTAACCCTCTAAATTCTCAACTTTTTTTTTTTTTTTTTTTTTTGGTGAAAATACACATAGCCAAAGATACACCATTTCAAAAATTTTTACGTACACATTTAAGTGACATTGACTACGCTCTTCTAATTGTGCTGTTATTCTCACTTAAGATGAAGGCTTACAGGACAAAATAGCCTCCCATTTAACAGTTACTACAAATGTTGCGCTATAACAATGGTTAACAATCTCACAACACATCAACAGTATCCTTACTCAACCTTGTGTTCCCTATCATCAGCTTCCTACTCCCCTTCTGCCTTCTGGTCCTTGTCACTGGACTCCTGTACCTCGTTAGTCTCATTTGGTTTTACTGGGCTGTCCACTCCCAGGCTGAACAGTGAACCTCGAAGGTAACTTCACCACTGAGCTAAAAGGGTGTCTGGGGGCCATACTCTTGAGGTTTCTCCAGTCTCCTTTAGGCCAGTAAATCTGGTCTTTTTTTTTTTTTTTTTGGTGAGTTAGAATTATGCTCTACATCCTTCTCCAGCTCTGTCCAGAACCCTCTGTTGTGATCCTGGTCAGAGCAGTCAGCGGTGGTAGCCGGGCACCATCTAGCTGTACTGGACTCAGTCCGGTGGAGGTCTTGGTAGCTGTGGACAATTAGTCCTGTGGACTAATCTTTTCGTTGTATCCTGTTCTCTTCATTCTCCCTTGCTCCTGAAGGGATGAGACCAGTGGAGTATCTTAGATGGCCGCTCACAGGCTTTTAGGGTCTTCCTCTTTTTTGTTGACCCTGTACTTTACCAAGGATGATGTGCTTTTCTAGAGACTGGTCTCTCCCGATAAGACATCCAGAGTACATAAGATGAAGTCTCACCACCCTCGCTTCTAAGGAGCATTCTGGTTGTACTTCTTCCAAGACAGATTTGTTCGTTCTTCTGGCAGACCATGGTATATTTAATATTTTTTGCCAACACCATAGTTCTGACGCATCAATTCTTCAGCCTTCCTTATTCATTGTACCAATTTTCACATGCATATGAGGCGATTGAAAATACCGTGGCTTGGGTCAGGTGCACCTTGGTCCTGAAAGTGACATCGTTGCTTTTTAACACTTTAAAGCCCCAGTACTGGCTTTAATAGCTATTTTCTTCCCCAGGTGCAGGATCTAACCCGGGATCACACATTGCATTTTGTTGTTATGTTTCCCTAATCTGAATCATGCGATAGAAAGATGTCGCAGTCTGCTTCTGTAAAGATTGACAGCTTTGGAAACCCTATGGTGCAGTTCTACTCTGTCCTGTAGGGTCACCATGAATTGGAATCGACTTGGGTTTTTTTTAATCTGAGTCAGTTTTTAGAGGATAATTTCACATATATGGTGAGAGTATTGACAGTTAATCCTAGGAGCTTGTCTTCTAGTTCTCATTCTGATCCTGACTTCATGGCATTCTAGGGAAAGATGTTGCCACCTTGAGAGGAAAGGAATTATGTTTGAATGGAACTCATTGGTGTAACTGCATGAGTCAGAATTGACTCCAGTGATGGGCTCATCTTCTGTCATTACATCAGACAGTGTTCCACTGCTACTCATAAGGTTTTCATTGACGAAAGTTTATTTAGAAGTAGATCACCAGGTCCTTCTTCCTAGTCTTCTTTAGCCTGGAAGCTCTGTTGAAACCTGTCCACCATGGGTGACCCTGCTGGTATTTGAAATAACAGGCATAGCTTCTAGCATCACGGCAACACACAAGCCACTACAGTATGACAAACTGACAAATGAGTGGTGGCCGTAAATATTACAGCTTAGAAAATCCTATGGGGCAGTTCTGCTCTCTCCTCTTGAGTCTTTGAGTTGGAATTGACTTGCTGGCACACAACAACACATCATTTGTATATTAGATTACTCTTATGTTTTTTTATTTGAATGTAATGCAGAACTGTTCAATTTTTTAGAATATTTGTGTTTTTGGTGAATGTTTACATAGCAAGTTAGGTTCTCATTTAACAATTACTGCACATAGTGTTTAGAGACATTGGTTACATTTTTCACGATGTTTTAACATTCTCTTTAATTCCCTTGTGGATATTTTGCTTCCAATAATCTGGTTTCCCTGCCCCCTTACCCTTTCATCTTTGCTTTAGAGTAATTGTTGACAATTTGGTCTCATATAGATGATTTTTTAAAGGTGCACAGTACTCACTGGTAATATTCTTTATTTTATGAGCCAATCTCTTATTTAGCTAAAAAGTGAGCTTAGGAGGTAGTTTTGGTTCAAGGTTTATAGAGTATATCAGGGCAGGGCGATAATCTTGGGGGTCCTCAAATCTCAATTGGTGCACTAAGTCTGGATTTTTTAAGAATTTGAGTTCTGTGCCACATTTTTCTTCCCTTCTATCAGGATCCATCTGTTGTGGCCCTGATCAGAATGGTTGTTAGTGGTAGCCGGGCACCATCTCGTTCTTTTGGTCTCAGAGTAGATGAGGCCGTGGTTCATTTAGATTGTTAGTCCTGTAGACTAGCTTCTTTTCTGATTCTTTGGTTTCCTTTTTTCTTTTTTGTTCTGGACGAGAAGAAAGCAACAGTTGTATCTGGAGGAGTGTTTTAATAGCCTTTTCTGATAATTATGGATCTTCTTTGCTGCTTATACCAAAACTCAGGCAAGTGGCAGTTTCTTAAAGGTTAGTTGCAATATGAAATTTGAAACTGTATCAAGAACTTTTTGTGCTCCATTACTTGAAAATCCATTAGTCTGTCCTGTATTTTGAATGAATTGTTAACTCATGCATGATTTTGACTTTGTGGCCCTCTTAAAGGGTCTCTAGGGCCCTCAAGTGTCACCAGGCCGTACTAAGAGATTTGCTATTTTAGAATCTTGAAGGTATCTTGAAGATTAGCTCAGGCCCATCTCTCATCTTGACAGAAATAAGAGGGATTTTTGAAGCCAAGGGAGAACTGACTTGCCCAAGGTTATATAACTAGTAACCTGCAGAGCTGTGACTAGAATTTAGGTTTCTTGCCTCCAGTGCCCTTCACTGTGGTTTTTGCTGATTTCTTGGACCAGGCACAACATCATTATGCTGTTTAGGAGAGAGTTGACTTGAATGATTTTATTCACCTTTCCTTCCTTATTTTGTGTTAAGTTCTATATCGCCAAAGTCTCATTATATTTCCAAGTGAAATAGGCTGAACTGTGTCTGTCTAGCTCTGTGACTGCTTAGTGTGTATCTAAATGTGTTTGTAAGGTAATTGAAAGGCATTTGGGCTATGTGGAAGTTTGAAGTGCACACTGGGTGGGATTGGAGTGGTGTCTTTCTCTAGCACAGGAAATGAGTTTTGAAATAACTTTAGAGGTCCCTAGTGGGTCTCTCAGCAGACTGGTAGGATCCTGTGGGTACTCATTGAGTACTATTTATAGATTGAACTCTTTTTCTCTTTGAATTATATGAATTCTTTGACTAATGGATTTCTTAGAAGGGGTGTTGCCCAAAGTTTTACACTGAATGTTTTCCTGTTCTCAGAAGATTTTTTTTTTCTCCTAGTAAATGAGCTTAAACTGAAGATTTATTTATATTCTTCATGAAAAAAAAATTCAATGACAGTTGCTATGAAATTGCTTTAAGATCATTTGAGGAAATTTAATACTGCTCAAGGTCACTGGAATGAATGAGGAAATGGCGATTCGGAAAAGATTCTTTTACTTAAAAGGCAAGATCAGGATGCTGCCGAGGACTGTGAGGCCATCTCTGAAATGGCCCAGCAGTGATGAGGCATTGTGTGTGTCCACAGTTCTCTGATTTCACGCGCGAGTCTGCTTTGTGAATAAAGCCTTTGCTGGGTTGTGTGTGCTTCTTTTCCTCCCGTGGCGCCCGCCCTCCCCTCCAGGAGGGTCTCTAAAGGCTGTGCACTTATGACTTATTCTACAGACAGGTGTCGTTGTCTTGAATTTAGCAGGGCAGAACAACCTTTTGGTTCACTCTCAAGATTGCTGTGAGGGGCTGGACTGGAACTGCGTGGGTTTCTTCATATTCATAGCTTCTTTTTTTAGCAAACCCAATATATTAACATTTTACTTAGGGGTTGGATATTTGCTTTTTAGAGTGGTTCTCCTTATAGTTCCTTTCAATAGCTAGTTCTCTAAGTTCATTAAAATAGAATTTGATTCTCAGAATTTGCTTCTTAGGAATACAAGCCCTCATTAAGGTGCAGCACACCCATGATTACTCTCCAGGTTTCTCTGTGTATTAGAGGCAGAGCCCCCCTTCACTAGAGTTTGAGGCAGTGTTTCCCATGGAATGAGGAGCAAACCTGAGAGATGTATTTTTTTCTTTATCATCAACATTTTTCCTCATTTCTGTGTAACGTTTCTACTAAGAGTTAAGTTCTTGAATCAGGGGTGCCTTCCATGTGTTCTGAAAAGCTGTGCCCACGTGGAATATCTGTGTGTGTGCATGCACACGTGCATGTAGGTATGTGCATGCATGTGTGTGTTCGTGTGTGTGTATGCGCGCGCGTGTGTGTGGCCTCTTAGAGGCAGAATGCAATTGACCATGCTGCGGCCCCCCAAGGCCAGCTTTCCCTGGCCATTTCCTTTTGTTGCCTTTTTGAAGGACATCACTGACAGCAAAACTTGCCCCTTAAGTAGTTGGTATGGTTCTAAAGAGCTAAGAAAAGAATTTGTTTTGTTAGCTCTTTAAGAAATTTAGTGGCCTGTGGGAAGAAGAGAAAGAGAAAACTGAATTTGATGAGACTTTACAAACTCTATCACTTTCCAGCTCCTTCTCTGTTATGGGCATCTTGTGGTCTGGGTACTATTTTAAAGTGCCCTCTGTTTTTAAAAATGTTTTGAGTGGGGGGCTGGACTAATGTATCTCGTATGTGGTTGTCAGATGTTTGATAGATGTTTGCTTCTATCTATCAGGAGTAGGGGGCTGAGACTGGTTTGTAGATACTGTTACCTAAGGGTGTTCACGAGACTTTTCCTCATAACTGCTTATCTCTAAGTGATTGTCATTCATCCACCACACAATTTCTTCTCTAGAATGACAGGCATTCAGATTACTTGAAGGTACTTGCTAATTAAAAATTGTTCTATAAAAGCCACTCCATAATCAGAAAAACACTCTTATCTCAAGCAGTCTATGATAAAACAGAGGGACTGTGCTGATTATGAAGATTGATTTCCAGACATAGAGCAGTTGCTGATGAATTATCATCGTACTAATATTCAGAAATAAATTCTGCCTTCTAGGCTGCTGATATCTAATTGATTTATTACTTCCTTCCTAAAACCTATTAAATGAACCAAAAATGCAAGATAATTATTCTACAAAGATGTGTAATCTGCCTTAGCAGTAAGTGAATGGTAGCCCAGCATTAGTTTATATTGACTTGTGTTTGTGAATTGCCTTGCTTCCCCTATGCCTTAATTCCCTTTGCAGATGCTTTTGGAAGTATTATAATGTAAACATTTTAATTTTATTACTAAGTCATTTCACAGCTGTTCTTTGCTCTGCTTGTCTTGAGAAGCTATGTACCTGACCCATCTGGACACACACATTCATAATCGTTTTTTTAACTCTGAGCAGTCCTAAACTTAAGTTCTGGTTTTTCAAAACTCTAAACTAAAGGATCCAGTTTGCTTCATGTTTTGTTTTGTTTATGTCTCTTTTGGAGAATATAGAAGTTGTTTCAAATTGTGTCTAGACCTTATTGAAAGATTTCAGTCTGGAGTAGTTTTTGTGTTGAATAATTAGAAGCTGTGCTTCAACTTTTATTTTGGGAGATGGGAGGAATTTGAGGATGACTTGATTGTTGCTGTTACTGCCCACTTGTCTTGTAAAAGATTATTTACGTCACCCCCCCCCCCACCAACGTTTTATTATAAAAACTTTGAAACATATGGAAAAATTGAAAGATTGGTGAGTGAATCTGCATGTTAACATTTTGCTTTATTTACTTTATCACATCTCTTTTTTTTACCCTTAAAAAGAAATTACCTTTATAGTAGCTAATAGTAAAGTGGTGAGACAGACAGAGAGAAGATGGCACTGGCTGGCAGAGACATACCCCACCCACTGTTTCTGTCTGTTGGGAAGTATAATGTGACTTTGAGTACCTAGTTATCTTAGTGTGATTTTATTTTCTTGGTCCCTCCTATATGGAAGGGACTTATTTTCCGAGGATGCTGGAAGAGTGATCCCCTCGTGATCAAATCAAGCATTGTATAATTTGTTTTATTATCTGGTAGTGGGAGAATCCTTGTCTCTGAAGATGTAGGCTCTATGGAAAATGTTTTTTTTGAGGACCTGCTCTCATTCATCCTTATCCCTAGGGCCTAGGTCAAGCACAGCATCTGGCACATAGCAGAGGAGTCAGCAAGTCAGGGAGTGAATGAATGAATAATTTGTATCCTTCTAAGTCTACCATTCAAAGACACAATCCTTGCTCCTGGTGCTTTACTGTTGGGTCAGGAGGTGAGGCCACAGAAGGCAAACCGCTTCACCAGCTAGCCCATGTGAACCCTTCAGTGAAGGTTGATAGTGTGGGTCAGCAGGGCCACCACAAGGGAATATGATCCAGAAGACTTGGACAATTGGCAAAGGGTTTTTGGAAGAGATGGGGCTGGAATCGGGCTAAGAGGTAGGACAGGGCCCGAAAGTAGAGGTACCCACAGGGGTATTCCAAACTGGGGTGAGCCTGAGGCCAGCCACCCCACATACTTGGGAGGAGTGACAGTGTGGTGAATAGTCAGCTGCCAATGAAAGCCCTTCATTCAGGTGTTTGGGGAGTGGACTATCCTCCTTGTAGTGCCCCAGGCAGGGCCTGTTCCCTGTTCCCTGAGCACTCCTAGTCACTGTCACTGCAGACCTCTGCCCAGAACACACTCCCTCCAGATATTTGTGTGACTCCCCCTCACTTCTTTATGGCCTCTGCTCAGTGAGCAACCCCCTGACCCTTACAGAAAAATAGCCTCTCTCGGTACTTCCCAGCCCCCTAGCACTGCTTCCTGCTGTGCCCAAAGCCTAGAATAGCACCTACAATTATATATGCATATATATGCGTATGTGTAGATAACTATAGATATAGAGAGTTGGTACTCAGAAAATAGTTGCTGCATGAAGGGATGAACAAATGAGAACTCTGAGGTGTGTAGTTTTGTTGTTTTTGGTCACTGTAAGGTATTTTTTTAAATTTTTTTTGTTTTTTATTGTACTTCAGGTGAAGGCTTACAGAACAAATAGTTTCTCATGAACCAGTAGTACACATATTGTTTTATGACCTTGGTTAACAACCCCACAACATGTCAACCCTCTAATTTCTCAGCCTTTTTTTTTTGGTGAAAATACACATAGCCAAAGATACACCATTTCAAAAATTTCTGCATGCGTAGTTCAGTGACATTGACTACGCTCTTCCAATTGTGCTGCTATTCTCACTTTAGATGAAGGCTTACAGAACAAAATAGTTTCTCATTTAACAGTTACTACAAATGTTGCCCTGTGACAATGGTTAACAATCTCACAACACATCAACAATATCCTTACTCAACCTTGGGTTCCCTATCACCAGCTTCCTTGTCCCCTTCTGCCTTCTGGCCCTTGTCACTGGACTACTGTACCTCATTAGTCCCATTTGGTTTTACGGGGCTGTCTACTCCCAGGCTGAACGGTGAACCTCGGAGATAACTTCACCACTGAGCTAAAAGGGTGTCTGGGGGCCATACTCTCGGGGTGTCTCCAGTCTCGTAAGGTATTTTCTTGTCCAAGCAGCTGAGAAAAACTTGAGCTGGGGAGAGAACTGCCAAAACGTTTCCCAGGGCCAGTGTACTTGTGGGGAAGGTTGAGATTTGGGTCAGGTTAGCTTGCCTTGCTTAGGAAAGCTCCAGGGAATTCAGCTTGGGCATTTTCTCTTTGAAAGATTTACATTCTTCAGTGAACCCTTGGTGATTCTGATCCCTTTTGTCCTCCCCTCAGGACCCTGAGTGGACCATGACTCGGTAATGCCCACTGAGGACCTCTGGGAGCCATGTCAGACGAATCTGCCTCAGGGAGCGATCCAGACCTGGACCCAGACGTGGAGCTGGAGGATGCGGAAGAAGAGGAGGAGGAGGAGGAGGTGGCAGTGGAGGAGCATGACAGGGATGATGAGGAAGACTTGTTGGATGGTAAATGGCTCTAGTGAGCAACAGAGGTTGCCTTACCTTTTCTTCTAATGGCATTTTTGCTTGGTTTGTTTCCAGTTGGATTTCTTAGGCCATCTGTAGTGAGAAGGCACAGATGGGTAACACATCCACCAAGAACTAATATGCTCATTCTCAGGAATGGGTTGTTGTTCCCTCATACAAGCCTTGTTTTAGTGCTGGAAGGACTTTTAGCATTTACCTCATGTTTGACAGATGTGCAGAGATTTGAGAGTGGAACATACTTGCCCAGGGGTGTAGAGGAGTCAGTAACAAAGCCCCTGTGGTGAGACTCGGTGGTCTGGGGTCCATGGACCCATCAGATGGCCATGGGTAGGCATGGGGGGTAACCATGAGCAGTCTGTGAGCTTCCTGAAATGACACTCACAATTCTGTGTGTGTACACAAGAGAATTTTCTGGGGAGAGATTCATGACCCTAGAAAGCTTACTGTACCTCCTACAGTGCCGCTCTGCCTCCTGGCCTCTTCTGGTGACTGTAAATTGCTCTGGGAGGGGACTGTGCTGCCGTTGCTGGTGGAACCCTCTGGATTCCTGTTTGGTTTGTTGGGTTTGCCCACTCCTTTGCTCCAGCCTGCTGAAGTGGCCACAGGGCTTCTCAGTTTTAGCTTTATATGGCATGGGATTTAGTTGTTTGTAAGCTTCCTACTGACTGAAAATAGAGTCTTTGTGTGTTTATAACAGTCTACCCTAGTGGAATTGAACATTACATTAGGTCACCATTACTTGGATTTGAAGGGGCTTAGGAAAATGCACTCCTGATATCTTCCAGATTCCAGGAGGATGAGCATCGATCCTCTTTCCTCACTGATGTTACCATCTTCAGTTCTCATTTATCATAATAACTGCCACATGACTCAGGAATCAGTTTTCCCTCCTTTATACTGTCTGGCACAGTGTCTGCCCCATTTCCAGTTCACCTCTGGCAGGGAAATTACCATTTCACTTTTTTCTCCTTCTGACAGTGGCATTTGCTGTCCCCTGCTGGCTTATTCAGTCGAGGTCTCCTCCTACCTGCTTCTGTAAAATAAAATTCTTTCTGTAAAAAAATGTTTCCTATAAAGTAGAATGAGTAGAAATAACGGGAGGCAGTGATATGTGGGCACAGCATCAGGCTGTCCTGCTTGGCTCTCATGTTGCTGAGATGGTGCCAGAATCCCCAGGTGTCTGCATCACTTTTTGCTTTTCATCATTTGGCTTCTCAGAATCATATTTTCAGACACATGTAGAACTCCCGCAGGGTTTAGATTGGATTTCAGATGCTGATGGTGAGTATAATGGATATATACACATTGTCTTCCCCCTTGGCTTTTTGAAATCTTCTCCTTTTCAGATTCTTAATTATTTGAAAATTACATGATATACTTCTGGGGACTTTACTGTTGTTTATTTAATAGTGACAAGAATTTAATTGTGATTTGTATCAAAATAGTTTAGCTGTGCAGGTGGGGGTTTTCTTATTTATGCAATTTCCAGATTAAATATATGTGTGTATATATGTGTGTATATTTTAATTTGAAATGATTTCTTTTTATTGCTTATGTAGTTCAGAGTGATTTAAAAAATATGTTCTGTTAGGTACTTTTCTTGTTCTGCTAGGTACCTGATTTCTTGGAATTTGACTCAAGGGCTTTTTTTTTTTTGGTGACTCTTTATTATAATTTAGGTGAAAGTTTACAGAGCAAATTAGTTTCTTATTCAATAATTTTTATATACCTTGTTTCGGGACATTGGTTGCAATCCCCTCAATGTGCCAGCACTCTTCTCTCCTTCCTCCCTGAGTTCCCTGTATCCATTTGCCCATCTTTCCTGCCTCTGCCTGCCTTCTGAACTTTGCTTTTGGGCAAATGGCGCCCTTTTGGTCTTGTATAGTTGTTTGTTCTGAGGTACACTCTCTCGGGTGTTATTGTTCACTTTATAGGCCTGTCTGTTGTTTGGCTATAATGTGATCTCTGGGAGTGGGTTCAGTTCCAAGTCTGAAGGGTGTCTAAGGGCCATAGTCTCGAGGGTTCCACCAGGCTCTATCAGACCAGTAAGTTACGTCTTATTTATGAATTTGAATTTTGTTCTACATTTTTCTCCCACTCTGTGCGGGACCTACTATTGTGATCCTGGCCAGAGCAGTTGGTAGTGGTAGCCAGGCACCATCTAGTTCTTCTGGTCTCAGGCTAGTGGGGTTGTGGTTCATGTGGTCCATTAGTCCTTTGGACTAATTGTTTCCGTGTGTCTTTGGTTTTCTTCACTCTTCTGTGCTCCGGACCGGTTGTTGTATCTTAGATGTTCCCTCACAAGCTTTTGAGACTCAAGGGCCATTTTTATGCTTCACTATAATGTTAGAGCTATGCACTTTTTTCTCTCCCTATTCCTGGAAATAAAAGTGGTATTTCTGCTTCTTGTGATACTCTGCTACTATTTTAGCTCTTGTAACTTTTCTGGTCCTCTCATCTTGAACACTCTATGCAATGTTGATGAAACACAATTTCATCCATCTTGCCCTTGCTGCTTTGGCTTGCTAGTCTCCCACAGTCCTAATGGGCAGAACAGCCAGCTATTCTAAAAATAAGAACAGCTATGGATGATCTATCTTATCTGATATAGCGTGATGTGGCCCTTTTGTTTTCTTTGATCAGAGGTTCTAAGTGATTTTGCCTCCCTCAAGACTTTTTGCAATATCTGAAGACATTTTTGTTGGGCACGACTCCTGGGATGGTGATGCTACTGGCATTAAGTGGCTGTTAAATATCCTACAATGCATAGAATAGCCCCCATAATAATTATTTGGCTCAAAATGTCAATAGTGCTGAGATTGAGAAACCCATCATAAAAGAAACTGTTACTTCAGCCCCTTTTATTTGGAGTCGCATCTCTGTTGGATAACAATAGCTCACTTTTTATTGCTTCCTCATAGTTTACACAAGCATTTGAACAATTTTATTAACTTTTTTTAAGAACTGTCTTTTGACTTTGGTGATCCCTTCTGTTGTGTTTGTTTTCTTTGTAATTTCTACTTAATAATTTTATTCCTTCTACTTCTTTTGTGTTTCTTTTGCTGTACTTTCAAACTTCTGATGATGCTTAGCTCACTGATTTTCAACCATTTTTTTCTACAGTAAGTATTTAAAGCTATACATTTCCATCTAAGTACTGCTTTAGCTTCATCCCCTCACAAGCATTTTGGTACACTTTTATCTTAAACTTGATTATCTCGATAATCCTGTTTATTATGTAGGGCAGATACATTTTACAGTTGAGGAAACTGAGGCTTAGAAAGGTGAAGGGCTTGCTAAGTGTAACCTAGCAAGAAAGTGGCAAAGCTAGGCCTTTGGTCTCCAGGTGGTGCTCCTTACTGAAACCCACGTTGCCTCTGAGTCCATAGACTGATATAATCCTGTGATGTGTCTGTCTTCTTTTCAGGTTTTGAGGGAGGAAATTAATTGCTGATATTGTCAAGCAGAGATGGGCGACAGGTAGAGGGAACAATGTGAATAAAGGCAAAGTAGAAGAGAAGTATGACATAGGCTAGAGAACGATGAGCTGCCCTGTTTGCTGTAGCACTAGTCACGTTAGGTTGATGACTAGAGTGAGACTGGAGTGATTGCTTGTGGTCAGAGCAGGGCGGAGTTTAGAGCTTGTTTTATAGGTGGCATGGACTCAGTGGAAGTTTTTACTGAGGAGCACTCATCAGGCCTTTGGTTTAGGAATGTTACTCTGTCAATGTAGACAAGAGATGGCCTGTAGACAGAGAAGACCAGTTAGGTCTGTGGTAGAACTCCATGGGGTGGTGTAATGAGGACCTGAATCATTGGGGGCAGTTGACATCCACAGAGGAGTCATTGGTCAGCTTGTTGCAGTGAAGTTTACAGGACTTAGTGACTTACTAGGAATAGGGGGCAGGTTGAAGAGGGAATGAATAAAGCCTGGAAGTTTGAGAAAACCTTTACAAATGTGGGAAGAACAGTATAGAAAGTGGATGGGGACAGTTAATGATATTGCTGGCTTTGCTACAGTAAGTTGGGCATTGTCTGCCCCTTGATACTGACCTTTGAACATTGACTGGTGGGGTATTAGTCTGAGACCTGGCTGTGATAGAACATGGAGCTTTGGCTATTTGACATTATTTGTCTTTAGAACAGCCTGGGAGTGGGGAGAAGAGAGTACTTTTTTATATAACATGGTAGGGGGCCCATGGCACATTGTGAGACCTTTTAGCTTTGGTTATTCATTCCCCTCTTTTTCTTTTCTCTTGATGTCTGTGCTGGGCTCTGTCTGTTCTTTGTAATAGAGGGGAAAGATGGGTGTCAGCACCTTTGGGGTCTGTTAAAAGAGGTGGGGGTTCAAAACCTGATGCCTCTAGATTTGGCTTTCTTATACAATAGTTTTTTTGGCTCAGTAGTTTCTTCTAGCTCAGGTTCAGATTCAACCTATTCCCCCAGAGAAGGTACTTAGAAATATTTAGATGAAAGCAGCCCCTGGAATAATCTAGCCTTTACCAAAAAAGTTGTTTCTAGTTATTGCTTATAGTATGTTTCAGTGGTTGTGAAAGAGTGTCATGGCTGATGTGTGTCACAGTTAGAGTCTTATTATCATAGAGTCTTACGTTTCCATGGCTTTGTAAAGGGATGTACCTTACTCATTCATTGGCATATTTGTTTCCTTGATGTCACTTGGCAACTGTAGGTGATAGAGAGCCTGGACCAGTAGATACTACCAAGGGTCGGTTCATTTGTACAAATGGCAAAAATGCTAACATCATTCTCCAAGGTGGTGTCTTGCCCTCTTGTAGCAGGGAGACATGGGAGAAAAATTGCAAGAAGCCTGGTCCTGAATATACACTAAAGTGGGGAAAGACACTTGGAATTGAGTATGTTTGTTTAACAAGGCCTTCATATGTTTCTCATTAACATTCATCTGGATTAATGGATCCAATTCCTGGTTTCACTCCAAAATTTCAGTTGTTCTCCAGGTATTCTCCAGGTATAGAATAAAACTTAAATAACGAGATTCACCCTCCCCCTACCACTTGTGCTTTCTTTTAGGCTACGCTTATTCTTGTCTGAGTACATGCAAGGAAAAGCCAGATGCCCTCCTTCTTTCCCTCTGGTGTTTTTAATTCTTTACCTGTGCTGGTTTCTCTGGTCTTTGACTGGTTCTCTAGCACAGGTCCTAGGGCCACCACCACCCTGCTCATCCATGCTGTTTGGCCCACATTGTGCGCAGTCTCATTCAGGTAAGGCAAGAGTAGAGTTTATCTAAAGGAATTTTACTGGAAAACAAACCAAAGCTCAAGCTAGAAACTACGTACTTACATAATCATTAGTCCTAAGAATGATTGCTTGCCAGCGGGTTTTATTTCCAAATTTGAGTCCGTGATTTGAGGAGATACTGGGAGTTCACAGAGCTTCGACATGAGCATGACCAACCTTGTTGGAGTGTCAGTTTTATTGGAAGATTGGTGGAGTGCTGTCAGGAGTTGAGGACTCAGTACTTTAACTGGTAAGGAATTAAAAAAAAATTTAATTAGGGCATAGAAATCAGAATTCACATACGTTCTTAAGATAAAAATAAGGTTTTTCTTCAAATAAATTTTAGAGTAGGGTTTGAGTGCTTTGGATGGTGCCTTGAGAGTACCAAGGGATGAGAACGTTTTCTGTAGCATTTAGGTCCCTTTACTAGAAAGTTTAAGAAGCCCTGGTTTAAGTTAACCAAGATCTGGATGCAGACTGACTTGATGGACACATCTTTTTAGAACATATAGGTCTTCTTTTCTTCATTTTATCCTTGTCTATTTTACATGGTATATCAGGATTCTAAAACCAAACCACACTGTTGCCATCCAGTTGATTCTGACTCATAGTGACCCTATAGGACAGAGTAGAATTGCCCCATAGGGTTCCTGGGGCTAAATCTTTACGGAAGCAGACTGCCATATCTTTCTCCCGTGGAGCACCTGGTGGATTTGAACTGCCTACCTTTTGTTTAGCAGCCGAATGCTTAGCCACTGCGCCATCAGGGCTCAAGGATACTAGGTTCCTGGAATTGTAAGTAGGTGTGTGGCATCCTTAGTCCTTTCTGGAACCTACTTCCTAGACATTTTGTTGATAGAAAGCCAGTCCCCCCGATGTCAATTTTGGCTTCAGCCTGACTCCCTTCACCTTGGACCTCTTGGTAAGGAAAGCTGGTTTCATTCTATCCCTGGGCCTCTGACTCTCCTGCAGGGAGTTTTCTTTTTTACTTTTCCTCTGACTGCCTTTGGTTTGTCCTCTTTGCTTGCAATATGAAGTATCAGGGGTAGAGTGTTCTAGGCGGTCGGCAAAGGCCCTGGGGTGGGAACAAATTTGCTTGTTTAAGAAATCAGGAAGGTAGAAGGCATTGTGGCTGGAGTGTAGAGAGCAAAGGGCAGAGTAGTCTGGGGTGAGATAGGCAGGGGTCTTAGCTGGGGTGCAGGGCCAGTGGCAGTAGTTGGAGATATGCCTGGAACCTTGGGTTTATTTCTGTGGGTTATCTGACAGGTGCTATTTCAGACTTTCTGCTGTGAGTTCTGGACATACTGGTAAGTAGCAGCAGTTTGCAGGTAAAGTCAAGCTCTCTGAGCAACTGGAAGTGGAAGAAGTATAGGGGAGCTCCCAGAATTTTAACTAAGATCAGAGTGGGTGGTTTTTGTTTTATAAAGAATTGCGATGAGAAGTAGTTTCAGCAATCTAATGGGAATCCTAGCCAATGTTTTCTCCTTCCTGTGGAACCCGTGGGCCCTTCATAAGGCTGCAGAAGGTCATGGAGGTTATAGTTTTCACCCTTTATTATGGCCTTTCTGTCACATTAGGTGTTCCTTTTTTGAGCCTAGATTTCTTCCTCTTCTAAAAATAGTTTCAAGTAAATGTTATGAACCTTAAGATTTCCTAATGTCCCAGATCCTTCTCTGGAGAATGTGTCTGGAGTTTGGATCATATTTCAAAATCTATAATGCCAAGCTGCTTGTTGACTTTAACAACCACCTTCTAATTGTTGATAATATGTAATTATTAAATAAAATTTGGAAAAATACAGAAAATTGTAAAGAACACCAAAATAACTCATAATTCCATCAGCCAGAGATAGCAAGAGACCTAATATTTTGTTGTATTGTTTCCAGTCTTTTTCCTGTGCATATGTATATTTTTACAAAATTGGAATCATACTGTGTGTCATTTTTTGCATGTGTCATTTAAAATCCTTCAAAATCAGACTTTGTAATTCAGTGATGTTTTATTTATTTTTACTTTTTCAACTTTATTTTTAAAAATTTCACACCTACAGAAAAATTACAAGAAGAGTTCAGTAACACCTATGTACTTGTTATCCACAATCACCAATTAGCCTTTTGTCATATGTGCTTAAACTCTCCCTCCCCCCATACACACACGTTACACACACACGTACATATATGTAGACACATGCACTTTTTTTCTTACCCGTTATGGGTTAATTGCAGATATATAAAGGTATTTCACCCCTAAGTAATTCAGCTTGTCTTTCCTGAGAAAAATAACATTTTCCTTCATAATCACAATATAATTATCACAACAAGGAAGTTTGTCATTGATAAAATACTGTTATTATCTCATATGCATTCAGATTTTACCAGGTGTCCCAGTAATGTCTTTTCTAGGTATTTTTGTTGTTTTTTTTCTTTTTGCTCATCCAGGATGCAGTCAAGGATTATGCATTACATTTTGTTGTCATGTCTCTTTAGTTGCCTTTATTCTAGAACGGGCTGGCCGCCTGTTTTTATAAGTAGAATTTTATTAGAACTTAGCTATGCTAATTCATTTACTCAGTGTCTGTGGTTGCTTTCATGTAACAGTGGCATAGTTGCATAGTTCTGACAGACTGTTTCACCCACAAAGCCTAAAATATTTATTCTGTGGCTATTTAAGAATAAGTTTGCCAACCTCTGTTCTAGAATGGAGCACTGTTGGCGCAGTGGTTAAGAGCCTGGCTGCTGACCAAAAGGTCAGCAGTTTGAATCCACTAGCCACTCTTTGGAAGCCCTGTGGGGCAGTTCCCTCTTTCCTGTAGGGCTGCTATGAGTCAGAATCAACTTGACGGCAGTGGTTTTGGTTTTTGGTTGGTTCTAAAATAGTTCAGCATTTTTTTCCTCTTCATAACATTGATGTTTTGAAGAGTCCTCACCAGTTTTTGCTTTGTTTTCAGAATATTCCTAAATTTGGGATTGTCTAATTGTTTCGTTATGATTAGACTCAGGTGACGTACTTTTGCCAGGAATAAACGGTGTTGTGTCCTTAGTGCATTGTATCGAAGACATAGAATGCTTTACATCAGAAGACGGTGCCAGTTTGGAGATGTTAAGCTTGATCATTTGGTTAAGGTGATGTCTACTACTCTGTTGAAAAGGTACTTCGTAATTAACAGGTCATCTGTAGTATGATACTTTTATACTGTATGAATATCCTGTTCCTCAGTCTTTCACCCAGTGAAAGACTTCCATTTGCGATTCTTGCCTGAATCAGTATTATTAACACAGTGGCTGCAAATGGTGATTTTTCTCATTCTACATTCCTCATACATTTATTTGCATTCTTCTGTATAGATTAGCTTTCCCTCCCCACTTTTTTCTGTTTTAAGTATCAGTAGGGTCTCATGGATTCTTTTTTTAAATAAAAGTATGGTAGAATCCATTCCTGTCATTGTTCATTTTGATGCTGAAATTGTCCCAGATTTGGCTAGTGGGAGGCCCTTCAACTGGCTTCTGTGTTCCTTTGACATGACCCTTGTAATTTGGGAGTACTTCCTTTTTTTTCTGGCACAACAAGATGTTCCAGGTTTAGCTTATATTTTCTCTGTTCCAACCTGGGAATCAGCCTTTTTTCCTAAGGAATCCTGGTTTCTTTTGTGGGGAATGGTATTTAGAAACAAGATCTGGTCTCTACATGTGTTCACTACTACTGGGGTATCATTGCTTATAAGCTATTTCGGTAGATTGAGCTAAGAAATACATTTACTTAAAAATTTATGTGTTCATAACAATACCCTCAGTTTCAGTTCTTCTCTTATTGTGTATCTGTGTCTCCCTTCTCTCACAAGAAGAACCTGGTTCTCAACAGCATCAGTATATTCACTCATTTGCTCAGTCCTGCAATATACTCAAAATAGTTTCAAACAACTACACCAGTTGCACTACAGATAATAAATCTATTAAGTAAAGTTCAAGATTTTGTGCAGTTCTTTTTTTTCCTAATAATATATCCCACTGAGCCTGTATAGTTAGAGTACTGTGCTTAAAAATTATTTGGATTATTCTTTTTCCATGTTTTTTTCCAGCTTTATAGAGGAATAACTGTACACTATGTATACATTCCTGAAACCGTCATCAAAATCAAGATAATTAACATATCTGTAACCACTGAAAGTTTCCTTATGCCTCTTTGAAATCCTTTCCTCTTCTGCCTGCCACCCAACCCCTAACCCTAGGGAATGACTACTCTGCTGTTATTATTGATTAGTTTGTATTTTCTAAACTTTTTATATAAATGGAATCATACAATATACACTTTATTTTTTTTAATCTGACTTCTTTCACTCAGTTATTTTTAGATTCATTCATGTTATGTGTATCAATTGTTCATTGCTTTTCATCACTAAGTGATATTCTGTTATATGGATATACCCCCAATTTGTTTATCCGTTCCCTGTTTTCTTGAGAGGAGGTGGTTTTCATTTTTTGACTGTTACAAAGAGAGCTTCTATGAACATTCATGTACAAGCTTTTGTATGGACATGTGCTTTCATTTCTCTTGAGTAATGAATTCTGTTATCTCTACTTCCTGTTTCTACAAATGTCTGTTCTTACTTGTTGCAGCTCTTACCAGACAGTAGCCTTTTTTTGCCTAGTTAGCTGGACATCATTTCAGGGTACCTTCTGGGCAACTCTGCTCTCCCTTTTTTAAGGGGTTTTTGAAAATGGCCTAATCCCAAGAAATACCATTTATTTTTTGAAACTTTTTGTTGAAGTATTACATACATAAAGTACACACATCTGAGGTATTCAGCTCATGTAACCACTGAATATGCCCATGTTACCAACACCCAGATCAAGGTGTAAAATATTACTAGGAACCCAGAAGACTCCCTTGTGCTCCCCTTCCAATCAATACCCTCCAAAAGGTTATCTGACTTATTCTAACTTCTATCACCATAAATTAGTTTTGCCTGCCTTTTTTTTTTTTTTTTTTTTACTTCATATATTAATAAATGTACTCTTTTGTGTTTGTTTTCTTTCACTCATCATTATCCCTCTGGAATTCATCTGTGATGTCATGCTTAACAGTAGTATGTTTGTTTTAATTGTATGGTTTTCTATTATATGAATGTACTTAGCCATTCTATTGTAGTTGGCTGTTTGGGTTGCTCCCAGTTTTTGTCTCTTATAAAGAAAAGCTTTTGGTGTACATATGCACTCATTTCTGTTGTTTATATACATATTGAGGAGTGGAACTGCTAGATCAAAGGATATACATGAGTTCAGTTGGCTTTAGTAGATATTGCCAAACAGTTTTCCAAAGTGGTTTACCAGTGTACACTCCTTAGTGGTATGTGAGAGTTCCATTTGCTTCACATCTGCTCCATACTTGATATTGTCTGTTTTTGTAGTTTTAGCATCTTGGAGGATCTGTAGTGGCTTCTTACATTTTCACTTACATAAAGTGTCTGAATACATCTTTTGCCCATTTTTCTGTTTATTTTGCCCACTATCTTTTTCTTATTAATGTGTAGGGATTCTTTATATCTGGATGTGAATCTTCTGTTGGATCTTTGTATTGCAAATATCTTCTCCCTCTGTATTGATTGATTTTCGCCCTCTTAATGATGTTTTTAATTAATAGATGTTTTTGATTTGAATGAAATCAGATTTATCATTTTTTTTCCTTTATGATTAGTGCTTTTTGTGCCTTGTTTAAGAAATCTTTGTTTAATCCATGGTCATGAAGGTATTCTCATGTTGTCTTATGGAAACTTTAATGTTTTATTTACTCTTCACATTTAGGTTTGTCATCCATCTAGAATTAATTTTTGTATGGTGTGAGGAAGGGGTCAGAGTTCATCCTTTCCTCCCCTAATGTGGTTTTTCTATTTGATCCAGCACTCTGTACTGCATTTTTGTTGTACCCTTTGTTATAAACCAAGGCTCTGTGCATGTGTAGGTCTGTGTGATGGTTAAGGTTGTATTTCAACTTGGCTGGGCCATGATTCTCCGTGTTTTAATGTAGTCACTGCCATGATTGAATATACTGTGAGTAGCTAATTAGATGAAAGGGAGTCTCCTTGGGGGTGTGGCCCGTATCTGTATATAAGCAGACATTCTGGGTTTTTGCTCTTTCTGGATTCTATGGCTGCTTCCTGTCGTCTTATCTCCCATTCTTGGGACTTGAGCTGTCAGCTTATCTGCCGAACCTGGGATTCGTCGATCTGCACAGTCTGTGAGTGGGAGCCCTACTCTCCGACCTTTCGATCTTGGGCTTGCCAGCTTCTGCAGCTGTGTGACTTGGGAGAGGCCTCTACCCTGATCCACGGACTTGGGACGTTCTAGCCTCCACGATCGCGTGAGCTGTTTCCTTGATATAATCTCTCTCTCTATATATATTTATACACTTACTGGTTTTGCTTCTCTAGAGAACCCAGACTAAGACAGTCTGTCTTTGAACACTGTTTTGTTTCTCTGTAGTTTTCAAGGAAATGAGAGTAACATGGATGTAGTGCTGTGTGGTGGTTAAAAGCTTAGACTCTGGAACCAGATCAGCCACCTGACTCTGGAACCAGATCAACCACCTGGGTTCAGTTTCTATCTTTACTACTTATAGCTTTATGAGCCATGTTTCTTCATCTGTAAAGTAGGAATAATTACAGCATTGTCTACTTAATAGGGCTGTTTTGAAGACTGAGTTAATGTTTGTAAGATAAATCTAGCTGAAGAAGGATAACAAGTGTTGCTGGTGGGCTGGGCCCCAGTTCTCCAGAGAGCAGAACTGGTGACTGGAGCAGTTGTTGGGTGGCCTAACACATGACTGGGGATGGTGTAGGGTCACTACAGACCTGGGGCCAGAGCTGCAGCTATTTATCAGTTGTTGTGCCTGCCCTAGCTTCACGGTTATCCACAAACCCTCATGAAGGGATGATCTTTAAGTGTTTTCTGTATTGTTCTCTGAAATCTTCAAGTGGTCTTTGGACCAATTTAGAATACAAGAAACAGGAAGTGCTCGAGTTTAAATGAAGTTCGTCATGAGTCAGGGGCGGACAACAGCAGCTGAGAACAACAACAGCCTGTAAAAGCTGAGACCTGAAGGATACTGAATTAGAATTAACTTATTAGAATCTAACATCTAACTGTTAGATGAAGAGGAGGACAAAGGAGACACAGCATCAGCAAAGGCCTAGAGACTCTTGAGAGCACTGTGCTTTTGAGACTGGAGCACAGAGTGTGTGGGTGGAGGTGGATGGAGGGAGGGACTTAGTGGTCCCTCCCTCTAGAGGAAAGGCTGGAGGCTAGCAGTCAGAAGAGGCCTTAACCATTTTAGATTTTATCCTAAGGGCAGAAGGGATAGCTTTAAAGTGCCTTAAAGGAGCCTGGATGGGTGAAGAATATGACCTGCTCAGATTCAGAGAGCTCACTTTGTATGCAGTATGGATTGGAGGGAGAACAAGTCGGGCGTCAGGGAGACCATGGGAGGTTGGTACAGGAATTCAGACCAGGTAGCAGCAATGGTATGGGGAGATGTACAGTGGGTAGATGTAGTTAGGTACACTCTTTAGGTTCAGAATCTGTGATTGGATCTGGGAAGAGGAGGGTAGGTAAGGATGAGATTCTTTTCATGGTGACCGAGGCTGGTAAAGATGCATAGAGTTGCTACACTGTGGCATGCAAGGTCTTGGGAAAGCCACTCTGAAGTCTCTTCCAGCTCAGAGACTGTATTTCTGTTCAAGCCACTCTTCTTTTAATTGTTCTTTCCTTTTCACCCATCACAAAGCAAGCTGCAACGTGCTCCCAGAGAGATACATATTTTCTCTGAATTTGCTGTGGCCTCAGGAAAAGGTTTATTGTTTTATTTTTAATACAGACAGTCAGAAGGGGCTTTACTTGTTTTTCTCTGACCAGAGTTTACTCTTCAGACCTTTGCATTCACAGAGTTAACACTTAAGGTTTCACTTAATGAGACAGTTCACAAAGCCCACAGCATGACTTTAAGTGATGCTGACTTCAGGTCAGCGTGTAGGAACTGTTACTTGAGCCCTGTCCTCCTCAGCATCTGCCCCTCCACCTGCCCTGTTCTCTCAAATCAGAAATTCTTATCCCCATTAAGGGTCCAAAAGGACCATTTAAAATTTTCAGTTACATTTGAGTGCATCTTGTGGGGGAAGTTATATGCTATCGCAGTACTCTCTCATCTGGAGATTTTGCAATGGTGTCTTACTTTTCCTTTGCCTGCTGTGTTTTCCCAGCATGGTGTCTGCTGTGAAGTCTGATGCTCTGCTTGTGAAACCCCAGTCTGTGTTCGCAGCCCTTTTCTAGCTGCCGAATCCTTCTGGGAATTCTATGGTTTTGTTTTTCAACAGTAGCTCAGGGCTTCAAAGTGTTCAGTAAAATGGAAGAGTAAAGCGAGTTCTGTTGATTCCCCCTCACAGTCCACTAGCAGGCTTTTGTTTGTCCACAGTTATCTGCTTTACTCTCTTAGGTTAACTGATACAACAGTAACATTTTGGAGGATTATCACCTTAGGTATGTATTCAAGTCCTCTCTCACAGAAAAGACAGAATGAGCTGTTGGTATTTCTCCTTGCCCATTCCCTCTCTTGTAAAAGGCCATTGTGTGGCAGCACTTGTGCTGCCCTTGTTTCCTCTAGCTTGTTGTGGCCGTCCTTACATGGGGCCCTAGTGGAGTTTGTATGTTATGGAAGGATTTGTATGTTATTCCGTACCTTTGCCACCATTAAAAATGGACTTTCAGGTGGGAGAACGGGCAGGACTGAACAGCAACAACGTGGGGCTTTACCCACCTGAGCAGCCACACTCCCCCGAGGCTATAAGCAGGCTAGTTCTCTTCATCCTTTTAAAACTCTCCCCTTTTCGCTTGTGGAGGTCTCATTTGTCCTCTAACTCTCAGCTCCTGGGCTCACTGGAGATGCCAGGAGATTGCTTTCTTGGCCTCCTCAGGGGAGGCTGCCAATTGGACACCCCAAGCATGGCAGGAAACCTAGCACGGATTGACATGGCCTTTGTACCAGCTCCAGCCCTGACATCTCTCCCTGCTGTGGTATCTGGAATCACTTTATTCCCTGCAGTGCTGATT
The DNA here is from genome assembly GCA_030035585.1 of Dugong dugon. Classification (NCBI taxonomy): domain Eukaryota; kingdom Metazoa; phylum Chordata; class Mammalia; order Sirenia; family Dugongidae; genus Dugong; species Dugong dugon. The sequence goes on along the minus strand of CM057481.1, from coordinate 16,026,436 downwards.
GCCAGGTGGAGGAAGCACTGCCCCTTAGTTATTCTGAAGTTTCCAGGAATAATTTGCTTGAGTCTTTAATTCCATTTTTATTTCTCCCACGTTTGGATCACTTATCCTGGGAAATAAGCAAGAAAACATTCCATTATTTCTGTCTTCCCATTCAGATCCCTAGCCCATTCCTTTTAAATGATCTTTACTAAAGAGATGAAAGACCCTTGAAAGTAAAATTGGGGGGGGGGGGAGAAGGGAGCTCCTGAGAAAAGAGTGGCCAGCCCATTGTCATTTGAGTCCTTTGACAGAGCCTGAAAGGAAGGGCTTTGCCCCCAGGAAGCTGGCTGCGGATTGCGGATTGCCTGGTGCCACAGGCAGCATGTTGCTGGTTGAGCTGCAGTCGTTCCCAGGTAGACCCAGCTGTTTCTCCACCTTCTGCTCCCTACACAGTGGGGCTTCCCTTCCTTGATGTGTGGTGATGCCTAGGAGTGGGGTTGCTTCTGGAATTCTGGAGGATGGAAGGAATGGAGGAATTCAAATATAGTTATGTAATTCAGCAGTCATAAAGACAAGCTTAGTAGATCTTTTCTCACGGCTGATGGAATAAATGAAGTTGGTGATAGGAGATAGGGGACTACTTCAAGAACTAGCTCAAATTTCTGAAGCAGTGATGTCAGTTTTGGCTCCTTGAGGTGGCAACAATGTTTTTCATACTGTAAGTGATCTGTATTATATTCTAAATATACTAATCCTTATTTATGTTGTAAATAACGTCTAGTCTCTTTCATCTTTTAACTTTGTTCATGATCTTTGTTATAAAGAAGTCTCATTTTATTATAGCCAATTTAAGTAATCTTTTTTTCCATTGTTTGACTGTAATTTACATTGTGAGGGGGAAAAAGTAATATATATATGTACCTGTTGCCGTTGAGTCGATTCTGACTCATAGAGGACATAGAAGAGGCATATTTTAAAGATTGGAACATGATTTTCATCAGTGTCTTCGACTTTAATTTGGATTTTTTAAAATATTTATTTTGACTTTGTGAAATTCTTCTAGACATTACCCTGTCTGTAAGATTATTATAGAGCCAAGGATTAGCTTTACATTTTCTCATACCTCTTTACATGTCATTCAGAAATTAAACTAGAATCCTTCAAGGCACTAACCTTAGTCTTTCTTCTTTCTACCTTTAGCTCAGAAGTTCCTGCTTTGTGACTGGTTTGCTGAGAACTCAGTAATTTTTGCCTGTGGTTACAGAGATGGCCAAAAATCTTCCATCATGGTGCTGAGAGCAGGGTCAAAATTAAATTTGTCTGTAGCACACGGCTAGACTGTCAGATGGGTTGAAAATATTTGTAGTTGTGTTTACAAATGATTTTGTTTCTTTACTATTTTTAGCCTTCGTTCTGCTAAAACCAGTGGTTCTCAGTGGGGAGTGGTTTTGCTCCCCAGGAGACCTTCAGCAATTTTTGGTTGTCACAGCTGAGGACATGCTACCGGCATTTGGTGGGTAGTGGCCAGGAATGCTACTAAATACAGTGCATAGGACAGGACAGCCTCCCCAACAAAGAATTATGCAGCCTGAAATGTCAGTAGTGCTGACGTTGAGAAGCCCTGTGCAGGCCTGGTATCTGTTAAAAATGGTTTGTAGTTGTTTCCCTTCCCTGTGAGAGTGGAGTAGAAGGCTGGCTGTTTCTTTTCTTTGTATCTTATCCTGTTTCATGGGTTAGAATGGTATTATGTAGTCCCTTTGCTCTCAGATTTCATTTTTAAAAATGAGTTTAATTTAAAATCCACTAATGCTCTTTTAGTATTAATGCTGTGAAGATTTATTTCTTTCTAAGGAGCAGCTATGATGAGATTTTTTTTCCCTCTGACTGACTTCCATAACTATTTTGAAGGTGAATCACATTTTGGTTTGCATGTGTTTTTAAAACTTCTCTTGGCCTAGTGGTAAATAGATTGGTTGTTGTTACATTTCTAGAGTCAAGGAAAGCTTTGTCCACAGAGAGCATCAATCTGTGATTAAAGATGATAAATAAACCTAGTGAAGAAGATCTGATATGGCTCAGTGGATATTTGGTCATATATTTTTCTCTAGTGACAATTCTTTTTACAACCAAGTTAATTTTTTTTAATTCAACAGACATGTACTGCATATCTCTTACGTAGTAGGCATTTTTGTTAGGCATTGGAGATAAAGTGGTGAATGAGATGACAGAATCCCTGCCCTCAAGGAGCTACCTTCTAGAAGGGAGACAGACTACAAGCATTCAATAAAACGTATTACTAAAATAACTTCAAATCATGAAGCAATAAAGGAAGAGACTGAACCTCAGTGGGAGGGAAGAGGAGCCTATTTTAGCCGGAGTGGTCGCGGGCCACTCTGAGGAGGCAGCATTTGTGCTTGTGTTTTCCAAGAATCAACTTTTGGTTTTGTTTTTGCTTTTAAAGTTGGTTTTCTAGTTCATGAATTTGCTCTCACACTTCAGTGTCCTGAATAGTGTCCTCTCTACCTTCTTGGGATTTAATTTCCTGTTATTTTTAAAATTTTTTTAGAAGAAAATTTATATCACTGATTGCAACCTTTTTTCTTTTTTTTTTTTTAAACATACTCATTTAAGGCGATGAATTTCCCTTTAGTAATACCATAAAAGTTTATTTTAAAATAAACTTTATTGTGTAATTTACATACAATAAAATTCACACATTTTATACATACTGGCTCATGACTTTTAACAAATGTATACACCCATGCAATCACCACCATAATCAAGATAATAGAAAATATCCATCTCTGAAGAAAGCTCTCTCCTACCCCTTTGTAGTCAATTTTCCAGGTAACCAATGAACTGATTTCTGTCATTACAGATTCGTTTTGTCTGTTCTAGAATTTCATATAAATGAAATCATGCAATATGTGCACTTCTGTGTTTGGCCTCTTTTCCTCAGCATGATGTCTCTGAGGTTCTTCTGTGGTGTTCCGTGTGTCCATAGTTTGTTCTTTTTTATTGGTGAGTAGTTTTCCAACTGCGTAAATACACTACAACTTGTTTATCCATTCACCTGTTGATGGACATTTGATTCTTAACAATAAAAGTGCTCTGAACATCGCTACAAAGTTTTTGTTTTTTAATTAGACATAAATGCAACATATGTTTTCATAGCTCTTGGATAAAATACCTAGAAGTGAATTGGAAGGTCATATGGTAGCTGTATGTTTAACTTTATAAGAAACTGCCAAAATGTTTTCCAAAGTGATTGTACTAATTTATACTCTGGCCAGCACTGTGTGAAAGTTCCAGGTGCCCCACATCCTTGCCAGCACTTTGTATGGTTAGTCTTTAATTTTAGCCTTTCTAGCAGTGTGGAGTGAGTGGTATTTCATTATGGTTTTAATTTGTAGTTCCCTAATGATATTAAGCATCTTTTCATGTATTCATTGGCCATTTGTATGTCTTTGTGTGTGTATGTAAAGTATCTGTTCCTCCCTTTTTGTTCTTTTTTATTGGGTTGTTTGTCTTGTTGAATTGTAAGAGTTTTTTATATATTGTAGATACAAATCTTTTGTCAGATATATGTATTGCTAATGTTTTCTCCAAGACTATGATTTGCCTTTTCTTTTTCTTTTTTTGTTAAAGACACCACTTGTGGTATTTCTTTTTTTATTGTGCTTTAGGTGAAAGTTTACAGCTCAAGTTAATTTCTTATACAAAAATTTAAACACATATTGTTATGTGACGTTATTTGCAATCCCTATGTGACAGCACACTCCTCCTTTCCACTCCGGGTTTCCTGTGTCCATTCAACCAGCTCTTGTCCCTTCCAGCCTTCTCATCCTGCCTCCAGACAGGAGCCACCCAGTTAGTCTCATGTATCTGCTTGAACTAAGAAGCACACTTTTCACGAGTATTATTTTGTGTTTTATAGTCCAGTCTAATCTTTGTCTGAAGAGTGAGCTTCAGGAATGGTTTTAGTTTTGGGTTAACAGAGCATTCAGGGACCATGGCTTTAGGGGTTCTTCCAGTCTCAGACATTAAGTCTGGTCTTTTTACGTGAATTTGAGTTCTGCTTCACGCTTTTCTACTGCTCTGTCAAGGACACTCTGTTGTGTTCCCTGTCAGGGTGGTCATTGGTGGTAGCTGAGCACCATCTAGTTCTTCTGGTCTCAGGCTGATGGAGTCTCTGGTTTATGTGGCCCTTTCATCTCTTGGGCTAATATTTTCCTTTTATCTTCGGTGTTTTTCATTCTCTGCTCCAGGTGGCTTGGGACCAATTGATGCCTCTCAGATGGCCACTCACAAGCTTTTAAGACCCCAGACACCACTCCCCAAAATGGGATGCAGAACATTTTCTTAACAAACTTTGTTATGCCAGTTGACCTAGATGTCCCTGGAAACCATGGTCCCCAGACCCCAGCCCTAGCTGCTCTGTCTCTCATAGTGTTTGGTTGTGTTTAGAAAACTTAGTTTTTATTTGAAGCCAGTTGTATTGACTTCCCCTATATTGTGTGTTGTCCTTCCCTTCACCTAAGATGATAATTCCCTTTCCCTCCCTCCCCACCCTCGTAACCATCAGCCTTTTCTTTTTCTCAGGAGTATCTTTTGAAAAGCAGAAGTTTTAAATTTGATGAAGCACATTTTATCATTTTTTTTTCCTTTGTGGTTTGAGTTTTTGTGTCCTACCTAAGAAATCTTTGCCTACCCAAGGTTACAAATATTTTCTACTTGAAATTTTATAGTTTTAGATTTTACATTTAAGTCCTTGATCCATTTTGAATTAATGTTTACATATGGAGTGGAATGAGGTGAGGGTTAAGCTTTATTGTTTTTCTCTGGATATCTATTGCAAATGGATAAATTGAAAAGATTATCCTTTCCCCATTGAATTATTTTGGTACCTTTGTAAAAAATCATTTGAACATAAATGTTGGTCTATTTCTGACCTCTATTCCACTGATCTCTTTGTCTGTTCTTATGTAATACCGTGATTACTGTAGCTTGAATTAGGTATTCACAGGTATTCAACTCCAACTTTGTGTTCTTTTTCAAAATTATTTTGGTTATTTTCAGACCTTTGCATTTTTATAAAAATTTTAGACACAGCTTGTCAATTTTATTTTAAAAAATCCTGGGGTTTTGATTGTGATGTGAAAACTCTCTGGATCAATTTAGGGAGAATGGACATCATAACATTACTGAGTCTTCCATTCCATGAACGTGGCATATCTCCATTGATTTTTGTCTTTTTAAATTTATCTCAGTCATGTTTTGGGTGGTTTAGGCTTACGGGTCTCTCATGATGTTACTGTCAGGTAGTGGCTCTGACTAGAATAGCAAAAAATGAACACTGCATTATCTTTTATGATCTAGCCTTAGAAGTTATGCAGTGTCATTTCTGCCTTGTTCTTTTGGTTACAAGCAAGTCACAAGCCCACCCGGATGCAGGGGAAAGAAATTAGAATCAACTTCTCAGTAGGAGGAGTGTCAAGGTCATACTCTAGAAAAGCATGTGGGATAGGAGATATTGTTGCATTCATCTTTGGAAAATCCAGCAATTCTTATCCCTCTCACATGCAAAATACACTGTCCCCCTCCCCTTCAAATTCCCAAAGTCTCATTGTATTACAGCATCAGCTCAAAGTCCAGGGTCTTGTCATCTAAGTCAGATCCGTGAATGTGGCTCTCAGGTAAAGACCCTTGGGTTCAGTCCCTAAATACAGTTTTTCTTGATCTGAAGACCTTTGTAAACTAAAGAGGCAAGTTATCTGTTCTTCCTCCCTGACCAACACGAAATGTTGATACAGGCATAAGATAGTCACTACCATTCATAAGGTGTGTTTGTGGGGGAGGATGAGAAGCACACAGCAGTCATTGGTCCATAGCAATTCAGAAATCCCTAGCTGAGCACATGTTCCCAATTCCTTGATTAGAGTTCAGTATTGTTCACTGGGACTGATTCTCCCGGAATTTTGGCTCTGTCTTCTGGGCTCTTAGTTCTGCCCTCTGAGTAATCCTTCCTTTTCACAAAAAGCAGTCAGTTTACAGTTGAGTAGTGTTCTCAGCCTGCTGACTGCCCATAAAAGTGTGAGGGTCGGAACGCTTTTTTCATTTTGTACTGTTTCTGTCTCTTTCAGTTCAAGTTGATAGAATTCTTGTATAAACTTATGTATCATTATATAATCTACTTCATGAGATACCCCACAAATATCCATGAGATAATCCTGTTTCTTTTTGGCCTTCTTGGGAGGTTGCTTTGGGACAGTATCCTAAGATTATTAGAAGCTCTATTGTTTAACAGAGAAAAAAGTCTGTTAGGCGTGCTTTTAAGATCTTCCTAAGACCTTTTGTCTGTTTGAAAAAGTCTATCAGGCACTACCTTAAGTATTACTGAGATCTTAACAAAGGATCTTATCCGCCCACCGTGGATTTGATCTATGTTTTATTGTAAGTGACAAGGTTGCTAAACTTTCTGCCACATTATGTTTCCTTTCCTCTAGTTTCCAGTAACATTTACCTTTAAGCCTTCACTGATAATCTTCACTGATAACAGTCTTCTCAAGGTCCTTCCAGCTTCTACTTGCTCCTTGATCTCAAATACAGTGCCATAGTTTAACTTCTTCTGTTTTTTTTTTAGTAGCACATTTGTTATATTTATTCTTTTTGTGTGTGTGTTTGCTTTAGGTGAAATTTTTCAGAGCAGATTAGCTTCTCATTTGACAGTTTATACACATTGTTTTGTGACATTGGTTGCAATCCACACGATATGTCAACACTCTCCCCTTCCACACCCCAATTCCCTTTTTCTATCCGTCCATTTTGCCTGTCACTTCCTGCCTTCTTGTTATTGCTTTTGGGCAGTTGTTACCCTTTTGGTCTCATATACATGGTTGAACTGAGAAGCACGTTCTTTATGTGTGTTATTGTTTGTTTTATAGAGCTGTCTAATGTTTGGCTGACGGGTGGACTTGGAGAGTGGCTTCATTTCTGAGTTAAAAGGGTGTCCAGGGGCCATAGTCTCAGGTTTCTTCCAGGCTTTGTCAGACCAATAAGACTGGTCTTTTTTGTGTGTGTGTGTGAATTTGAATTTTGTTCTACGTTTTTCTCCTGCTTGTCCTGGACCCTCTATTGTAATACCTATCAGAGCGGTTGGTGGTGGTAGCTGGGCACCATTTAGTTCTTCTAGGTTCAGGCTGGTGGAGGTGGTGGTGCTTGTGGTCCATTAGTCCTTTGGACTAATCTTTCCCTCGTGTCTTTGGTTTTCTTTATTTGCCTTTGCTCCAGATGGGATGGGACCAGTAGATGTATCTTAGATGGGTGCTTACAAGCTTTTAAGATCCTAGACGCTACTCACCAAAGCTGGATGTAGAACATTTTCTTTATGAACTTTGTTATGCCAGTTGAGCTAGATGAGCCCCGTGACCATGGTCTCTAGCCCTCAGCCCCAGTAACTTAGTGCCTCAGGGTGTTTGAATATGCCTATGAAGCTTCTGTGTCTTTGCCTTGGTCAAGTTGTGCTGGCTTCCCCTATGTTGTGTACTGTCATTCCCTTCACCAAAGTTAACACTTCTCTACTATCTAGTCAGTGATATCCCTTTCCCAACCCTCCCCTCCCTTGTAACCATCAAAGATTGTTCCTTTCTGTGTGTAAACCTTTTCTTGAGTTTTTATAATAGTGGTCTCATACAGTATTTGCCCTTTTGTGATTGACTTATTTCACTCAGCATAATGCCCTCCAGATTCACCCACACTGTGAGATATTTCACGGATTCATCATTGTTCTTTATCGATGTGTAGCATTCCATTGTGTGTATGTACCATAATTTGTTTATCCATTCATCGGTGATGGGCACTAAGGTTGTTTCTGTCTTTTTGCTTTTGTGAATATAATGCTGCCATGAACATGAGTGTGCATATGTTTATTCATGTGATGGCTCTTAATTCTCTAGGATATATTCCTAAGGAGTGGGATTGCTGTATGTATGATATTTATATTTCTAGCTTTTTAAGGAAGTGCCATATTGTTTTCCGTAGTGGTTGTACCATTTTACATTCCCACCAGCAGTGCATAAGAGTTCCAGTCTCCCTGTAACCTCTCCAACACTTGTTATTTTCTGTTTTTTTGATTAGTGCCAGTAATGTCCGGGTGAGATGGTATGTCATTGTAGTTTTGGTTTGCATTTCTCTAGTGGTTAATAATCACGAGCATTTCTTCATGTGTCTGTTAGCCACTTAGATGTCTTCTTTGGTGACGTGCCTGTTCATATCCTTTGCCCATTTTTAAATTGAGTTATTTGTCTTTTTGTTTTTGAGATGTTACAGTATCTTGTAGATTTTAGAGATTAGGCCCTTGTCAGGTATGTTGTAGCCAAATTTTTTTCCCCAGATCATAGGGTCTCTTTTGATGAGCATAAGTGTTTAATTTTTAGGAGTCCCCAGTTATCTGGTTTCTCTTCTAGTATTTGTGTGTTGTTAGTTATGGTTTATATCCTATTTATGCCGTATGTTAGGGCCCCTAGCATTGTCCCTATTTTTTCTTCCATGATCTTTATAATTTTAGGTTTTATATTTAGGTCTTTGATCCATTTTGAGTAATTTTTGTGTATGGTGTGAGGTATGAGTCCTGTTTCATTTTTTACAAATGGACATCCAGTTTTGCCAGCAATATTTGTTAAAGAGACTGTCTTTTCCCCATTTAATGGATTTTGGGCCTTTGTCAAATATCATCTGATGGTAAGTAGATGAATTTACACCTGGATTCTCAATTCTGTTCCACTGGTTTAATAGTTTAATTTCTTAAATTTTTGTTCCAGTTACTATTGTTGTGTAGTATATCATCCCCAAATTCAGTGGTTTCAAACAACATTCATTTTATTATCTCTCACAGTTTCTGTGGGTAAACAATTCAGGAAGGGATTGGCTGTCAGTCTAACATCTAGGCCATGCAGGGTTAGGTTTCTCTTAACGGAATTTTGTCTTGAGTATGGGTCATATTTTCCTGTTTTTCTTTGTATGTCTAGTGATTTTTTTAAATTAAATAATGGACTTTGTGAATAGTACATTGTAGAGACTTAGTATTCTGTTATCTTCTTCTGAAGAGTGTTCAATTACTGTTTGATCACTATGTGACAGAGTAGAACCCCCTAAAACTAAGCCTTTAGAAGATCTTCAGGGAGACAGAATTTAGAGGTTAAAAAAAGAACCAACTGGTTGCCATCAAGTTGATTCCCACTCATGACGACCCCATGTGTTGAAGAGTAGAACTGTGCTCCATAGGTTTTCATGGCTGTGACCCTACAGAACCAGAACACCAGGCCTTTCTTCAAGGCACTCTGGGTGCGTTCAAACTGCCAAACTTTCGGTTAGTAGCCAGCTGCTTAACTGTTCGTGCTACCCAGGGATTCCTGCCAAATTAGGTTTGAGAAACACTTTGGGCTTTTCACAGATTTGTATTTAAAAAAAACATAAAACCAAAGCTTTACAAGTTCACGGTGATCAAACAGTAATTGAACACTCTTCAGAAGAAGATAACAGAATACTAAATCTCTACAATGTATTATTCACAAAGTCCATTATTTAATGAAAAATCATTAGATGTACAAAGAAATAAGAAAATATGACCCATACTCAAGACAAAATTCCGTTAAGAGAAACCTAACCCTGCATGGCCTAGATGTTAGACTGACAGCCAATCCCTTCCTGAATTGTTTACCCACAGAAACTGTGAGAGATAATAAAATGAATGTTATTTGAAATCACTTAAGTTTGGGGTGATATATGATACAGTAATAGTAATTGAACCAGAAATTTGGTACCTGGGATACTGCCACAATAAAAAATTAAACTCTGGCATTTTATTTGGGATCAAGTGGAAGCTGGAAGGACCTTAAATTAAAAAGGACTGTTATCAGCGAAGATTATCAGTGAAGGCTTAAAGGAAATGTTACTGGAAGCTGGAGGAAAGGAGACATTATGATGTGGCAGGCTTTGTTAGGAAGGGTCTAGGAAGCCCTGATGATGCAGTGGTTAAGCACTCAGCTGCTAACCAAAAGGTTGGTGATTTGAACACACCTGCTGATCTGCAGGAGAAAGATGTGGTAGTCTGCTTCTATAAAGATTTACAGCATTGGAAACCCTGTGGGGCAGTTCTACTCTGTCCTATAGGGTCACTTTGAGTCGACCCTAGGGAGGGTCTGGAATGGATCTTACTTTATGGTGTGGTCCTTACTCTTAAGGGACAGCCTTTCTGTTGTCGCAGCTGGGTGGTAGGAATGTTAATAAGGTGTTAATGAGATTTTCCTCTCTGACAGGTCCGGAGCTCCCAACTTCCCCTGGCACTGCTTTTCCCTTAGCACTGCTAGACTTCTAGTATCTCTGGACTGCTCTCAACCCAGTAACTGCTGCTATCTTGTAAGTCTAAGTTAGTCTCACCCCCTGTGCATGTACAGCCAAGCCTGTAGCCACAGACTTTGCAGGGATCCACCACTTAGACTTCTGGGCCCACTTCCCTCTTTGCACAAGTTCCTTCTCTTTCATGCCCAGCCCCCAAATTTTAGTCACTTAGCTGCTCCAGACTCTGGTCTCTGCCTCCTCAGCTTAGTGGTGCTTTGTTTGGACTTCAGTTGCTTATGTCAAAGTAGGAGATTGCCCCTAGGCAGAGTGCTGCGCGATTCTGGGGCTCACCTTGTGATTTTTTTCCTTTCTTTCAGGGATTGTAGTCTTGGGCTGCCTGTTGGACAATGCCTGAAAACACTTTCCTCATATATTTTGTCCAGTTTTATAGTTATTTACAAAGGGAGTGTGTTCCAGTTGCTATTGCTGCATAACAAATTATGCTAAAATGTAGCAACTTAAAATAGGCATTATATTTTGCTCCTGATTTCGTGAGTCAGGAATTCTGGAAGGCAGTGGCTGAGACAGTTTTCAGCTGGAGTCTTTTATACAGTTGGCAGTGATTTGAAGGCTTGACTGGGCTGAACATCCAAATTGACTCTCACGGCTGACTGTTGATAGTTGTGAGTTGAGAACTCCGCTGGCTCTGTCTACTGGAGTGTACACGTAGCAGTCACTCCACATGGCCTGGGCTTCCACACAGCATGGCAGCCTCAGGGTAGTCACACTTTTTACATGGTGGCTCAGGGCTCCAAACGCAGTGTCCCACAGCCCAAGGCAGATTTTGCATTGACTTATGTGGCCTAGTTTCAGAGGTCGCATGGGTCTCTTCTCCTGTACTCTGTTGGTTGAAGACGTTACAAGATCACCCAGATTCAAGGGCAGGGGATCTAGACCTTAGCTCTTGTTAGGAAAAGAGTCAAAGAATTTGGTACCATTTAAAAAACCATCTTGGAGGGCTAGTTCAGGACAAGTTACTCCATTATGGCCCGAAGTGGAAGTTCATTCCTCAAGTTTCTGTATTTTATATAATTACTTTCTAATTTCCATTGACATTTCTTTTTGACCCATGGATTATTTAGAAGTGTATTGCTTAATTTCTAAACAGTTGGGAATTTTCTAGTTATCTTTTTTGTTTGTTTTTTATTTCTAGCTTAATTCCATTGTGGTCAGACACATACTCTGAATGATTTTAGTTTTTTGAAATTTTTTGAGGTTTGCTATAGGGTTCAGTATATGGACACTTTTGGTAAATGATGCATGTGCTGTTGAAAACAACGTGTATTTTGTCATTGTTGGGTGAAGTGTTCTAAATATGTCAGTTAATTGGGGTTTGTTAATTGTGCTGTTCAGCTCATATCCTTATATTTTTTTGTCTGTTGCTCTTATCACCTGTTGAAACAGGTATGTTAGTTTCTCACTATGATTGTAGATTTGTCTATTTCTCCTTTCAGTTTTGATAATATTTTAAAGCTAAGTTATTGTGTGCCTACGGATTTAGTATTGCTATATCTTCCTGGTTATTGACCCCGTTATCCTTATGAAACATCTCTTTATTTCTCTTAATGCTTCTTGCCCTGAAGTCTTTTTCACCTGACATTGGTAGAGATACACCAGCTTTCTTTCAGTTAGTATTTGTTAGTGTTTACTCTTCTACTTAAGGAACCCTGGTGGTGCAACGGTTAAGCGCTCCCCTGCTAACCAAGAGGTTGGTGGTTCAAACCCACCCAGTGGCTCCATGAGTGAAAGACCTGGTGATCTGCTCCCATAAAGATTACAGCCTGGAAAACCCTGCAGGGCAGATCTACTCTGTCACATGGAGTTACCGTGAGTCGAAATTGAATCAACGGCACTTAGCAACAAAAACAACGCTTTTACTTACAGACTTTTAAAAAATATTCTTATTTAAATTGTGTTGCTTGGTAGCAGGGTATAGTTGGCTTTTGTTTTTTTTTTTTTGGTTGTTGTTGTTGTTGTTTTCAGTCTGATAAATTTTAACTGGAATATTCCATTTACATTTAATGTGATTACTGATATAGTTGTGTTAAAATTTACTAGTTTACTATTTGTTTTCTATCTCATCTTTGTTTCTTTTCTTGCTTTCTTTTGGATTAATCAAATTTTTTTTAATGATTGCATTTTCTCATACTAGCTTGTTGTTATATATTCTGTTACTGTTCTTTTAGCGGTTCTCCTAGATTACAGTATGCGTCCTTGTCTAATGTCAAGTATTGCTTTTATTAACTTCCCCTTCTGTAAAGAGCACTTTAACACCATTATCGTTCTCATGTATTTTAATTGTATTATTATTGTTCTCATGCATTTCAATTGTTTTAAATGCCGTAAGACTTACTGTTTTTGTTTTTATAGTCAGTATTTATTTGTGTTTTTTATCCATGCACCCTTTTTGTTCTTCATTCCTTGTTTATTTCTGTGTTCTGTCTGAGATCATTTTCTTTCTGTATGAAAACTCCCTTTAGTATTTGTTCAGTGTGGGTCTTCTAGCAACAAGTTATGTGTTTGTGTTTGTCTGAAATGTCTTTATTTTGCCTTCATTTTTGAAGGCTATATTAAAAACCAAACCTGTTGCTGTCGAGTCGATTCCAACTCATAGCGACCCGCAGGACAGAGTAGAACTGCCCTATAGGGTTTCCAAGGAGTGCCTGGTGGATTCGAACTGCTGACCTTTTGGTTAGCAGTCGAGCACTTAACCACTGTGCCACCAGGGTTTCCGAAGGCTATATTAGCTGATACAAAATTCTATATTACTAGTCCTCCCCTCCCCCCCAGTATTTAGGAGATTTTCCACTATCTTCTAGTGTCTTTCATTTCTCAAGAGTCCATTGCCATTTTTATTGTTGTTCCTTTGCAGGTAATGTGCTCTCCCCTAATTCCAGCTGTTTTTAAGAGTCTAGTCTCTCTTTTGTCTTTGTTTTTCAGTGATTTTGTGGAAATATCCCCAGGGATGTTTTCTTAGTGTTTATCTTGCTTACCATTCACAGGGCTTCTTGGTTATATATGTAATGTCTTATGGCATATATGTAATAAAATGCTTGGCATTCACAGGGCTTCTAGTTATTATATATTTTGTCTCGAATTTCCCTTTGATTCTTTCTCATTTTCTAATTATCTGGTGAAATTCTCCATCTCTTCATTTATTTTCTCCATTTCTTTCTCTGTTTTATTACACATTTTATCGGAGTTAACTTTTCATTATCTAGATTACTAATAGGAGCCCTGGTTGTGCAGTGGCTAAGTGCTTGACTGCTAACCGAAAGGTCAGTTGTTCGAACCCACTAGCCACTCTATGGGAGAAAGATGTGGCAGTCTGCTCCTGTGAAGATTACAGCCTTGGAAACCCCGTGGAGCAGCTCTACTCTGTCCTGTAGAGTCACTTTGAGTCAGAATTCGACTCTGCGGCAGTGGGTTTTAGATTACTAGTAGTTCTGCTTCTGTTGTCTGTTTTTCCTTCCTAGTTTTTATAATTTCCTCTTGTCTCTTGGCATACCTAGTAATTTTTCATTGACTGCTTGACATTTTACATTAAAGAAAAAATTGTAGGGGCTGTGGATGATCTCTTTAGAGAGAGTTTCCCTTTCCTTTTCTAGGCAGATAGAGTAGAGGCTAATCACTTTAATCCAGTTGGGGATTGTCAAAGAGCAAACTGGAGTCTGTCAAAATTAAAGTGAAGAGATTTATTGAAGGAACAGAGTGATCCGGATCGGGCAGCCCTTTGTGAGGACTCACAAAAGTACTCTGGCAAAAGGAATTTTTTACAGAGCTTAAGTGCAAAAAATTCGGGAATTTACAAGGAAAAATTCTAATTGGTTGACATTTACAAAATCATGCTTTAACAGACACCAGACAATGACAAGATCCCCTAAGCATTGTTTTGTTAATCATAAAGTTTGAGTCAGTTAACATCTTGTTAATCTGTGGATATTTTGGGGACCAGCCTGAGTGAATATCCTTCCTGGGAGCAGGCTGTGAAAGGAAGGGAGGGGAGGGGAGCCCAAAGGCTTCCTGAGGTATTCTGGCTAGCTGACTTTTGAGAGTCAGCTCAGAGTAAGCAGTAAACAATAAAAATAGAGTCTGCTGTGGTGCAGTGAATTACTGAATATAGCCCTTCTAGCCATAGTCTTTGTGACTCCCACACAATGATTGGGTGGGCTGCTGACCAAAAGGTTGACAGTTTGAATCCACCAGCTGCTCCTTGGAAACCCTATAGGGCAGTTTTGCTCTGTCCTGTAGGGTTGCTATGAATTGGAATTGAGTTGAAGGCAGTGAGTTTTGTTTTTTTGTTTTTTGTTTTTTGTTTTGGTTTGGTTTGCAAGTAAGTTAGTATGGAACCGGTGATGGTTAAGGTTGCGTATCAGTTTGGCTGGGCCATGATTATCAGTGGTTTGGCAGTTATGTAATGATGTAGTGTTCCTCCATCTTGTGATCTGATGAAGTTATCCTTCATTTTGTGTTGTGTTGTAAATCCTAGCCTCTATGCCTGTGGTTATGGTTCCATTTGGGAGTGAGTTGTCCATAGTGTTAAAGAGGCAGGATTAGAGTGGGATGTATCTTGAGTCACCACCTTATTAGATGGTGTAACTCAAGTCAGTCACCACCCTTACATCCTTATTCAAGTCACATCCTTACTTGAGTCACACCTTTTAACTTACAAAAGATAAAAGGAGAAGAAAGCGAACAGAAGGAGGGAGACCTCACTGCCACCAAGAAAGAAGAATTAGGAGTGGAGCGTATCCTTTGGAACCAGGATCCCTGAGCTGAGAACCTCCTACACCCAGGAGACAGAGAGAGCGAGAGCTGTAACACTGGAGATGGCAAGAAGCAGTGGCAGAGAAATGGTGGCAGCAGAACCAGGAGACCATCAGGAGATGGTGTAGTGGGCTTTCTGGCCCATAGTGTGAGAGAACTGAGTTTCTTCGGGCAGAGGCTTGCTGGTGGAGTGGGGTGTCTCCAGGTGCTTGGCAGAGCTAGGCTTGCTGACCCACGGACCGAGAGAGCTGAGCGCCTTCAGGCCGAGGCTTAGTGGTGGAGTGGGATGCCTCTGAGCGCTTATTGGTAGAGCTAAAGAGCTTTGTAACACTTTCCTGAGCAGGGCAGTGGCTGGGCCAAGGCACCAAGGGCTGGAGAGAGAGGCCTGTCTGTGGACATGGCTGAGAAGAGGCTGTCCTGATTGAGGAACTGTATCCTGAGTCATTTTGTTACTGCCAAGGGCACAGAGGCCCTCTGGACTCAATGGGTCCTTATCCTTCTCTTCTAAGAATACACAGAGGAGACAATTTTGGGGTTCAGCTCTAACAGGTTTATTTTATTTGTGACAAGTAAAAGGAGTTAGTAGGGGCTTATGCCTCTCCAAAAGACTGACTCGAAGAGGGAAGCAAGATTAGGGCTTATATGAGTTCAGTGGAGATAATAGAGCAATGAATATTCAGTGGGTTTCTTTGAAGGGGCAGGTACTTCTCAGAATGGCGGTGCATACAAATTAGGTTGCACTCGCATCTGGAATCCAAGATGGAACTCGCCGCCGATATTCAAGATGGAGTCCCCTCAGCAGCCCTTGGCATCACTTAATAATGGGATATGGTGCAGGCACACTGATCTTCTGCACTACTTCACCCCTTTGGCAGGCCAAAACAGCGGTCACACTGTGTTCTTCCCTGCATGCGGAATCTGTAAGAAGGGGGAAGAGACTAGAAAAAACACTAAGGAGGAAGCAGTAATTCACAGGTTGTTCTAACCTTATTTTATGTTGACAGGATGTGGTTCCTGTTTACCCAGCTTCTAGGTGGTAATCTTTTAACAGCTCTTTTGTTCTGCCAGGACAGTTAACCCTATCTGTCTCAATTTCTGATCCTGGATTGTAACCTGTTAACTTCCCTAATAAACCCCATAATCGTGAGTATTGTCTGTGAGTTCTGTGTGGTCACTGCAATGAATTATCCAAGGCAGCAGAGAAGTAGAGAGTGCTGTGGGAGGGACAGCTGGTGTTAGAGTTGGTAAAAAGTTTGGAGAGAGGAAGTATGTCTGACCTCTGCCTCATAGCAATCAGCCTGGGGCTGTGGATGCTGATGGTGATTCTCTCTCCACTTTGTGAAGTTAGAGGAGGTCATACCCCACCCCCTACACACACCATTCTTACAGTGACCTACATCTTTGGCAGAAGCCTCCCCTTATGCCAAGCACCTAGATTTTTGGGGCTCCTTCACACGATGAAGTTAAATAGAGGCTAGATTATAGTCTATAAGGCTTTGTGTACTTCTGCTATGCCCCTGCTACTAGGATGTAGCCATCCAGAAGTTCTAATTGGCCCTTCTATTCTGGTGAATCCTAAATTCTAATCTTTATCTTTCCTGCACCTTGCGATTGCAGAAATATCTGCTCTGCTTTTCAGTGGCTTTCTGCTTACCTTCTTAGTCTCCCACCTCACTGAGCTTTAGAATGCAGCAAATGACTTGAGCAGAAAATAAGCTGAGTTTTTGGCTTAGTTCTTCCTTTCCGGTCTCACCAGGATCTTAACTCCTCATGTTTCTAATTTTTATCTTGATAGCCCCATGAAACTGTCAAATGCTCTTGTGGGTACATACCAAACATAATTGAAAGCAAGATTTTAAATAGATACTTCTATACCAATGCTTATAAACAAACAAACAGCCAGTAAGCACATAAAAAGATAGTCTGCATCATTAGTCATTAGGGGAATGCAAATCAAAACCACAATGAGATGCTACTTCACACCCATTAGAATGGCTATTATTAAACACACACACACAGACACATACAATGGAAAATAGTAAGTGTTGGTGAGGATATGGAGAAATTGGAACCTTTGAGCGTTGCTGGTGGTAATATAAAAATGGTGCAGCCCCTGTGGAAAAAGTTTTGACCTTTCCTTAAAAAGTTAAACATAGAATTACCATATGACCCAGGAATTCCACTCCTAGGTGTATACATAAAAGAATTGAAAGCAGGGACTCAAATAGATACTTACACACAAATGTCCACTGCAGCATTATTTACAATAGCCGAAAGGTGGAACCACCCCATATCCTTCAACAGATGCCTGGATAAACAAAATATGATATTTATATGCAATAGGGTGTTATTCAGCCATAAAGAGAAATGGAGTTCTGATACCTCCTGCGACATGGATGAACTTTGAAAACATTATGCTGAGTGAAATTAGTCAGGTACAAAATGCCAAATATTGTATGATCCCACTTATATGAAATACCTAGAATAGGCAAATACTTGTTGCCATCTAGTCAGTTCTAACTCATAGCGACCCTGTAGGCAACTACATAGAGACAAAAGTTTATTAGTGGTTACCAGGGGCTGGGGGGAGGGGAAAACAGGGAGTTATTGTTTAATGGGTACAGAGTTTCTATTTGTAGTGATGAAAAAGTTTTGGAAATAAATGGTGGTGATGGTTGCACAACATGGTAAATAGTTAACATCACTGAATTGTACACTTAAAATGATAAATCTTTTGTTACGTATATTTTACCATACACACAAAAAAAATGCTCTGCCACTTTTCTTTGCCTGTTAGTGATACCCCTCTGTTTGGGTTTCTTGGATTCTCAGCTTCTTACTTAGCACCCAGACTTAGCAAAAGAGGAAAATGTAGAGCACTGGCTCATCTCTTCTCAATTTTCCCTTCTCTAAGGTGCTGTTCCTTCCAGTCCTAGTTGCCTAAGCAGCTCTTCAATGCGTTCAAAAGATGTTTTGGTTTTGTTTTATTTGATGTAATGTTTGTAGGTGTTCTTGATGCAAGCATTGGTTTGCCTCAAGCTGTTCCATCATACCTGGAAACTGAAGCAGTAAGCCAACTTAAAAAAATTTTTTTTTATTAAGATATAAAACACATACCATAAAATACACCATTTTTAAGTGAATTCACTGGTTTATAGTGTATTGACGAGGTTGTGCAACCATCACCACTGTCTTAATTCCAGAACATTTTCATCACCCTAAAAAGAAACCCCATACCCATAAGTAGTCACTTCCCCCAGCCCCTGGCAACCACTAATCTACTTTCTGTCTCTATGGATTTACCTGCTCTGGACATTTCATATAAATGGAATCGTTCAATATGTGGCCTTTTGTATCTGACATCTTTCACTAGCATATAATGACCAAGTCAACTTTTGAAGTAATATTTAAAAAAAAAATTTTGTAGGACATTGAAGCTAGTAAGTTACTGGTATCCTAATTCAGTATTGCCAGCAGTGTTTCAAGTTCTAACTTCAAGTAAATCATAGGTTTCTGGCACCCACTCTAATTTTCATCGTTCTCATTCCATATTTTTTCAAACTTATTCTCAATTTCTGACGTCTAGAAAATTGAGGGAATACAAGACATTAAAGATGTAGCCTTTTTTCAGTTTCTTGAACTCCACTTGCTCCTTCTGCCACAAAGCCTTTGCCCATCTGTTTACTGGTAACATCACTATTCTCCGCTTCAGTTAGTTATCTGTCTCTCTGCTCAGTCGTTACTTCCTCTGCTTTTCTGACCTTCCTTACCAGAAAATGTCTTCTCTTTGATATGCTCTTATAGCTCTATTTACTTTTTTTTATCACAGTTGTAATTTCACAGTTATTTGTGTGCCTCTTTGATTAATGCCTGTGAACTTTAAGTTATATTAAAGTAACACATTGCTAGTGGTTAAGTGTTGATTATTCAGTGTATAGGAAAACTAGAAGAACATAGAATTGTTTTTACCCCGATTGTGGAAGTTAGACCAGTGGATGATAAACTGAAGCCCACAGGCCAAATCCGACCCACTGCCTGTTTTGTTTTGTTTTTTTAATGTTCTTTAGATGAAGATTTACAGAACAAATAGTTTCTCATTAAACAGTCAATACATATATTGTTTTATGACATTGGTTAACAACCCCACAACATGTCAACACTCTCCCTTCTCGACCTTGAATGACTTTTTTTTTTTTTTTTTTGGTGAAAATGTACATAGCCAAAGATACACCATTTCAAAAATTTCTACGTGTACAATTCAGTGACATCAATTACATTCTTCCAGTTGTGCTGCTATTCTCACTATCCTTTTCCAAATTATCCCATCACCATTATCTTCAACTCACTGCCCCCTAGGCTTTCCATCAAACCTTTTGAGTTGCTGTTGCCAGTTTGATCTCACATAGATAATTTTTTTTTTTTGTACCTTAGATGAAAGTTTACAGAACAAATAGTTTCTCATTAAACAGTTAGTACACATATTGCCCTATGACAATGGTTAACAACCCTACGACATGCCAACACTGTCCCTTCTCAACCTTGGGTTCCCTGTCACCAGCTTTCCATGTCCCCTCCTGCCTTCTAGTCCTTGTCCCTGGACTGCTGATGCTTCATTAGTCCCATTATGTTTTATGGGACTGTCCAATCCCTGGCTGAAAGGTGAACCTCGGGAGTGACTTCACCACTGAGCTAAAAGGGTGTCCGGGGGCCATACTCTCGGGGTTTCTCCAGTCTCTGTCGGGCCAGTAAATCCCACTGCCTGTTTTTTGTAAATAAAGTTTTATTGGAACACAGCCACACTCGTTCACTCATTCATTTATATATAGTTGCTTTTATGCTACAAGGGCAGAGTTGTGTAGTTGCAACAGAGAACATGTGGCTCACAAAGCCTAAAATATTTACTCTTTGGCTCTTTACATAAAAAGTTTGCTGATCACTGAACTAAGCATCAGAACTCTTTTGCTAGTTATCAACTACAGTGGATATACCACAAATAAGTAAGTTAAAAGGGAAAATACTTTGTACAAAGATATTTATGGCTTCATACAAATGAAAAATAAGAAAGAGGTCAAATGTCCAGCAGCAGGTGAATGACTAAGTAGTATGTGATATACTGACAGTGTGCCATTAAAATGACAATTATGTGAACTGTGTCAAATACGTATTTATATGTAACCAATGGCCAAAAGGAGACACAAAATGATATGCACTTATTGATTACCAGTATATAAAACATGCAAATATATACAGTAAAACCTCTGAAAGCCGGAACCTGTGTAAGGTGGAAACCTGTCAGAGAAGGAAAACTCAAATATTTTCCACTAATAGAAAGCGATAGAAAAGTGGTAGACTGCACCCTGTCCAAGGCAGAAAACTTGGCAAGACCCGGAAAAAGAAGGCAGTCCCATTGAGTTCTGGCTCTCACAGGTTTCACTGTAGTAATAAGTTTGGAAAAGTTGAGCTCTAAAAAGTTTAGAGGTTGTTTTTATTAGTTGCCATGGAGTTGATTCCAACTCATGACGACCGCGTGTGTGCATAGTAAATTACTCCATAGGGTTTTCAATCCTGTGACGTTTGGGAAGCAGATCACCAGGCCTTCCTTACTTCTGAGGCACCTCTGGGTGAGTTTGAACTGCCCATACGTAGTCGAGCCCTTAACTGTTTGCACCACTCAGGGACTCTGTTTAGAGGTTAAAAAAAAAAAACAAAAAAACCCGTACCTGTTGCCATCAAGTTGATTCTGACCCACAGTGACCTTGTAGGGCAGAGTAGATCTGCCCTATAGAGTTTTCGAGGCTGTAATCTTCACAGAAGCACACTGCCACATCTTTCTCCCAAGGAGTGGAGTGGAGCAGCTGGTGGGTTTGAACTGCCGACTTTTAGGTTAGCAGCGAAGCACTTAATCACTGTGCCATCAGGGCTGCTTAAACCAAATCTGTTGCTGCCAAGTTGATTCTGAATCATCGCAATCCTATAGGACAGAGTAGAAATGCCCCTGCCCATAGGGTTTCCAAGGCTGTAAGTCTTTATGGAAGCAGACTGCTACATCTTTCTTGCAAGGAGCTACTGGTGGGTTTGAACCGCTGATCTTTCGGTTAGCAGCACGGTGCTTAACCATTGTGCCACCAGGGCTCTCACAGGGTTTCCATTTAGACGTTAGTGCTTATTAAATTTTATTTTCCGTTAAAACTTTGAAAATTAAATATATTCTGAATTTTTTATTATGGAAAATTTCAAACATCATAAAAAATAGAGACAATGGTAAAATGAAACCTGTGTTCCCGTTACTTTCTTCAATAGTTGTGAATACAGGGCCAGCCTGTATTCCCTTCTACCTTGGATTATTTGGAATTAGATCCTTAACGTTGTACCATTTTGTCTGTAAATATGTCAGAGTGTATTTACTATATTCTCTAAAATATAAAGACCTTAAAAAAAAAAAAAGCACATTATCACACATAATTTTTTTTTTTTTTTTAAATTGTGCTTTGAAAGTTTACAGTTCAGGTTAGTTTCTCATACAAAACTTTATACACACACTGCTATGTGACCCTAGTTGCACTCCACATGCTGTGACAGCACACTTCTCCTTTCCACCCTAGATTTCCCATGTCTGTTCAACCAGCTCCTGTCCCTTTCTGCCTTCTCATCTCACCTCCAGACAGGAGCTGCCCATTTAGTCTCATGTATCTACTTGAGCTAAGAAGCACGTTCTTCACGAATATCATTTTATGTCTTATAGTCCAGTCTAGTCTTTGTGTGAAAAGTTGGCTTTGGGAATGCTTTTAGTTTTGGGCTAACAGAGCATCTGGGGGCCATGTCTTCCAGGGTCGCTCCAGTCTCAGTCAGACCATTAAGTCTGATCTCTCTACTAGATTTTGAGTTCTGCACCCTACTTTTCTTCTGCTCCATCAGGGACTCTCTGTTGTGTTCCCTGTCAGGGTGGTCGTTGGTGGTAGCAGGGCACTATCTAGTTCTTCTGGTCTGAGGCTGATGGAGTCTCTGGTTTATGTGGCCCTTTCTGTCTCTTGGGCTAATATTTTCCTGTGTCTTTGGTGTTCTTCATTCTCCTTTGCTGCAGGTGGGTTGAGACCAATTGATGCATCTCAGAATGCCACTCGCAAGCTTTTAAGACCCAGATGCCACTCGCCAAAGTGGGATGCAGAACATTTTCTTAATAAACTTGTTATACCAATTGACCTAGATGTCCCCTGAAACCATAGTCCCTAGACCCCCACCCCTGTACTCTGTCCCTCAAAGTGTTTAGCTGTATTCAGGAAACTTCTTAGCTTTTGGTTTAGTCCAGTTGTGCTGACTTCCACCATAGATCACACCTAAATATTTTAAACAATAATTCCTTAATATAGCCGAATAGCCAGTGTCATGGACTGAATTATGTCCCCCCAAAAATATGTGTATCAATTTAACTGGGTCATGATTCCCAGTATTGTATGATTGTGTAACATTTTGTAATCTGATATGATTTCATTATGTGTTGTAAACTCTGTCACTATGATAAGGTTATACTGATGAGGTCTACAAGATTGGATAGTGTCTTAAGCTGATCTCTTCTGAGATATGAAAGAGAGAAGCGAGCAGAGACACATGGGAACCTCATACCACCAAGAAAGCAGTGCCGGGAGCAGAGCGCATCCTTTGGACCTGAGTTTCCTGCGCTGAGATGCTCCCAGACCAAGGGAAGACTGATGCATCACAAGGACCTTTCTCCAGAGCTGACAGAGAGAAAGGCTTTCCCTGGATCTGATGCCTTGAATTTGGACTTATAGCCTACTGGACTGTGAGAGAATAAACTTCTTTCTGTTAAAGCCATCTACTTGTGGTATTTCTGTTATAGTAGCACTAGATGACTAAGACAGCCGGATAATCCCCAGTTATCTTTTAAAAATTGCTTTTACTGTTAATTCAGTCAGTCCTTACAAGGTTAGTTGATATGGCTTTTAAATCTTTTTAATCTATAAGCTTTCCTGTCCTTGTTTTCATTTTATTTTTTTCCTTGAAAGTTATTTGTAGAAGAATAAAATCCATACTTGTCCTGTAATTTCCCACATCCTAGATTTTGCTGATTGCATCACCATGGTCTTGTTTTACATAATCCTCTGTCCCTTGTATTTTTGTATACTGAGAATGCGATTTTAAGGTGTGTTCAGATTCAGTTTCAATGTTTGGGATACATATACCTCATAGGTCATGGAGTGTACATCCTATCACATCAGGAGGCATTTGGTGAAGAGTCCACTGATGTTCATTTATACAGATGGGGTTGTGGAGGAAGAAGAGATAGGACAGCTGCAGAAAGGGCCCTGGAGATGTTTGGACCTTGTACCCACAATAAATGAAATGTAGAGGATTTTCTTTCAAAGCTACTCGTTTGCCTAGCTGAATTTGTGGTGGTGATGTTCAGAACTCATTCCCGAGAAGCTTATGTAAGTGTTCTTTGATGTTTATGTAACTCTGGCGATTACTGCTCACAGCTGACTCACGTGAAGGAGAAGTTTCACAGGTATTTGTGACCAGGTCTGATCCTGTGCTCTTGAATGGAGCAGTAATATCCATTGACTCTTAAGCCGTGCAGACACCAATTTACCTCAGTTGCTTGTCAACGCACGTGTCTCTTTACTTCCTTGTTGACATTTTTGCCTTTTTTTCTGCTGGTGACATAGAATTTGGAGGAGAGCTTTTATTTGAAAGGAGAGTTATTATTTGAAAAAATTTATTATTTTGATTAGGCTATAAATTCATATGATTTAGTATTCAGAAGATACAAAAGAGAATATGGTGAAAGTCATATTTTGATTTATGGAAAAACTAATTATAGAATTTTTGAAATAATAGTTTTATTATTAAGAATAGTTTTCTAAGGTGTGATACATATTATGAGGTTACATAGAAACCAGAAACTTCACAAGCATCATTAAGCAGCAGTGAAGCACTTGTAAAACACTGACTTACATGACCAAAACCAAACCTATTGCCATCAAGTCTATCCCAACTCATAGTGACACTATAGGACAGGGTAGAACTGCTGCCTCATAGGGTTTCCAAGCTGTAATCTTTATGAAAGCAGACTGCCACATCTTTCTTCCGCGGAGCAGCTGGTGGATTTGAACCACCAACCTTTTGGTTAGCAGCCTGACACTTTACCACTGTGCCACCAGTGAGTGCTCCTTGACTTACATGACGGTAAACCTTAAACTAAAACTTTTAACAAGCGAATGGTCATTGTTGGACCCAAAAGCTGACTCTTCATTCGAAGACTGCTTGGTGATAAGGAGCTAGTTTAGACCTCTATGTCTGTATAAAGGATAGGGGGAACACTGTGTCTGAACTAAGTGTGCATGGAAATTGTATATACTTGACTATGATCATTTTTAAATTGCTGCTGTACTTTGTCACATTTAGCCCCATGCCAGCTCTCACAACTTGGGAGATTCCATAGTGAATCTGTCTGTAATATTGAAAGGCCATCAGGTTCTGTTCTTCCTCCTCCCAGGAATAGCTCACATAGGCAAGGCAGAAGCGAGAAGAAGGAAATAGAACAGTTAACAATAAATTCCCATGGCCCAATAGTTCAAACCCCTCAGCCTGACATTCAAGGCCTGCCCTCTGTACTCTGGTTTTGTCCTATCCACCTCCTCCCTAACCATACCTCTAACTGTTCTGAATGGTTGCTCAGTAAATTTGCCTGTGATATAGAAAAACAAA
The DNA here is from genome assembly GCA_030035585.1 of Dugong dugon. Lineage (NCBI taxonomy): Eukaryota > Metazoa > Chordata > Mammalia > Sirenia > Dugongidae > Dugong > Dugong dugon. The sequence goes on along the minus strand of CM057481.1, from coordinate 16,001,569 downwards.
ACAAAAAGGGCTTAAGGCCAGGAGAGTGTCAAAGGTCATTATCAGAACCAGGCCAGAAGACCTAACAAAACACCAAGCTGAAGTGTGCCAATGCTCCCCCCCCCCGCCCCCAAGTATAGTTGGTATGTAGGCCAAGCTGCAGTATTGGTGGAAGTGGCCATTTGGTAATGGACATCACCTCTTGAGGAGCCTGCTTCTAGCCTGGTGTTTGTATAAACCAAAACCCATTGCAGTCGAGTCGATTCCGACTCATAGTGACCCTATAGGACAGAGTAGAACTGCCCCATAGAGTTTCCAAGGAGCGCCTGGTGGATTTGAACTGCCAGCCTTTTGGCTAGTAGCTGCACTGTTAATCACTACGCCACCAGGGTTTCTGGTGTTTGTTTGGGAGGAGGAATTTGGCCTCTCCTTTTAGGAACGAACGTTGGTGATTCAATGGTAGCATTCTCGCCTTCATATGGGAGACCCAGTTTCAATTTCTGCCTAGTGCACCTCATGCGTAGCCACTACTCATCTGTCAGTAGTGGTCTGTGTATTTCTGTGATGCTAAACAGGTTTCAGCAGAGTTTCCAGACTAAGATGGACTAGGAAGAAAGACCTGGTGATTTACTTGTGTAAGTCAGCCAACGAAAACTCTATGGATTACAATGAACTGATCATGGGATGGCGCAGGACCCGGCAGTGTTTCATTATGTTGTGTATGGGGCCCCCATGAGTCATGAGTCAGCTCAACAACAACAGTTTAGGAGGGAAGAATTCTGGGCTGAGCTAGGAGGAAGGTGATTGTAGTATTATGTGACAATGGTGTAGAAATATTAGAGCTCTTTGAAGAGGTGGGTGCCTGAAGGAATGATAGTTCTTCTAAAGGCCAACAGAGAATTGCTGAGCTTTTTTCCTGTAGTGTTTCAGATGGAAATTGGAGAGGGCTGTTTTCGGAGGGTAGTGAATTTGGGAGGGCAACTCAGCAGACTCATAGCTCCATTTTGGAGCTTCTTTTTTAGTTCTCATGCCTGACCGGATGTGTGAGTAATAGCTCTTCTTCAGCAGGTGGAACACATCCATGAGCCAGGCTCACACCACATTCCCATTGCTTATTACCCTGGGTTCTGCTCTTTTTGGGAGGCCTTTTGTAAACAGCCTGATGAGGATCCAGTAGTAATAGAGAGGAGAGTGATGCTTTAACCTCTTGCGCATGCTAATGGTATTGCAGTGTCCCATCACGAGCATTCCTTGTCTGGTGCCTTCCTTGGCCATTTCCCCTTTGCTTTTGAAAAAGGCTGTCTACCTAAAACCTTCAATGAACTCTCAGTGTGAGGGCAGGGGAAGGTGCTGCCAGTGCTGCCGCAGAGAATGAATCACCCTGGTCGTCCACACGTGAAAGTATGTGTGCAACATGCACGCGCTTTGACAATAACCCATGTTAGCTGCTCTCACCTCCTCCCACGCCCCCCCCCCCCAACCCCCAAGCACAAGGACAATGGAATGTAGAATGCTAGAAAGAAGAGGGCTTGAAAATAGTCTTCCCCAGGATGGGGGTTGACTTCTGTGCCAGCCTCCAGAGAAGGGCCTAAGTCGGCCTCACATGAAGGGTTCCTAGAAAGAGGTAGGGAAGTGATTGTGTGTGGGAAGGCCCTTTCTGCTGCTGTGTTGCTTACTTCATTTTTTAACCAATATTCAATTGCATGTATTTTCCCAGCCATTCCACCTTGTTTCAAGTCTCTGTGCCTTTTGCTTATGCTCCTGTATGTGTCTAGAATTCTGCTTCTTCCTCCTTTGTTAGCTGGTTTCTACCTATTCTGTTAGATTAAACCCAAGTCTCACCTTTCCCAAAGAAGCAACCCACCCCTACTGCTAGGTGAGGCTGGATTAGGTGTCCTTTCCCCAAGTGCTTTTGCTAGTAGCCACTCAACAGACTGCATACATGTTTCCTCCCTCTCATGGTCCATTCCACTTTGCCTTGGCTCAGGTCCTGGCACACAGCAGATGCTCAGATGTGTGCTAGGCCCAACTGAAAGCAGGGAGCAGAAGAGGCAACAAGTGGCTGATTTGTGGCAGTCTCATGTGAAGAGGTTTAAGATGAAGGTGTGGTGTATGTCTGTGTATACGTGTAAGGAACACTTGTGATGCAACAAAATGCAGTTTGCACATGCCATTTCTGATTTCTCCTTTGCTTTCTTATTTCTAATCTTCATTTAGGTTATATAATTTAAGTTTGTCTTCCCCACACACATAAATAGTGCTTCCCAGCATGGTTGACCGAGTCCCAGGGCTTTGTGTGCTCCTGGACTGTTCAGTGTGGTTGGGAGTGTGGAGTTCCATGGAGTTAGGCCGACCAAGGTTTGAGGAATAGTATCCTCCATGAGAGCGGTATTAACATCCCTGTTTATAGATGTGGTAAGTATAGTTCGGACAAGTTGAGCCCATGAACACGGAGCAGCAGAGCCAGGATTCAGAGCCAGGACTGCAAAGTTCATGTTTTTAACTGCCTGCTCCTACTTATTTCCTGTATACCCATGGGCAAGCCTTTTTCACTTTTCAGAACTTCAGTTTCTTGTATTTAGAATCAGGGAAACAAAACTCACCTTGTAGAGTTATCGTAAGGAGGAAAGGAGATGATATGTATAAGAAACCAAACCTCTGCCTTTTACCTGGAATAGTAGTAGTCATAGTATAAACACCCTGTTTTATATTGTGCTTACTATGTGCCAGGTATTGTTTTAGCATTTTATTTAGGCTATCTCATATAATTGTTACTGCAACTGTTGAGACCACTAGAGTTGTTATTCCCATTTTGTAATTGAGGAACAGAAAGGTGATAAAAGGGACAGAACTGGAGTTCTCATCCCAGCAGTCTGGCACTACACTCTGTTCATTCTCTTAGGAAACATTAGTTTCCAACTCCATGCTGTTTTAGAATCTGGCACCAATGTGAAAAGGGACCATGGGAACCCAGAATGATAATAGGACAAGGAGGAAGCTATACTGGGTTTCAGAAGGTGAGCAGTACAGAATGTCTGCAGCATCATGAACCCCCAACTCAGCCACTCATGGGTGAGACAGCGCATTTGTTACTTGTTAGTGCGGTTGAGTGCATAGGATGATGACCCATGGTATGTCTTTCAGTGTGGGGACACCAGCTCACTTCTTCACTGGTTGAAGACTTACAGCAACTCACCTCCCTTTACCAAAGCCTCCATGGTTGAATGTTTCTTACTTCATTACATGCCTGAGTCAATACTGATGTAAAAAATGCCTGAATAAATAAATAAATGGGAGTGAAGGATGAATCTTCCTTATAGAAAAATTCCAAATGATAAATATAGAAGCAAAGAGAAACAGAAAATCACCATTAGAATACCACAGTAATAATTGCTCCAGATAAGATCCACTGATGAATGCTAAATTAGTGAGTGAAACTTTTAAGGAGAAATAGGATATTTGCATAGCTTCAAAGTATCTATCCCAAAATATTTATTTTTGTTGTGGTTTTAACATAGGCTAGAGATTATTCGATATTCTTACCTCCAGGAGATGGAGCTTAATTCTCTTCCTTCTGAATGTGGGCTGGACTTAATGACTGGGTTCTAATGAATAGACTGTGGAAAGGGGAAAATAATAACTTTACAGTGGAGAAACCTAGCAGACACCACCTTAACCAGCTGATCTAAGTTAACACCACCAGTGATAAGTCATGCTGCCATTGTGTACCTTCTGATATGCTGTGGTAAGAAAGGCACTGTCTTAGGCTGGGTTCTCTTGAGAAGCAAAACCAGTGAAGCGTATAAATATAGAGAGATTTATGTCAAGGAAATGGCTCACGCAGTTGTAGAGGCTGGAACGTCCCAAGTCCTTGGGTCAGGATAGAGGCTTCTCCTGATTCACATAGCTGCAGGGGCTGGCAAACCCAAGACTGGCATGTCAGAGAGTAGGGCTTTTGCTCACAGGCTGCTAAAATCGACCAGTCCCAAGATCGGCAGGCAAGACCGCAGGCAAGCTGCTAGCTCAGGTTCCAAGAACCAGAGGTCTGATGAACAGGAGCCAGCTGCAGGATCCAGCACAAGCAAAAAGCCCTTGAGCCGCTTATATTCGATGCAGGCCACACGCCCAAGGAAACTCCCTTTCAATCGATTGGCTACTCTCAGCAGATCCCATCATGGGGGTGATCACATATCACATCTCAACAGGGAAGTGATCACAACATTATTCGACTGCCAAAACACTGCGAATCATGGCCTAGCCAAGCTGACACACAATCTTAACCATCACAGGCACTTCAGCTCTGTGATATTCTTCCAAAAAAAAAAAAACCCATTGTTGTTGTTATTAGTTGATGTTAAGTCGGCTCCAACTCATGGCAACCTTATGTGTAACAGAACAGAACATTGCCTGTACCATCTTCATGATTGTTGTCCATCCGTCTCATGAGTTATCTCCCTCATTTTTGCTGACTCTCTACTTTACCAAACATGATGTCGTTTTCTAGTGCTTGGTCTTTCCTGATAACATGTCCAGGTAACCTCAATCTAATCATGAGAAAACATCAGACAAACCCAAATTGAGAGATGTTCTACAAAACACCTCACCAGAACTCTTTTTCTTTTTAATATAATTTATTTTGTTGTTGTTGAGAATATACACAGCAAAATGTACACCAATTTAACAGTTTCTACATGTGCAATTCAGTGGCATTTATTACATTCTTCAAGTTGTACAACCATTCTTACTCTGCTTTTCTGAGTTGTTCCTCCCCCATTAACATAACTCACTGCCCCCTAAGGTTCCTATCTAATCTTTCAAGTTACTGTTGTCAATTTGGTCCCATATAGATAGTTCTTAAAAGAGCATAATGCTCAAAGCAGACATTATTTACTAGTTAAGCCAAAGTATTGTTTTAAGAAGACTTCAGGGGATATTCCTGACTAGTACTCTTCAAAAATGTGTCAAGGTCATGGAAGACAGCAAAGACTGAGAAACTGTCACAGATTAAAGGAAACTAAGGAGTCATGATAAACTAAGTGCAGCATGATGTCCTGGGTTGGATCCTGGAACAGCAAAAGGACATTAGTGAAAAACTGATGAAATCTGAATAAAGTCGATAGTTCAGTTAAAAAAACAAAAACCTTCCTGGCTCCTTCCTGCCTAAGAACCAAAAGGTATTGACTAGAGTACCTCAGTTATAGCATTTATGTTCTAGTTTTGAATTCTTCTTACCTTTGGAAAAGACCTTTTGGTTTGTGCATCTAGGAGGCTCTGGAGGATTTGACTTAGAGTCTGTGTGACTGTCAAGGCCTGCCCGCTCAGCAAACAGAATACTGCTTAGCAGGCGGAGAAGGGTGTGCACATGGACCTCTCCCACCGCAACCCCAGACCTTGTTGGTGTTTGATGCTACGAATGACATTCCTTCTGCTGGGAATCCCTTCCATTTTTTCCCTCAGAGCCAAGGCATCACCTTTAGACATTCTGCTCATCTTTCAAGGCCTAACTCACATTTTGCCTCCCATATGATTCTTTGTGTGATCATCCAGTGAGTAGTGTCTCTCAGATTCCTGTGACCCTAACACAGTTATTCTTGGTTTAGCTAATTACCTCTGGCGGAAAAATGATGTCAAGCCTCAAAACTCTTTAGGTCTTTTGGCTTGCCCTCCTGTAACACACCTTGTGTTACATCATTGTGTGTGTGTTTATACATGATCTGTCTTCCTAAATAGAACACAAACTCCTTGAAGGGAAGGAGTCTTATAAGCATCTAGAACAGCGCTGCCATATGGTAAGCCCTCATTAAATGATTAGTGAGTTGAATAAATGAATGCTTTGGGACACTGAAAGGGAGATTATTCCTGTTTGCAGATGAAAGGTGAAGGGACTTGCTTAGAGTCATACAAAGAGTGTGAGCTGTATTAGGAACCCAGTTGTTTCAACCCTATCTCTTGTTGAGCAGTCAGAGGCCATGAAGTTTCCTTGCTCTGATGGCACTGCTAAGTTACAGTAAGAGTAATGGATATCATTGTTGTGGGCCTACTTGGGTTCAGGCTTGGTTCTAGGCATGCACACTAGTCCTCACAGCAGCTCTGAAATGTAGGCATCACTATCTTTCCTCATTTTATAGATACGCCCATTAAGCTTCAGAGAGGTTTACCAGCTTAGGTTACCAGCTGTTAAGTTCCTTATTTCAGATTGGAACACAGGTGTGTCTGACATCAAAACCCATTTTTCCCCCCATTAAAGTTGGTCCCTGGCATTTCTTTCCCCTTGTCTTTTCAGACCCGTCCCTGGAAGGCATGTGTGGCACTGAGTGTGCCCAGCTTGGGGAAGATGGGCAGCAGCCGTCACGGTGCACTTCAACTACCTCATCTCAGTCTGAGCCTCCAGAGCCGCTCAGGCGCCACCAAGGCAAGAGCCTAGCCTCTGAGGATGCCAAGAAGAAGAGAGCTCAGAAGCCCTCCCACATGAGGAGAAACATACGGTGAGCTGTGCGGGCATAAAGGTGTAATGCCTTCATCTAAAGGCTGTTGATAGCAGGAGGACTGGTTTGAGCAGGAGAGTCCTCTTTCCAGAGGAGAGAATTGCAGTCTGTGAGTCCCCATTAATAGTGAAGATGCATCTCAGGACCATGGACCTGGGCTGTCAGAGGGTGCAAGGAGGATGTGGATGGCCCTTGACCACTAGGGGAGTGAGTGTCTCACTCTCTCTAGACCCTGGGAGGCAACCCAAGGATGATAGGGTGCCTTGGGTTAGATGCTCTGTTTCTTCCTCTTTTTTTCCTTCTGTCTGACAGTAAGAGGAGGTAAAGTAAACTGAGTTCTCATCTTCTTAGAAGTCAACTCCAGATGGCCGGGGACTGGCCCAAAGTAGAGCTTCTTCCTTCAGCTAAGAGATGAGCAAACATGAACTCCTTAACTTCCTGAATGTCTAATAGTCCTTCCGTCTGCCAAATAACAACTTGTACAATTGGAAGGAGATAGATGCTCTTTCCACCCCCTTGCACCCACTTTTTTTAACATAATAACTTGACAGTATTACCCCAAATTTGGGAAATAAGGAAGTAGAAATACCAATAATCCCACTTCCCCATGTAACAACTCTATTTTTTTTAATATTGCTTTTCAGCTTTATGAGTGACATGTATAACCATGTTACTCTTGACATGTTATGTGCAGAGACAGGTTGGGAGGGGCACCTATCAGAAAGTTAAACAACAGAGAAAGTGCATTAGCCCAGAACCGTCTGTGCCTTGAAGTCCCGTTTTTTTCTCCTGTTCATGGCAGGGTTGAGGTCTGATGGGGCTTCTCCTCCTGCCCCGTCAACTCTCCGAGGTTGGCAATGGTCATTTCCCTCTTTAGCCTTGACATTACATTGCCCAGATCTCAAGTGAACACAAGCGTGTGCTCTTTTGTTTAGCAAGCTGCTCCGGGAAGATCAGTTGGAGCCAGTTACCAAAGCAGCACAACAGGAAGAGTTGGAAAGAAGGAAACGCCTGGAGCAGCAGAGGAAAGACTACGCAGCCCCTATTCCCACGGTTCCCCTGGAGTTCCTCCCTGGTAAGCAGTGGAGGTGGCAGGAAAGGCCTTGCACTCCGTGGAGAAGAGGACTTCGGCACGCACAGATCTGGGATAAGATTGTGGGCCCCTCGGGAATCCTTTAGAGTAATTCAGCTTCTTGGGAGTATATGATCAGAAAAATTTCATTAAAAAAGTTAAGATGAATAAAAATGTACTCCTCAAATTGCTTTTATTGAGATTTTCTTCCCATAACTTTTGATCTTAATATACCGAGAAACTGGGACTTTTCTAGTAGCCAGGTGGGTACTAGGAAGTAAGAACCAGTAGAGAAAGGGGAATTTGGAAAGAGGATCACAGGTTTTGAGATGGCCTCTGCTTTTCTCCTCAGGGGATACTCCCCATGAGAGCCACAAAGGAGGAGGTGTGGTGAATCATTTTAGGAAATTTGTTTGAGCTGTCTTTTTGACATTCCCTTCTACCTTTCTTTTCCTAGAAGAAATTGTCCTGAGAGCAAGCGATGGTCCCCAACTGCCTCCTCGGGTCTTGGCCCAGGAAGTCATTTGTTTGGACAGTAGCAGTGGCAGTGAGGATGAAAAAAGCAGTCGAGATGGTAAGATTGAGCTTTAGACCTGCCTCTCCTTCCTCCTGACCCAGTGTTTGCCCTAAGAGATCAGTTGTACCCTTGAATAGAAAAGAGTTCAGCCTTTTCTTTCAGTTTAAGGTCTGGCTTTGACAAATTTCCCTGAGTCTCCTTAGTAAATGTAAGTTTTTCTCTTGTCTAAACTTGAAGCTAGAAGAGAGAAAAGAAAAAAATTAGAATTTTTTGAGGTAATGACAGGCTCTCACTTTAAGTTTCTGTGCTCTCCCTGCTCCCTGGGATAATTTTTTTTCTTTCTTTCTTTTTTTTTTTTTTCCACTATCTCAGAGGTGATTGAACTGAGCTCTGGAGATGAGGACACTCTGCACATTGTGGACAGCAGTGAGTCTGTCAGCGAGGAGGATGAGGAAGAGGAGAAGGGCGGCACCCATGTGAATGATGCCTTAAACCAGCATGATGCTCTGGGGAGGGTCCTTGTCAATTTGAACCACCCTCCGGAGGAGGAGAATGTCTTCCTGGCCCCACAGCTGGCACGGGCAGTGAAACCTCATCAGGTACAACAAGCCTCGACTCTCCTTTTCCTTTCTGCTCCCTTGCTGTGGACACTGCCTACTGGTGGTTATTAGCAGCACAGCCTGTGAAGTACTTATTTGGTACCAAGAGCTATTGGAAAGGCCTGATTCTTCCCTCTAGCAGTTGAAGATTCCTGACAAGTAAGAAGGACTGAGGAAAGGGAAGAGACAAGCCTCAGGTTTGCCCTGTCATATAGGAGACTCTGGATTTTTTGACCTAATAATCTTGAGCCTCCTTCTGTGGGATCAGTAAGACTGGTGGAGATACTCTCTCAAGAGCAGTGTTTTGATTAGCAAGTTGTAGCTCCAGAAGAGACATAAGAGTCAGGTGTCTGGGGAACTTTGCAATAGAGAGGAGGGAGCAGAGTTAGTATGTATTGATCCGGAGCCTGGAACCAGGACCAGTGAGTGGAAGTTCCATGAAGGCAGAGGTTGACTCAGCATAAGAACTCTAACAAGAACTGCTCCTCATGGAATGGACTGCCTTGATGGGGTGAGGTACCCAAGGTCAAGAGCAGCCAAGCCAAGGCTGAGTGAAAGACCCTGCCAGGAATTTGGTACTGCAGATTCTTGCAACAGATGGAACATTGTACAAAGTGAATGCTTCGCTGTGTTTTCTGCAGGAAGACTATCACCATCTAATAGACCAGTCAGGGTACAGGGAAACTTCTGTAGCTATCCACATTAGCTGTCTGTTATAATGTCTGCACATTTACTTGATTCTGACTAATCCCAAAGAGAGTAATTCAGAGCCCTGCTGTTTGCCAGCCCCTCTGACATTTGTCTCTGGCTCTTGTCAGATTGGTGGAATCCGGTTCCTGTATGATAACCTGGTGGAGTCCCTGGAGAGATTTAAGACCAGCAGTGGCTTTGGCTGTATCCTAGCCCACAGTATGGGTCTAGGGAAAACTTTGCAGGTGATCTCTTTCATCGATGTCCTTTTCCGCCACACGCCAGCCAAAACAGTCCTTGCCATTGTGCCGGTAAGAGTTTGGGAAGATTCCACTTAGTAACCCCTTTGAAGAGCTCTGGGCTAATGCCTTTTTCTGAGAGCTAAAAAAACATGGCGAGCTCAGCTCTGAGTTTGTTCCTTAAAACCCTCTTTTTGGACTTGGTTTTCTGACAGGTTAATACTCTTCAGAATTGGCTGGCAGAGTTCAACATGTGGCTTCCAGCTCCTGAAGCCCTTCCAGCTGACAACAAGCCTGAAGAAGTTCAGCCTCGGTTCTTTAAAGTTCACATCTTGAATGATGAGCACAAGTAGGTGGCCTGACCTCTCCTCTCTGCCCCTTTCCTTTTAGACTTCATCGGGAACCCAGATGTAAAGGCAGTATGTTGGGATATGTGCCCTATCCTCCCAGATTCCTTTTGGTTTTCTTGCTGTGTTCCTTTCTCTGTTCTGGCTATTTTTTATTTCCCTCTCCCTAGCTTTTCAATAAAGCCAGAGTTATATAGCCTGGGAAATGTCTTGTGTTCTGTTTGAAGATGCTTTTATATCCTGAAAATCTATGTGCACGGTCACATTTTCCCATGTGTTTAGTAATAAAATTCAGCATAATAAAATGGAACTTTCCATCTCCTACCTTTTTACCTTTTACATTTTTCTTCTCTTAGAAACGTAACCATCAGTCTCTTCTTTTAAGCACTGATCTTCAGTTGACATTTAGTGGTACAACTTCCAAAGCTTCGAAAGGTGCAAATCTTGTTTTACATTTAAATACAAAGATTTATATTTCCATTCCATAAAGTCAACCTGATTTCCAAAAATCTAAAGCTATTTCTTGGTTGAAGCCAGCTATCCATGCTACCCTTTCTCCTCGCTGGCATGGATAATTGACAAGGTAGACTCCCTTTTCTGCTGAGGCTGCATTTTGTGATGTTTGGCCACGCACCTCCAAACAAGGAGACTGTGAGTGGCCTCATAGGTGGCTGGTCACCTGCTCTGCTTTTTTTAGATTTTGGGACTGTTAGGCCACCTGCAGTTAATGAAATACAGCCAGGGCTCAGTTGTTTAGGAGTAGAGTGACTGTGCTTAGGGTCATTTGGTTTCTGTTGCTCTTCTTCCTTTACTACTTGTTCTTGGCTCTTTACTCACTGGAGCCTGGGCAGGTGAAATGCAGAATGTCACCCTTCCTTCTACTACCTTGTATTTATCGTAAGAATAACTTAGAAATCTTCTTCAAATGTAGAACTCTAGTTATGTGTGTACATCCAAGAGGATTGTCATTTTCACCTGCCTTGTGCTGAATTACTGTGTTTCTTGCTGTTTAACCATCATCAAAGGACCCAATCCATCCTCAGTGCAATTAGTATCTCTAAGATGCTGCGGAAGTCCTTGGGCAGCTGGCCAGCCCTGTGCTAGCTGCCACATAAAGTCTTTGGCAATAAGGAATTCCGAACATATATCAACACAGCTTTGATTATAAGGAATTCTTCCGGGAGAGCAGCAGAAGCAATAATGCTTTCTCTTTGTTCACTTTTTTTTTTTTTAAAAACAGCTTTATTGAGATAGAATTCACATATCACACAATTCTCTCTGTTCACTCTTGCAGGACAATGGCAGCTCGTGCTAAAGTGATGGCTGATTGGGTGTCAGAGGGTGGGGTGCTGCTGATGGGGTATGAAATGTACAGACTCCTCACCCTGAAGAAATCCTTTGCCACAGGTAGACCGAAGAAAACCAAGAAACGTTCTCACCCGGTCATCATTGATCTGGATGAGGAAGATCGGCAGCAGGAGTTACGGAGAGGTGGGCAGCTTATCCTGGATATGCTCTTGGGGGCATTTTGGGAAAAAAAGAACTAGTGTCGACCAGTACAGTACCTGGTCAAGTGTGAAATGCTTTACTGATGTGAGTTGTCATGAACCAGAAATCCTGGTCCCCAGCATGAGTGGGATGACTTCACTGGCTCTCGGAGGTGCTGCTTCCTCTGCGAGCAATGGGTTCCAGTAAGGCAGGGCCACAGACTGGGTCGGGAGAGTTTCCCCTGCCAGTCTGGCCTGTTTCTCTCACAAAACAGTTGGGAGAGTAACCACTCCCTTTATCAACTTTTTGGAGATGTTTTGAGAAAACATTAAGAAAATATTTCTAAAGTGTTTTAATCACATAAGGACAGAGTAGAATTGATCCCAGTTGCTTTTAGTCAAAGCCATTCCTGTGTAGTTTTAGTTCTGTTTCCTCTTCCTTTTGGGAAGGAAGTTTTTTTTTTTTTTTTTTAAATTTTTTTCTTTTACTGTACTTTACGTGAAGGTTTACAGAACAAATATTTTCTCATTAAACAGTCAGTACACATATTGTTTTATGACATTGGTTAACAACCCCACAACATGTCAACCCTCTCCCTTCTCGACCTTTTTTTTTGTTGAAAATATACATAGCCAAAGATACACCATTTCACAAATATCTACATGTACAGTTCAGTGATATTGATTACGTTCTTCCAGTTGTGCTGCTACTCTCACTTTAGATGAAAGTTTACAGAACAAAATAGTTTCTCATTAAACAGTTAGTACACATATTACCCTATGACAATGATTAACCCCACTACATGTCAACACTGTCCTTCCTCAACCTTGGGTTCCCTGTCACCAGCTTTCCTGTCCCCTGCTGCCTTCTAGTCCTTGTCCCTGGACTGCTTGCCTCATTAGTCCTATTTTGTTTTATGGGGCTGTCCAATCGCTGGCTGAACGGTGAACCTCAGGAGTAACTTCACGACTGAGCTAAAAGGATGTCTGGGGGCCATACTCTCAAGGTTTCTCCAGTCTCTGTCAGTCCCTGTGTTAGACTTTTGTTCTCCATCCTTCTCCACTTCTGTTCAGAACCCTCTGTTGTGATCCTGGTCAGAGCAGTGAGTGGTGGTAGCTGGGCACCATCTAGCTGTACTGGACTCAGTCTGGTGGAGGCCTTGGTAGCTGTGGCCCATTAGTCCTTTGGACTAATCTTTTCCTTGTATCCTGTTCTCTTCATTCTCCCTTGCTCCTGAAAGGATAAGACCAGCGGAGTATCTTAGATGGCTGCTCACAGGCTTTTAAGACCCCAGATGCTATTCACCAAGGTAGAATGTAGAACATTGTCTTTATAAACTGTGTTATGCCAGCTGAGCTAGATGTTCCCCGAGACTATGGTCCCAACAGCCCTCCACCCAGCAATTCAGTCCCTCAGGGAGTTTGGATGTATCTATGGAGCTTCCATGACCTTTTCTTGTACGAGTTGTACTGGCTTCCCCAGTATTGTGTACTGTCTTACCCCTCACCAAAGTTATCACTTATCTAGTGTCTATTTAGTATTCCCCCCACCCCTCCCATCCCTCATAACCAACAAAGATTATTACTTTTTGTGTGTAAACTTTTTCATTAGTTTTTACAATAGAGGTCTCATACAATATTTGTATTTTTGTGATTGACTTATTTCACTCAGCATAATGTCCTCCAGTTTTATTCATGTTATGAGATGCTTCACAGATTGATCATTGTTCTTTATCATTGCATAATACTCCATTGTGTGTATGTACCAAAGTTTGTTTATCCATTCTTCTGTTGATGGGCATCTAGGTTGTTTCCATCTTTTTGCTATTGTGAACAGTGCTGCAGTGAACATAGGTGTGCATATGTCTATTCATGTGACGGCTCTTATTTCTCTAGGATATATTCCTAGGAGTAGGATTGCTGGATTTATGGTATTTCTATTTCTAGCTTTCTAAGGAAACGCCATATCATTTTCCGAAATGGTTGTATCATTATGCATTCCCACCAGCAGTGCATAAGAGTTGGGAAGGAAGTTTTTAAGGGCACAGAGGCTGTTTCATTTTATAGGCCTCTTCATCTCTGAGGCTGTGTTCTAGTTTGCTTCTGTGGAATGAATTTTCCATTTATTAATGACTGATGAATAACTATGGGAAGACCTTGTCCTTTGGTTAGCCCCCACCAGCCAACCCTCGGTGTGGCGAGAGCCCACTGAAGTGTCTGGATTATTCCCATCGGGTTTCATCCAGGAACACGTTTTTAATCCTAGGCTGGTACTCCTCTGTTGCCCAGTTGCTGTAAACCCTAGGAATGCAAATCAGTTTTACTCGTAGCCATAAGGAATAAAAATAATAATAAGGGAAGGGAAGGATTAAAAAGGGATAATTACTGCAAGAGTCAACAGTCCAGGTTGGCTTCACACCAGATGCACAGGAGCTTGTGTGGTTGGCTCCCTTTCACCTGTGGGGGCTGACTCTTGCTTTCCTGCTTCCTTCATTTCTTCTGTCTCCTCCAGGGCACCCCTACTTCTCATATTATTGACTAAGAGCAGGCCCTCTCACCCTCTGACTCCGGATCCTCTTCCCTCCCTAGAGTTTGAGAAGGCCTTATGCCGCCCTGGCCCTGATGTGGTGATCTGTGACGAGGGACACCGCATCAAAAACTGCCAGGCCAGCACCTCGCAGGCCCTGAAGAACATTCGCTCTCGCCGCCGGGTGGTACTCACTGGGTACCCCCTGCAGAACAACCTCATCGAGTACTGGTGCATGGTGGACTTTGTGCGCCCAGACTTCCTCGGAACCCGGCAGGAGTTCAGCAACATGTTTGAACGCCCCATCCTGAACGGGCAGTGTATTGACAGCACACCTCAGGACGTCCGTCTCATGCGATACCGGAGCCATGTCTTGCATAGCCTCTTGGAGGGCTTCGTGCAGCGGTGAGCCATCCTCAGGGCCCTGCATTCTGAATCCTCAGCCCCCAGTGCAGCGAACATGCCACGGCTATTATGAAGGGAGGGATGTTGTTACAATGGGAGGACCCCTTCCTAGTGGGGCAGTAGTGAAAGTTTCCTTTGGGTAAATAGCTAACAGGTGATGGATGTCCACTGTTTCAGTCCCCTGAAAGTTTAACCTAGAGATGATTCTCTCAGAAGTTAATCTTTGAAGTCCCTAGGGACACCTGCCTTACTTGCTGAGAGAAGTGAGAGAGAGTAGCATTCTGCTGACTTGGGTGAAGAATAGAGGTGATGGCTCTAGGGGAGTGACCTCACCAGATTTCAGCATCTCAGTAGATGTAGCTCAGGCTAGTCTACAGCAGTCCCCTCGACTTCCCTTGTTCAGATAGCATGTGTAGAGAAAGCTCAGAGGCAACCCTGAGTCAAGGCAAGAGCCTGGAGTTACCCTGGTCTCTGTCAGTCAGTCAGTGACCTGGGGCAGATTACTCTGCCTCTTTGCTTTAGTTCTTCATCCTTAAAATAATCAGTTTCTTCTTCTTTTTATTTACTTATTTTATTGTGCTTCAGATGAAGGTTTACGGAGCAAGTTAATTTCTCGTTAAATAATTACTACACATATTGTTTTGTACATTGGTTGCCAACCCCACAACTTGTCAACACTCTCGCCTTCTCGACCTTGGGTTCCCCATTACCAGCTTTCCTGTCCCCTCCTGCCTTCTCGTCCTTGCCTCTGAGCTGGTGTGCCCATTTAGTCTCATTTTGTTTTATAGGCCTGTCTAATCTTTGGCTGAAGTGTAAACCTCAGGAGTGACTTCAGTACTGAGTTAAAAGCGTGTCTGGGGCTATACTCTTGGGGTTTCTCCAGTCTCTGTAAGACCAGTAAGGCTGGTCTTTTTTTTGTGAGTTACAATTTTATTTTACATTTTTCTCCAGCTCTGTCCAGGACCCTGTATTGTGATCCCTGTCAAAGCAGTCAGTGGTGGTAGCTGGGCACCATCTAGTTGTACTGGACTCAGTCTGGTGGAGGCTGTGGTAGTTGTGATCCATTAGTCCTTTGGACTAATCTTTCCCTTGTGTCTTTGGTTTTCTTCATTCTCCCTTACTCTAGATGGGGTGGGGCCAGTGGATTATCTTAGATGGCCATTCACAAGCTTTTAAGACCCCAGACACTACTCACCAAAGTAGGTTGTAGAACATTTTCTTTATAAACTATCTTATGCCAGTTGAGCTAGATATTCCCCAAGACCATGGTCCCTAGCCCTCAGCCTAGTAAATAGGTCCTTCAGGGACTTTGGATGTGTCTGAAGCTTCCCTGACCTTGCCTTGGTCAAGTTGTGCTGACTTGCCCAGTGTTGTGTACAGTCTTACCCTTCACCAAAGTTACCACTTATTTATTGTCTATTTAGTGTTTTTCCCTCCCCTGCCCCCTCCCTAGTAGCCATCAAAGATTGTTTCTTTCTGTGTGTAAACCTTTTCATGAGTTTTTATAATAGTGGTCTCATACAGTATTTGTCCTTTTGTGATGGACTTTTTTCACTCAGCATAATGCCCTCCAGATTCACCCATGTTGTGAGATGCTTCGCAGATTCATCATTGTTCTTTATCATTGAATAGTACTCCATTGTGTGTATGTACCATAGTTTGTTTATCCATTCATCTGTTGATGGGCTCTGTTTCTTCTTAGTTTTTGCTGAACCAGTCTTCACTATTGCAAGGCTGCAGTGTGTGTTAAGATCGTCAAGAGTGACGTTTTGCCAGGAGTGCAGCGGTTCTGTTTTATCCTGCACTGAGCTCTCCTGACCACACTGTCTGCCACTGCTGACCTCTTTGCTTCTGTAGGAGAGGCCACACTGTGTTGAAGATTCATCTCCCTGCCAAGGAAGAAAATGTGATCATGGTGCGGCTCTCCAAGATCCAGCGAGATTTGTACACACAATTCATGGACCGCTTCCGGGACTGTGGTAGCAGCGGCTGGTTGGGGCTGAACCCCCTTAAGGCTTTCTGCGTGTGCTGCAAGGTAGATTGGGGCCCCCAGGAAGACTGAGATGAGAACTAAGGAAGCATATGGTGCCGAGGAAGCTACTCCTTATCTTTGATAAGGGAAGCATGAAGTGAGAGTGAAGCCACTGCCCTGGAGGATGGGAGCTCCAGGGAGAGATGTTCTAGTTATGCAACTCAGCTGTACAACTTGCTATCCCAAACTTGAGAAAACACTTCCTTTCTCGATCTTTTATATTCCACCTGCAAAAGGGGACTGGTGGAAGCATATCGTGGAGCAGAATTTTTTACTGCTAGCATAATAGGGATTCAAGAAATATATAGCTTAGACAGGCTATTAGGGATACCGTCCATTCAGTTCTAGATTTAAGCAAATTGAGATTTCTTTCATTCTCATATTGCTTGAGATGGTTTGGGGACAACAAGACACAGATGTCTGGGACAAGAGTCAGGTGTCTTTAGCACAAAGTCTCCTGAGCAGGTTGATAAACCCTGACTTGGCTTTGATCTGGCCAAGTGCTTCCTGTTGCCTCCCGAAGGACCTGTTTCTTTGACTTGGTACTTCTGGCTGAGCTCTCAGCATACCTGTTAGGTCTTATTCCTGACTGATACAGCTAAAGGTGTGTATCCAGGGACAGGTGAGGTTTCAAAATATTTATTTTGTGGCCACAGCCCTAGACCAGGACCAGGCAGCTGAAACAGACATGGTCTGTGAGGATGCTGCAGTGCCAGTGCACGCCCCCCACCCCCCACCCCCTACCCCAAACACACCCACCGAGTCATTCTCAGTTCGTGTCAGGAATAATCTCTGAAATGACTTTGGGTCGGTCATCCATAAGTCAAATATATTTTATCCATAGGGAGAGATTGGTCTTGTTTGATAGTTGAATAGCTGCCTGTGAAAGATGAACTGTCTTACTCTCATTTGAATAAGAAAGCAAGGCTTCTGCTGCAGCCGTTTTGATGATGTACCAAACCCACTGGCATGGCCCTGGGGTAAGCGCTCCATTCATCGTGTCGTGGCCATCCGAGCCAGTTGGGGAAAGCGAGTGTGCAGGCTCTTTGGCTGTGAAAGGGTTGAGGGTACTTTAATTTCTGGTGTGACAGTATGTGCTGTGGGAGGTGTGTGCTTGAGCAGCCACATGTTTCTAGACTCTGGGACACCCTTGGAGTGTTCCCTGCCCTGTGCCATCTCTCCTTTCCCTTGGGCCTCAGATCTGGAATCACCCCGATGTGCTGTATGAAGCCCTTCAGAAGGAGAGCCTGGCCAACGAACAGGACCTAGACGTGGAAGAGCTTGGCTCAGCGGGGACCAGCACCCGCTGCCCATCACAGGGGACAAAAAGCAAGGGGGAGGACAGTGCCTTGGCCTCCTCAATGGGAGAGACAACCAATAGCAAGTTCCTACAGGGGGTCGGCTTCAATCCTTTCCAGGAGCGAGGCAACAACATTGTCACATACGAATGGGTGAGTCAAGCAGGCCTTCTGTAGGCATAAACCGCAGATGGGAAGGGACGATGTGAGGCCTACCTGGGGAGAGGGTGGGGAGTGTACAGTGCACTGCACTGCCAAAGTCTTTGCAGAGAACCATAAAGGGGGTTGGTGAGCTGCTGCCTCGAAGGGAGAATTTTATTTCTAGTGATCTGGCCTTGGACCTGCATCCAGCTTGCCTTGTTTTTCTCTTGCAGGCCAAGGACCTTCTGACAAATTACCAGACTGGAGTCTTAGAGAATTCTCCCAAGATGGTACTGCTTTTCCACTTGATTGAGGAAAGTGTGAAGCTTGGGGACAAGATCCTTGTGTTCAGGTAGGAGGAGAAGTTCCAGGTGAGGCTGTGTGTCTTATGGTATAAGAGTGACACAGCTTCTGCAGAGTGAGACCAACCAGGGCCATGTCAGCCCTCCTCTCTCTCTCTTTCTGTGCCTCTGCAACCCAGTGCTTATCGTGAGGACCTTCTTGTATTTTTGTCTCTTTCTGGGAGTTTCTTTGCCCAATGTGGTTTTTCCACAGAGAACAGTTTAGAACCCTGACTAATGTTAGAGATGGAGGATGCCTTAGAGGAGGTCATAGTCTAATCCAGCAAACTATGGCCCAGGCTAGATCTGGCCTGAGAGCTAAGAATAGTTTTTACATTTATTTAAAAAAAACAACAACCCATGAAGAAGAATATGCCATCAAGACTATATGTGGGATCTGCAAAGCCTTAAATATTTACTATCTGGCCCTTTAAAGAAATGTTTGCTGACCCCTGCTCTAATCTGTTTTTCTCCCTCTGCAACTTTTTTTTTTTTTTTTTTTTAAAGCTTTGTATTTAAGGCCCAAGTAAATGATGAGATTTGTTCCAGAGGCATATTCTCAGTCACGCCGAGGCTTTGAGTCTCATCAAGGTCCGACTTCTCAAGGAAGCAGACATAAAGGAGATGACTTGCTTGTTCTGAGCAAGTTAAGCTCCAAGGAGAGCTAAGTGACAGGAGCCCAGCTCAGGGGCCTCAGAGTGAGGGTTTCCACTTGGTGACACACTTTGAGAGGACAGCAGCGATTCTAACTGGGGGAGAGCCTAGTTTTCCTCTGGCTTTACGGATCACTTCTGGGGAGACTGACCGCATAACTTGGAAGCAGCCAAATGATTCTGCTTCTTTAACAAGACCCCTAAGATGGTCAGATCTAATTTACAGTGAAACCTGTGTGAGCCAGAATTTGACAGGAGGACTGCCTTGTTTTTCTGGATCTCACAGGTTTTCCTGCCTTTAACAGGGTGCAGTCTTAGCACTTCTTTGTTGCTTGTTTTAGTGCAAAATATTTGTGTTTTTTCCTTCTCTGACAGGTTTTCTGTCTTACACAGGTCCTGGCTTTCACAGGTCTTACTGTGTATTCGTGTGGTGTTGACTTTTAATACCGAATGCTGTTTGTTATGTGTACTGAGCTAAATGCCAGAATTTTTCAATCAAGGAAGCAAGGAATTGAAAGACTAGAGAATGTTTTGTGGGGTATGATTGTAATAAGTATGTAGCTGACTCTGCTCATGTTCTGAGCTAGGGAGAACACCCTTGGTTGCTTTTTGTGGGTTACCATGTAAGGGGAGTTGGCTGCAGGAGCTTCCACTGTCAGAGGCTGCACATGAGTGTGGGCCTGTTGGGGAACAAGGTTCCCTTGGGTCTGGGAACCTTCTAAACCAAATGTTATCCCTTTCAGCCAGAGCCTTTCCACTTTGGCTCTCATCGAGGAGTTCTTAGGGAAACGAGAAATACCCTGTCTGCCTGGTGCTGAGGGGCAAGGAGCACAGAAGTGGGTTCGAAACGTCAGCTACTTCCGTGAGTGTATTGCTGCTTTGTTCCTGGAGACTTGGAAGGTCTGCTTAAGGGTTTCCCTTTCCTTCTCTCTCTCTCTCTGTCTTCTCCTGCTCCATTCTCCATCAAACTCAGAAATACCTGTGATTAGCCACAGAGCAGGGAGATCCTGAGGGCCAGCTGCTGTGTTCGAGGCACTGAACTAGAGGCTGGGGAGTCTGGGGGAAATAGGAAGAGTACAGAGAAGTGGAAGCCATAGGCCTTGTCTTCATCTGAGATGTGACAACTTGAGGACAGATACAAAATGACGCTGATCGAGTGCCCTAACTAGAGTTCTCAGGAGGATGGAGTCATCATGGTGAGGATGGTTGAAGGCTTCCTTAGAAGGCAGGACTTGAGTCAAACTCACGAAGATGGAGATAATTTGAATAATAGAGAGCAAGTATGGCCAGAAGATCATTCCAGGTAGAAGGAGCAGCGTGAACATAGAGCATAGAGCATGCATTTTCATTGGGGGTGATGTGACCCCAAAGGGGTGAAAATTGATTGTAGGAGGGGGTGTGTAAAAAAATCTTACCTCTTTTATGTATAAGGCACAGATATACAAACACTACATAAACAAATATATCTGTGTTATTAAAATTTTGGGTGGGGGGGCAGTGATTGGAGAAAAGGTGTCTAAAAAGGCTCCTTAAAAAAAAAAAAAAAAAACCTGTTGCCATTGAGTTGATTCTGACTCATGGTGACCCCATGTGTTACAGAGTAGAACTGCATTCTGTAGTGTTTTCTTTACAGAAGCAAATCACCAGGTCTTTCTTCTGCAGCCCCATTGGGTAGGCTCAAACCACCAACCTTTAGGTTAGTAGTCAAGCACCAACTATTTACACCACCCAAGGACCTACAGGAAGGTTCCTTGTTGTTGTTAGGTGCTGTTGAGTCAGTTCTGACTTACAGCAGCCCTGTGTACAACATAACAAAACACTGCCTGGTTGTGCGCCATCCTCACAACTGTTGTTATGTTTGAGCCCATTGTTGCAGCCATTGTGTCAATCCATCTCATCGAGACTCTTCCTCTCTTTTGCTGACCCTCTACTTTACCAAGCATGATGTCCTTCTCCAAGGGACTGGTCTCTCCTGATAACATGTCCAAAATATGTGAGAGAGTCTCGTTGCCCTTGTTTCCAAGGAGCACTCTGGCTGCATTTCTTCCAAGACAGACTTGTTTGTTCTTCTGGCAGTCCATGATGTGTTCAGTATTCTTTGCCAACACCATGATTCAAAGGTGTCAATTCTTCTTCAGTCTTCTTTATTCATTGTCCAGCTTTCTCATGCATATGAGGCTATTGAAAATATCATGGTTTGGGTTAGGCACACCTTAGTCCTCAGAGTGACATCTTTGCTTTTTAATACTTTAAAGAGGTTGCAGCAGATTTGCCTAATGCAGTATGTTGTTTGATTTTCTGACTGCTGCTTCCATGGAGGGCAATAATGAAAAAAAGATTGAGAAACATTTGCTCCAGCACTGTTGACATTTGGGCTAGATATTTCTTTGTTGTGGGGGGCTGTTCTATGCGTTGCAGAATGTTTAGCAACATCTCTGGTCTCCAGTCACTAAAGATCAGTACCCTGTCCCCTTCAATTTTAACCAAAAATGTCTACCAGAAAAACAACTCTACTGCCTTTGAGTCAATTCCAACTCATAGCAACCCTGTGTCTACAGAAGTTGCCAGATGTCTCCTGGGGGGAAGGCAGAATCATCCTCGGTTGACAGCCACTGGCCTAGAGGAAGGATTTAGAGAGCTAGAGGCTCAAGGGGGTGGTGAGGAGACTACTAGCACAGGGTCTGGCCTGAAGCCTGTGTTCAGTTAGGCCTGCCCAGTGAGTCATTGGTGAGCTGTGTTCAGAAACTGTGGGAACTCAGGCTGGAAAGGTAGGCTGGGTTACTGATTGAGAGAGCCTGTAGTAGGTCCCTAGGTAGCACAAACGGTTTGCACTCTGCTGCTAACCTAAAGGTTGGCGGGCTGAACCCACCTAGCGGTACCAAGGAAGAAAAGCCTGGAGATCTGCTTCCATTAAGATTACAGCCAAGAAAACCCTATGGAGCAGTTGTACTCAGTAACACATGGGGTCTCCATGAGTTGGAATGCACTGGTTGGCAACTAACAACAACACAACTGGAGTAATTCACTTCTCCATGGAATATTTCAGGCCCTTAGCTTTGCCCTTTTGTCTCCTTCACCAGAAACAAATGTTGCCCCTCTTATTCATGCTTCTTAACTGCAGGTTATTTTCCCTCTCTTTTGAGGTCTTGTCCTTTCATTTGTGTGTCTCATTCCACTGTTCCCTAGCATTGCTTTCGTATCTATCTATAGCCAGTTTTTGGCCTCTGGAGCCGAGTGTATTAAAAATGCACATTTCTGGTGGAGGAACATCAGCCATATCAAAACAAATACCCTTGGTCCTTGTGCACTCCCAAGGGCTGAGAAAGAGCGGTTACCTCGAGGCAGTGTTTACCAAGCTCCCCGGGTGATTCTTATGTACTCTAAAGTCTAGGAACCTTGGCCTTAGAATTGTCCCAGAATACTGAAGAGGAGAACATAGTTGCTAATCCTTGTGGCACATCTGAATCACCTGGGAGTATTTGATGCCTACACCTCAGTGTAGACTGATGGAATGTCCAGGGTGGGGTCTGAGCACTGTAGTGGGTTGTATTGTTTTGTTTGTTTTTAAAGCACATTTTCCCAGTGATAACTGCTGTGTACCCCTGCCCTCATCTGTCCATTTCTTGTGGCTTTCCTTCCTAGGGTTAGATGGTAGCACCCCTGCCTTTGAGAGGGAGCGGCTCATTAATCAGTTCAATGACCCCAGCAACCTCACCACCTGGCTGTTCCTCCTGTCTACTAGGTGAGTGGGACCCAAACGGGGAGGTCAGAGGGGTGTGTTCAGGGCAATTGACCACATGGACAGGGACCCCAAAGACTTATCCAAGTTCAGTCAGAACAGGTCTGCTGTTCTGAGTAGGGACCAAAGGGAAGTTTCCATTGTGTTAGAAGGGCAGTTGTGATAGTGGCATGAAGTCCTTTGAGACCTTCATTAACAGTGACCATAACTTGCTTTTCTCTCGGGAGTGTTCTGAAGTGTAGACCATGTGATGAACGTGAAGTGCTTGAAAAAGTAGGAAGCACGCTATAACTGTAAAGGCTAATGGTGTTATTTGTCTCATGCCAAGCGGCTAAGGGCTGTACTGCCTTCTGCCATCAGAATGCCCTTGGCAGTCGTTCTCCTAAGCTGTTAGATTGAAAACATCACTGTGTGCAGAAGTTTCTCCTTGCCAAGGGACATGGCTCTAGGGCTAGGATGTGAGGCCTTACTTGTTACAGAGAGGTAGAGAATAGGTTTTCTTTCTGAGCTGGTAGGCACTTCTGTGTTGGATTTTCATGGCACACTTCGGTGCTTGAGGAACATACAGGATAAAGAGGGTAATGTTGGGGTAGGAGTCACAGTGGGCAAACCGATTTGAAAACCATCTTCAAAACAAAGGGCTCTGTGATTGTTGACTTGTGTCTTAAAGGGCTGGATGCTTGGGCGTGAATCTGATTGGTGCCAATCGAGTGGTGGTGTTTGATGCTTCCTGGAACCCTTGCCATGACGCCCAGGCAGTGTGTCGGGTGTACCGTTATGGCCAGAAAAAGCCCTGTCACATCTATCGCCTTGTGGCTGATTATACCCTCGAAAAGAAGATCTATGACCGTCAGATTTCCAAGCAGGGCATGTCAGGTGGGCCATCTTCCCAGCTCAGGGACAAGCACATCTGTACAGGCTACCGTCATTATAGGATCTGTGGTGTGGAGGGAGGGCGTGGGAACACAGGCCAAAGGGCTTTGAATCATGGAAGGTCAGCAGTTCCTCCCATCTCATTCTGATTCCCAATCCAAAACCAAACTTGTTGCTGTCGAACTGATTCATAATGACCCTATAGGATAGAGTAGAACTGCCACATGGGGTTTCCAAGGAGCTGCTAGTGGATTTGAATTGCTTACCTTTTGGTTAGCAGCTGAGCTCTTAACCACTGCATCACCAGGGCTCCATTCTGATTCCATTAAGTGCTTAAGAGAAGGTGATCCTCTCCTTACTGAAGTGGGTTTAATGATAAGAGCGAAGCCAGTTTTGCAGGTTCTTTTATATGAGGTCTCCATTTCCCCAGGGCTTCAGTCCTGGTCTTTGACTTTCAGATATGGGATGCACTGAGGTGGTTTTGAGACCACAGTGCCACTGAAAACTGCCCTTCTCCCAGCCGACCTTTGTACTTGTGTTTTCCAGTCTTCTTTGCCACCTACTGACTTTCCCTTGTCTTCTCCCTTCTAGACCGAGTGGTAGATGATTTGAATCCAATGCTGAACTTCACCCGGAAGGAGGTGGAGAACCTGCTACATTTTGTTGAGAAGGAGCCAGCACCCCAATCATCCTTGAACGTAAAGGGGATTAAGGAGTCAGTCCTGCAACTTGCCTGTCTCAAGTACCCTCACCTCATCACCAAGGTGAAGACCTGGTGTCATGCAGCCCCCAGTAGGGCAGTCTGTGTCAGGGGAGGCTTCTCTGGCAAACTCCTTTCCCTCCTTTGAGGTCTTGTTTCACACAGGCAACTTGGACTCATCTGGTTCTTTTCCTTTCCCCTGACCCCCCATCCTCACCCCAAGTTTGAGTGCTGAGCTCAGCCATGTGGAATAATTTGGCCATTGTGAGTTTTCCTAGCAGAAATAAGACAGGAAGGTTCTGAAAATGCAGGTGGGTGATTCTCAGAATTCTCCCCCTCCTTGTGATATAGAAGGTAAGCTTAGGTTATTGTAAGCTGGTACGAAGTTAGAGTCATGAATTATGCTCTCGACAGTGAAAAGGAAACCTGCCTGTGTGTCTGAGCAGAATTTTGCTAGTGCAGTAGACAGCTTTTTCTTGGTTTCAGAGTAAAGTTCTCTGTGCATCAGTCATGTTGGCACAAAGACTGGTAATTAAATCGACATCCTCATGTGTCCCCAGGAGCCTTTCGAGCATGAGTCATTGCTCCTTAACCGAAAGGATCACAAGCTGACCAAGGCTGAGAAAAAAGCAGCCAAGAAAAGCTATGAGGAAGACAAACGCACATCTGTCCCCTACACCCGCCCGTCATACGCACAGTATTACCCTGCCAGCGACCAGAGTCTGACCAGCATCCCCGCCTTCAGTCAGAGAAACTGGTGAGTCGTCGAAAGGGGAAGCTCTGCTCCTTGGCCAAGCTTAAACCTCTGGACTGGTTTCTTTTTTAAACAAAAGGAGAGCTTACAACTTATACTCTGGCTGCTGTGAACTAACAGGTTCTGTTCTTCGGTGAGGTGCTGAAGCAGTTCAGCAACACTGGAGTTTTAAGTGCCTCTGGTTTTCACTGTCTTGGCTGGAGGAGTGAGCTGCTGGCCTTGTGACTCAGGAGAATCCTCTGGACCCTGGGGGTTAGAGAGACATAGCTTTCTGAAACATAGAGGCCCAGTCCTTGCACACAGCTGCCTCCTACTTCTAGCATCTTGGCCCTAGACTGTGCATTAGCAGTGAGGTTCAGGGGTGAAAGCTAAGGGCTCTCTGGGTCTTGGATCACAGTCAGAAAATTCTGCTGCTCTTAATGGGATTTCATTCTGTGACTGTGCCACAATCCTGGGCAGAACGTCTCTTGTGTACAGCTTCTTAGAACTGTTCAAAACCTGAACAGAATGGAAGCTGACTGAGAAGCAGTCGGGAGAGGGGCTTTTTGAAAGAAAACATAGAACAGTTATCTATGTTTATTTTTTCTTATTTTGAGGTCCTCACAGCCCTCACTCTCCCACTTAATAACCAGATCAGCTGCCTGACTGTTTGCATTTTAAAACCATTTGATTTTATTATC
This sequence comes from Dugong dugon, assembly GCA_030035585.1. Lineage (NCBI taxonomy): Eukaryota > Metazoa > Chordata > Mammalia > Sirenia > Dugongidae > Dugong > Dugong dugon. The sequence continues at coordinate 15,976,011 of CM057481.1, read as the reverse complement.
TTGAATTCAAGATAATTCTTTTATTTGAGGGGAAAAGATTTAAAACTTTTTTCTTATGCTTATTCTCATGTAAAAAACTTGCCAAAATGAGATTATAAAGGAACTGAAACCATTTAAGATTTTAAAAGACTCTAGTCTTTTAAATCAGTAAATTTGCTGTATTTTATTTACCAGGTGCTTTCAAGTAGAAAGTCATTCTCTTTCAAAGCCTTCAGGTTTTTCATTTCTGTGTGATCATCCAAGATACTCTTGCCTGGGAATGTTCCCCTCCCTTGTCTTTCCTCCCCTTTTTCTATTCCGGGCTTTTCTGTGTCACAGCAGGAGTGGACTAAGCCTGAGTTCCACGGCGAAAAATCCACGTTGGGGGAAGATGGACAAGCGGGCCGGGCTGAGGACATGTCAGCGCCATTCCTGGCCCTGCTTGTTCCTTATCTTTCTGGGTACATATGAGGACCCCTTCTCACCCAATTCCTGGCCTCAGCCCCTGCAGAGTATGAGGTTTGGGCTGGGTTCCTGTCACTCTCCTGACTTCTGATTCTGGGAGGAGTCTCACTGACATCTCACCAGGGCTCCTAGCTCCTACAAAGCCACCTAGGGCGGACACTGGGGAAATGGGCCCAGACCTGGTGGAGCTCTCTCTGACTGTTTGGCCTCTCTGGGAATTTGGGAGTCCACAGGGTCCAAGGGGCTGCACAAAGTTGCCTATCGCAACCTGAGAGCAACAGCAAAGTGGCAGATGTCTTCCAGACTTCAGTCAGCTGAGGAAGAAATGGTCAGATGGCTTTAGAAAGCTTACAGACACTTGATTTCAAAAATCTTTAGTTGGGCAGCTTTCTCAAGGTATCAGCAATGAGGTGAACAGTGAGGAGTGCGTCATTGGTGCAGGGTAACGTTTTGGCATGTGGGTAGTAGGAGATGCAGAGCCAGTGCCCAGGCTGGCCGAGGAACTATGCCATTTAGAAGGCTGGCCTTTGTGCACAGTGCTCTGGCGGCTACTGCTGTGTGGTGGTCATGACCAGACAGGCCCTCTGAAGACTGGCCCAAGCAGTAGCCAGGGGTAGCCTGATGAAACTAATGCAGAGGAGAGAGAGGTGCTTGCATCACTTATTGAGACTTAAGGTTGCAGAGAGAGTAAAGATGGTTAAAGTGCTGGGATACAAGGTCTCGCAGGATCACCTGAACACATGGCATTATGCGCCCCTTTTTCCTTGAATGGGTGGGAAAATTCCACCCACTTATTTTCAACTTAACATGCACCGTGGTCTGAAGAGCTTTTCTTCCCTGATCATATCTTTGCATCTTCCTCGTTTCCCTCCAGGGACTAATTCCTAATGTTGTTGTTGTTGTTGTTAGTTGCTACCAATTCAGTTCCGGCTCATGGTGACCCCACATGTGCAGAATAGAACTGCTTCATAGGAGTTTCAAGGCCGTGGTCTTTTGGGAGCAGATCACCTGGCCTTTCTTCCGAAGCACCTCTGGGTGGGTTTGAACTGCCAACCTTTCAGTTAGTGATTGAGCGCTTAACTGTTTGCGCCACCCAGGGACTGCTAATGTAGACAGTCTAAATTCTAGAGGAGCTTATGTCTCCTGACAGCTCCACAAAGGTGTTATTCCTCTGACATTTGATTCTACTTAGACTCTACCTTTCTGTCTCGGTCCTGCCACTAGTGTCTTTTTGAATTGATCGGACTCTGCAGATATCTTCTGATCTTTCTCTCAGAAGCAACTGAGGGTATAGAACGGGGAAATCTGAAGAGACTCTGTAGCCTTTGGAAGCAGGGAAGTGAGGGCTGTTTTGCTGAACTCTCTTAGTGTGCTTGTCTTTCTCTCTTCTCTCATAGGCAGCCAGCACTGAAGAGTGATGAAAAGCCTGTGGCCAGTGTGCGTCCTGTGCAGTCCACCCCCATCCCCATGATGCCTCGACATGTCCCACTGGGAGGCAGTGTAAGCTCTGCCTCCAGCACAAATCCAGCTATGAACTTCCCAATCAACTACCTGCAGCGTGCAGGAGTTCTCGTGCAGAAGGTGGTCACCACAACAGGTCAGGGACTCCTGGATTCTGTTCCAGGGGCGCTGTCTTGTTTTTAATTACTTTGTTCGTTCAGATAATAAATATAGTAGTATTTATTCAACACTTTCTGTATTCTAGGCCTTACTTCACTTGGGGCTGTAGGTAAAAATAGAAAAGACAGCAGGCCCTATCTTAAGGAATTTGCGTTTTAGTGAAATAGCTCAAGAATAACACAGAATTGGGTTTTCTTGAGTGTGGTGTGTGGGATAGACTCTGAGCACTACAGGGATTGCAGAAGTGTCACTGGGACGCACAGTTGGTCTCAGAGATCTCACAGAGAATGTGTGAAGTTCTGAGCCCTGCCTGACTGGGGTCAGCTGGGTATGGGGGCCAGCCATCTACCTCCTTAGTAATTAGAAGGCCTGAATGTCAGTTGCTTCTTTGTGAGTTTGGTGTGGATTGAGCATCATCCCACCCAGAGCCCGGAGGTGGGTCAGTAGATCTGAGCAGCCCATCCACTCCTGTGGTTGGTTCTGTGATCAGGGTGATTGGGAAGGAAGGCATTTCATGATCCTGTTTTTTATCTTGTTATTGAGAAATATTCATGATATGCAAAATTTCATGAAAATCTTTTAATTGATTTTGCTGAGTGTGAAATAATGCATGTCCATTATAAAATATTTGAAATGAATAAAAAGAAAAAGAGAGCCCCTCATACTCCCACTTTTCTGCTGACTCTTGAAAATGCTCATCATTTTTCAGGCAGGCATTCAGGGAACGCCAGCAAGGAAGAGGATGAGGCTATTTTTGGAGCCTAAAGTGATATGGAGCAGATACGTGCAAGTGGTTTAGGGAGGAGAAGAAGATACATAGAAATAATCGTTTGAACTAAATTTTTTCCCCAATCAAAAATGATGAATTTTTCATCAAATCAAGGGAAATCGATCAGAAAGCTGATCAGGTTTCTTAAAATTTAGCTGTTTTTATAATATTCTTTATTTAGACAATTGTGAGAGGTCCTGCCTTCTTCACCTGCCTTGGTTCTGAACTTCTGTCCCATCGAGAGGCTTTTAGAGAAACTAGTGAGGCGCTAAAATGGATGTGGGTTTGCATTTTCTTTCCCTCCTTCAGTCAGGCCCTGTGTAATCTAAATTTGAGATCTGTGTCTTCACTAGATATTGTTATTCCTGGGCTAAACAGCTCCACAGATGTACAGGCAAGAATTAATGCTGGTGAGAGTATCCACATCATACGTGGGACGAAAGGTGAGAGCCTGACCGAGGGGCCCATTCCCGTCCTGCCTTTGCTTCAGAGTGCTGATCTGGGAAGCAGAATAATACACATGGCTTGAGCTATAAGGGAGATAGGAGTCATTTACAAGAATGTCACATGTGAAGGAGGCCTGAGAAATTCTAGTTGCTTAACAGAGTTGGGTTGGGCCCAAAGGTATCAGTCAGTGGCTTAAAAGAGGGAGTTAGGGTGCCTGCGTTCCTATATCTTCCCATAATTTTTATGGAGAATCTTGGAGTGGGGATAGTTGGACACAGGGAGACAGAAATTAGAGGGCAAGAGCCATGGAATGGGTTATACGCCAACATGTATGTTATTGTGTCATCTTTACCTACTTGCAGGGGAGAGCATGTTTCCCGAGTAGGAAATATACGGTGTGGATGGCTTATGTACACATTGGTTCCATGATAGGATTTTTGAATGTGGTAATTAAAAAAGTCCACAACTGCCTCTGGCCTCCTTTTAGAGGAAGATGAGATTAGTGGAATGAGAAACCTAGAATGGACAGTGTCAGAACACAAGCTAGGCCTTTCTTTCATAGCAGTCTTTAAGCCCCATCACTTTGTGAGGTTCCCCGAGGTCTTTTGCTTAGTAAGGAGATTTTTCCCCTAGTCTCTGTTGAGGCAAAGTACCTTTAGGCTCAGGGAAAGGTGCCATGAGATAGAAGGACACACAGACACACACAGATAGAAGGACACCAGTCCCTTTACTGAGCTCTTTCTAGCCTAGAGCCGGGCTGGAAAACTATGGCGCACAGGCCACATCCAGTCTATTGCCCATAGTAACAGTCTGTGAGCTAAGAATGGTTTTTATATTTTCAAATGGTTGAAAAAATTCAAAAGAGTAATATTTTGTGATGTGTAAAAATTATGTGAAATTTACATTTCAGTGTCCATAAATATTTATTGATACACAGCCATGCCCATTTATATATGTATTGTTTATGGCCTACAAAGCTGAAAATATTTGCTATCTGGCCCTTTAAAACAAAGTTTGCCACTCCTGTCCCCCAAACTGTTGCCCAAAAATAATCTTTAAACCTTAAACCAAAAATATCCCCAGAAGTTTTCTTAAAATCAAACAGTAGTTTAGCTTAACTAGTAAAGAATGTCTGCCCTGAGCATTGTGCTCTTTCAAGATCTATCTATATGGGATCAAATTGACAACAGCAACTGGAAAGATTAGACAGGAACCTTAGGGGTAGTGAGTTATGTTAATGGGGGAGGAACAACTCAGAAAAGGAGAGTGAGAGTGGTTGCACAATTTGAAGAATGTAACCAGTGTCACTGAACTGTACATGTAAAAACTGTTAAATTGGTGTATGTTTTGCTGTGTATATTCTCAACAACAACAAAATAAATAAAACTGAAACAAAAAAAAAAAAGTTTTCCCACCTCTGGCCTAGAGGCAGCCCTAAAACACCAGGAGATTCATCAAAAGACACACCGCGATACGTAAGGGAAGGTGGTTTAGTGCCTTGTCAGAATTGGAGGCAGGCCTTGAATTATTCCTATGCTGGGAGAGGGTATTGAGACAATCAGGCTCCTTCCTTCCAGATCCCGAGGAAGAACTATAGGAGGACCAGGGCCAAAGTACCTGGGAACGGAGGGCCCAATTTGTTCTCGTTCACAGTACCCCCTTTATTTTCTCCGTCGTATTTAACCCTTCTTGATGTTTTCAAGTGTAACTGTCTATCTCACGTTCCAGAAGTTAAGTTCCCCGAGACAGGGCCCTTATCTGTCTGCTGTATTTGTGTACCTCCAGTGTCTAGAACAGTGCCTGGTACATTGTAGGCATGCAATCAGTGTTTGTGAAATGAATGAATAATTATGGGTCTGCCCACTCCTCATTTCAAGGGTCTCAAGAGAGGGCTTGAGCCTAATTTTATAGCATTTTCCCAGCCCACAGTGCCAGGCCTGGAGTCTCCCAGGCTTGGCTGTGTTGCATGTCTGCTTCTAGCAGTCTTCCTTATGTTTCTCCTTAGGGACATATATTCGCACCAGTGATGGGCGGATCTTTGCTGTCCGGGCGACTGGCAAACCAAAGGCCCCTGAAGATGGTCGGACAGCTGCCTCAGGTATGAAAATTTGTACTTTCCATTGACCTACACAGCAATTTTTGTTTGTTTGTTTGATTTGCAGTTAATTTATTTTTTTGAATAATGTGTACATGGTTCAGAATTCAAAAGGCACAACAGGGGGTAAAGTGAAAAGTAAATTTTCCTCCCGCCATGACCCCCAGCCATCCGTTGTGCCTCCCTGGAGGTACAGCTCTTACCAGTTTGTTTTTTTCACAAGTATTCTATACATACACATAGTACAGGGATGTGTGTATGTGTGTATATAAATTTTTTTGGTATTTTTAAAACAAATGCTGGCATACTATAATACACTCTTTAGTCCTTTTTTCACTCACCAGTATATCTTAGTGCTTGTACCTTATCATTCCGTTTAGATGTGCCTCGTTGAAGATTTGCATGGGATGCTGTAGAAGGGTATAACACAGTGTCTTAGCCAGTTCTCTGTTGGTGGACATATAGATTGTTTTACTCCACTGTTACTGACAGTACTGTTTCACAGACATGTGGGTCTATCTATAGGATAAATTCCTAGACATGGGATTTCCAGGTCAAATCGTGTGTGTATAGCACATTAACGTTAGGAAGTCTTGCCAGATTTCCCTCTGTGTAGTGGTTCTAATTTATCCTCCCACCACCAAGGTATGAGAGCTAGACAACTACAAAGTTATGGAAATTTTCCTACATACAGACAAGTTGGAAAAACAGCACCCATATACCCTGAACTTAGATCCAATGATTATTAACATTTTGCTGTTTTTAATTCATATTCCTCCCTCCTCCCTCCCTTCCTCCCTTTTATTGTTTGAACCATTTGATGACATCATGTCATTTATTGTTTGAACCATTTGAACCAGTTGACGATAGCATGTCATTTTATCTCTAAATACTACTGTACTATGCGTCTCCTATGATTAAGGACATTTCCTCCCTAACTACAACACAGTTATCACACTGAAAAAGTAAACAACAGTTCCCCAGCACCTAGTATCCAGGCAATATTCAGACTTCCCCAGTTGTCCCAAATGTCTTTCATAGCTGTGCATTTTGTTTTTTAAACTAGGATGGACTGCTTTTTAACGTCATGTTCCTTTGTCCACTCTCCATAGTCACTAACTGCCTCCTGCCCCTGCAAAGAGCCTGGCTAGTTAGAAGAATGATCTTTTGGTGTTTTGTATCCATTGTCTCACAGGATTCACAGAGACCTTGGAGTTTTACAGATTGGGGAACTGGGCTGCAGAGAAGTTATAAGTCTTGTCATAAATAGATTTGTTTCCTAAATCAAAAATGAGATGCATAATCTGAGACAGGATTTCTTTATTTGTGACTGCAAAAGGTTGACTGGATGATACTATTTGGACATTAAACTAGTAGAATTTTGAGGACCACAGGACAGGAATTTTTTTTTTTTTTTTTTGATGGAATTTTTTCCTATATCCTCCTTCTCTCCCTGGCCATTCTGGTTCTCAGTTACCTACATTCTGTCCCCAGGTTCTCAGGGGTCTTCTCGTGAGTCCACAAGCAACGGCAGACACAGTGCCTCATCACCCAAAGCCCCAGACCCTGAGGGGCTGACCAGGCCCGTCTCTCCTGACAGCCCGGAGATCATCAGTGAGCTCCAGCAGTATGCAGATGTGGCTGCTGCCCGGGAATCCTGTCAGAGCTCCCCCAGCACCAATGCCGCCCTGCCTGGCCCCCCGGCCCAACTCGTGGACAATAGTGCTGTTCCTGGGACAGCCCTTGGGACTGAGCCTCGACTTGGGGGTCATTGCCTCAACAGTTCCCTCCTGGTGACCAGCCAGCCCTGTGGTGACAGGCACTCAGTCCTGGACTTAAGGGGCCACAAGCGAAAGTTGGCCACACCGCCTGCTGCCCAGGAGTCAGTCCGCCGGCGATCCAGGAAGGGCCATCTGCCAGCCCCCGTGCAGCCATATGAACACGGGTATCCAGTTTCTGGCGGGTTTGCCATGCCACCCGTCTCCTTAAACCATAACCTCACCCCCCCTTTCACCTCCCAGGCTGGGGAGAACTCCCTGTTTATGGGCAGTACTCCCTCTTACTACCAGCTGTCCAATTTGCTGGCAGATGCTCGCCTGGTGTTCCCAGTGACTACTGACCCTCTGGTGCCAGCAGGCCCCGTCAGTTCCTCTTCCACGGCTACCTCAGTCACTGCCAGCACCCCCTCCTTCATGCTCAACCCCTCTGTGCCAGGGATACTACCCAGCTACTCACTCCCATTCTCACAGCCACTCCTGTCCGAGCCGAGGATGTTTGCGCCTTTTCCTTCCCCTGTCTTGCCCAGCAACCTTTCACGGGGCATGTCTGTCTACCCGGGCTACATGTCCCCACATGCAGGCTACCCAGCTGGCAGCCTCCTTCGGTCCCAGGTGCCTCCGTTTGACTCTCACGAGGTTGCCGAGGTGGGGTTCAGCTCCAATGACGATGAGGATAAGGACGATGACGTGATAGAGGTCACTGGGAAATAGCTGAGGAGCCCCTCCCCACCTTACTCGGGGTCCTCAGCAGGTTGCCCACCAAGCTGGAAGGCAGTGATCTGGGCTCTGGCCTCTGAGAATAGGGCAGTTGGCAGGAGGGAAAAGGAAAAAAGGAGGAGGACAAAGAAGAGTGGTTGACCTTAGCGGCAGGACTCTGTTGTTGTTCAACAGAAGAGGCAAAAACCCAACAGAGTAGCAATAGCAGGGAAACGACCCAAATAGTGACGGGGGGCGGGGCAGCCTGCCCCTCTTCCTGCCTGCCTTGCTTATGCTGCCTGCTTGCTTGCTCACCCATCTGAGTGTAGAGGCCCACATCCCATTTCTGTCTTTGGAAACATTCTCTCCTGAGAGAGCTGCCTTACTGGGTGACTTAGCTTGGCCTGGGGAGGGGAGGGAGGGTATAGAGGGAGGGTGGACAAGGGAGCAGACTGAGATTCCATGTGAAGTGGGGTCTATTTAGGGGGTGGAAAGGAAGCAGACCAGGTGTATGTATTTGTGTGTGTGCGCGCGTGCATGTGTGCCTGTGTGTGTTTGTGTAAGTATGTACCTGTATGTAACAGGCCAGGGGAGAAGGTGGGAGGGGAGGGAGGGAAGGTACTAAGGGGGAAACTTGAAGATGAATTTATCTTTTTTAAGTGGAAATCAGAGAGTGGTGGTTCATGGCAACTATTCGTGTGAACTTCAGGCTGAGCCCAGGAGAAGAGCCATGGAAATCACAGGTTTCCTTCTAGTTGAGTGAAGAGAAGGCCCAGCTAATGCAAGTCCCTGGTTTTCAGAGCTACACTGTTTTAGAATTTGGAGGAATCATGAGAGAAAATGGGCATTACCAATCTCTGTTTCTTTCCCCAGTGGCTGTCTCTGAGCAGCTCTCCCTTTCCTGGGTGTGAGGTTGTTTGGATGCAGAGGCTGGGAGGGAGAGCACTGCCCTGTGTGAGTGAGTAGGCGGGAGTTGTAGCTGGAAGAGACATTCTTCACAGGGATGGAACTGAACCCCCAACTGCCTATCCTGGTGGCCTTTTCTTACCCCTCTCCTTCCCTGTTAGAGAGCTCATGTGAATTTATTTCTAATGGGCAATTATTTATTATTTGGATTTTTCACATGTCTTGTTTTTTTTTTTTGTTTGTTTGTTTGTTTGTTTGTTTGTATTTTGGAGGGGATTAGGGGTACAGAGGGTAGGAGATGAGAAGTTTTAAGATATTCGAGGCCCCATAGCTGCTGGTAAAAAAAAATCTGGGGTGGATGGTGAATTGACTAGGGAAAGAAAATTAGACTTGACCGAAGTTTAGACTAAACAATTATGTTTTGGGGAGATGGCCTCACAGGAAGATCAGGGAATCCTGGGACTGGGTAGTCAGTGGGGGTGAAACTCATTCTACAAAGACAAAAACAGATGTGGAGCTATGTACCCCTGGGATAACCTTAGAGGCCGGTTCTCTACACTTAGTAGTGAAGCTGGGGAAAGGAAGCTACTGAGTTGAGGGAACAGACTATTGATTTCCTGTTGAGAGATATCTTGGCTTCCCCAGCTTATCAGATGATTGATGTGGGTCTGTGCTCCACACAGGAGCCCTTTATGTGTAGGAGCCCTAGGTCTTGATTTATCTTAAAACAACGTATCAGTCATTCTGGGTCTCCCCTTTTTTGTTGATGCCAGGGGTGGGGCATCTAGTCCTTAAGCATAAACATTGGCTGTCTTCCTATTGGCTTTCTTCCCTTGCCCCACTACTAAGACTTTGTCCAGCTGGCATTCTTTATGATGAACAAGCCTTGTTTGGCTTTAGGGCTTTACCGCCTACTGGGGATAACCTGGCTGGGAAGCTGCTGCACTTGCCTCTTCCTAACCCAGGAGGCAGCCTAGCCCGTAGTAGCTGCTTCTACAACTCTCTGACCAGCCCTTGTTTGCATTGTTAGAGGGCTTTGACACAGTCTGGAATATTGTCCCCAGAGAAGAGACAAGGAGATGGCTGATGGGGGGTGTGGGCTTGTGTGTCTGTGTGCTGTCCAGTAACACCAAAAGTGGAACTTATGGAGCTTTCTTTCTCTGTTTTTATAAGCACCCTGTCAGACCCTTAACTCTGCTACTCATAGAAGCCTTAGATCTACAGTTTAGCTATGCAAATTACTTTTTAAATTAAAAAATAGCAGTTCCAATCAGTGCTTTCTTTTTCAGATGCATCCCAAGGATGGAGGGTGGTCGGATTCAGTTGGAGTGGGCTCTCAGGGTTACGCTGGTATAGTAGTAGTCAGCCGGTCTGGATCTCCGGTCTGCAGAGCACACTCACAACCTGGGCTACACTGACTCTAAGGCCCTGGAGCACTGGGATCCCGGAGGATTGTGTGTGTGTGCGTGTGTGTGTGTGTGTGTGTGTGCGTGTGTGTATGTGTGTGTGTGTGTGTGTGTGTGTGTGTGTGCGTGGCTGAGGGAAGGAGGGCTGTTTCTGTGTTCACTTCTAGGAAGTTACTGCAGTAGGCTCTGAGAATCCAGAACCCATCCGAACAGGGAACAGAAACCATTCACTGCATAGAGGGGCTTTTGAAATTGCCAGGAAGCGAATGGGTGTTCTGAGAGGCCTGCTGTCTACCTGGTGGTTCCAGAGACTGGGTCTTACTTCGGCTTGGGTGAGGCCATAATTCTGGGAAGCTGACCTGGCTAGAGAAGGCTTTCTCTGATATGTGCAGCTTATATTGCGTGTATGTGAAGAGGGGTTGCAGGGGGGTGTGGAGCGGGGAGGGGGGTGTGGAAACACGGGAATTTGGAGTGCTACTGTTTCTATGTTTGGGGGGTTTTGTTTCATTTTGTTTGTTTTTTAATGAACCTGAAAACACTTGCCTGAGTTTTCTGTTGTCTCTCTGTGCTGGTAGGCAAATGTGCAAACACACCAAACAGGAGCGAGTGTGTGAGGGAAGCAGGAGATGTCTCAGAACCTAAGAACCGTATTTTCAGTTTGAACATGTGGTGGCTTCTACCCACCGTTGAGGCCTGAGTGAGGGGAGAATGGTGACAGGAGTGAGGGCACAAGACCAGGCCTGGGCATTTTCCCTCACTATTGTCTTCCACAGGCTGTTTCAAGGGCCTCACAAGCCTCATCCATCTACTTTAGCCTGGGTTCTCAGCCTAGAGACTACTGGACTGTTGTAATGATTCAGGAATACCATTCATAGTGATGCTTGATTTCCTTTTCTTAATGTCTTCGTGGATAAAATTTGGACAGGGATAAGGTAGCCATTTAAGTAAAAAAATAAATGAACCATGTTGGATCAGAACTGTTCCTTCAGACCGGATATCTGCAAAGTCCTTACCCCCAGATTCGTGCTTCTTAAGCATTCATCTCATCGTCTCCTGACTTAAGGGTAACTCTATGTGGTCCTTGGAACTCTCCTCCCTAGGAATTAGTGTGCGGAGGCTTTATATACTTGTCTCAGCTCAATATGAAATTTCCCACTTCAGGTGCATGAAGCAAAGAGCTGAGGTAATGTTGAAAGTCTAGTTTTGCTGATTGGTTGAAACACAACCCAACTTCAGTGGTCTGGGTGAAACTGTCACTCCCGAAACTGTCAGCAGAGCAGGACCCTCTCCTCAGTCTGTTTAACCCTGCATCGCTCTGGAACCGAGTCCTCATCCCACAGAGAAAGTCTTCTGGATACTTTACATTCCTTGTCCCTAGTGTTCCTGGATTTGGCCCCTTGCCTCCTGCCTCCCAGTTCCCTGCAATTTCTCAGGAGACCAGTCTCTCCCTTCTGAGCCATGGCCTCCAGTGTACCCAGCAAAATGGCTTTAACCCACCAAAATTCCCAAGAGCAGAGATCCTCCTCCCGGAGGACACCCAGGAGACTTTCTGACCCTCTGCTGACTGTTCCCAGGAAATTGGCACCTCATGGCCTGTCTGTGAGAAGGCCCTGTTGCCCGTTAGTCACCTTCCGACTCTCTTCCCCTTCTCCTGACTCTTCTGCTCTGGGTATTCCTCTGTGACCTTATTGTCTGTTCTGTGCCACTACCTTGGCCCTGGGCCTTTTATGAATTGCTGAGTCTTAAAACAATGAACTTTCTGAGCAAGCAGTGTCAGCTTTGCTCTTCAGGGTCCTAAGTCTACCCCTTTCCCCTCTCACAGGTCTATTTGATGTAGTAATCCAGCGCGTTGGGTAGCCAGGCTGGTCACAGAGTGCAGTGCAGAGGGTTGGGGAGGTTTGGGTACTCCATTTCCACTACTCAGAAGAGGGGACCTCATACTGTGACCTGACCCAGAACCCTTCCTGGAAGAGAGCTCAGCCCACGGTGTGTGCGTGCGTGCGTGCGTGTGTGTGCGTGCACGCGTACGTGCGCCTTGGTGTAAACTGTTACCTGGTTGTGTTACTTCAGGTGGGCTGGGGACTCACAGGAGAATCTCCTCAGCCTGCCCAAGACTGGTTTTCTGCTGTTCCCTCTCCAGAGGTGTCAGGGGAAAGGGGGTGCAGGTGTGTTGAGGGGGTTGCAATGGATAACCACTAAGGCCACACTGCTGCCAGGAGGAGTAGGGGGAGATGAGGTAGCCCAGGGACCTGGCACTTGGCTTTGGTTTTCCGTCTTCTTTCCTCAGGATGCCCCCTGAGACCTACAGCTAGCTTTGAGGAGTATCAGTGGCTGGGTGTACCGGCTGCTGGTGTGATCATGGGCTTCCCTCCTCTCTTGGCAGGGCAGGCGCTCCTGCTCCAGAGACTGGGCAACTGGCTGTTTCTACGACGTATTTATTTTTACTTGTGTTTCATGTCACTTTTTTAAAAAAGCAAACAGAACAATTGTAAGTCAGTATAACTGCCTATCAGTTTTCTTTATTTCTCTTTTTGTAAAATAAAATTTAAACTCAAGGCAGTGTTGTTTGATCAAGGAATTGTCTGGACAGTGGTTTGGCCGGGTGGTGGTGGAAGGAATATAACTTAGAACGTAGTGGGCACTGGATGACACTTGGGGGGTGGGATAGGTGGGAAGAGAGGGCACACTGCTGGCAGGCTCTTTGGTGCAGTGGAATTCACTAGGCTTTTTCTGCTTTTGATCACCTGAAGAGAACCACATTTCCAGGGATCTAGGGGAAACAGCGAAGCCTGCTGGAGTGGCTTGCAGCAAGCTGGTCCTCAGCCTTGGTAGGTCCTGCAGGCGCAGTCCTGGCTGGCTCTGAGTGGCCAGGGATCAGGTGCCACATCCCTGCTTTCAGAGGGCAGAGGATGGTGTATCTGTGATTGTCAAGTGGCAGGGTTTGCAGAGCATTTAAAACTGTATGTGCATTCACCAATTATCATCCAATGTGGAGGATCTAGCCACTGGCTCAGAGAGCTAACCCCAAGGCATTGGAGTGTGTAGGGGGTGGGGGAGGGAAGGCACGGTCCACTCCCAACAGTTCCTTTAATGGGACAGACCCTGGGGAAACAATCTGGACATTTACTAAGGGAGAATTAAAGCGCTTCTGTGGGGATTCTTTGAACAGAGGAAGGCAAGAGGAGACAAAGGCCAAGTCTGGGCTCATGGGGATAAGAGGAGAATTCGTGCTATTGGGAGACCAGACTGGGAGTGAAGTGTGGGTGAGGCAGATAGATAGTTAACTAACTCAGACCACTGGGCTACAGAGAAGAAAGTGCCTTGCAAAGTAGCTTGCTGCCTTCTGGTGGCCAGTTGAGGCCTTACGAGGATCCTGCCAAGGGCTGTGCTTCCACTGTTGGGAGCAGCCTGAGATGAAGCCTGGCTGGCTGATGGCCTACAGTCCCAGTCACAGGCAGATTCCCCTCCAATGGAGGCACTAGTGCTCTCCAACCATACTAAACAAAGTGAGCAGACAGGACAAGATGAGGTAAGGGCAGCTCCAGACAACAGTTTCCCGGAAGCTCATCAGCTTCTGAGAAGAAGAGTTAAACATGCAAACTCTTCAGGCAGTGGCTGTTGGTCTCTGAGCCAGTGCCCTGGCCCCTCCTTGTGTCACAGGAAGTGGTTCCAAGCATATAGCCCACCAGCCTGGAACACCTGAAGGGTTTGATCCTGTGCCTGACGTTCATAGGCAAAACAACTGCCATGACCATGCCAGCCCACCCCAGAGTGCCTGCGAGAGACTGGCTGCCCCACTCTGCCCAGAGGATAAGGATCAATTTTCCCTGCCTGTGGAAGAAAAAATGTGAAGTAGAGAGAAAGGAAGCCAGGTTTATAAGCGCCTTGCCTGTCCTCCGCTAGTGCGCTGGTGGTGGTGGGGGATCCGTGAGATGTACCCAATCCATGGCTGCTTTTTCCAAAGCTGCCTTCCTGGTATCCCATTAGAGTGATCTCCCTCCCAAACATCATGGCTCAACATCAGATCACCAGGGTGGCTCTTGGTCCAGCCTGTCTTGTAGCTGACATGGCTGTCCTTTCCCCAACCCCCCACCACCACAAGACTGGGCCTCTCAGGAGGTCAGGGTTTTATCTTTGGGGCCCTAGCAGAGTGCTTTGTAGTTGGTAAGTGCTCAGATACAGCTGAAGATTGTGTTTGCAAAGAGCTTACGGTTGACCTAAGAGTCACCTAGGGTAGGCTAAGCCAGAAGAGCAGACCAGCCTCCTCCAGCCATTCTCCAGGTTAAGTGACCAACATCCAGGGCACCAAGGGAAGTACCTGGAAGGGGGTCATCTCCCTGGAACACTCCCTGGAGCTTCAGGAGGGCAAGGCCTTGGTTTTGTTCACTCAGTAACCCCAGCGCCTAGAACTGTGCTGGTGGGAGTGGCACTCAACGTTTGTTGGATGGATGAACCATCACCCCTGTGCTCTGGTTGGAGGTGGAGGGGTCGGAGGCAGGAAGCGGGTATTTTGTCTGTGCAGGGGTTGGGTCCACCAGCGTCTTCCCGGAACCCAGGTTGAGCCTCAGCTTCCTCAGCTGTAACACGGAAGCAAGTGGCTCCGCCTTGGTCTGGTTCCCAGACTGTCGCGAAACCTCAGTGAGAAAATGTAGTGGGACCATGAGTAGCACAAATGTCACAGGCTTATATTGCTGTGCTGCCCCTCCCTAACCCCTCCAAACACGCCTCCCCGGTCCCAGCTTCCTCACCCTAGCCTCCGCTGCGGGCCACCGGGCTGACTTGCCTTTTCTCCTGGGGCCAGATCTTCGTTGTGGTGCTCCCGCCAACCCAGCTGCCTTAGGGTTGTTGCTAAGGCGCACCGCCTCCCTCCCCCAGCAACCCTGAAGTTTGTTGGAGGCGGGAGGTTACGCGGTGGGCTCCGCCCCTGCCAGCTCCCGAGGATTGGCGCACGCCCGTTGCTATGGAAACGGGCCCGGGACGGCCTCCGCCCTCCAGGTCCCGGGCGCACGCGCCCAAGGCCATGGCCACGTTCCGCCGCGAGAGGGGGCGGAGCGAGCGTGCCCGGCGAACGCGCCCAGGCCCCGCGACCCATTCGGGAGCCGCCGGAGTGGTCTAGGGTCCACGGCTGGCGGCCGCAAAGGTGAGGGCTGGGCCCGAGGGAAAGCGTTCATGCCGCGGCGGCCCCAAGCGCGCCGCGCACCTGAAGACCCTGCTCGCCAGGCCGCGGCCTCAGGGCCCCCAGCGGGAGCCCCCTCCGTGTTCCTCGCGGCCCGGACCGCCCATTGCATCTCGTCTTGGCCCACAGCTGGTCCCGGCCGGGTTCGAGGGTCCAGGCTGGGACGCGACCTTGGGTCAGCCCTTACCACTCGGGACCCTCTTTCCACTGCCTCGGTTGCGGGTACAGGCCTGGCTCCGGGGCCGTGGAGTCGGAGGGAAACTGAGGCATGAGCTGTGCTTTAACTCCGACCCCGTCCCCAGAGGCCGCGCCTTGCAGCCCGGCCTGCAAAATTTTAGCGTTCCTTAAGTTGTTGCCGGAGGTGCGTGGGGCCTCGTGAGGTCGTGGCTGAGGTGAAAGGAACTGGGTGAGCAGGGGTTGAAAAGCTCAGGGTGGGGGCAGCGTCGCCGTCGTCCCCGCGCTGGCCTCTCGGAGTCGCGGTCTTCCCGCTTGCCGCTGGCGCCGAAGTTTTCCCAGCGGCGGGTCACTTTAAGGGCGTGCCCCCGCGCACGTGAGCGGCACCAGGAAGCTGGCGTGGGACAGCCCTCCCTGACGCCCGCACCCGGACCGAGGCATCCACCCGGGGCCTCTTACCCGAGGGGAAACCGAGGCCAGAGAGGGAGCACAGGCTGGGGCTTTTTTAGGACCAGATGGAGTGGCTGCGGATTTCCATGGACGGGGACCTGAGCAGAGACCTCAAGACAAGTCTGACATTACGAGGCTGGTTTTGGCTCCTGATTCTCCTAAGGGGTCTGAGGATCGGACGGGGGGAGGGAGGGCAGTATAGAGGCACCGGTAGACTTTCCCTGAAAAAGGAGCAGCCAAGGCATAGTGCCCAGCATAGTGGTTATTTCCTCGGGGAGGCGGGTTGTCACTGACTGTTCTTTCTGTCCCCAGCACCGGAGCATTTGGCCTCTGCAGGACTGGACGCCATGAGCTGCTAAAAGTGAGCCTGACTTTTTAGGTGAGTCTCCCTAGCCTTTCTCCTCCCTTTCTCTTGATGTGGAAGAGATTCTGTTTTCCCTCTTCCTTCCCGTGTTGACCAAGGCTCTGGGGCCCCCAAGGTGCATTTTTCCCCTTTCTTAGCAGTTTGGGACATGAGAGGAAGAGAAACGTAGGAACTAAGTTCCCTTGAGGGGACAAGAAGTTTGTAGCTGGGAGGGTCCGTTAGTTACTCCCAGGTCAAGTGGGGGCCTGGATGTTGAGAGCTTCCAGCCTTGGGTTCAGAGATGTCCAACGTGGTTTAAATGCTTGGGTCATTCTAGAAGCCTGCCACAAGGAAGGAGAAAGTGGAAATGGGGGCCTGGAGTCAGACTTCCTGGGTTCCCCATTACCTGCATTTTGATCCAGTTGGCTCTTCTAATATTTGTGTGACGTTAAGCAAGTCTTAATCTCTAATCACTCATTTCCTGTACCTACCCTGCTGGATTGCTGTGCGGATTAATGAAGTAGCTATGTTTCAACATTTAGACAGTGCTTGGCATATAGTGGGAGCCCTGGTGGCACAGTGGTTAAGAGCTTGGCTACTAACCAAAAGGTCCGCAGTTCGAATCCATCAGCTGCTCCTTGGAAACCCTATGGAGCAGTTCTACTCTGTCCTATAGAATTGCTATGAGTCAGAATTGACTCAATGGCAATGGGCAGATAGTAAGCGCTCAGTGAAAGATTTATCATCAAAGAAAACAGGAATGAAACTAACAAGGCAAATGAGTAGGACAGGGAATGGGTATAAAAAGGATAATGAAATTGATGGGCAGGAGCACCGATGGGTGAGAAGACCAGTGTGACAGCACCTCAGTGTCATGATACTGAAGAAGGTGTAGAAATTTATTTTGCCCGTGTGAGGCAAACGCTGTGTGCTCTTTGACGTTAAAGACAATCTTTTAGCATAAAATCATGATACCCAGAAACCCGTGGGAAACAAATTCCATAGAACTGAATTTTCCATAAAGCTGAAGTGTTGCCGTTTCAGCTCCAAAACCTGTTAAATTTTAAATGCTTGGGGAGAGAATGATCCCCCAGTGGGTCGCCTGTTTCCCTGCCTCCTAAAAGTCTTCTCTGTGCTGTGACTTTCTTTCCTCACAGGCTACTCAGGTCAAGCTCTCTATAAGCGGCCTAGGACTCTGACCTCACGCTGTGTAGAAGGTTGGGCAGTCTGCCTCAAGTGGCTTGTACACTTGCTCTGTGTTTTGTTCCTGGGTCTGTACTTGTATAGCTTCTCTGCCTCTTATGGGTAACTTTTTCCACTTTTAGCAGTATTTCCCCCTTCCTTCTTCTGCTTCTAATCTTCTGTGGGCTGGAAAAGTTGTGTCTTAGTTAGTTACCTAGTTAGTGCTACTGTCTCAGACATACCACAAGTAATGGCTTTAAGGAACAGAAATTTATTTTCTCATACTTTAGGAGGCCAGAAGTCCAAATTCAGGGCAGTAACTCTAGGGGAATCCTCTCTCTGTCTACTCCAGGGGAACATCTTTGTCTCTTTCAGCAGCTGTTCCTCAGTTTTACGTGGCATCTGTCTTTCCCCCATTTGTGTTGGCTTTGCTTGGTGTCTAATCCACTGTTTTTATGTCTCTAAAGTCATTAGGTTTAAGACACACCATACACGATATGGCCTTATTAACATAACAGAGAAAACCCTATTCCTTAGTTGGAGTACATCCATAGATAAGGGGGTTATGATTCCAGCATATATTTTAGGGGGACACAATTTGGTCCCTAACAAATGGAATGAAGTTTGTTAGCCTGGTGGCTCAAGTGTGGGAAGCTTAGTGCTGGACTTTGTTCTGACTGCTGAGGCTGTTTGGATCTGGTCTCCCCTGGTTCCAGATGGATGATCTTGCTGGGTAGCAAGGTCTCCACAGGCCAATATGATTAGCAAAGGAGGCTTTCCTATGAAATTCTCTGTGGCACATTTTTCCCCTAGGGTTTTGCTCCCCGTGGTTTCTCTGTTAATAAGTGTTTGGATCCTGGCGTTTGCCTGTCCTCCCTCTGGCGGTGGTCCATGAGGCTTGAGGCTGGGCTAATAGTGTGGCTCAGCTGTGGGAAGAAAGAAGTGATAGGGGAAAAGGCAGGCTGTCTGGCCTCTGGCCCGTCTTGGGGAGGCTGGCTAGGGCCCAGAGTAAGCTCTCAGGCGCCTTGGCTGGCTCACCCCTGGGCCCCTCTATGACTCAGTTTCCCCAGGTGTGACTAGGGCTGCCTGTAGACAGGCACAGCTGCTCTGAGAGCCTTAGCTATTGTGATTAAGAAATAAAGAGGCTTGTGGTTTCTGTCATGCTTTGTAGCTCTCTTCCAGGTCACTGTAAGTGTAAAAACACCTTTGGCCCCTCCTCCTCGTGGTCAGAGCACCCAAGGCAGGGCTGAGACGGGGCCAGAACCAGCTGCCGGGCAGGTGGGCACGTCGGTCAGAACAGGCTGCCAGCCTGTTCTCGCCTCTGTCTCCTTTGCAGCTGCCTTGGGGCACGGCGTGGGGGGCCCAGAGCCATGTCGGACTTGCTGCTGCTGGGCCTGATTGGGGCCCTGACTCTGCTACTGCTGCTGACGCTGCTGGCCTTTGCCGGGTACTCAGGGCTGCTGGCTGAGGTGGCGGTGAGTGCTGGCTCACCCCCGATCCGCAACGTCACTGTGGCCTACAAGTTCCACAAGGGGTCCTATGGCGAGACTGGGCACCTTTTCACCGAGAGTTGCAGCGTCTCCCCCAAGCTCCGCTCTGTTGCTGTCTACTATGACAACCCTCACATGGTAAGGAACCTTCTGTGCCTGGGCTGGGGTTCCACCCCATGGGCAGAGCTGGAACAGGGCATGTTGGGGGAGGGGAGTTTTGGTTTCTGAGGAAAGGGTGGGAACACTTTTGAGCTGGGCCTGTAGACCATGTGGCTCAAGGCCCTTTCCAGATTTAGCCTGAGTATCTGCTCCAGGCATCCATGTGCTGGCTTGTTACTGTGCAAGTCTAGTTCCTCTGGCTCGTGGTTACCCACGGACCTCTGAGTGCAGTGACCACACCACTGTGAGTCCCTCGCCTCTGCTGGGGCTTTGCTCCCATGTTTCCTCTTCTTGCCATCCTTCTCTCTTCCATTCCCATTTGGGGCCAGTGTGCTGCCTCACCCACACTTCACTCCCAGTCTGGTCTCCCAATAGCACAAATTCTCCTCTCATCCCCATGAGCCCAGACTGTGCCCTGTGTTTGGGGTCAAGTCTTTGGTTTGTGGCTGGAGGTCTGTGAGGACTCAAAGGGCAGCACTTGGTCATGGGCTTAAACTCCTACCTCTCTACCTGTTCTGGTGGTCACTGGCCCAGTGATACGGTGTCTCCTTGGTTGTCAAGGTGCCTTGTTGGGAAGGGAGGGCCTCGGGGCAAGTGGGCCAAGGAGCTGCCCACATGCCCAGGATGCTGGGGCCAGAGACTCACCCAGCAGCATCACTGGCACCCTGTGGGCGTCTGGCTACACTTAGAGCCTGCAGTGAGTCAGGGCTTGCCAAGTGGCTGCCTGCCATGCCGTGGGGGGGGGTGGTGCCTACAGCTGGATGGGCTCACAGCTCTGTCAAGGGTTCCTCGATGTCTCCAGCCCCAGCCCCTAGCCTGGCTCCACACCATGCCAAGCACACATTTGGCATCCCCAGCTCCATGTTCTTTGCCTGGAGAACTCAAGCAGGTGAGCCCTACAGTTCACCCACTGACCTCCCAGGCCTCCCTGGAGCTCTTAGGTCCCGGCCTCACTGGGACACTCACTGGAAACAAGGGTGTGCTGACTCCCTCTCTGGGCCAGGCTCTGCTTGACACCCTCACTCCAGAGATGAATCAGACCTGGCCCTGCCCTCAGGAAGCTCCTTGTGGTTGGCAAGTCATCTCCACACAAATGTTGATTCTCCAACAAGATACTTGTTCGATGCCCACGGAGCTTTGAGCTGCGGGCTTAGGGAGGGTGCCTCCAGTCTGCTGGAGGGAATCAGTGAGGAGGTGGGCCTTCTCATATGGGAAGAATTTTGCTCTCCCTGGCTAAGGGAACTGCAAGAGCAAAGGCCGAGGACATAGGGTAACAGAGGAAGTATGGCCAGTGGATTTGTGGTGGAGAAGGAGGTAGAAGGGTTTACTGGGCCAGGTTGTGGGAAGTCATGGCAGCTTGGGAAGAAGGGTATGGCACAGTTTGCTGCCTTCGTTTTAGGAAACTAAATGGAGAGAGCAGGTGGAGGGGAGGAGATGAGGCAGAGAGGCCAGAGGTTGGACCAGGCCCAGGTGAGAGGTGATGTGGGCCGGGTCAGGAGCTGGCATTTGGCTGGTTGAGGGATGAGTGGAATTGCCTGAGGTTTTGAGGTTATGTGATGGTGATGGAGTCAAGAACACTGAGGCCCGAGTGGGATGGGGCAGACACTGGGCTGTGGGAAGTTCCTAGAGTAGATGCCCAGCCCCCACCCCTGCAGGGGTCTGTTGTATAAGTCCCCATCCTTCTTCTGCCCCTCCTTCCACACCTGGCCCAGGTGGAACCCTCTGCGAGGCCCCAGTGGGAGGGAGGAGAATGCTTGCGGCTGTCTCTTTCCTCATTGGCATGTCTTCCTGTTCTGGAAACAGCATGCTGCCTCTTGGGTTGGAGGTGCTAATTCCAGGATGGGAAAAGGCCAAGGCTGCAGGATACCCTGGGGTCAGCACTGGAGGCTGGTCCAGGGAAGTGTGAGATGAAGGAACCCTGGATCGGTCACTCTCCCCATGGCATCCTGGCTCAGCCCCTGCCTCCAGGAAGCCTACTCTGCGGCTCTCCCATAGGTGTGGAGGACCCCACAGGGCGGGTCCTGGGTGTCCAGGATTGGTTGAGCATGGCCTGAATTGGGTCCCAGTCTGGCGGGCCATAGCCTAAGGGTATAGCCTTGGGGTTGGCAGTCCTGGGTTCCAGGCCATCCTGTCACTGTCCAGCTGTGTGATCTTGGGCACATCATGTAACCTCTCTGAGCCTCCATTTCCTCATTTGCAGAGTGGTGGTAAAATACTTGCTTCACAGGTAGGCTGGCGAGGGTTAAATTAAGTGACACAGGTGAGGCATTCATTCCAGCACCTGGCCCTCAACAGATGTTTAACAACAGCAAAAAAAATGTGGAAAAAATGCTCCTACTCGGGCGTGCTGAGGGGTCAGGCTGAGCTCTTGTGATCCAGGCCTAAATCCTTGGCCTGACTGTGGCCATCTGGTTAGCAGAAGGATGGACCAACAGGACAAGATGATCCTTCTGATCCTGCCTCTCCCAGTCATGGGTCACTGTGGGAGACACCTGTGTCCGCATTCAGAGCTGGGTTACACCTAACACCTGGGAAAGCTCAGGGATGCTTGGGCTCTCGCCTGCTGTGGGAGCTGGGCAGTGCATTCTGTGCCTGATGGAGATCCTGAAAGGTCCAGGGAAACATGGACTCCCAGGCATCAGGTGCTTGTGGCTGTCACAGACTGTCTGATCCGCAGGGACCTGAGGCCTCCTAGTCCACCCTGCTGATTTTATAGAGCAGGAGACTGAAGTTCAGAGCTGAAAAACCAATCTCAAACAGTTCACGCATGATGTTTTGTTTTCATTCAACTGTTTGAGCACCTAGTCTGTGCCAGACCCTGGCATGGTGGGGACCATGGGACCCAGCCCTCAGGACTTCTCAGTGTGGCTGTGGATAGGGGACAGTGTGAACAGGGGAGACTGGAGGAGAGGCCCCATCCTGGTCCTGGGGAAGGCTGAGAACCTAAGCTTTCTGCCTCCTAGGCTGCCTCCCCCTGCAGTGTCCAGCATGGGGCACTTCAGATTCTGCTTCTCAGAAGGAAGGGACAGGATGTAGCCTGGGCAGTTGAGAGTGTCCCATCCCCACACCTCCTCCCTCCCCGGCCTAGCACAACAAAAGCCAGAATCTGCTTCTCTGTGAGTGTGGTGAGGAAGTGAGGTTGCTCCAGGCTCTGTGTTGGGTAGCGATGGCCAGGTTAGAGGTCACCGCCTCCTTTTGGATGCTGCCACCCTCGTGAGGTATGGACTGACAGCTCCCTAGCCACACCCCACACCTGATGTCAGCTGGGCAGGGGGGAGGCTGGTGGCTGGCCAAGGCCTTCTGAGGCCCCACCTGGTCGGGCTGTGGGGCTGGGATCTCCCCACTCTAGGAAGTGGTACAGGAAAGGGCGCATCACAAGGCAGAATAGTGGTGGTTGCTGTGAACCCTCTCGTATCACATGCTACTTGAGTCTTATGTCTTGGAGCCCCTTGTGGGAAGAGGCTGCAAAGCCTGAGTGAGTAGTTCCTGTGGGGCAGAAGGAGGGAGTCCCTTCCCCATACCTGGGGGCCTTGGCATGGTCGGTGGGGGTGGAGGGGTGGGAGGAAGCACGTGGGCCGCTTCCTCGTTACAGATCTGCACATACACGCACGCAGACGCACACACACACAATGGTTCAGTTCGGCCCTGCCCTTGCCCACTTGAGTGGGAAAGTGCTCTGCCCTCAGCCCTGTTTCTGAGGTGGAGGCTGAGGCTCAGAAAGTGACTTTAGCCCCTCCTCCTGGGCCTGGTCCCTCTGGGTGTCTTGGGTGTTGTGGGGGCAGGAAGGAGCTTGAAGGACCCTGAGCGTCTTGCTTGTTCCTGACCAACTCTGGCCTGTGGACAGCCCCTCGTGGCCAGGCTGTTGTCACCATACACATGGTCCCCATCTTCTGCCCCCCGCTTCTGCTGCCACCACCTCCACTACTGTTTGGGGCTTAAGCAACCTGCCCGCCCGCCCTCTCGGGGAGCCTGGCTGAGGCAAGCAGGGCAGGGCAACCACTTCAGCCTGGATCTGTCGCTTATATTCACCACCCAGGAGGGAGCACCTGCTCCAGTCAAGAAGTGGCCGGGGGACTGGAGACCTCTTTGGATTCTGCCTTTGGAAAGCTAGACTGCTACTGAAGTCCCCCTCTTCCCCTCAGTCCTGTGAAAGCCAAGCCTCGGGCTCCCCTAGTCTACAGGGGTTGAGGCTTACCTGGTGAGAGCTCTGACTTAGGCCTGTGCCCCATCCCCACTCCCTCAGTGTGTGTGGAGATGAGCCCCCTTGACCTTCGCACAGGCACTGAGGTCAGATGGAGGCTGAGTGACCTTTGCTGAGTGGCTTGGCTCTGAACCTCAGGAAGAGGGTTGATAACAAAACCTGCTGCACAGGGCTTTTGTTGGGATTTATGAGCTGCTGCGTGGAAGGCAGCAGCTGGGACAGGTGGTAAGCACCTTGTCAGATACCAGCTGTTAGGTTTATGCTTCTGGGGGGAATGAGGAAGGTTCCTGAAACACTTCTGGATGGGAGCTCCCAGAAATCCCCCAGATGACCCTTTGGGGATTGGCGTCCTGCTGTTGTGCCTGTCTTCCTCACCTCTTCTGGAGTCTGAAGTATTGGTCCTGGCCTGGCCTGGCTGTCTTCGTCTGCTCACGTCCTGCCTGCTGCCTGCTCCAGTGTGTTTGAGTACTCGGGGACAGGTGGGGCTTGGTTCTGTAGCACTTAAGAGGCCTGGTGTCCACCTGCTAATAATAGGCAGATATAGCTGCTCCTTCTCCTGAGGAGCACCAGTGGAAATGGCAGGCACTGCCCCTACTTCTCTCCTTACCTTGGCAGCTCTGGACTGGGTGGGTTGGGGGTCAAGGCAGCCCTCTGGGGCCTGGCATTGGAAGGTGGTACAGCTGCCCATGTAGATTGTGGGCCTGGGGTTGGCCATTTCTGCTGAACCTGAGGGCTGGGTTTGATCTGTGCCAGCTGACTCCATTTCTCCTTTCTGGATCCTAGGAGATACTGACCTTGTCTAGTTCCTGGACTTATTGAGTTGTTGACTGGGCAGGCCCTGAGGTGGCTCTCTCCACTGTGACCTCACACGACAGGCTGGCAGGCACTGTGAGGCCCCTCTGGAAAGGGCAGTGGGGCCAGTCCTAGGACCAGCTCATACCTGAAAGCTTCAGGTTCTAAGCAGACTCCCCCTTTCTGCAGCGTTAGGACTCGGGGGGGCCTTGCAGCCTTGAAGGAGATGCTCTGGGGCCTGGCCTGCTCCTACCTCCTTCCTGGTACTCTTGCATTGCAGGCAAATCCTGGATGGCCTTACCTTTACCCAGAGTGGTGGTGGGTCTGGCCTCTGCCTTGTCTCACTGGCATGGATCATTGCTGGTGCTAGTTCTGGTCACAGGTACCGTCCAAAGAAATGATTAATACAAGGAGGAAAGGGAGCAAGCAGGTGGAACTGGGAGGCCCAGGCTGACATTCCAGGGTTAGGGCCAAGTTAAAACATTGCATTGGACCAGAGTGGGTGGGGTCTTATCAGGACACCCCCACCTCCTGGGCCCTTTGACAGCCTCAGTGGGCCATTCCCCCAGGTGTGGCCTTGTGTTCTTCTGGGAGCCAGGAGAAGCCTTCCCATGCCCCTGAGCCAGGCTTGCCACTCCGTGGCTTGTCTTAGAACCTGTCCCGTCTCCTTGCTGGTGCCTGGTTCAGCCACCTTCTGGCTCCAGCCTGCCATGGGGCTGTTTGGCAGGTGGTAGGCTTGCTGAGTTACCTCCTGGACTTCCCTTTTAGTTCCTGACCACCAGGAGAGGGCAAGAAGTCCTCTCTTGTGTAGCTGGGAATTGCTCAGACAGGAAGGGGGCACCTGTGCCCAGCTCACCTCCAGGATCCCAAGAGCCCTGGCTGCTTATTAGCTGCCTCCCTCCATCATGACGATAGCCCTTTCCTTTCTCCAGGTCGAAGGAGAGGTTTTCTCTCAGTGCGAGACCTGTGTGTGCATGTGTGTGTGCGCATGAGCCATTGCTGAGCATGCCCCAAGAGCTTTCTGTGTTGGAGGGATCCTAGGGAGCCCTGAACCTTCCTGCCTGGAGGCCTGGAGTTGGAAGGAGAGCCATCGATTACAGTGTAGCACGATACTGCCCTCGTGTGGGCAGTTGGGATCAGAGACGAGGGCTGCCTGGCGGGGAGGGGCAGGAAGCTCTGAGGAGGGTGAGCTAATGGGCATAGTTTCCCAGGCAGAAGGGGCTCTGGAGTAGGGTGAAGAAGGACATTCCAGGCAGAGGAAGTAGCTTACGCAAAGGCAGGAAGCATGGGAGGACATGGCATGTTTGGGGAGATGCAAATAGTTCCCTGTGGGCATGTGCGGGGGTGTGGTGGAGAGGAGGCTGGCCAGGCGGGCTGGGCCACAGCCTGGATCTGTCCCTCCCTCTGCCACACAGACGCTCGGTGGGCGCCTGCCCACCTGGGCTCTGGCCCCTGCTGGGATCTGGGGCTACAGAAAGCGGGGGGCCTTTTGTGCCAGGCTTGGGAGTTCAGTCTCATTCTGAAGGTGAATTGGGAGCCATTGAGAGGTTTTGAGCAGGAGTGTGTGTGATCCCGTGTGTTTCTGGTGTCCTTTGGGAGCCCCATGAGGACTGCTGAAGTGATCCCAGGAAAGCCTCTGGCACCTGACCCCAGGCAGGACGAGGGGTGGAGAGGAGAGGCCAGGTGGCTTGCATCGGTTTCTCCATCTAACCTCTACTGAATGTCTTTCCTGTACGGCACAGCTTGCTAGGGTCAGGGACATGGACATGGGCTTTGCAGCAGGCACTGCCCCTTGATCTGTCAGCAGGAGGCCTGCTAGAACCTCCTGCCAGCTGCTAAATCTTAACCAGCCTCGTCTTGAAGTGTGAGTGGGGCAGTTGCACCATCTAGAGATGAGAGGTGGTACTACAGCGATCCCCTCTGGGTGGGTGGAGTGGGAGGAGCTTTGAGGCTAAGAGACGTGACTGTGCTGCAAGGTAGACTTGACCTGGGCAAGAGTGTTTACAGCGAAACGCTGACATGTGCGTGTTGGAGGCGGTACCACGAAGCCACCCTGAAAGGTTCCCTAAGAGGGTGTTTGAGCTTGAAGGATGGGCAGGGAGGACTATTCAGAGGTTTGGGTGGATGGGCATTCTAGGCCAAGGGACAGTCATTTGGCCTGTGTTACAGCTGCTTAATAACCACCAACAATAATAGAGCATTTTCTGAGTGCTGGACCCAGGCTGAGCCCTCGTGTACTGACTGACTGACTAATGCTGTTAAGTTGATTCTGACTTACACTGACCCTATAGAACAGAGTAGAACTGCCAAGGAGCAGCTGGTGGTTTTGAACTCTTGACCTTTTGGTTAGCAGCTGAACGCTTAACCACTGTACCACTGTTTAATATGATAGTTTTGTAAGTAGCTATCAAGGAACTGGGGCTCTGAGAAGCCAAGTGACTTGTCCAGGATCACATCCAGGCCTGCCTCTCTCCAGGCTTGATGTCATTGGATTCAAGGGGGCAGCAAGGGAACTAGAGACACAGGGGCTGGGGATAGTCCCAGGGGCTGCTCAGATTTGAGAACCTGCAGTCCCTGGGTGGTGCAAATGGTTAACATGCTCAACTGCTAATTGACAGGTTGGAGCTTTGAGTTCATTCCAAGGTACCTTGGAAGAAAGTCCTGGCAGTCTACTTCTGGAAAATCAAGCATTGAAAAGCCTTTGGAGCACAGTTCAATTTTGAAACACATAGGGTCAACACATAGGAGTCAACTCGGTGGCAATTGGTTTTGACTGGTTCAGTTAGTGCCCAAGTCCCGGGCAAAATGTGACTCCAAGAACAGGGCCAAGTTGGTCAGAATAGAGGAGGCAGAGCAGGGCTGAGAAGGGATCGTGGTAGTACCTTGGAAAGGGAAAAGGGACGGAATGGGAGGGCAGAAGTGAGAACAGAGAAAATGACTTTTCAGTGCTAGGAAGGTGGACTGGGGAGAGAAGGTAGAGGCAGAGGGAGTTACCTGTTTAAATTGAGGGGTCAGTGGTCCCCGGGGGCAAAAGAGAAAGGGGTCTTCGAATCAAGAATTGAGAGCATGAGGTCTGTGTGAGTCTCCTGGATTCAGAAACAGTGCTCCTGGGGGCTCAGCTTGAGCACTCTTGCAGACTCAGCTGCAGGAAGGCAGACATGGGACACACTGGGAAGAGAGAACCACTGACTCCCTAAGGCCAGGAGAAGGACGTGCTAGGCCTTGCAAGTGTGAGTCAGGCCTAGGCAAGTATTGGAAGCTCACGTAGGAGCCCACTGGCTGGGGTTTCTGGGAGGTGGGAGGGGAGCAGAAGTGCAGGTGCTAGGGGCCCAGAGAGCCTGGGAGGGGAACCAGCTCTCAGACTTAGCCAGGAAGTGACTTGGGCGGTGGGGCAGGGCCTGGGATGGGCTTGGATTGGAGAGAGGGTCTGGAGGCCCAGGTCACGGTGGCTGGCCCTGCCTGAGGGACTAGGGGAGGATGCCTTCGCAGAGTTTCAGCAGCAGCCCAGAGTTCAGCGCCGTTCCTTGTCCTAACCAGCGCTTCCTGCAGCACCCCTCCCCAGCCAGATGCCTCTTTATCCCTGAAAACCAGACATTCACACATACACACTTCTTCCCCCCTAAATTTTGTTTTGTTCACACACTTTTGCTTCCCTGAAGAGCTCTAGGCTCTTTTCCTTGCTCTCCCCTTCCAGTTTTGCTGGGACCCACTCTTTGCCAGCCACAATTTCTCTGCCAGTGAGGGCTGCTCTCCTCCAGGAGATAGGAGGGAAGTGAGCTAAGAGCTGGGCTGCCACGCCTGAGGATTGGCGGGCCTGCAGGCATGCCCATGGCACAGGGGGGTGAAGGTGGGCAGAGGGTCACATCAGGGGGCAAGAAGGCCTCAGTGATGCTGTTGGTGGGCTGTGTGGGGAAGGAGTATGGGGCATGAGAGTCAAAGGTCCTCTCCAGCCTTCCCTTGCCCAGGCTCCTGGAGGACGGGCCAAGTCATTCCCTGCATGCCCCCCAGGTCTCCAGCATATTTGGCGAAGGAATAAACAAAGGGCTGAATGAGAGTCCTACAGCAGGATGCCACGGGCAGGGGACCATGGATGTGTTCCAGCAGGGAACTTGCTCAGTCCCGGTACGCGAGCTGATAGTTCTGCCAGGCCCAAGCTGATGCAAAGGCAAGAGGTCTGGGGACCCCCTTCCTCTCCCCAAACCTGACACTCCTTCTCTGTCTCACCAGGTGTACCCTGAGAAGTGCCGCTGCGCCGTGGGCAGCATCCTGAGCGAAGGTGAGGAGTCACCCTCCCCCGAGCTCATCCACCTCTACCAGAAATTTGGCTTCAAGGTGTTCTCCTTCCCGGCACCCAGCCACGTGGTGACAGCCACCTTCCCCTACACCACCCCCCTGTCCATCTGGCTGGCTACCCGCCGTGTCCATCCTGCCCTGGATGCTTACATCAAGGTGAGACACGGGCCTGGTGTATATAGGTGGGAGACTGGAGGAGGGGTCTGGGGAGGACAGTGCCCTGGGCCCCCTATGGAGTTGCCTGGGGAGCTGGGAAGATGGGCAGAGGCTGGTACATCTCTTCAGAGCATCACAGGAGCACAGGGAGCTTGCTTAGAAAGCTGGCCTATCAGTCCCACTCTGTCTTCTACCTAAGAAATCCTTAGTGCTCAGAGGGGCAGGCAGGTCCACCTTGACCCCATTCTGCTGGAGACCTGCAGAGCAAGGGCCCTGAGGCTCCCAGCTGCTGGGCAGGTCCCAGGTGCCCATGTGCTGCATGGGCTCAGGGCCCCTGGGCCTGAGACCCTGGAGCCAGGTCTGCTCCCTGAACCCAGGAGTAGGGCAGCAACAGCAGGCCGTGTCTCCTTCACTTTCTGGGCAGGTTAGCGGTAACACCGGCAGCCTGGCCTACCTGGAGGAAGGAGGAGAGCCAGCCGTAGGAGGGCTGACAGGGGTCTCTGTCCACAGAGATTTTTAAAAACTTACCCTGTTGAATATCACTTCTCCTCTAAAACCTTTTGTAAACTTGAGTACCGGAGAAATGATCCCAATTTGGACTTGGAAACCACTGTTTATTCATTCATTCAACTTACTGAGTGTTTGGGTGCCGTGTGTTGTGCTGGGCACAATGGGACTGTGGCACATGAAATAGGTGGTAGAGACAGGTAATGAATGTCAGACAAATTGGATACTTGCTAGAAGAGAACAGGATGCAGTGGTGAGAAGAGCCAGGGGGACCAGCTTGGACAGACTGGTCAGGGGTGACCTCTCTGAGGAGGACCCTCTAAGGCAGAGTCCTAGAAGAACCTTTGGGCCGGGGGTAGGAACGTTGCAGGCAGAGCAGTGGGGGAGCATTGGAAGTCACTGCAGGGTTCCAACCAGGAAGGTACCACCATCTGAGCCACATCTGTGCAAGATGGGCTACCCCTTCTCTGGCCGGCGTGGACTTGGCTTGTGGATCACAGGGGCCGAGTAGGGTGCTTAGGAGGCTGTTGCAAATCTTAACCGTGAATGGCAGTGGCTTGGGCTAGTGTATTGGCTATAGAGGTGCAGACAAGGGGGAGATTTATGATTTATTTTGGGGCAGAGCTGATGGACTTGTGAGTGGGTTGGGTGTTGGGGGAGGGGAGGGGCAGGAGCAGTCACAGAGGGTTCCAGTTCCCCCTGGCCTGAGCAGGTAGTGGTGCTTTTCACTGAGATGTGGGGAACCGAGGGAAGACATGGTTTGGGGGGGCACATCAGCTCTGTAGGCTGTGTCAGTGGAGCTGCCTGATGAGAGACATCGGGTGGTGGTGTGGGGTCAACAGTGACGTGTATACCGAGAGTGTGGAGTTCAGAGAGAGGGTTGGTCTGGTGGATGTGTTTGGGGACTGTCTTAGTCATCTAGTGCTGCTATAACAGAAATACCACAAGTGGATGGCTTTAACAAAGAGAAATTTATTTCTTCACAGTAAAGTAGGCTAGAAGTCCAAATTCAGGGCATCAGCTCCAGGGGAGGCTTTCTCTCTGTGGGCCTTCTCATCCGTCTTTCCGTGGACTAGGAGCTTCTCTGCGCAGGGACCCCAGGTCCAAAGGATGCGCTCTGCTCCCAGCACTGCTTTCTTGGTGGTATGAGCTCCCCCTGTCTCTCTGCTCACTTCTCTCTTTTATATCTCAAGAGATTGCCTCAAGACACAATCCAGTCTTGTGGACTGAGTCCTTCCTCACACAACTGTCACCCACCCTCCCTCATTAACATAGAGGCAGGATTTACAACATATAGGAAAATCACACAATACCAGGAGTCATGACCCGGCCAAATTGATATACACATTTTGGGGGGACATAATTCAGTCCACTGGTATTTAACTGGGAGGCTGCCCTGAGCCTCCTAGTCTCTTTGGGACCAGGCAGGCAGTTGATGGCCTGTGGCAGGCAGGGCTGTGCAGAGGGTGTGGTCAGTATGGCTGGGGTCAGGGGACAGGAAAAGAAAGTCAGTGTGAGTGGAACTTGGGGGACTTGGAGGAGCCTTGTGGCTTTGTTCTCCATAGCAGCTTGGGGGAGAGGGTCTGGCCTTGATGGAATGGGAGCTCAGCCAGGTCCTGGAGAAATGAGGTGCTGGTCACCAGCTCTGGCTTTGGAAGGGGAGAAACAGGGTGAGAAGAGCTGGAAATGGGAAGGCTGTCTTGGCAGGGAGGGCAGGGGCCTGGAGAGGGCAGAGATGGGTCCCCTTTGTGAGCTGAAGGGTGGCAGCTGGCAGGAACTGGGCAGGGGCATGCTTGCCTGGGGGCAGGGTTGGGGCTGGAGGCTAAGGGGCAGGGTGAGGCAGGAGTTGGGGTGCTGAGGACAGGAAGGGAGACCTCAGTGCCCAAGGCCTGCTCAGCATGCCTTCTGAGGGTGGGCCTCACCCATCTCACCTAAGGAAGGGCCGATGTGTGTTGTCTCAGGACCTGTCTGTGCCGTCCTCAACCCCAAGGGCCAATTTGGAAGAGGACCCCTGGGAAGAGACTTCCTAGGTTCCAGACCTCAGAACAGAGCATGGGCATGTGGCATGGCGGCGAGCAACCCAGCCACCAAAGCCTTTTCCTGGCTTCAGGGGTTTATTTTTAGACACCTTTGTCCAAATTTCCCGGCCCCTGACAGCTTCACAAGTTGCCTGGTTTTGACGTCACCTCTTTGATGAGAGCCCTTCCCCCTTCCTCCCCCTTCTGTGGGAGCCTGTCAGCCGTGCTCTGGGCTGGAGACTCCTCGGCTGGGGGCTGGAGCAGGGACAGTACCATCCTCTTTCTCTCTGGGATGAGGAAACCAGGGATATAGGGGGAGAGCAAGGGGATTCTCCCTGGATGTCTAGGAGGCATGCTTGTGTGGCCTTGGCCAGCAGCTGCGAGGGTGAGGGACTCCAGGCTGCCCAAAGTGGAGGGATGGCCCAGGGTCCTCTGCTTGTTTCTGGGAGGCTCACCTGTGCCCCCATGTTTAGTCTGATCTTGTGCCTTGGGGAACAAAGCCAGGTAAGAAATGAAGAAGAGGTGGCTCTGTGTGCAGGTCTCTGCCTGCTGTGGACAGGGGGCTGGCCCTGTGCCTCTCAGCCCAGGAGACAGAGAGAAGGGAGTACCAGGCTCCCTCCCACCCCTGCCCTCTTCCCCACTTCCCTGGGGTCAGAGAAAGGAGGCTGCTAATGAGGTTCTGGGCGCTTCTGACTCTCCCAGCCCTGACAGCTGGCTGCCTTTAGCCGAGTGTGTGCGTGTGTGTGCGTGCACACATGTACACGCTCCCCCTCTCCACCTCTCGCCTCTTTCTGGATCTGAGGCTACGCCTGCCGTGGAGGTGCTTCAAATGGAATGACAGCAGCTGCGTGCCCTTTTTCTTAGGAGGGGTGAGGGAGGCCAGGAGCCCTACTGCCAGGAGGAGGGGTGGGAGGGCTTGGCAGGCTTGCCTGCCTCCCCAGAGGCTGGGGCCAGGAGAGGGGTGATGGGCCTTAGAGAGCTTTGGTGGGGGAGGCAGAGAGCAGCTGATGTCCTGAAGTTGCAGATGTGCCTGAGCTGGGGCAGGACTGGCCTCATGGGACAGCAACAGCCTGGAGTATTCCTCTGAGGAGCCCAAAGAGAAGCCTGTGTGGGGATTCTGGAAGGGATGGCTGGAACCCAGCTTTGTGGTCTGCATGACAGCCCCTGGCTCTCTAGCAGGCTGAGCTACAGGGGCTGGAACTTTGTCTTCCTCCACATGAACTACTAGGGGGCCCCAGGCTGAGCACCTTGGGACAGTGTGTGTGTGAGGGGTCCCCAGGTACTGTGTGACTATCACTCTACATAGAAGATACCACAGCTTTATCAGGCTGCACCGTGGAGTCTGAGGAGGTGGCTTCTAGGGCAGAAGGAGACCGTTCCCTAAGCCCCAGGAAGGAGCCGTCTTCTGGCAGCTACAGGAGGGAGCTGAGCTCCAGCTTGCAGGGCCACAGAGTTGGTGGGACCCAGATGTCAGCCCAGAGCAATGGCAAAGGGCTTAGAATTCACCTGAGGGTGGAACCAGTCTGAGTGAGTGTCCAGGGAAGGCTCCAGGCATGTGGAGCAGGCCAGGGCTCAGTGGTAGGCCTGGGGACCATGTGTGAAAGGTCCCCTGAGCACAGTGCCGGGCTCGTGTCTGTTGGTAGTAGTTGGGTGGTGGGGGAGTCATTTCAAGGGTTAGACTGGTCCAGCCTAACCCCCATGCCTGACTTTCCACCTGACAGGATAAAGAATCTTCTCCATATACCTGCTTCCCCAGTGTCTCTACTTTCTGGGAGTTTTTAGGGAAAGATTCTTGTAAAACGGTTTAGGCATTTTCTCCCAAGTTCAGGGAGACGCAGGGCATTGTCCGTATGGTGACTGCCCCTTCAGGCTCCAGGAGTGCAGGCAGGCCCTGGAGGCCAGACTTGACCCTTTATCCGCAGAAAGGAAGGCAGTGGGTAAGGGTTGCCGAGGGGAGTATAGTGAGCCAGTGAGGGGAACCGTGGTGGCAGTTTCTGAGACAGCTGGGTTGACTTGGGCTATTAAGCCAGGAGTTAAAAGTGGGCAAGGACCTCAGACTTCTGGGGAGGAAGCCTAGAGACTCTGCTGAGGTACCCCGTGGCTGACAGCCAGGGGTTGGGGGGGCCACACTCAGACCCTTACCTGCTTCAACTGGAGCAGCTCTGCCACTGGCTTCTACAAACCAGATGACCTCGTGAGCTTTTGTTTGGAGGAGGGCTTCTGGGCTTAACTGGTTTGAAAACCTCTGTCCTGAGAGGTGGCCAGCTGTGTGTCTGTCCCAGGGCCTGAGGATGCTATGGCAGCTGCAGAGCGAGTGGAGCTGGGAGGCACAGGCAGGCGTGGCGCTCCCAGAAGAGGCAGCTGTTTTCTGGGGGAGCGTGACTCACTGGAGCTGGGCTTGGAGGGGAGCCCTGGGAGCCACGGGGTGCATACCCCTCTGGGGTGGTTTAGGCTGAGTTCCTTAGTGATGGGTGATCAGAGGCAGTGCCAGGGGGCAGGCAGCTGGGAACGAAGGAGCAGGGGGCCTGGGAGAGTGGGTCTGCCTGTTGAGCTGTGGCCTGAGGAAGCTGGCTGTTGCAGGTCTGAGCCTGAGTCCTGTTCCCTGGACTTCAGAAGCCAGCCCATGTGTTTGTTCCCCTTAGCCTCCCTCAGTGACTCTGAGGGAGCCAGTGGGGGGTCTGAGTCCATGCTGGGGTCAGAACACCAGTGGGGAGCAGTATGGCCTTGGCAGTGAGAACCCATGTGAGGGCGCCCCAGAGGGAATGTGAGATTTGGGGTTGTCCCCTCCCCGATGTTTATCACCTCTGTTGAGCTAATGTGAGAGGGTGTTCCAAGCTTTGTTTTTAATAAGGGGGCCCCTTTGCCAGCCCAGTCCCTTATTCAGCAGTTACTGACAGAGCCCTCTTCTGTGCAGCACTATCCTGGGCCTGGGGGAAACCGGCAAGGAGACAGTCAGAGGGGCCTAATCAAAGCCAGCTTCCCCTTCGTTTTGCAAACAGGGAGACAGGCATGGGGAGGGGAGGCTACCCAAGGTCAGAGGATGCAGCAGTGGCTGAGTCCAGACTGGGTCCCTTGAGCTGAGGATCATTCTGATGGCTACCTGCCTTTTGCGCCTTTCATGAGTGGGGCTGGGCCCAGGAGGCTGAGGACTCAACTGGTCATGAACATGGGGTAGTGCCCACAGCTTAGGTGGGTCTGGGATGGCAGCCCTGTACTCAGCACCCACTTGACCCTCTGTCTCCAGCCCTGCTGGGCAGAGTTGGGGGCTGAGGCTGCTGGTCTGGGTAACCGAGGGGGAGCCTGCCTGCCCAATTGCCCAGCCAGCCCTTGTTAAGGGAGGCCTCGGCAGCTGCTGCAGGCACAGGAAACAGCTGCCACACGTGCCCCATCAGTCCTCATGTCCTCACCTTCAGTGAGGTGGAGGTGGCCCCATTCCCAGGCTTCCCTTACTGGGGCTCCAGAACTGACTCACCTGCCAGTGCTGCCACCTGCTAACTGGCCTGCCCTGGCACAAGGAGGAGGGCACCTTCAGCACTGCCAGGGCCTGGGGCTGAGTGACAAGCCCCTGGAACTCTTTCCTCCCCCATCTCCCCTGGCCACAGGACTTCACCACGCCTGGAGAGAGGAGGGGTGCCTTCACTGAGCAGCCTTTCTGAGTTGGTGGCATTTGGGCTCAGCCTTGAAGGATTCACCAGGTGGGAAGGCAGGTCAGGCGTGAGCAGAGGCTTGGTCGTGGGCCTGGTTGTGTATCTAGAGTGGCTGCGATGCAGGGGAAGAGCCAGGGTTGGGAGCAGCTATCGATGGCTTCAGATTTAGGCCGGAGAGATTGGGGTGGGTCCTCCAGGCTCTAGGGACCACAGCTAACATCTGAGTAGATGAGTGAGGGTGTCCAGCCTGGGCTTTGGAACAGGACTCTCGAGCACAGAGAGAGGATGAGGAGCCGGAGGGTACCAGAAGTTAGCTGAGAGTAACTCTCAGATAACCCCAAGCCAAGAGGGGACACCCCACACCCTGCCAGGCTTCTCTGTCTCTCCTTAGGGAGCTCCCCCTGACTGTTGAGGGGTAGGAGGTTCAGGCCTTTTCCTTCTGCTGGCCCAGGCACTCACACCTGCTCCCCAGCCTCTCTGGCGTCCCTCCCCCTGCCCCCATTCTCAGGACTGAAAGCACAAGGCCAGCCTTTGCTGGGGCGGGCGTGGGAGCCACCACTCTCGAAATACCAGCTCAGATATCATAGCTTGGCAGCCCTGCAGGACCCTGGAGGCTGAGGCTTGTCTGGATGATGCTGTAGGATTGAGCCTTCAACAACCCAGAGGGAGCCTTTGTCCCCAGGCAGATGGGACTTGCCAAGGAAGAACTGTTGCTGTTCTCCCAAAGCTCGGGATTCTAGGGGCTAGGGAGGAGGAGGGCAAAGAAGGACCCTGCCCTCTAGCAGATCCCTCAGCTAAGGAGAGGCTAGCTGTCAAGTTATGCAGATAGAAAATCTCGGGCTCCAAGACTGGAAGGGCTTCCCTGAAGGGTGGAGCAGCCGTCAGAGGGGCCAGTGGAAGATGAAATTCAGGGCCTTCACTTCCCACCTCATCCCCTCCTCCCCACTCTCCTCTCCATTCCCAGTTGCCCACCTGTCCTTCTCCTCTGGCACTTCCTGACTCCTCTGGCTTCCGGGTGCTTGGCTTCACGGCTCCATCTGCACCGAGCAGCCTTCCTGCTGCTGGATAATCAGTCAGCAACATTTTTGTCAGCTTGTAAGCCGAACGGGGCTCAAGGTCCTTGACTGCACAGACGTGGCGAAGAGTGGCTGGACCTAGGAGAGGGTGGGCTGGGAACCTGCCATGGTAGGAGTATTGTCTGGGAGGGCCAGGGCTCCCCTCTCCAGGTTTGGAAAGGAGAGCAGTGGCGTCCCGGGGCGGACCTCTGCCCGGCCCCCCCATTTTCTAGCCAAGTTCCCCATGGGGTGCTCACCCCCATGCTCCCCACCCTCTGGTCCTGCTCTGTGAGGGCCCAGGAAGGCCAGAGCCGGGCTGAGCTGGGGTTGGGGTTGGGTTGGCCGTCTGGGTCTGGGGCAAGGAAGGGCTGGGCATGGCTGCTGTGTCAGGGGCTTCTCAAGCCACTCGGCACTAGGGCACTGCAGGATCTGTGTCCTCTATGCCTGCTTTGAGGGAATATCTCTTCCCCAGCTCCTCAGAGCCACAGCCCACCCTGGTGCTCAACTGCACCCAGGCCCCCTCTATGGACCGCCCAGGAAGCCAGGGCCTAGGTAACGCCGGGGAGATGAGCAGAGGTGTAAATTGCATGGCAAGCTGCCGGCTCTGAGGTGAAAATGAAAAGTCCTCAAGCAGCGGCAACAGCGGGCACAGCAGGCTGGGGTGCCAGGCGCAGCACCCCGCTCTCTCGCCCTGGTCTGCTCACACTTCACTTCCTGCAGACTTCCCCAGGCGCCCACCCAACCCGCCCAGCCGGCCTGGCTCCTCTGCCATCCCCTCTCTGCCATTCAGGGGGCTCCCTTTGTGGACCCGCAGACCAGCCCTGGGCTAGACCCATCATTCAGAGGTCCTTCATCTCTTGCTTCCATTATATTTTCTAACTGGCTGACTGCTGCACAGAAAGATGGCCTGGACTTCTGTTGATTTTGTGACCTTAGTGTTGGTGATAGTTTCATTGTTGATTCTTTTTAGGTTTTCCAAGTATATATTCATTCTATTTTTAAATAATGGGTGTTTTCATTCATCTTTTCCATTTCCTCATTTCTTTTGAGATCGTCTCTTCCAACTCCTTTAATTCACAGTTGGGGAAACTGAGGCCCACAGGGAAGCCACCCATTTGTCAGGAGTCAGGCCAAGTCTCTGGACTCCTTCCTGGGGCTCTCTGCCACCTCCTGTCCCCTCTGTCCCCTCCCCAGCGGCCCCATCTCTTGCTCCCTGTCTCTTTTGGCCGTCATTCTCAGGGCTTTGGGCCCTCTTGCTATGGGGAGAGGGCCAGAGATGTTCACCAGCCCCTCTGCAAGCTCTCCCTGTTGGTACTGCATGGCCCACAGTGCTGTCTC
The DNA here is from genome assembly GCA_030035585.1 of Dugong dugon. Lineage (NCBI taxonomy): Eukaryota > Metazoa > Chordata > Mammalia > Sirenia > Dugongidae > Dugong > Dugong dugon. Next base: position 15,938,869 of record CM057481.1, on the reverse strand, counting down.
GTTTGTCTTTGCCTGCCCAACAGACAAGCTCAGGTTCTGGGCCAGAGGCTGTTGAGAGGCCTAATGGGGATGAGAGGGAGCCCGGGAGAATGAAGTTGACTGAAGTTCCTGAGTGGAATAATAACATGCTACGTTCCAGCCACAGCCTCCCTGCTGTGCCTCCCCCAAGCACTTTGCATATGCAACGCAGACCAGACCGGCTTCCTGGGGGTCTGAGCTCCCACTCGCAGGGACTGCTGTGTGTGTTCAGGCGGAGGCATGTCGGTGTCTGTGTAATTAAAAATGAGCATGCGTCGCTTCACCCAGCGAGGAGATGCCGCCACCTCAGGTGGGATGCAACAGCTGTTTGCCGGCTGTGTGGCTGCCCTGCTGTCCAGCCTGGCATGTGGAAGGACTGGTAGGACTGGGAAGCTCAGTGTAGGTGAGGGAGGCCCAGGGGCACTCACCCTGAGGCAGGAGGTAAGGGGCTGTGGTGGGGTGGGGAAGGGGATGGGTCAGGCAGGCCTCATCCCTTTTTGGGCCCAGAGCTTGTGTAGTTGTGTGGCCCAGTCCTTGGTCCAGACTTGTTGTCCCCTCCCTTTAGGGATTTAAGGCCACTTAGCTCTGAGCAGACCCTGCCTCAGGGTAGCCTGGGGGCAGGACCTACACTCAGTCTCCAGCCTGGGCCTGACCTCTTCTGTTTCCCTGCCCCACACCCAGTGAAGCGAGGGCACAGGCCTGTACTCTGAGAGCAAGCCCAGGTCATCTCTCTTGCCTCCTTCCTCTGATTCAGTGAGACCTGCTGGCAGAGACACCATGGGTCCTGTGGAGAGACCTTGGCCCAGCACGCTAATCTGACCCTTTGCAGAGTCCTCAGCTGAGTGGGCTGAATGCTTGTCCCCACCCCCAGCCAGGAGGTGAGCTCGGCCTGAGTGAAGGAGGGAGTGAGTGTGTGATGTGTTCCCAAGGTGGCCAAGGCAGTGGCACCATGGCAGCCTTGTACGAGCTTGGTGAGCTGCTCCGTCCTGTGTCTGCCAGCACCCCTGGAAACCCTTGCATCATGGGTAATGTCTCAGATCCCCTTCTGTTTCTGTTTGTGCACACAGTGGGAGGGACGCCCTGGAGGTGTGTCTGAGGGACTGGAACTCCTGAGTCTAGTTTCCAGCAGTTCCTGATGTCACCTTGGCATGATTCACTCCGCCTTCTTCCTGTTAGGTGAGGAGGCTTGTGGGTGTCTGCATCTCTCCCACGTTGGAGAGGACTCTTAAGTTTCCTTGAGTCTGTGTGTGGGAGTGAGCTGCTCTGGGCTTTGGCCTTGTCAGATGGCCGATGGCTTCAGTGGCCGGAACAGGTTCCCCTGTCCCAGCAATGCTTCCTCAAGCCTCTGGCTGCTTAGGGCTGGGAGGACTCCAGGCCTATTGGCCCATTCAGGCCCCTTAGCAGCACCAGCCCAGTGTGGCATTGAGCTGGTGTCCTTGTCCTATCTGTGTTGGCTCACTAAGGGCTCCCTGGGGCTCGCTGAGTGAGAGGCAGCTGGCCTTGTCTTCCTCTGACGATTTCCAATATTTACCGCCTCATCAACATGCCACCCTGGGGCCACACTCCTTCTGTGCAGTGAGGACCTGAGAGCTGGCTGTGGCTGTCCCTCTTCCTTCTGAGGCTGCACCTGGCTGGGAGGGGAAGGGCTTGTCCTCTCTGCCTGATCTCTCAGGGACAGGCATATGACTAGTTCTGTCCCCTCACCCTCCGTTCCAAACCCCTACCGGACCCATTCTTGCTCAGTGGGCAGAACATGGAAGGGAGAGGGGTGTTCCAGGAGGGGGTGCAGGGACAAGTATAAGCTCTTTCCTGCCTGTAGGCCTGGGCTGGAAGTTTTCCCCTTTGCCTTCTCCCTGCCCATTCTCCTCTGTCTCTGAGTCTGAATTTTGACAGGATCCGGCACTTGTTATGATTTGGAGCTGAACCGTCAATGAGATTTTAATTAGCTCCATGCCTCTCTCCACTGGTGGGGGGAAGGGTCAGAGACCCCGAGGTGGCAGAGGGGGAGGCTGGGCTTGGGTACAAGGCTGCCCCCCGCTCCAGGGACCTGGGGGCAGGCTCAGGCAGCTGGCACTCCCTGTGTGGGATGCTGTGAGGAGGGAGGGCTGGGCAGGGAAGGAAGGGCTGTGTAGCTGGGCCACAGTTTTCTCTCCCTCCTCTGTCTCCCCCATTCCTCTGTTCTCCTGATGGCTTTGAGATGAAGGCGGCAGCAAGGATGGAGGATGCAGTTTCCATGGCAACGGGGCTGTCCACAGCCAGGCAACTTCAGAGCGGGGCTCTCCGGAGGAGGCAGATGCGCAGAGCAGCCACAGAACTGCCACCTGCCTGCCAGCGAGGGGGCTGGCAGAGCAGGTGGCACAGTGTGGCTGCCTAGCGCTACCCACCCTGATGCCTGGCCTCGAGGGGAGGGTGGAAAGAGCACTACTCCTTCTTATCCTGCTCCTGCCAAGTTCATGCAGAATGGAAGCTGGGGAGGTGGCTTGAGCGCCAGTGGGGGCTGTGGTAGAGTCCTCATAATGCCTGGACTCTGGGTGGACACAGACTCTGGTCCCTGGAAAATCCCCAAGAGCCAGCCATCTACAGCCCTGGAATGATGGGCTGCCAGGTGGCCAGCAGCCACTCAGTTGCTACTCTTTGGACACTTTGAATGTCCAGAACATGGGGATGCTGGTGAAGGCCATTCCCTGACTGGATTTGGGGGAACTTTTGTTCCTTCTGGCCACCAGAAAAGGACCTGGACCTTCTTTAGGGAACCTCCTTTGATCCTGGCCGTGATGACTGGGCCCAGTTTGCTGAGTGGGGTTCAGCAAAAAGGCAGATGCCTGCCCCCAGTTGCTGGCAGTGGAGGGGGCTTGGGCCTTTTCAGTGTCTCTTACGTGCTGCCTAGACTTGAGTACCTCTTGCTTCCTGATGTTGTGTTCTTACTCAGCCTCACCTCTGGGCCACGACTGGGTGAGTATCCCCTACCCACAGAGCAGCTGGAAAAGCCTAGGCAGCCATAGGCAGCCATCGGTGTGTTCAGAGATGGGAGGAGCTGGGGGTGGCTGGCCCATCCCCAAGGCTGGGAAGTGCCGTTGAGAAAGCATCTCTGTCTGCTGTACCCCAGGCCCCCACAGCTGCCCCTGATGGGCAGGGAGGTGGACTCATGAGCTGGAGGCCCAGAGAGCACCCAGGTTGGCAAAAACTCTTCAAACTATTAAAAATAACGACTTCTTATGGGATCGAATTGACAGCAGAAATTTGAAAGATTAGATAGGAAACTTAGGGGGCAGTGAGTTTATGTTAATGTGGGAGGAGCAACTCGGAAAAGGAGGGTGAGAATGGTTGCACAGCTTGAGGAATGTAATCAGTGTCGCTGAATTGTACTTGTAGAAATTGTCGAATTGGTATATGTTCTGCTGTGTGTATTCTCAACAACAAAAATAAATTGTGAAAAAAAATAATGACTTCCTTCACTGACCCTAGAGGTGTCAGGACTAGGGCACCCCACTCTGTAGTGAGCACAGAGACTGAGGACGAAAGACCTTGTCTGGGTCACCCATGGCATTATGGCTGAGGTGCTGCTAGACCTGGCACCAAGCCCCCTGCCCTACGTGGCCTTGTGGACAAATCCTCCCTCCAGCTGGCTGCTAAAGGTCCTGGCAGCAGAAACCTCTCAGGCCCACTCCTCCCGTCTTTCCCTGAGGCCTCCTTTTTTTTTGCCCCTCTTTGCTTTAACTGGTGGGGTTTCTCAATCCTAGCTTGGCCAGGCGGGCAGACAAGTGGAGGCTTGGAGTGGCTTCTCCCTGCCAGGCGATAAGTCTCTCATCACTGCTAAGTGGAAGGCTCATTTCAGAGCTCATGGTGAGAGCCCTGCAGGTGCTATAAATAGCCATGTTGTGAAGGTTGGCGGGTGAGTGGTGACGGCAGGGGCTGCACAGTCATCTTAGTGGGTAATTGTGCTCCATTGCAGGAAAGGGGGGCGGGTTACGAGCAAGAGACACTTGACCCCCATTCTGGTTGCTTCTGCCTACCCCTGGACAGCTCTGGCATGAGTCTGTGCCCCACCTCCACAAACCCCAGGGTGGGAAGTATCAGGCTCTGTCCAGGCAGAGGGGAGTGGAGTTCCTGTCTCAACACTTGAGGGCTTCCCAAGACGCTGGTACTTTGGCCCACTGGGCAGTCAGGGTAATGCCCACTGCTAGACCTACTTAGCCTGCCTGCCTCTCCAGCCTAGGGTTGGCCTCCTCCCCCATGGCCTCTCCAGCCCAGGGTTGGCCTCCTCCCCCACGGCCTCTCCAGCCCAGGGTTGGCCTCTCCAGCCCAGGGTTGGCCTCCTCCCCCACGGCCTCTCCAGCCCAGGGTTGGCCTCTCCAGCCCAGGGTTGACCTCCTCCCCCACAGCCTCTCCAGCCCAGGGTTGGCCTCCTCTCCCATGGCCTCTCCAGTCTAGGGTTGGCCTTGTCCCCCATGGCCTCTCCAGCCCAGGGTTGGCATCCCCTCCCACGGCCTCTCCAGTCTAGGGTTGGCCTCCTCCCCCACGGCCTCTCCAGCCCAGGGCTGGCCTCCTCCCCATGGCCTCTCCAGCCCAGGGTTGGCCTCCTCCCCCACGGCCTCTCCAGCCCAGGGTTGACCTCCTTCCCCACGGCCTCTCCAGCCTAGGGTTGGCCTCCTCCCCCATGGCCTTTCTAGCCTAGGGTTGGCCTCCTCCCCCACAGCCTCTCCAGCCCAGGGCTGGCCTCCTCCCCACGTCCTCTCCAGCCCAGGGTTGGCCTCCTCCCCTACGGCCTCTCCAGCCCAGGGTTGACCTCCTTCCCCACGGCCTCTCCAGCCTAGGGTTGGCCTCCTCCCCCATGGCCTCTCTAGCCTAGGGTTGGCCACCTCCCCTATGGCCTCTCCAGGGGCTGTGCTGCTGAAACCCTGGACCCAGGTGCGAGGAGAGGGGAGGATCAACCACATCTAATAGCCATAGTAGTTGGTACAAGCCTAGACTAGCAGGGTAGTAGAAGCAGAAGAGAGGTTTAGTTGGCCTGGAACCCCTGTCCAGGATCTGTCAGTAACATGCCTGCAAGGGTTGGGGCTAGAGGTCAGGGACACTGGCCTCTCCTGACATCTGTTGGTGAGTCAGCATTATCCAGTGTGGAAAGGAGGTCAGGGGCAGGGGTACTGGGAGAGAAAGCGTGACTGGTCACACCTTGCTTTGGCTTACCGCGCCTGGGACCAAGTCATGGGTCCCTGTCCTAGAGTGATCCAGAGATGCTAAGTTTAATGGCTCTGTGAGACCAGTGCTTTCTGGAACAGGCTTTTGGTCCCAGACACATGCATAGGATTAGCAGTTCCAGTTTTCTGGGTTCATACCTGCCCTAGGTCTTGTTCCAAGGACTCCTGGGTCCTCAGACCATTGCTTCCTGAAGTGTGGGGCCCTGCTGTTAGGGTGCTGTGCCTCCTCAGCAGGGGTTTGGACTTGGGAGAGATGGGGGCAGGAGGCAAAGCCAGTCCCCAGTAGGGAGTAAGCTGTCGACAGTTTCTGGAGTCACCCAGGGACAAGTGGGTTGGGGGCCCTGTAGTGTTCATTCTTCTTTTGCCCCCCTCCGGCTAGGAGCGGAAGCTGTGTGCCCACCCTCGGCTGGAGATCTACCAGCAAGACCAGATCCATTTCATGTGCCCGCTGGCACGGCAGGGAGACTTCTATGTGCCCGAGGTGAAGGAGACAGAGCGGAAAAGCCGGGTGCCTGTGGAGGCTAGTGACGCCCCGATGGATGGCACAGGTACAGGGGGTGGGGGAGTGAGGGTCAGGGCCCGCCTGGAGCCCTCTCCTGGAGCCAGGAGCATGGTTGAGGAGGCCCCTCTCCCGGTCTGGGCTGGCAGAGGTGGAGGAAGGAGACACACCTACCCCTAGGACCCACATGCGGAACTGTCTGTTCTCAGACACGTGGAGCCACGTAGATGTGGATTCACAGACGTTACCCACTAGCAACACAGATGTAAACACCCTGCCCAGGTTTTCTTTAGCTGCAACAGGGGTACTCTTAGAGATACAGATCTCAGACAGCGGGAGGCTGATGATGCTCTGAAGGAATCTCTTGGGTGGGGCTCATCAGGGATGTGAACTGGCACTGGATCTGGAAGGTAAGGAGAAGAACAAGGTGTCTTTCTGGCCCCAGTGTGGGGTCCCACACAGGGCCAGCTTCTTTCTCCCTGTCAAAGCTAAGGGATGCAGGGAGGGGCAAGCCCCCGGCCAGAGAGCCGGCAGAGGGGAGCCAGGTAGAGCCTGCTGGGCAGTGGCCCCACCCAGGCTGAGCTAGGAGATCAGACCCCTGCTCCTTCCACCAGAGCCAACCCACCCACCTACTGGCAGCCTTACTACCCCGGATGCAGGCCCCAGGTTTGTTGCCTGCTCAGCCCACTTGTCTGCCATTGCCTTGACTTCTTGTGACCCCATGGCTGTCCCCAGGAGTGAGGGGGCCTGCTGGTGATACCCCAGATGGTCCCAGGGGGCCTAACCCTTGGCCATCCTGGTGGAGCCTGGTGTGACTCCTTGAGGTCCATGACCTCTGGGAGTGCTAAGGGCTGAGGGAGACGGGCTGTCCTCTTCACCTCCTCCTTTAGGAGGCTCCCTCCGCCTATCCAGTCTTCAGCAGCCAAGGTCACCCCAGAGAGGCATGTGTTAACAGGGGCGGGAGGTATTAGGAGGCAGTTTCTACTCCCTAGGGCCCATGTCCAACAGAGTTAACTTCATCTGCCACTTAATTACCTCCATGGGGCTGCTCCCACCCGCCTGGTAGTGCCCAGCAGATACTCTTCAGTGCCCCTACTGTGGACACAGGACATAGCACAAGGTCAGCAGGCCCAGACAGTCCCCAGGGCAGGAAGGGGGAGAGCCTTGACCTTCCTGCAACCTCCCTCTGCTGCCTACCATCCCCTCCTCGACCCGCCCACCCAGCTTCTTTCCTTCCAAACACTGCCTGCCAGGGGTGTTGAAGGACTGCTTGACACCCACTGCAGCTGGCTGCAGCCACAGCTCCCCACACACACACCCCGCTCCTGGGCCTGTCCTCCCCACCAGCCTGCCTGCCCACTCCCTGGTGTAGGGGCCAAGCGATCTGCCTACCTCACGGGGCCTGTCCTGACACCCGGCGCAGGCCTGGGTGTCTGCCCACCAGGTGCATGCCACTTGCACAGCAGTGTGTGGTGGGTGCCTGGCCTGCCCAAGGCTTGGCCTGTCCCTGCCTGCCTCCCCTCTGGGGCCCCTGCTTGGGCTAGGAGGTAAAAGGGGGTGATTAGCTGCCTTGCTCCTGTTATTACATTGATGTATTATTTAGCTCCAGAGAGGCGATGAATATTTGATCTCCTTGCATTGGCTGTCGGGGGGCGGGGAAGGGAGGGACTGGGGTGAAGGTGGCAGCATCACATCCCTGCTCCAGCAGCCTTGGGGATTGAAGTGCTGCCCTGCCTTGTCTGGTGTCCTCTCCCTTGAGACATAGGACCTGCTGCTGTGCAGACCTTGGTGGGCTGGAGGGATGCTGCTTCCCTGTCAGGGGCTCCTTTACCAGAAGTGTCCACATGTCCCCAGGACATGTCCTAGCTAGCTGGGTCCTGTCCTGAAGGGGGAACCCGTGGGCTCTGTCCTCTGAGCATTCCTAGTTCAGGAGCTAGGAGTGAGGAGGTGGCTGGCTGGCAAGTAGCCAGGCTCCTGTACCTAGGGTCCCAAGAGAGCCGTTGGGTGGGTGGACAGGCAGAACATGACAGTTTAATGGGGGTGGGGAGAAACTGTCCTCCTCCTTCCAGGCCTGCAGTTTTTGGGACACTGATAATCATTTAAAAATTGATTGAGCGAGGGGCTGGAGTCTTGCCCCAGGATCAGAGTGTCTGTTTGCAGCCTGAGGCTCAGTCTGGGCTTCGGTGTACATGCCTGCACCCCATTGTGCGGCCCAGCCCCCTTCTTGGGGCCCCAGCAAGAGGTGGGCTCTGGGCCAACAGCTTGGCCCTTCCTGGGCTTACTTCACCTCTGCCAGTGGGGCCCAGAGGGGATACTCCCAGGATCGAGAGGACTGGAGAAGCAGACCCCAGGTTTCCCCACACTACCCCAGGCTACAGATGAGGCTCAAGGAAAGTTCCAGGGTCCAATCCAAATGCCAGAGTCCCAGCTGTGCCTGGCTCAGGGCTCCATCACCATGGAGATGGGAGCTGGGGAAGCTGGCCCACCCCTCACCTTCTGTGATGTTTGACAGCTGCCCCCCCTCACCCCCCCCCACCGCACACCCCACAGAAAGGGAGACAGCATCAGCCTTCTTGGTCTGGATTCCTGCACATAGTGAGCCTGAGCTCTTTGCCCCTCCCTGCCGCTCTCCCTCGCCACAGCCAGCATTCACCACCCCTGAATGGGGGAGATGAACCAAGGGTGTGTTGGGGGTAGGAGGCACAGCCAGGCCCTGGCTGGACTCCCCAACCACCAGCAGAGTGCTCTCAACATCCCCCGCCTGCTGCCTGTGGCACAGGAACCACCAGTGGGTGGGGTGGGTGGGTAGGGGCTTCTCTGGTTGCCCCTGGCGTAGCAAAAGAAAGCCCTTAAAGGGCCAGTGCTCTTCATTCCCACACCTCTTTCCTTGCAACTGATCGAACATTTCTCAGGAATTCTCCACCCCTCTCCTGTCCCAGCCCCCTCCTGAGGTGAGGGCTCAGAGGATCCCCTGTGCTGTGGGCCAGGCCAGGGGCCAGCTGACTTCCTGGACATGGCTGCTCCTTTGGGAACCTGTGGGGGGTAGCAGAGGCTGGCAGGCCTCCTAGTCCATTCTCCAGTCCTCTTGCCTTCTGGGCAATGTTCTGTGTAGCTGGCCTTGGACACACACCTGCCCTCTAAGCCTGAACTGAGGGGAGGGGGCGTGCTACTTGGGCCTCTTCGTTCTACCCTCCACCCTTCACCTCAGGGATGAGTGGCCCTTAATGGACTGGGGTCGGGGAGGCAGAGGCTCTGTGAGAGTGCAGGGAGCTGAGGCTAATTCAGGGTGCGGGGCGGAGCGCACGGCAGGGTGGCCGCCATGTCTTCCGCTCCCTCTTCTTTCTCCCCCTCTCTCCTTCCCGCGTGTCTGCAGCCCAGTCAGGGCAGAGGGCAGCTGAAATGAGCCTCCTGGGTCAGGGCAGCTTTATTATTCATGAGCTGACACGTGCTGAGTTTCTGGCCTGGCGGGAGAGCCTCTGCCCTTGCCCTGGAGGAGGGTCGGGGGTCCTGGCTCCCGCTAACCTGTGCTCCCTCTGCTGGCTACAGGAGCTGACACCAGTGACCCAAGTTCTGTGAGCCTGGAGGTGGGGCCCGGCAGCCGGGAGACTTCAGCCACCACACTGTCCCCTGGGGCGAGCAGCCACGGCTGGGACGACGGTGACACCCGCAGCGAGCATAGCTATAGCGAATCGGGTGCCAGCGGCTCATCCTTTGAAGAGCTGGACCTGGAGGGCGAGAGCCCCCTGGGGGAGCCACGTCTGGGCCCTGAGGCGGAGCCTCTGGGGGCCAACAAGTGGCCCCGAGAGCTGAGTACCCTTGAGAAGGGTGAGGAGTAACCCGAGGCGCACACCCTCCCAGGGCGCAGATGCTAAGGAACTGAACAGACTCTCCAGCCCTCTTCCTCCTTCACCTCCCGGGCCTGGGCCTGGGCTGGCACCAGGGTCTGGGATGACCTGACTTTCCCTGCCCCGGGCGTCTAGCTAAGCCTTCTCCTCACTGCCCTCTTGGCTAGCAGGGCCGGAGGAGCCAGAGGCTGTTTTCTGCACCAGCCTCCGGAGCCTACCGCCCCTGTTGTCTTTTTTCAGACTCACATGGCACTTCCAGGACCCAGAATAAAGCAAATGATTTTCTTGTTTCACTTGGATCTGTGCGTTTATTTGTTTGCTCTACCTTGGGGAGCCCTGTGTGTATAGCTGGGAGCAGGCAGGAGCCCCCCCTAATACAAGGAGAGGAAGGAATGTGGCCAAGTACTCCACTCCCCTGCTCTGTGGCCCCAGGTGACTGCTGCCCCTCCATTGCTGCAGCCCCAGAGGCTTCCTGGGGGCTGCTGGAGGGCAGGCAGGGCAGGGGGTATAAAAGCTGAGTGAGAGGTTCCTTTGCACTCAGGAGTGGGGAGCTCGCAGCCTGCCTTTGCTTCCAATGGATGTGTCTGTGGCAGTGTGCTGGTGCTCACCGATACCTCCCCAGCAGGTGAGTATGTCCCTGCTTTGTCAGTGCCATGCGCTGGCATGTGTGATGCACAGACATGCACATACCTTCCATTCTGTACATGCAACCATGTGTGGGGCTGCTGCCGTGTTCCTGGGTGAGCCTGTGCCCAAGTAGGAGTAGCGTGTGATTGTGGCCGGGGGTGGTATTTGTGTGGATGGCTGCATGGCCATGTGACCATGTGCGGGTGTTGCTGTGCTTTTGTGTGTCTGACTATGTGGCTGTGTTATAGGGGGTGCGTGAAGCTGGCTAGCTGGAGCATCTCTGTAGGGGCTTTGTATTCAGCTACCTGTGTGTGACTGTGTCTCTACAGCTGTGTGCACGAGGCTGTATTTTCTTGTGTAAAGCTGTGTGTTTTTCTGTGTGTCCACGTATACAGCTATGTGTGTGTGTGTGTGTGTGCCCACACGTACAGCTGTGTATTCTGGCTGTGTTCATGTGTTCAGCTGTGTATGTGATTGTGTGCTTATGTGTACTGCTGTGTGTGCGTGGCCATGTCCACATGTATAGCTATGTGTGTAAGGCTGGATTTATGTCCTTGTCTTTGTGCACAGCTGGGAGTGGTGGCTGTGCATAGGTGTGTGTCTAACTGCGTGTCCATGTGCTGTGGCGAGATTGTGCAGCCCACTTGCTGGGGCTGTGTGTAACCATATCTGCATTTATAAAGCCCTGTGTCTTTTGTGAGGCTGCCTCGGTGAGTGGGCTGGAGTATGGCTGGGATCGTGGTGCGGCTCTTCTAAGCACCCTCCTGCTGTCAGCCCCTCTGCTGCTGGGGCCCGGCCCATTACTCACCTACCCCAGGGAGTGGTGCTCTGCACCATCCAGGGAGGGAAGAGCAGCCTGTGGCAAGCCAGAGTTGGAAGACAATGTGTCTCCCCAGCCTTGTCTGACAGCTCTGAACCCTCATCCTGCTGCCGCCTCACCTCCCATTAGCGACTGGGTTTGGGTTTGGGTTTGATGTGTGTGTGTTGTTTCAAAGCTCTTCTCTCCAGAGCAATGAGGCATTGGGTTTCTCTGTCCAGGGAAAAAACCTGTCCTTGGTGACCCCTTCCCCCAACTGCCACATGCACATGTGGGGGTGTATGCTTGAGGGGCCTGGGTGTGGCGTGTGCTCATTCACATGCGTCTGAGCTAGCCTTGCCTCCATTGCCACCTGTGGAAGAAAGGGCAGTGCCCGGGGACTGTGTGTCAGGATGCTGTGCCCCTCAGCACTTGTTGGTGTGTGTGCATGCTGGGGGCAGACAGCACAGGCTGGATCTCAGCACAGGTCCCCCTCCCAAATCCTTCAGCAATCTGGCACTGCAGCTGGAGTATCCAGCACCCGCTGCCCAGGGGCGTCCTTCCCCGTCCCAGTTTAGGAGGGAGGACACAATAGTGTCTTCTCAGAGCTGTCCTCCCTCTGCTCTGGCTCCAGCCTGGCTTCCTCCCACGCAGCAGCCAGTTGCAGGAGCCTTTCCCCCAGCCCCTCCCCTCGCAGATCCCCCTGCAAACCCTACATGTCCCACAGGGTTGAACTTACCTAACCCCTGGCCCTGCCACCCTCTCCCCCGCCCCGCCCCCCCGCACACACAGGTTGACCTCTCTGTCCTAAATACCCTTTGTATATAAGAGTGAGGTTGAAGGGGGGGGCAAGCTTGGGAGGCCAGGGCTGGGTGGTGTGTGTAGGGGAGGGTAACAGCTTTAAAGGTCATCCACAGAAAGGAAGGGGGGGTCATCCTCCTCTGACCCCTCCCAATAAAGTCCTCCTGGTGACTCAGGCCCCAGTTCTCACGGAGGGAGGGCGGAAAGGCAAAGACATGCCCTCACCCCAGACTCGGCATGTGGACGGAGCCGCAGTCGCTGGGTGGGGAGCATGGATGTAAGGACAGCGATAGACTTCTGGGCCTCGGGCTAAGCTCTCGCCTATCTCCCGTGCGCCCCCTCTACCAGCCCTCTGCTCTCACAGATGGGAACCCCTAGCACTGTGCGCACCTTCCGGGGTTCAGTGGCCCCGACCTTCCCAACCCGGTGCCCCGCGCCCGCTGCTCTCCGGGACGAAGACCGCGAGGCGCAGGGCCCCGCGAAGCACCAGCTCCAGCGCAGAGCAGGAGTGCCCGGGGATTCAGCACCACGCGGTGGACAGCTCCGGGCCGGGCGGCCCCGCGAAGAGCGCGAGCCGGATGGTTGCGCAGGGCGAGGAGCCGTGGAGGGGTCGGGAGGGAGGCGGAGGCCCGGCTGGGAGCGGGAGACCCGGAGTGGGGAGGGAGCGAAGGAGGGGCTGGGGGCGGGCCGGGGCCGGGGGCGGGGCGGCCGCGATCGAAAGCGGCGGGGCGAGCGAGCGGGCGGAGAGCGCAAAGCCGCCGAGCGAGCGAGCGGGAGCGGGAGGTCCGCGCCTCCGGCGCCTCTGTTTCTCTCCGCGCCAGAGCCGGGCGCGCCAGGTAGGGTGAGCTGGTGGTGCCTAGGCCACCGCCGACCTTATCGGTCCTGACCTGCGTCCCGGGGACCTGCGGGCCCTCGAGTTCTGGGGCACCCGGGCCGGGACTGGCCGGGGCGTCCAGACGGCGCTCGCCGGGAGCTCCGAGAAGCGGGAAGGCAGCCCCGGGCGTCCCGCCTTTCTTCCCCAGATGACGCCTGCCCTGCATCGCACTCCCTTGCTCCTCCTGCTCTTCCTGCTCCTCCGTCCTTTGGACCGTCTTTCTGTCTGTGTCCCCAGTCTTTGTCTCAGCCTCTCGGCTTCACTTGCTCCCTGCCCGCGTTTTGTGGCCCTGTCACTGGGGCTACCCGCCTCCAGGGTTCTGTTCCCCTCTGCGCCTCTTAGCTCCCGTCCGGGCCTCCCCTGTGGAGAGCTTTCAGTCTTGACCAGTTTGGGTGTCAGCCCCATCTCTGTCTCTTCCTCCTCTGTGTTGCTCTCCATCCCTGCCTCTCTCCTGTTTGCCTGGTTGAGCAGCTCCTTTTGGTGGGGCCCCCACAGGACCCAATCCCCTGCCTGGTCTGGGGACCAGCAGAGGGATCAGCCCTGGGGAGCAGAGGGGGCAAAATGAGGCGCCCTAGTCTCTGTGGCCAGGAGCTGGGGCCCTTGAACTAGTTTTTGTCTTTCTTCAGCCTCAGTTTCCTTTTTGATTCTGAGGAAAGATGTACATCCTTCTTTCCAAGCCTGCATGATTGTGAGAGCCTGTGTAGGGCTGGTGTCTGGAAAGGCAACTGGGGCAGAAATGACAGGGGTGCAGAGTGGAAGAGGGAGGGAGGGTGTCTCTGAGGGCGAGGCCAGACTGGACAGGGCCCTGAGGCTGAGGATGGGGAGACTGGAGATGGTGTCTTTCTCTGCTTTGTTCTCAGCTGAAGAGAAAACTGAGGCATAAAGTCTTGAACAGCATCCTGCATAGAGCTAGGGAGTCCAGAAGTCACCTTCAGCACTGTTTTGAGATTCTGACCAGACAAATGCTCCCCCTACTCACCTCTGCTTGCCCTGGTGACTTAGGACCTGTAGCTACTTGGGTGTCCCCCCAGGAGCCGGCCTCTCCAATTTGTTGTCTTGCCCCCAGGGCCTAAGGTCTCTAGTCATCCCTCGGTCAGGAGGCTCCGGGCATGGCTTTTGAAGAACCAGAGGCTAGGACTCTTGGGTGCTCACTCGAGTTTCAGTCTCCCCAGGGTTTGGAGACTGTCCCTTAGAGATTGTCTCCTCCGCCTTTGACAATGGGTCCTTAACCAGCAATGCTCCCTCTCTGGAAATCCAAAACTCAGGATGGGGACTAGATCCCCAGGTTGGACATGCGTCTGCTGCAAAGGTGTTGACTTTGGGGTCCTGGGGAGTTTGTGCAGGATCTCAGACACCTTTGATTCACAGAGGGCTTGATGTTGACTGGGGTCTCTTGTCCTCTGCCTGGCCTCCACTCCCTGCCTCCCTCCCGCTCTGCTGAGTTTGGGATGGGCACAGGGCTCATCTCCAGCCCCAGGTCAGGGCAGGGCTGAGAGACAGGCCCAAGAGATGCTCTAGGAGCTGCTCAGTCTAAGTAATGAGGCTACTCTCTCCCTGGCTCCTGAATCCCTGGGAAGGGAAGTGGGGGGGTGGAGAAGGCAGTCAAGAGCGATTGCTCTCAGTTTCCACTCTGCCCTCTCTGTTTGTCTATCTCTCTGCAGGAGCTGGGCCCCTTCTCATCTTTCTTCCTGCCTCTCCTTTCCTGGCCGTTTTTCGGGCCCCTGCTTCCCCTACTCTTTGCCTTGGCTGCTTCTACACTCATCCTGTGGAGGTCCGGGTCTGCTGGACGCATCCGCCCCCTTCTGGGCCATGGGATCGCTGCTGGGGCTCCTGGCACTGCTGCTGCTGTGGGGTGCTGTGGCTGAGGGCCCAGCCAAGAAGGCGCTGACCCTGGAGGGGGACCTGGTGCTGGGTGGGCTGTTTCCGGTGCACCAGAAAGGCGGCCCGGCGGAGGAGTGCGGTCCCGTTAACGAGCATCGCGGCATCCAACGCCTGGAGGCCATGCTTTTCGCGCTGGACCGCATCAACAGCGACCCGCGCCTGCTGCCCGGCGTGCACCTGGGCGCGCACATCCTCGACAGCTGCTCCAAGGACACACACGCCCTGGAGCAGGCGCTCGACTTCGTGCGAGCCTCCCTCAGCCGCGGCGCCGATGGCTCACGCCACATCTGCCCCGACGGCTCTTACGCCACCCATGGCGATGCTCCCACCGCTATCACTGGTGTCATCGGCGGCTCCTACAGCGACGTCTCTATCCAGGTATCGTGGCAGCCGCCCGAACGGGGTCTGGGGAGGGCGGCGGGAGGCGGAGGCCGGGAATTCTCACTGAGCAGGGTTCCCAGGCTGCCATGCACTGGAAGGGGGACTTAAAGCTTCCTTCGAAGCTTTTTACAGAAGACTAAGAAATTGCCTGCTCACATAATGGGGGTCAGTTTTTAGAAATTGTATAAGGAGACCATCCTCCCTCTTGCCCCCCTCCCATTTACTCTTATTTGACTGTTAAACAGCCCTGAGAGGCTTAATAGCCAGGCCTTCGGAGCCAGACCCCCAGGTTTGAATCCTGGCCCCCTGCTAGCTAATTGTGTGGCCCTGGGCCAGTAAGTTCTCAGAAACTGTGCCTCAGGTTCCTCCTTATAAAATGAGACTCATAATATTTCCACTCATAGGGTTGTGGTGGAAATGTAATGAAGTGATATATGCAAAGCATGATGAAGGGAGCCTGGCAAGCCGTAAGGACTTAATCAGTATTAGCAGCTATTGTTAATCACTAACCCATTTTAGAGGTGAGGAAACAGAGGCTTGGTGGTAAGGCGGTGGCAAAGCAGAGACGTGAACCCAGGGCTCTCAGCCAAGGCCCCCCCCATCTGTCAGATCATCTCTCCCTGGACTGGAGAAGGGTGGACAGATAGAAGCCAGGAACAGTTCAGAGAAGAGAAACAGAGGGTGGGGGTCCCAGGAGGAAGGGAACCCGAGTGTGTGTGGGAACAGGGAGGTAGGCTACCCTAAGGTCCTTGGGGTGCAGGATTTGAGGGGGTGAGGAGGAGAGGGAACCAGACCCTTCTCCCTCCAAGACCTGGGGTCAGAATAAATGTGCAGTAGTGGCCCCTCCTCCTGCTCTCCCACAAGGGGTCAGCACAGGGTGCCTGTCGCTCAGCTTCCATGGAGGACGCTGCTCCAGCTGATGTCCCTTAGCTGCCCCCGGGCGGTTCTCTGGCCTGCCTGGCTGCCTTAGGCCAGGTGGGGTCGTCCCTCTCACTGTTTGGGCGCTACCTCTCTGGGCCCAGACTCTTACCTGCGCAGTGCCCAGCATAGGCTGCTGGAAGCTGAGGCCATCCCTGGATTGGGGGAGGCGCAGGGGAATCTTGGATGGGGCCTGCTTCCTTTAGGAGGCCGGCTGAGGGCATTACCCTCAGAGGCAAGGCCAGGGACCCAGACTTGGAACACTTGTTCACGAGAAATGAAGCAAGAGTCTGAACCATGGAGTCAGCTTCGGGCCTGGAGATGGAGGTGGATTACCTGCCCTGCCAGTCCCAGCTACTGGAGGTGGCCAGGTAGTAGCTTGGACAGGTGTGGCTGTGCCAGTACTGACATTTGCAGCCCTGCCCAGAGGGCAGGGATGGGTGGGCAGCCTCTCACTTGCTGATGCTGGGGCACTTTGCCAGAAGTTCTCTTTAGGACCCCATGCATTCATCTCCAGGGGCCCAGTTATGGCCCCTGGCCTTCCCCCTTCCCCCACTTCAGCTGCCTGTCTCCTGTAGCAGGGTCCATACCTTGAGATCCACATGCATTCTCCTTGTCCCAGTCAGTGTGCAAGGCTCAGCCCTCCATCCTTAGGCCGTGCCTGCCTGTTACTGACTCCCCTCCGTTTCTGCCTCTTTCCCTTGCCCATGCCCCTATCATTTTCCATATGCCAGGCACTGTGACCTCACATGCATGATTGCTTTGATCTTCTCAGCAGCGTTGGGAGGCAGGGATGAGAAACTGAGGCTCAGAGGAGTTTTCTAACTTGCCCAGGGGCACAGTGATATGAAGTGTAGGGGTGGGGAGTGAGGAGGGGCACTGCATCTGTCAGAGTCGGAGCCTGTCCTCCCAGCTGCAAATCCAGGACCTAGCCCTTTCCTGTGCCACCTGACCATGCCCTGCTCTCACCTCCCTACCATCCTACCAGGCCCTTAGCTGGACCCCATTCCTGTGGGTGGGCCCCAGGGACTCCAGGATGGGGGATGGGTGCCAGACAGTGGTAGAGCAGTAAGCCTTTTTTTTTTTTCCAGGCCCCCAAAGGAGACCAGTCCCTGGGCTTGGAGTGCTGTGGGCCGCTCATGTCTAGGTCTCCCTTCCTGGGGAGCCTTCCTTTCTACTTTCTCCATCATCCCATTATTCAGGGGAAGGGTTATCTGCCCCCAAACAGGTAGAGAACATAAGAGCCCTGATCGTCCCAGATGCCATCGAGTGCCTCCCTCCGCCCTTGTGTAGCCAAGTGCCAGCCTTCCTCCGTCCCAGTGGTCAAGCCTTCACTTTGCTTCATACCTTTCACTGCCGGGGCTCTGGAGACAGACAGCAGAGGAGCTCAGGGGTGGCTGGGACTCTGGTTCCTGAGCCCTGGGTCTTCTCCCTCTAAGCCCTTGGGAAGGGATAGAAAACTCCCTTCTCTCAGGGGAAAGACACAGCAAGTCAGGATGGCAGGTCTTTTGAGAGAGGGTGACCTCAGGACTGACCACATGGACATTTGACCCAGAGGTCTGCTAGCTTGTGGGACACATCTGTCTCTAGTGTTTGGCCTGGTCTCAGATCTTTGCCCTGTCTACACCTCCCCCAGGTGGCCAACCTCCTCCGGCTATTTCAGATTCCGCAGATCAGCTACGCCTCCACCAGTGCCAAACTGAGTGACAAGTCCCGCTATGACTACTTTGCCCGCACTGTGCCCCCTGACTTCTTCCAAGCCAAGGCCATGGCAGAGATTCTCCGCTTCTTCAACTGGACCTATGTGTCCACTGTAGCATCTGAGGGGGACTATGGTGAGACAGGCATAGAGGCCTTTGAGCTAGAGGCCCGTGCCCGAAACATCTGTGTGGCCACCTCAGAGAAGGTGGGCCGCGCCATGAACCGGGCAGCCTTTGAGGGAGTGGTGCGAGCCCTGCTGCAGAAGCCCAGCGCCCGTGTGGCCGTCCTGTTCACCCGTTCTGAGGATGCTCGCGAGCTGCTTGCTGCCACCCAGCGCCTCAACGCCAGCTTCACCTGGGTGGCCAGCGATGGCTGGGGAGCCCTAGAGAGCGTGGTGGCAGGCAGTGAGGGGGCTGCCGAGGGTGCCATCACCATCGAGCTGGCTTCCTACCCCATCAGCGACTTTGCCTCCTATTTCCAGAGCCTGGACCCCTGGAACAACAGCCGGAACCCCTGGTTTCGTGAGTTCTGGGAGCAGAGGTTCCGCTGCAGCTTCCGACAGCGGGACTGCGCAGCCCACTCGCTGCGGGCTGTGCCCTTTGAGCAGGAGTCCAAGATCATGTTTGTGGTCAACGCAGTGTATGCCATGGCCCATGCACTGCATAACATGCACCGTGTGCTCTGCCCCAACACCACCCGCCTCTGTGATGCCATGCGGCCTGTCAACGGGCGACGCCTCTACAAGGACTTCGTGCTCAATGTCAAGTTTGACGGTAGTGGTGCTGGCCCTCGGAGGGGAAGGGGGAGCAGACCCTCAGGTCCCATTACTTGGCTAAGGAAACAGCCTAGACAGGGTAGGATTCGCCCAGGGAACTGGTGTCAGAGCCCGGACAAGGATGGCCAGGCAGAGAGCTCCAGCTGAAGCCATGGCTGGGCCTCAGTCTTCTGAGATCCTTCCAGAGAGTAGACATCTGGTCTAGTCCTGCCACTCTGAGGGTTTCTGGCTCTTGCTTGCACCTTGCCCTCTCCCTCCTGCCTCCTTATCATGCCAGGGGTAGAGGCCAGGGGGCCGCAAGCCTGTTCTGTGAGAGTCAGAATAAGGTGGGTTGAGGGTGAGCGTCAGGATGATGCCCGTTTACAGGGAAAATTTTTACTCCTAATCTTGATTTTCCTTTCACAAGGGCCAGTTTCCTCAATGCAGAAGTTGTTTTAATTAAAATTCTAGTTAAAAAAAAAAAAATGCCCCAGAATCATCACCATCTTCGGGAAGAAGTCACGGTGGGAACAGTGGTGGGGGTGGTGAGTGGTGCCAGGGCTCACAAGGGCTAGGAAGCACAGGCTCAGGGCTAAGACTTAATAATTCCAATAAGATTAACATTCAGAGTTATGATAGGGTCAGGGTAGAGATTAGGTTTGGAATCTGGGATATGATTGGGTTGATGTTAGAGCAAAGCTAAATTCAGTGTGATGGGCTTGGGTAGAGTTTATGGTAGGGCTAGAGTTGGATTTTGAGCACTCTGAGGTTGGATGGAAAGAGTAAGCAGTTGGAGGGGACCTGGGTTTTTGAATCTATGTGACATCACTCACTCACAGGACCTCACACGTGGTCATCTGGCTGCTGAAACCCTGATTTCTCACTGGGACCCTGGAAGACAGTAGCCTTTGCTCCTGAACTTGGCAGGGAGATGTGAGGTTCACAGGGATGAAGGGGTGGGTGGGGAGTGGACAGGATTTGTGAGCTGCTGAGCACATTCTGGTGAACTTCAGCAGTTGTAGTAACTTCTGAGGTCAGGATTCACTGGGATCCGTGTTAGGACTAGTGGGGGCTGGAGCTGGGGGTGACATTTATGGGATTAAGTGGGACCAGACCGAACCCAAGGCTAGGTTTAGCTTGGAGTCTCCATGTTAAATTTGGACAAAAGGCTGTGTTGTGTGTTGTGATGAAAGTTAGAGTTCGGGACCTGGGTTGGTGTTGGACTTGGAAATGGTTGGAGACTAGGTCTAAGGTTTGGTTTAGGGGGGCACGGTTGTGGATCGGGGTAGGCATTAGGTTTAGGGAGACATCTGAGCTTTAAGGCTGGGGTTATATTTGGGGGCCTGTTGGTGAGGGTTGGGGTTTGATGTTGGGGCTTGGGGGTAGGGATTTGTTATAGCCTCTCATTTGAAAAAATGGCTGGAGTCAAGCAGGACTTTAGTTTGGAGTGAGGACTGGAAAGTCCAGTGGTGGCATGAGCTCTGAGGTTTGGATTCCACATTAGAATAAGGGTTGAAGTAACAGCAGAGCAACCCATCAATCCAACTTTCTCTCACTTCCTTCCCCCACTCCCAGCCCCTTTCCGCCCATCTGACACCCACAGTGAGGTCCGCTTTGACCGCTTTGGCGACGGTATTGGCCGCTACAACATCTTCACCTACTTGCGGGCGGGCAATGGGCGCTATCGCTACCAGAAGGTGGGCTACTGGGCAGAAGGCCTGACCCTGGACACCAGCCTCATCCCGTGGGCCTCACCCTCGGCCGGCCCCCTGCCCCCCTCTCACTGCAGTGAGCCCTGCCTGCAGAACGAGGTGAAGAGCGTGCAGCCAGGCGAGGTCTGCTGCTGGCTCTGCATCCCGTGTCAGCCCTACGAGTACCGGCTGGACGAGTTCACCTGTGCTGACTGCGGCCTGGGCTACTGGCCCAATGCCAGCCTGACCGGCTGCTTTGAGCTGCCCCAGGAGTATATCCGCTGGGGTGATGCCTGGGCCGTGGGGCCCGTCACCATCGCCTGCCTCGGTGCCCTGGCCACCCTCTTTGTGCTGGGTGTCTTTGTGCGGCACAACGCCACGCCAGTCGTCAAGGCCTCTGGCCGGGAGCTCTGCTACATCCTGCTGGGCGGTGTCTTCCTCTGCTACTGCATGACCTTTGTTTTCATTGCCAAGCCATCCACGGCCGTGTGCACCCTGCGGCGCCTCGGCTTGGGCACCGCCTTCTCTGTCTGCTACTCAGCTCTGCTCACCAAGACCAACCGCATCGCACGCATCTTCGGCGGGGCCCGGGAGGGTGCCCAGCGGCCACGCTTCATCAGTCCTGCCTCGCAGGTGGCCATCTGCCTGGCACTGATCTCGGGCCAGCTGCTCATCATGGCCGCCTGGCTGGTGGTGGAGGCCCCGGGCACAGGCAAGGAGACAGCCCCTGAGCGGCGGGAGGTGGTGACCCTGCGCTGCAACCACCGTGATGCGAGCATGCTGGGCTCGCTGGCCTACAATGTGCTGCTCATCGCGCTCTGCACGCTCTATGCCTTCAAGACCCGCAAGTGCCCCGAGAACTTCAATGAGGCCAAGTTCATCGGCTTCACTATGTATACCACCTGCATCATCTGGCTTGCCTTCCTGCCCATCTTCTACGTCACCTCCAGTGACTACCGGGTGAGCTACCTGCAGAGAGGTGGGGGGCAGGATGCCGAACACTTTGTTTCCTGGTACCATTTAATCTCCGACAGGGTAAATGTTCACCCAGGGACACACAGCTGGGGGTGGCCCATTGGGATGGGACCCCAGGGGAAGGCGGGAGGCTGAGTGGGGCTTAGGGAAATAGCCAGGGAGGTGGAGGAGTTAGAGCTGAGAAGAAATTTCGGGACTCAGAGGTCATCCCCTTAGCTGGGAGGAGATGCTGGTGCAGAGATATGTCCCAATGAGCAAGAGCTCTGTCCTGCTTAACTGAGGGGTCAGCTGTGGAAGGGGATACTGAGCCCTTGCTCTTGGGGGGCTCCTGAGCTGGTTGGGGTCCCCAGGGAATTAACTAAAAAGTTAAGTCAGGAAATGCTGTTGGCTGGTTTGAGTTGACAAAGGAACCCCAGTGACAGTGCAGAAGAGGGAGGCGCGTAAGTATCCATGTGGTGTGTGTACGCAGGGAATCAGGGAGGGCTTCTTGGAAGAGGAGTACTTGAAATGGGCTCTGTGGGACAGGCAGGCTTCAATAGGTAGGGTAGAAGAGGTGGAGGAGGGCAGCCAGTAAGGAGATTGATTGGAGCAGAGGGTCTGCGTTGGCTTCCTGTGTTGCGGAGGGGAGGCACAGTGGTGGGAAGATGGGAAAATGTGAAGGCGGAAAGGGGTGGTGGGGCTGTCGAGCCATGCAGTTCCAGAGGCCACCATGCTCCAGTGCCCACTGCAGTTGTTCAGGGCAGCACAGTGCCTCCTGAAGTTGTGTAACGTGGCAGCTCAGGGGATGGGAGATGAAGCCAGAGGAAGTAGAAAAGGTGAAGCTAGCAGGGTGCTGGGGGAGGTCCCAGGTGTAGGGCTGAGGAGGTTAAAGCAGATGAAAACTCTACCCGAGTTGGAAGCTTCCAAGCAAAGGTCAAGCTGGCACTGAGTTTCTCAAAGGTGTCTCTCCAGTGGTAAGGGGAGATGGTTGTTTCAGATGGGGCGGTCAGGGAGGGCCTCTTTGAGGAGGTGACAGGTGAGCTGAGCTCCAAATGATAAGAGGATCGTCTTGGTTAATCTTCATGACTCTGGAGTAAGCTGTACGGCTCTCCCCATTTTACAGACGAAGAAATGGAGACTCAGGGAGGTTCAGTCCCTTGCCCAGGGCCACCCAGTTGGGAGTGCAGAGTGGGGTCTGAACTGACTATCTTAATTAAAGGAGCAGGAAAAGTGAGGCGAGAGTCCTTGCAAATGCCCCTTTCCCCAGGACAGAGGTGGTGCATTGCTGGGGGCCAGGCACTTGGCTGCTCTGCTTGCACCAGTTGGGCCACCTGCCTGTGTGGTAGAGGCCAGGGCTGGGGAGGGAATCTGCTCTGACTCAGCTTACATTTGCATATGATTTGCATGCTGATCCTAGGCAGCTAAGGACTCACAGGAGACACACACACAGTACCCACCCATGGGCATGCACACACACACCTGTGCGTATTCAAACACACACATACACATACAGACATGCATGCATGCACACCTGTGCACACACACCCCGCACACATGCGTCTGCTCACACACAACTGCACACACTCACCACCCCATACGGGCATCTGTACCCACATAGATACACAGATATACACACACCTACACACATGCTCTCCACACATGCACACCCCCAGGCCCCTGCATGTACATGCACGCCTGCAAGCTCACCCTCCGGAGGCTGGAACTCTGGACTCCCTGGGAAAGTGGTCCACTGGAGCTGACCCTGGGACTGTCCAGCCTTCCTAGAAACCCTTTGGGGCTTGGCAAATGGACCAGGGCCCAGTGTTGGGATGCTTACCGTAGTCCTCCCTGCCCTACCCCTCCAGCTCAGGCCTTTGGGACCACAGACTCATTCTTGACCTGTGCCTGCTTCCCCACCCTCAGGTGCAGACCACCACCATGTGTGTGTCAGTCAGCCTCAGCGGCTCTGTGGTGCTTGGCTGCCTCTTCGCGCCCAAGCTCCACATCATCCTCTTCCAGCCGCAGAAAAACGTGGTTAGTCACCGTGCACCCACGAGCCGCTTCGGCAGTGCTGCCACCAGGACCGGCTCCAGCCAAGGTCAGCATCCGCCCTGAGCACCTTCTCCACCTGGGCTCGCTGTGCCCCAGTCCCTCAGGCATTGTGGGCCACTCCCCAAGTTGCTAAGATTCCTTAGCCTGGGGGGAGGGGTGGGGGTGCTCCAGATGAGGCCGGACAGGAGCAGGCAGGAGGAAGCCTCCCTCAGCAGCTCAGCTTTCTTGCTGCCTGTCCTCCGCGGAGGACCTGGGGTAGGCATCAACCCCCACCTTCCTTTTCCTAGGGTCTGGCTCCCAGTTTGTCCCCACCGTTTGCAACGGCCGCGAGGTGGTAGACTCCACAACCTCCTCACTCTGAGGACCCCACACCCATGCCCCAACTGCTTCGTCGTCCAGGGCCAGGAGGAAGTTGGCTGAAGCACTGCAATAACGCCCACCCCACGCCCACTCCCCAGAGTCATCACCCACGTACCTGCCCCAGCCTTCAGGGTCAGAAGTCAAGGTTTTCGGCCTGGAGTCTCTGCTACGGCCACTGACCACCCTTACAGCTGTGTCCCCTCCTCACCGGCCCAGGGCTCAGAGGGAAGCAGCCAGGGTCCTCTCTGCCCTGGAGTGGGGTGGGTGAAGGGGCACTCTGGCCAAGGACTGCAGGCCCCAATCCCCAGTCAGCAAAGGTGCTTCCAGCCCTGTCCCTAGCCCCCTTCTAGGGCCTTTTTTATTTTTTATATAAGTTATTCTGGGAATGGGGGGTTAACGTGGGGGCCCTTTCTCCCCCTGAACAGTAGTCAGTTCTGTGGTTTATTTTGTATTATCTGTAAATAAAGTGTCTTTATTTAAAAAAAAAAAAAATCACTCTTTGCCCTTAACCCAAGGAGGATCCTCACACCTGCCACAGCCCCCAACCTTCATTCAGCCACTGCTTATTGATTCTGCTCTGTGCCAGGCTCTGTGCTGGATGCTGAGTCCTGGTGGCCACCAAGACAGACCCATTTCTGCCTGGTGGGTGGGTGGAGACGGAAAATGAATAAACCACCTTCCGTTAAAAAGAACCACCATGGACTGGACATCCAGGGGAGAGGTTTCCCTGGGACTCGGCCCCCGGGATGGCGTGGGGTGTGGGGCAAGGCGGGAGGAGCAGCTGAAGGTGGTCCATTCAGGGTGAGCCCTGGGAACGTGGGCTTTTCCGCGGCTGGCCTGCCTGCTGCTTGGAGGAACCATTGGTCAGCACCCAGACAGGCTGAGCATTTGTGGGGAGGGAGCCAAGAGGAGGTCCCAGTTCAAACATAGACTGTTCACACAGAATGAACAAAGTCAGAAAGAGCTCGTGAGAGGGAGGTGGGGGAAGGGAGGGCAGAGGCTGGGCAGTTGGAGAGGCCATCTGCTATCGGGCCTGGTGATAAATTGGGGGAAGGGGACCTTTCTTCAGTCCCTGGAACAGCTCTGGTCCAGGTGGTGGGGTTTGGAGCCCAGCACCCTTGGGCATCCCCGAGTTTGCAGTCTGGGGCTTCCCAGTAGAGGGTGCTGAGGCAGAATCTCAGCCACAGGACTCAGGCCAGGGAATGGCTGCCCTCATGTGGCCTAGAGGGCAGTGGACACCAAACCGAAATAGAAGAACATGGCAGCTTCTGGGGAGCCCCCAGACTGTCGTACCTCAGAAGGATGAGGACCTGCGTTAGGAGAACTCTTTTGCTTACAGTGGCTGACAAGGCGGTGGAAATTGGGTTAATAATTAGAAAAACGAAAACAGAAAAATGAGAAAAGAAAGTCACAGGAATGGTTCCCTCTCCCCAGCCAAGCCTTGAGGTATAGGGTTGCTAGATAAAATACAGAATGCCCAGTTAACTTTGCATTTCAGATAAACAAGGAATAATTTAGTATATGTATGTCCAATGCAATATTTGGAACATACTTAAACTAAAAAATTATTCCTTGTTTATCTAAAATTCTATTTTTCTTTTTTATAATTTATTTTTATTGTTGTTGTTGAGAATATACACAGCAAAACATACACCAATTCAAGTTTCTACACGTACAATTCAGTGACATCAATTACATTCTTCGAGTTGTGCAATTCTCACCCTCCTTTTCTGAGTTGTTCCTCCCTCATTAACACAAACTCGCTGCCCCTCAGGGCTCCCATCTAATCTTTCTAGTTGCTGTTGTGGGTTTGATCCCATAGAGATAAATCTTAAAAGAGCACAATGCTCAAAGCAGGCATTCTTTACTAGTTAATTTAAACTATTGTTTGGTTTTATGAAGATTTCAGGGGATATTTTTGGTTTAAGGTTTAAAGATTATCTCAGGGCAGTAGTTTCAGAGGTTCATCCAGCCTCTATGGCTCCAGAAAGTCTGGATTCCATCATAATTTGAAATTCTGTTCTGCATTTCCCCTCTTTTGATCAAGATTCTTCTTAGACTCTTTGATCAACATGTTCAGTAATGGTAGCCAGACACCATCCAGTTTTTCTGGTCTCATGACAAAGGAAGCAGGTATTCATGCAGGTAATTAGTCACACATTCCATATTCTCCTCCTAGTCCTGACTTTCCTTCCTCTGTTGCTCCAGGCAAATAGAGACCAATTGTATCTTGAATGGTCACTTGCAAGCTCTTAAGACTCGAGGCCTAGGCAATGAACTAGGAGGTAGACCAGAAGCACTTAACATGTTATTAGGCCAATTAACTGGAATGTCCCATGAAACCATGACCCTAAACCACCAAACCAAGGAACAAAATCCCATTAGGTGTTTGGTTGTACATAAGTAGCCTCAGCAGCTACTCTTTTTTTTTTTTTTTTTTTTTGTCGTTGTTGTGAATATATCTATCACACAACTTTTGCCAGGTCAGTTTTTTATAGGTGTACAACTTGTTGACAGCAGTTTCATTGATCGGCTGTGCAACCCTACCCTGAATCAGTGCAATTTTTGCATCACCGTCCATGAACCAAAACCTATTCCCCCTCTAGCCCCCCATAACCACTAATGAACTTGGTCTCTATACATGTGCCTGTTCTTGTCTTTTTATATAAGTGAGGTCATACAATATTTGTCCTATTGTGATTGACTTATTTCACTCAGCGTAATGTCTTCAAACTCCATGCATATTGTAGTATGTATCAAGACTTCACTTCTCCTACTGGCTGAGTAGTATTCCATTGTATGTATGTACTACATTTTGCTTATCCATTCATCTGTTGATGGGTATTTAGGTTGTTTCCACCCTTTGGCTATTGTGAATAGGGCTGCAGTGAACATTGGTGTATATGTATCTGTCTAAAATTCAAATCTAACTGAGCATCCTGTATTTTCATTTGTTAATTTTGGCAACCCTATTGGGGTGGTCTTTGGTCTAGCTCTCTGCCACCGAATGCCCCAGGCCTGGGCGTGGCCAGCAGAGAAGGCAGAACACCATGGCACCGTTCCCTGTGGGAACTGCAGCACTGGCCCCTGCTTCCACTGTGGACTTTTTTTCTGGGTCTTCCTTCCAAAGCGAACCAAGGGAACGTTTGCCCACCATCCCTAGCCCTGGATAGGCCATGGCAGCTCTGATTCCCTCACACCCAAAAACCAGCTCTTCTTCCAGTGTTGTTGTTTTTTTTTTAAAGTAGGAAATTAACTACGTTCACAGCTAAAAAGTTACAAAGGTTATTTAGTAAAGAAGCTTCATCCACCCTGCTGCTCATCCAGGGTGAAGGACCCAGAGGTCTGACAGGAGGGTTTAGGAAGGGAGTGAAAAATTCCTAATGGCCACTCCTCACATCTGTCAGCACATCTCTTTCCTTTTGATCCCCTCCTCACTTGTGGGGCCAAAAAAAAAAAAAAAAGCAAACCCACTGCTGTTGAGTCGATTCCGACTCATTGTGACTCCATGTATGTAGAGTAGAACTATCCCCTTGGGTTTTCAAGGTTGTGACCTTTTGAAAGATCGCCAGGCCTGTCTTCCGAGGCATCTCTGGGTGGGTTCAAACTGCCAACATTTTGATTAGTAATCGAGGGCTTAACCGTTGGTGCCACCCAGGAACTCCACTTATGGGGCAGAGCCTCCTCATTTTTTGTCTTGACCTCTCTGCAGCTTCCTCAGCCTGCTGCTCCCACCACCACCACATCACATGACTCCTGTCCCCCCTCCCCTGAGCCAGTGTTGTAGGCATCCTAGCCTCTTTAACTCTCCCTACACACATCTATCAACATTCACTCCTCAACTCTCAAGCCCTACCACGTATTACTAATACCAGGCCCCTCCAGCCCCATCCCCTTAGTCCCCCTCCCAGTGCTGAGTAGCCTGGGTTCACATCTCCTCTCCTCTCCAACACCACCGTCCAAGTCCCACTAAGCCCTGACACCTCCGCCTGGGAAGGGGATGAAGGTCAGTGACCCCTGCTGGGCTGACCCTGCTTATGTTAGACTTGGAGTCCTCAACGAGAGACTTGCCCCTTCCAGGGACTGAGGACCAGAGATGCCAGGTGTCTCTGTTATCTAGTGCTGCTATAACAGAAACACCACAAGTGTGTAGCTTTACCAAACAGAAATTTATTTTGTCATAGTTTAGCAGGCTAGAAGTCCAAATTCAGGGCTCTGGCTCTAGAGGAAGGCTTTCTCTCTCCGTCAGCTCTGGGGAAGGTCCTTGTCTCTTTTCAGCTTCTGTTTCTTGGCTCCTTGGTGATCTTCATGTGGCATGGCATCTATCTTTTGTCCAACTGTGCTTCTTTGCTTCCTTGCTTAATCTGCTCCTTTTATATCTCAAAAGAGATTGACTCAAGACATGCCCTATACTAATGCTATCTCATTAACATAACAAAGAAAACCCTATTCCCAAATGTGATTACAACCACAGGTATAGAAGGATTTACAACACATATTTTTTGGGGGACACAATTCAATCCATAACACCAGGCATTTGGGTTTCTCTCCCACTCTAGGGAGCCACTCATCACTCTGAATGGACTGTCCATGAATGTGACCAGCAGTTTGCTTTGCTTGGTAGCCATTGTGGGTTGCTTAGTAACCAACACTGGGGCATGGTTGCTTCTCCCACTTCCCATCACCATCCCTTGCATTGGTCCTGTGAAAACTGCAGGGTAGCCCTCACCTCATCTGGCTGGGCCCAGCTCTGTGTTACTCTACAGTGAGCCCCTGTGGCTCAGGTGAGAATGGTTCAGGCCTCTCTGCTCACTATTCCCCAAGTCCCGACACAGGGTAGGTGTGGAGTGAAGGGTGAGGTGTTACAAAGGCAGCTCTGAGAGGGATGACATCCCCTATTCGAACCGTCTCCAGGGACAGATGCTTGACAGACTACCACAATCCAAGAGGAAGTCAATGTACTGCGCAAATGTGTTGGATGAGGAAGGTAGGGGAGAGGGTACGTGCAGCTGGGGGATTACAGGAACAGTGAATAGATTCAAGCTCCTCTACACCCTCGAATCCTGTGGGTCAACTTAAACTTGCCCAAGAGCTGCATTCACCCAGGGCTCTCCCATGACCCCCCTCCCCCGCACTTGATGCTCTCACCTCCTCTCCTGCTGTGGGAGAATGTGGGGTGGGGGTGGGGGGGAGAGGAGGGGTCAATGAGGGTCTGGAACCCTCTAAAAATGCCCAACACTAACCTTCTGCAGAAGAAGGAAAGGAGCTCACCCCACCCTCAATGGCACTGAGAGATGGGCCTTCTCAGCCTGGGGCAGGAGGGGCCAGGGCTGGGGAAAACTCAGCAGGGGAGGTGGGGGCTAAGGGGAAGTGAAAAGCTGGGAGGGGAGGGGAGGGGAGGGGCGGGAGGGAGGGAAGGGGAAAATGGGGGAAATGGGGGAGCCTTGGGGAGCTAGGAGGGAGACTGGGGAGCAGGGAGGAGCAGGAAGAAAGAAGTAAATTATGAAAGCTTGAAACCTTGAGGGCTTTTCCCAAGATGTCAGTTTTGATTTTCTTTCTTTTTTTTTATTTTAAAGAAAAATGACTTTATTCTTTCTGTTAAAACAGTATATGCTCCCTATAAACAGTTTAAGCAATGAATAAAAGTAGAAAAAGAAAATAAAAGTGTTACCTCAAATTCCATCATTCAAATATAACCATCATTAACATTTCTGGTACAGCATCCTAGACATATTTCTATGCATTTTTTTACAGATAGAAGGAGAGATAGAAATACTTTAATAAAAATGGGATCATGCCATATGTCTATTTTTTTTAGTGAAAAAGATTTAATCTTACTTGAATCTAATTGAAGAAAATGAATCTGAAGTGAAACTGAAGACATTCTTGAACTTCAAATACATTTTGTCACCGCAAAAGATATTTTTTCCTTCTGAAAGATCCCTCAAGTTGAAGAAAAGAGACAAGTGACATTTAGAGGTAAACATTCCTCCAGTCCCAAGGAATCTGAAGCGAGTTTGACCCTTTGTCAACTTTCTGGAAACGTGAAGGGGAGGAATGCATCCAGTGGGAAAAGCGTGGGGGCTGTTGATCCAAGCCTGTCCCTACCCACACTGCACCGGGTCCTTGGGCTTGTTGACTCTATACCTGTCGATCATACACTGCAGCTGTACTCAGCAGGACCTCACAGGTGCTTCGTGACTAGCAGCGTTCACACAGAGGGATCTCAGGTCCTACAGTTTCCCTGAGCTGATGCGGTCTGCATTCAGGTAGGTCCTCATCCCTCAGGGATTGCCACGTGAGATGCTGCGTCCTGGTCTCTGAGGCCCCTGGGATGCTGTGCGCCCTCTTCTGTATCTTTCTCCAAGCTAAATAAACGTGGTGCTGGGCCAGCCTATTGTGTCTTTTTTTGGTATGTTTTTTGTTTTTACTGTGGTAAATACGTATACAAGAAAACATTTGCCATTTTAGCATTCTTCATACGAACAGTTCAGTGACATTGTATCGTATGCTCATCATGTTCTTCAGCCAGCACTCTTACCTGTTCCCTAATTTTTGGATCACCCTCATCAGTGTCCCCTAAGCACTGAGTTCTCCTTTTCCTCTCCCTTCCCCCAGGCTCTTGTAACCAGTAGTAAACTCTGGTCTCTACATTGCTTAGCCTAGCTATTTCATCAAATATTTATCCTTTCGTGATTGACTTACTTCACTCAGCATCCATGGTTGTTTTCAAAGTTCATCTGTGTTGTCACATGTATCAGGACTTCATTTCTCTTTATGGTTGAGTAGTATTTCATTGTGTGTATGTATGAACCACATATATTTTGTCTTGTGAGTTTGGCGGACACCCCAAATCTGAAACTCACTCTGGTGATCTTGCAGCATTATTATGATTTTTTTAAGACCACGTTTTCATTTTAGGCAATACTGATTGATTCCTTACTAAGAAATTGAGAGCATCAGCATCAGTTATTCATTTTATACCACCAAGTTTATCACATTTAAATTCTGTTTTGCGACAGTAATTTACTTATTTAATGTTCATTCTATAGTTAATGTAGTTGCAGGTCATCACAAATCCTTTACTTGACAGCTTCTCCTTTCCTGAGTTCTAAATTGTGATTTATCTTTTGATTGTTGGAATTTTATTAAGTAGTCTTTTCAAGAAGGGCTCATGGACTCCATATTCTGAGCTGTTTTATATTTGAGAATGTTCCTTTTCCCTCCTTGGAGACCCTATGGGGCAGTTCTACTCTGTTCTATAGGGTCCCTATGAGTTGGAATCAACTCGATGGCAATGGGTTTTATGTACATTATTACAAAGATTATGTTTTATTAGTTTATTTTACCAAATTTTAACACAACTCATCTTAATAAAAAGTATCCCTTGCCACCAATTCTTACTCTTCTCTTTTTTATTATGGAAACTTAAATGTTATATATTATAACATTATATATATATGCTATATATATAATGTTATATATACATGTTATATATTATGTTATGTTATGTTATATTATATTATGTGTTATTATATATAACCCATTACAGTCAAGTAGATTCGGACTCATAGCCACACTATAGGACAGAGTAGAACTGTCCCAGAGGGTTTCTTAGGCTGTAATCTTTACTAAAGCATCCTGCTAGATCTTTCTCCCACAGAGTGGCTGGTGGGTTCAAAGTGCTGATCTTTCAGTTAGCAGTTGAGTGCTTAACCACTGCACCACCAGGGCTCCAACATTCTGTTTAAATTAAAAGAATAAGAGTGCCCCCCTGGATTTACATTTTAAAACTTCTACATGGGTGGAAGGGAAAGAATGGGGGTAGAGATGAAAAAATATTGGTGTTGATAATTCTAAAAGCTGGTTGATGGATTCATGTTGTTGTTAGGTACCATGGAGTTGGTTCCAACTCATAGCGACCCTAGGTACAACAGAACGAAACACTGCCTGGTCCTGCGCCGTGTCCACAGTCATTGTTATTCTTGAGCCCACCGTTGCAGCCACTGTGTCAATCCATCCCTCAAGGGTCTTCCTCTTTTTCACCGATCCTCTACTTTACCAAGCATGATGTCCTTCCTTCTCCAGGAATTGGTCCCTCCTATAACATGTTCGAAGTATATGAGACAAAGTCTTGCCATCCTTGCTTATAAGGAGCATTCTGGCTGTGCTTCTTCCAAGACAGATCTATCTGTTCGTACTTTTGTCAGTCCATGGTATATTCAATATTCTTCGCCAACACCGCAATTCAAAGCCATCAATTCTTCTTTGGTCTTCCTTATTCATTGTCCAGCTTTCGCATGTATACGAGGTGACTGAAAACACCATGGCTCAGATCAGGTGCACCTTAGTCCTTAAAGTTACATCTTTGCTTTTTAAAACTTTACAAGAGGTCTTTTGCAGCAGATTTGCCCAAGGTAATGCGTCATTTGATTTCTTGACTGCTGCATCCATGGGTGTTGACTGTGGATCCAAGTAAGATTAAATCCTTCACAACTTTAATCTTTTCTGTTTATCATGATGTTGCTTATTGGTCCAGTTGTGAGGATTTTTGTTTTCTTTATGTT
Source organism: Dugong dugon (assembly GCA_030035585.1). Classification (NCBI taxonomy): domain Eukaryota; kingdom Metazoa; phylum Chordata; class Mammalia; order Sirenia; family Dugongidae; genus Dugong; species Dugong dugon. The sequence goes on along the minus strand of CM057481.1, from coordinate 15,906,952 downwards.
GAGGTGTAATCCATACTGAAGGCTGTGGCTCTGATCTTCATCAGTAAGTGCTTCAAGTCTTCTTCACTCTCAACAAGCAAGGTTGTGTCATCTGCATAATTCAGGTTGTTAATGAATCTTCCTCCAATCCTGATACACTGTTCTTCTTCATATAGACCAGTTTCTTGGATTATTTCCTCAGCATACAGATTGAATAAGTATGGTGAAAAGATACAACCTTGACGCACACCTTTCCTGACTTTAAACCATGCCATATTCCCTTGTTCTGTTTGAACAACTACCTCTTGATCTATGTACAGGTTCCTCATGAGCACAATTAAGTGTTCCAGAATTCCCATTCTTCAAAATGTTATCCGTAATTTGTTATGATCCACACAGCTGAATGACCTTGCATTGTCAGTCTTTTTAATTCTAGTGAGTATGTAGTGATATCTCATTGTGGTTTTAGCTTGTTCTTTCCTGATGATTAATGATACAGAACAAGGGGATACTAAACCCCTTTGCCATTGAGTTGATTCCGACTCATAGCAACCCCCATAGGGGGAAGGGGATACTAGTGGTTTAAAATCAGACAAGGAGTGCGTCAGGGTTGTATCCTTTCACCATACTGATTCAGTCTGTGTACTGAGGAAATAATCTGAGAGGCTGGTCTATATGCAGAAGAACGGTGCATCAGGACTGGAGGAAGACTCATTAACAACCTGTGTTATGCAGATGACACAACCTTGCTAGCTGAAAGTGAAGAGGACTTGAAGCACTTACTGATGAAGATCAGAGACCGCAGCCTTCAGTAAGGAATTACACCTCAGTGTAAAGAAAACAAGAATCCTCTCAACTGAACCAGTAGGCAGCACCATGATAAATGAAGAAAAGATTAAAGTCGTCAAGGATTTAATTTTACTTGGATTCACAGTCAACGCCCCTGGAAGCAGCAATTAAGAGATCAAAGGATGTATTGCATTGGGCAATCTGATGCAAAAGATCTCTTTAAAGTGTTAACAAGCAAAGATGTAACTTTGAGGACTAAGGTGCACCTGATCTAAGCCATGGTGTTTTCAATCGCCTCATACTCATGCAAAAGCTGGACAATGAGTAAGGAAGACCGAAGAAGCATTGATACCTTTGGTATGGTGTTGGCAAAGAATATTGAATATACTATTGACTGCCAAAAGAACGAACAAATCTGTCTTGGAAAAAGTACAGCCAGAGTGCTCTTTAGAAGTGAGAACGGTGAGACTCACGTACTTTGGACATATTATCAGGAGGGACCAGTCTCTGGAGAAGGACATCATGTTTGGTAAAGTAGAGGGTCAGTGAAAAAGAGAAAGACCCTGAAAGAGATGGTTGACACAGTGGGCTCAAACACAGCAATGACTGTGAGGATGACACAGGACCAGGCAGTGTTTCATTCTGTTGTACATATGAGTCAGAACGAACTGGACGTCACCTAACAACAACCATAATGAGCATCTTCTCATATACTTTTTAGCTACTCATATATCTTCTTTTTTGAAGTATTTGTTCAAGTTTTTTGCCTGTTTTTGAGTTATTTTTCTTTTTAATATCGATTGATAAGAATTCTTTATCTATTCAGAACGACTTCTTTGTCAGATATATTGTGAATGAATATTTTTCCTACTCTGTAGCTTTGCTTTAATTTTCTTAACAGTCTTTCGATGGGTAAAGACTTTAATTTTTATGAAGTCCCATTTATCAATGTTTTATTTTTAGTGCCTTTTATGGAAGTCCAAGAAATGTTTGCTTTCTCTAAGTTTATGAAAATTTGCTCCTGTGTTGTTTTTTTTCTTTTTCTAGAAACTTTGTAGCTTTAGCTTTTACATTTCGGTCTTTGATACTTTTATAATTAATTTGTGTGTGTGATGTGAGATAGGAGTCAAGATTAGTTTTTTCCCTATACGGATATTCAGTTGTTCCTGCATCATTTGTTGAGAAGACTCTTCTTTCCCCTTTGAATTGTATTGGCACCTTTGTCATAAATCAGTTGACCATAAAGGTTGGTTTATTTCTAGACTTCCTGTCTCATTGATCTACTTGTCTATCTTAATAAAGTGAAATACCATACTGTCTTAATTACTATAGCTTTATTGTAAATGTTGAGATCAGGTAGTGTGAACCTTCCAAATTTATTCTTGCTTTTTTTCCCAAGATTGTCTTGGTATTCTAGGGCCTTTGTAATTCAATATAAATTCTATAATCAGCCTTTCAATTAAAAAAAATCTGCTGGAATTTTGTTTGGGGTTCCATCAAGTATATAGATCAATTTATGAAAAATTGTAATCTCAGCAATATCAAGTCATCCAATCCACAAATATGGTGTCTTAGGCTGCATTCTCTAGAGAAGCAAAACCAGTGAAGCACCTATAGATGCTGGTTTTGCTCAAACACACACACACACACACACACACACACACACATATATAAAGAAAATGGCTCATGTGGTTGTAGAGGCTACAAAGTCCCAAGTCTGTGGGCCAGACTGGAGGCTTCTCCTGACTCATGTAGCTGCAGGGTCTGGTGAATCAAGGATGAGTAGGTCAGACAACAGGCCTTTGGCTCACAGACTGCGGAGGCTGATGGATCATAACATCGGCAGGTAAGCTGCTAGCTCAAGTCCTGAGAACTGGAGGTTAAATTAATAGGAGCCAGCTGCAGGATCCAGAGTGAGCAAAAGCCCATGAGCTGTGCCAGAAAGTCTACTTATATTGAATGCGGGCCACAGGCCCCCAAGGAAACTCCCTTTCAACTGACTAGCTGTTCACAGCAGATACCATCATGGAGGTGATCACATTATAGCAGATCTCATCATGGAGATGATTACCTGATTACATGACGGCCAAGTTACATCTTTACTGCCAAACAATTGAGAATCATGGCCTGACAAAGTTGACACACAACCTTAACAATCACATGGCATGTCTTTTCATTTATTTAGGTCTTCTTTAATTTCTCTCAGTAATATTTTGTAGTTTTAGCATAGAGGTGTTGTTCATATTTTGTTAAGTTTATTCTGGTTATTGTTAGGTGCTACCAAGTTGGTTCCAACTCATAGTGGCCCTTAGGGGGTTTTGTTGTTTGTTTTATGCGGCTACAAATGGGTTTTCAAATTACATTTTATCTTCCAGTTTTTCTTGCTAGTGCATAAAAATATAGTTGATTTTTGTATATTGACATTGTATTCCATAACCACGCTAAATTCACTTATTAGCTCCAGTAAGCTTTGTGTGTGTGTGTGTGTGTGTGTGTGTAGATTCTTAACAATTTTCTACGTACACAATCATGCTGTTTGGGAACAAAGACAAATTTACCTTTCCTTCTAATCATGACACCTTTTTTTTTTCCTGCCTTATTGCACTGGATAGGAGCTTCAGTACCATGTCGAATAGAAGTGATGGAAGCGGGCATCCTTGCCTTCCTCTAGATCATGGAGAGAAAATATTCAATGTTTTGCCATTAAATATGATATTAGTTGTAGGTTTTCTGTGGATGCCCATCATCAGATTAAGGAAGTTTCCTTTTATTTCTTGTTTTCTGAGATCTTCTATCATTAATGGGTGTTGATTTTTTTCAAATAGTTTTCTGCATCTATTGAGACAATCATATGGTTTTTCTCCTTCATTCTGTTGATTTGTTGAATTACATTGATCGATTTTTAGAGTTAATTCAATCTTGCTGTGCTGGATTGTTCTACTGTCAACTTGGCTTCATTGAGAATTATGTTTCCCAGAACTCCCTTCCCTATATGTTTCTAGATTACAGTCAGACAAAAGTGAAATTGCACAGATTTGAGAGGTGGAAGTAAAGCAGCAGGTACTACCTTTTGAAGATTGTCACTGGTTAGAGGTGATGAGATTCAGACACAGAGCTCTTGATGGGTTCTAGTTTGTACTCATTCTTCCCAGCTCAGCATCTTATTTTTGTTCTAGACAATCAGATTTGCTCACTGACAGTGGCCTGAGTTGCGTACACATTTAGGATTGTATTTAGGATTGTTATGCCTCCTGATGAAATGACTTTTTTTGGTCATTTACAAAATGTCCGTCATTAAGTTTGGTAATACTTCTTGCCTTGAAGTCAACTTTGTCTGAATTAATATAGCCACATGTGTTTTTTTGTGATTATTGATTGCATACTGTTATGGATTAAATCCTGTCCTCCAAAAATATGTGTTGTAAATCCTAACCCCTATATCTGTGGTGGAGCCCTGGTGGTGCAGTGGTTAAGAGCTACGGCTGCTAACCAAAAGTTCAGCAGTTCAGATCCACCAGCCACTCCTTGGAAGCCCTATGGAGCAGTTCTACTCTGTCCTATAGGATTGCTATAGGGTTGTTATGAGTCGGAACCGACTCGATGGGAACAGGTTTGGGTTTGGTTTTGGTATACCTGTGGTTGTAATCCCATCTGGGTTTTCTTTGTTAGGTGAATGAGGCAGTGTTAGTGTAGGGTGTGTCTTAAATCAATGCTTTTTTGAGATATAAAAGAGCAGATTGAGCAAGCAACCAAGCAAGCAAGCACAGATGAGGGAAGATAGATGCCACACTACGTACATGAGATTGCCAGGGAACCAAGAAAAAGAAGCTGGGAAGAGACAAGGACTTCCCCCAGAGCCAACACACAGAGAAATAAATCTTCCTCTAGAACTGGCACCTGAATTCGAACTTCTAACCTCCTAAACTGTGAGAAAATAAATTTGTTAAAGCCACTCACTTGTGATATTTCTGTTATAGCAGCACTAGATAACTAAGATATATAGTGTATCTAGTTCCACTGTTTTTCTTTCAATCTATCCTTGATTTTATATTTCAAATGTGTATCTTTTAAACACCGTATAGGTGGGTCTTGATTTTGTTTTGTTTCTGCTTTCAAACCAGTCTGAAAATTCCTTCCATTTAATTGGAGTGTTTGGTCCTATTATATTCATTATCATTAATTAATAATAATAATTAGATCTAATCTGATCTCTTCTACCGACTATTTTTAAGAGACTGTTCTAGGGATTACAATATGCATCATTAATTTAGAAAGGTCCATCTTAAATTAATATTATACCTCATGTACAATGTAACAACCTTATAACAGTAAAATTTTATTTACCTCTCTTCAGCACTGGTGCTATTTTTGTCAACATTTTATATCTACGTGTTGTAAACTCCACAATACATATTTTATTGGTTTTGCTTTAAATGGTCAATAAAACTTTAAGGAAATTAATAAAAAATTATTATTTTATATTTAACCACATATTTGCCTTCTTCATTCCTCTTTGTAGACTTACGTTTCCATCTGGGGTCAGTTCCTTTTAGCCTAGTAGCCAAAAAAACTTTCTTTGGATTTTTTGTAATGTGGATCTGCATTTGGCTGCCAACCAAAAGGTTGGCTGCTAACCATGCAGCACCAGCTGCTCCTTGGAAACTCTATGGGAGAGTTCTACTCTGCCCTACAGGGTCACTATGAGTCAGAACGGACTTGACAACAACGGGTTTGGGTCTGCTGGTGATAAATTCTTTCAGCAGTAAATTCCGTCAGCTTTTATTTGTCTGACAATTATTATCTCACTGTTTTTTGTTTTATATTTTTCACTGTGGTAAAATATCTATCACAAAAATATGTTCTTTCAACCAACCGATTTTAAGTGTACAATTTAGTGACATTAATCACATTCACCATGCTGTGCAACTGTCATCACTATCCCATCCCAAGAAAAAATTTTATTACCCCAAACAGAAACCCAGTATCCCTTAAGCAATAACTCCCTCTGCCACCTTCCCTGGTAACCACGGATAAACTTTTGTCTTTATGCATTTGCTATTCTAGATATTGATTAGACAGCATCTAACAACAACAACATTCTAGATATTTTATATAAGTGAAATCATACTGTATTTGTCTTTTTGAGTCTGACTTATTTCAGTCAACATGATGTTGTCAAGGTTCATCCATATTGTAGCATATATCAAAACTTCATTTCTCTTTATGGCTGAATAATATTCCATTGTACAGGTACAGCATATTTCGTTTATCCATTCATCTGATGATGGACATTTGGGTTGTTTCCACCTTTTAGCTGTTATGGATAATGCTGCTACAAACATCCATGTACAAGTTTCTGTTTAGTCCTGCTTTCAAGTTTTAGGGGTGGAATTGTTGGGCTATATGGTAATGACATGGGGTTATTATGAGCTGAGATCAACTGACGTCTCCTAACAACAACATGGTAATTCTGTGTTTAACTTTTTCCACCAAACTGTTTTCCAGAGTGGCTGAACCATTTTACATTCCCACCAGCAATGAATGAGGGTCCTAATTTCTTCACTTCCTCTCCAACCCTTGTTTTTTTCTGCTTTTCTTATAATAGTCATCCCAGTGAGTGTGAAGTGCTATCTTATTTTGGTTTTGACATGCATTTCTCTAATAACTAATGATGTTGAGCATCTTTTCATGTGCTTGTTCACCTTAATTTTGAAAAGATATTTTCCTGGATATAGAATTCTAGGTTGACATGTTTTTTTCATTCTGCACTTTAAAAACACCATTCCACTGTCTTCAGTCTTCCAGTGTTTTTGATGAGAAGTCAGCCATAATTCTTATTGTGGTCCACCTAAATTTAAATACATTGTGTATTTTTTCTCTGGCTGTGTTTAAAGTTTACTTTCTGTTTTTGGTCATCAGTTTGACTATGATGTGCTTAACTATAATATCTTTGTCTTTATCCTTCTTGATGCTTACTGTGGTTCTTGGGTCTGTGGTTTGATGTATTTCATCAATTTTGGAAATTTTTCATTTATTATATTTTTAAAAATCTATTTTACCCCTTCTCTACTCTCATTCTGGGACTCCAGCTTAACATATGTTAGTTTATTTGTTATCATTCCACAGATCATGGGTTTTTTCTGGTTTGTTTTTCTTTCATTTTTTCTTTCTGTGCTTTAATTTTGATAAATATTTGTCTATAAGCGAACTTATTTCTTTCATCTTTGTATTCAATCTGCTGTTCAGCCCATCCACTGAATTTTTAATTTTAGATGTTTTATTTTTCAATTATACAATTTCCATTTTGTTCATTTTTAGAGTTTCCCTTTCTCTGTTGAGAGTTTCCAACTACTCATCATTCTGTCATCTTTTCCTGTAAATTATTTAATATATTAACACTAGCTGTTTTAAAGTTCTTGTCTGCTAATTCCAACAGCTAAGTCATCTGAGGATCTGCTTCTATTGAGTCACTATTTTTCTATTATGGATCACATTTTCCTGTTTTTGTTTTTGTTTTTTTTTTTAATGTCTATTACTTTTTAATTTTGTCTTAGAAATTGTAGATGACGTATTGTAGGAACTCTGTATTAATGTTATTTTTCTCTACAGAATGTTGAGTTTTAATCTGAGTTTAATCTGCTGGTGGATCACCTTAATTCTCTGGAGGCTTGGTTTTAGGCTTTGTTAGAATGACCCTATTTCTATTTGAAAGAGACTCAGTCTTGGGATGTGCTTCTTATTCTGAAATCATGGTCCTTCTGAGGTTTCAGTGGAAAGGCTAAAATGTTACTGAGTCTCTCTAACTTGTCTGGACTTGAACTGCAATTGCTCTCTCCACAGCAACTGCTGAAATCTCTGCAGAGCTCTTAGTTATCCAACTGCTGCTTTCTGCTGAGTTCTTTGTAGTATTTCCTTGTGCATGCATAAATTTAAGGAGTCACCCAAGGACTTGAGGGAAATTTGTATGCAGATTTTGGGGTACTCTTTCCATTCTAGAATTCCCTCCGTTAATTTCCAGCTGCTTTGGCAGCTCCAAACTCCAAAGTCTGTCTCCTCAGTCCAGGAAGACTGCTGCTTTCTGACCAAATTTTATTCTCATTTGCACGCTTCTGCAAATTGGGAATTGTCCTCAGTGGAAAAGCCAGCTAAAATGTAGAGCTCATGTAGCTTGAATTTTTTCTTTTTAGGATTGTTTTCTCTCTCATTTCTATCTGCTTTTCTTGCTCCCTAGTGTCTTTAAACAATGACTTTTAAAATGTTGTCTACAGTTTATAATTGTTAAAAGCAGGAGAGTTAGTTGACACAAGCTACACAGATTTACTAGAACAGGAACCCTGATTGTTTTAAACCACTGAATCTTAGTTATCTAGTACTGCTGTAACAGAAATAGTACAAGCGGATGGATTTAACAAAGAGAAATTTATTCTCTCACAGTTTAGGAGGCTAGAAGTCCAAATTCAGGGTGCCAGCTCTAGGGGAAGGCTTTCTCTCTCTGTTGCTTTAGGGGAAGGTCCTTGTCATCAGTCCTCCTCTGGTCTAGGAGCTTCTCAGCGCAGGAAGCTTGGGTCCAAAGGACACTCTCTGTTTCTGGCATTGCTTTTTTGGTGGTATGAGTTCTCCCTGTCTCTTTACTTGCTTCTCTGTTTTCCGTCTCAGAAGAGCCTGATTTAAGACAAAACCTAATCTTGTAGATTGAGTCCTGCCTCATTAAAATAACTGCCTCTAATTCTGCCTTATTAACATCATAGAGGTAGGATTTACAGCACATAGGAAAATCACATCAGATGACAAAATGGTGGAAAAATCACACAATACTGGGAATCATGGCCTAGCCAAGTTGACACACATTTTGGGGGGACACAATTCAATCCATAACACACTGTAAATGATTTTTTTTTCTGCATGGGTGGCTAAAGAATTATTTCTGTATTCTAGAAATTTAATAACTTAATCAGTATTTATCTTGTTGCCCATTTATATAAAAATTTCTCAGAACATTCTGTACTCTTTTGAGCTGGAGATCCTTTTCCTTTTTCCCATTTTAGGGAGATTTTCTTGTATTCTATATTGAAAAAAATTATTGAGATGGAATTCACATAACATACAAGTAACTATTATAAAGTATACAATTCAGTGACACTTAGGGTAGTCACAATGTTGTGCAACCACTATCTGTCTCTAGTTTCAAAATTTTTATTACCCCAGAGAACACCCTATACCCATTAAGTAATCACTCCCCACTACCCCCTATGTCTATTCTCTGGTAAGCACTAGTCTACTTTCTGTCTCTATGGATTTGCATACTCATGACATATCATCTAAAAAGATTCATACAATATGTGACCTTTGTGCTTGGCATATTTCACTTAAAATAATGTTTATGAGGTTCATTCAAATTGTAGCATGTATCAGTACTTCATGCTCTCTAGAGAACCCAGCCTAAGACACACCCTATGCCCACTTTCTACAAAGACTAGACTTTTGCCTTTTGTCCTGGGATGCACCAGGAATGCACTGTTTTCTAGAAGACCCATACTTCACCTCTGAGGTGTTTCAGATACTACACCCTCTGTCTGGAAGAGCAGGACTTCAAAGACCATCCAAGCAACACAAGAAGCCTATAGACTTTAGGAATATGTGCACCCCCAAACGTACCTACGGCTAGAGGATAAAGGGAATGACTGGGACTGGGTTTTCAGCTCTGCCATTAATTAGAACCTGAGAGGACCTCAATTTTGATTTGGAGACAGACTCAGTGGCATAGGGCCATCCTCAGGTGACAGCAAGAGCAATGAATATAGTGGGAGGCCCACACTGAAGCCCTTTCCAAGTAAGATGAGGAGCCAGAAGTATCTTAGTCCTTGAATTAAGTCACACCAGAAAAGGTTAGACCTTTACTGGGGACAGAAGACACAGTGCCCCTTTTCACCAGCTCTTAGGAGTTGATGATCTCAATGCAAAACTGCAGAGGAGTGGCTGTGACCACACTGTGGCCATGGAGGAGAGTGAAAGTCTGGCAGATGTGGCATTGCCAGTGGCATTGGCTGATGTAGATGGTGTTGACCACCTGGCAGTATCACCAGTGAATGTACCAACATGTGGACCATTGCTGCATCTTGACCCCTGCCCTCTCTTGCTGTGTGTAGGCAATCAGAGACGCCTCCATCTCTTCTCTAAATGCCTCTCCATCATCAACCACCGCCACCTCTGAACGATCCAGGTCCTGAGATTTGCATGCAGTTGTGTCCAGCACACCAGGGTACCATGCCACCAGGCCTGTATCTTCATACTGTCCTTGCTCTTTTTGTGCTCTTTTCTACAGAGATAAGAGATACCCCTCAGGGAACATCCTGCTTCCCATATCAGCCCCTGAGTCTCCCTGGAAGCGCCTGGATTCTTCCTCTTAACAGTCAATTTTTCCTTATAGAGTTGAGCTGAGTTATCAGGACACTAACTTGGAGCCAGTAGACCTGGATGGTCTCTCCTCTCCCACTAAGGGCACATCAACTTGTTCTTTGCGTTTTACCTTCCTGTTCTACCTTTTGGGTGTGCGGATCTGGAGGACACTATATGAATATGAAGAATTTTCTTGGGCCAGGACTCATAATTATAGGTCATACTCCTTCCCTCTAGACTCCACCCAATGGAGTAACCCTCTTATTTGCATCTACTCTTTTATGACTAACCTTACCAGTCCCAGCCCAAGATATGTGGCTTCCCATCTGCTGCACCACAGAATTCATTCAGAAGCCTTTTGGTCTTTCTTATCTTTTCTCCACGTTCTCTTTTCTTGATCCTCACCCTTTTACTCTCATTCTTCACCACATGTATCTAGTCCAGGCCTTCCATATCCAGCTCTTTCTAATCCCCGGTCTTGTCTATATCTCTCACCCCTTGTTCATACTTTGCTGGCTCTTCTGCCCACCATTCATTCTTTATCTGACATATTTACCCCAGTCTAGGAAGGGGAGGATAAGAGGGAATGAGGAGTAAGAGGCCAGTGTTGAGCTGCTTCCTATTTGTAGAAGACTCCAGGTCTAACAAAAACATATGACTATATACCCTGGAAAAAGCCCTGGCTGCTCTGTGGTTAAGTGTTTGGCTGCTAACTGAAAGGTCAGTGGTTCAAACCCACCAGCCCCTTCATGGGAGAAAGATGTGGCAGTCTGCTTCTGTAAAGATTTACAGCCTTGGAAACCCTATGGGGCAGTTCTACTCATCCTATAGGGTTGCTATGAGTTGGAATTTACTCAGCAGCAATGGTTTTTTTTTGGGGGGAGGATTATATGCTCTGGGATACCAAGAGTCCATACTTAGTCAAGATTTTACTTATCTCTATGGAGCCAGCATGTATTTTTTACTTCTGTTTCAATGGATATACTTACCTACTCCTACTGCCTTAGGACTGTGTCTTCAGCATCCTCACTTCTAATCATAATACACTGGCTACTTTTCTATAGTCATTACATGGATGCATAGAAGACATGGTATTTTACTTCCTGTAACTTCCTTTCCTAACCTATCCAGGATTTGAGAAAGCACATGATAACCCCAGTCTTGAGGAAAATGCCTTGGTAGGTCTGGTAATAACTCTGAATGACATCCAACACCCATGTGGTTGCTGAGAGTTCTGGCACTGGCAGGAAGGGAAGGAGAAGTGAGCTGTGAGATCATAATCACGCCTATGGCACAGGGGTTATTACACCTACCATACAGTTGAGTTATCGAAAATGAGTGCCATGGAGCAGGATGTAACATCTATCCATTTCCTTTCCACCGGAAATGGACCAGAGTCCAGGATGGAAACTCAGGCCCTTTGAGTCCAATCTCTCACCATCTGCCTTAAATTTCTTATCCAATATATATCCTTTTTCTCTTTTCCTCTTCTGTGCTATTATTGGGTTGCATCTATATATGTATTATAAAGTCAACAGCAATTATTATTATTTTTGCTTTATATAATCTTACATATTTTAATAAAATTAATAGAAAAATGCATTCACAGAAGCTTTTATGTTACCCACATATTTACTATTTCCAGCATTCTTCCCTTCTTGGTGTGGATTCAAGTTACTGTCTGGTGTTACTTCCTTTCAGCATGTAGAACTTCCTTTAGTATTTCTTGTAAGTCACCCCTGCTAGCAATGGATTCTCTCAGTTTTTATTTAGTTGAGAATATGTTTATTTTGTTTTCATTTGTGAGGGATAGCTTCAGTGGATATAAAATTTTTGGTTGACAGTCTTTCTTCTAGCCCTTTGAATACGCCATCCACTGTTGGCTGGACTTCATTGTTTCCGATGATAATTCAGCTGTTCGCTATTCGTCTATACATGGTAAATCTCTTTTCTCTTTCTGCTTTCAGCAATTTGACTATGATGTGTCTAGGTGTGGATCTCTGAATTTATGCTACTTGTGTTCATTGTGTTGTTTAGGATTGGTAGATTAACGTTTTTCTCAAAATTTGGGAAGATTTTGGCTATTATTTTTTAACAAAAAATTTTCTGCTCTTTTCTCCTGGGATTCCCATTACACATATTTTAGTATGCTTGATGTTTTCTCAGTTCTCTGAGACTCTGTTAACTTTTTTCAATCTTTTTTCTCTGTGTTCATCAGATTAAATAATCTTTTCAATCTATTTTTAAGTTTACTGATTCTTCTGCCATCCCGAATCTGCTGTTGAGCCTCTTTAGTGAATTTTCGATTTCAGTTATTGTACTATTCAACTCCAAAATTTCCACTTTTTTAAGCATTTTTAATCTTTTCATTGAGATTATCTACTTGTTGAGTTATTACTTTCATGCTTACCTTTAATTACTTAAACATGATTTCTCTTATTTCTTTGAACGTATTTATAATAGCTGCTTTGAAACTTGCCAAATCCAAAATCTGGAAACACTCAGAAAGAGTTTCTATTGACTGTTTTTTTATCTGAGTATGGTTTACACTCTTTTGTTTCTTCGCATTTGTTCTAATTTTTTGTTGAATACTGGACATTTTAACAACTCTGGATTCTAACTTTATCCCTTGAAGGATGTTTTTATTTTTACTTCTTTATTTTGTTTAGTATCTTCTTCTTGTTGTTGTTGTTAGGTGCTATTAAGTCAGTTCCGACTCATAGCAACCCTATGTACAACCGAACAAAACACTGCTCAGTCCTGTGCCATCCTCACAGTCATTGCTATGTTTGAGCCCATTGTTGCAGCCCTGTGTCAATCTGTCTTTCTGAGGATCTTTCTTTTTTTCACTGACCCTCTATTTTACGAAGCATGATGTTCTTCTCCAGGGACTGGTCCCACCTAAACAACACATCTAAAGTATGTGAGACAAAGTCTCGCCATCCTTGTTTCTAAGCAGCATTCTGCCTGTACCCTCTTCAAGACAGATCTGTTCATTCTTCTGGCTGGCCATGGTACTTTCAGTATTCTTTGCCAACACTGTAACTCAAATGCATCAATTCTTATTTGGTCTTCCTTATTGTTATGGATTGAATTGTGCCCCCCCAAAATGTGCGTCAAATTGTCTAGGCCATGATTTCCAGTATTGTGGGATTTTCTGCCATTTTGTCATCTGATGTGATTTTCCTATGTGCTGTAAATCCTACCTCTACGATGTTAATAAGACAGGATTAGAAGCAGTTATATTAATGAGGCAGGGCTCAATCTACAACATTAGGTTTTGTCTTAAATCAATCTCTTTTGAGATAGAGAAGAGAGAAGCAAGTAAAGAGACATGGGGATCTCATACCACCAAGAAAGCAAAGCCAGGAACAGAGCATGTCCTTTGGACCCAAGGTTCCTGTACTGATAAGCTCCCAGACCAGGGGGAGATTGATGACAAGGACCTTCCTCCAGAGCCAACAGAAAGAGAAAGCATTTCCCTGGAGCTGGCACCCTGAATTCCGACTTCTAGCCTCCTAAACTGTGAGAGAATAAATTCTCTTTGTTAAAGCCATCCACTTGTGGTATTTCTGTTATAACAGCACTAGATAACTAAGACACTTATCCATTGCCCAGCTGTCGCTTGCATATGAGGAGATGGGAAATACTATGGCTTGGGTCAGGTGCACCTTAGTCCTTAAAGTTATGTCTTTGCTTTTCAACACTTGAAAGAGGTCTTTTGCAGCAGATTTGCCCAGTGCAATAGGTCATTTGATTTCTTGACTGCTGCTTCCATGGGTGCTGACTGTGGATCCAAGTAAAATGAAGTCCTTGACAACTTCAAACTTTTGTCCATTTATCATGATGTTGCTTACTGGTCCAGTGTTGAGGATTTTTGTTTTCTTTATGTTGAGGTGTAATCCATACTGAAGGCGGTAGTCTTTGATCTTCATCAATAAGTGCTTCAACTCCTCTTCACTTTCAGCAAGCAAAGTTGTGTCATCTACATATCGCAGATTGTTAATGAAACTTCCTCTAATCCTGATGCCCCATTCTTCTTCATATAGTCTACCTTCTCAGATTATTTGCTCAGCATACGTATTGAATAAGTATGGTGGAAAGATACAACCCTGACACACACATTTCCTAATTTTAAATCATGCAGTATCCTCTTGTTCTGTTTGAATGACTGCTTCTTGGTCTACGTACAGGCTCTGCATAGGCACAATTAAGTGTTCTGGAATTCCCATTCTTCGAAATGTTATCCATCATTTGTTATGGTCCACACAGTCAAATGCCTTTGCACAGTCAGTAAAACACAGACAAACATCTTTCTGGTATTCTCTACTTTCACCTAAGATCTATTTGACATCAGCAATGATATCCCTCATTCCACGTCCTGTTCTGAATCTGGCTTGAATTTCCGACAGTTCCCTGTTGATGTACTATCTGGTGTCACTTCCTTTCAGCATGAAGGATTTCCTTTAGTATTTCTTGTAAATCAGTTCTGCTAACAATGAATTCTTTCAGTTTTCTTTTGTCTGGGAATATATTTATTTTGTTTTGTTTGTGAAGGATAGTTTCAGTGGGTATAGAATTTTTGGTTTACTTTTCTCCAGCCCTTTGAATATGCCATCCACTGTTGGCTTGACGTCATTATTTCTGACGAGAATTCAGCCATTAACTATTCTTAGTATCTTCTTAGTATTTTACCTGGACTAATTCTGTGAATCCTGGCTCTTCTGCAATGTGTGGCCACTGTTATCTCTGCTCAGATTTCCCCCCTCATTTTTATTTTTAAATCTGATGTTGCCCTTGTGTCTGCAAAACTTAGTGTTCAACCAAAGATTGGTCAGGCCTTGTGCTTGAACACCTTGAGCCACTAAGGCTTCCACTCTCTGCTGATTGATCTGTATGGATTGGGGATGCGTATTTAGACTTCCCATCATTTTCAAGTCTGCCCAAGATTTTACTTTCTGCTGGGCTCTCTTGCATATCATCTGTATGATCACATAAGCTCCACTGGCCAAGGATGTGTGGGTGGCTTGGGCTCGCTTCAGTCTGTGCAATACATATGCATAGTCTCCTGTCCACCTGGTATATGGGGAGAGCTTATCAAGCTCCTTATGGCAGTCTCCCTTCCGCAAACTCTCTGTGAAATCCTTTCCTAGTCTGCTAGTTTGCTGCTTGCTCCAAACAAGATTACAACCCCAAGCTAGCAGAGCCACTGACCTTCCCTGTTCCTTTGCCATCAAGATCACCAATTTAAATGACAGTGCTGCAAGTCAAGTGAACCCCCTCTGGGGGTGGCAGTGAAGCTGCTGGGTTTTATGATCTGCCCTGGTATGATTGGGCTACTACAATGGCAGAGCTCTGAGTGTGTGTGTGTGGGAGGTGGGGAGTTGTTTTGGGAGCAGCCCCAAGCAAGAATAACACGAATTCACACCATTCGTTCCCAAAATTCAGTAGTTTTCTTGAATAAACATTTCTCAGTTTGTTATATGACTTTGGTCAATTTCCAAAGTGCTGAAATGATTGTTTTGACAGTTTTGTCCAGCTTTATAGTTGCTTTTGGGGGAGAAGATTTGACCTCCTTGCTCTGTTATGCTGACTGACTTAACTAGGCGTATCTGTTTCCATCTCCTTTTCATATAAAATTTTTATTTTTATTTTTTAATTTTTTTTTAAATTGTACTTTAGGTGAAGATTTACAGAACAAATAGTTTCTCATTAAACAGTCAGTACACATATCGTTTTATGACATTGGTTTACAACCCCACAACATGTGAACACTGTCCCGTCTCAGTCCTGGGCTCCCTATCACCAGCTTTCCTGTCCCCTCCTGCCTTCTAGTCCTTGTCCCTGGACTGCTGTCCCTCATTAGTCCCGTTTTGTTTTATGGGGCTGTCCAATCCCTGGCTGAACGGTGAACCTTGGGACTGACTTCACCTCTGAGCTAAAAGGGTGGTTGGGGGCCACGCTCTTGGGGTTTCTCCAGTCTGTCAGGCCTCATGTAAAATTTTTTTTAAAAATTTTATTATGATCATTTCAAACACGTAAAAGTAGAGAACAGAATAGTGAATCTCTTATACCCAGCTTATAAGTTCAATAATTAACATTTTTCCATATTTGCTTCATATGTATATATCTTCGATGAAGTATTTTAACGTAAATCCTAGATTTCATGATATTTTACTTTTAAATACTTCAGTATGAATCTCTAAAAATCAATAACATTTTCTTTCAAAATAATAATATTCCTTAATATCATCTAATACATAGTTCATATTCAAATATCCTTGATTTTACCTAAAATATATTTTTTATTATTGGTTTGTTCAAATCAGGATCCAAATGGGTTCATATATTTATTGCATTTGGTTGTTTTGCATTTTATTTTTCTGGCTTTGACATTTCTTTTTCCCTAAAAGATTTTCCTCCAGCATTTTTCTCATGCTGTTGACTTACTAAATAACTTATTTTTAATTTTAGAAATAACACTTAAATTTATTCTGTTTCCGTAGAGGGCTAACAACTCAAATAAAGCTAGAGATTTTCTTGAACTCCTTAATTCTAGATGTCTCCCCAGAGCCTACCATATTTAACAGCTTCCCACATACATTTCCAGACCATTTTCAATGCATGGTTATATACGAACACAGAGCAGGTGTCATTTCAAGACCACAATTCAAACAATCAGACAAGCAAACGAACAAACTTCACTTCACTTTTCCATTTTCCATAACTAAATTTAATCTCAAGTTCAACCCTATATTCTACCTCTTGGCTAAAATTCTAACTCGGTAAATTCTTGATAAACTCAATTACTTCTTTTTCTTTTCCCAGTCTTTTCAGAATTTCTTCCCTCCCCCTGTTCCTCCCCAGGTTGACATCCAAGCAGTGAGAGCCAAAGCAGTTTCCTGGTAGAGGGGAAGGTGTCTGGTTATTTGTTGGTCCCATTCCCACCATATTGGCATTGGCTCCGGGTATCTGTACATTCACACGTGCAGCTGAGTGCTGAGCCCCGCAAAACCCCTTCAGACCAAGCCAAATTTCTCTCTTTGGAGAATGGGAAACATTTATATGCCTCTTGCATCACTCTGGAGCCAAGGCAGTCTGGGCCAGGGGGTGGCCCAGGCCATCTCTGCTGAGGCCACACCATGTGTTTATTTCTACACTGTTGCTGCCATTACTTGCCAGCTGAGCCTGGTAAATACTGAGATTTTGATTTCTTTTTGGGGCCCCATCTAGGAAGACAGCACTGGTGCTCTTTGCTCTAACATTCTCCAAATTGTCCAGGGGTTGTTATCATCAGCTCCTGTGGTTGTTGTGGCAGATGGGCCAGGCACAGGCCACTTTCTCAGGAGCATACTTGAGGCTAAGCTTGCTAGCTTCCTGTCTGACTTCCCATCTAATATTTATGATATAAGTTTAGGCCCTGCTTTCCTGAGAGCTGAACTTTCTCAAACTCAAAATTCTGGGTTTTTTTTCTCCAAGAAAGCATAGCTCTTGCTAATAAAAAACTTTGGCTTTCAAAACTTTGTCTCTGTCATGAGTTTCAAGAACCTGTTTTGGAAATCAGAGGCCAATATTTGACTTTTCATTCTTTGGATCTCTGCTGGTACTGTCTCTTCTGAGGAAATGCATGTAGATAATTTAATAATAGATAATATTTTGAGCACTTACTCTGTGCCAGACACTGTTCCAAATACTTATGCACATTAACTATTATAATCCTCATAATGAGTTTATGGGGTGAATCAATTATCCTCCTCCTTTTATGTAAGGGGAAACTGAGGCACATGAAAGTTAAGTGACCTGCACAAGATCACTTAGCTAGTCAGTAGTGAAACGGTTTTGAGCTCAGACAGTTTGGTTCTAGAGTCTTTACCAGTTTTCTATTTCTATGTAACAAATTACCACAGATTTAGCAGCTTAAAACTTCCATTCATTAGCTCACAGTTCTGTAGGTTGTATTTCTGAGCACGATGTGACCAGGTTTTCTGTTTAGGGTCTCACAAGGCTGAAATCAAGATGTTGGCCAGGCTGAATTCCTTCTGGAGACTCTGGAGAAGAATCTGCTTCCAATCTTATTCCAGTTGTTGGCCGAAGTCAGTTCCTTGCAGTTGTAGAACTGAGTCCTATCTCCTTACTGGCTTTCGGGGGGCTGCTCTCATATCTTAGAGGCCACTCACTTTCCTTGCCATGTGGGCCTCTCCATAATATCCTTCTGAGTTTGACTATCTTTCTTCACAAAAATCCTGGTCATTTTTAAGGGCTCAGTTGTTTAGGTCAGCCTCATACAGGACACTCTCCCTTTCTTAAAGTTAACTGATTTGGGATCTTAATTACATCTGCAAAATGCCTCCACAACAGCATCGAGTAGTGTTTTGTTGAAAAATCGGGAGAAAGTGTGTGTACAACAGGGGATGAGAATCTTGGAGGCCATCTTAGAATTATGCCTACCAAAGAGCCCACACTGTAAATCATCTCTAAAATAAGAGACTGTAGATCTTCGTTAACTCATGTGTGAAAGTGGAGACCTCGGTCAATAATTCAAAAATTTATCCCACTATACATGGAGAGCATATTGCTGATGCCCACGGAACCCTTTGACTTTTTTATGTTGATGTTGTATCTGACCATCTTGTTGAACTCTCTTACTAGTTAGCAGTGGATTCCTTTGTATTTTCTAGGTATAAAGTCATACTCTCAGTAAATGTATTTTTCTTTCCAATTATAGCATTTATTTTTCTTGTTTTACTACATTGTCTTGTACCTCTAGTATAATGTTTCTTTTCTTTACATTTTACCAATAAAGTTATTAATGGGAATGGGTCCCCCCAATGCTCATTTTATCTTTTAAATGTTTATGTCTGTGTTTTAATGTGTGTGTGTGTGTGTGTGTGTGTATAGCTAGGAGAAACACTATGGCCCCAAGCTTGTATCAAGCATCCGTTGGACAATGGGAGCTGGTCACACAAATGAGGTTTATTAAGAGTCTTACCTTCCCACCCATGTCTGTTGTCTCAGATGGAATCAAAGTAGCCACCTTAAATCACCATTGAATTGGCACAGCCAGAGCACTGAGGCCAATAACAGAAAAGACCAGAGATTCCAAGTCAAAAAAAAAAAAAAAGAATCTGTCTAGATAAAATCTTCAGCTGTGGTTATTTGCTTGTGAAACTAACTAAAATGAATGGACTGGAAGCCTACAAAGTTTTAAAGGATTGTATTGCTAAAGAAACCATAATCCTGGCCTCCAAATGCCATGATTGTATAAAGGAAGCCCAGGACTGTCAAACCTGCACCAGCAGAAAGGGGGAAAATCATGCAGCCTCCTTTAGCATAAACACCTGACTACCATGTCAACAGTACTCACCTCTTTATTCTTCAAAAGCTCCCTTATTCAGGGCCTTTTTCCAATGAGAGCCACAAGTCACCTTGCAGAGGTAGTTTAACACAGTCATTAAGAGCCCCGATCTGGAGCCATATGCCTGCATTTGAGTCCTGGTCACCTTCTTTTTTTGCATATTAGAGCACTGTTAAAATTATTATACAAGTAATATAATTATATTTATTAAAATTAGAAAACACAGATAAACAGAAAGAAAGGAAATAAAATTTGCATTACCAAAATATCACCTTCTAGATGTTTTTTTATTGTGGCAACATATATATGAAGTAAGATTTGCTATTTTAACAACTTTAAGTGTACAATCCAGTGGCATTAATTACATTCACAATGTTGTGCAACCATCACCACTGTCAATTTCCAATTTTTCCATCACGCCAAACAAAAACTCTGTACCCTTAAGCAATAATTTCCCATTCTTCCCTCATCCCAGCCCCTAGTAACCACTAAACAACTTTCTGTCTCTCTGAATTTACCTATTATAGATATTGCGAACAAGGGGAATCATACACTCTCTGACTTTCTTGCTCTGGCTTACTTCACTTAGTGTAATATTCCCAAGGTTCATCCGTGTTGTAGTGTGTAACAGAACTTCATTCCTTTTATAGCTGAAGTACAGCTACAGTGCTCCTTGGAAGTGAGGATGGTGAGACTTCGTCTCATATACTTTGGACATGTTGTCAGGAGGGACCAGTCCCTGGAGAAGGACATCATGCTTGGTAGAGGGTCAGTGAAAGAGAGGAAGACCCTCGATGAGATGGATTGACACAGTGGCTGCAACAATGGGCTGAAACAGTGATTGTGAGGATGGCGCAGGACCTGGCAGTGTTTCGTTCTGTTGCACATAGGATTGCTATGAGTTAGAACCCACTTGACAGCACTTAACAATAAAAACAACACTATTCCATTGTATAGATATACCACGTTTTGTTTATCCGTTCATCTGTGAATGGAACTTGGGCTATTTCCATCTTTTGGCTAACACGAATAATGCTGCAATATACTCTTGTGTGCAAGTATCTGTTTGAGTCTCTACTCTCACGTCTTTGGGGTATATAGCTAGGAGTGGAATTTCTGGGGCATATGGTAATTTTGTTTACTCTTTGAGGAACTGCGAAAATGTCCATAGTGGCTGCACCATTTTACATTCCTACTAGCAGTGCAGAAGGGTTCCAGGTTTTCCATCCTCACCAACGCTTGTTTTTCTTTCTTTTTTTTTTTTTTAACTGTAGCCATCCTAGTAGGTGTGAAGTGGTATCTCATGGTAATTTTGATTTGCATTCCTCTAATGACTGATAATGTTGAGCATATTTTCATGTGCTTATTGACTATTTGTACATTTTCTTTGGAGAAATGTCTATTCATGTACTTTGCCTATTTTTAAACTGAGTTGTTGGTCTTGTTGAGTTGCAAGAGTTCTTATATAATCTGGATATTAAACTCATATCAGATATATGATTAGAAAATATTTTCTCTCATTCTGTGGTTGTCTTTTCACTGCCTTGATAGTGTCCTTAGATGCACAAAATTTTTTAAGTTCGATGAGACCCCACTCATCTATGTTTTCTTTTGCTGTCTGTGCTTTTGGTATCATATTTAAGAAACCATTACCAAGATCACAAAGGCTTTCTACTATGTTTTCTTGTAAGAGTTTTAGTTCTTAAATGTAGGGCTTTGACTCATTCTGAGCTACTTTTTTGTATGTGGTGTGAGATAAGTCTAGTTTCATTCTTTTGCATGTGCTTATCCAGTTTGTTCCAGCCCCATTTGTTGAAGAGACTGCTTTTTCACAATTGAATGGTCCTGGCACCCTGGTGACAAATAAATTGACCATAGGTGTATCTTTGGCTGTGTATACTTTCACAAAAAAAATAAAAAATAAAAAAAATTGATCATAGAAATGAGAGTTTATTTCTGGACTCTCAATTCTATTCCATTAGTCTATATGTCTCTCCTAATGCCAGGACCACACTGTTTTGATTACTGTCAATTTGTAGTAAGTTCTGAACTAGGGAAGTATGAATTTCCAACTTTTTAATCTTTTTCAAGATTGTTTTGGCTATTCTGAGTCCCTTAAAATTCCATTTGAATTTTAGAATAAGTTTTTCCATTTTGGCAAAAAATGCTAATTTTGATAGGAATTACATTCCATTTGTATATCACTTTGGGTAGTATTGTCATCTTAACAATATTAAGTCTTCCAATCCAAGATGTCTTTCCATTTATTTAGGTCTTCTTTAATTTCTCTCAGCAATGTTTTGTAGGTCCAGTGTCTAAGTCTTTCTCTTCCTTGGTTAAATTTATTCCTAAGTATTTTATTATTTTTGATGCTAGAGTAAATGGAATTGTTTTCTTAATTCCCTTTTTGATTGTTCATTGCTAGTGTATAGAAATGCAACTGATTTGTGTGTTGATTTTTTTATCCTGTAACTTTTCAGAATTTGTTTATTAGCTTACATATAGAGTGTGTGTGTGTGTGTATTTTGGGGTGTTCTACATATAAGACCATGTCATCTGGGACTAGAAATAGTCTTATTTATTCCTTTCCAATTTTGATATCTTTTATTTCTTTTCTAGCCCAATTCCTCAGGCTAGAACTTTTAGTACTATGTTGAATGGAAGTGGTGAAAGCAAGCATCCTTGTCTTGTTTTCTATCTTAGGGAAATAAGACTTTCACCACTGACTGTGATGTTAACTGTGAGTTTATTGTATATGGCCCTTATGTTGAGGAAGTTCCCTTCTACTCATAGTTGGAGTGTTCTTATTATGGAAGGCTGTGGATTTTGTCAAATGCTTTTTTAAATAATTTATTTATTTCTGTTGTTGTTGTTTAGAATATACACAGCAAAACATATACCAATTCAACCATTTCTACATGTATAATTCAGTGACACTGATGAAATTCTTTGAGGTGTGCAACCATTCTCACCCTCCTTTTCTGAGTTGTTCTTCCTTTAGTAACGTAAACTCACTGCCCTCTATGGTTTCTATCTAATCTTTAGAGTAACTGTGGTTGATCTGATCCATAGAGATAAATCTTAAAAGAACACACTGCTCAAGGCAGACATTCTTTACTAGTTAAGCTAAACTATTGTTAGGTTTTAAGAAGAATTCAGAGGATATTTTTGGTTTAAGGCTTAAACATTATCTCAGGGCAATAGTTTTAGGGATTCATCCAGCCTCCATGGAGTCTATGAGAGTTTTAAATTGTGTTCCACATTTCCCCCCCTTTTGATCAGGGTTCTTCTATAGAATCTTTGATCAAAATGTTTAGTAATGGTAGCTGGGCGCTATCCAGCTCTTCTGGTCTCATGGCAAAGAAAGCAGTTGTTCATGTAGGTTACATTGATTTTCTTATGTCAAACCACTCTTGCATTTCTGGAATAAATCCCATTTGGTCCTGGTGTGTAACCCATTTAATATGCTGCTGATATTGGTTTGCTAGTATCTTGTTGAGGATTTCTGCATCTATATTCATAAGCGATATTGGTCTGTAGTTTTTGTTTTCTTGTAGTGTCTTTCTCTGGCTTTAGTATAGGGTAATACTGGTCTCATAGAATGAATTAGGGAGTATACCTTTCTCTTCAATTTTTGCAAGAGTTTGAATAGGATTGGTGCTAATTCTTTAAATTTGGAAGAATTCACCAGTGAAGTCATCACATCCTAAACTTCTATTTGTTTTTTTTAAATATAAACTAGTAATTTATTTTCATTCATAATATAAAGTGTTTTAGGAAAAGTTTACTCTTTACAGTGCTCAAAATTAAACAGGAATTGTTTTCCATACCTAGGAAATTATAATTGTAATATGAAACAAAATTTAATTCTACTGAACTACAGGTCAAATAAATTCAAATAAAAATATGTATGAAAATACCTAAATAAAAAGTTTTCGATTTTTGTTATTTTTTTCAATGCTGTTAGGTCTACTTTCTGTAACATGTTTTTAATCTAGCCTTATTTTGTCAATATAAAACTATTAAAATAATCACAGTACAGTCTTTTATATTTAACTAGAAAAACAGTTTCACATGATACACTCACAGCATTCAAGGATTGCAATCCATAGAAGGGTTATCTCCCTGAAACAGAAAGAAGTTCTTTCTTTTTGTTGCCTTCATTCCTTACATAAAATCTTGATTTCACATCATTTACACAGAAATATTTACCAATCTGACAGGTAGATAAGAAAAAAAAATTTTTTTTTTTTTGCTTTCTAGAGCTCAGCAAGTAAATTTACTCAGTCTTCTTACTGTGCTTCTTTTTAAGCTTGTCTGAAGCATCAGCTGTAGGTTTTGAGGTGGATGAACCCGTGCCATTGGATTTAGTTTCACTTTTCTTTACACATGGTGAAAATCGTTGATGACAGCCAAACAGCATACTACCCAATGCATCCTCAAAAGGAGCAAAAGACACAGAAGAAGTCTCTGTAAGCATCATGGTTATCTTTGCGGCCACAAGCAAGACGGTATAGAAGAACATCAGATTATGCTTTGATATTGCCAGATGCTTGGTGTGCTGATGTGAACATAACTGACCCCAGCAGGGTTACCTCGGAAGGGTAAGACATCTTCAGCCATTCATCAGCTTCTGGTTTCCAGGTTCCCTTTATCAACTGTTCAAAATTTGTGATAATGCTACCACCTGCACCTCGGGCCCATCCAATAGCTATCATGACTATCCAGCCATTTTTGTAATAGCTATTAGCATGTGTGACTCCACCTACTATTTTCCAAGTTCTCGTCAATTCCTTCATTCCTGCAGCCAAGAGTTGAACAGGTAGGAAAGAATAGGCCTGGAAAACTAGGTCACATGGGCAAAAAACTATAATATACCAGATTGAAGATGCCAGTAATATATTAGTGTTGTTTGCAAGAAACCTCACTGGAGGCTCCACAAGCAATAGGCAGGATAAAATTCCTCCACCAAAGCAGTGGAGCATAACAGTAAACCAGCTTGAAAAAGGATTCTTTCATGCCACTGTCACTGCTCCTCGTCGAGTAAAGTGATTCCAGGGTTTAATGATACGAATCTGGTGATTACTCAAGAAATGGTGACTTGCTCCAACCTGGCTGACACTTCATCGCCATCAGGGACACCAGATAGTGGGCGATGTCAGAAAAGGGGAACATGGACGTGCTGGAAAAGGCAAGAGTCAGCTCATCCCATGGTGACTTCATGACTACAACCGACCACTGCAGCTGCTGGTTCCTGGCGTGCGCTAGACTTTTATTTTTTGATTACTGATTCAATCTCCTTACTTGTTGCGGATTTGTTCAGATTTTCTACATCTTTTCCATTCAGTTTTTGTAGTTTGTACATTTCTAGGAAGTTGTTCATTTTACCTAGGTTATTCTTTCTATGTGTTGGCATACAGATGTTCACAGTATTGTTTTATAATCACTTTTATTTCTGTAAAGTTGGTGGTAATATCCCCTCTTTCATTTCTGATTTTAGTAATTTGAATCTGCTCTTTTTCTTTTTGGTCAATCTACCTAAAGGTTTGTCAATTTTGTTAATCTTTTCAAAGAACCAACTTTTTGTTTGTCATTGTTAAGATTTTGTTGGTTGACTTTCTCTATTGTTTAGCTATTCTCTATTTTGTTTATCTCTGCTCTAATCTTTATTATTTTCTTCTTATTGCTGGTTTTCATTTTAATTTCCTCTTCTTTTTCTAATTCCTTAAGATATAAACTTAAGTTATTGATTTTATATCCTTCTACTTTTAAAGCTATAAATTTCCCTCTGAACATTGCTTTTGCGGCATCTCATAAGTTTTGGCATGTTGTGTTTTTCGTTTCATTTGTCTCTAAGTATTTTATGATTTCCCTTGTGATTTCTTCTCTGACCCATTGGTTGTCTAAGAGTATGTTGTTAACTTCTACATATCTGTGAGTTTTCCAGGTTTCCTCCTGTTACTGATTTCTAGTTTCATTCCATTGTAGTTGGAGAAGATACTTTGTATGATTTCAATCTTTTTTTAAAATTTATTAAGACTTGTTTTGTGCTTTATCCTGGAGAATGTTCCATGTGTACTTGAGAAGAGTGCTGTTGCTGGGTGGAGTATTCTGTATATGTCTTAAGTCTAGTTGGTTTATACCATTAGTCAATATATACTTACTGATTTTGTGACTAGTTGTTCTTCCCATTACTGAAAGTGAGTATTCAAGTCTCCAACTATTATTGCAAAACTGTCTGATTTTCCTTTCAATTCCATCAGTGTTTGCTTTATATATCTTGGGGCTCTGTTGCTAGGTTTTTCTATGTTCATAATTGTTATATATTCATGATGGATTGAACCTTTTACCAATAAGTAATATCCTTCTTTTGTCTTGTAACCTCTTTTTTTTATAATTTATTTTATTTTTGCTGTTGTTGAGAAGATACAGAGCACAGTATACCCCAATCCGACAATTTCTACACATACAGTTCAGTGACATTGATTACATTCTTTGAGTTGTGCAACAATTCTCATCCTCCTTTTCCAAGTTGTTCCTCCAATGTTAACATTATTGTAACCTCTTTTGACTTAAACTATACTGTGTCTGATAGTAAAACAGCCATCCCAGCAATCTTCTGGTTACTGTTTTCATGGAAAATCTTTTTCTGTCCTTTCAGTTTCAATCTCTTTGTGTCTCTGTTTCTAAAGTGAGTCTCTTGTAGACACCATATAGATAGATCATTTTTTAAAATCCATTCTGCCAATCTTTGTCTTTTAATTAGAAAATTTAATCCATTTACATTTATTGCAATTACTGATAAGAAGCTATGTGTTTTATATATGTCCAAAGTATATATTTGTTCCTTAATTCCTACACTATTGCCTTTTTGTTGTTGTTGTTGATTTTTTGTAGTGTCTCATTTTGACTCACTTCTCCTTCTGGAGCTTTCAAATCCCTATGTTAGTACACTTGATGGTGTTACATAAGTCCATCAAGGTTCTGTTCATTTTTCTTTGTCTTTTTTTTCCTTTCTGTTCCTTGGGCTAGATAATTTCAATCACCTTATCTTCGAGTTCATGGATTCTTTCTTCTACTCAGTCAAATCTATCACTGAACACCTCTAGTGAATTTTTATTTCACCTATTTACTCTGCAACTCCAGGATTTCTATTTGGTTCCTTTTCAGAATTTTTCTTTCTTTATTGTCATTCTTTATTTGTTCATACATTGTTCTCCTGATTTCCTTTAGTTCTTTGTCTATGGTTTCCTTTAGCTCACTGAGCATATTTAAGACAACTGATTTAAAGTCTTTGACTAGTAATTCCAATGTATATGCTTCCTCAGGGACAGTTTTGTATAAATTAGCCATATTTGTCTGTTTCTTCGTATGCTTTGTATGCTGCTTGATAACTTGACATTTAAATAGTATAAGTAGTAACTCTGGAAATTAGATTTTCCACTTCTCAGGGATTGCTTTTATTACATGTTGAGGGCTGTAGTCATCCATTTTTATAGTAGTTTTCCAAACTATTTTTTGCAAAGTCTGTATTCCTTGTTTTATGTGTTACTGAAATTTCTGTTTCATTTTCTCTGTGGTCAGCCTGTGTCCTGACAGAGTTTTCCTTAAATGTGTGGATCAAAAAAAAAAAAGAGATATCTATGTTTCTTTAAACTTTCTAATAGACACTACCAGGACAGTGCAGTGCGATGGATTGCTTTTATATGGCCTTTCTCACCATGATTTTGTAACCCTAACCAAATGACTGGGTAGAACTATGCAAATGAGGTGTTTGTGGCCCACCAAGGGGATTGGATAGCTTGCTAATAATGTAAATGAGGTGCATCACACCCTTGTGGGTGTGGGATCATGCAAATAATGTGCTTGGTCAATTTTGCCATCCTGCTAGGCTTAAAGGGAGACATGGAGAGAGAAAGAGAGAGGAATTGTAAAACAGGAGACAGTGAGAGATGGTGGTGTGAGATGGCAGTAATCAGAAGACCAGCATGAAATGGCTGCAGTGGGGCTTGCTGACCCATGAAGCTAAGAGGTGTAACACTTGCCCAAGAAGCTCCTCAGCAGGGCCTGGTGCAGCCAGGCCCCAGA
Source organism: Dugong dugon (assembly GCA_030035585.1). Lineage (NCBI taxonomy): Eukaryota > Metazoa > Chordata > Mammalia > Sirenia > Dugongidae > Dugong > Dugong dugon. Next base: position 15,879,345 of record CM057481.1, on the reverse strand, counting down.
AGGGCCCGGTGGCAGAGGGTGAGAAGAAACTGTCCTGATCAAGGAATTGCCTCCTGAGTTGTTGTTCCTGTTACTTCCAAGTTGACCCTATCCCGAATTGTACCCTGGTATTTCCCTAAGAAACCACTTAACTGTAAGCACGGTCCATGAGTTCTGCGAGACACTGCAGTGAATTACCAAACCCAAAGACGGGAGGGAGAGTACTGAGGGGAGGAGGAGTAGTTGATGTTAGAGATAATGGAGTGGTATAACAGTTTGGAAAAGTTAGATATTTGGGACATCTTTAACCTCCACCTCATAGGAACCAGCTTTGTGATGATCCTTATAAAATACATTATTCATTTAGAAAGCCACTGCAATCGGAGGAGGCTGAAACTAAGGCAAGCATCTGCACCGGTCCCCCCTGGGAACCACCAGAATGATCAAAATGCAGAACTCCAAATTTTTGGAGCACAAGGTCGTTACTGTCCATCCTGGCACCATGTGGGCTTCTCTCCCAATAGCTGTGGTGATAAGGAATGGGGATGGCAGCGTTTTGTGCACACTGTTCTCTTACTGAAGTTCAGCAGCCTCTCTCTTCATCAAGCACTCTCCTGGTTGCTGTAAGTGTCTGATAAGGCCCCAAAGTCCAAAATAGTTGATTCTAATTGCCTTTACCAGCTTAATGGTTGTTTCAGTGGAGGAACCAACTTCTGGAGCTTCCTACTCTATTATTTTCCATGACATTACTTCTCCTCTGAGCACTTTGTTCTTCAGCTTCCTCTTTCCTGCTTCATCTGGTACCACTCTCCTCTTGCTTTCCCTTTTTCAGAATGGCAGTCCTCTCACCCACTGATGGTCTTTCTCCCACTCTTCTCACAATTGTGAGCCTTTTTTGTGAAGTAATTGCTTCAACTTCTCCTTACTTGGGTCTTAAGAAAGAGGATATTAAATGTGTCTTTAAACAACCAATTTCTCTCTTGCTTTATCATTTTCTGTTGTTTTTATTTCAACCTCCAGTTTCTTTTTATTTCAAGCATGTCCATTATAAATGATGGGATTTTTATTTTCAATCAGTGTAAGATTCTGTTAATAGATGAATTTCACTCATTCTCATTTAATACAGACTTATTCCCATATTTGGGTTTTCTATTATGCTTGTTATTTTTTTCCATCTATTTCATGCATCTGTTGAATTGATTGATTTTTCTTTTAAACGCATTTACTCTAACGTTTTAGGAGTTGTGGCAGAGGCTGCTGGTTGCCTCCCCAGTAGCCACTCTCTCTTTTACATTATAAATAGAACAATGATGTGAGGGACATGGATCCGTTCAACAATATTCTTGTTCTTCTCCCCTTTTAGGCATGTGGGAAGGTTGCACTTCCCTCCTCCTTGAAATTAGACACAGCCACACTCCTGATTTAGCCAATAAAATGGGAGGAGAAGAGAAATGCGATACTTCCAAAGGTGAAAGGCTGTAATTGTTGGTGTTCTTCTCTCCAGCCCTCCTTTCCCCTGCTATGAAAAACACAAGCAGAAGAGCTCATATCCATGTGGAGGCGGTATAAGAGTGGGGCAGCCTGGAATGCTGAGCAAACACATGGAGGGGTGCTGCCATGGGAAGTTGTCTGGATCCCAGCAGACTGTGTAAGTGGGAAATACACTTTGGGTAAGCCATTGAGATTTGGAAGTTGTTTGTACTGAAGCAGAATCTAGCCTGATCAGATATGCCAGAGCTTAATCTGCGTGGCAGTATGCATCCTTGTAACTGGGAGGGTCAGGTAACAGTTCTAGTCAATGAAATATAAGCAGAGGTCACGGGATGAGTGAGCCTTTGGGAAAAACTTTTATCAGAAATGAACTCAGCTGGCACAAACAGTTTCTCTCTTTGCCCTTCCTCTTCTTCTTGCCTGAAATGTAGACATGATGGCTGGAGGTCTGGGAGTCATCTTGAGAGCATGAGGACTAGGGCCCCATCCCAGGAATACAGCATGGACAGAGAGAAGAAAATGGGACCCTGTACACACTTTGCAGCTGCCAAACCCCATACTTCCCATTGCTGAGCTTCATTTATAGGCGAGAGGAACAAACTTTTATTTTGTTTAGGCCACTGTTTTTCAGGTTTCTGTTCTTCACAGCCCAATACAATTCCTAACTGTTATGGAAGTTATTAAAGTAATTTTTATTCTTTTAGTATTTACACTAAGATTATTTTTCTATACTTTGATTATGGAAACTCTCAAACATATTTAAAAGTAGAAAGAGTAGTCATCACCAGGCTTCAAAAATAATTAACTCATGGCCAATCATATTTCGTTGATTACTTCCCCCCCATTCCTTTCCTCCTTTGGATTATTTTTGAGCATTATCCAAGATCTTGCATACTACACTTAAATGTTTAACACTTATCTGCATTTATATTTTGCTATTATCCTCTAGAACAAATTAGTATCTGTATTTCCTCCAAAACTGGTCAAGGACATGTGCACACGTTTCTGTCCTTATCCCATTCCCCTCAACAACCTCCCATGCTGACATTGTTCGAGATTTTATGTCTAGTTTGATATTGAACATATATTCTTACAACCAACCCTTATTTGGATTTTACAATAAATAACTGTTAAACAAAACAAAACAAAACCCGTTGCCATAGAGTCAATTCCGACTCATAGAGACCCTATAGGACTGAGTAGAACTGCCCTACAGAGTTTCCAAGGAGTTCCTGGTGGATTTGAACTGCTAACCTTTTGGTTAGCAGCCATAGCTCTTAACCACTATGCCACCAGGATTTCCAAATAACTGTTACTTACTTTCTTTCCTCACAACCTCTTCTAGTATCCCGTGACATTCTTCTGGGCTCATTTATAGTTTTTCAGATGTTCAACTTAAATTATAGTTGTATCAGTTTCCTACTGCTGCTATAACAAATTACCACAAATTTCGTGGCTTAAAACAACACAGATTTATTATTTTATAGTCCTGGAGGTCAAAAGTTCGGAATGGGTCTCACTGCGCTAAAACCAAGATGTCAGTCAGGCTACACTCCTTTCTGGAGGCTCTAAGGGGGAATCCATTCTTTGCCCCTTCCAGCTTCTAGAGACCAGACACATTCCTTGGCTCGTGGCTCTCTTCCTTTGTTTTCCAAGCCAGCAACGTTGGGCCAAGTCCTTTTATGCTGCTGCTTCTCTGGTTCTCTCTTCTGCCTCCCTCTTCCGATTATAACGCCCCTTGTGATTACATTGGACCCACTCAGATAATCCAAGATAATGCCCCCATTTCAAGGTCCGCTGATTATCTGTCTTAATTCCATCTGCAACCTTAATCTCCCTTTGTCATGTACCATAACATATTCATACTTTCCAGGGATTAAGGTGTGGGCATCTTGGAGGGCTATTATTCTGCCTACCATAATTTTTCAGACAGGTTTGGTGGATAGTAAACATTCTAGACTTTGCATGTATGATGATGTCTTTATTTTACCTTTATATTTGAATAAGAATTCCAATGTGACTAGAATTCTAGGTTCAAAATTATGTTTCCTCAGAACTTTCGAGATGTTACTCCTGTTTATTGTCAACCAGGGTTGCTGATGAGAAAGCCAAGGCCAATTGGATTCTTGTTTTTTCCTGGAAGATCAGTTTTTTCTCCTGGAATCTTAGTATTATCTGTGCCCTGATATGTTTAAGAATATTTGTTTTTAATTCATCTTTGGTGAAGTAGCTTGTATAGTCTGGAAAATTGTCTTCTATTATTACTTTGACAATTTCATCCCCTCTACTCTCTAAAACATTTCAAGATCTATCCTGAAGTACAACGCTGTCAGTGGTAGGATAATATCCATATGCCTACAAGGAAGACCAGTTAATATGACTATTATTTAAATTTACACACCAACCACTAATGCCAAAGATGAAGAAATTGAAGATTTTTACCAGTTTCTGCAGTCTGAAATTGATCAAACATGCAATCAAGATGCATTGATAATTACTGGTGATTGGAATATGAAAGTTGGAAACAAAGAAGGATTGGTAGTTGGAAAATATGGCCTTGGTGACAGAAATGATGCCAGAGATTGCACGGTAGAATTTTGCAAGACCAGTGACTTCTTCATTGCAAGTACTGTTTTTCAATAACATAAACAGTGACTATACACATGGACCTCGCCAGTCGGAATACACAGGAATCAAATCGACTACATCTGTGGAAAGAGACAATGGAAAAGCTCAATATCATTAGTAAGAACAAGGCCAGGGGCTGACTGCAGAACAGACCATCAATTGCTCATATGCAAATTCAAGTTCAAGCTGAAAAAAATTAGAACAAGTCCACGAGAGCCAAAGTACTTGTCATGGTTTGAATTATGTCCCCCCAAAAATGTGTGTATCAATTTGACTGGGCCATGATTCCCAGAATTGTGTGGTTGGCCTCCATTTTGTGATTGTAATTTTATGTTAAAGAGGATTAGGATGGGATTGTAACACCATCCTTACCCAAGTCACATCCCTGATCCAATGTAAAGGGAGTTTCCCTGGGGTGTGGCCTGTACCACCTTTTATCTCTCAAGAGACAAAAGGAAAGGGAAGCAAGCAGAGAGTTGGGGACCTCATACCATCAAGAAAGCAGTGCTGGGAGCAGAGCGCATCCTTTGGACTGGTGTCCCTGAGCAGAGAAGCTCCTAGTCTGGGGGAACACTGAAGAGAAGAAGACCGACAGAGAGAAAAAGCCTTCCCCTGGAGCTGATGCCCTGAATTTGGACTTTTAGCCTACTTTAACTGTGAGGAAATAAATTTCTCTTTGTTAAAGCCATCCACTTGTGGTATTTCTGTTGTGGCAGCACTGGATGACTAAGACAGTACGACTTTGAGCATATCCCACATGAATTTAAAGACTATCTCAAGAATAGATTTGAAGCATCGAACACTAATGACCAAAAACCAGATGAGTTGTGGAATGGCATCAAGGACATCATACCTGAAGAAAGCAAAAGATAATTAAAAAGACAGGAAAGAAAGAAAAGTCCAAAATGGATGTCAGAAGAGACTCTGAAACTCGCTCTTTAACATCGAGTAGCTAAAGCAAATGGAAGAAAAGATGAAGTAAAAGAGCTGAACAGAAGATTTCACAGGGTGACTCGAGAAGACAGTAAAGTATTATAATGACATGTGCAAAGACCTGGAGTTAGCAAACCAAAAGGGAAGAACATGCTTGGCATTATTCAAGCTGAAAGAACTGAAGGAAAAATTCAAGCCTCAAGTTGCAATATTGAAGAATTCTATGAGGAAAATATTAAATGATGCAGGAAGCATCAAAAGAAGATGGGAGGAATATACAGTCTCTATTCCAAAAAGAACTGGTCAACTTTCAACCATTTAAGGAGGTAGCATATGACGAGGAACTGATGATATTGAATTGATGAGGAATTGATTGAATTGATTGAGGAATTGATGGTATTGAAGGAAGAGGTCCAAGCTGCACTGAAGGCATTGGCATAAAACAAGTCTCCAGAAATTGATGGAATACCAATTGAGATGTTTCAGCAAACGGATGCCGTGCTGGAAATGCTCACTTGTCTATGCCAAGAAATTTGGAAGACAGCTACCTGGACAACTAACTGGAAGAGAGCCCTATTTGCACCCATTCCAAAGAGAAGTGATCCAATAGAATGCAGAAATTACCGAACAATATCATTAATATCACACACAAGTAAAATTTTGCTGAAGATCATTCAAAAGCAGCTGTAGCAGTACATTGACAGGGAAATGCCAGAAATTCAAACCAGATTCAGAGGAGGATATGGAATCAGGGATATCATTGCTGATGTCAGATGGATCCTGGCTGAAAGCAGAGAATACCAGAAATATGTATACCTGTGTTTTATTGACTATGCAAAGGCATTCGACTGTGTGGATCATAACAAATTATGGATAACATTGCAAAGCATGGGAATTGCAGAATACTTAATTGTGCTCATGAGGAACCTGTACATAGATCAAGAGGCACTCATTCAAACAGAACAAGGGGATCCTGGGTGGTTTAAAGTCAGGGTTGTATACTTTCACCGTACGTATTCAATCTGTATGCTGAGCAAATAATGAGAAACTGGACTATATGAAGAAGAATGGAGCATCAGGATTGTAGGAAGACTCACTGAGAACCCTTGATATGCAGATGACACAGTCTTGCTTGCTGAAAATGAAGAGGACTTGAAGCACTTACTGATGAAGATCAAAGACTATTGCCTTCAGTATGGATTACACCTCAACATAAAGAAAACAAAAATCCTCACAACTGGTCCAATAAGCAACATAATAAATGGAGAAAAGATTGAAGTTGTCAAGGATTTCATTTTACTTGCGTCCACAACCAACACCCATGGAAACAGCAGTCAAGAAATCAAACGATGCATTGCAATAGACAAATCTGCTGCAAAAGACCTCTTTAAAGTGTTATAAAACAAAGATGTCACCTTAAAGACTAAGGTGCATCTGACCTAAGCTATGGAGTTTTCAATTGCCTCAATGCATGCAAAAGTTGGACAATGAATAAGGAAGACCAAAGAAGCATTGATGTCTTTGAGCTATGGTGTTGGTGAAGAATATTGAATATACCATGGACTGCTAAAAGAATGAACAAATCTGTCTTGGAAGAAGTACAGCCAGAATGTTCCTTAGAAGCAAGGATGAGGAGACTATGTCTCACATACTTTGGACATGTTATCAGGGGTATCAGTCCCTGGAGAAGGACATCATACTTGGTAAACTAGAGGGTCAGCAAAAAAGAAGACCTTCAATGAGGTGGATGGGCCCTCAATGAGTGGCTGCAACAATGGCCTCAAGTATAACAATGATTGTGAGGATGGCCCAGGAAAGAGTAGTATTTCATTCTGTTGTACATAGGGTTGCTATGAGTCAGAGCCGACTAGACAGCACCTAACAACAACAACACTCTCTAAAATCTTTTTTCAGGGTACCTCTAGGTGGATGTTGGGACTTCTGGATCTGTGATCCCTGCTCTTTATTTCATCTTCTATTTTTTTTTTAAACTTTGAATATTAATTAATTAATCTTTCAAATTTTCCATTGCTCCATTCTTTTGTGCTGCATATCAGGACATTTCCCCAGCTCAAACTCGATGTTCACCAATTTGTGGTTTAGTTATGTCCATTCTGCTATTCATCTGTCAAGTTTTAATTTCTACAATCATATTTTTCCTTCTTAAGATTCTTAATTGGATCTTTGTAATAATGATTTGTTCTTCTTCCGTGGTTAAGATGTCTTCTTCCACCCCCTGAGGATATTAATTTTGCTTCCTTAAATTGCTCTCTAAATCTTTCCTTTGGCCATCATGTTTCTGCTTGTTGAGTTTAGGGATGCTTTTTCATGCCGTTGATTGGGGGCTCATCTCTGTTTTTGAGATTTCTCCTTAGCCTGTTAATGAGTGCCATGTCCCTGACTCCACAAATTGCAGGGGTGGATGGGCTGTCAGAGGTGCAGTGTCGATTGTTGGCTTCCCAGGCAGGGGTCTTCCTGTGCCTGGGTGTCACCCAGCTTCAGGCCCCACCATGCCTCCCCAGGCCTCTAATTTCCCATCCTAGGTAAACATTCTGTTTGCAGCTGTGTGACTCAGCCAGAGATCAGGGGGCAGCTGACCTCTGCCTGCTCATTCAGGGGTTTCCCACCCAGCCCACTGCAGTAGCCTAAAGCCCCTGCTGCTCCCTTGACTTGCCCCAAAGTTGGCCTCTCTCTGCTTTCTCATGAGGCTTCCCCTTGAATGGAATTTTATCATTCAATCTCTTCCTATCTGCTTTCTGTGTACAGGATTCCACATAATTTCTGGTTTGCTGATGAGAAAGCTGAGAAATCAACAAACTTGGTTTCCAGTGTGGTTTCAGGTTTTTTATTAATTAAGTCAACAAATATTTACCGAGCCTCTCCTATCATGGTGTTGGCAAAGAATACTGAATATACCATGGACTGCCAGAAGAACGAACAAATCAGTCTTAGAAGAAATACGACCGGAATGTTCCTTAGAAGTGAGAATGGCAAGACTTAGTCTTGCTTACTTTGGACGTGTCATCAGAAAGAAAACAATTGGTGGAAAAGGACATCATGCTTGGTAAAGTAGAGGGTCAATGAAAACGAGAGAAATCCTCAATGGATGGATTGACCCAATAACCTCAACAATGAAATCAAACATATCCAGGATGGAGATGGTGCAGCACCGGGCAACATCCTGTTCTGTTATACATAAGGTCGCCATGAGTTGGAGCCAACTTGATGGCAACTAACAACAACAATACTATGTGCCGGGCACTGTTCTGGGCACTTGGAAAACATTAGTGAACAAAACGATCCTGTCCTCTTGAAGCTAATATTCTAGTTAAGGCAACAGACAATAAACATCAATATAATAAATCAGCAAATTGTATAGTATGTTAGAAGGTAAAAATTGCTTCAGCAAAAAGGAAAAGCAGAGTAGGAAAAGGGATATTGGAAACAGGATGCAGGGGACAATATTAAATAAGGTGGTCAAAATTGACCTCACTGAGAAGATGACATTTGAGGAAAGACTTGAAGTTCTTGAGGGAGTAAGCCATGGGAATCTCTAGAGGAAGTGTGTACCATGCAGCAGGAACAGCCAGCGCCAACGCCCTGAGGCAGGAGCGTACCTGGCATCTTGAGATTCATCAAGAAAGTCATTGTGAAAATAAAATTTTTTTTTCCCATGAATTTTATTATTTCTATGAATTTTTAGTGATAGAGTTTGGCCTGAGCCTGTGTTCAGTATAATATTGTGAGTGATTCTCATGGACTTACCCAGAAGTTTCCTTTGTGATTAGTTTCCTTATGCTTGGAGATAAAAATATTGAACTGGGATTTAACCTGTAACTGGGACTGTCCCTCTGTGGATGGTTTGCCTCTACTTCTTTAAAAAGGAAAATTTATAAACCAAGGTCATCACCCATATCAATATAATGCATGGAAATGAAACTTCTTTTATCTTCTACATTGGGCTCATCTTTCTCATGATGACTGTATAGCAGAGAAGCATTTGGAGTTGCCTGTTCAGTGTTACTCATTTCCATGTTAAAGCGCTTCCTCGAGGTCCACTCAATCTCTTCAGGATAAATACTCAATCTTTCAAGGTCTTCTCCCCACCATTCCATTCCCCTAAGTGTGCTCTAAGTTCTTGGGGGGCTTGAATATTGTCCTGACTGTAAGGAAGGGACATCTGGTCTTCTCTGGCTGAGATGCCGATTAAGGAAGTGTGCCTTGCTCAGTCTCTGGGTTTCAGCTTCCTCTGTGGTATGACCTGGCCTGTCTTGTTCCTGGGCATCCTTAGTTGGTTCTTGCAGCTGGTTCTGACTGCTCTCATGGGTTCCATGCTGTCCCCAGCCCACCCCTCACAACTGATGTCCCTCTGCTTGACCTCCATTCCTTTGCCTTGGGCTCCCTGATGGCCACCACTCATAGGCCTAGACCTTCCCCAGTTTCTCCAGACCCCTGACAATTGGAGAGACATTCCCAGGTTGTCACCTTGGATGAAGGTTGGCCTTCCTGAGTTGTGCCCTGAGTCTTCATTCCTCACACCTGTGTGGCTCCAGTAGCAGGTACTATCCTCCTAGGATCCTGTCTACCTGGAACAAGAGGCCCCACCTACTTTCTGCCCCCAGCCACCAGAAGGACAATGTCTCCCTGCTTCCAAAGGTTTTTGACCCAAAGCAGCTCTACCTCTGGCATAAATGACCTTGTGCCTGCTGAGTGTTCAGCTTGGAATTCTGTGTGACTATCCCCAGGTGGGGCCGCACAGGTATGTGGTGTGGTGTATAACCTGGGCTGTTGTTGTTGGGTGCTGTCAAATCCATTTCAACTCATAGTCCCCATGTTACAGAGTAGAACTGCCCCCACAGGGTTTTCTTGGCAGTAATCTTTACAGAAGCAGATCACCAGGTCTTTCTCCCACAAGGCTGCTGGGTGGCTTTGAACTGCGAACTTTCATTATCAGCTGATCACTTAACTGTTGCACCACCAGTGCTCCTTATAGCCTGGGTTAGGAAGAGCTTAAATTAGTGGTTCCTAAGCTTTGACCACACACTAGAATCCCGATGCCCAGACCTCACCCCAGCAGAATTAAATTAGAATCTCTGGGGTGGACCCAGGTATCGGTCTTTTTTAAAGTTTCCCAGGTGATTCCAATGTCCTATGTATATTGAGAACCAGAGAACTCACCCCTTCCAGCTCAGTTGTAAATGACTGCTGGGGTGGCATCTATAGGACTAGTCATGCAGCGTTCCAGTCATGTTCAGCCTGCAGGTCCTACCAGTCCCCACCCTTGAGGTTTATTCTCCCAATGCTCAGAGTAGGGGAGGAGAGAGCTGTGTCTGAAGCTCCTGAAGGGGGTCCCTTGGAAGAGTAGTTGTTGTTAGATGCAGTTGAGTCGATTCTGACTCATGGTGACCCCAAGAGCAGAGTCCAGTCAAAATGGCCAGGTATCTGTCTGCATCATTGCAACCTACAGCTGCTGGAGGTGATGGGTGTTGGACTGAACTGTGGACCTCACTTCTGCCACAGCTGTTCTGGAGACACTCCTCCCTCCCCCACTCCACCACACATGGAAGGGGCCTGGGGTTGAGGAGAGCTTCACCAAGCTGTGAGGCCCAGACAGACCCTGGCCCCTCTCACACCTCCCCAACTTGTCTTCCTACCCTTGTGCAGAGCCCACCATTGCCAGCCCCTGGGGAGGGTCACAGAACTCAGACCTCTGGGATAGAGGTTCAGGGACAAACATCTGAAGGACACGGTGAGAATGAGGGGCCTTGGGCATGGATGACAAAGCAGAGACTGAGAGAATTGGTACAGAAATGGTTAAGCCATAGTTGCAGAGACAGAGGTAGGCAGCAGAACAGAGACCCATCATCACCCTCCCACCCAGGGCAGGCCCAGCAGTGGGTGGGGCAGCCTGTGGGGAGAACAGAAGAGGAGGTCTTAGGGGACGAGTTTGCAGCATAGCTGCTTCTGAGGATGTGGTAGAATTTACAGGTCACACCCCCAAACACATAACCTCTAATGGCAGAGGGTCGCTCCCCCACCCCGCCCCCTCCCCAGCCCTCCCTGGGCCCTCTCTCTCCCCTCCACCACCCTGTGCCTGGTTCTCCCAGGAAGTGGCCATCACAGGGGAGGGAAGCCCTGTTGCTCAGCCCTAGGAGAGGGAAGCGGCAGGCCCAGCTGCTGCTCTTCAGCTCCTGCCCTGGCCTCCCCCAGGGGCTGGCTCTGGCTAGTTGCCCCCTGTGAGGCACAGGGCCTGCCCTGCTGTTGCTCAGCTGAGGTGCCCTGTCCTCCTGGCTCCCTGTTAAGCACTATGGCTGGCCCTGAGGGCCCTGCCAAGCACAGGCCTATGGAATCCTGGCCTTCCCAGCTGGCCCTGGCTGCAGCTAGACTCCCTGGTGTCCTACCCTGAACGGAGATGCCCAGGCAGGGGCTGCAGGAAAATAAAGCCCAATTTCTACCCTGACTTGTGGAGAGAGCTGGAATCAGGCTGGCTGAGGTATCTGAGCCTGGCCTGGGCCCTGGGGTCTCTTGAACCCAGATAGGTCAGATCTGCCATCAGAGGCCTACGGTGGGTGCCCTGGGGATGAAGGCTCTCGACCACACCTTGGGTTTTTTTTCTGGGTGAGAGGCAGGAAAGTTAGGGACTGAGCCCTTTTCCATGGGTCTAATCTTCAGTGGGCAAGTCTGTGGCCAGTAAATGTCTTTATTGGGCAAGAGATCCAGTCTCCTTGGCTCTGCCAGCGCCCTAGGTCATGAGGATTTCGATGTCGAGCTCCAGCCGGCTGGCTCTGACCTCATAGCGGCCCCGGATCAGGCCTCGGGTTTGGCTGGCATGCCAGCGCCAGTGAGACTGGATGATGCAGGCCGCCTGGCGTGCCTGGAGGAACCTTCTGCGGGCCTGCCACATTCGAACCTGTGCCTGCACCTTCACCACAGCCCACTCCTGGCAGGTGTAGAGTCTTAGTGCCAGGCGCCGTCTCTGCTCCACCATCTTGGCCTGCATCGACCTCCACCAGCACTGGATGACCCAGGCCCTGAGGGCTGCGTGTAGTAACGTCCGGCGCACTGTGTTGCCACGCCACCATGACTGAATCCTTACAGCTGCCTTCTCTAACTGAGTGGGGGAGGAAGAACATGGAAATGCTCAAGGGGGCACCCTCCCACTCCCTTCCCCACCGCTGGTGTTTGGGAGGAAAGGGGGCTTTGCCTAGGTGGCCCTGATCTCTCATTTCTAGGACCCATCCAATTTATTTCCAACCCCCCTCACCTTTAGACTCTGCTCCTTATCTGTTGGCTGGATCCCTGTGCTAAGGACCTCATTCACATTTTGTGTGTCCATGGCCCTGGTCTTTAGAGTCTACTCATCCATCAGGTAGGCTACCCTAGTCTTAGCCCCACCCTCAACTGTTAGCCACAACCTCATCATTCGACCCCACCCACCTGTACCCAAGCTACCACCTCATCAGGTCCTGCATATCCACATTTAACCTCTTCTCTTTTCTTCACTGTGTCTCCTTATGGATTCACCAATCACTTTATTTATTGATTCCCGTCCCTGGGTGACACAAATGGTTTGCCCTTGTCTACTAACTTAAAGGTTGGCAGTTCAAACCCAGCCAGTGGTGCTATGGAAGAAAGGCCTGGCGATCTGCTTCCATGAAGGTTACAGCCAAGAAAACCCTATGGAGCAGTTCTACTCTGTAACACGAGATCACCGTGAGTAGGAATCGACTCAATGGCAATGAGTTTGGTTTTTATTTTTATTATCACTTTGAAGGCTTTCCATTATCTCTTGCCTTCAGTTTATTTCTCAGGCCCAACTGTTACCTTATGTCTTGCTCTCTTTCTACACACCCTAGTCATTTCTTTCTACTTCTTCTGTTTGCAGAGAAGAGAGATCCATGCAGCTTTTCCTCAAGTAAGGGATCTTACTTTAAGGATACCCATAGCAATGTGGATTTCCTGACACTTAAATGTCAGAGGCCACGGGAGAGGCTGGAGCAGCATGTTCAGAGGGTCATATGTTTTTGCTTAGAATTTGCCAAAGCAAAATGTTTTACTGCAGTTGGAGGGGACCTGTGTCTCTTTTCCCTCTGACTTCCCTCCATAGCCATTCTCCTCTTGTTGGGTGGTGTGGAATGGCTGCAGCCTTTTTTTGGAATGTGACTAAGGGGAAGCTGAGTTGGGATATACCTGGTTTGGGTTTAGTGGGGTGGATTTATGTGGTTCACAATCATCTCTGGGGATAGATACATTGCTGTGTGTATGTGTGTGGACATGTTTTTGTTGTTGTTGTTGTTGAGAATATACACAGCAAAACATATACCAATTCATCAGTTTCTACATGTACAAGTCAGTGATATTGATTACGTTCTTCAAGTTTTGCAGTCATTCTCACCTTCGTTTTCTGAATTGTTCCTCCTCCGTTAACATGAACTCACTGCCCCCTAAGGTTCCTAGCTAATTCTTTGAGTTGCTGTTGTCACTTTGATCCCATATAGATAGTTCTTAAAAGAGCATAATGCTCAAGGCAGACATTTTTTACTAGTTAAGCTAAACTATTGTTTGATTTTAAGAAGGCTTCAGGGGATATTTTTGGTTTCAGATTTAAAGATTATCTCAAGACGACAGTTTCGGGGGATAGATACATTCTTGATAGCCATTCTGCTGTAGAAATGGCTTCTAAGAGTACTCCTACCGATTACTGTGTTCATTCAGCTTGTGTCATTACAAGAAGATGTGGGTACAGAAGTGCTATTGTGATATGAACGTGTCCTGCATTGCCTGCCCCAGAAATATGTAGGCAGGGGAGGAAAAGCAAGGCTTGAAAGTTATGGAGCCAGAAGCTAGTTGGTAGAAAATTCTTTCTGTTATCAGACCATTTGCCTGTAAGTGTAAGTGAAAGAGTCTATTCTCCTTGATACCTGATTAAAATTGAAGTTCTCTTTTGTCAGGAATATACCTGATAATGCTAAGTTGTTCCTGACCCAAGCCATGGTATTTTCAATTGCCTCATCTGCATGCAAAAGCTGGACAATGAATAAAGAAGACCGAAGAAGAATTGATGCCTTTGAATTACGGCGTTGGCAAAGAATATTGAATATACTATGGACTGCCAGAAGAACCAGCAAATCTGTCTTGGAAAAAGTACAGCCAGAATGCTCTTTAGAAGCAAGGTTGGTAAGACTTCATCTCACATACTTTGGACATGTTATCAGAAGAGACCAGTCGTTGGAGAAGGACATCATGCTTGGTAAAGTAGAGGGTCAGCGAGACAGAGGAAGACCTTCAACAAGATGGATTGACACAGTGGCTACAACGGGCTGAAGCGTAACAATTTCTGTTGTACATAGGGTCGCTATGAGTTGGAATCGACTAGATGGCACCTAACAACAACATACTTGATAATGCAAGGGCACAATTATAAACACACCATGCTTTTTTTTGGATAGGAATTTTGTGAAGTAAATTTATCAGAATTCCTGTGATTATAGGACACAGACCTGTAGAACTACTACAAACAGTGTGTAAGTCAATGTGAGAAATTATGTTTTTTATACGTCCCGAGAGTTAATAATAAATAAATGTTTCTATGGATATAATGGAAACCCTGGTAGCATAGCGGTTAAGTGCTATGGCTGCTAACCAAAAGGTCAGCAGTTTGAATCCACCAGGCACTCCGTGGAAACTCTATGGGACAGTTTTACTCTGTCCTATAGGGTCACTATGAGTCGGAACCAATTCAACAGAAATGGGTTTGGTTTTTTTGGTATGGATGTGATACTGCAAAATCATCATATGAAGAAGAGATCAGAGGCTATGCAATTAAAATTGTAGGAAAATATAATTGAGGTGTGACAGGCAGTTAACAAGTATAAACATTATGTTTGTGGTTTTATCTGTCAACTTTTTTTAAAATTTGCAATTTTGTGTGATTTCTTTTTCTCAGTCTAAATAAATACTCACTTGAGTACCTAATTTTATAAATGTGACTTTGTATTCTTTTTTTTAATTTTACTTTAGATGAAGGTTTACAGAACAAACTAGTTTCTCGTTGAACAGTTAGTATACACATATTGTTTTATGACATTGGTTAACAACCCCACGACATGTCAACACTCTCCCTTCTCAACCTTGGATTCCCTATTATCAGCTTTTCTGTCCCCTCCTGCCTTTTGGTCCTTGCCCCTGGGTTGTTGTGCCCCTTTAGTCTCATTTTGTTTTATGGGCGTGTCTAATCTTTGGCTGAACGGTGAACCTGGGTGTGACTTCATTACTGAGCTAAAGGGGTGTCTGGGTGCCATCGTCTAGGGGTTTCTCCAGTCTCTGTCAGGCCAGTAAGTCTGGTCTTTTTCTGGAAGTTAGAATTTTGTTCTACCTTTTTCTCCAGCTCTGTCCAGGATCCTCTATTGTGATTCCTGTCAGAGCAGTCAGTGGTGGTAGCCGGGCACCATCTAGTTGTATTGGGGAAGGCCGTGGTAGTTGTGGTTCATTAGTCCTTTGGACTAATCTTTTCCTCGTATCTTTAGTTTTCTTCATTCTTCCTTGCTCCTGAAGGCGTGAGACCAGTGGAGTATCTTAGATTGCTGCTCACAGGCTTTTAAGACCCCTGAAGCTACTCACCAAAGTTGAAGGTAGAACATTTTCTTTATAAACTATGTTATGCCAATTGAGCTAGATGTTCCCTGAGACCACGGTCCCCACAGCCCTCCGCCCAGCAATTCAGTCCCTCAGGGAGTTTGGATGTGTCTATGGAACTTCCATGACCTTGCCTTGTGCAAGTTGTGCTGACTTCCCCAGTGTTGTGTACTGTTTTATCCTTCACCAAAGTTACCACTTATCTATTGTCTATTTCGTGTTTTTTCATCCCCACTCTTCCCCTCCCTCATAACCATCAAAGACTGTTTCTTTTTATGTGTAAACCTTTTCATGAGTTTTTACAGTGGTGGTCTCATACAATATTTGTCCTTTCACGATTGGCTTATTTCACTCAGCATAAAGCCCTCCAGATTCATCCATGTTATGAGATGCTTCACGGATTTATCATTGTTCTTTATCATTGCATAATACTCCATTGTGTGTATGTACCATAGTTTGTTTATCCATTCATCTGTTGATGGGCATCTAGGTTGTTTCCATCTTTTTGCTATTGTGAACAATGCTGCAATGAACAGGGGTGTGCATATGTCTATTCGTGTGATGACTCTTATTTCTGTAGGCTATATTCCTAGGAGTGGGATTGCTGAATCATATGGTATTTCTGTTTCTAGCTTTCTAAGGAAGCACCATATTGTTTTCCAAAATGGTTATATCATTTTGCATTCCCACCAGCAGTGTATAAGAGTTCCGATCTCCCCACAGCCTCTCCAACATTTGTTATTTCTTGTTTTTTTGATTCGTGCCAGTAATGCCGGGGTGAGATGGTGTCTCATTGTGGTTTTGATTTGCATTTCTCTAATGGCTAGTGATCACGAGCATTTCCTCATGTGTCTGTTGGTCACTTTAATGTCTTCTTTGGTGAAGTGTCTGTTCATTTCCTTTGCCCATTTTTTAATTGGATTATTTGTCTTTTTGTTGTAGAGGTGTTGGATTTTCCTGTAGATTTTACAGATTAGACCTTTGTCTGATTTGTAATAGCCCTTTTTTTCCCCCCAGTCTGTAGGTTCTCTTTTTACTCTTTTGGTGAAATCTTTTGATGAGCATAAGTGTTTAATTTTTAGAAGATCCCAGTTATCTAGCTTATCTTCTGGAGTTTTTGTGTTGTTGGTTATGGTTTGTATCCTGTTAATGCTGTGTATTAGGGCCTCTAGTGTTGATCACATTTTTTCTTCTATGAGCTTTACACTTTTTGGCTTTATATTTAGGTCTTTGATCCATTTTGAATTAGCTTTTGTGTATGGTGTGAGGTATGGATCCTGTTTCATTTTTTTTGCAGATGGACGTCCAGTTTTGCCAGCACCATTTGTTAAAAAGACTGTCTTTTCTCCATCTGATGGACTTTGGGCCTTGTCAAAGATCAGGTGACCGTAGGTGGATGGATTTACATCCGGGTTCTCAATTCTCTTCCATTGGTGAATGTATCTGTCATTATCCCAGTACCAGGCTGTTTTGACTACTGTAGCTGTATAGTAGGTTCTGAGGCCAGGTAGTGCGAGTCCTCCTAGTTTATTCTTCTTCTTCAGTAATGCTTTACTAAACCAGGGCTTCTTCCTTTTCCATATAAAGTTAATGATTAGTTGTCCCATCTGTTTAAAGAATGTTGTTGGTATTTGGATTGGAATTATATTGTATTTGTAAATTGCTTTGGGTAGAATTGTCATTTTCACATGTTGAGTGTACCTATCCATGAGCATGGTATGTTTTTCCGTTTATGTAGATCTCTTTTGGTTTCTTGCAGTAGTGTTTTGTAGTTTTCTTTGTATAGGTCTTTTACATTCCTGGTTAGATTTATTCCTAAATATTTATTTTTTTAGCGGCTATTGAAAATGGTATTGTTTTCCTGATTTCTTTTTCATTGTTCTCATTATTGATACGTAGGAATCCAACTAATTTTTGTATGTTTATCTTGTATCCTGCTACTCTGCTGAATCTTTCTATCAGTTCCAGTAGTTTTCTTGTGGAGTCTTTAGGGTTTTCTATGTATAGGATCATATCATCTGCAAATAAGGATAGTTTAACTTCTTCATTACCAATTTGGATGCCCTTTATTTCTTTTTCTTGCCTTACTGCTCTAGCTAGGACTTCCAGTACAATGTTAAATAGGAGTGGTGATAAAGGGCATCCTTGTCTTGTTCCTGTTCTCAAGGGGGATGTTTTTAGCCTCCCTTCATTAAGAATGATGTTGGCAGTTGATTTTGCGTAGATGTCCTTTATCATGCTAAGAAATTTCCCTTCTATACCTGTTTTATTGAAAAAAAAATTTTTTTTTAATCAGGAATGGGTGTTGGACTTTGTCAAATGCCTTTTCTGTGTCGATTGAGATGATCATGTGATTCTTTTCTTTCGTTTTACTTATGTGGTGGATTATGTTGATTGATTTTCTAATGTTAAACCATCCTTGCATACCTGGTATGAATCCTACTTGGTCGTGGTGTATTATTTTTTTGATACAATGTTGAATTCTATTATCTAGAATTTTTGCACCTATATTCATGAGAGATAGTGGTCTGTAATTTTCTTTGTTTGTGGCATCTTTGCCTAGTTTTGGTATCAGGGTCATGCTGGCTTCATAGAATGAATTCTGAAGTGTTGCTTCCTTTTCTATGTTCTGAAATAGTTTGAGTAGTACTGGTATAAGCTCTTCTCTGAATGTCTGGTAGAATTCTTCAGTGAAGCCATCTGGGACAGGGCATTTTTCTGGTTGGGAATTTTTTTTATTACCTTTTCAATCTCTTCTCTTGTTATTGGTCTGTTCAGGTTTTCAATTTCACTTTGTGGTTTGGGTAGGTAGTACATTTCTGGAAATTTATCCATTTCCTCTAGGTTTTCAAATTTGTTAGAGTATAATTTTTCATAATACTCTGTTATGATCCTTTTTATTTCAGTTGAGTCTGTTTTAAAGTCCCCCGTTTCATTTATTATTTGGATTATTTGCATCCTCTCCTGTTTCTCTTTTGTCAGTTTGGACAGTGGTTTGTCAATTTTATTGATCCTTTCAAAGAACCAACTTTTGGTTTTGTTGATTCTTTCTATTGTTTTTCTATTCTTTATTTCATTTATTTCTGTTCTGATCTCTATAATGTCCTTTCTTCTGGTGGCTGTGGGCTTTTTTTTTTTTTTTTTTTTTGCTCTTCTCTATTTGTTTGAGTTGTGTAGCTAATGTTTTGATTTTGTTGCTTTCTTCTTTTTTGATGTGTGCATCTATTACTATAAATTGACCTCTGAGGACTGCCTTTGCTGTGTCCCAAAGGTTTTGGTATGATGTGTTTTCATTCTCGTTTGATTTTAGGAATTTTTTTATTCCATCTTTGATTTCTTCTACTACCCAGTGGTTTTTAAGTAGGGTGTTATTCAGTTTCCATGTATTTGATTTTTTTCCCTTGCTCTTCCTGTTGTTAATTTCTACCCTGATGGCATTGTGGTCAGAGAAGATACTGTGTATTACCTCAGTGTTTGGGATTTTGTTGAGGATTGCTCTGCGACCTAAGATGTGGTGTATTCTTGAGAACGTTCCTCGTGCATTTGAAAAGAATGAGTACTTTGCAGCTGTTGGGGAGAGTGTTCTATATATAACTATGAGGACGAGTTGGCTGATTGTGCCCTTTAGCTCTTCTGTATCTTTGCTGAGTTTCTTTCTAGATGTTCTGTCCTTTACTTAGAGTGGTGTGTTGAAGTCTCCTACTATTATTGTGGAGCTGTCAGTTTCTCTTCTCAGTGCTGTTAGAGTTTGTTTTATGTATTTTGGAGCCTTGTCATTGGGTGACTAGATGGTTATTATGGTTATGGCTTCATGATGCATCATCCCTTTAATCAGTATATAGTGCCCTTCTTTGTCTTTTATGGTGGATTTTGTTTTAAAGTCTATTTTATCTGAGATTCGTATTGCCACTCCTGCTCTTTTTTGGTAGCTGTTTGCTTGATATATATTTTTTCCATCCTTTGATTTTTAATAAATTTACATCTTTGTTTCTAAGGTGTGTCTCTTGTAGACAGCGTATTGATGGATCCTGTTTTTTTATCCCTTCTATCACTCTCTGCCTCTTTATGGGTGCATTTAAGCCTTTTATGTTCAGTGTGATTATTGACAGATGTGAGTTTATTGCTGCCATTTTGTAGTGCTTTTTTTGTAGTGCTGATGTTTTCTTTGTTCCTCTTACTATCCTGTGCTGAATTCCTTTTGTTTGCAGACTTTTTTCATTTCTTCTATTTTTACTAAGATTTTATGTTTTTCTTCTTTATTTTGATGAGTAGGTTTGGTAACTTTCTTTGTGGCTACCTTGAAATTTACCCTTATCTTCCTAGGTTTGAACCAATCTATTATTACTTGGTATTGTCTTGTCTTCCTCTCTATTAGAAGGTTCTATACCTACACCATTTATTCCCTCTTTTATTATTCTGACACTGTTGTCATATACAGATTAACCTCTCTGGTTCTCTGTTGTAATCCTTTTGGTTTTGGATAGTCCTTGAGTGTTCATTTCCTAGGCTGGTATCTGGCTGGTATGATTTTGCATCCTAGATTCAGGCTGTGGTCTGACGTTGTTTGTTCTCAAACCTAAGGTCTCCCTTTAATAATTCTTGTAAGTTTGGTTTGGTTTTTACATAGTCCCTTATTTTCTGTTTATCTGGAAATATCCTAATTTCACCTAATTTCATATTTGAATGAGAGTTTTGCAGGACATATTATTCTTGGGTGACAATTTTTTTCCTTCAAGGTTTCACATATGTCATCCTATTGCCTTCTTGCCTGCATGGTTTCTGCTGAATAATCAGAGTTAGTCTTATTGTTTCCCTTCTGTATGTGACTTCGTTTTTCTCGAGCTGCTCTCAGGATTCTTTCTTTGTTTTTGGTTTTAGTGAGTGTGATTATGATATGCGTTGGTGATTTTCTTTTGGGGTCTATCCTATATGGGGTTTGTTGAGCCTCTTAGATGGTCAGCTTTCATCTTTAATGATATTAGGGAAGTTTTCTGTCAGGAATTATTCAATGATCCTCTCTGTGTTTTCTGTTTTCTCCTCCTGGAACTCCAATCACTTGTAAATTTTTGTTTTTGATTGTGTCTCACATAATTCTCAGGGTTTCTTCATTTTTCTTCGTTCTTTTTTCTGATTTTTCCTCATACAGAGTTGTATCCAAGTGTTTCTTCCATTTCACTGATCCTCTCTTCCATTGTTTCAAACCTGCTCCTCAGCCCTTCTATGACACTGTCCATTTCTGAAATCTTGTTG
Organism: Dugong dugon; assembly: GCA_030035585.1. Lineage (NCBI taxonomy): Eukaryota > Metazoa > Chordata > Mammalia > Sirenia > Dugongidae > Dugong > Dugong dugon. The sequence goes on along the minus strand of CM057481.1, from coordinate 15,858,429 downwards.
TTTATCTTTTGGATTTTTAATTATTGTTTCTGTATGCTTTCTAGTTGTGACTTTATTTTGGCATTTTGTTCCTGTATTATTTTCCTGAATTCTTCCATTTTTTTGGTCTGTATTTTCCATGAATTTGTCTATTTTTTCCTCATTTTTGTCTGCTTTTTTGCTTCAGCTCTTGGATAGCTCTGAATATTAGAAATTTGGATTCCCTTTCAGGTAGTTCTAGTGCCTCTTCTTCTACTGGAAAGTCATCTGGTGTTTTATTTTTGTTGCCTACTGGAGCCATCCTGTCCTATTTCTTTTAGATGTTTTGATATTGTCTGCTGTCTTTGGGACATTCAGTAGTTATTTTCTTTGTTTATTGATTGTACATTTGTTTGTTTTGTCCTGCTTTTTTGTTTTATGGGTTTTTTTGGGTTTTTGCTGTGGAGGGTCAGCGTGATGCTTCTGTCTATAGCACCATGTTGGCCAATTTTGTATTCTTTTTTCTTAAAGCAGGCCAGCCATCTTCCAAACTGTGTAAGCTTCAGTTCCCACAAAACCTGGATCTACCTGGCCATGCTGTAAGACTGCAACTGTGCAGCCAGGTCTCCTGGGAGCTCACAAAGGCTTGCATTTCTGGGATTCAGAGTTAGGACTGGAACTGCAGACTCTGGTGATGCAGAGATGCTGGGAGTCCTTTGGGGTTTGGAAGGCTATTCTAACTCTAGCTTTAGCATGCAGATTATTGCTCATTTTTCTGCATAGGGGCTTTCTGGGTGCCCACTGCTTGTGATGCCATGCATTGTGTGTGACCCCTGTTTACATGTATTCAAGGCTCCTGCTGCCTCATACCACTGCCATGGCACTGACCATCTGAGCACCTTACAGGTTCTGGCCCCATTGTCAACCAAGCAACCCTCAGTGCATCAGGTTAAAATCCCCCAAGAGAGTGGATTCTCCAGACTTTCTGGAGCCATTGAGGCTGGATGGCTCCCACCCCCAAATGATTACCTTGAAGAGATCTTTAAACCTTGAACTGAAACTATCCCCTGAGGTCATCTTTGAAGCAAAGAATAGTTTAGCTTAATTAGAAAAGAATCTCTGCATTAAGCAGTATACTCTTGCAAAGAATTATCTATATGTGATCAAATTGACAACAGCAACTCGAAAGGATAGACGAGAAGCTTAGGGGGGCAGTGAGTTTGTGTCAATTATAGTGAAATAGTTTGGAAAATGTCTAGAAAGGTGGCACAACTTGAAGAATGTAACCAGTCTCACTGAACAGTACATGTAGAAATTGGTGAAGTGGTGTATGTTTTGTTAGTATATTTTCACCAAAATTAATTAATTATTAAAAAGAGAGAGAGAGGATTCTGCTGCTTCCTTTAATGACTGTCAATCTGAGTAAGCAGAGTGCTAGTGCCAGTCATCTCGAAGGCCTTCATCCCTGCATGAAACAATCAGTTGTGGAGTCAGGTGTCCACTCCCAGCCCAATCTTCTGGATTCCATGAAAGGGATCACTTAGAAGGGGCTGTGGACATGGTCAGAATTCTGGTCAAGATACCACTTCCCACATTCCTCTTGGACCTCCCCTCCCACCCTTACTCTGGCCTGACTTGGAGTTGCTGGAATATCCTGGCTTTGTATCCTTCTTACATGTCCCTGGAGAAGGCTTGCCAGCCCCTTTTATGTTCAGGGTTTTGCAGTTATTCACAAAGTGCCAGTAGATAGAAGTGGAGTGAGAAGTAAGACGAACTGCCTGAATCTTACCAAGTTCTCTCAGACCATGCCATGACTAATGAGAAGAAACAGCTGCAAACATCCATTACATGTTATCAGGAGGGATCAGTCCCTGGAGAAATACTTGGTAAAGTAGAGGGTCAGAGAAAAAGAGGAAGATCCGAACAAGATGGATTGACGCAACAGCTGCAACAATGAACTCAAGCGTAGCAAGAATTGTGAGGATGGCACAGGACTGAGCAGTGTTTTGTTCTGTTGTGCATGGGGTTGCTATGAATCAGAACTGACTCGATGTCATCTAACAACACCATAGAGAGATTTACATCAAGGAAATGGCTCACATGGTTGTAGAGGCTGGAATATCCCAAGTCCATGGGCCAGGATAGAGGCTTCTTCTGATTTATGTAGCTGCAGGGGCTGGCAAACCCAAGATCGGCAGGTCAGAGAGCAGGGCTCTTGCTCACTGGCTGCGAAGATTGATGAATCCCAAGATCAACAGGCAAGACCACAGGTAAGTTGCTAGCTCAAGTCCCAAGAACTGGAGGTCAGACTAACAGGAGCCAGCTGCAGGATCCAGCATGAGCAAAAAGCTCTGGAGCCTTGTCAGAAGATCCACTTATATTCAATACAGGCCACACCCTCAAGTAAATTCCCTTTCAACTGATTGGCTACTCATGGCAGATCCCATCAGGGGGATAACATATCGAATCTCAACAGGGAAGTGATCACAACATTATATGACTGCCAAAACACTGAGAATCATGGCCCAGCCAAGCTGACACACAATCTTAACCATCACAAGCAGTGAACCCTCCAACTTTGTTCTTCTTCTTTAAGGTTGTTTTGGCTGCTCTGTGTCCCTTGCAATTCCATATGAAATTTAGAATCAGCTTGTTCATTTTTGCTAAAAATGCTGTTGGAGTTTTGACTGGGATTACACTGAATTTGTAGGTTGCTGTGGGGAGCGCTGCCATCTTAACAATAATAAGTCTTTCACTTGGCTACTGATACTGAAATCTCTTACAATAATAATCACATTCTCTTTATATTTCACAGTTCTAATAGTTTGTCAGTTGGTTCTTTAGGATTTTTAAATTAGATGACCATATCAAGTGTAAATACTGACAACTTTGTAGGGTTTTTCCCCCCCAAATGTATACCTATATTTTTCTCTTACTTTTTGATTGTCATTGTTTTCATTGGCCAATGACTCCAGCACAATTTTGGAAAGCACTGGGCAGAGTGGGCACCACTTTTCCCTTTGACTTTAACAGGAATGCTTCTAATGCTTTCCTGCTAAGTAGACAGTTTGCAGTAAGTAAGTTTGCTTTAACCTTTTCAGATTAAGTACATTTCGTCTTATTCTGGTATGTTAATTTTTTTTTAATCAGGAACTTTATGAAATACTTTTCTTTTTACAACCGCAGAGAGGATTACATGGTTATCCTCTTCCATCTGTTAATGTTGTGAGTTACTTTGGTAGATCTTCTACTGTGGAACCTCCTCACAGTTGGGGTGGTCGTTGTTAGCTGCCGTTGAATCGACCCCTGACTCATTATGACCCGATGCACAACGGATCGAAACCCTGCCCGATCCTAAACTATCCCCATGATTGATTGTGAATTGGACCATTATTTATAGGGTTTTCCCTGGCTGATTTTCAGAAGTAGATTGCCAGATCTTTCTTCCTAGCTTGTCTTAGTCTGGAAATCTATTCAGCATCATAACAACACACACAAGCCTCCACTGATAGACAGGTTGGGGCTGCACATGAGGTGCATTAGCTGGGAATCCAACCCAGGTCTCCAGCATGGAAGGTGAAAATTCTACTGCTGAACCATCACTGCCCCTTCGACAGTGGTGGCCCTTGGCCGTACTTTTGGCTGCCTGGCACCTGTGTCCCTTACCTGTGTTTGGAGACTCTCCCCCTTATCTGTCTTGGTGGCAGACAACCTGCCTCTCACTGAAACCAAAAACCAAACCCATTGCCGTGGAGTTGATTCTGACTCTTAGAGACCCTCTAGCAACCCTATAGGACAAGGTAGAACTGCCCCATAGGGTTTCCAAGGAGCAACTGGTGGATTCAGACTGTTGAACTTTTGGTTAGCAGCCAAGCTCTTAACCACTGGACCACCTCTCACTATAGGGCTGAAAACGCTAGTCTATTTCCCAACTCCCCTGGCTGCTAGAGCAGACATGTGACCAGGTTTGCCCAATCAAATGGACTTACTAGGGATTTTTCATTCTGGAGCTTGGGATCAGAGATCCAGGGAGAGGAGAGCATTCTTTGTGCAGCTGGTGGAGCCTCTTGGCGTTTGCTGCAGTTCTGGATATGTAGCTTCTCTTTCATCTGCCTGTTTTCCAAGCCTGGTCCTAGGTTCCTAACAATTTGATGAGCTGCTAAATATTGTCTCAGTAAACTTATTTTCTGCTTAAATAAATATAAATCAGTTAATGTTGTTTGCAGTTAAGGACAATCACCAATATACTTGCATTTCTGGGAGAAATCCTATTTGTTCAATTATTATACAAAGTCATCATTGGATTTGATTTGTTAATGTTTGCATCTAGGTTGGCTAGTCAGATTGGCCTATAGTTTTCTCTTGTGTTGTCCTAATTTGACTTTAGTGCCAAGTGGTGCTAACTTTTTGCAGTATTTCTATAGAAAAATTCTCCCAGTAGAATTGCTGAATCAAGAGGTCTGTGCATTTTTAGTTTTGATGGATGTTGTCAAACTGCTAGTCAAAGAGGTTTTGACAATTTACATTCTGGCCAACAACATAGCATACCGCCTGTTTCTCTTCACCTTGACAAGGGGACCTGTCATGATCATCAAACCGTACCTTTAACTTTTTTATGGGTGAATTGAGCATCTTTGCATACATTTGGAATCCTCTTCTCCCCTGCTGTTTCTTTTTCTATGAACCGTCTGTTTGTGTCCTTTGCCTGTGTTTCTATTGGGTGATTGTTTTTTCTTCTTGTGTTTGTTTATTTTGAGAAGTGCCAGTTAACCCTTTGTCCTCCAGTGAGCCGATGGCCTGGAGTTCCTTCTCCTTTGATATTGGTTTCTTAATGGCTGTCAAAGCTGGAAAGGCCCCCACAAAGACCTGTGACAGAGGGAAGATAAGCATTGTTTGTTCTGCCTCCTAGTCTAAGACATTCACTGTCTAGTTGCGTCCACTAATTGTGCAAAGTTTTCATTGAAACATGACTAGAAAATTCCATATTCCCTAATGACAATTAGATGTTCCACAAACTAATTGGAAGGTGTTGTGTTTTTATATTTTTCACAAATGGATCCGAAACCAATAAAACTTTTTGGGGCCGTATATAAGTGGTAAGTAGAGAAAATTATATTTCCAAAGTTTTAAGTGTGACTATATAGGAGTTTTTCTGAGTGAACCACATCCCTTTTTGGCAACAAAATCACATAAAGAAGGAAACCTTTCAAATCACCTGTTCTCTGAAAGCAGTTTCCATGGTGTCTTAATTTGGCTAATGAAGCGCTCCCTCTAGGGGCGAGAAAAGTATCAGCACCGCTGTTTCTTCTGGTTGCTTGTGCTAGTGACTTAGTAACATTTTAGCCAGTTGCCTTGCGTTTACTCTCTACTCCTGGCAACCCCGTGTGTGTCAGGGTAGAACTGTGCTCCAGAGTGTTTTCAATGGCCGATTTTTCAGAAGTAGATTGCCAGGCCTTTCTTCCAAGGTGTTTCTGGGTGGTCTCGAACCACCAACCTTTCGGTTAGCATCACCATTTGCACTACCCAGGGACTCCAGTAACACTGTCGTCCAGGATTGTTTTCTGTTTTTGCAGTAATCTTTTTAGTACATCTGCCCATGTTGGTGAGGGATAACAGTGCTAAAATCAGACAATGCGACCCATAAACCCCTTTGTTAGTTTACAGCATCACAAACGGCTGTCTATCCCAGGTCACAGAAAGCACATTTATTTTTTGGTCTCTCTCTCTCACCAGAATGTGACCTCTGTGTGCATAGGGGCTTTGCCTGTCTTATTCCTTGCTTTGACAAATGCCTACAACAGGACCTGGAACATGGTAGGGGTTCAACAATTGTGGAATAAATGAATGGACCTTTGAACAAAAGTTCTGAGTTCAGTGTTGCTTGGAATCCACGACCAGGCGCTGTGGCCAGGGGAAGGCACTTGTCCATGGTCCGGGTCTGAGTGGCCTGTGCTAAGGCAGGGGTGGGATTTTTTAACTGGTTTGGACCAAATCCATTCACCCAATACTTCTTTATGGAGCACCCACTATGTGCCACACATGGTTGTAGGGGCTGGAAACCCAGCGGTGAGCACAGCAGGCAAGCGCCCTCCCCTTACAGAACAGTTCTATAGATAGTGCTTGGACGCTAATACCACTATGGAGAAAAATCAAACAGGGAAGAGCACAAAGGGCGATGCCGCGGTGGAGAGGAGTTTGCAATTTTATACGGGTGGTCAGAAAAGACTTCACTGAGAGGTGAAGAAGGAGGGAGGAAGCCAGCAGCCATCTAGGGGGTGAGCAAGTGTCAAAGCACCAAAGCAGGAACATGCCCGGCCTGTTTGAGGAACACCAAGGAGGCCAGTGTGGCACACACAGTGCAGAGTAGTAGGAGAGGAGTAGGGGATGAAGTCAGAAAGTTAAATTAGGAGATGTGGCACTACAGAATGTGAAATTCCTAGATAGAATGGTTGAGAATTGTCCAGCAAGGAGGAAAGACCCTGTGAATCAAGGACAAAAGCAGACCTTTCCCACAGGCTTCCCTGCTTCCAAAGATGACTCCTGCTTGCCCTCTCAGGAGACCATTTCCTCAGAGTCTGACTGCGAGTATGAGGTGACAACTCCCAAGGTGGTCCTGGCATGGCCCACATGTCCGGAGGTGGGAGGTGTTCTAGGATGGTCCAAGGTATACAAGGATGAGCACATGGTGTGGGTAAGACATGCGGAGGACTGGAAAAAAGGTGATGCAGTTGCTGCAGGGCCTGGTCTTATGGATCATGTGGCTAGAGAAGGAGAAGAACAACCCTGGCTGGTGGGAGGAGAATACCTTGGACCCTGGAAGGTCAGAGGTGGAGGGCAGGACCATTAATCTCTGTCAGCTCTTGTCTGCTGGGCCTCTGGCCAATTTAACCCAGACTACTGCTACCACCCTAAACTTGACCATTGACCAATGAAGAGCGTTAATCTAAAAACGCTCGAAAACCTCCCAGCATCTGCTGACTCCAGAAAGGAAGAGTCTTCACTTAAGAAGACAGAACAAGATTAACTTTCTGAACACTGATATGGTTCCTTTTAGCCCCATCCTGTTATTGTTGGAGCCTTATAAATTTGTTACAGACTACCGATTGTTCTTTGAGGACTAAGGTGAGCCTGACCCAGGCCATGATATTTTCAATCACCTCATATGCATGTGAAAGCTGGACAATGAATAGGGAAGACTGAAGAATTGATGCATTTGAATCATGGTGTTGGCAAAGAATATTGAATATACTATGGACTGCCAGAAGAACAATCAAGTCTGTCTTAGAAGAAGTACAGCCTGAATGGTCCTTAGAAGTGAGGATGGTGAGACTTTGTCTCGCGTACTTTGGACATGTTACCAGGAGGGATCAGTCCCTGGAGAAGGACATCATGCTTGGTAAAGTAGAGGGTCAGTAAAAAAGAGGAAGACCCTCAACGAGATGGATTAACACAGTGGCTGCAACAATGGGCTCAAACATAGCAATGATTGTGAGGATGGTGCAGGACCGGGATGTGTTTCGTTCTGTTGTACCCAGGGTCGCTATGAGTTGGAAACGACTGGACAGCACCTAACAACAACAACTGATTGTTCTAACTTTCTAGTGGAGGCGGTGATGGACAATCACATTGCCCTGGACTTCCTGCTGGCCAATGGAGGCACGGCATGTATAGTTACCAAGACCTCTTGCTGCACCTGGGTTAATGACATATTTAACTAGTTTCATTCCAGATGGGGAACCTGGCTGTGGTCTGTACTTCAAGTGTGCCTGTATGACTCTGCTGGGAGTATAGACATGGTCACGCTGGTCCAATGTTGCCTACAACAGTTAAAATAGATCTGGTTCAAGCCCCTATCAGTGTAACTAATTATGGTATCTGATGGGTGGACTATGCTCCTAGAATTCTTTGCTAGATACGTGAAAGATTAGGAGGTGGAGTTGCAGGCGAATGACTTTGCCATGTGACCTTAAACAGATCCACATAGGCTACAAAGGCAAAGACTTGAACCACAGCTAATCTGAGTTTTGGCGGAATGCCTTGTGATCCTCCAGGAACACAAGAGGAAGAGAAGCTTGCATTGAGCCACTGTGAGGCCATCTCCCACTCGCCTTCTTATCTCCCTTGGGAGCCTGTCATGAGACAGTTTCTCATCTCCTCCTGGGTTCTCATAACTTATGGGCTTCCTGCCCTGCCCCTCAGAAATGTTGTTGTTAGTTGCCATCCAGTTGATCCCGACTCATGGCAACCTCATGTGCGCAGAGTAGAACTGCTCCACAGTGTTTCCAAGCCTGTGACCTTTTGGAAGCTGATTGTCAGTCCTGTCTTCTGAGGCCCCTCTGCGTGGGTTTGAACCGTCAATGTTTTGGCTTGTAGTTAGTGCTTAACCATTGGTGACACTCAGAGACTCCTCCCCTCAGAATAGAGCTGTAGAATATAGCTGCTTAGCTTCAGTCTAGAATTGGCTCCCCAGCAATGTGGTATCCCACAGCTTGCACTGTGGGTATCCAACCCCCTTTGTTTCAGTGTGGGACAGGAACCACAAGGAGCTGGCACTTTTGGCTAGTCTTCCTTTCACTATAATAAGCTGAGTCTAAAATGTCTCATTGTATCTTTGCCAGTGGAATCAGCCAGGCTTCGGCTTTGGATTTGTCTTGGTCTTGGATTCCTAGGGCTGCCATAGACAAAACACCCCAGGGTGGATAGCTCTAAAAAATAGAAATTTATTTTCTCACAGTTTGGGAGTCCAGAAGTCCAAATTAAGGACATTAGCAGGGCTATACTTTCTCTCTCTTCCACCTTCTAGAGGCTGCCAGGTGTTCCTCTGTTGCTTATAGATTCATCTGCCTCCATCATCATATGGCATCTCTTTTCCCCCTATGTGTCACTTCCCTTTTATGAGACACCACTCAGAAGGGATTAGGTCTAGAGCCCACCCTACTCATTAACCTAACAAAAGAAAAACCCTCATTAACTTAACAAAAGACCCCACCATATTTCCTAACAGGGTCATATTTACAGGGATTAGGGCTTCAAAATATCTTTTGGGGAGGCACTATTCAATCCATAACACCTTGTCTTGTGTCTTGTGTGTGCTTGACAGAAAGCCACGCACAGGGGCTAGTTATTTGTCTTGGTTACTAGAAACCCCTGAATGAGGAGAGTTGCAAGTTGTAATGCTGATCTTGTGCCAATGTGTCTGGAATGATATAAAAGACCAGCGGGAAACTAAGGCAGTAGTTGGTTCTCTGTGTCAAGTTGAATCACGCACACCTTGACCTTGTTCCTAGTAATTGTTTGCGCTGTCTTTTCCCCTTGTAGGTGAGGGGGGGGGTAACAAGAAACTGCATGTGTGGGTATTTGCTGGGGCTCCTGAGGAGACTGAAGATACTGTGTGTGCTGATTCTGACCTGCATCTTCTATATAGCTAAGGAAACTTGGGTATTTTACTGCGTTGTTGCTAGTTGCCACCGACTCAACTCCAACTCATGGCGACCGTAAGTATAACAGAAGAAAATGCTGCCCAGTCCTATGCTGTTTTCATGACTGTTGTATGTTTGAGTCCATTGTTGCGGCTGCTGTGTCCATCCATCTCATGGGGGGTTTCCCTAGTTTTCACTGTCCCTCTACTTCGCTAAATAGGGTGTCCTTTTCTAGCAATTAGCCTTTCCTGATGACATGGCCAAAGTAAGCGAGCTGAAGTCCTGCCATCCTTCCTTCTATGAAGCATGATGGTTATATTCCTTCTAAAACTGACTTGTTCACTCTTTTGGCAGGCCACGGTATATTCAATATTCTTCACCAACACCACAATTTGAACGCATCAGTTCTTCTGTCTTCCTTCTTCACTACCCAACTTTCGCATGCATATGAGGTGATTAAAAAGACCATGGCTTGGGTCAGAAGCAGCTTAGTACTCAAAATGGCATCTTTGCTTTTTAAAACTCTAAGAGGTCTTTTGCAGCAGATTTGCCCGGTGCACTATGTCATTTGATTTCTTGACTGCTGCATCTACAGATATTGATTGCTGATCCAAGTAGAATGAAATTGTTGATAACTTCAATTTCTTCTCCATTTATGTTTTCTTCATGTTCAGGCACAATCCATACAGAAGGCTACAGTTTTTTACCTTCATCAGTATGCGTTCCAAGTCATCTTCACTTTTGGCAAGCAAGGATGTGTCATCTGCATATCGCAGGTTGTTAACGAGCCTTTCTTCAATCCTGATGCCGCATTCTTTCTCATATAGTTCAGCTTTTCAGATTATTTGTTCAACATACAGATTGAATAAGTAAAGTGAAAGAATACAACACAGCTGCACACCTTTTTCGATTTTGAACCGTAGAGTGTCCCCTTGTTCTGTTCAAACGACTGCCGCTTGATCCATGTACAGGTTTTGTATGAGCACAATTAAGTATTCTTTGCAATGTTATCCGTAACTTGTTATGATCCACACAGTCGAATGCCTCTGCATAGTCTATAAAACACAGGTAAACACCTTTCTGGTATCTTCTGCTTTTGGCCAAGATTCATCTGACACTGGCAATGATGTCCTTTATTCTATATTCTCTTCTGAATCCAGCTTGAACTCCTGGCGGTTCCCTGTTTATGTACAACTGTAGTTGTTTTTGAATAACCTTCAGCAAAAATTGCCAGCATGTGATGTTAATTATATTGTTTAATAGTTTCTGCATTCTGTTGATTGCCTTTTTTTGGCATGGGCACAAATATGGATCTCTTCCAGTTAGTTGCTCAGGTTGCTGTCTTCCAAACTTCTCAACTTAGATGAGTAAGCATTCCCAGTGTTGCATCCATTTACTGAAACATCTCAATTGGTATTCCATCAATTCCTGGAGCTTTGTTTTTGCCAATGACTTCAGTGAAGCTTGAACTTCTTCTTTTATTACCAGCAGTTCTTGATCATATACTACCTCCTGAAACGTCTGAGCATCAACCCCTTCTTTTCGGTACAGTGACTCTGTGTATTCCTTCCATCTTCTTTTGATGCTTTCTGCATCATTCATTTGTTTACCCATAGAATCCCCCAGTAATGCTACTCAAGGCTTGAATTTTCTCTCTGGTTATTTCAGCTTGAGAAATGCTGACTGTGTTCTTCCCTTTTGCGTTTCTAACTCTAGGTCTTTGCACATTTCATTATAATACTTTACCTTGTCTTTTCAAGCTGCCCTGTGAAATCTTCTGTTCTACTCTTTTACGTCATCACTTCTTCTGTATACTTTATCTAATTTGTACTTTTTTTTTTGTTTGTTTCTCAACAACATAGTTGACAACTATAAATGTGGACCTTGCCTGGTGGATTACACCGGAATCAAATCAACTGTATCTGTGGAAAAGACAATGGAGAAGCTCAGTACCATCAGTCAAGACAAAGCCAGGGGCTGACTGTGAAACAGACTATCATTTGCTCATGTGCAAGTTCAGGTTGAAGCTGAAGAAAAAGCAAGTCCACGACAGCCAAAGTATGACTTTGAATACGTCTCATGTGAATTTAGAGACCATCTTAAGAATAGTTTTGACACACTGAACACTAATGACCAAAGACTGGAAGAGTTGTGGGTAGACATCAAGGGTATCTACATGAAGAAAGTCAAAAGATCATTAAAAAGACAGGAAAGAAGAAAAAGACCAACATGGATTTCAGAAGAGACTCTGAAACTTGGTTTTTTCTTACTGTAGCTGTTAGACAAGTTAAAATTACATATGTGGCTCACATTTGTGACTCATATTTCTATTGGACAGTGTTGGTCTAAATTAATATACAGGTAGTCCCTGGCTTACAGTGGGGATCCATTCCAACGACCCCGTCGTAAGTCGGTTCTGACATAAGCTGAATACCTCTCTTTTTTTTAGTTTTCATTATTATTGTCTTTTATTATCAGTATCTTTATAAATCTGATCTTCAAGGGCTGGAAACGTTACATATAAACATCTGCGAATGAGTGTCTGAGAATGATAACAACAGCAAATTACGCACTGCAACGTTGTATGTAGTATATAATACGATAAGATGTACCAAAAAACAGATGGTTGTAAGTGCAGTTTGTCATAACTCAAATACGTTGTAAGTCGGAGATTACCTGTAATAATAAAAAAGAGTCTAACTTCCAAGATAATAGAGTAAGGGTAGGAATAGAACAATTAAAAAAAAAAATCACTTAAGCCATAAGAAGGAAAGAAAGGGAAGGGAAAAATATAGAACAGATGAAGTGGAAAGCGAATAGTAAGACAGCAGATTCAAACACTACTATACTAGCAATTACATTACATCTAAGTGGATTAGGGCTCATTTAAAAGATAAAGATTGTCAAACCGGGTTAAAAACAAACAAAACAGAAGAACTGACATGTTGCTTATGAGAGACACTTCTAAAATACAGAGATTCCATGAGACTGAAAGTAAAAGGATTGAAAATTATAAACCATGTAAATGTAAACCAAAGAAAATTGATGTAGCTCTTACTAATATCATATAAAGTCGATTTTTAAGGAAAAAAGCATCTAGAAATAAAGAGGCTTACTTCATAATGACAGGTATTCACTCACTGGGATGGTATAACAATTCTAAATTTGTATGCATTTAATAACATAGCCGCAGGATACATGAAGCAAAAATTGACAGAGCCCCAAGGAGAAATAGACAAATCCACATTATAGTGAAAGATTTTAACGTTCTTCTCTTAGTGTCTGACAGAATAAGAAAACAAAAAATTAGTAAGGATATGAAATATTTGAACAACACGATTAACAACATTAACCTATTTAGTACATGCAGAACATTGCCCCCAACAATTGTAAAATACACATTATTTTCAAGCACATGTGGAATATTTACCAAAATTGACCATATTTGGCACCATAAAGCAAGTCTCAACAAACTTCAAAGAATTTAAATCATACAGATTATGTTCTTTGACCACAGTTAAATGAAGCCAGAAATCAATAATAATAAGACAATTAGAAAGTTCCCAAATGTTTAGAAATTAAGCAACACACTTCTATATAACTCAGAGGTCAAAGAAAGAAATGAAAATGTTAATAAGATATTTTGAGTTGAATGACAACAAAACATTACATATCAAAAATTGTGGATGCACGAAAACAAAAGACCAGGTTTACTGGCCTGACAGAGCCTGGAGAAACCCAGAGAGTGTGGTCCCCAGACACCCTTTTAGCTCGGTGGTGAAGTCACTTCCGAGGTTCACCGTTCAGCCGGGGATTAGACAGCCCCATAAAACAAAACAGGACTAATGAGGCACAGCAGTCCAGGGACAAGGACTAGAAGGCAGAAGGGGACAGGACAGGAAGGCTGGTGATGGGGAACCCAAGGTTGTGTTGATGGTGTAGTTGGGTTGTTAACCATTGTCATAGGGCAACATGTGTACTAACTGTTTAATGAGAAACTATTTTGTTCTGTAAACCTTCGTCTAAAGTGAGAATAGCAGAATAGCAGCACAACTGGAAGAGCGTAGTCGATGTCACTGAACTGTGCATGCAGGAATTTTTGAAACGGTGTATCTTTGGCTATGTATATTTTCACCAAAAAAAAAAAAAAAGGGTCGAGAAGGGAGAGGGTTGACATGTTGTGGGGTTGTTAATCAATGTCATAAAACAATATGTGTACTACTGTTTAATGAGAAACTATTTGCTCTATAAACCTTCACCAGAAGTACAATAAAATAATAATAATAATAATAATAATAAATTGTGGATGCAGCTAAAACTTGCTTAGAGAGGAATTTATTATTTCAAATGTATACATTAGGAAAGAAAGTTAGAAAACCAATGAGCTAATTATTTGTCTCAAGAAGTTACAAAAGCAATTTCAGTAGAAAGAAAAGAAGAAAAATAGTAGACATAAGGACAGAAATTAATAATAATAATAATAAAGGAATAAAAGAGCAGGAGAAAAAAAAGGAACAAACTCAAGTCTCCAAATTTCCAAGAAATCTGAAGGATCTTGGTATCATGAACAGAGGTCCTCACACTCACGTGGTATCCTCTAGGTCATTATGTGCTTTCTCCTAGATCCTACACCCGTGAGAAGGATAGGACAGGTGTATCTCCATTTTTAGATGAGTGTGAATATACCCATGGTCATCATTAGCTAGGCAGTGGCAGAAGCAGGACACAAACTCAGGGTTTCTAGATTTACATTGGCACCTGCTCACTTATCTGCAACTATCCAAGGAAGGGTTGATTGTTAAGAGGAAGAAACAGGCCCCTTCTTGGAAGTCACTAGGGCCGAGGTATGGGTAGTTATTTCCCTAAGTGGCTATGCTTTCTAAAGACCAAAGAATGCACAGCAGAAAAAAAAAAAAAAGGCAGACAGGAAGATTCTGCCTGATTATGTAATACACTAGAGTGCTGGGCATTGCTGCATGTCATGCTCATGACTTTGATCATTTAGTGCTGGTAGAAGCCCAGGCTGGCAAGGCTGCTGGAACAGCAATGGCTGGCATCTTGGAGGTGGGGGCGGGGGTTCTATATACACCAGGTGGTCAGGCTGTAGTCCTTGGTTTACATGTGGTGCATCCATGCACGCCTCTGCCAAGTGATGTGGTGCATGATCCTGGCCCAGTGGAGATACTATACCTTTCAGATCCATGGTCTTTTCCAGGAACAGTATGAAACCACTCCCAACCAGCTGGAGTTGCACACCAAAATACTAGTGTGAAGATATCCCATGAGGAAAACTGGCTCCTCTGCTCCCATAAAGATCTGGTCTGTCTGTGTGTGTGTATGTCTCACAAACTTTTCAAGTCCTCAGACTCCAAGGATTTCCGATCCAGGCTGATGATGGCCATATGTCCTAACCCTGTCTATGAATTAGAAACTGAGGCCCAAGGCTGACACAATGTAAAGCAAACCCAAAGTCCAAGTGTTCAGCCCTGGTACATTCCTTTCTGTTTTCCCTTGGACTTGGGTGTGGGGGTGAGTTTCATATTCTGGATCCTCTGGGCTTCTGCTCTGATGAGAATGGCCTTGAGGCCTTGCTCTGTCAGCCCAGAGTTGGGGATCAGCTGGGCCTTGGGTGTCTCAGTTCTGTCTTTGGAAAGCACCCAGAGAGAAGTCAGCAACGCAGCCCCAGACAAAAGACAAGAGGCTAGCCTTTTGGTGCGTTAATCTGGGAGTTTTCAAAGCTCGTGGTACCATGGATGCTGGTAAGCAGGTGGTTGGTGTAGCTTATGGAAGCAAGCTTTAGCAGCTCAGGAGACCTCAGCTGTGCCTCCTCTCCTCTCTCCTGGTTGATCATCACGTAGCTGGATATTCATACACACAGATGGGCAGCCCCACCTGTTTGGCTACTTCCATTCAGGGTTGGATATCCTCACACATTATTGGAGAAATCTTCTTACACGGACATTCCCTCTGCTGGGAGGGACACCCCCATGCACGGTTGTTTATCTCCTTGAATAGTTAGACATTTCCACACATAATTGGACATATTCACATGTTTGCCTATCCTGATGCACTGGTAAAAATCTGCATACATACATAGGTGGGCTTGCCCACCCTTGAACAGATGTCCCCATTCAAGGCTGGACAGCCCCCTCTCATGCCTGGACATACCACTGATGGTTGGAAATCTCACCCATGGCTAGACATTCCCAATCATGGCTGAGCATCACTCCCATGGCTGGACCTTCTGCCATTAATAGGATACCACCTATGGCTGGACATCACCCCTCATGTGTCCTTACATGTACAGATACGGGTTTGTCTGTACATTTGACAATTTCACGGACTTGAGAAGGGACCACTTCCTCCTCCCTCCTCAGGAAAGTTCTATCTTTCCTAATTCCCTACTCCCAACTTTGTGTTACTTTGTCTGTTCTTATATGTGGCCATGGCTTCCATGTCTTTGTATATCAGTCATCGGAATTTTTTGCTCTGTTAGTTATTGGACCTTGGCTTATCACCATTTATCTTCCTTTTTTCCCTCAAAAAGCTGGTGTCCTATCACTTAAGCTCTCCAGCATCCTTGAGCTATCCTTAGGTTATGTCTCAGGTTAGCTTCACCTCTCTCTGATCTCTGTCTCTGACTCTCTCTCTCCTTCTCTGTCTTGCACACACACACACACACACACACACACACAGAGTTAGGAACATCATGGTACATAATACATTGGATGGACCTACTCCATAATTTAGCATCATAATGACTTCATTAATTATCATTACAACCATGGTGGCCCGGATACAATCTCCACCACCATGCTGCCACAGTCTCTGTCTTTTCCTTTCCAGTTAAGTGCTCACATCATCACAGTAGCCAAGCCTCATCCTCCTCTTTTCCTCTACCTCCAAGTTCCCCTCTTTCTTTTCTTCATCCCTCCCCATATAACATTCCACCCTTTTCTCTTCTTTCCCTTCTCTTAAATTACTAACTAAATAAAGACTCTTGGTTGCGAATGACAGAAAACTGACTTTTAGACTGGCTTAAGCAAAAGGAATTTATTGATTTACCTATAAGTTAAGAGGTTTATTAGTTTCTGCGGCTGCTAAAGCAAATTACCACAAACTTGGTGGCTTAAACAACAGAAATACATTCTCTCGTAGTTCTGGAGGCCTGAAGTCTGAAATCAAGGTGTAAGCAGGGCCATGTTCCCTCCAGAGGCTGTAGGGGAGATTCTGTTCCTTGCCTTTTCCACATTCTGGTGGCTGCCAGCATCCCTTGGCTTGAGGTCACAGCATTCCAATCTACCTCCGTCTTCACATCACCTTCTCTTCTGTATGTCTCTCTCAAAAGGCCCTTTGTCTCTCTCTTATAAAGATGCATGTGATTGCATTTATATTCCAACTGGATAAGCTCCTCCTCTCAAGATCTTTTGGCATATAAGGTAAAATTCCAGAAATTTGATGTTCATATCTTTTAGGGGGCTATTTTTAGGCCTACTCCAGGAGCGAATGTGGCTTTAGACACAGTTAGATGCAGGACTCCAGACAATGTTACTGGATCCCTTCTTATTTCCTACTGGATCCCTATGGTCTGCAAAGTCACAGCAAGCCAGAGGTGACATGAAATGGAGGACCTCATGGCATAGAGGCCTGGCTATAGCAAAACCTACCTGACCCACTGACTCAGCATACCTGATGGCCACTTATGGGCGATCCATCCCGTAGATGAAGGCCTGGCCCTAGGCCACCCTAGGACTCTGCTTCCAACAGCAGATGTGGCAAACCTTGTCTCTGAAAGTGACCCTAGGCTCTAGGCCTGCCTGAGATGCCAGTGGAGATAAAGGGCCTGTTCCAGCCCCACTCCCCGAGGGGTGTAGAAATTGGGCTTTATTTTCCTGCAGCCCCTGCCTGGGCTTCTCCACTCATGGTAGGATGCCAGGGAGCCTGGCTGCAGCCAGGGCCAGCTGGCAAGGCCAGGATTCCATAGGCCTGTGCTTGACAGGGCCCTCAAGGCCAGCCACAGCACTTGGCAGGGAGCCAGGAGGATGGGGCACCTCAGTTGAGCAACAGCAGGGCAGATGCTGTGCCTCATGGGGGGTGGGGGTGGAATGAGGTGTGTGGCGGTAGCAACCAGCCAGAGCCAGCCCCTGGGGGAGGCCAGGGCAGGAGCTGAGGAGCAGCAGCTGGGCCTGCTGCCTCTCTCTCCTGGGGCTGAGCAGCAGGGCTTCCCTCTCCTGTGCTGCCCACTTCCTGGGAGAACCAGGCACAGGGGAGGGGAGGGGAGAGAGAGCCCAGGGAGGGATATGGGGTGGTGGAGGGAGGGCGACCCTCTGCCATTAGAGGATATGTGTTTGGGGGTGTGACCTGTAAATCCTACCGCACCCTCAGAAGCAGCTATGCTGCAAACCCATCCCCTAAGACCTCCTCTTCTGTCCTCCCCACAGGCTGCCCCACCCACTGCGGGGCCTGCCCCGGGTAGGTGGGTGCTGATGGGTCTCTGCTCTGCTGTCTACCTCTGTCTCTGCAACTATGGCTTAACTGTCTCTGTACAGGATCTCTCACAGTCTCTGCTTTGTCATCCATGCCCGAGGTCCCTCGTTCTCACACCATGTCTCTGAACCTCCATCCCAGAGGGCTGAGGTCTGTGACTCACCCCAGGGGCTGGTGACGGTGAGCCCTACACCAGGGCGGGAGGACCCGTGGGGAAGGTGTGTGGGCATCAGGGGTCTGTCTGGGCCTCAGAGCTGGGTAGCAATTGCCGTTGCCCCAGGCCCCTTCCGTGTGTGTGGGGTGGGGGGGGTCTCCTGAGCAGCTGTGGTATATTCGTGGATCCAGGGTCCAGTCTGATGCCCAACGCCATGGGCAGCTGCAGGTTGCCAAGGTGCAGCCCAGGACCTGGAGTCATTGACTGGGCCCAGCTCCTCTAAGAGGCCTCTTCTTCGGGAGCTTGGGGAACAGCTCCCTGCTCCTCGTATCACTCAGGAAGCGATCACCCCTCCCATTGCTGGTGGGAGCTGTGCCTGCACTTGACTGTCTAGCCCTGTAGGGCAGCTGTGCCTGGAATTCCGCATGAGCAGCCCCTGGATGTGCCGCCCGGTGGGAAGAGAGTGCTGTTTAAACCTGGGCTTTGCAGGCCTTAAGTTAAGCACTCAGCGAGCTCAAGTTAATCAATTCTTTCTGCTCCATAAATGAGCCAAATAAGAATTGGAAAGGAAATTAAAATCCAAAGACAGGGCACACAACCCGTGGAAACATCTGGTTGCTGTGGCTTGGGGACTGATGAGAATGGAAAGCAAGAGATGGCTTTACTTGGCAAAAACAGACTCCCAGGTAGATGGCACCTGCCTTGGAGGTGTGATACAGGTGTGTATCAGGAAACTTGTGCCCTGCTCCAAGAAGACAGGCAGTGTAAAAACGGTGTTGCAGAGGCATCTGACCTCCTCTAACTTCACAAGGACGAAGGAGAGTCAAGATCAACAGCCCAAGGCTGATTCCTCTGAGGCAGAAGTCAGACACGCCTCTTCTGTCTGCCATCTTTACCAATTCTGACATCAACCATCCCTCCCACAGCACTCTCTACTTCTCTGCTGAATTCGATAACTCATTGCAATGGCCACACAGAACTCACAGATTATGGATTTACTAGGGATATTATTATACAGGTTACAATTCAGGTTCAGGCACACTCAGGATACAGTTCTTCCATCAGGACAGTCTCTTCTCAGCCGTGCCTTCAGGCAGGTCGCTCCCTAGCAGCTCAGCCTGTGCCCTGCTCAGGCAAGTGTTACAAAGCTCTTTTAGCCCTGCCAATAAGTGCCCCGAGGCACCCCACTCTGCCGGTAAGCCTTGGCCCGAAGGCACTCAGCTCTAGCTCTGTGGGTCGGCCAACCTAGCTCCACCATGTGCCTGGAGGCACCCTACTCCGCCAGCAAGCCAAAGATGCTCAGCTTTCTCGCTCTGTGGGCTCCTGGCCCACCACACCGTGTCCCGCCCATCTCCTGCTCTGCTAGGGCCGTTTCTCTTCCACGATTTCTCGCTCTCTCTCAGTCTCCTTGTTCCAGGAGCTTCTCAGCACAAGGATCCCAGGTCCAAAGGACGAGCTTTGCTCCTGGCTCTTTTTCCTTTGTGGTGGTGAGATCCTTCCCTTCCGCATCTGGGATGTCTCATTTTAAGCCTAGCAGGATGGCAAAACTGCCCAATTCCTTCATTAGGGTTCCATATAACTTATTTGCATGGTCCCATTCAGTCATCTGGAAACCCCTGGTGGTGTAGTGGTTAAGTGCTACGACTGCTAATCAAAAGGTCGGCAGTTCGAATCCACCAGCCGCTCCTTGGAAACTCTGTGGGGCAGTCTACTCTGTCCTATAGGGTTGCTATGATGGATTTGATTTTTGGGTGTACGAAATCATTGTGTGTGAGTCACAAAGACTATGGCTAGAAGGGCCATATCAAGCAATTCCCTGCACCGCAAGCAGGAAGCCCTGGTTTCCTTAGGGCCTAACACCCTCCTGACGTATGCCCTTCTGACAAATCTGGAGTTCATCCCAGCAGCCACCAGGTGGGTCTAGGCCTGTGGGTGGAGGGCCTCAGTAGTGTCAGCTGTGGATGCTGGAACTTAGGGAGGTGGAACATGGACATTAGGAGAGCGGCTCCTATTTTATATTTGAGGTCCAGTGATAAGTATAAGCCCCATTCTCCTGGGCACTCTGGAGCTGTTCTTGGACTCAGGAGCACACACACGATCCAACTAGGAACAGTATACGCAGAGAGATTGTTCTCTCTCTCGTTGGTCGCAGCCTGCACTCCTGCAGCCCTTCAGCTAGTGACACCAGGGCAATGGCTGAGGCTGATTCCCTAAGAAAAGGCAAGTAGATACAGCATAATGGGGACGTTGCCTCAGCTTGGGAATTCAAAATAATAAAGTTGTAAAAGTCCACAGCATAAAATTAAAAACCCTAGACATCATATACATGATATACATATACATCATACACATATACATATGTATACACATATATATACATACATATATATAGGCGTCCCTGGGTGGTGCAGATGGTTAAGAGCTTGGCTACTAGCTGACAAGTTGGCAGTTTGAACCTACCCAGAGGCATCTTGGAAGAAAGGCCTGGTGATCTACTTCCGAAAGGTCCCAGCCTTGAAAGCCCTATGGAGCAGTTCTACTCTGCACACATGGGGTTGCCATGAGTTGGAATTGACTCGACGGCAGCTAACAACAACATATAGATATAGAGATACATAACATATATATTAGATATGTGTGTATATATATTCTTTTATGTATATATATGTGCATGTATGTGTATAGACTCTGAAAGAAGGAGAGAAGGCAGACTGGCTAGGAGCCTCGGGACCTGAGGAACGATGTGGTGAGCTCTCTGGGTTTTCTTTTTGCCTCATATATCCCAGACATGGTGCTGAAGAAGCCAGTAACCTGGAAACACCAACAAGCACAGACCAGAAAAACTCCAACAAAGGCCTGCTCTCTCTAGTTGAAGGACCAGGAAAGGAGGAGCCTAACAATACAGAGTATTTTTAAACGATAACTGCTCTGCTCCAGCCAAACAGCACAGAAAAGTCTGTGGTCCCATTCCCAGCCATGCCAGCAAAGGCAAAGTGGGAAGCCTAGACTTCCACCCTCGCCAGACTGTAACGGGGCACCCCGATTCTCCTGCTGACATGGTTTCAGAAAAGACTGAGTGGGGAGCTGTAACGATCAAGGTTTTTTTTTTTTTTTTTTTTTTAATAATTTGGAAAGCACCAAGTCTGGGATACAGGAGGCAAAAAGAAAACCCGGAGAACTCACCACGTCATTCCTCAGGTCCTGAGGTTCCTAACCAGTCTGCCTTCTTCCCCCCACTGTTGAGCTGGTGTACTGCTGCAGCCGCTTTGGAATTATCTTCAGTGGCTGCAGCCGTATATCGACAGGGAACTGCCAGAAATTCAAGACAGATTCAGAAGAGGACCTGTACATCGAACAAGAGGCAGTTGTTCGAACAGAACAGGGGGATACTGTGTGGTTCAAAATCAGGAAAGGTGTGCATCAAGGCTGTATCCTTTCAACATACTAATTCAATCCATATGCTAAGCAAATATTCTGATAAGCCGGACTATATGAAGAAGAACGGGGCATCAGGATTGGCAGAAGACTCATTAACAACCTGCTATATGCAAATGACAGAAGCTTGCTTGCTGAACACGAAGAGGACTTGAAGCACTTACTGATGAAGATCAAAGACTACAGCCTTCAGTATGGATTACACCTCAACATAAAGCAAACAAAAATCCTCAACACTGGACCAATAAGCAACATCACTATAAATGGAGAAAAGATTGAAGTTGTCAAGGATTTCATTTTGTTTGGGTCCACAATCAACACCCATGGAAGCAGCAGTCAAGAAATCAAATGATGTATTGCAGTGCGCACATCTACTGCAAAAGACCTCTTTAAACTGTTAAAAATAAAGATGTCACTTTGAGAACTAAGGTGCTCCTGACCCAAGCCATGGTATTTTCGATCGCATCATGTGCATATGAAAGCTGGACAATGAGTAAGGAAGACTGAAGAAGAATTGATGCCTTTGAAATATGGTGTTGGTGAAGAATATTGAATATACCACGGACTGCCAGAAGAATGAACAAATCTGTCTTGGAAGAAGTACCTCCAATATTTCTAAGTACATCCTTAGAAGCGAGAATGGTGAGACTTTGTCTCACGTATTTTGGACATGTTATCAGGACAGACCAGTCCCTGGAGAAGGACATCATGCTTGGTAAAGTGGACGGTCAATGAAAGAGAGGAAAACCCTCAACAAAATGGAATGACACAGTGGCTGCAACAATGGGCTCAAGAATAGCAACAATTGTGAGGACGGCTCAGGACCAGGCAGTGTTTCGTTCTGTTGTACATGGGGTCGCTATGAGTCAGAACAAATTCGATGGCACCTAAAAACAACAACACCGTGATAAGTCTTCCCATCCATGAGCACTGTCTATCTCTCCATTTACTTAGATCTTCTTTGCTCTTTTTCATCAGCTTTTTGTCATTGTCAGCACACAAATCCTGTACTTGCTCTGTTACATTTACAGCTAAGTAATTCAATTTTTTTAAAGCTATTGTGAGTGGTGTTTTATTTTTAATTTTGATGTCCATGTCTTCCTTGCTTTTATATAGAAATAAAATTGATTTTTGTACCTTTGTACTTTGCTGAATTCACTTATTAGTTCTAAGGGGGTTTTTGGGTAGATGCCTTGGGATTTCCTACACATACAATCGTGTTATCTGCAAAGAAGGATAGTTTTCTTTTTTTATTTTATGATATGACTTTTATTTCCTTTTCTTGCCTTATTGCACTGGCTATAACTTCCAGCACTGTGTTAAATAAGAGTGGTGAGAGCGGACATTCTTGCCTTGTTCCCGATCTTAGTGTGAAAGCTTTCAGTCTTTCACTATTGAGTATGATGTTAGCTTTAGTTTTTTTTTTTTGGAGATGCTCTTTATCAAGTTGAGGAAGTTCACCTGTATTCTTATTTTTCTGAGAGTTTTTATCATGAATGGTGTTGCATTTTGCCAAATACTTTTTCTGCATCAATTTATATGAGCGTGTGATTTTTCCTTAGCTCGTTAATATGGTGGATTACACTGACTGATTTTCAAATATTGAACCTACCTGGAATAAACCCCATTTTGTCATGTCGTATAATTCTTTTTATATATTACTGAATTCTATTTGCTAATATATTGTTCAGAAATTTTGCATCGATATTCATGAGAGATATTGGCGTATAGTTTTCTTTTTCTCTAGTATCTTTGCCTGGTTTTGGTATCAGGGTAATACTGGTTTCATAATACGAATTTATATCAGTATAGACTCATGGTTTCCTACTTTACTCAATGGGTTGTAAAACATTAATATCTTTATTTATTTTGATGCTGAAATGTCATAGATCTGACCCATGAGAGCCCCTTCAAACTGTCTTCCGTGTTCTTTTGACACATCTCCCTCACTCTTTAAGCACTTCCTTGATTTCTGGCACAAAAGTATGTTCTAGGCTCAGCTGGTACTTTCCTGTCCCAGACCAGGAATTAACCTTTCTCCATGCTTCCTTTCAGTAGAAAATGGTATTTAGAAGTCAGATTCTGGCACTAGATGTGCTCATTGCTGCTCCCAGTCCCTCTCAGTGGACAGAGCTAGGGAATATGCTTGTGTATATACACAAGCACACACATTTATATTTATTTCTGTATCTATCTATATTGAAATCTCTGATCCCAATCCAAAATCAAACAGTTCATTCTAGATTTATCCTTTGCATATTTCTAACTCCTATTTCTGAGAATGAGACACCTGACTCTTATTATCCTTATTAAATCTTCTTATTGGGTCAATCCCTCCTGTATGTGACTAATCTCTCCTCACCCTCTTCACCCTGCTTGGGCTCTGACACCCCATGTCAGATGACCCTCTATAAGGACAGCTTGTCTTACCCTGCTTAGGCTCTGTCATCATCATGCTAGGCCCCCCTACTCCCCAGTGTGGATGCCTTTTTCACCCCACTTGGGCTCCAACACTCTGTGCCAGACAGCCCCCATATGTGAACAAACTCCTCGCATCAGCACCGGCTCCTCACATTGGTCTGTGTCCTGTGTGAATGCCCCCTCGACCACCTTGGGTTGACCCCAGTTGTCAGGCTGCATTCCACATGTATAGTCTCCTCATTGTGCTCAAGTTCTGACTTCCTACACCACCAAGCACGCCCTCTTCATCCTGCTCTAGTTATGGTACCCGATACTGGCATGACCTTGGACCCCCTGTGTGGACTACCTCCTCACCCTGCCCGGGTCCCATGCTGGGCTGCTGTCCTACGCTGACATCTTCCTCACCCCACTTGGAATCCACACTGCTCTGTGCCATTGTGGCCTTCCCCACTCCAGATGCGTCTACGTGGCACAGTCCAACCTAATGACTTTTGGATTGAATTGTTAGGAAGGGAAGGAAAGAAATAGATGAGAAGGACAAAAGGAAACTAAATTTTCCCTTTTTATTAACAAACAGAAACAGAACAACCAGAACAGAAATAATGAGAATGTTCATGCATTGTGAAGAATGTAACCAACGTCAATGAACAATTTGTGTAGAAATTGTCAAATGGGAACCTAACCTGCTTTGTAAACCTTCACTGAAAACACAATAAAATTTAATTTAAAAAATAAAATAGAGGCAAACCATCTGCAGAAGACGATTTCCAGTCCCTGGTTAAAATTTTCATCCCAAACCTCCACAAAGCATAACCACGAAGAAAACTCAGAAAACATCCATTAGAAAATGGATCAAAATGTTTGAGACAGGCTCAGGCCTTGCACTTCTACCACAAATTCATAGGAATAATAGAAAAAGAATACATTTATTTAAAAAATCCCTAGTAGTATCTAAAAATATAGGAAGTGGGCTTTCAGTGGAAATTTAAAATTTTTTTAAAAAGTGTGTGGGATCCTTAAAAGACAGAAGGCAGATGTGAAAAGACCGAAAGAAAAAATAAATCAAAGCTCAAAAAAAAGATCTCATAATAAAGCAGAGTGGCCGCATAGTCACTCCAAGCTTAGAAACGATTGGTCTGGGGAGCAGCAGGGGCCGTGGGCTACCGCAGGTGGCTGGTTGGAATATGTAGCTGTTGTTAGTTGCTGTTGAGTAGATTCCTGCTCATGGAGACCCCACATGTACAGAACACAATTGCTCCACAGGGTTGTCAAGGCTGTGACCTTTCGGAAGCAGATCACCAGGCCTGTCTTCCAGGGAAACTCTGGGTGGGTTTGAACTGCCAACCTGTCAACTAACCATTTATTTCAACTTGAACCACACAGTTGACAAAAGAGTGCCTATCCCCAGGGAGAAGCTGTGAGTGGCCTGGGGAGGCCTGTGACACTCTTGCACGAAAAAGGCCATGCCCAGGAGACTACCCACTGACATCTAATCCCTGACAGCCCACCCCACCCCACTTCTCTCCAGCAATCCATGGAATCAGAGACCTGGTGTTCATCAACAGTTTAAGGAGCAATCTCAAAACAAAGATAAGCACCCAGTTATGAATCACCAAGCTTTGAAGGAAACCAATAGCATGGAAAAGCACCCCTAAACTCAACAGAAAGAACACAATAGCCAAGGAAATCACTTAAGAAAGCAATTTAAAGAAGTAAAGTTAATATTCTCTTAGCCATAAATGAAGAACAAACCATTATTAAAAAGAGCCATCCATGGATCTTAGAAAGGAACAACCTAGCTGTCAAAATTAAAGCCTAATCGATGTGTGGAAACAACCAAAATGTCCATCAACAGATGAATGGATAAACAAAATGTGGTATATACATACAATGGAATATTACTCAGTCATAAAGAGAAATGAAGTTCTGATGCATGCCACAACATGGGTGGACCTTGAAAACATTATGCTGATTGAAAAGGTCAGTTGCAGAAGGACAAATACTGTATGATCTCACTTATATGAAATAAATAAATATCTAGAAAAAAAAGATTATTAACGGTTACCAGGGGTGGGAGGAAGGGGGAAGAGGGGAGTTTTTGCTTAGGGGGCAGTGAGTTTACATTAATGATAGTTGATTAATTTGGAAAAAGATAGCAAGAATGACTTATAACTTGAAGAATGTAATCAATGTCACTGAATTATACATGTAGAAATTATTTAATTGATGTATGTTTTGTTGTGTATATTTTCACCACAATTTTTTTAAAAAAGCCTAATGGACAGAGTGAAGAGCAGAATGGACATAACTAAAGTGCAGATTAATGGGAGCCAAGTTTGACACTGAAGGATTCTCCTGAAATGCAGCACAAAAGGACAGAGAAATGGAAAGGATTCAAACAAAAAAAAAAAAGAATTGAGCAGAGATCCAGAAATTTCAGCCTTGGCTGAAGGTGTGCTCATGAGAGAGGAAGTAGAATGAAGAGCAAGAAGATTTAAGGCACCTATTGCCCTGAGATAATCTTTAAACCTTAAACCACAAACATCCCCTGAAATCTTCTTAAAACCGAACAATAGCCTAACTAGTAAATGCCTTGAGCATTGTGCTCTTTTAAGAACTATCTAGGATAGGTATATTGGTATACAGGTAGGTAGAGTTGTGGACAAAGGTGACAACAGATAGAATATCTATAGCCGTTGCTGTTGAGTTGATTCCAACCCGTAGCGACCCTATAAGACAGAGTAGAACTGCCCCACAGGGTTTCCAAGGCAGTAATCTTTACAGAAGCACACTGCCACATCTTTCATTCGAGGACCGGCTGGTGGGTTCAACATGACATCCTTCTCCAGGGACTGAAAACATGTCCAAAATATATGAGACGAAATCTCACCAACCTTGTTTCTAAGGCGTATTCTGGCTGTACTTCTTCCAAGACAGATTTGTTCTCCTTTTGCCAGTCCGTGGTATATTCAATATTCTTCACCAACACCATATTTCAAAGGCATTAATTCTTCTTTGGTCGTCTTTATTCATTGTCCAGCTTTCACAAGCATATGAGGCGACTGAAAATACCATGGCTTGGTCAGGTGCACCCTAGTCCTAAAGTGACATCTTTGCTTTTTAACACTTGAAAGAGATCATTTGCAGCAGATTTGCCCATTGCAATATGTCATTTGATTTCTTGACTGCTGCTTCCATGGGCGTTGATTATGGACCCAAGTAAAATGAAATTCTTGACAGGTTGTTAATGCCTGATTCCCCATTCTTCATTTAGTCCAGCCTCTTGGATTATTTGCTCAGCATACAGATTGAATAAGTATGGTGAATGGATACAACCCTGACGCTTAACTTTCCTGATTTTAAACCACACAACAACCCCTTGTTCTGTTCAAACGACTGTCTCTTAGTCTATGTACGGGTTCCACATGAGCACAACGAAGTGTTCTGGAATACCCCTTCTTCGCAATGTTATCCATAACTTGTTATGATCCATACAGTTGAATGCCTTCGCACAGTCAATAAAACACAGGTATATATATTTCTAGTATTCTCTGCTTTCAGCTGAAATCCACCTGACATCAGCAATGATATCCTTCTTTCTAGGTCTTCTTCTGAATCCGGCTTGAATTTGTGGCAGTTCCTGGTCGATGTACTGCTGCAACCACTTCCAAATGATATTCAGCAAAATTATACTTGTGTGTGATATTAATGATATTGTTCAATAATTTCCATATTCTGTTGGATCACCTTTCTTTGGAATGGGCACAAAAGGGATCTCTTCCAGTTGGTTGCTCAGGTAGCAAATTTCTTGGCATAGACAAGTGAGCACTTCCAGTGTTGCATCCATTTGTTGAAACATCTCAGTTGGTATTTGTCAATTCCTGGAGCCTTGTTTTTTTCCAGTGCCTTCAGTGGAGCCCTGGTGGCACAGTGGTTACAGAGTCTGGGTGCTAACCAAAAGGTCGGCAGTTCAAGTCCACCAGCAGCTCCTTGGAAACTCTATGGGGCAGTTCTACTCTGTCGTATAGGGTTGCTGTGAGTTGGAATCGACTCGACAGCAATGGGTTTGGTGTTTTTTGGTTCAGTGAAGCTTAGACTTCTTCCTTCAGTACCATCAGTTCTTGATCATATGCTACGTCCTGAATGATTGAATATCACCCAGTTCTTTTTGGTACAGTGACTTTGTGTGTTCCTTCCATTCTCTTTAGATGTTTCCTGCATAATTCAATATTTTGCCTATAGAATCCTTCGATATTGCAACTTGAGGCTTGAATTTTTTCTTCAGTTCTTTCAGCTTGAGAAACGCTGAGCATGTTCTTCCCTTTTGGTATAACATAGTTCACAAAAGTCATGATCTGCAACCTAGTGAAGTGAGTAGCGTCTGGGATCTTAAACGCTTTCAAGTGGCCATCT
The DNA here is from genome assembly GCA_030035585.1 of Dugong dugon. Lineage (NCBI taxonomy): Eukaryota > Metazoa > Chordata > Mammalia > Sirenia > Dugongidae > Dugong > Dugong dugon. The sequence goes on along the minus strand of CM057481.1, from coordinate 15,830,142 downwards.
AAGACACAACTACAGGTATCTACTCACCAGGAGCAAAACAGTAAGAAGGTAACAAAAGCTCAGAGAAGAAACAAGTCTATAAGAGCCACAACCTCATCTACCCTGAGACCAGAAGAACTAGATGGTGCCTGGCTACCGCCACTGACCATTCTGACTGAGGTCACAATAGGTGGTCCAGATAGACTGGGAGAAAAATGTGCAGCAGAACTCAAATTCTTAAAAAACAAAACAAAAACAGACAAACTGGAACAGTAGAGAACAGAGGACTCCCTGAGACTATCTCCCTGAGACACTCTTAAAATAGAACCTAGCCTGTCCTCTGAGATCATCTTTTAGTGAAATAGGAGAGTGGCACACAAAATAAAGGATATTACCCGTAAGATCAGTGATCTACTTAAAAATCATCTGTATGAGACCAAAAGGTCAACAATTACTCAAAAGCAAAGATGAGAAGATAAGAGGGCAGGGAAACTAGTACTGGAAATGGAACAAACAGAACAATATTAAAGAGAATGTTGACACATTGTGATATATGTAACTAATGTAACTGAACAATTTGTGTGGAAATTGTCAAATGGGACCTGTTACAGATTGAATTGTGTCCCCCCAAAATGTGTGTCAACTTGGCTAGGCCATGATTCTCAGTATTGTGTGATTGTCCACCATTTTGTGATCTGATGTGATTTTCCTATGTGCTATAAATTGTACCTCTATGATGTTAATGAGGCAGGATTAGAGGCAGTTATGTTAATGAGGCAGGACTCAATCTATAAGATTAGGTTGCATCTCGAGTCAGTCTCTTTTGAGATACAAAAGAGAGAATCCAGCAGAGAAGGGAAGTGACCTCCTACCACCACGAAAGCAGAGCCGGAATACAGCGTGTCTTTTGACCCAGGGTCCCTGTGCTGAGAAGCTCCTAGATCAGCGGAACATTGATGACAAGTACCTTCCCCCAGAGCCAATAGAGAAAGCCTTCCCCTGGAGCTGGCACCCTGAATTTGGACTTGTAGCCTCCTAAACTGTGAGAGAATGTATTTCTCTTTGTTAAAGCCATCCACTTGTGGTATTTCTGTTATAGCAGCACTAAATAACTAAGAGAAGACCCTAACTTGCTGTGTAAATTTTCACCAAAAACTCAATAAAATACTATCAAAAAAAATAAAAAAGAAGTATCTATATGGGATCATATTGACAACAGCAACTTGAAAGATTAGATAAGAAACTTAGAGAGCAGTGAGTTTATGTTAATGGGGGAGGAACAGTTCAGAAAAGGAGGGTGAGAATGGTTGTACAACTTGAAGAATATAATCAATGTCACTGAATTGTACTTGTAGACATTGTTGAATTAGTTTATGTTCTGCTGTACATATGCTCAACAACAACAACAAAATAAAATAAATTATAAAAAAGAAGATTCAAGGCATTGATAAGATAGTTTCCCGTCATTGATGAGACAGTTTCTGAAGAGATTCTTTAGAAAGAACCACAGTTTAAGACAGTCGACCAACTATGCCAAGATGAATGAAAACAGATGGAATCCAAAACATGGTGCAGCACAATCTCGACTGATAAAGATAAAATACTTAACCAGCAGCTTACCCACCAAGTAGTAAGCCAGATTGACATCAGCCTTCTCAGCAGCAATACTGGGTACAAGCAGAGAGTGGAGAATCATCCCTAACTTTCTGAAGAGATATCTTTTTAAGCAAGTATGAAAGCAAATGGAAGACCATTTCAAGCATGCAGAGACCCCAGAAAGTTTACTGTACTGTCCAGAAAGATGTATTGGGCAATGAACTCCATGACAACGAAAAACTAATCTAGGGGAATGACACAAGAAGCCACCACGAGTAGTTGTTGTTACTTGCCTTTGAGTGAGTCCTAACTCATGGCAATCCCGTGTGTTACAGAGTAAAACGGCTCCATAGGGTTTTCTGGTGTAATCTTTTTTTAAAAAAATTTATTTATTGAGTGGAGTACATATATAACAAAAAAATTTGCTGCCTTCCAACATTTCTTAACTCTTGGACAATCTTGTTTCAGTGATAACTCCCCCTTCCAGATTATTTTGAAACAAATCTCAAGCATCATATTATTGTGTCTTAAATATTTCAGTATGTATCTCTGAGATAATGATTATCCTTCCCCTATTGCCGCTGAGTTCATTCCAACTCATAGCTACCCTGTAGGACAGAGCAGAACGGCCCCATAGAGTTTCCAAGGAGTGGCTGGTGGATTTAAACTGCCAACCTTTTGGTTAGCAGCCAAGCTCTTAACCGCTATGCCACCAGGGCTCCACACTATTAGCCTTATGATACTCAAATTGTCCCTCTAATCTTTGGCCAGTGGGAGCCTCTTCAAGTTAGTTCCTAGGTCCTTTTGTCACAACTTTAGTAGTTTTTGAGTTCTGTTTCCTTGCTTTCTGTTATGACAGGATGTTCCAAGCTCATCTTGCATATTTTTGGCTGTAATCTTAATGGAAGCAGATCACCAGGACTATCATCCTCAGAGCCCCTGTGTAGAGAAGCCAGTAAAATTTATTCTCAAGTCTAAACAAAATATAACTGTAAAAATTCTAATATTAATTTAGAAATAATACTCAAGATGATAACAAAGTTGGAGGTTGTTGAGGAAGTGAGTGGGTGGAGGAAGGTAATTGGGGTAAAGTTCTTGGCTGATTTAGAAGGAGGTGATGGACAATGATTTGCTCCAGATGTTAATAGCAAATTATAAAATAAAATATATGTTAACATTTAAGTGTATTAGAAGAATACAAATAAGGTGAATAACTTCTATATCAATTAGGAATTGTGTTTGGCTGCTACAAGAGAAACCTAGGTAACAGAGGCTCAAATAAATTAGAGGATTATTTTTACTTCATGTAGAAAAGAGGCTAGATTAAAAAAAAAAAAAAAATCTCTTGTAGAAAAAGCCTAGATGTGGGCAGTCCCTGGCTGGTATCCAGATGTTATGGATACCAGCAAAAAGATATATTCAAGTCCTAACCCTGGTACCTGTGAATGTGACCCTGTTTGGAAGTAGCTTTTCTTTTGTTATGTTAATGAGGCCATACCAGAGTAGAATGGGTCCTAAACCTAATCCCTCTGAGTGGTATCTTATAAAAAAGACAAACAAACGGAGAGACACACACACAGAGGAAGGGAGCATATGAGAAACTGTCTACAAATCAAGGAACACCAAGAAATGCCCGGGGCTGCTAACAAGTAAGGACCTTCCCCTAGAGCTGAAGTCCTGATCTGAACTTCTAGCCTCCACAACTGTGAGACAATACATTTCTGTTCTTTAAAGCCAACCACTTTGTGGTATTTTGCAATGGCCGCCCTAGGAAACTGAAACACCAGACTTCTATCACTCTTCTCTTTTGTGCTTGGAATTGGACCATTGTCCTCATACTCTCAATATGGCTATCAGAGTACCAGCCATTATATGTACATTTCAGAGAAGAAGAAGGATAAAGGCCAAGGAGAAGAAGGCCATCCTAGCCTGAGGCCGCCTTGTTTAAAAACTTTTCCCAGCAGACCCGTACAGTAACTTTTGCTGACATCTCATTGGCCAGTGAGTGCCACATGACCACCCCTAGCTGCAAGGGAGGCTCTCCCTAATCTAGGCATATTGCCGTCCCAAATAATCATGGTTCTGTTAGTCAAGAAGATGAGGAAAATGAATACTGGATAGCAGTCTGCCTCAACTTCCAAAATAGTAAAAGGAATAAAATTCAAAAAAAACTCTACCAATCCAACAAAATATAAAGACAACAAACAAAAAAAGATGGAAATCATGAGACAATGTAGTGATAAATCTGGGCACATTAGAAATATCTATGTGAATTTGTAATATTCATCTGTGAAAAATACAGAGACTTTCTTGCTATGTTAACAAAGACACATTTCTATTTTGTTCACAAAAGGAGACAGGAAATTGAAAATAAAGTAATAGATAAAGATACCACAGGGGGGAAATTTCCACTTCTGATAATGGTCTGCTAAATAACTGGGACTAATCCTTTTGCTGAAAATAACTAGAAAAGCTGATAAAATATATTTAAATTTTCTACCTGAAGGAAATTAAAAGCAACCAAATAGTAGAAAATCACTGGGACATAATCTGAACCAAGAAAGAAATCCAGAGATGCAAACCTGGCATTTGAAGCCTGGCCAACACATCTGTCTTCAAATGGATGCTTCCTGCACCTTCCATGTCCCACAATAGAATCCCACCACATCCCACATCTTCCAACTTACCTCCAACTTCCTCACCCCCAAATTCCTATTAACTTCACACTGACTATCAACCCCAGCCTTAAAGGGTCTCCTCTTCTTCTCTACTTTCCCCCTATAACCCTATACCAGCCTCCCTAGTACTCACCGTACACAAATTCATTTCTCAGTGGTCCCTAGGGCTGTGGCTCTGAGGGAGCCAGGGTTTCGCACCTACCCCTGGGCCTTGGCCAAAGGCCCTTCTGATCAGCACTGACTTCTTGGCTACAGGTCACCCCTCACCCATCTCTTGCCTGTGGCCTTGAGGTGCTCAGGGGCAGAGTTAGACAGGAGAGCAGTTGAGGTCATTTGAGCCTAAGCTGGGGCCCAGGCTGGGTACTCAGGGCCTCATGGGGTTTTCTGACCTGTGTGTGTCCTGCTCTCCCAGCAAGCTGGTAACTGGGTGTCCTGTAGATTGGCCAGACATAGAGGGATTCAGCCACAGTGAGGGAGTTTACCTGGTCCCCTCAATTCCACTATCCTCATCAGAGACAATCATTGTTAAATTTTTGTTTATATCTTCTAACCCCTCCCCCCATCTATTAAAATAATGCCTTCATAACATATTAGTATAAATATGTACCTAGATAGGGACCATATTGTTCTTTAACTCAAGTTCTCTTCCGTGTCAGCACATCAAAAACAAACTCATTCTTTACTATTTTATTAAAGTGTTCAGTCTGATGAGTTTTTACAGTTCTGCCTTCCTTTGTTTTACTACCCCAAAAAATATATAACTCATTTCCAGTGTCCTGCCTTTGTAGGAAAATTTTGGACATTTCTGGCAGGAAAGAATGGACTAGACTTCCATATTATCACTGTCATCAAGATTTCAACCGTTGGAAGCCATCTTGATGCCTCAGTCATAGCTTCCCTTATGACATCACAGCTCTCTCCCCGCCTCCACTCTTCCTGCTGGAGCCACAGCAGAAGGAGAGCAGACCTGAGAGCAATGGAACCATCTTGCCCCTAACCATGGGCAATTTTGAGGATTGCAGACCTAAAGGGATTTGAACTATCTATCCCCAAGTCATGGGCATTCGATGTTGTGTAAGAGACAGCCAGTCCACCTAAAGTTGCAGGAAAGGGAGGGCGGATTTTCAAAGTTAACTCAGGATTCGGGCCCTACAACTAAAGTCTCTGGACAAGACAGGAGGCTGAGCATATGGGGAACTTGGCACCAGTTTGTACAGAGAATAACCTCACCCACACGTTCCCCCCCTAAACTCTGATTACAGAAAGATGGCAACTTCTGTGAAATCATAATTGAAGACATTAATGAAACCACCTTGAGGAAACAAAAACAGATGGAGGAAAAGGAAAAGCCTCCACCTTCACCCCCTCCACCAAAGGTAGGTCAGTGGATGCCCTCAAGGTTGGGAGGGAGCCCTGACTTGTGACCTCTATGACCCATGTCATCATCAATGTTGGGTTGTATTCTCTGTGGCCCATAGCACGGGGTGATCATGGAATTTATCATCCTAACCAAGATACGTTGCTGAGTGAAAGTGGTGCTATCAATTGTTAGGAACAACAGTCATAAACTGAGAATGTCCCAGGCCAACCAAGACCAATAGGTTTTCCTATTCAGAATTGGAATGAATAGAGATCAACTCATCCATGGGTATCCTCTTCTTCCATTTCCTTCTCAGTCTGAGAAATGTGGGTGCTGAGACATGGAGAGTTGGTGGTAGGGAGGAGAAACCCTAAAAAGTGGGAGCCAGACCACACAAAGTTGAGGAGTAGGGTGGCGAGGGCTGTGTTTGGAGAATTCATGGCCAAGAAAAGGTCAACCCAAGCCTCGAACTGTGTGGTAGTGTGTGTTTGCCCACGTGTGCATGTATGTGTGTGTTAACTGAAATTTAAGATGTGAAAATCAAAAAAGGTGAAAGTGGGAAATAGATGAGAAGGACCCCATGCTGTATGGAGCAGGGAAACTTTTAATATCATTATGTGGCAGAGGGAAAGAGCAGGTTGTGGACCTGAGCTGGTGTCAGGGATGAGAGGGCAGAGGGAGCAAGGGATACCATTTCTCCAGCAGGTGGCTGGGGTCTGAAGGGAAAGCACATTGATCCCAGGTAGGTGGGCAAGCCCAGGAGGAACATGGTAACCCTTCGACCCATAGTTCAAGGTTATCTTGCTCTAGACTGGCCAACCTGATCCATGTAAAACTGGGCAAGGTGAAAGTATCCATGCCCATTAACCAGAGAGTGGTAGAGGCAGGCTTGGGCTCCTGGTTCCATTCAGTGCCCTGCCGAGTGCTCCTGAATTTCAGAGGAAGGGGCAATTATTGATAGAAGATCAGGGTTCCTTTCTGGCACACCCTGGGGCTGAAGTGGGTGGGGAACATTTTCTGAGTGTCACCTCTTTTTCCTTTCAACCCCCTCAAAAGAAAAAGAAACCCCCTAACAATGAGGCGGAAGCCATAAAGATCCAGGCCTGGTGGCGCGGCACCCTGGTGCGCCGAACGCTGCTGCACGCGGCCCTCACGGCCTGGATCATTCAGTGCTGGTGGCGGCGGACGATGGAGAGGCTACTGACCAAGAGGCGGCAGGAGGCGCTGGAGTGCTACGCACGGCGAGAATGGGCAGCAACCAGTGTGCAGGCCTGGTTCCGCATGCTGTGCGTCCGCAGGCGTTACTGCCGCCTGCTCAACGCCGTTCGCATTATCCAGGCCTATTGGCGGTGGCGTAATTCCCATATCCGTGGCTGTTTCCAGGGCAACTATGAACTCACAGCAAACCAGCTGCAACTTGAGCTTGAAATCCATTTGGGCTCACTGACTTGTCGAATTACAGACTGCATCCCCTTCCCAATAAAGAAATGACCAGGTCAGTTCCAACTCTGTGTCACCAGATCTCTTTCTGACAAGCTCCAGGAGGTCCTTGTCTCCGCCGAGAGTCAAGGAAAAATAATGGCAGATGCCTGGCATCTAACATGCCAGCTACCAGGAATTGGCAAAGGTTGTCCGGAGTCCTTGTGGAGAAGGACTCTGACAGCCGAGTGCAAGATGAACAGAACTATGATTGATTAGTGATGTCTGCCATAGGCAGAAGCGTTGGTAGTGCAGGGCTATCATGTCCACCAACTCCAGGGATCGTCACTCACCGGCGGTCTACGTAAATGGTGCCCCCTGGAGTTGTGCAGCATGGGGGCCTGGGTGGGGTGTGGTGACACCCCTGCCAGTTGCCCATCTGGTCTAGTGTCTCAGGCCCTGCTTCTCTTCCCACCTATACCCACAGAAACTGGTTTAAGAGGTGTCCACCCACTCAAACCCTATGCTGTCCTTCCTGTCCATCTAGGGGGCTGCTTTCCTCATACTCAGCCTCCAAACTGGAATCTGACCCCTTAGCTGGGAGCTGGTACAGAGCACAACCTTGAGTCCTTGCTTCTGCTTCAAACCTCATCTGTCCCTTTTCCTCCAGCTGTGAGTGGGGGCTCATATTCCTCAGACCTTGCCAGTGTGGGCGGTTCCTTGGAAGTTAGGGTCGGGAGGGAAAGCATATCCCATGGTGGTTGGAACTCTCTGGCAAGTGTCAGGACCTAGAGCATCACAGACCTGAGTTGGCATTGACCTCGTCTCCCTCATCCTCTCCCCAAGCCCACCCCATCCAAAAGGTTGGTCCAGGCAGAGAAGATGGAATCTGCAACTTGGGATATTCCCCCATCATGTATTGAAACTCAGAAGCCTTGGACCCTAGTCCTGCTCTGTCTTCTCTGCCCTGCTGAGCCAGTATTGGCTCACAGTTTCTGAGATGCTGCCTGGACCTTACAGGCTCCAGCTCTCTGTCTCACAAGGGTGTGAGTACTGTATTTCCTGGTTTGGTCCTTCCATGTCCGAATGACAGGGTCTTTCATGAGATTATGAACCACATTCTTTGAAGACATGCCTCTTTGTCTGGCCTGGAGGTACGCTGAGCACATCAGGCCCTGCCTTGTTATAACCTAATGAAATTCACTTAGTGTTAGTCAGCTCACCTGAACTCCAACTGACCAGAAGCCATGTGAGCAAAAAAGTAAACGCTTATTAATGTAAAACACTGAGAATTCTACTTTGTTATGCTGCAAAGCTGACTGATACAGAAATTGGTACCAGAATGGGGGTACTGTTGCCACAAAAACAAAAATATTAGGTTGAGTTTTGGATCAGGCAGTGGGTGGTAAGGAAACAGATTTAAGAAGCTGTAAAATAGGCAGCCCTGGTTACATAATGGCAAAAAGTTGGGAAAAAAACGGTTACCTGATGAACAGGGACAGCAAAAAATATATTAACAGATTGGCACCATTGGAGGAGTAGATTTAAAGGCAGAATTTGTAAAAAAGAAGACCTGACTCCCATCCTAAAGAAGTCATGATGTGAGTCCTCCCTTTTCTAAGAATTCTCACAGTTATCCCAAAAATCTGGAGAGAAATAAACTCAGTGGGAATCGCTATATCCTTCCCCCTCAACAGGAGAGTAGGAGAGAGTTGATGGTGGAATTGGGGCAACCAGAGGATGTAACCAGTGGCACTGCCTAGCCCCTAACAGCCGACAGGGGCCTTGGGGATATTGGAATAAGGCACCTCTTCTTCTGGGAAGGTGCAGTCCAGGTTGGGATCCATAGCTCAGTGGGTATTGGGCTGGATTTCAGGCCCCACTCACTTCCTAGGCCAAGCACCTGTGTGCAGGACATGACTGCCAAGTGTACATGGCAGCCCTGGTATACAGATGGCAGAGAACAATCGACCATGGTTTATGACCCAGTGCTTCCATCCCTGATGTATGCCCTAGAGAACCTCTGCTACTTGGGCCTTAGGAAGTCCCGGACGGGATGTCATCTCTGCATTGTTTGTGTGGTGCAGAGACGGGCATAGGGTTTTTGGCCGGATGACCTCTAGGCTCCAGCTAGGACAGAAGCTCCTCCTCCTGCAGCAGGAGGGTCTGCACGAGGTCTCACGGCCACCAGCTCTAGTACAAGAATTCCCAGGGAGCTGGCTCCAGCAAGGCCACACTGCCTAGGAAACCCCATGCCCAGAAGCCAGCAACATGTCCACCTGTAAGCCCAGGAAAGAGAGTAGATGCTCACATTTCAGGCCAAGCAGAAATCTCAGGAATAAGTGCATGCAACCAAGACACTGGTAAAGAAACCTTGAGCTAAATAAGCAGAACCTCTGATGGCCAAGAACAAGGCTGAAAGGCCCTAACAGAGATGCCAAAGAAGCCTAATTACTGTATTCAAGGGACAGACAAGGAAGAACAAGCCATCATTAAAAAGATGTAAGGCTGAATCTCAGGAACAGCACAATTATCAAGATCAAAACTCAATAGACGGGATGAAGAGCAGAATGGGCATAACTGAAGGGCAGATTACTGATGGGAAGTTTGACACGAGGAATTCTCCTGAAATGCAGCACAAAAGGGCAGAGAAGTGGAAAGAGTAAAAAAGTAAACAGAGCACTGATGCAGAAGTTCCAGTGTTGGTCGAATGCATATTCCTGAGACAGGAAGGACAGAGGATGGAGCGCTGAAACACTCAAATCATTGTGGAGAGAGGATTTCCCAGAGCTTTATAAATACCCAACTGCCCCTCAAAGGTGAAGGAGAACAGATAGATCTCCAAACCCATCACGGTACAATCCCATAACTGATGAAGATAAAACATACACATTGAAAGAGGAGACAAAACCAACAGCTTACCTACTAAGGAGCAAATGTCACAACAACATCAGCCTTCTCTGCAGCAATACAGGGTGCAAGGAGAGAGTGGAGAAGCATTCCCAACTTTCTGAAGAGATATCTTTTCAAGCACGGAATTACAAACTCACTCAAAATGTCGTTCAAGTGTAAGGGCAAATGAAAGATCATTTCACACATGCAAAGATCCAGAAGTTTACTCTACCTCTCAGAAAGATTGACTGGGCAATGAACTCCATGACAATGAAAGACAAATCTAGGGAATAACACAAGCAGCAGCGATGAGTAGAGAAGCCAGTAAAATTCATTCTCAAGTGTAAACAAGATATGACTGTAAAAACTTTAATATCAGCTTAGAAATAATACTCAAGATGATAACAACATTGGAGGTTATTGGGGGGAGTGGGAGGAGGAAGGAAATTGGGCTGAAGTTCTTGCCTGATTTAGAGGGAGGTGATAGCGGATGTTTGCTCCAGATGTTAATAACAGATTTTGAAATAAAATATATGTTAATATTTAAATGTAAGTATTAGAAGAATAAAAAGAAGATGTATAATTTCTGTATCAATTGGGAATTGTGTTTGGCTGCTACAATAGAAACCTAGGCAGCAGTTGCTTAAGTAAATTAGAGGATTATTTTTATCTCATGTAGAAAAAGCCTGAAAGAAGACAGTTCAGAACTGGTGTGGACCCCCATAGTATCATCAAGGAACTAATATTCTTCTATCTTCCCAACTCCTCACCCCTCTCCCCTCATCTACCTCCCACCCCGCATCCTAGGGATCTAAACTTTGTCCTTATACTCTCAAAATGGCTACCAGAGTGCTAGCCATCATGTCAACATTTCAGGAAAGAAAAGGTAAAAGCAAAGGGCAAAAATGTCTCCTTAACGAACTTAAGGGTAATTAACCATAAGGGCAAAAGGACTGGATGTTTATTGCTAGGCTCTATTGGTTAATGAGCTCAGCTGCTAACTGAAAGGTTGGCGGTTTGAGTCTACCCAGAGGAGCTCAGAAGAAAGGCCTGGCAATCTACTTCTGAAAAATCAGCCACTGAAAACCCTATGAAGCAAGGTTCTACTCTAACACTCATGGGGTCACTAAGAGCTGGGATCAACTCAATGGCAGCTGGGTTTTGTTGTTGTTGTTTTATTGAAGCTATAGGAAAAGAAAACAGAAGACTAAGGTCAAGTAACAGGAATTGAAATCCAAATGTGAAAGCCAGAGGAACTCCTTGGTAGCATATAAAGCAGCGCTCATCTACAATGGAAGGGCAGAGAAAGCTGAGGGCCAGGCCCAGGACTTAATCATCAGAGTGACCGACCTCTTGAGAAGGTTAATCTCTTAGCCAAGACAGGTCTGATATGCCAAGATTGGGGCCATGGTGGAGAAAGAACCCAACTTCAACAAATGAGATGGGATCATTTGCGTTGATGCCACCCTCCTCACCCCCAGATCCTGAATTCCCAGATTTCTCTGAACCCTAAGACGCCTCTCCCTAAGCTCATCGGCAGCAGTTGGGACTACAGGAAACTGAAGAAGCATATGACACAGGCAAGTAGCCCAGACGCTCAAGTAATCCACCACCGCTGCACCAGCATCCTTCCTTCATATATGAAAATAATATTTATGTGATAAAGACATTGAAAGACCTTATGAAGACACAGCTGAGTTACCAGCTTGAAGTTGAGACTCTACAGAATGGGATGCTATCCTAAATCACCCTTAATTAATGCCCATTACGTAGTGCTGAGTCTGTAATAAGTAGAAGACATGGGTCTTGGAACCAATGTGTGGAAGTGGTAATATCCCTGCTTACCATTCTCCCCAGGTACCTGTTTGTGGGAATTCGTGTTTTCCATCCTCACAATCTCAGTCTGTCTCGCTAAAGGTCCTGATTTCTAGAGAGGGAACATGTTCATGAGGGAACATAGTAAGAGCCCCACTGAACTTCAAGTTACGGCTGCCACCTGGTCACCACAGACTGCTTGTGCTAAGAGACAAGCAAGCAATGAAAGGAGGTATAATGCCAAAATGGCAGGTGTAATTAACTCTGGTTATCAGGAGGTGGGGCTACTGATACACATTATGGGGGCAGGGAAGACTATGAATGCTGCTCAGGTGATTCACTGGGACATCTCTTGGCAGTCCTCTCCCCAGGCGTAAGGGTAGATGAACAAGTACAGAGAAGTGCATGGTAACCAGGGAATTAGATCCTGTGAGATGAGGGTTTGGGTCATCCACTTGCCCCAAAGGCCAACTGCTAGATCAGCAAACATGCTTGTTGAGGGTGAGGGAATCTGGAAAGGGTAGTGGAGGAAGAAGACAAGGAGTTTAATGGCCTCAAAATCAATTATAGCACGAGGTGCTGTAGTATGTCTCTCTGACCCTTCTCTTTTCAGTTTTCCCAGGAAACAAGACCAACCAGAATCTTGAAAGAAGCTGATCCCAGACAGGGGAAACTTAGCTATCTATGGCAAGCAGGTGAATCTGAGTGGTATAAAGGAATGGACAATAGTGGATATATGGTGCTCTGCCCAGATAGCTTCTTTATGGCCAACAATGATTCCCACATCTGTTGGGAATATTGGCTACTGCTGAGTCACAGCTGTGTCTCATATTGGGAATTGCCCTTGGCAACAGGAAAGAGATTTGACCAGGTTATGTTCTCTCGTAAGGGACAGCCTCAGGGCCTTGAGCCGGTTCATTCTGGTTCGAACCCCTGCTGAAAATTTGCATTTCTAACAAGTTCACAGACGATGCTAATGCTGCTGGTTAGGGACCAATTCTAAGATCCACTAGTAGAGCCACCCAAAAACCAAACCCATTGCCATGAAGTTGATTCCAACTCATAGCGATCCTATAGAATGGAGTAGAACAGCCACATAGGGTGGATTCGAACTGCTGACCTTTTGGTTAGCAGCTGAATGCTTAACCGCTGTGCCACCAGGACTCCACTAGTAGAGAAGTGGTTCTCAAAATTCATTACACATAAGAATCACCTGGGGATCTTGTTAAAATGTAGATTCTGATTCAGTATATCTGGGGGTGGAAATACAAATTATCAGCTGGGGTTGGAACCGGAATGAACCGGTCTAAGCCCTGGGCAGCCTGAAGCCAATGACTGGCTTATGGTTGGATACAAAGGCCAGGTCTCCTTGCCTCAATTTGGAACAACTCTAAAGGGCAATCCCAGCTCCAAAAATCCTTCTAGGATTCGCTGAGGCTTCAATGGGACAGGGTGGGGCTGGGGACTACCAGGAAGGAAAGAGGGAAGAGTCTCTTGTGGGCAGCCACTCCACCCACAGCCCTGGAGCAGTGGATCCCAGCTGGGCCTCTAAGGGGTCTTGGATTCATTCTCAAAATCCACCTGCCAGGACCTCCTGGTTGGGGCAGTGGACATTCAGGGACAGAAGAGAGGGCCAACAAGACTCTTTAGTGGGGAAATACTGAAGGTTCAGGGCTTCCACTGTCTGAAATCTGGAAAAATCACATTCTGTCTCGTCTTCTTCCTCCTGCTCCCCACATTTCTCACTCAGACCCCCAAGTCCTTGCATTTCCCCTCTCTCCTCTCTCCCCCAGGTTTCTTCCTCCCTTTCTTCCTCTGCTTTCCCAGTGTCACCACCTCTCCCCCAGCATCAAAGTATGCCAGCATCCTCACATCAGACCTGGGGACTTTCAGCTCCAGCCCATGCCCACCCCCAATCCCTACTGGGGCAGAAGGTGCAGGGAAGGGAATGATAGAATCAGTCCCCAGGAATGGAGAGAAGGGTCTCAGGCCCTGAGGACTTCAGGTCTCCCCAGAGGAGTGGGCCAGGGGTGGATATTGCATTCGTTCATTCAGTGTGCAATTATTTGGCACTATGTCCTAGTACTGTACAGCCCCAGGTCCTGCCCTCAGGACCCAGCAAAGGAAGGGCCCATCAGCAAACAGGTGACTAAAACAGCATCTGACAGTCCCACAGTGAAGATTTATTCCCAGGGTGCAGATCCACCAAGTCACCCCTAGGGGAGCTGCTTGGAGCACAGCTCTGCTAAGATCAGCATTTCAGGGTTAACCACTACGCCACGTAGTGGTTAAGAGCTCCATCTGCTAACCAGAAAGGTCGGCAGTTCAAATACACCAGGTGCCCCTTGGAAACTCTACGGGGCAGTTCTACTCTGTCCTATAGGGTCTCTATGAGTCGGAATCGACTTGACAGAAATTGGTTTGGTGTTTTTGTTTGTTTGTCTGTTTAGCTGAGATGTGGGGGCAGGGGTAGAAAAAATGAAGGAGGTAGGGGCTTGTGGGGAGGGTCCTTCTTAGCACAGCCCACTCCTAGAAGACATGCTTTCCTTTTTCTGTTGGCTGTGGGACTGGAGGCATACTGAGAGGGCTGATCCCACTGAGATGCTCACAGACACCTCCTTTCTGCTCTCCTTCCCACTTCTCCCTGAAGGGTCTACTGAGAACCTCTAGGGGGAACTCCAGGAGAAGTGGTAGAAGATGAGGGGTGGGAGGAGATGGAGAGAGATCCCAGAGTGCTGGCACCTCTGCACCTGGGGGTCACCCATTGTGGCCCTGAGGGGCCCTTGTATCTTGTTCCCTGTGCTGTGTCCCTTACCTCAGCTCACCCCCACCATACTTGCCCCAGGCCCCTCACCCGGAGTCACCATGTCTGCCAGCACCCCAGACCCTGGGCCTCTCCCCTGTTTGAGACTCCCTCCTTCCTGGGCCCTAGCCCCCAGCTCCCCTGGGCTCCACCTGTGGGCTCTTCCCTGTGCCTTTGGAGCACAGGGACTTTCATCCTTCCCCTAGCACCTCAAATGCCACAAATCCTAGTACAAAGATCTCTGTTATATCCAAGACAAATGGAGGTCATTTTTGTTTGTTTATTTTTTATTGTGATAAAGTACAATAATATAAAATTTGCCGTTTTCAAGTGTACAATTCAGTGATATTAATTACATTTACAATGTGGTACAACCATCACCACTATCTGTTTCCAAAACTTTCTCATCACCCCCACAGAAACCAAACAAAAATTGCCCATTTCCTCTACACTCCAGGCCCTGGTAACCTCTGATTTACTTTCTGTCTATATGCATTTGCCTATTCTAGATATTTCATGTAAGTAGAATCATACGCTACCTGTCTTTTTGTGTCTGACTTACTTCACTTAGCATAATGTTTTCAAGATTCATTCATGTTGCACCGTGTATCATAACTTAATTTCTTTTTTTATATAGAACAATTTCTGTATGTACAATTCTCACTCTCCTTTTCCAAGTTGTTCCTCTCACATTAACATAAACTCCCTGCTCCCTTTGTTTTCTATCTTTCAAGTCATTGTCAATTTGATCCCATATAGACAGATCTTAAAAGAGCACCATGCTCAAGGCAAACATTCTTTACTAGTTAAGCTAAACTTTTGTTTGGTTTTAAGAAGATTTAAGGGGATATTTTTGATTTAGGGTTTAAGGTTTAAAGATTATCTCAGGGCAATAGTTTCAGGGGCTCATCCAGCCTCCGTGGCTCCAGAAAGTCTGGATTCCATAAGAATTTTAAATCATTCTGTACATTTGCCCCGTTTTGATCAGGATTCTTCTATAGAATCTTTGATCAAAATGTTCAGTGATGGTATCCAGGCTCCATCTAGTTCTTCTGGTCCCATCTCAAAGGAGACAATTCTTCATGGAGTCAATTAACCACACATATTCCATTGTATGTATAGACCACATTTTGTTTAACCATTTGGACACTTTCCACTTTTTAGCTAGTATGAATAATGCTGCAAAAAACATTGTTGTACAAGTATCTGTTTGAGCCTCTGCTTTCAATTCTTTTGGGAACATACCTAGGAGTGGAATTGCTGGGTCATATGGTAGTTCAAATTCACGTATCTTACTGCCAAAAGATCACAGCCATTGAAAACCCTAGGGAGCACAGTTCTACTCTGAAACACAAGGGGTCACCATGATTTGGAATCAACTGGATGACAACTGGTTTTTTTTTTTTTTTTTTTTTTGGTTGGTAGCTTGACTACTAGCTGAAAGGTTGGTTGTTCAAACTCACCCAGTGGCACCTCAGAAGACAGGCCTGGCAATATGCTTCCAAAAGGTCACATCCTTTATAACCTTACAGAGCAGTTCTACTCTGCACACATGGGGTCATAATGAGTCAGAATTGACTTGACAGCAACTAACAACAGCAACAGCTCCATTTCTAACTTTTTGAGGAATCGCCAAACTGTTTTCCACAGTGGTTGCACCATTTTACATTCTTACTTGCAATGTAAGAGGGTTCCAATTTCTCCACATCCTCGCCAACCCTTTTCATTTTTCTTTTTTGTTTTAATAATAGCCATTCTAGCGGGCGTGAAGTGGTAGCTCACTGTGGTTTTTATTTGCATTTCACTAATGGCTAATGAGTGGTCCTGTCCATAGCTGATCATGGTGATGGCGCAGGACTTGGCAGCATTTCGTTTCATTGTACACTGGGTTGCCATGAGTTGGGGCCAACTGGAAGGCAGCTAACAACAACAACAAAGGCTAATGATATTGAGCATCTTTTCATGCGCTTATTGGCCAAGGCTGTATAACTTTTTTAGAGATATGTCTATTCAAGCCCTTTGCACATTTTTAGTTGGGTTGTTTGTCTTTTCGTTGTTTCAGTAAATATTTATGTAGTGTAACAAATACACTATCCTATCCAGGTCTGGGACTTGTGGCTTCACCATGACTCAAATCCAGCTCTCTAGAAACAACTGACCTACCATCCCTGAATTATTTCGTCAGCCAACCATCCTAGATTGGTCATACCCAGTAGACATGTTGCTCTCAGCCTCTCTGAGTATCTTAGGCTGGGTTCTCTAGAGAAGCAAAACCAGTAAAGTGTGTGTATATATATAGAGAGAGAGACTTATATCAAGGAAATGGCTCAAGTGTTTTTCAGAGGCTGTAAGTCCCAAGTACGTGGGGCAGGAAAGAGGATTGTCCTGATTCACGTAGTCAAAGGGGCTGGTGAACCCAAAATCAGCAGGCTGGAGAGCAGGGCTGTAGCAGGCTGTGAAGATCAACGAATCTCAAGGTCGGCAGGTAAGCTGCTACAGCTTAAGTCCCAAGAACCAGAGGTCAGATGAACAGGAGCCAGCTACAGGATCTAGAACAAGCAAAAGCCCTGGCAAGGCAAGCAGGAAGGAAGTAGGTGGAGGAGGGCAGAAAGATGAAAGCTGAGGGGGCTGCCACAGGCTTCGCCCCACCGGTACTCAGCAGATTCCTTCATGGGGGTGGTCACGTATCAGATTTCAACAGGGAAGTGATCATAACATTATACAACTTCCAACACACTGAGAATCATGGCCCAGCCAAGTAGACACACAATCTTAACCATCACACTGAGTTAATATTTCTCTCCCTCTTTCTGTGTGTGTGTGTGTGTTCAAAGGCAGTCCTATTGTTGTCTCTCCATTTCTTCTGTCCATACAACTCTATCTCTGTCTCTGTCTCTCTTGGTCCTTATCTCTGTATTTCTGTCTCTGTCTCTCTCTACCTCTCATAATTTAGTCTCCCACTATATCTATAATTGTCTCCTTACCTTCCTCAGTATCTTTCTCTCTCAGTCCCCCCTTCCCTCTATCTACATCTCACTTAATCTCATCTCACTGGGTTTCTGGATCTCTAAGCTGCTGGCAAGGAGCACTGGTGGCACACTGGTTAAAGAGCTTGGCTGCTAAGCAAAAGGTTGGTGGTTTGAACCCACCACCCACTGTATGGAAGAAAGATGTGGCAGTCTGCTTCTGTAACGATTATAGCCTTGGAAACTCTCTGTAGCAGTTCTACTCTGCCCTATTGGGGCATTTAAGATGCATCAATTGGTCCCATCTCACTTGGAGTGAAGAAGAATGGAGAAAACCAAAGGCACAAGGAAAATATTAGTCCAAGAGACTAAACGACCACATAAACCAGAGACTCTACCAGCCTGAGACCAGAAGAACTAGATGGTGCCTGACTACCACCAATGACTACCCTGACGGGGAACACAACTTGAGCTATAAACTTGCACCTAAAGCACAATCAAAAAGAAGAAAGAAAGAAATAAAACAACGTACTGCATTGGGCAAATTTGCTGCAAAAGATCTCTTTCAAGTGTTAAAAAACAAAGATGTCACCTTGATAACATGATAACATGTCCAAAGTCTGTGAGACGAAGTCTCGCCATCCTCACTTCTAAGGAACATTCTGGCTGTACTTCTTCCAAGATAGATTGGTTTGTTCTTCTCGCAGTTCACGGTATATTCAATATTCTTTGCCAACACCATAATTCAAAGGCATCAATTCTTCTTTGGTCTTCCTTATTCATTGTCCAGCTTTCACATGCATATGAGGTTATTGAAAACACCATGGCTTGGATCAGGTGTACCTTAGTTATTAAAGTGACATCTTTGCTTTTTAGCACTTTGAAGAGGTCTTTTGCAGCAGATTTGCCCAATGCAATGCGTCATTTGATTTCTTGACTGCTGCTTCCATGGGCATTGATTGTGGATTCTATACTTAGCAAAATTATCAGCTTCAATAGTAGAATAGTCATTTTCAGGCAGGCAAATCTAATAATTTGTACTCCCGCACCTTTCCTTAGGAAGCTGTCATAGGAAGCACTGAGAGAGTAAATCCAAGAAAGAGGGGGACACACTGTGCTGGACTGTGTGACTGTCACTGGGTGGAGCTGGGAGCTATGTTTCCCAGAGTGCCCCTCCCTGATGGGTTTGACTGCAAGTTTCCAAATAGAAACTCGTATGAGATTTTGGACGCAGAAGCAAGCAGCAGCCATACTCTCTGAAGGTCTTTTTGAGGTCAGATGTGGAGGTGGACAGACACCAAAGTGCACAGAGGCTTCCAGTTTATCTCTGCTCCCCCTGCCCTGTGTCCAGCTGTTCTCCTTGGCTGCTGGCCCTGCCGACCAACAGCAGCTCCTGGCCCACAGCCATGCGCCTGACCGGGTGCCCAATGAGGCAACAGTTCCTCCTAGACTTCTCCACAAGTGTCCACTTCACAGCCCCACATCTGCGACTGGATGTGCCCGGGTCTCAGATGCCCCAGCAAGCTCTCACTTGTCCACCCATCCGCCAGGGCTTCAGCAGGGCTGGTTGGTGACTTTTTCTCTGATTTCTTCATCACCTTCCTCCAGACTTTCACTTCCCCAGCTGCTCCCACAAGTGTATAAGGTCTAATTCCTATAATGAATTCCTTGTCGCATAAAGCCCACAGTAGCTCTGCTTCCCTGACTAAACTCTGCTGATGTACATGGGATCCAGGAGGTAAGGAGCCATCACAGGAGGGAGGGAAGGAAATTCCCAGGATGATGGTGAAGGGACGCTACAGAATTATGACCAGACAGCAGGTGTAGAGAGCAGCTAACCAAGACTCGTGAGAAAGTCTGCAGGGCTCTAAGAACATATGCAATTGACAAGTCACCGGAGTTTTGGTAAAATGTTTGGAGAAGAATTAATGGGAATGTATTAGTCAAAAAATAAGATAATCATTATCTCCAGAAACAGCAAAGAAGAAGTTCATGAAAGGAAATGTAATCATAACATACAATGCTCCTGAGCTATGAACAACATATATATAATCACAATAATGTAAACTGCATTCTTATTTAACACAAATGTATGGTACTATAACCATATTGAGAAAAGGGCAGAAAAATCAAACCAAACCCATTGTCATTCTATCGATGCCAACTCATAGCAACCCTTTAGGACAGCATAGAACTGCCCCATAGGGTTTCCAAGGAGCAGCTGGTGGATTCAAACAGCTGACCTTTTGGTCAGCAGCTGAATGCTTACGAGAAAAGGGCAGAGGGATGGGAAAAACTTGCTTCTCGGAATGAGGTCAATAGAAAATATCTAAAAGTGAAAATTAAGAATTTTCAATAGAAGCATCTTATTAATGTAAATCACAGAAGAAATAAAAGAGTTGAAAGTGATTGCCTCAGGGAAAGAGGAATCTGTATTGGGACGGGATAGGGCAGGAGGCTGCTTTTTAAAAAATTATATGCTTTATGGAATAAATTTTTAAAAGCTGTTTACATGAACTGTTTTTATAACAACATCAAAATTAAATGCTAAATACCTGGATGTAAAAGATAAACTACAATCTAATAGAAAACACATGACCCTGGATGGGAAAGCATTCATTTAAAAAACTCCAAAAGCACATTATAAAGGAGAAGATGGATGGATTTGAACATGTTGAAATTAAAGATATTGTGGAATGAACAAGACCGTGGGAAAAGTTAACAGGTGACAGTCTGAGACAGGATATTTGCAACATTTTTAGCCGACAAAGGGTTATCCAAGGAAGTCATGCAAATCAGCCAGAGAATGATAGGGCTCCAGTAGAAAAATAGGCCATGGACAGGATCGGGCAACTGATACAAAGAGACACCAAATGGCCAAGATGCAACGATAATAAGAGCTAAAATGCATGAGCAGTACGAGGTACCAGATGCTGGTCCAAGGACTTTCCCTAGATGAATCCTCACAACAGCTCGCGGTAGGAACAATACTGCTCTCTCCCCTTTACCCAGGAGGAAACAGACACAAAGAGACTGAGAGCCTTGCCTGGGTCCACACAGTCAGAAAGAGAGTGAGTCACGATTCAAGCCCAGGAGCTCATCCTAAAGAATCACCCTCTGCTCCATGTTCCTCGTTGTCATAAAAATGCAAATTAAGTCAGCAAAATGACATCACTTTATATCTTTCAGTTTAGCAAAAGTTAGGAAGTGATGCACAGAGGTCAGACTGGCATTGCAGCTGTGAAAAGCCAGCTGTCAGGATGCAGTGGCCTGGAGTAGCCAGTCTCCAGTCCTCTGACTCAGCAAGGCCACCTTAGGGTGTATCCCTAGAGAACGCCTCCCACAGCTGTGTGGGAAGATGCCCCTCACAGCACTGCTTGGATGTGATTTAGACATTAGTTCATGGACAGGAACAGAGCGGAAAATCAGGGATATGTTGGGTCCCGAGTACATACGGAGTTCCTTATCTGGTCTGCCAACTTCTGTATATGTTTAAATATTTTCATAATATATATATTTTTTAAGTTGTGCAGGAAAAGAAAGGCAAGCAGAGTGAGCCCCAGGTTACAACTATCAGTAGCACTCACGTAGTCATGGTGACGTCAACACTAAAACATGATCTGACCTAGATTACAAATAACCAAATTGGGAAGATGAGGGGAAAGGAAGAGGCCTGCTTGGGGTGGGGCAGAAAGTTAAATCCTCGTCTTCCCTGGTGGAAGACTGATG
This sequence comes from Dugong dugon, assembly GCA_030035585.1. Taxonomy (NCBI): domain Eukaryota; kingdom Metazoa; phylum Chordata; class Mammalia; order Sirenia; family Dugongidae; genus Dugong; species Dugong dugon. Next base: position 15,808,905 of record CM057481.1, on the reverse strand, counting down.
GCTAATACCCTGAGACGGAGGCATGGGAAGAGGTGATGGCCACACTTTACCCAGGAACATGCAGGGAGTTCTCCATAGAGTCGGTTGAGGTTGTTGTTATTAGGTGCTGTCAAGTCTGTTCCTACTCATAGCGACCCTATGTACAACAGAACAAAACACTGCCCGGTCCTGTGCCATCCTCACAATTATTTTTATGTTTGAGCTCATTGTTGCAGCCACTGTGTCAATCCATCTCTTTGAGGGTTGAGGGTCTTCCTCTTTTTCACTGACCCTCTACTTTACCTAGCATGGTAAAGGGACCGGTCCCTCCTGATAACGTCCTAAGTATGTGAGAGGAAGGCTCGCCATCCTTACTTCTAAGGAGAATTCTGGCTGTCCTTCTTCCAAGATAGATTTGTTTATTCTTCTGGAAGTCCATGGCATATTCAGTATTCTTCACCAACACCATAATTCAAAGGCATCGATTCTTCTTTGGTCTTCCTTACTCATTGTCCAGCTTTCGCACGCATATGATGAGATTGAAAACACCATGGCTTGGGTCAGGCGCGCTTTAGTCCTCAAGTGGCATCTTTGCTTTTTAACACTTGAGAAAGGTCTTTCTGCAGCAGATTTGCCCAATGCACTATGTCGTTTGATTTCTTCACTGCTACTTCCATAGGCATTGATTGTGGATCCAAATAAAATGAAGTCCTTGACAACTTCAATCTTTTCTTCATTTATCATGATGTTGCTTCTTGGTCCAGTTGTGAGGATTTTTGTTTTCTTTATGTTGAAGTGTTATCCATATTGAAGGCTGTAGTCTTTGATCTTTATCAGTAAGTGCTTGAAGTCCTCTTTGCTTTCAGCAAGCAAGGTTGTGCGTCTGCATATCAAAGTTTGTTAACCTGTCTTCCTCCAGTTTTGATTGCTGTATTCTTCTTCAGATAGTCCAGCTTCTCAGAGCATTTGCTCAGCACACAGATTGAATAAGTACGGTGAATGGATATAACCCTGATACACATCTTTTCTGACTTTAAACCACACAGTATTCCTTTGTTCTGTTCCAACAACTGTCTTTTGGTCTCTGCACAGGTTCGTAGTGAGGACAATTAAGTGTTCTGGAATTCTCATTCTTTGCATTGTTATCCATGGTTTGTTATGATCCACACAGTCAAAGGCCTTTGCATAGTCAATAAAAAACAGGTAAACATCTTTCTAGTATTTTCTGCTTTCAGTCAAGATCCATCTGACATCAGCAATGACGTACCTCATTCCATGTCCTCTTCTGAATCTGGCTTAAACTTCTGGCAGTTCCCTGTCAATGTACTGCTGCAGCTGCTTTTGAATGATCCTCAGCAAAATTTTACTTACTTATGATATTAACAATATTATTCAATAATTTCTGTATTCTGTTGGATCACTTTTCTTTGGAACGGGTACACATATGGATCTCTTCCAGTTGGTTGGCCCGGCAGCTTGTCTTCCAAATCTCTTGGTATAGATAAGTGAGCACCTCCAGCACTGCATCATTTGTTGAAAACATCTCAATTGGTATTCCATCAATTTTTGGAGCCTTATTTTTTACCATTCCCTTCAGTGCAGCTTGGACTTCTTCCTTCTGTACCACTGGTTCTTGATCGTATGTTACCTCCTGAAATGATTGAACGCCAAACAATTCTTTTTGGTACAGTGACTCTGTGTATTCCTTCCATCTTCTTTTTTTTAAGTAAAAAGAAAGTTTTATTTGACATATATTCAAAAGGACACAAGTGGGAAGCAGACAAGCAAATATGCTGCCAGAGCTAGAATGTCTGCCCGAATACAAAGAATATTACAGAACAGGCAAGAATGGGAAAAAGGACAAGCATGCTGCCACAGCCGTTGTCTGCCCGAGTCCAAGGAAGGTTATAGAATCATCAGTATATATCAACATCACAAAATGGGTAGAATCATTGAAAGCATCACTTTTTCACTGATTAGCTAGAAATTATAATCTTACATTATGAACCATCTTTCTTAACAATCATTGGTACAGGTTTCAGTTACGAAAGTCAGGAGGGTCTTCACTGGACCAACAAATTTCTATTCACTAAATGCTAATAGAAAAAGATAAGAGTGGAAAGTCTTTTGTGTTCTGTTTGATGGGCTTTTGTGAAAACTTCCTTAAGATGTTTTCCAAGATTATCATAGCTATTGTCTTTATACCTCAGGGCCCAGTTGATGTGTCCTTTGTGAATCCTTGTGAGCCCTAGTCCTTCCATCTTCTTTTGATGCTTCCTGTGTTGTTCCATATTTTCCCTGTAGAATCCTTCAATATTGCAACTCGAGACTTGAATTTTCTCGTCACTTCTTTCAGTTTAAGAAATGCCGAGTGTATTCTTCCCTTTTGGTTTTCTAACTTCAGGTCTTTGCATATTTCATTATAATAATACTTTGTCTTCTCAAGCTGCCCTTTGAAATCTTCTGTTAAGTTCTTTTACATGATCATTTCTTCCATTCACTTTAGCTACTTGACATTCAAGAGCAAATTTCAAAGTCTCTTTGATATCCATTTTGGTCTTTCCTTTCTTTCCTGTCTTTTTAATAACCTTTTGCTTTTGTCATGTATGATGTCCTTGACATCATTCCACAACTCGTCTCGTTGTCAGTCGTTAGCGGTCAGCGCTTGAAATCTATTCTTAGGATGGTCTCTAAATTCCGGTGGGATATACTCAAGATCATATTTTGGCTCTCGTAGACTTGTTCTAATTTTCTTCAGCTTCAACTTGAACTTGCATATGAGCAATTGATGGTCTGTTTCACAGTCGGCCCCGGCCTTGTTCTGACTGATGAAAATGAGCTTCTCCATCGTCTCTTTCCACAGATGTAGTCAGTTTCATTCCTGTATACTCCAACTGGCGAGGTCCACATGTATAGCCACCGTTTATGTTGTTGGAAAAAGGTATTTGCAATGAAGAAGTCGTTGGTCTAGCAAAATTCTACCATGCCATCTCCAGCGTTGTTTCTGTCACCAAGGTCATATTTTCCAACTACCAATCCTTCTTTGTTTCCAACTTTCCCACTCCAATCACCAGTAATTATCACTGCATCTTGATTGCATGTTTCGTCAATTTCAGACCGAGAAGTTGGTAAAAAATCTTCAATTTCCTCATCTTTGACATTAGTGGTTGATGTGTAAATTTGAATAATGGTCGTATTAACTGGTCTTCCTTGTAGGCATATGGATATTATCCTATCACTGACAGCATTGTACTTTAGGATAGATCTTGAAATGTTCTTTTTGACCATGAACGTGTCACCAGTCCTCTCAATTTGTCACTCCTGGCATTGTAGACCATATGATTTTTTTATTCAAAATGGCAAATACCAGTCCATTTCAGCTCACTAATGCCTAGCTTATCTATCTTTATGCGGTCCATTTCGTTTTTGATGACTTCCAGTTTTCCTAGATTCATACTTAGTACATGCCATGTTCTGATTATTAAAGGATGTTTGCAGCTGTTTCTTCTCATTTTGAGTCATGCCACCTCAGTAAATGAAGGTCCTGAGAGCCTAACTCCATCCGTGTCATTAAGGTCAACTCTACTTTGAGTAGGCAACTCTTCCCCTGTCATATTTTGACTTCCTTCCAACCTGAGGAGCTCATCTTCCAGCACTATACCAGACAATGTTCGGCTGCTATTCATTAGGTTTTCACCGGCCAGTTTTTTCTGAAGTAGACCACCAAGTCCTTCTTCTTAGTCTATCTTAACCTGTCCACCATGAGTGACCCTGCTGGTATTTGAAATACCAGTGGCATAACTTCCAGCATCACAGCATCACACAAGCCACCACAGTATGACAAACTGACAGCATGGGGACAGAGGAGTAAAAGTGGCTGGGAGGTGCAGTGGGGACTGCCAAAGATGGCTGGCTTTTAAACAAGCCAGAATAACTAATTAACTCTTTAAAATATGTTGTTATTAGCTGCTGTCGAGTCGACTCTGACTCATGGTGACCTTAAGTACAACCGAATGAATCATTGCCTCATTCTGAGTCATCTCCATGATGGCCAGCATGTTTGAATCTACCCTTGTAATGGCTATTGTGCTAATCCATCTCACCAAGGGTCTCCCTCACCCTCTACTTCACTATCCACCATATCCTTCTCTAGCAATTTATCCCTCCTGAGGAAGTGTCCAAAGCAAATGAGTCAGACAATGTTCTGTTGTGATTCATAAAGTTTTCTTTTTTTTTTTTTTTTAAGTAATACGTTATTGTGTTTTTGGTGAAGGTTTACCCAACAGTTTAGGTTCCCATCAACAGCTGATACACAAGTTGTTTAGTGGCATTGATTACATTCTTCACAAGGCTTGAACATTCTCATTATTTCCATTTTGCCTGTTACACTTCCATTAATCTAGTTTCCCTGCTCCCTTACATTCTTATCTTTGCTTTAAAGTAATTCTTGACTGTTTGGTCTCATACAGGTGATTTTTCAAAGTACTTATGGGTGATATTCATTATTTTTTGAGCCACTTTGTTATTTAGCTACAAGATGACCTCAGGGATTAGATTCAGTTCAAGGTTTAAAGAGTATCTCAGGGCAATAGTCTCAGGGAGTCCTCCAATCTCAACTGGTCCAGTAAGTATGTTTGTTTTTTTAAGAATTTGAGATTCTGTTGTACATTTTTCTCCCATTCTGTCAGGGTCCATCTATTGCGGACCTGATTAGAATAGTAGCTAGGCGCCATCTAGTGCTTCTGGTCTAAGGGCAGATAATGACATGGTTCATGTAGACCATTTGTCCTCTAGACTACTGTATTTTTACGCAAATAATACATGCCTTCTACGTTTATTTGCCAACCACATCCTCCCCCCGTGAGGTATTTTCATAAGCACCACCATGTCAATTATTTTTACCTGTTGCTATAAAAAAAATTAGCATAACGTGCTTATGAAAATACCTCAAGGGTGGAGGGTGAGGTTGGCAAAGAAACATAGAAGGAGTAGTTATTTGCATAAAAATACGGTAGTTTCTTCTATGAGCCTTTGGTTTCCTTCTTTCTCTTTCGCTTCAGACGAGTAGAGACCAATAGTTGTATCTTAGATAGACACTTGCAAGTTTATAACACCCCAGACACTACTCTCCAAACTAGGATGTAGAACATAATTTTATGAACTATATGATGCCAATTGACTAAGATGTCCAACGAGGCTATGGTCCTAATCCTTCAAATCCAGAAATGCAATCCCTTGAGGTGTTCAGTTATGTCTAAGAAGTATCTGTAACTGTGAGATTCATAAGGATTTCCTTGGCTAATTTTTGGAAATAAATCACCAGGCCTTTCTTCTTAGTCTGTCTTAATTTAAAAGCTCTGCTGAAACCTGTCCACCATCAGTGGCCCTGCTGGTATTTGAAATACTGGTAGCATAGCTTCCAGAATCTCAAGCAACTCATGAGCCACCACAGTACAACAAACTGACAGACAAGTGGTGGCTTTAAAATATGGACTCATGTAAATGGAAACAAATAAATACAAAGAAACAAAGAGACCCAGGTGAAACTCTCTCTCCTAGGAAGACCCCTGTTGTTCCTGTCCCAGCCCATGAAGCCTGTCTCAGTTATCTACTGCTGCTATAACAAAAACATAACAAATGGGTGGCTTTAAAAAACAGAAATTTATTTTATCACAGTTGAGGGAGCTAGAAGTCCAAATTCAGGGTGCCAGCTCTAGGGGAAGGCTTTCTCTTTCTGTCAGCACTGGAAGGAAGTCCTTGTCTCCTTGAGCTTCTTCTCCTGGGTGATCTTCAAATGGTGTGACATCTCACTTCCCCCATCTTTGCTTTTCTCACTTGCTTGTTTAATCTTTTTTATATCTCAAAAGAGATTGACTCAATCCTGCCTCGTTAACATAACAAAGACGACCCATTCCCAAAAGGGATTATAACCACAGGCATAAAGGTTAGAATTTACAAAAAAAATTTTGGGGGGACACAATTCAATCCATAACAGGCCTTTTCAGTCCTCTGTGCCGAGTGGTGTTGATCTGTGTCTGGTTTCAGCCTGAAGACACGTGCACCTCGGGAGTCTCCCATGATGAGAGATCTGCAGACTCTACCATGTCTCCTACATGTGCCCTAGACTCGACCATGGTTCTGCCCTGCCCACTTTTTGCATTCTCCCCCTCTTCTAAACAGGGGTTTTGTGACTGGTCCTGTTTTTCTCTCTTCTTGTATGTCAGGCATGTTAATGGAAGAAGAATGTTTCATTTGGTCTCATGATGCAAGGGGGTGAGGAGTTACCCTTGGGCAACTAGATAAGGAACTGGTAAGAGAACTAGAGGAGAAATGGGCATTGCCTGAAGATCCAGAAATCTGGAAGTGGCGACAGGTGATGTCATGGCTGGAGGCAATGGAATGTGATGTTGGGAGTCTCCCTATGAGCAGGGGCTGAGAACGTTCATGGAGGAACGTGGGATCACGGAAAGAAGACCATGTGTGGAGACAGGTGGCTAAAGAGTAGAAACAGAAGTCAGTGTATGGGTGCATATGCTGCCCAAAGGCCTGAATTCTCCGAGAGCTGCACCTCCATCCCCCACATCCACTACCAGGCTAGGCCCTCAACTCTTTAATCTACAGCCTGTTCTGGGCCAGCCAGACTCCCCCTGCTCCTCCTGGGGCTTTGCCTCAGCAATGCTGAGTAAACTGACTGGTGTTGCTGGAGCCAGGATATGCTGGCACCATGGCTGGGATGGTCATTTTCAGTCTTGTGCCCACAGAACCTTAAGAAGGTACTCTGCAGAGGCAGTGAGAAGCAGAGGTGGGAGACAGGCGCAACAGGAAGAGGGACAGGGAGCAGGTGGCACAATTTCTGGCCTCTGGGAATTGTGAGCTCTCCTGCATCCCCCTGGTGGTGCCCCTTTAACTTAGGCTTGTTGGAGGGCATCTTGATTCCAGATCCTCAGTGCCCCTGCCAACACATACATTGCACATGAACTGACCTCTGCTCTCTGCCAATCACCATCTTCCAACTCTCTCCATCACTCTTGCCCTATCAGTTCCCCTGTGCTCTGTAAGTCGGGTGCCACCACCAGAGGAGTCTACCCTGGGGAGGGGGCACCATCTCACACACAATGACTTAGGTATGGAAAATTCCTCCACTCCACCGAATTTCAGATACAGTGTGGGAAGGGTTTGTTTTCTTTTAAGGATCATATATTGGTAAGTTGATTGCCACCAAAAAGCCACAGAACGACAGGGTGTTACAATGGCAGGAGAAAGGGAAATTGACTGAGGTGCCTCCGTCTTGACCTTTCTTCAGCATCTACTGCTCACCCTCCACAAACACTTTGATCTCCATTAAAAGAGGGGCTTTCCCACTCCTCCCAAAGAAGACAGGAGAGCATGCGGGGGTGGGTGTGCGGTAAGGGGACCAGCAGGAGCCAGCGCAGTGGGAAGGCCCGTATGTCCTCCTCTGCATGGCACAAACTGCTGTCCACAGTGGCCTATGGCAGGACGGTCCTGGGGCAGGCCAGACAAGAGGTCACCCTTGGGGCAGGACTGACTCACAGGGACTGTGGTTCCACTGAGGACTCTGGCCCATTGCTGGCAGGAAGGAAATGGACAGGTGTTTCCTCTTGATCCAACAACTTTGAGTCTGTGGTAGTCAACCTGGTCCCTGGGTCACAGTTGCCCTTGTGACATCATGGTTGTCTCCTCCTCCATCATCCTTCTGCCCCTCCCAGGGCTGGGGGAGCAGCAACCAGAGGGCTTGTGAACACCTGAAACACTGTCCGCAAACCATGGGCAGTAAATGTTGTGTAAGACTCGGCAGGGTGGGGAGTTGCTCAATGACAGTGGGAAGCACTAACAGCTTCATAGGACCCAAGGAAAGAACGGGGATCTGGGGCTGTGGGGACTGTGCACAGAGGATAGTCCTCACCCATGCTCTCCCCCTATGTTCTGATTACAGAAGTGTAGGTCTGGTCCAGATAAAGACGCCCTAGAGAGAGAGAAGAGACGGAAGGTGGGTAGGGCTCTGGAGTGTGAGATAACCAAAGATCTTTGATCCTCTGACCCCAGGGTCCCTGGAAGGAGGATCCCTCTCTGCTCCCACAGTGTTGCTTTCTTGTCCCAGTAACCCTGTCTCCATCCTCGGTGAGACAAGTTAGTTATGGAGAAGATGATGGAGAGGCTGGGAATGAGGGTGTAGACAGGCCACAGGGGAGGTGGGACACAGCACAGTGGAAAATGTGAAGTTGGAGAAGGGGTGGCCTGGGCTTAAACCATGTGGGAATGACTGAGAGGTAAGTAGTGGAAATAAAAAAGTGTGAGGTAGGGGGAGACCCCAACACACTGGGGCACCACATACAGCATCAGAAGGCAGCATCATGGGTTGAAATGTGGGCTGGGATTCAGGTCATAAATGCAGACAACTGTCCTCATGAGGACTATTGCAAGGGTGGAGGGGTTGGTGGGCTCATAGGGACCTCCATGGTTTCTCACACCCATGTCCCGTCATCTGGAACAGAAAGTGCTTCACCTGGTTTCGTGCACCTGTAGGTCCACAGGGCAAGCATATCCCCTTTTTTATAGACAAGGATACTGCAACTCAGAGGGTGAGTGGATGTGTCCATGGTCATGGACAAGACAGTAGCATAGACAAGACCCCACTCAGGTCTCCTGGGTCCTCAGAACCACAGTGGGGAAATGCTAACTGTTAAGATTGAGGATCGGAGCTCCTTTATGGCAGACCCTGGGGCTGCGGTTGATGGTGAAAAATTCATTGTGAGTCCTCTGCTTTGCTTGGCCAGTTGCTTCTTGCAATACGCCAGAGAAAAAGGGTAGAGGCAGCCAGGAAGATCCAGGCCTGGTGGCGCGGCACCCTGGTGCGTCGGACCCTGCTGGTGGCTGCCCTCAGGGCCTGGATGATTCAGTGCTGGTGGAGGACGCTCAGGCTGAAGCAGATGCATAAACAGCTGCACAACCTGCTGAAGGCCTATGTAATCCAGGAGCAGGCAGCCGTCAAGCTGCAGTCCTGGGTCCGCATGTGTAGGTGCCAACAATGCTACTGCCAAATGAGCAAGGCTGTCTGCGTGATCCAGGAGCCAAAGAGCTGCCTCACCTTCCAGACCAATGACATTTTACAGGTAGACAAGGAAGCCTCTTCCAACCAGCTGGAGTTCCACATCGAAATCTTATCAGCCTGAAGGGCCTACAGGGTGGGGAACTGGCTCCCCTGCCCCAATAAACGTCTGACTGGGTTTTGAGTGTTTCAATGACTCCTGCATTCCTGGGGACCCCAGATTTAAGCCCTGCTGCCTGCTTCTCCACTTGGCAAAGGCTTCAGTGCAGGTCCTTCACCCCAACCCCTGCAGTGCCCATGACCGCTGCTCTGGGCTGACAGAGACCATATGCCACTGACTCTGTATCCAGATCAGAAAATGTGGTCCATGCCTCCTCATGCATGCACAGCCAGGTGATCTATTCCACAGCCCCTGCACCATTTGTGTCTCCTGAACTTGGAATTGACAGGAGTTGGGATTCATATTCCTGAAGACTCTGGGTATTTCCTCTCATGAGAGTCACCTCTGAGGCCATGCTCTGTCAGCCACCACCAAGGGTCAGCTGGGACTTGGACACGTTGGTTTTCTATTTGGCACATGCCCAGAAAGAAGTCCGGCACTTGAGGCCTCCCCTGAGAGCAATGCAGACCAGAGAAAGCACAGGAGGCTGGCCTTTTAATGCCTGGGCACCAGGTTTTGCAAGCCTCCTGCCATCTTGGATGCTATTTCCCTTGGGAAATAACAGATAACGTGATCTTAGGGAACCTCAGTTCTGCCTTTTCAGGACCAGCTTCCCCAGGGTGCTGAACATAAACATAAACTGATATTACTTCCACCCTAAGTATGGCACCATTCTTGATGACTTCAACATTGACTAGGATGGTGCCTGCAAGTCCCTTGCCTCTGACCTCCAGTGATTTTGACTTCCATTCTACCTCAGTCATCCACTCCAGTGATCACACCCTAGACCATTGCTTCTCCATGTCTGTGGAGAAGGATCATTTTATTAAAATGTCCAATCCATTGAGATGAATTACTTTGTAGAACACAATAAAAATTAATTATGAGAAAATAAATGGAAAGGATGTATGGAATATAAATCTTATTTTTAATTATTAGGTTGAACATACATAAAATTACTATTTCAAATTGCAATAAAAGTTTCTAAATGCTTGCTCTCAATCTCTGTACTCATCTCATTGGTAACAAACCATTCATGCTCCGTGTCATGGATTGAACCTTGTCGCCCAAAATATGTGTCACCTTGGCTAGGCCTTGATTCCCAGTAGTATGTCATTATCCTCTATTTTGTGATCTAATATAATTGTCCTCCATCTTGCGATCCTCCATTTTATGTGTTGTAGATCCTAAAACCTCTATAGGCAAGAATAGGGTGGGGTGTATCTTAAGTCACACCCTTGCTGGAGGGTGTGACTCAAGCCACACCCTTACTTAAGTCACCACCCTTACTCAAGTTACCACCTTACTCTAGTCAACCCTTGTTTGAGTCATACCTCTTATCTGACAAGAGATAAAAAGAGAGAGAAGAAATCAGAGAGGGACTAGCACCAAGAAAGAACCTCGAGCAGAGCACCAAGGGTCCCTGCACTGAGAACCTCCTAGACCCAGGAGAAGACGGATGCCAAGACACAAGGAATGCTGGGCCCACAGATGTTAAAAGGAGACAAGAACCTTCCTGCAGAGCTGACACACAGAAAGCCTTCCCCTAGAGCCGGTGCCTAGAATTTGGACTTCTAGCCTCCAAGCTATGAGAGAACAGGAGAACGAACAAGTCTGTCTTGGAAGAAGTACATCCAGAGTTCTCCTTGGAAGCAAGGATGATGAGACTTTGTCTCACATACTCTGGACATGTTATAAGGAGGGTCCAGACCCTGGAGAAGGACATCATGCTTGGTAAAGTAGAGGGTCAGCAAAAAAGAGGGAGACCCTCAAAGAGATGGATTGACACAGTGCTGCAACAATGGGCTCAAACATAGCAAAGATTGTGAGGATGGTGCAGGATCAGGCAGTTTTTCATTCTGTTCTGCATGGGGTCACTGTGAGTCAGAAGTGACTTGATGACACCTAACAACAATAACAACAACTCGTGAGAGAATAAATTTCTGGTTGATAAAGCCATCCACTTGTGGCATTTCTGCTACAGCAGCACTAAATAACTATGGCACTCGGGTTCTGATTCACAGACCATGGGCTCTTTTTTTCCAAATTTTTATTTATTTTGTTGTTGTTGAGAATATAAACAGCGAAACAAACATATACAAATTCAACAGTTTCTACGTGTAAAATTTAGTGACATTGATTACATTCTTCGAGTTGTGCAACAATTCTCACCCTTCTTTTCTGAGTTGTTCCTCCCTCATTAACATAAACTCACTGCACTCTAAGGTTCCTATCTAATCTTTTGAGTTGCTATTGTCAGTTGGATCCTGTATAGACAGTTCTTAAAAGAGCATAATGCTCAAGGTAGATCTTTTTTACTAGTTAAGCCAAACTATTTTTTGGTTTTAAGATGACTTCAGGGTTGTTGTTTTTTTAACTGGAAATTTTAACATACGTAGTTGATTATTGTTTTTACTATTACGAGTTTTATTCACCTTGCTGTGAATGGATTCCTCAGCTTTGACAAAGGCCGTTAGAATCAAAATGGTCATTTTATACAAGGAGATTTCTGATTTGATGTTTAATGCTGCTTTTGCTATTTCTTTTATTATTATTATTATTATTATTATTGTAGTTTAAGTGAAAGTTTATAATTCAAGTTAGTCTCTCATACAAAAATTTATAAATACATTGTTATATGACCCTAATTGCTCTCCCCATAGTGTGACAGTGCACTCCTCCTTTCCACTCTTGATTTCCCATGTCCATTCAACCAACTCCTAACCCTCTCTGCCTTCTCAACTCACCTCCGGACAGAAGCTACTCATTTAGTCTCATGTATCTACTTGAGCTAAGAAGCACAGTCTTCAAGAGTATCATTTTATGTCCCACAGTCCAGTCCAATCTTTGTCTGAAGAGTTGGCCTCCGGCATTGTTTAGTTCTGGGTTGACAAAGAGTTCTGGGGCCAACTTTCTGAGGTTCCTCCAGTCTCAGACCATTAAGTCTGGTCTTTTTACTAGAATCTGAGTTCTGCACCCCACTCTTCCCCTGCTCCATCAGGGACTCTGTTGTGTTCCCTGTCAGGGTGGTCATTGGTGGTAGCCGGGCACCATCCAGTTCTTCTGGTCTCAGGCTGATGGAGTCTCTGGTTTATGTGGTCCTTTTGTCTCTTGGGCTAATATTTTCCTTGTGACTCTGGTATTCTTCATTCTCCTTTACTCCAGGTGAGTTGGGACCAACTGATGAATCTTAGATGGCTGCTCACTAGCTTTTAAGATCCCAGACAGCACTTACCAAAGTAGGATGCAGAACATTTTCTTAATAAACTTTGTTATGCCAATTGACCTAGATGTCCCCTAAAGCATGGTCCCCAGACCTCTGCCCCTGCTGCTCTGTCCCTCGAAGTACTTGGTTGTATTCAGGAAACTCCTTAGCTTTGGTTTAGTCCAGTTGTGCTGACTTCCCCTGTAGTGTGTGCTGTCTTTCCCTTCAACTAAGATAATTCTTGTCTATCTAGTTAGTGAAAAACCCTCTCCCTCCCTCCCCACCCTAGTAACCATCAACAAATGTTTTCTTCTGTGTTTAAACCTTTCCTTGAGTTCTTATAATACAATATTTGTCCTTCTGTGACTGACTAAATTCACTCAGCATAATGCCCTCCAGATTCCCCCATGTTATGTTTCACAGATTCATCTTTATCGTTGAGTGAATATGCCATACTTTGTTTATCCATTCATCCGTTGATGGTCACCTAGGTTGTTTACATCTTTTTGCTATCGTGAACAGTACTGCAATGAACATGGGTGTGTATATATCTATTTGTGTGATGGCTCTTATTTCTCTAGGATATATTCCAAGAAGCGGGATTACTGGATTGTATGGAACTTCTATTTCTAGCTTTTTAAGGAAGCACCAAATTGATTTCCAAAGTGGATGTACCATTTTACATTCCCACCAAAAGTGTATAAGTGTTCCAGTCTCTCCACAACCTCTCCAACATTTATTATTTTGTGTTTTTTGGATTAATGCTAGCGTTGTTGGGTGAGATGGTATCTACTTGCAGTTTTGATTTGCATTTCTCTAATGGTTAATGATCGTGAGCATTTCTTCATGTGTCTATTAGCTGTCAGGGGATATTTTTTATTTAAAGTTTAAAGATTATCTCAGGGCAATAGTTTCAGGAGTTCATCCGTCTTCCATGGCTCCATAAAATCTAGAGTCCATGAGAATTTTAAATTCTTTCTGCATTTCCCCCCTTTTAATCAGGATTCTTTTATGGCATCTTTGATTAAAATGTTCAGTAATGGCAGCTGGGCACCGTCTAGTTCTTCTGGTCTTATAGCAAAGGAGGCAGTTGTTCATAGAGGCAATTAGCCACACATTCCATATCCTCCTCTTATTCCTGACTCTCCTTCTTCCCCTGTTGCTTCAGGTGAATAGAGACCAATTGTTGCATCTCGGTTAGTTTGCTCTTCTCTTTCTAGTTCCTAAAGTCAAGTTAGGCTGTTAACTTGAGATCTTTCTTCTTCTTTTTTGTGAAGGCATTTATTGCTGTAAATTTCCCTCTGAGTACTGCTGTCTTAGTCATCTAGTGCTGCTCTAACAATAATACCACGAGTGGATGGTTTTAGCAAAGAGAAGTTTATTCTCTCACAGTCCAGTAAGCTACAAGTCCAAATTCAGGGCATCAGCTCCAGGAGAAGGCTTTCTGTCTCTGTAGGCTATGGAGGAAGGTCCTTTTGATGCATCAGTCCCCTTTTTGTCTAGGAGCTTCTCTGCCCAGCAACCTCAGGTCCAAAGGATGCGCTCTGCTCCCAGCACTGCTGTCTTGGTGGTATGAGGCTCCCAAGTGTCTCTGCTTGCTTCTCTCTTTTATATCTCAAAAGAGATTGCATTAAGACACTATCTAATCTTGTCAACCTCATCACTATAACCTCATCACAGTGATAGAATTTACAACACATAAGAAGATCACATATAATATCATCATAGTGATAGAGTTTACAACACATAAGGAAATCACATCAGATTACACAGTCATACAACACTGGGAATCATGAACCAGCCAAGCTGACAGATATTTTTGGGGGACACAACTCAATCCATGACAACTGCCTTCTCTGTATCCCACAAGTTTTGGTATGTTGTGCTTTCATTTTCATTTGACTCTAAGAAATTTATGATTTCCCTTTTGATTTCTTCCTTGACCCATTGTTAGTTTAATAGTATGTTGTTTAGTTTTCATGTTTGTGTATCTTCTAGGGTTTTTTTTTGTTGTTGTTGTTTTTATTGATTTCTAGCTTCACTCCATTGTGGTCAGAGAAAGCGTTTGGTATGATTTCAATCTTTTTAAATTTATCAAGACTTGTTTGTGACCTGAAATGTCATCTATGCTGGAGAATGATCCACGTGAACCTGAGTAGAATATATATTGTGCTGTTTTGGAGTGGAGTGTTCTATATATGTCTGTTAAGTCTAGTTGGTTTGTAGTGTCATTCAGAACCTCTGTTTCCTTGTTGATCCCTTTCTAGATGTTTTGTCCAATATTGATAGTGGTGTATTGAAGTCTTCAACTATTATTGTAGTGCTTTCTATTTCTCCCTTCAATTCTATCAGTGTTTGCTTTATATATTTAGGTGCTCCAGTGTTGGGTGTATATATATTTATGATTGTTAAATCTTCTTGATTAATTGGCCCTTTTATCACTGTATAATGTCCATCCTTATCTCTTCTGACAGATTTTATCTTAAAGCCCACTTTGTCTGATATTAAGATTCCACCCAACTCTATTTTGGTTACTATTTGCATGGAATACTTTTTCCATCCTTTCACTTTCAACCTATTTGTGTCCTTGGGTTTAAGGTGTGTCTCTTGTAAACAGCATGTAGCTGGATCATGTTTCTTTTTTTATCCATTCTGCCTCTCTCTGCCCTTTGATTGGAGCATTTAGTCCATTTAGATTCACTGTAATTATTGATAAAAAGTGATTTACTTGTGCCATTTTGTATTTGTTTTTCCTGTGTGTGTGTGTCTTAAGCCTTCTTTGTCTTTGTTCTTTACTACCGCTTGCTTTTGTGTTTTTGTGGGATTATTGTAGTGAGCCTTTTTGGTTCCCTTCTCCTTTCCTTTTCTGTATGTTTTTTATATATTTTCTAAATGGTCACCATGAATATTACATTTAAGAGCTTGTATTTATAACATTCTAGGGTAATTTGGTGCCAACTTCAGTAACATACAAGAAAATCTGTTTACCATTCCTCTCCCCCTGTCGTGGATTGAAGTGTGTCCCCCCAAAATATCTGTCAACTTGGCTAGGTCACGATTCCAGTATTGTATGATTGTCTACCATTTTGTAATCTGAGATGATTTCCCTATGTGTAGTAAATCCTATCACTATGATGTAATAAGATGGATTAGTGACAGTTATATTGATGAAATCTATAAGATTAGATAGTGTCTTAAACCAATCTCTTTTGAGATATAAAAGAGAGAAGCAAACAGAGAGATGTGGGGACCTCATACCACCAAGAAAGCAGTGCAGGGAGCAGAGCACGTCCTTTGGACCTGAGGTTCCTGTGCTGAGATGCTCCCAGGCCAAGGGAAGACTGATGCATCGCAAGAACCTTTCTCCACAGCTGACAGAGAAAGAAAGCCTTCCCCTGGAGCTGATGCCTTGAATTTGGACTTGTAGCCTACTAGACTGTGAGAGAATAAATTTCTCCACTTGTGGTATTTCTGTTATAGCAGCACTAGATGACTAAGACACCCCCCTTTTGTTGTTGTTATCACTAGTTACATCTTTATATTTCACATGCCCTATAACATAACTTTATCCTTGCCTTTTAAATATTTGTTATTTAAAATATGAAGGACAAAACATTTAGAATTATCAAACATGAATACCTTTTTGTTGTAGTGATTTAGGTGAAAGTTTACAGAGCAAATTAGTCTCTCACTAAACAGTTCATACACAAATTATTTTGTGACATTGGTTGTCAACCCCACAATAAGTGAACACTCTCTGCTTCTACATCCCAGGTTCCCTATTTCCATTCAAGATGAATACCTTATTACTAGCCCTTATACTTGTCCATGCATTTGCCTTTATTAGGGATCTTTCTTTTTATGTATAGCTTTGAATTGCTTTCTAGTGTCTTTTCCCTTCCATCTGTAGAAACTCCCATTCGTATTTTTGTAAGGCTAGTCTAGTGGATATGAACTCTCTCAGACTCTGTTTGTCTGGGAATGTTTTAATTTCACTCTCATTTGTGTAGGATAGTTTCACTGGTGTAGTCTTCTTGGTTGACAGTTTTTTTTTCTTTTTTTCTTTCAGCACCTTAAATATATCATTCCATTGCCTTATGGCCTCCAATGTTTCTGAGGAAAAATCAGCACTTAATCTTATTGGAGATCCTTTGTATATGATTTTTGCTTGTCTCTCACTGCTTTCAGGATTCTCTCTTTCTCTTTAGTTTTTGAGAGCCTAATTATGATGTGTCTTGGTGTAGATCTCTTTAGGTTTATCCTGCTTGGGGTTCTTTGAGCTTCTTGGTTTAGTTGGGATTTGAAATTTCCAGATCTCATTTTTCGACTTTCAATCTCTCCCAAACACACAAGAGAACAAACACTCTGTGGTCAGTCTGCCCACCAGTAGGCACTGCCTCTCGGGTGAAATATCATGTACTAATGAATCTGTCCACCAGGGGGCAGAGTCCCCACTCTCTGTTTATTATTCCCTTCCCTTCTCTGTTTCTTCATTCACATTTTTAGTCAGAAAACCCACAACCAGCAAGCTTTCTTCAGGGCTTGGTGTTGCCCTCTGGTTTTGCCCAAAGTTTCCTTCCCTGCTCTGTGGAGGATGCTTATATCTGAGCTGGCATTCAGGGGAGGCACAAGCAGACTTTTCTTTGCTTCAAGAGGAGGAGGGGCTGGCACTCCCCAGAAGGACCTCCGAGAGATCTGTCTTTGTTGGTTTCAGAGCCCCAGTGGCCCTGTGGTGGTTGGGGAAGCAGTCTCCACTTAGGTGACCCACCTCCTGACTCCACTACTCTTCAGGGATCCTTCTGTAGGAGTTGTATGAGTCCAGCAGCCAATAGTTACTGATTGGGAGAGAGGTAATCCCACTCCAACAGACCCTGAGGGAGGTCTGATTTGTTGCTATCAGAGGCTACTGTGGGTATGTTGGCTGTGGATGTAGCCTCCACTCAATATGCCCACTTTCAGCACACAGCAGCCAAAGTCAGCAGTCCTCAGCATTGACCATAAGGGAGAGCAGACAGACCCAAACTGATCCCCAGGGAGGTCTGTGCTGTTGGTTTCAGAGGCCTGAGCTATGAGGTGCACAGAGAGGCAGGTAGAGTGACTATGGGAGCTGACTTCACTGCATGGGCCTTCTGTGGCAGTTTGCAACAGCCTGGCAACCAACAATTACCAGGTGGGGAAGGGGGTGTCAAGTTCTGTTCAGATCCCCATGGAGGTCTGCCTTGTTGCTATCAGAGTCCCCTCAGTAGATTGTAGGCTGTCAGTGCAGGCTCCACTCAAGATTCCCGCTTCCTAACACACAGCAGCTTCAGTCAGCAGTCCTCAGTGCTAACAGAAAGTGGAGGCAGATTAACCCTAATTGACCCCCAGGGAGGTATGGCCTGTTGGTTTCAGAGGCCAGAGATATGGAGTGCTTAGGGAGGCAGGTAGAGTGCTGGCTATGAAAGCAGACTCCACTGCAGGGCCCTTCTGTGGCAATTCACATCACACTTGCAGGTGATAGTGCCTGGGTGGAGGAGGGCTGTCACACTCCAAATAGACCTCCAGGGAGGTCTGCCTTGTTGCTATCAAAGCCCTCCCTGTAGTATATTGGCTGTGGGTGTAGCCTCCAATAAAGATGCCTGCTTCTTAGCACAAGGCAGCCTCAGTCAGCAGTCCTCAGCAATGACTGAAAGGGGGAACAGACCTGAACTGACTCCCTGGGAGGTCTGTCCTGTTGGTTTCAAAGGTCTGAGCTATGGGATGCACAGGGAGGTAGGTAGAGTGTTTACTAAGGGAGCAGACTCCACTGCATGGACCTTCTGTATCAATTCACAGTTGGCTTGCAGCCAACAGTCTCCAGGTAGGGGAGGTGCTGACACACTCCAAATGGACCTCTGGGGAGATCTGCCTTGTTGCTATCAGAGCCCCCCAACCCCACAGAGTATGCTGGCTGTGAGTACAACCTCCACTAAAGATACCTGCTTCTTAGCACACAGCAGCCTCAGTCAGCAGTCAGCAGCACTGACTGAAAGGAGGAGGAGACAGACCAGAACGGACTCCCCGGTAGGCCTGTCCTGTTAGTTTCAGAGGCCTGAGCTATGGGGTGCGCAAGGAAGCAGGTGGAGTGTTGACTAAGAGAGCAGACTCCACTACATGGGCCTTCTGTAGTGGTACGCAGTAGGCTTGCAACCTACAGTGTTGGGGAGGTCTACCTTGTTGATTTTAGGGCAGAAACTTGGGGTCCTGTCTCTTTGTACAGGCAGGGGCTGTGGTGATTAGGGAAGCAGGCTCTTTTTCTGGGGCCATTACCCCAGTTCACAGCAGCCGGCAGCCTGTGTGGCTGGGGGAGGGCCAGGGATGGTGGAAGAAGCAATTTTCCTACTGTATGTGACTCATTGTTGATTTGTTGATTCTTGCCTGTTTGCAGTTCCTCACTGCTTTCCTCTGCTTCCCAATTCAGAGTCCCTCTAAGTCCAGTGTTGTTTCCTTGTTGTGTTTCTTGTTGTATTTGTGGAGGAGGGTCAGAACGATGTTTTGTTTATGCTACCATTTTCCCAGAATTCTCTCAAACCACGTTTTGAGTAACATTGCCCTAGTCCTTGTCAGTACCCATAACTGACCACAGCAACAATATTGATTTCAACTATCCCAGTGTCTGACTGCTACCTTCTATCCTTTAGGGCAGAGGTCTGCAAGCTATAGCCTGCATACCAAATCTGGCCCACAGCCTGTTTTTGTACATAAAGTTTTACTGGTACACAACCAGACCCCTAAATGCAACTTCCCACTTGACAGTTTGCTTTTACGTCTAATAGGCATTTTAAACAATGTGACAGAAACAGCACTTCTTGTTTCCACACCTCATGCTCCCTTCCAAAACTTGTTTCTCCTGGCGTCTTCACCATTCGCCCAGTCTGATCAAGTCACTAACTTTCCTGAATCTTCCCTTTCACTTACCCCCATCTATTCCCTCCCCACATCAATCCACCAACAAGTGCTATTGGCTTCAACTCTACAATATGTCTCAGATCCTCATATTTTTCTCTATTTCCATTGCTGTCTCCCTGGTACAAGCCTCCATCCTCTCTTGCCTTGATAACTATAATGGCCTACAAGTTTTTTTCTTGCTTTAATTCTTGCCCTTTTTGTTCATTTATTCAGTCTAAACATGTACTAAGGAGGCCTGGTAGTGCCATAGTAAATGCTAGGCTGCTAACCAAAAGGTTGGCAGTTCGAACCCACCTCATGACTCCATGGGAGAAAGATCTGGTGATCTGCTCCTGTAAAGATTACAGCCTAGAAAACCCTATGCGGTAGTTCTACTGTCATACAGGGTAGCTATGAGTTGTCCCCCAAGCGTCTGACAGTTTGCTGTACTGTGGGGGCTTGCATGTTGCTGTGATGCTGGAAGTTATGCTACCAGTATTCAAATATCAGCAGGGTCACCTATGGTGGACAGGTTTCAGCAAAGCTTCCAGACTAAGACAGACTAAGAAGAAGGAACTGGTGGTCTACCTCAGAAAAAACTGGCCAGTGAAAACCTTATGAATAGCAGCAGAACATTGTCTGGCATAGTGCTGGAAGATGAGCTCCTCAGGTTGGAAGGAACTCAAAATATGACTGAGGAAGAGCTACTTCCTCAGAGTAGAGTTGACCTTAATACATAGATGGAGTAAAGCTTTCGGGACCTTCATTTGCTAAGGTGGCATGACTCAAAATGAGAAGAAACAGCTGCAAACATCCTTTAATAATCAGAACATGGAATGTACTAAGTATGAATCTAGGAAAACTGGAAGTCATCAAAAATGAAATGGACCACATAAAGATCGATATGTTAGGCATTAGTGAGCTGAAATGGATTGGTATTGGCCATTTTGAATCAGATAATCATATGGTCTACTATGCTGGGAATGACTAATTGAAGAGGAATGGTGTTGCGTTCATCCTCAAAAAGAACGTTTCAAAACCTATCCTGAAATACAATGCTGTCAGTGATAGGATAATATCCATATGCCTACAAGGAAGACCAGTTTATACGACCATTACTCAAATTTACACACCAAACACTAATGCCAAAAGCGAGGAAATTGAAAATTTTTTGCCACCTTCTAAAGTCTGAAATTGATGAAGCATGCAATCAAGATGCATTGATAATTACTGGTGATTGGAATGTGAAAGTTAGAAACAAAGAAGAAGGATTGGTAGTTAGAAAATATGGCCTTGGTGATAGAAACGATGCCAGAGATTGCATGATAGAATTTTGCGAGACCAACTTCTTCATTGCAAATATCTTTTTTCAACAACACAAACGATAACTATACACATGGACCTCGCCAGATGGAATATGAATCAAATGTGGAAAAGCTCAATATCATCATTCAGAACAAGGCCAGGGGCTGACTGTAGAATAGACCATCAATTGCTCATAAGCAAGTTCAAGTTAAAGCTGAAGAAAATTAGAACAGGTTCACGAGAGCTATATCCCACCTGAATTTAGAAACCATCTCAAGAATAGATTTGACACTTTGAACACTAATGACCAAGACCAGATGTGTTGTGGAATGACATCAAGGACATCACATGTAAAGAAAGCAAAAGGTCATTAAAAAGGCAGGAAAGAAAGAAAAGACCAAAATGGATGTCAGAAGAGACTCTGAAACTTGCTCTTGAACATCAAGTAGCTAAAGCAAACCCAAGAAAGGATGAAGTAAAAGAGCTAAACTAAAGATTTCAAAGGGCGGCTCAAAAAGATTAAGTATTATAATGAACTGTGCAAAAACTTCAAGTTAGAAAACCAAAAGGGAAGAACACACTCGGTATTTCTCAAGCTGAAAGAAGTGAAGAGAAAATTCAAGTCTCAAGTTGCAAAACTGAAAGATTCTAAGGTGGAAAATATTGGACAATGCAGGAAGCATCAAAAGAAGATGGAAGAAATACACAGTCCCTATATCAAAAAGAAGTGATCAATGTTCAGCCATTTCACGAGGTAGCATATGATCACAAATTGATGGTACTGAAGGAAGAAGTTCAATTTGCACTGAACGGAACGGAGAAAAACAAGGTGCCAGGAATTGACGGAATACCAATTGAGATGTTTCAAGAAATGGACGCAGCATTAGAGGTGTTCCCTGGTCTGTGTCAAGATATTTGGAAGACAGCTTCCTGGTAAACTGGAAGAGAGCCATATTTGTGCCCATTCCAAAGAAAGGTGATTCAACAGAATATGGAAGTTATCAAACAATATCATTATCATACACAAGTAAAATTTTGCTATCACTCAAAAGCAGTTGCAGAATTACATCAATAAGGAATTGCCAGAAGTTCAAGCCAGATTCAGAAGAGGACATGGAACAAAGTATGTCTTTGCTGATGTCAGATGGATCTTGGCTGAAAGCATAGAATACCAGAAAGACATTTATCTGTGTTTTATTGACTATGCAAAGGCATTTGACTATGTGGATCATGACAAATTATGGATAACGTTGCAAAGAATGGGAATTCCAGAACACTTAATTGTTTTCATCACAAACCTGTACATAGAGCAAGAGGCGGTCATTCGAACAGAACAAGGGGATGATGTGTGGTTTAAAGTCAGGAAAGGCGTGTGTCACAGATGTAACCTTCCACTATAGTTATTCGATCTGCATGCTGAGCAAATAATCTGAGAAGCTGTACTATATGAAGAAGAATGTGACGTCAGGATTGGAAGAGGACTCGTTAACAATCTGCGTTCGGCAGATGACACAACCTTGCTTACTGAAAGCAAAGAGGACTTGAAGCACTTACGGATGAAGAGCAAAGACTACAGCCTTCAGTATGGATTATACCTCAACATAAAGAAAACAAGAATCTTCACAACTGGACCAATAAGCAACATCATGATAAATGGAGAAAAGTTTGAAATTGTCAAGGATTTCATTTTACTTGGATACGCGATCAACACCCGTGGGAGCAGTGGTCAGGAAATCAAATGATGTGTTGCATTGTGCAAATCTGCCAAAAAAAAAAAAACCTCTTTAAAATGTTGAAAAGCAAAGATATCACTTTGAAGACTAAGGTACACCTGACCCAAGCCATGGTGTTTTCAATCACCTCATATGCATGTGAAAGTTGGACAATGAATGAGTTAAGACTGAAGAAGAATTGATACCTTAGAATTATGGTGTTGGCGAAGAATATTGACTATACCACGGACTGCCAGAAGAAGAAACAAATCTATCTAGGAAGAAGTACAACCAAGGATGGTGAAACTTTGTCTCATGTATTTTGAACATGTTATCAGGAGGGACCCGTCCCTAGAGAAGGACATCAGCGAAAAAGAGGAAGACCCTCAATGAGATGGATGTGTGACCAAATAGTTTGCAATGCAAAGAACACAGCATCTGAATTATTCCAGCCAAAAACACATAAGCAGGAACTAATTGTGAGAAAAAAAAATCAGAAAAACCCAGATTGAGAGAAATTATATAATATGACTGGCCTATAAACTTCAAAATGTCAAGATCATGAAAATGAAAAAATAGACATTTTTCAAGGTTAAAGACTCTAGAGAGACATGACAACTGCGTGCAGCATGTGATCTTGGATTGAATTCTTTAAAATAAAGGCTGTTACTTAGACCAAAAAAACCCAAACCTGTTGCTGTCAAGTCAATTCCGACTCATAGCAACCCTATAGGACAGAGTAGAACTGCCCCATAGGATTGTCAAGGATCTGCTGGCGGATTCGAACTGCCAACCTTTGGTTAGCAGTTGTAGCTCTTAACCGCTTTGCCACCAGGGCTCCTGTTACTTGGACTGTTGAAAAAATTTTTTGAAATAATTTATTTTTGTTATTGTTGAGAATATACACAGCAGAACATATACCAATTTAACAGTTTCTACATGTACAATTCAGTAACGTTGATTACATTCTTGGAGTCATGCAACCATTCTCACTCTCCTTTTCTGAATTGCTCATCCTCCATTAACATAAAGTCACAGTCTCCTACGGTTCCTATCTAATCTTTAGAGTTGCTGTTGTCAATTTAATCCCGTATCAATAAATCTTAAAGAGCATAATGGTCAAGGCAGACGTTCTTTACTAGTTAAGCTAAACTGTTGTTTAGTTTTAAGAAGACTTTAGGAGATATTTTTGGTTTAAGTTCAAAAATTATCTCAGGGCAATAGTTTCAGAGGTTCACCCGTCCTCCATGGCTCAAGAAAGTCTAGATTTCATGATAATTTGAAATTACGTTCTGCATTTTCCCCCTTTTGATTAGGATTCTTGTATGGAATCTTTGCTCAACATGTTCAGCAATGGTAGCCCAGCACCAAGCAGTTCATGAAATTTGAATAGGGTCTCTAGGTAAAGGGTATACAAGAATTTTTCGAATATTTCTGTAAGTTTGAAACTGTTTCCAAATAAATTATTTTTGAAACTTAGAAGGTCAGGGTAATGATCCACAGCCCCTAGAACAGTGCCTGGCTCACAGTAGGTGAAAGAATTTCCTATTAAAGACCTTTACAAGTAGGGTGATGTCAGCAAAATTGGTGGAGTAAGGACCTCCAAAAATTCATCTCTCCATAAAAGCAACAACAACAACAAAAAAAAAAAACTGGCAAAAATGGTCAGAATCAACCTTTTCAGAACTTTGGAAATTAACCAAAGGCTTGCAGCAAGTAGGGAAGCATTTATTCAAAAAAAACAGGTGACTCTTGGTTGAGAACAGTAAGCTTTGTAGCATTTTAATTTGCTCTAGTCCCATCTCCCACTCTCCAGCTCAGTGGTAGCCTTGAAAACTAACAGTCTGAATTCTCAGACGAGCTTGGCATTCACTGGAAGAAGAAAAAGGAGGGAACTTGTCATGAATTAAATTATGCCCCCCCAATAATGTGTGTATCAGTTTGGCTGGGTCATGCTTCCCAGTATTGTATGATTGTGTACCATTTTGTAATCTGATGTGATTTCCTTATGTGTTGTAAATGCTATCATTATGATGCAATAAGATGGATTAGCAGCAGTTATACTGATGAGGTCTATAAGATTAGATAGTGTCTTAATGCAATCTCTTTTGAGATATAAAAGAGAGAAGTGAGCAGACACACATGGGAACCTCACACCACCAAGAAACCAGTGCCTGGATCAAAGCGTGTCCTTTGGACCTGAGCTTCCTGCGCAGAGAAGCTCCAAGACCAAGGGAAGATTGATGACACAGACCTTCCTCCAGAGTCAACAAAGAAAGCATTCCCCTGGAGCTGATGCCCTGAATTTGGACTTGTAGTCTACTGGACTGTGAGAGAATAAACTTCTCTTTGTTAAAGCCATTCACTTGTGGTATTTCTGTTAGAGCAGCACTAGGTGACTAAGACAGAACTGTTTCAAAGCTTCATTACCAAAGAACTGACATTATCTGACCTGGAAGCATCCCTGGGTGGCTCACAATTGATGCTAGACTACCAACCTAAAGGTTGGCAATTCGAACCCACCCAGCGGTGCTGCATAAAAAAGCCCTGGTGATCTGCTGCTGGGAAGATTACAGTGAAGAAAATCCTATGGAGCAGTTCTACTCTGTAACACGTGGGTTGCCATGAGTCAGAATTGATGTGATGGCAATAGGTTTGGGTTTTGGGGTTTTGGTGGTTCTTTCCTTTTTCATTCCACTTTTCTTCTCTTTCTTTCTTGATCAAATTTATAAGTATTATCTTTAATACTGGCCTTTTCAAAATACTACCTTGTAAACTTACTTTCCACTTCCAATTTTCATTTCCTAGTTCATTAATTTCAGTTTTTAATCTTTATTTTCCTGCTTTCTAGATTCATTTGGCTGACTGGGCTCTCTTTTCCTAATTTTTAAAAGACATCCTGAGGCACTGAAACCCGAGTCAAGAGAAAACAGGAGGTGTTTAAGTCTGAGAAGACACTCCAGAGCTGTGTGGGGGTTTCTTGCCATGGTCCCTCCTGTTCTTCTACATGACTGATAGTGAGAAGGGATTGTGTATGGGCCTCATGGAACGAGAACCCTGGTGTGGAATGGAACTCAAATCCCCTATCACCCTGGACTCTGGCACATCTCTGACAGGAGGAAAGTAGACAGGTATTATAAGTTCCCATGAGGCTTGTTTCTGATGGAGACTCAACTGTGTGGCAGGTATCCTAATCCTTATATCATAGTTGCAATTGTGAGCTCATAGCTCTCCCTCTCACTCATTTTACTCATGCCAGGCCTTGGGAAGCAGAGAAATCAGGGCTAATGAAACATCTAGAGACAAGCCATGGGGGTTCAATTTTGTGTAAGAGACATGGCCACATCTACTAGGCGGGCTAGGGGTGGGTGAGAATCACCTTAGACTTCATAGGTCTTGAGAAAAGAGGAGATGCTAAGGCAGTGGGTACCTTTGTGCAAAGACATAGTGAGAAACATCAGTCTTAACTCACTCATGCATTTCCCATTTATTTCTAATTATAGAAGGACGGCAATTTCATTACAATTATAATTGAGGAAATCGAAGAGACTGTTGAATGGAAGCAGAAGGAGAAGCTTGTCAAGGTAGGTAGAACCTCCATGTAGTTAAGAGAAATCCAGAACTTTAATACCTGTGTTCTGAGCGTGTGAGATTGTCTTTTATGGATCCAGAGTCTAACATAACTAGGGTTCAACTCAGTATCGGCTCATTTTCCTGCCATCCCCATCCCTGAGTCTGAGTTTGACTGTGACACGGAAAGTGACTGGGGAGAATGAAAGCCATCAAGAAATGTATGGGGCTGGAAGGTGAGAATGTTGGGACTCAGAATGTTCAAAATATGGGAAGGCTGGGAGTAGAGTATAGGGTGGGAGTGCTGAGAATCCATCACCGTATCGATGTATATTGCTGTGATAGAGAGGTCAGCCAAGGGCGATTTGGGCTTGGAATTAGCAGAGGATAACTAGGCAAAACCATAATGAGGTCAAATCTCCCAAACCCAATCAACACTGAAGAGGTGGAGTGTGACTAACAAAGTCCTTCACATTCCTAATGTATCCTCTAGTTACTAACTGTTTTTGCCCTGATCCAGCCACCTGTGAGGTAGTCAAGAGGTCTGTAACTCTGAGTGCAAGGTGATGTGTCCATAGTGGCAGACGCACACCACCATCCCCGTCTCCTAGCTCCTAGTCAGTGTCCTGCTAACTCCCCTGAACTCTCTGAGGAAAGACTGACTGTTGAGAGAACCCAGGCCTCTTCTAGGAAGACCCTGGAAGTTGGTAGCACGAAGTTCCCTGAGTGGCCTCTTTTATCTCTGTCTAGAAATATACAACAAAAAGAGACAAGGCAGCTAGAAAGATCCAGGCCTGGTGGCGTGGCACACTGGTGCGCCGAACGCTGCTGCACGCGGCCCTCAGGGCCTGGGTCATTCAGTGCTGGTGGCGGCTGATGCTGGCGAGGCAGCTGGAGAGGAAGCGGCGGGCGGCGCTGATTGCTTATGTGAAGAAAGAGTGGGCAGTGGTTAAGCTCCAGTCTTTGGTCCGTATGTGGCGCATCCACTGGCGATACTGCCAGGTGCTCAATGCTATCTACGTCATCCAGTGCCACTGGAAATGCCAGACCTGCCAGACCTGCTCTCTTCTCCGAGGCCACTGTGTGGTCACAACTACTCACCTGCAGTTCCACATTGAGATCATTAATCCCTAAGGGCTGGTGAGAAGGGGTGCTGTGTTGTCTGTTCCCAGTAAAGGTCTAACTCACCCTATCTACTGTGTCTCATGGTGTCTCAGTTATCTAGTGCTGCTGTAACAGAAATACCACAAGCTGGTGCCTTTAACAAGCAGAAATTTATTTTCTCACAGTTTAGGATGCTAGAAGTCTGAGTTCAGGGTGCCAGCCCTAGGGGAAGGCTTTCTGTCTCTGTTGACTCTAGAGGAAGGTCCTTGTCTCTTCTGAGCTTCTGCTCCTAGGCGATCTTCATGTGGCTTGGCATGCGTCTTCCCCCATCTCTGCTTCCTAGCTTGCTTAAACGAGCTTTTATATCTCAAAAGAGATAGACTCAAGACAAATCCTATGCTAATCCTGCCGCATTAACATAACGAAGACAGCCCATTCCCAAATAGGATTATAACCACAGGCATAGAGGTTAGCATTTATAACACATATTTTTGGTGGACACAATTCAATCCATAACACCTAGTCAGAGAAATTAGATGAGAAAAAGAAATAAAAGACATTCAAATCGGAAAGGAAGAAGTATAACTATCTCTAGTCTCAAATGACATGATCCTATATAGAAAATCCCAAAGAACACACACATTTATTTACAGCTGATAAAGAAATTCAGCAAAATTTAAGGTACAAGATCAATACACCAAAATAAACTGAGTTTCTATATACCAACATTGAACAATCCAAAAAGGAAATTAAGTAAACAATTCCATTTATAGTAGCATCCAAAAGAATAAAGTAGCTAAGGATAAATTTAACCAAGTAGGAGGTACATCAGTATAAGACGTGTACACTGAAAATTATGAAACATTGCTAACAGAAATTAAAGACCTAAATAAATGGAAAGATGTTCGTGTTCATGGATTGGAAGGCTCAATATTACTGAAAGCAATCTACAGGTTCAATACAATCCCTATTACAATTCCAATTACCTTCTTTGCAGAAATGGAAAAGTTGATCCTCAAATTCACATAGAATTGTAAGGGGAGAATAAGAAGAAACTGCTCAATGAGTACAAGGTTTTATTTTTGGCTGGTAAAAATGTTTTGAAACTAAAAAGAGGTGATGGTTGCACAACACTGTGAATGGTTGCTCAATTGGCATTGAACTAAAAGCCATTAAATTGTTTGCTTTAAAACGATTCATTTTCTGTCATGCGACTTTCATCTCAATTTTTTAAAAGCTAAAAACAATAAAAAATTCTTCTAAGACAGGATATTCTAAGGGCTCAGAGGTTATCTCTCAGGAGCTGGTCAAGGACCAGTCCTCCTGATGAGAGGCCTTTCTTTGGAATTTGCAGGGCTCCAGCAACCCAGCCTGCCTAGTTAACCCTTACTACTCACTCACCAGTCTGGATTAATTGCTCTCTTTGCCTCCTGTCTGGTCATAATTCCGGAGCATCCCTTCACCATCATCCTGGGAATTTTCTTCCCCTCCCTCCTGTAATGACTCCCTACCTCCTGAATCCCACACATATCAGCAAGATTTAGTCAGGGAAGCAGAGCCACTGTGGGCTTTATGGGACAAGGGGTTCATTATAGGAATTAGAATTTACACACTTGTGGGAGCAGCTGGGGAAGTGAAGGTCTGGAAGAAGGTGATAGAGGATAGAGAAAAAGTCCCCAACCAGCCCTGCTGCAGCCCTGGTGGGTGGGCGGACAAGTGAGAGCTTGCTGGGGCATCTGAGATCCAGACACATCCAGTTGCTGACGTGGGACCGTGAAGTGGACGTTCATGGAGAGGTCTAGGGGGAGCTGTCGCCTCACTGGATGCCCAGTCAGGCACATGGCTGTAGGCCAGGGGCTGCTGTTGGTCAGCAAGGCCAGTAGTTGGGGAGAAGAGCTGGACACAGCGTTGGGGGAGCAGAGACAAGCTGGAAGCCTCTGTGCGCCTTGGCGTCTATCCGTCTCCTCATCTGACCTCAAAAAGACCTTAAGAGATTATGGCTGCTGCTCGCTTCTGCGTCCAAAATCTCATACAAGTTCGTATTTGGAGACTTGGAGCCAAACCCATCAGAGAGAGGCATTCTGGGAAACAGTTCCAGCTCCATCCATTGACAGTCACACAGTCCAGCACATTGTGTGCCCCTCTTTCTTGAATTTGCTCTCTCAGCATATCCTATGACAGCTTCCTAAGGAAAGATGCAGGAGTATAAATTATTAGATTTGCCTGCCTAAAAATGACTTTATTCTGCTCTTAAATCTGATAATTTTGCTGAGTATAGAATTCTAGATTGAAAATAATTTTTTCCTCAGAATTTTGAAGACTTTGCTTCACTTTCTTCTGGAAGTTTGATGCCATTCTGATTCCTTTGTCTGTGGATGTTGCCTAGTTTTTCTTCTCTGCGAACTTCTAGGATCTTCTCTTTATCGCTGATGTCCTGAAATTGTTGTTGTTGTTGTTAGGTACTGTGGAGTCTGTTAACGACCCTATGTCCAACAGAACAAAACACTGCCCAGTCCTGCACCATGCCCACAATCATGGTTATGCTCGAGCCCATTGTTGCAGCCGCTATGTCAATCCATCTCATTGAGGGTCTTCCTCTTTTTCACTGACCCTCTACTTTACCAAGCATGATGTCCTTCTTCAGGGACTGATCCCTCCTGCTAACGTGTCCAAAGTACGTGAGACAAAGTCTCACCATCCTCACTTCTAAGGAGCACTCTGGTCGTACTTCTTCCAAGACAGATTTGTTCATTCTTTTGACAGTTCATGGTATATTCAATATTCTTCACCAACACCACAATTCAAAGGCGTCAGTTCTTCTTTGGTCTTCCTTATTCCTTGTCCAGCTTTCGCATGCACGTGATGCGATTGAAAATACCATGGCTTGGGTCAGGCGCACCTTAGTCTTCAAGGTGACATCTTTGCTTTTCAACACTTTAAAGAGGTCTTTTGCAGCAGATTTGCTCAATACAATGCGTCTTTTGATTTTTTTTAAATTTTTTTTATTATTGTAGTTTAAATGACATTTACATTTCAAGTTAGTCTCCCATACAAAAATTTATATATACATTGTTATGTGACCCTAATTGCTCTCCCCATACTGTGACAGCACACTCCTCCTTTCCACCCCTGATTCCCCATGTCCGTTCAGCCAACTCCTAACCCTCTCTACCTTCCTAGCTCACATCCGGACAGAAGCTGCCCGTTTAGTCTCTTGTATCTACTTGAGCTAAAAGGCACACTCCTCACAAGTATCACTTTATGTCCCACAGTCCAGTCCAATCCCTGTCTGAAGAGTTGGCCTCGGAAATAGTTTTCTTTCTGGGCTGATGGAGAATCCAGGGGCCATGCTTTCCAGTGTTCCTACAATCTCAGTCAGACCATTAAGTCTGGTCTTCTTACTAGAATTTGACTTCTGCACCCCACCTTTCTCCTGCTCCATCAGGGACTCTGTTGTGTTCCCTGTCAGGGCGGTCATTGGTGGTAGCCGGGCACCATCTAGTTCTTCTGGTCTCAGGCTGATGAAATCTCTGGTTTATGTGGCCCTTTCTGTCTCTTGGGCTAATACTTTCCTTGTGTCCTTGGTGGTCTTCATTCTCCCTAACTCCAAGTAGTTGGGACCAAATGATGCATCTTAGATGTCTGCTTGCAAACTTTTAAGACCCCAGACGCCACTCACCAAGTAGGATGCAGAACATTTTTTTAATAAGCTTTTTTATGCCAATTGACCTAGATGTTGCCAAAAAGCATGGTCCCCCAACCCCTACCCCTGCTACTCTGTCTCTCAAAGTGTTTGATTGTATTCAGGAAACTTCTTAGCTTTGGTATAGTCCAGTGGTGCTGACTTGCCCTGTAGTGTGTGCTGTCCTTCCCTTCACCTAAGATAATTCTTATCTACTATCTACTTAGTAAATAACGCTCACCCTCCCTCCTCACCCTCATAACCATCAAAGAATGTTTTCTTCTGTGATTAAACCTTTTCTTGAGTTCTTATGATAGTGATCTTATACAATATTTGTCCTTCTGTGACTGACTAAATTCACTCAACATAATGACCTCCAGCTTCTTCCATGTTACAAGATGTTTCACAGCTTCATCGTTGTTCTTTATTGTTGGGTAGTATTCCATTGTGTGGATATACCATAATTTGTTTATCCATTCGTCTGTTGATGGGCATCTAGGTTGTTTCCATCTTTCTGCTATTGTGAACAGTGCTGCGGTGAACATGGGTGTGCATATATCTATTCATGTGATGGCTCTTATTTCTCTAGGATATATTCCAAGGAGTGGGACAGCTGGATCACACACTACTTCCATTTCTAGCTTTTTAAGGAAGCACCAAATTGATTTCCAAAGTGGTTGTAGCATTTTACATTCCCACCAACAGTGTATAAGCGTTCCAGTCTCTCCACAACCTCTCCAGCATTTATTATTTTGTGTTTTTTTGTATTAGTGCTAGCCTTGTTGGGGTGAGATGATATCTCATTGTAGTTTTGATCTGCTTTTCTCTAATGGCTAATGATCATGAGCATTTCTTCATGTGTCAGCCACCTGGATATCTTCTTTGGAGAAGTGCCTGTTCATATCCTTTGCCCATTTTTTAACTGGGTTATTTGTCTTTTTGTTGTTGAGGTTTTGCAGTATCTTGTAGATTTTAGAGATTAGACACAGATTGGATTTGTCGTAGCCAAAAATTTTTTCCCAGTCTGTCAACTGTCTTTCTACTCTTTTAGTGAAGTCTTTTAATGAACATAAGTGTTTGATTTTTAGGAGCTCCCATTTATCTAGTCTGTCTTCTGGTGCTTGTGCATTGTTACTTATGGTTCTTATCGTGTTTATGCCATGTATTAGGGCTCCTAGCATTGTCTCTATTTTTTATTCCATGATCTTTATCATTTTCAATTTTATATTTAAGTCTTTGATGCAGTTTGAGTTAGTTTTTGTGCATGGTGTGAAGTATAGGTCTTGTTTCAGTTTTCTGCAGATGGATATACAGTTATGCCAGCACAATTTGTTAAAGAGACTGTCTTTTCCCCAATTGATGGGCTTTGGGCCTTTGTCAAATATCAGCTGCTCATAGGTGGATGAATTTATGTCTGGCGTCTCAATTCTGTTCCATTGGTCTGTGTATCTGTAGTTGTACCAGTACCAGGCTGTTTTGTCTATCGTGGCAGTATAATAGGTTCCAAAATCAGGTGGTGTGAGGCCTCCCACTTTGTTCTTCTTCTTCAGTAATGCTTTATTTATTCAGGGCCTCTTCCCTTTCCATATGAAGTTGGTGATTTGTTTCTCCATCTCATTAAAAAATGCCGGTGGAATTTGGATTGGGATTGCATTGTATCTGTAGATCACTTTGGGTAGAATTGACATTTTCACTATGCTGAGTCTACCTATCCATGAGCAAGGTATGTTTTTGCACTTATGCAGGTCTCTTTTGGTTTCTTGCTGTAGTGTCTTGTAGTTTTCATTGTATAGATCTTTTATGTCTGTGGTTAGATTATTCCTAAGTATTTTATCTCTTGGGGGCTATTGTAAATGGTATTGATTTGGTAATTTCTTCTTTGAGGTTCTCTTTGTTGGTGTAAAGGACTCCAACTGATTTTTGTATGTCTATCTTGTAGCCAGAAACTTGGCTGAAATCTTCTATTAGTTCCAGTAGTTTTCTTGTGGATTCTTTGGGTTTTCTGTGTATAAGATCATATCATCTGCAAATAGAGATACTTTTACTTCTTTCTTACCAGTTTGGATGCCCTTTATTTCTTTTTCTAGCCTAATTGCTCTGGCTAGAACCTCCAGCACAACGTTGAATAACAGTGGTGATAAAGGGCATCCTTGTCTGGTTCCCTTTCTCAGAGGGAGTGCTGTCAAAGTCTCTCCATTAAGGATGAGCTGGCTGTTGCCTTTGTATAAATGTCCTTAATTATATTGAGGAATTTCCCTTCTATTCCTATTTTGTTGAGAGTTTTTATTATGAATGGATGTTGGACTTTGTTGAATGCCTTTTCTGCATCGATTAATAAGATCATGTGGTTCTTGTCTTTTGTTTTATTTATGTGATGGATTACATTGATTGTTTTTCTAATGTTGAACCACCCTTGCATACATGGTATAAATCCCACTTGATCGTGGTGAATTATTTTTTTGGTATGTTGCTGAATTCTATTGGCTAGAATTTTGTTGAGAATTTTTGCATCTATGTTCATGAGGGATATTGGTCTGTAATTTTCTTTTTTTGTGGTGTCTCTCCTGGATTTTGGTATCAGGGTTATGCTGGCTTCATAGAATGAGTTTGGGAGCATTCCATCATTTTCTATGCTCTGAAATACCTTTAGTAGTGGTGGTGTTAACTCTTCTCTGAAAGTTTGGTAGAATTCTCCAGTGAAGCCATCTGGGCCAGGGCTTTTTCTTGTTGGGATTTTTTAAAATTACCTTTTCAGTCCCTTCTTTTGTTACAGGTTTATTTAGTTGTTCTATCTCTGTTTGTGTTAGTTTAGGTAGGTAGTGAGTTTCTAGAAGTTTGTCCATTTCCTCTAGGTTTTCAAATTTGTTAGAGTACAATTTTTCATAGTATTCTGTTATGATTCTTTTAATTTCAGTTGGGTCTGTTGTGATATCACCTATCTTATTTCTTATATGGGTTATCTGCGTCCTCTCCTGTTTTTCTTTTCTCAGTTTGGCCAATGTTTATCAATTTTGTTGATCTTTTCAAAAAACCAGCTTTTGGTCTTTTAACTCTTTCAATTGTTTTTCTAGTCTCTATTTCATTTAATTCTGCTCTAATTCTTATTATTTCCTTTCTTCTGGGGCCTGAGGAATTCTTTTGCTGCTCTCTTTCTACTTGTTCCAGTTGTAGGGTTAATGTTTTGACTGTGGCCCTTTCTTCTTTCTGGATGTGTGCATTTATTGCTATAAGCTGACCTCTGAGCATTGCTTTTGCTGTGTCCTAAAGGTTCTGGTAGGATGTGTTTTCACTCTCATTTGATTCTGTGAATTTCTTTATTCCATCCTTAATTTCTTCGATAACCCAGTAGTTTTTGAGCAAGGTGTTGTTCCGTTTCCATGTGTTTGATTTTTTTCCCTTGCTTTTTCTGTCGTTGATTTCTGCTTTTATGGCTTTATGGTCAGAAAAGATGCTTTGTAATATTTCAATGTTTCGGATTTTGTTAAGGCTTGCTTTATGGCCTAATATGTGGTCTGTTCTGGAGAATGTTCCATGTTTATTGGAAAAGAAAGTACACTTGGCTGCTGTTGGGTGGAGTGTTCGGTGTATGTCTATGAGATCAAGTTGGTTGATTGTAGCATTTAGCTCTTCCGTGTCTTTGTTGAGCTTCTTTCTGGATGTTCTGTCCTTCACCGAAAGTGGCATGTTGAAGTCTCCTACTGCTATTGTGGAGCCCTCTGTCTTTCTTTTCAGTGCTGTCAGAGTTTGTTTTATGTATTTTGGAGCCCTGTCATTGGGTGCGTAAATATTTATTATAGTTATGTCCTCCTGGTGTATTGACCCTTTAATCATTATATAGTGTCCTTCCTTATCCTTTGTGGTGGATTTTAAAGTCTATTTGTCAGAGATTAATATGGCCACTCCTGCTCTTTTTTGAGTGTTGTTTGCTTGATATAATTTTTTTCCATCCTTTGAGTTTTAGCTTGTTTGTGTCTTTAAGTCTAAGGTGTGTCTCTTGTAGGCAGCATATAAATGGATAGTGTTTTTTTATCCAATCTGCCACTCTCTGTCTCTTTATTGGTGCATTTAGTCCATTTACATTCAGCATAATTATTGATAGGTATGAGTTTAGAGCTGTCATTTTGATGGCTTTTTTTGTGTGTTGTTCACACTTAATTTTCTGTGCAGAGTCGTTTTTCTGTATGTATTTTCATCTTCTTTATTGTTGTTGACTTTGTGTTTGCTGAGTCTTTATATTTTTCTAGTTTTTGATTTTGATTTGTAGGATTGTTAGTTTTCTTTATGGTTACCTTAATATTTATCCCTATTTTCCTAGTTTATACCAGTCTTTTATTTCTTTATACTGCCTTTACTTCCCCTCCATTTGAAAAATCTATGTCTACATTTTAAGTCCCTCTTTTTGTTTTAATGTTGTCATCTTTTACATATTGACATCTATTTCCCTATTTTCAGTGTTTTAGCTTTCCTTTATTTTTGTGACTTCCCTATCTGAGTCTATATCTGGTTGCTCTGTCCTGTGTTCTAGTCTTGCGTTGTCATCTGATGTTATTGATTTTCTAACCAGAGGACTCCCTTTAGTATTTCTTGTAATTTTCGTTTGGGAGTTTTTGCAAATTTCCTAAACTTCTGTTTATCTGGAAATGCCCTAATTTTGCCATCATATTTGAGAGACAGTTTTGCTGTATATATAAATCTTGGCTGGCAGTTTTTTTCCTTAAAGGCTTTAAATATGTCATCCCATTGCCTTCTTGACTGCATGGCTTCTGCTAAGTAGTCCGAGCTTATTCTAATTGACTCTCCTTTGTAGGAGACTTTTCTTTTATCCCTAACCACTCTTAAAATTCTCTCTTTATCTTTGCTTTTGGCAAGTTTGATTCTAATATGTCTTGGTGACTTTCTTTTGGGATCTGCTTTAAGTGGGGTTCGATGGGCATCTTGGATAGATATCTTCTCATCTTGCATGGTATCAGGGAAGTTTTCTGTCAACAAATCTTCAACAATTCTCTCTGTATTTTCTGTTATCCCTCCCCTTTCTGGTACTCCAGTCATTCGTAGGTTATTTCTTTTGATAGAGTCCCACATAACTCTTAGAGTTTCTTCATTCTTTTTAATTCTTTTATCTAATTTCTCCTCAGATAAGTTGGTGTCAAGTGCTTTATCTTCAAAGTCACTGATTCTGACTTCCATTGCCTCAATTCTGCTCCTATGACTTTTTATTGAGTTGTCTAATTCTGAAGTTTTATTGTTAATCTGCTGGATTTCTGATTGGTGTCTCTATATGGATTCTTGTAGCTTATTAAATTTGTCATTATGCTCTTGAATAACTTTTTTAAGTTCCACTACTGCTTTGTCTGTGTGTTCTTTGGCATTCCTCTGTGTTTTGATGAATTTCCTTTCTAATTTCTTGAAGAGTTCTGTATATTAATCTTTTGTATTCTACCTCTGGTAATTCCAAGAAATTGTCTTCCTCCATAAAATTTATTGATTCTTTATTTTGGGAGCTTGCTGAAGCCATCATGGATTGCCTCTTTATGTGACTTGATATTGACTGTTGTCTCCGAGCCATCAATAAGTTGTTATAATTTTATTTTATATTTGTTTAGTGTGTCCTAGCTTCTTGTTTTGCTTTGTTTTGATATAGCTGAATAGGCTGTTGGTGTGCGCTCGTTTGATTATTGATGCCTTTGAAGCTCTAAAGTCCTGTCACCAGGTAGTTAGGTCTGTAACTAAGTATGTGTGCCCAGGAGTCTGTTAAATTTTTCTGTATGGATTCAGCTCAGGTGTCCAGGTAGTCGGTCACCAAGTGTGTGGTGCAGACTCCTACAGTCTTAAAGAGGCATGGGTGATTGGTGTAGGCACAGGTATATGGCTGCAGTAGGAGGTCATGCGCTGAGCAAGGCAGGGGGCTGACGGCTGCCTCTGAGTGTCTGAAAAGAAAGCGTGTCCCTATACTCTGGAGCGAGTAGGTAGGTGAGTTTTGCAGCCAGACTATGAGCACCCTACTTTTTTGGTTGTAAAGACAGGGGAGCACCACTTATTCTTGGACCCCTGTAGCAGGTGACTAGGTGGCATGGGTGGAGCCACCAGTCCTCAAGCTCCTGATGTGGACAGGTAAGTGTCCTGCCTAAAGGGCAGAGCAGTGGCAAGCACCACAAATCTGCCACTTTGCAGCTGAAACAGTTGAAGTTAGACTTCAGATGTTTACCCTGTTGTACTGTGGTAGTGAGGGCTTATGCTGTTGAGGTGGGTCCACACATGTCTATAAGGGGTGGGAGGCACTCAAAGTCTGCGGACCCCTTATGCCCGTGCCTAGGCAAAGGAGCTGTGCCAACCCCGAGTTCCTGGCTTAGGAGAGCCAGTGGCTTATTTTTTCCCTTTTTGTTAATTTGTTCCCTCTCCAAGGCCAGGAGAATGGGTCAGGGCGCCTTATGGGATCTGGCCCAGGGGACTCAGAGATTGCTGAAGCTGGCTGGACCCGGTGCAGAGCAGGGAGGGAAGAGGTAAATGGGAGAGAGGTATTTCCCAAATGGGTTTTTTTTTTTTTTTTTTAAATCCGCACAAAAGGCCACATGCATGTACTTATCTTTAGCCACTTGGGTGCTGCTTTTCACTGGTTTGGAGTGTCCAGGCAGAATCTCTGCTGCCGAATCTGTCTTGATGTGGAAACTTCCTCCCAAGAGAGTGAGTGGAGATGTATGCCTGCATCTCTGTGCAACCTGAGCCAATCTGGGCTGAAGGGCTGTGGCTCCTGCAGGGTCAGGTCAGGCAACTCCTCAGTGCTTCTGAACCGTCTCTTTCTCCCCCTGCCAGTCTGATTCCTCAACTTTGCCTTGTTCAGAGCTCCTAGATATTCATATACAATCAAATAGCTTGTTTTTCCAGGTCTTTGTTGTAAGAGGGACATAGGAAACCGTCTGACTACTCCGCCATCTTGGCTCCTCCTCCGTCTTTTGATTTCTTGTCTGCTGCTTCCATGGGTGTTGATTGTGGATCCAAGTAAAATGAAATCCTTGACAACCTCAGTCTTTCTCTATTTATCACGATGTTGCTTATTGGTCCAGTTGTGAGGATGTTTGTTTCCTTTATGTTGAGGTGTAATCCATACTGAAGGCTGTGGTCTTTGAGCTTCATCAGTAAGTGCTTCAAGTCCTCTTCACTTTCAGCAAGGAAGGTTGTGTCATCTCCATATCACAAGTCATTAATGAGTCTTCCTCCAAACCTGATGCCCTGTTCTTCTTCATATATATAGTCCAGCTTCTCAGATTATTTGCTCAGTGTACAGATTGAATAGGTATGGTGAAAGGACACAACCCTGATGCACACTTTCCCTGACTTTAAACCACACAGTATCTCCTTGTTCTGTCCGAACAACTGCCTCTTGATGTATGTACAGATTCCTCATGAAGACAACTAAGTGTTCCAGAATTCCCGTTCTTTGCAATGTTATCCATAATTTGTTATGATCCACACAGTCGAATGCCTTTGCATAGTCAATAAAACACAGATAAACATCTTTCTGGTATTGTCTGGTTTCAGCAAAGATCCATCTGACATCAGCAATGATATCCCTGGTTCCACGTCCTCTTCTGAATCGGGCTTGAATTTCTGACAGTTCCCTGTTGATATACTGCTGCAGCCGCTTTTGAATGATCTTCAGCACAATTTTACTTGCGTGTGATATTAATGATATTTTTCAATAATTTCCACATTCAATTAGATAATCTTTCTCTGGAATAGGAATATATATGGGTCTCTTCCATTTGGTTGGCCAAGTAGCTGTCTTCCAAGTTTCTTGGCATAGACAAGTGAGCACTTCCAGTGCTGCATTCGTTTGTTGAAACATCTTAATTAATATTCCACCAATTCCTGGAGCCTTGTTTTTCTCCAATGCCTTCAGTGCAGCTTGGACTTCTTCCTTCAGTAATGTCAGTTCCTGATTATATGCTGAAATTACAGGATGATATATTCCTTGATACGGGTTTTGTTGTTGTTGTTTTTCTAGTCATTGTGTTGGGTACTTGATTAGCCTTTCAGTTTAGAAACTAATCACTCAACTCTGGGAAATATTACTGTAGTACTTTTTGATAATTTCTACCCCTCAATTTTCTCAGTTTTCTACTTATAGAAATCCTACTAGTCAGATCATGGATTGATTTTCTAATATTTTCTATCTCTTTGTCATTTTGTTCTACTTTCTGGAAGATTTTCTCTGTTTTATTTTCTTAAGAGTCATTCTTCCAAGATCTGTTTCTTGTTCTCTGAATATTCTTTTTTATAGCACAATGTTCTTGTTTCATTGATTTATTATCATTTCTTATCACTCTAAGAATTTTAGTTTTTTCTTTTAACTTTTTCTTCTGCCTCTAGTACTGTCTCTTTCTTAAGCTTTTCTGTTTTCTTTTTTGTTTGTTTGTTTGTTTTTGTTTTTATCTCAATCTTACATGTTAGAAGCTGTATGCGTATGTTGATATTCTTCCTTGTCTGTTTATATTTAGCAGTAGGTCAATAAAAAATCGAAGAGTAACTCAGTTGCATGAGTGGGACTTATTGACCGGAGGCATTCAGTATAAGGTAATAAAGCACAGAGATGGGTTTTGTTTCAGTGGGACTCCCCAAACATCAGTATCATTTCCCCCCTCTGGAGTTTGTAATAGATTGCATTAGTGGCCATAAATTCATACCTTTCACTTTGAGAACTTGCAGTGCCTTCCCCTAAGAGAGTGCCTTGGGTTTGTCTATGCTCCTTACCTTGGCCAGTACAGTAAGGTGGAATGATGATATGCAAGTTCTTACCTCCATTTTGAAAAACTTTGCCCACTTGTGTTTGCCCTCTTGCACGTTTGCCATTGCCAAGACAAGAACATGCCTGGTAGCCTGCTGGTGTGGGGATGAGGATGGGAGACATGTTGAGTACAGCCACCCCAGTCAGGCTACCCCAACTGAACCCAGCCTGAATCAGCCTGCCTCCTGAGGTTTGTTATACAGCATTAGGGTAGCAGTAAGTGACTAATACACAACCAGTTTCCCCAAAGAGGAATCCTACAACTTTGCATCAGAGAGTAGGAGAAGGAAATTTGATTGCCAGCCTTTTGGGAGCTGAGTAGGTGAGAAAGCTGGAGTTCTCACTATTCAGTCTGCACAATTTCAGTTGATCCCCAATTTTTAGTACGGTGTCTCACCCTTGCCTTAAGCTATTCCTGAAATCTCTTGAGTCCAAATGCTCTCTGGTTCAACTCATTCAGACAATAAGTATCTCTTTTACCAGGGTGGAGGAGGGGCTGTTACAAGGCTGTATACATGAAGGATGGAAATGGGATAAAGGAGGAATCCAGAAAATCCTTAAATAAATGTTTATTCCCCGTCTTAGATTCTTAGCAACCTGTGCCTCAATTCCACACTATGTTATTGTTATAGTTTTGTAATGCACCTAATACTTGACCGTTTGTGTTCCCATCCCCTTATCTCTTCTTTTTGCAAAACTGTTTTCACCAGTTGTGGACACTTATTCTTCAATATGTAGTTTTAAATCAGTTTTTCAAGTTCCTGATGAAATTTTTATTGGAATTGAGTTTAACTTATAGATTAAGTTGGAGATAATTGACTACTTTACAATGTTAAGTCATTCCATCAATAAATGTATGTTTCCATTTATTCAGGCCTTTTACATCCTGAGTAGGGTTACTATGAGTTGGAATCGACTCAACGGCAATGGGTTTTTTTGGTGAACAAAAGTTGTATATGTAACCTCCAGGACATTCTCTTAAAGGAAAGGAACATGGTCTTATTCTCTTTCCTCCTTGCTGCTGGCTGCATTGTGGATATTATCGGTGAATTTGAAGCAGCCATCTCGTATCATGAAGTGGCCTTGGGAATGAAGGTCACACATAGCAGAGTCACAAGTTAGAAGGGGCCAGTACTCCTCAGCCTATGGAGTGCCATACTATGTGTGGTGGTTAAGGTTATGTGTTAACTTGGCTAGGCCATGATTCTCAGTGGTTTGGCAGATATTATGTAATCATCCTCCATTTTGTGCTCAGATGTGAGCAGCCAATCAGTTGAAAAGGGAGTTTCCTTGGGGTTGTAGCTTGCATCCAATATATATGGATGTTCTTGCAATTCTCACTCTCTCTAGATTCTGCATCTGACAGGTCATCCTCTGACCTCTGGTTCTTGGGACATGAGCCTGCGGCCTGCCGCCAGACCTGCAGATTTTGGGATTCACCAGCTCCCACAATCCTGTGAGCCAGCAACCTTCTGCCTGACCTGCCGATTTTGGGTTTGTCGGTCCCTGCAACCACAAGTGTCTGGAGAAGCCTCCAGCCTGATGCCTGACCCATGGATTTGGGACTTGCCTGCCTCCACAATTGTATGAGCCATTTCCTTGAAATAAATCTCTGTCTATATATTTTTATATACTCTTCACTTGTTTTGCTCCTCAAGATAAACCAGCCTAAGACACCATGCCTAGCTTATATGGAAAAGAGAAATAAACTTCCAAATTGCTTCAGCCATTGTTAGTTTGGGTGTGCTATCATTCACAGCCAACCTTAATCCTAAGTGTCAGGCTCTACCCCAGTGGCTCTCAAAGTGGGGTTCCTAGAACAGCAGTCTCAGCTTCACCTGAGAACTTGTTAAAAGTGCAAATTCTTGGGGCCCAGACATACTTAATCCGAAACACTGGGATAGGACTAAGCAGTCTGCTTTAACAAGACCTCCACGTGATTGTGATGTACACTAAAGTTTGAGGACCATTGCTCTAACTTTATTTCTCTCTTAGGCCCATCACCCACAGTAGGATCTCTCCATGGGAAGATTGTCCACTTTTTTTTAGTAGGCAGAGCTCACAGTTATAGTGGAAGTGAAGTTTGCCACACATAACCTTTGCATAAGTGGAGTACAGAGCAGGAGAGAGACCTGACCAGGTCATGTATTTCTAATGTGGTTATTTAATGAACAGCCTGAAGATTACCTATGGCTCTTCCTGCTGACTTGTTGAACTAAGCAAATTACAAAATTCC
Organism: Dugong dugon; assembly: GCA_030035585.1. Lineage (NCBI taxonomy): Eukaryota > Metazoa > Chordata > Mammalia > Sirenia > Dugongidae > Dugong > Dugong dugon. The sequence continues at coordinate 15,767,197 of CM057481.1, read as the reverse complement.
ATGTTTTGCTCTTAAGTGACCAATCCATGATTGACTCACGCTCCGGCCATTCTAATTCTAGATGATTAGTTGATTCAGCCATCATTTGCAGCACTTTCTGTTTTTACCACTACCACATGGAAATAGTTTTACAAGAATTTTCTGGTATTCTGGGCCCATTAAATGGGATATAATTCCACAATTGTTGTCAATAATTCCCTAGGCAGATCTTCTACAAAGTTTCTAATTCAAGAAAAAGTTTCTTAAGCTACTTCCTGAAAACTAGCTCACATAAAATTCAACTCAGTTTTATTAATCTGCTGAGAAGTCCGACTCTTGCTATCTTTCTTAGCAGACTGACTTAAGTAAAAATTGACTGACAAAAGTAAGAATTCCCACAGTAGAGCTAGGAGTAGCTTCAGGCATGGCTGAATTCAGGGGCCCAAAGGCGTTCTTAAGACTTTGTCTCTCTCTTTCCATCTTTTGGCTCTACTTTCCTCCCTGTTAGCTCCATTTTCAGCAAGCTATTTCCATGTAGTAGCCCCCAGCAGCTCAGGATTCATAATCTTTATAATTCCAGCAGTTCCAACACAACACCAGAACTGAGTCTCATTGACCTGGCTTGGTCATGTGCTCATCAGCGAGCCAATCACTGTGGCCATATGGATAAAAACCCAAAAAAAACCAAACCTGCGGCCATCAAGTTAATTCTGACTCATAACAACCCTATAGGACAGAGTAGATCTGCCCCATATGGTTCCCAAGGTGGAAACCTGGTGGATTTGAACTGCTGACCTTTTGGTTAGCAGATATACCACTTAACCACTACACCACCAGGGCACGTGCACACCCTGGACTGAGCTTGTGCTTAGTAAGTGCCTCCATCACCCAGGAGCAACTGCACTGGCAGCTTCTCAGAGGCTTCTCCATCTCACTTGCCTAGGGCTATTGGAGAGTAGGTAGTAATCAGGGTTTGGAAGAACAGAGTTATGTTTATGGATTGGCAGGTTAAATATTAATGATTTGTGCCAGCAACTTAGCGATCCAGAAACCCAGTGAGGCAGAGAAACAGACACAGAGAGACATGAGATCATGAGACATGTAGAAAAAGAGAAGCAGCAGCTGAGGAAGAAAGATACTGAAGAAGGAAGGAGTTAATTACAGATACAGTGTGACAGAAAAATATAAGGAGAGACAGAAATATGGAGATACAGAGACAGAAACCAAGAAAGGTAGAGTCAGAGATAGAGTTGTATAGACAGAAGAAAGAGAAGCAACCACCACCACCCAGTACAGACATACACACATGTGCACACGTGCACACGCACAGAAATATTTCCAGAAAGAAATATTAACTCAGAGAGGCTGAGAACGCATGTGTCTTAGTCATCTAGTGCTGCTATAACAGAAATACCACAAGTGGATGGCTTTAACAATGAGAGATTTGTTCTCTCACAGTCTAGGAGGCTAGAAGTCTGAATTCAGGGTGCCAGCTCCAGGAGAAGGTTTTCTGTCTCCGTCAGCTCTGGAGGAAGGTCTTTGTCATCAATCTTCCCATGGTCTAGGAGCTTCTTGGTGCAGAAACACCAAAGAGTCCAAAGGACGCACTCTGCACCCAGTTCTTGTTTCTTAGTTGTATGACGTCCCTCGTCTCTCTGCTCACTTCTCTTGTTACCATGTGGAAACCCCAGGTACTTGCTCGACATGATTCATATCGGCCAATAAACGAGAGACCAAGGTAGGAGAACAAGAAAGCCACCTTTATTTCGTTGTACAAGGAAAAGGAGTCAGTTGGAGCTGTTGCTGCCAAGACTGCTCCCCAGGGGTGAGCAGACAAGTTACTTTTAAGGGGTTTAAAAGCAGGGAGTTCAGATGAGTTAGCTCAGCAACATTCTTAATCATACTATGTAGGCACAACGGGGTTTACATATAACCTCCAAACAAAAGCAAGAGTCATATGCAGTGCTGGGGAGGAGGAAGCCCAGCAAAGGAAACAGGATTTTTAAGACAACACTGTGAGGGAAGAAGCCATGCAAAGAAAACAGAAGTTTTAACGCAATACTGTGGGAACTCTGTCTCATTGTCTTTTATATCTCAAAAGAGATTGACTAAGACACACCTAATCTTCCAGAGTGAGTCCTGCCTCATTAACATAACTGCCTCTGATCTTACCTCACTAACATCATAGAAGTAGACTTTACAGCACATAGGAAAACCACATCAGATGACAAAGTGATGGACAATCACACAATACTGGGAATCATGGTCTAGCCCAATTTACACTCATTTTGGGGGGACACAACTCAATCTACAACAACGTATCTATTGGGTATGATGAACTGGGGTCTTGGCCAAGAGAACCATTCAGGGACAGGACAATTATTTCTAGAGAAGTAAGATTTTAACTATGGTGAAGCCACAAATCCCACACCTGGATAGGATCATGTATTCATTCATTACATACAAATCTCAGACCTGGATAAGATCATGTATTCATTACATACAAATCCCAAACCTGGATAGGATCATGTATTCATTTGTTACATAAATATTGATTGAGCCCCTGCTATGAGTTAGGCACTGTTCTTGGCCCAGGGAACACAACACTGAACTCAGTGTCCCTGCTCACCTGGGGCTCACCTGCTAGTGGGGGAAACAGAAAATAAACAAATGATGAGATAGGATCACTCAGGTAGTAATGAGGGCTGTGTAAGCAGAAAAGCAGAGTCGGGAGCTACGGCATAATCATGGAGGAAACGGAGAATTATTAAGATAAGATGGTCAAGAAAGATCTGTCTGAGGAAACAACATTTGAGCAGAGATAAACCTGAATGAAGAACTCAATCTGGAAGAAGACAGTGCTAGGAGGGGAGGAAGCAAGTGCCATGTTCTGAGATGGGAACATGCTTGGGATATTTGATAAGTATCAGAGTGGCCAGGGAGGACCGTAAGAGAGTGAGTGATAGGTTGTTGAGTTCAGAGACTTGGCCAAGGCCAGACAGTGCAGGACTATGTAGATCACAAAGAGGACTTTCAATTTTGTTCTAAATTTAATGGGAAGACATTGGAGGATTAAGAGCAAAAGATACACAACCCCAGGGGGCACCATTTACATAGACCACAAGGGGAATGAGGCTAACTGGAGTTGGACAACATGATGGCTGTACACCCCCAACACTCCTGCTGTGGCCACCATCACCACCACTAGTTGCTGTGGAGGGGAGACAAACGCGTGTTGACCTCGTGCATATGTGTCAGAGTAGAACGGTATTCCATAGGATTTTCAGCAGCAATTTTTTGGAAGTAGATCACTAGGCCTTTCTTCCTAGGTGCCTCTGGATGGACAAAAACCACCAACCTTTTGGTTAGCAGCTGAGTGCATTAACCCTGTGCACCACCAAGGGACTCCAGACATGGCTAATCAATCGTAGTTCCTGCTCATCCTGCACTGGCCTCTCAGAATCCTCAGAATTGTAGGCCCTGCTGATTTCTCAAAGCAGGCTTGTTAGAGTTCAGGTATTTGCCATCATTAGCTCAGACAATGACCTCCTGGAAAAAAAACGTCTGATAGAGAGATCTGGGAACACAGCTATATGGCAGACCTGGTCATTCCTTTATTGGAAGGGGTATGCGTTGTGTTACCCTATAAGCCTGTGAACCCAACGAGATTTCAAGTTGAAGATTCAATAGGTTTGCTTTGAGTTCATAGTGGCCCTGGATAAAGCCACGGGTGTGGCAATTACGCCAACGCCAATAGGCCTGAATGATGCGGACAGCATTGAGCAGGCGACAATAAGGCATGCGGATGCGCCACATGCGGAACCAGGCCTGCACTCTGACTGCTGCCCATTCTTGCCGTGAATAGCTCTCCAGCGCTGCCCGTCGCCTCTTAGTCAGCACGGTTGCCAGCATCCGCCGCCACCAGCACTGAATGATCCAGGCCCTGAGGGCCGCATGCAGCAGTGTCCGGCGCACCAGTGTGCCACGCCACCAAGCCTGGATGAGCACCGCCGCAGCTTCATCTGTCATGGTGTTCTTTTTTGGGTCTTGCAAGGGAAAACAGAGGATATTTAGGAAACACATACATTTTGGCCCCACGGTATGCCAGGAAGGGACCAAGATCTTCAATCAACAATCACCCCTTCATCCAAAGTTCAGGAGTGCTAGACAGGGCACTGATGAGCCAGAAGTCCAAGCCTGCCTCTACCATTCTCTGGTTAATAGCCCCGGGCACACTGCCTTGCCCCTGAGTCTCAGTGTCTTCATCTGTAAAATGAGAATACGTCTGTCCTAGCTACCTCGCCCTGTTCTACATGATTCTGGTTGGCCAGTTTAGGGCAAGAACACCATGATCTATGAATCAAATTTACCATGTTCCACCTGGGCTTGCCCACCTACCTGGGATCCACATCCCTTTCCTTCAGACTTGGGGAAGTAGCATCCTTTGTTCCTACTGCCCTCTCACCTCTGACTTCAGCTCAAACCCACAACCTGTTGTCTCTCCTCTGCCACACCAAAACATTAGAAGATTTCTCCAATCCACCTGCTTTATTAGCAGCTTAAACTTCAGTTAATACATACATAAGTACAAACACACACACACTCACTTCTAGATCCAGGCATTTCCCAAGCACAGTCCCCACCTTGCACCCCTCAACCCAGTGTGGTCTGGGCTCATCCCCTTCTGCCTCCCTTCTTGCCACAATCCCTTCTCCATATCTGAGCCAAACCCACATCTGTCTGTCTAAGAAGGGAATGGGATAAGAGAACAGCCAAGGAGGAACCAATCCCTGTTTATTCCAGCTCTGTGTACAGTGACCCTTTGTCCTATTTGCCTGGGACATCCTCTGTTTATACCTGTTGTCCTGGTGTAATAATGACAAGTGGTCCTTTCACTCACTGAAACGTCTCTCTTTGGACAAGAAATTACATGGTCACCAACTTTTGGTAACCATCACTGGACCACAACGATCAGAGCTGTCACAGGTCAAGGCTGTCCTCAGCACTGTAGAGCCTGCACCCATCTACCCATGGAGCGGAAGGGAGGGCAGTGGTGGTGATGTGGATGGGATATTGGGGGTACAATCGCTTCCTCTTCTCACCTTTGCTCCTTCAAGCTCTGCTCTATCAATGTGATTTCACCATTATATTCAATTGTAATTTGAAAAGGTACTATCCTATGTAATCAAAGTTTTGAGAGGGGCAGAAACATGGGAGAAAGTGAGGGTGATCTCTCCACTGCTCAGGGCCAAGTCAACCACAGACTCATCTTCCTGGCCTTTTCTGGAACCATGGATGAGGAGTCCCTGCCCGAAGTAGCTCTGGGAAACACAGCCTGTCCTCCCAGCAAGTTTGGGTGGATCTGTCTCTTACACAACACTTAAGGCCCATGGCTTGGGAGTGAGTGTTCAAATACCCTCAAGTCTACACTCTATTAAATTACCCATGGTTAGGAGGAGGTAGATGGTTCCATCTCAGGTCTGCACTCCTTCTGCTGTGGCTCCAGCAGGAAGAGTGGAGGAAAGGAGAGAGCTGTGATGTCATAAGGGCAGCTATGACTCAGGCACCAGTATGGCTTCCAACAGTTGAGCCCCTTCTAAGGGAAAACTAAAAGACCTGTCCTTTCTTTTCCTGCTGTCTTAGTCATCTAGTATTGACACCTGCCAAAATGACTAGAGCCCTGGATACTAAGACAAAACACCCCAAATACTGACCCATTGACACTAAGGTGTATGATATTCGTTAAAACCTGGCTGCTATTCATTAAAATGGATTCTAGTTCATTTAAACAATGTTATACCAAATAATGATTTAGAAAAAAGAAGTTCGATCTCCTAGGTCATGCTCCCAGTCACCACATTCTACTGTCTGTGGTGATAATAATGGGATAACATTAGCTTCACTTTACAGATGAGGAAATTGAGGCACAGAGACCTTACATGACTTGCCTTGGTCTCACAACTGATCAGTCATGGAGCCAACATTTGGTCCCAATTCTGCCCCACTTGGAGACTTTTTGCCGAACTGCTACACCACACGGCTTCACATCTCCATGCTTTTCTGATGTTTCTGGTTCTCATTCTTTCTAGAAAAAAAAAAAGTCTGCTAAGAAAACAAAAAAACGAGTATCTGATGAAGTCCTCCAAAATGCCAAAAGTTTAGAGATGGCTGTTATTTGGAGACTTTTCCCTTACATGCAGTCAAGCTTTTAATTATTCTGTACGAAGTTGGGTTTTTGTCGTTCGTAGCTCCAATTAGTGGAACAATAGAATTATAGAGTGTATTTTAGAGATGAGAAAAATCTGAGGCCCAGAGAGGCAACACAATTTGCCCACAATCACACTGCTAATTGTTAGCTCAGCATTGTCCCGAATTCAATTTCCTAAATCCAGTCCAGACCTAGATCATAATCTGGACCCCTAGATACTACAACGTACTATTTCTAAGTCAACTTGTGTTAAAAATTATTATGAAAGAAATGCATGACAGTTACAGAAAATATGTAAAACACAGAATATTAAAAAATGATAGTAGAGGCTGGGCCAAGATAGTGAAGTAGTCAGATGCATCCTGTGGTCCCTCTTACCACAAAGACTGGAAAAAAAAAAGTGAATCAATTATATGTGACAGTCTAGGAGCCCTGAACATCAAAGGCAAAGTTGAGGAGTTGAACTGAGGGGCAGGGGGAGGGAGAGACGGTTTGGAAGCAGCAAGGAGTTGCCAGATCTGACCTGGAGGGAGCTGACACCCTTCAGGCCCGATTGGCTGGCATGTGTGGTGTGGCAAGCAGTGGCAGTCAGTAGGCTTTTTCCACATCAGGAGAGACCAAGTGACAGAGAGTCTACTTGGGCCTCCAGAACCAGTGACAAGCGGTGCTCAATTGGCAAAAGACAAGTACATGCGTCTGGCCTAAAAAAAAACCCCTTTGAGAAAAACCTCTCTCCCATTTACCTGCCCTGTCCCCATTATGCACCTGGTCCCAGGCCAGCTTCAGTGATTGCCAAGTCCCCTGGGCTAGAAATAGGACCCATCAAGCTCCTGAGCCATTCTCCCTGCCTTGGAGAGGCAACAAATTAACAAACAGGAAAAAATAATCTACCAGCTCCCCTAAGCCAGGAACTCAGGGTAGGCACAGCTCCTTTGCCTAGGCACAGGCATAAGGGGTCCAAGGACTCTGAATGCCTTTCACCCCTAAGAGACATGTGTGGGCCCATTTCAACAGCTTAGGCCCTCATTACCACAGTACAACAGGGTATATACATGAAGCTTAACTTCAACTGTATCAGCTGTATGGTGAAGTGGCAGGTTCATGACATTTGACACTACTCTTCCCATTAAGCAGTATGCTCATCTACCCACATCAGGGGCCTGAAGACTGGTGGCTCCACCCATGCCACCTAGCCACACGCAACAGGGGTCCAAGAAAAAGTGGTGCCTGCCAGTCCTTACAGCCAACAGCAATGGATATTCTCAGTCTGGCTGCAAAACCCACCTCCCCACGCACTTTAGGGAAGAGGGACACACTTTCCTCCCAGCCACTCAGGGGCAGCCATCAGCCTGCTACCTTGCTCAGCGTGTGACTCCCTACTGCAGCCAGATACCTGTGCCTACACCAATCACACCTCTTTGTCTAGAACTGTAGGTGAGAGCTTGCACCACACACTTGGTAATTGACTACCTGGACACCGAGCTGAATCCATACAAGAAAAGTAAACAGACTCCTGGGCTCACATACTTAGTAACAGATCTAACCACCTGGGGACAGGATGTTAGAGCTTCAAAGGTGCCAATAATCAAACTAGCTTACACTGGGAGCCTATTTGGGCATATCAAAACAAAACAAAATAAGAAACTAGGACACAGTAAGCAAACATAAAATAAATAAATATAATAACTTATTGATGGCTTGGAGACAACAGTCAATACCAAATCACATAAAGAGGCAGACCATGATGGCTTCAGTAAGCTCCCAAAACAAAGAGTCAAGAAATTTTCTGGAGGAAGAGGACTTCTTGGAATTACCAGAGGTAGAATACAAAAGATTAATATACAAAACTCTTCAAGAGATCAGGAAGGACAACATGCAAAATGCATAACAAGCCAAGGTACACACAGACAAAGAAATAGAGGAACTTAAGAAGACTAGAGAAGAGCATAATGACAAATTTAACAGTCTGCAAGAATCCATAGAGAGCAGCAATCAGAAATCCAGAAGATTAACAATAAAATTTCAGAATTAGACAACTCAATACAAAGTCATAGGAGCAGAATTGAGGCAATGGAAGTCAGAATTAGTGAGACTGAAGATAAAGCACTTGACACCAACTTATATGAGGAAAAATCAGATCAAAGGATTTAAAAAAATGAAGAAACCCTAAGAATTATGTGGGACTCTATCAAGAGGAATAACCTACGAGTGATTGGAGTACCAGAACCGGGGGGAGGGGGAGGGAAGAAAATCAGAAAATACAGAGAAAAATGTTGAAGATTTGTTGGCAGAAAACTTCCCTGATATCATGCAAGATGAGAAGATATCTATCCAAGATGCTCATCGAACCCCACTTAAGGCAAATCCCAAAAGAAAGTCACCAAGACATATTAGAATCAAACTTTCCAAAACCAAAGATAAGAGAGAATTTTAAGAGTGGCTAAGGATAAACAAAAAGTCATCTAAAAGGAGAGTCAATAAGACTAAGCTCAGACTACTCAGCAGAAATCAGGCAGGGAAGAAGGCAATAGGATGACATATATAAAGCCTTGAAGGAAAAAAATTGCCAGCCAAGAATTATCTATCCAGCAAAATTGTCTCTCAAATATGATGACTAAATTAGGGCATTTCCAGATAAACGTAACTGCAAAAACCAACCCAAACTTACAAAAAATACTAAAAAGAGTCCTCTGGTTAGAAAATCAGTAACATCAGATAACAACCCAATACTAGAACACAGGACAGAGCAACCAGATATCAACCCAGATAGGGGAGTCACAAAAATAAATGAAAGTTAAAACACTGAAAATAGGGAAACAGATGTCAATATGTAAAAGATGACAATATTAAAACAAAAAAGAGGGACTAAAAAATGTAGTCATAAGTCTTTCGTATGGAAAGGAAGAAAACTAAAAGAATGCTTTGAACTTAGAAAAATAAGGGTAAATATTAAGGTAACCACAAAAGAAACTAACAATCCTACAAATCAAAATAAAAAACTAGAAAAACATAAAGACTCAACAAATACAAAATCAACAACTATGAAAAAGATGAAAAGAAAATACATAAAGAAAAATGATTCAGCACAGAAAATTAAGTGGAACAAAGAAGCTATCAACAACACACACAAAATAAAGACATCAAAATGACATCACTAAACTCATGCCTATCAATAATTATGCTGAATGTAAATGGACTAAATGCACCAATAAAGAGACAGAGAGTGGCAGATTGGATTAAAAAAATGCTATCTATCTATAAGCTGCCTACAAGAGACACACCTTAGACTTAAAGACACAAACAAGCTAAAACTCAAAGGATGGAAAAAAAATATATCGAGCAAACAACACTCAAAAAAGAGCAGGAGTGGCAATATTAATCTCTGACAAAATGGACTTTAAAATCCACCACAAAGGATAAGGAAGGACACAATTAATGATTAAAGGGTCAATACACCAGGAGAACATAACTATAATAAATATTTACGCACCCAATGACAGGGCTCCAAAATACATAAAACAAACTCTAACAGCACTAAAAAGAGAGACAGACAGCTTCACAATAGCAGGACACACCACTTTCGGTGAAGGACAGAACATTCAGAAAGAAACTCAATAAAGACACAGAAGATCTAAATGTTGCAATCAACCAACTTGCTCTCATAGACATATACCGAACACTGCACCCAACAGCGGCCAAGCATACTTTCTTTTCCAACAAACATGGAACATTCTCCAGAATAGACCACATATTAGACCATAAAGCAAGCCTTAACAGAATCCAAAGCATCGAAATATCGCAAAGCATCTTTTCTGACCATAAAGCCATAAAAGCAGAAATCAACAACAGAAAAAGCAAGGGAAAAAAATCAAAACACATGGAAACTGAACAACATCTTGCTCAAAAACTACTGGGTTATCGAAGAAATTAAGGATGGAATAAAGAAATTCACAGAATCTAATGAGAGTGAAAACACATCCTACCAGAACCTTTGGGACACAGCAAAAGCAATGCTCAGAGGTCAGCTTATAGCAATAAATGCACACATCCAGAAAGAAGAAAGGGCCACAGTCAAAACATTAACCCTACGACTGGAACAAGTAGAAAGAGAGCAGCAATAGAATCCCTCAGGCCCCAGAAGAAAGGAAATAATAAGAATTAGAGCAGAATTAAATGAAATAGAGAATAGGAAAACAATTGGAAGAGTTAACAAGACTAAAAGCTGGTTCTTTGAAAAGATCAACAAAATTGACAAACCATTGGCCAAACTGACAAAAAAAAAAAAAAAAAAAAAACAGAAGAGGAAGCAAATAACCCAAATAAGAAATGAGATAGGTGATATCACAACAGGCCCAACTGAAATTAAAAGAATCATAACAGAATACTATGAAAAATTGTACTCTAACAAATTTGAAAACCTAGAGGAAATGGACAAACTTCTAGAAACTCACTACCTACCTAAACTAACACAAACAGAGGTAGAACAACTAAATAAACCTGTAACAAAAGAAGGGACTGAAAAGGTAATTTTAAAAAATCCCAACAAGAAAAAGCCCTGGCCCAGATGGCTTCACTGGAGAATTCTACCAAACTTTCAGAGAAGAGTTAACACCACTACTACTAAAGGTATTTCAGAGCATAGAAAAGGATGGAATGCTCCCAAACTCATTCTATGAAGCCAGCATAACCCTGATACCAAAATCCAGGAGAGACACCACAAAAAAAGAAAATTACAGACCAATATCCCTCATGAACATAGATGCAAAAATTCTCAACAAAATTCTAGCTAATAGAATTCCACAACATATCAAAACAAATAATTCACCATAATCAAGTGGGATTTATACCAGGTATGCAGGGATGGTTCAACATTAGAAAAACAATCAATGTAATCCATCACATAAATAAAACAAAAAACAAGAACTACGTGATCTTATTAGCTGATGCAGAAAAGGCATTTGACAACGCCCAACACCCATTCATAATAAAAACTCTCAACAAAATAGGAATAGAAGGAAAATTCCTCAGTATAATTAAGGGCATTTATACAAAGCCAACAGCCAGCATTGTCCTTAATGGAGAGACTTTGAAAGCATTCCCCTTGAGAAAGGGAACCAGACAAGGATGCTCTTTATCACCACTGTTATTCAACGTTGTGCTGGAGGTTCTAGCCAGAGCAATTAGGCTAGAAAAAGAAATAAAGGGCATCCAAACTGGTAAGAAAGAAGTAAAAGTATCTCTATTTGCAGATGATATGATCTTATACACAGAAAACTCCCAAAGAATCCATAAGAAAACTACTGGAACTAGTAGAAGATTTTAGTAAAATATCAGGATACAAGATAAACATACAAAAATCAGTTGGATTCCTCTACACCAACAGAGAGAACTTCAAAGAGGAAATAACCAAATTAATACCATTTACAATAGCCCCCAAGAGTTAAAATACTTAGGAATAAATCTAATCAGAGACGTAAAAGACCTACACAATGAAAACTACAAGACACTACTGCAAGAAACCAAAAGAGACCTGCATAAGTGGAAAAATATACCTTGCTCATGGATAGGTAGGCTCAACATAGTGAAAATGTCAATTCTACCCAAAGTGGTCTACAGATACAATGCAATCCCAATCCAAATTCCACTGGCATTTTTTAACGAGATGGAGAAAAAAATCACCAACTTCATATGGAAAGGGAAGAGGCCCGGATAAGTAAAGCACTACTGAAGAAGAAGAACAAAGTGGGAGGCTTCACACTACCTGATTTTAGAACCTATTATACTGCCACGACAGACAAAACAGCCTGGTACTGGTACAACTACAGATACACAAACCAATGGAACAGAATTGAGAATCCAGACATAAATTCAACCACTTATGAGCAGCTGTTATTTGACAAAGGCCCAAAGCCCATCATTTGGGGAAAAGACAGTCTCTTTAATAACTGGGTCTCTGGCATAACTGGGTATCCATATGCAAAAAAATGAAACAAGACACATACCTCACACTATGAAAAAAAATAACTCAAAATGGATCAAAGACCTAAACATAAAATCAAAAATGGTAAAGGTCATGGAAGAAAAAATAGGGACAACACTAGGAGCCCTAATACAGGGCATAAACAGAATACAAACCATAAATAACAATGCACAAACACCAACAGAGAAACTAGATAACTGGGAGATCCTGAAAAATCAAACACTTATGCTCATCAGAAGATTTCATCAAAAGAGAAAAAAGACAACCTACAGACTGGGAAAAAAATTTTGGCTACGACAAATCCGATCAGCGTCTAATCTCTAAAATCTACAAGATACTGCAAAATCTCAACAACAAAAAGACACATAACCCAATTAAAAAATGGGCAAAGGATATGAACAGGCACTTCACCAAAGAAGACATTCAGGCGGCTAACAGAAACATGAGGAAAAGCTCACGATCATTAGTCATTAGAGAAATGCAAATCAAAACTACAGTGAGATACCGTCTCACCCCAACAACGCTAGCATTAATCCAAAAGACACAAAATAATAAATGCTGGAGAGGTTGTGGAGAGACTGGAACACTTATACACTGTTGGTGGGAACGTAAAATATTATAACCACTTTGGAAATTGATTTGGTGCTTCCTTAAAAAGCTAGAAATAGAAGTACCATAAGATCCAGCAATCCCACTCCTTGGAATATATCCTAGAGAAATAACAGCTGTCACACAAATAGATATATAAACACCCACGTTCACTGCAGCACTGTTCACAATGGAATACTACGCAAAGATAAAGAACAACAATGAATCCGTGAAACATAACATGAAGGAATCTGGAAGACATTATGCTGAGTGAATTTACTCAGTTGCAAAAGAACAAATATTGTATAAGACGACTATTATAAGAACTCAAGTAAGTATTTAAACACAGAAGAAAATATTCTTTGATGGTTATGAGGGTGGTGAGGGAGAGAGAGGGGTATTCACTAACTAGATGGTAGACAACAATTATCTTAGGTGAAGGGAAGGACAATGCACAATACAGGGGAAGTCAGCATCACTGGACTATACCAAAAGCTAAGAAGTTTCCTGAATACAACCAAAAACTTTGAGGGACACAGTAGCAAGGGCAGGGGTCTGGGAACCATGGTTTCAGGGAATATCTAGGTCAATTGGCATAACAAAGTTTATTAAGAAAATGTTCTACATCCCACTTTGTTGAGCGGTGTCTAGGGTCTTAAAAGCTAATGAGCAGCCGTCTAAGATGCATCAGTTGGTCCCAACCCTCCTGGAGCAAAGGAGAATGAAGACCACCAAAGACACAAGGAAAATATTAGCCCAAGAGACAGAAAGGGCCACATAAACCAGAGACTCCATCAGCCTGAGACCAGAAGAACTAGATGGTGCCCGGCTACCACCAATGACCGCCCTGACAGGGAATACAGCAGAGAGTCCCTGACAGAGCAGAAGAAAAGTGGGGTGCAGAACTCAAATTCTAGTAAAAAGACCAGACTTAATGGTTTGACTGAGCCTTGAGGGACCCTGGAAGACATGGCCCCCAGAGTCTCTGTTAGCCCAAAACTAAAACCATTCCATTCCGGAGGCCAACTCTTCAGACAAAGATTAGACTGGACTATGGTACATAAAATGATACTCGTGAAGAGTGTACTTCTCCGCTCACATAGATACATGAGACTAAGTTGGCAGCTCCTGTCCAAAGGCAAGATGAGAAGGCAGAGAGGGTCAGGAGCTGGCTGAATGGACACAGGAAATCCTGGGTGGAAAGGAGGAGTGTGCTGTCACAATATAGGGAGAGCAACTAGGGTCACATAACGATGTGTGCATAAATTTCTGTATGAGAAACTAACTTGAATTGTAAACTTTCACTTAAAGCACAATTTAAAAAAACATAGTAAAAATGACCATTTTGCCACCACCCAAAAATTATTGGATAATCACTGTGAATCACTTACAACTGCTTCTGCCTAGACCAATGGTTTTCAACCTCGGCTGTCTATTAGGACCACCAGGAGAGCTTTAAAATGTCCCTATGAAAATCCCAATGCCCAGGTTGTACCCCTAAGTAATAAAATCAGAATGGGAGAGGGGAGAACAGCACAGGTTTTTTTTAAAAGCTTCCCAGGTGTATGACTGGCCAAGGTTGAGAACCACTGGCCTAGAATATTCTCTTCCCGTATCTTTGTACAGTGGCTCCTTCCCATGGGTCAGTTCTCTGAGAGGCCTTACCTCGCCAACCCTATCTAAAGCAGCTCCCTTCCTTCAACTCATTCTGTATCCCACTCTAATTTTTAATTCTCTATCCTTTTTCATTTTCTTTGTGGCATATACCACTATTTGAAGTTATCTTAAATGTGTACAAGTTTTTGTTTATTTTCTGTCTTCCTCACTAGAAAGAAAGCCCATGAAGGTGGGGGCCCTGACTGTCTTGTTCACAGCTGTACCCCCACTGCCCTTAGCCATCCTCAGAACACTATAAAAACGAAAAAACCTAACCCATTGCCATCAAGTTGATTCTGACTCATAGCAATCCTACAGGATAGACTAGAACTGCCCCATAGAGTTTCCAAGGAGCGCCTGGTGAATTCGAACTGCCAACCTTTTTGTTAGCGGCCATGGCACTTTAACTACTACACCACCAGAGTTTCCCCAGAACACTATAGGCTCTCACAAAACATTTGATGGGAAAACAGTGTGGCAATTCCTCAAAAGGTTAAACATAGAATTACCATGTGTGATGGTGTCTTTGTTATCTAGTGCTACTATAATAGAAATATCACAAGTGCAAGGCTTTAACAAAGGGAAATGTATTTTCTCACAGTCTAGGAGGCTAGAAGTCCGAATTCAGGGTGCCAGCTCCATGGAAGGGTTTCTCTCTCTGTCAACTCTGGAGGAAGGTCCTTGTCATCAATCTTCCTCAGTCGAGGAGCTTCTTGGGCCAGGGACCCCTGGTCCAAAGGACATGCTATTCTCCTGGCTCTTGTTTCTTGGTGGTATGAGGTCCCCATGTCTCTTTGCTCACTTCTCTCTTTTATATCTCAAGAGAGAATGACTTAAGACACAACCTAATCTTGTAGATTGAGTCCTGCCTCATTAACATAACGGCCTGTAATCCTGCTTCGTTAACATCCTAGAGGCAGGATCCACAACATATAGGAAAATCACATCAGATGACAAAATGGTGGACAGTCACACAATACCGGGGATCATGGCCTAGCCAAGCTGACACATATATTTGGGGAACACAATTCAATCCATGACAGATGGTTATTGTTGTGTGTCAGCTTGGCTGGGCCACAATACTCAGTGGTTTGGCAGTTATGTTGTAGTCTGGCAGTTATGTAATAATGTAATCACCTCCATGATGAGATCTGATATAATATCATCTCCTTGATGAGATCTGCTATGAGCGGCCAATCAGTGGAAAGGAAGTTTCCTTGGGGGTATGGCCTGCATCCAATATATACATAGACTTTCTAGCAAACCTCACTGGCTTTTGCTCTGCTCTGGATCCTCCATTCAACTCATCATCATCTGAACTCCAGTTCTTTGGACTTGAGCCAGCAGGCTGCAATCTTACCTGCTGTTCTTGGGTTTGTCAGCCTCTGCAGCGCATAAGCCAACATCTTGCTGTCTGACCTGCCAATCTTGGGTTTGTCAGCCCCTGCAGCTATTTGAGTCAGGAGAAGCCTCCAGCCTGATGCCTGACCCACACGGACTTGGGACTTTCCAGCTTCTACAACACATGAATCGTTTCCATGAGCTAACTCTCTCTCTCTCTCTCTCTCTTTCTCTCTCTCTCTCTCTCTCTCTCTCTCTCTCTATATATATATATATATATATATATATAACATACATACACTTCACTGGTTTTGACTCTCTAGAGAATCCAACCTAAGACATTTGGTACTGAGAGTGATTCTAGAGAAACAAAATGGTAAGGATGAGTTTTCTAAATTAGTTCTCAAGTCTGGTTAGTCTTAAAGATGTTGATGACTCTGCTTTTAGTAGTCATGCTAATCCATGCTAGTCCATGCTAATCCATGGCTTGAGGTAGCAATAGAAACACACAAAATATCACCACTAACAGATCAAATATTGATGAGAGATGAGGTTCTGGGTGATCTCATGTTTGATACTTCTCTACAATTTTGTTAGAATGGGGAGGCTGGTTGGTTAGTCCTACTTTCACTAGACAAAGTGGTGAAATAAAGAGATGAGCTCAGGGTTTCAGAGTCAAAGCTCTGGCATCACATAAACGATCTCAAAATTGCCACTTGTGCCCTGAATGAAAGCCTTATTTCTTTTAATAACAGAGATAATATTGCCAAAAACCATACCCAGAGTCTTATCTTAAGAGTGGCTGAATTATAATGCCCATTGAATTCCCAACCTTGAATGATGTCTGAAGTTAAAGTGAGGGCATTAGTTGGGAAGAAATGGGATCCTGAAACTTGAGACAGGGACATATGGGCAGAATATAAGGAAGCTGGGGCACTGAGCCCCTAAATTCCATTGAATCACTCCTGCCAACAAAATCATTGGCCCCTCCACCCCCATCTGATAAGATTAACCAAGCTATGTCTGAGGAACTTTTGTCTGAGATATCACCTGAGGTGGTGACTGAGTCACCCCGGGCATCACATGAGGCATTCAGACATTGCTGAATGTTCTCAAAACACATCCACACCACCCATTTTTCTTCTAGACCTATAACTAGATTTAAGTCTCAGCGACCCCCAAAAGGTGAAGTAGAAGTGTGACCCAGAAGGAGGTACACTACACCCCAAAAGAACTGCTTGACTCTTCTGACATGTACAAACAAAAATATGAGTGGGAATGGCTATTAAGGACGTGGGATAATGGTGCAAGGATCATAAAGTTGGATTAGTCTGACTTTATTGATATGTCCCCACCAAGCACAGATTCTTCATTCAGTGTTTAAACTTGAGAGGTTAGAAAAGGATCTAAGAGTTTATTTGGTTGGGTCGCCGAAGCATGGATTACACAGTGGTCAACACTAAATCAAGTTGAAGTACCAGACCTGCCTTGGTGTACTACAGAAGAAGGTGGCCAAAGGCTTAGGAAAATTGTCATGTGTCTTAGTCATCTAGTGCTTCTATAACAGAAATACCACCAGTGGATGGCTTCAACAAACAAATTTATTCTCTCACATTCTCTAGTAAGCTAGTAGTCTGAATTCAGGGTGCCAGCTCCAAAGGAAGGCTTTCACTCTCTGTCAGCTCCTGGGGAAGGTCCTTGTCATCAATCCTCTCCAATCGAGGAGCTTTTCAGTGCAGGGACCCTGAGTCCAAAGGATGCACTATTCTCCTGGCTCTTGTTTCTTGGTGGTATGAGGTCCCCATGTCTCTCTGCTCGCTACTGTCTATTATGTCTCAAAAGACATTGATTTAAGACACAACCCAGTCTTGTAGATTGAGTCCTGCCTCATTAAAATAACTGCCACTAATCCCACTCATTAACATCATAGAGGTAGGATTTACAACACATAAGAAAATCATATCAGATGACAAAATGGTGGACAATCACACAATACTGGGAATCATGGCCTAGCCAAGTTGACACACATTTTTTGGGGGACACAATTCAATCCATAACCACATGTTAGAGTGGATTTATCAGGTTAGACCCACAGACCCACACATGGAGTGTCCAGAGGACACACCTTTTACCACAACTGTGAGAAACAAATTTGTGAAAGGAGCCCCAGCATCCCGAAGACTGCTGTAATTGCTATTTTATGTAAGTCAGACTTGACAGTGGGAGCTGCCCTAACTGAACTAAGACACCTAACTACAATATATCTGTCTCTTTTGAGAGATAAAAGAGAGAAGCAAGCAGAGAGACAGGGGACCTCACGCCACAAAGAATGAAGAACCAGGAGGAAAGCATGTACTTTGGACCTGGGGTCCCTGAACTGAGAAGCTCCTAGACCAGTGGAAGATTGATAACAAGGACCTTCCCCAGAGCCGACTCAGAGAGAAAGCCTTCCCCTGGAGCTAGCGTCCTGAATTCAGACTTCTAGCTTCCTAAACTGTGAGAGAATAAATTCCTCTCTGTTAAACCCATCCACTTGTGGTATTTCTGTTATAGCAGCACTAGATAACTAAGACATTCACCAAAGGGTTACCTCAGCAGTGGAGGATTTTAACACTCAAGTGGATAGGATGACACATTCTGTGGAAACTAGTCATCCTCTTTCCCCATCCACTCCTGTCATTGCTCAATGGGCTCATGAACAAAGTGGCCATGGTGGCAGGGATGGAGGTTATTTATGGACCTAGCAACATGAACTTCCAGTCACCAAGGCCCGTTCGACTACAGCCACTTCTGAGTGCCCAATCTGCCAGCAGCAGAGACCAACACTGAGTCCCCGATATGGCATCATTTCTTGAGGGGATCAGCCAGCAATCTGGTGAGGGGTTGACTACATTGGACCTCTTCCATCATGGAAAGAGCAGCATTTTGTTCTTACTGGAATAGACACTTACTCTGGGTACAATTTGCCTTCCCTGCATGCAATGCTTCTGCCAAAACTACCATCTGTGAACTTACAGAATGTCTTATCCACCATCGTGGTATCCCACACTGCATAGCCTTGGATCAAGGAACTCATTTCACAGCAAATGAAGTGTGTCAATGGGCCCATGTTCATGGAATTCACTGGTCTTGCCATGTTCCCCATCATCCTGAAGCAGCTGGCTTGATAGAATGATGGAATGGCCTTCTGAAGACACAATTACAGTGCCAGCTAGGTGGCAATACCTTGCAGGGTTGGGGCAATGTTCTCCAGGAGTCTGTATATGCTCTAAACCATTATCCAATATATGGTGCTGTTTCTCCCATAGCCCGGATTCATGGGTCCAGGAATCAAGGGGTGGAAATGGGAGTGGCATCACTCACTATTATCCCTAGTGATCCACTCACAAAATTTTCGCTTCCTGTACCCGTGACCCTATGCTCTGCAGGTCTAGAGGTATTAGTTCCAAAGGGAGGAGTGTTCCCACCTGGAGAAGCATCAATGACTCCACTGAACTGGAAGTTAAGAATACCACCTGGCCACTTTGGGCTCCTTATGCCTCGAATCAACAGGCAAAGAAGGGAGATACCATACTGGCTGGTGTGATTGATCTTGATTACCAAGAGGAAATTGGATTGACAGTACATAATGAAAGTAAAGAAGAGTACGTCTGGAATGCAGGAGATCCCTTAGGGCATCTCTTAGTACTTTTGTGCCCTGTAATTAAAGACAACAGAAAACTATAGCAACCCAATTTCAACATGACTAATGGCCTGGACCCTTCAGGAATTAAGGTTTGGGTCACCCCACCAGCCAAAGAACTACAACCAGCTGAGGTGCTTGCTAAGGGTAAGGGAATATGGAATAGGTGGTGGAAGAAAGTAGTTCTAAATACCAGCTACGACCACATGACCAGTTACAGAAACAAGGATTATAATATTTGTTATGAGTATTTCTTCCTTGCAAGTGTGCATCAAATATTTTTTGTTTGCTTCACTTATAAAATATAAGATGTAAACAAGGTTAGTGCATTTTCAGTTCTACGCTTGTTAGTTGTATCATGTTAGGGGTAAGTATGACTTTACAATTATCTTTATTTAGAGATTATATGGTTTAAGGAGATGTGTACAGAAGCAAAGCTGACAAGTGGTGGACTTTGGTGGTTAAGGTTGTGTGTCAATTTGGGCCGTGATTCTCAATGGTTTGGCAGTTCTGTAATGATGTAATCACTTCCATGATGAGATTTGATATAATGTAATCTTCATGACAAGATCTGCTATGAGCAGCCAATCAGTGGAAAGGGAGTTTCCTTGGGGGTGTGGCCTGCATCAAATATATATAGACTTTCTGGCAAAGCTCACCAGCTTTTGCTCTGTTCTGGATCCCGCATTCAGCTCATCATCATCTGAACTCCATTTTTTGGAGCTTGAACCAGCAGCCTGCCATCTTACCTGCTGATCTTAGATTGATCAGCCCCTGCAACTTTGTGAGTCAGGAGAAGCCTCCATCCTGATGCCTGACCCAAAAGCCTTGGGACTTTCCAGTCTCTACAACTGTGCGAGCCATTTCCTTGAGATAAATCTTTTCTCTCTTTATATATATGCTTCACTGGTTTTGCAAACAACTTAATAGTCTATCAGCAGATTAATGGATAAACAAAATGTGGTATACCCATAACTAAATCAAACCCATTGCCATCTAGTTGATTCTAACTCATGGCAGCCCCACGTGTTAATAGAGTAAAACTACTCCACAGGATTTTCTTGGCTATAATCTTTACAGGAGCAGATCATCAGGCCTTTCTTCTGCTGCCCTGCTGGGTGAGTTCAAACTGTCAATCTTTAGGTTAGTAGTCAAGCCCAAACCGTTTGTGCTACCCAGGGGATATTATAGCCATACAATGGAATATGCTTTAGATGTTAAGAGAAATGAAATTCTGGCACATGCTACAACATGGCTGAACCTTCAAAACATTATGCTGAGTAAAATAAGTCAGATACAAAAGGACAACTATTATATGGTCCCACTTACAGAAAATGTCTAGAACAGGCAAATGCATAGAGACTGAAATTTACTAGTGGTTACTGGGTATATAAGGGGGAAATGGGAAGATTTTGCTTAAAGGGTGATTAAAAAATTGGGAAATTGATAGTGGTAATAGTTACACAACATGGTGAACATAATTAATGTCACTGAATTGTACACATAAAAAGGGTTGAAAAGGCAAATGTTTTGTTATATATGTTTTACCACAATAATTTTTTTTTTAATTTTGAAAAAAATTTTGCTAAGAAACTCCATTCAGAATTTTTAAAACATTAGCCTAGCAAAAGAAACTGGACTCTAAAGTGGGCACACTGCGTGACTCCATGTAGAAAGGACAGCTCTCATCAATGGGGACAGAGCACTGGTTCCCCCAGCTTGCGGGTAACTGAGTGACTGGGAATGTTGTGGATAATGGAAATGTTCTATATTTTAAGTGTGATGGTGGTCACATAGATTCATAAACTTGTCCAAAAAAAAATCAATTAAAATGTACACCTAAAATGAATACATATTATCATATTTATTTAAATTATACTTCATTAAAGTTGATTGAAAATGTCTCCATTTATCTTGGCTATAAATGGATCCTTGTTCTAGGAGCCAAGTGTGTTTGAGATGCTAGGTGAAGGATGAAACTCCCTGTGCTCCAAAGGCTTCGGGAAGAGCCCACATCTGGAATCCAGGGGAACTAGGGGGCTAGGGCCCAGGAAGGAGGGAGACTTCGCCAGGGAAGAGGGCAGGGGCTGGAGTGTTGGCAGATATGGTGACCCCAGGAACAAGGAGGGTTCTGGGACATTGAGTGCCACCTAGATCAGCGAGGACTTGAGCCAGTCAGCAGAAAGGAGTCAGTGCAGGGCCTAAGGATCAGAGGCGTGACACCATGCAAGTGGAGGTTTTAAGGGTGGGCTGGGTGAGGGGCCTAGGGTGAGCATGGTGAGGGTGAGCCTCCTGGAGCCAAGAAAAGACACATAGCACAGGGAACGAGATACAAGGGCCTCTCAGGGCCACAGTATGTGACATCCCAGGTGCAGAGATGCCAGCATTCCAGGGTCTCCCCCATCTGCCACTCCACCCCCACCCTTCTCTACCACCTCTCCTAGAGTTTCCCCTAGTGGTTCTCAGCAGACCCCTTCAGGGAGGGATAGAAAGGAGAATAGGAAGAAGGGGTCAGTGAGAGTCTCAATGGGATCAGCCCTCTCAATATTCCCCCATCACCCCAGCCAGCAGAGAAATGTGTCTTGGGAGCGGGTGGTGCTAAGACAGACCTTCCCCAATAGCCCCTGCCTCCTTCATTTTTTCTGCCCCTGCCCCTATATCCCAGCTAAGTGACCCTCAAATGCTGCTTCGGCACAGCTGTGCTCCTGGCATCTCCCCTATGGGTGACTTGGTGGATCTCCACCCTGGGAAATCCCAAACCCCCTATTACAGATCTCCACTGTGGGATCATCAGATCCTATTGTAGTCACCTGTTTGCTGACTGGCTGTTCCATCACTGGCTCCTGAGGGCAGGGCCTCGGCATTTTTCTTGTTTGTGACCCCAGAGGATGCACAGTGCTGGGACATAATAGATGCTAAATAATTGATTGTTGCATGAATGAATGGAATTTCCACCCCTAGCCCACTTCTCTGGGGACACCCAAAGTCCTCAGGGCCTGAGACCCTTCTCTCTATTCCTAGGGACAGATCCTGTACCCTCTGCCCAATAGGATTTGGGGTGGGCATGGGCTGGAGCTGAAAGTCCCCAGGTCTGAGGTGAGGAGGCTGGCACAGTTTGGGGCTGGGGGAGAGGTGCGACACTGGGAAAGCAGAGGAAGAAAGGAAGAAATCTGGGGAGGAGAGGAGAGAGGGGAAATGTGGGGACTCTGGTTAGGTCTGAGCAAGGATGAGTCCCAGCCTCCACTCAGGAGAGCAAGAGACAGATGGAGTTTGAGTGGGAACAAAACACAGGGCTGATTCTCTACTGGCTCCCAGCTTGAGGCTCATATTCCAATTTGTAGGGCAAAAGTGAGGGATAAGAAGGAAGCTGGAGTCTCTGGGCCTGAGGTAGGTGGGCTTCTCTTAAATTTCTTCCCCATGAAGGAGACAGCAGGCGGCAGAAGCAAGGTTCAAATCACTAGACCAAGGATTCCCAAACTCCTGGCAGGGTGCCTCCTCCTCCCACAGGCCTCCAAGCTGCACAACTCCAGGGGCCCCATTTACATAGACCACATGTGAATGAGGATCCCTGGAGTTGGCCAACAAGATGGCCCTGCACCCCCAACACTCCTGCCTATGACAGACATCGCTAAACAATCACAGTTCTTGCTCATCCTGCACTCGGCTCTCAGAGTCCTTCTCCACACAGGACCCCAGTCTTCCCCTTCTCAGAGCTGGCATATGAGATGCCAGGTAACTGCCATCATTTTCCCTCACCCTCCACAGAGACAAGGACCTCCTGGAGCTTGTCAGACAGAGAGAGGCTGAGGAAAGACCACTTCACTCCTTATTGAGAGGGGAATACACTCCCGCACTTTGCAAGCCTCTGGGCCATACACTGTTTCAAGCTTGGTCTGCAGCATGTTTGATGTGACTCTGAAGAAGCCCTTGACAAAGCCCCAGGTGTGGTAGATGTACCACCTCCAGCAGGTCTGGATCATGCGGGCAGCGTTGACCACACGCCAGTAGCGCTAGTGGATGCGCCACATGCGGACCCAGGACTGCAGCCTTACTGCCGCCCACTCCTGCTCCCTATAGGCCTCCAGAGCATATTGTCGCCTCTTCTCCAGCTGCCTCGCCAGCATCCGCTGCCACCAGTTCTGAATGATCCAGACCTTGAGCGCTATCTGCAGCAGCTTCTGGCGCACTTGGCTGCCCCGCCACCAGGCCTGGATCTTCTTGGCTGCCTCTGCTCTTTCCTCATCTGTCGCCTTCATAGCTCTGTTCTAAGCATGGAGACAGGGGACACTCAGGGTCCTTTCCACCACCCACCACAGTGCAGGGTCCGCCAGGAAACAGCCCTGATCCTCTCTATTTTTACAATCAGCCCTTCCTCAGACAGCTCTGGAACAGTAAGTCTCCAACCATCCGACTAAGGTTAGGTTCTTCCTCACCTCTTCCCACCACCACATCTCTAGACACCTTAAACTTCAGTTAATACACATATATGTGTGTATGTGTGTGCACACATGCATGCGTGCGCGCGCGCGCACACACACACACACACACACACACACACACACCTCTTGACCCAGGTTTCGCATACTTTAGCTGTTCCATTCTCCAAACACAACCCCCACTTCTCTGCACCTCCAAACCCTGAGTATCCTGGGTTTACATTTTCCTGGCTCTCTCCCCCTCACCTTGATCTCTCCGTGACTCAGCCAGACCCACCATCTCAAACTGGGTGGTAGATGGAGAAATAAAGACCAATAATGCATTTTTCCCTGTCCTTAAGCTCTTGATCATAACAAAGACACCAACCATTCCCACTAAGACACAAGGGGTCAAAGAAAAATAAGGACCTGGCTTCTTCCCAATTTTGTATAGTTTCCGCCCACCTCCTCCTCCTTTGAAAACGGTACCTCTGCTATATAAATTTCTTTATGTTTTTTCTTCACTTTTTCCTGTTTCTGTAATCAAAATTTAGGGGAAAAGACATAGACGAGAGTAAGGCATTGCTCGTTCTCCTGATGATTCATGAACAGCCCCAGGTTCCCAACCTTTCTGGGACCTCAACAGACAGGAGCCCCCATCCTGAAGTTTTCAGCAAACTTGGGTAGATCTGGCTGTCTCTTACACAACACTGAGTACCCATGGCTTGGGGAAAGACTGTTCCACTCCCTTCTGGTCTCTGTTTCCCAGTCGTGGCACAGGTGCAAAGGGCAGAGAGGAGAGCTATGATGTCATAAGGGCAGGTATGACTCAGGGACTGGGAGGACTCCCATCCCAACAGTTGAGCCCCGGCTGGAAAGTCCCGTTCATTTTCATACTGACAGAGATGGCCAAAGCCCACAAGAGATATATAGGACCTCAATGGGACTAGACTTTGGGCACAAATATGTATAAAGCTAATTATTACAGTCTAATTGGAAATACTAAAATATAGAGACAATTTGAATATCCCTCAAGATGGGGTTTTAAATGAACTATAATCCACCTGTACCAAGGAATACTATTGAATCAGTTAGCCTTCACTTGGCTACTAACCAAAAGGTTGGAGGTTCAAGTTCACCAGGAGGCACTTAGGAAGAAAGGCCTGGTGATCTGCTTCTGAAAAATCAGCCACTGAAAAAGCCTATGGAGCACAGTTCTTCTCTGACACACATGGGATCATCATGAGTCAGGGTCAAGTCGATGGCACTGGTTTATGTAACTCCAAACTCTCAATGACTTGCAAAAGCAAAGGTCTATTTTTGTTCAGGTTACATATCCACTGTGGGTCGGAGCAGCGGTGGCTATGTTCCAGGCTGTAAGTAGGCTTTGGCACTGCTCCACATATCTTCTACATTCTGTGAGCTGGGCTGAAGGATAGTCCCAATTTGGAACATGCCATTCTCTTGGAAGATAGCCAAAGGACATGGCTGAATCACTCAATGACTCTTAAAGCTTCTGCTCTGATGTAGCAGATGTCACTTCCACTCACATTCCATTGGCTACAGCAAATCACATGTCTAAGCCTTGCATACATTGGGCAGGGTATCCTGCTTTGACAGGGCTGCACTGAAAATCACATGGCAATGGATAGGGAAGTATAATCCTCTGACAGGGAAGGGGACTGAAAAATAGGGAATAATAATACAATCTATCATAGTCTGGAAACCCAGTGGAATAGTGGTTAAGAGCTACCGCTGCTGACTAAAAGGTCAGCAGTTCAAAGCCACCAGGCGTTCCTTGGGGATCCTATGGGGCAGTTCTACTCTGTCCTATAGGTTTGCTATGAGTTGGAATCAACGCAATGGCAACGGGTTTGGTTTTGTTTATTTTTTTTTATCATAGTCCACAAATTTTTACTTCCTTCCCTTCCTTGAGGAAAACACCCCAAAGTCCTTTCTAATCACAGCATCAAGCTCAAAATCCAGGACCTCATGATAGATCTTTGCTTCAGATCTGAGTGTGGATCTTATTCTCCTGGAGAGCTATGAACTAAAAATTCAAGTTATATGCCCTTTGCACAGCCAACATGCAATGGTGGAACATGCTCAAAATAACACTCTCATTTGGAAAGAGAACGAACAGGAACCACAAGCAGTTACTGTTCCACAGCAAGTCTGAAATCCCACTAGGCAAACATTGGTGGGGGCGGAGTCTATCCTGGGCAAACACTGGCGGGGGTGGAGTCTATCTTGAGGAAGAAAATGTACTTTGATTAGGCCCTGCAGCTGTTCCTGGACACTGCTCTCTGTGGCTCTTGAATCAGTCCTCTAGGAGTTCCTTTTCCACTCTGCTCCTTGGCCACATCTGAAAAGGTGATTAGAGAATTTGCCCTTCTGGATGGATGAACTGCTTTCTCAGCCTGTTTCCTACCTGTAGAAAGTTTCCTACCAGAGATTATTTTACATCCCGGGCGTCATAGTCCTTTTTTTTTTAACTTTCAGAATTATTTTAAATCCTATAAATTCATACTTAAATGATGTATATATGTGAACACAAGTATTCATAAAGCTGGGAAAGTCATTGTAATTTTATTCACTGCCTATCTGGTCTATTCTTGTTGCTGTTGGTTGCCACAGAGTTGATTCCAGTTCATGGTGACCCCATGTGTGCAGAGCAGAACTGTTCGTAGGTTTTTCAAGGCTGTGACCTTTCGGAAGAGGATGGCCAGACCTGTCTTCCAAGTTACCTCTAGGTGGGTTTGAGTCGCCAACCTTTCAGCTAGTAGTCGAGCACTTAACCGTCTGCGCCACCCAGGGAGTCCCAGTCACTGTCTCTTAATCTAAGCTATTGAAGCTGGTAGTAGTCTCACAAAAGTTTCTGAAAAACTTTTCTGGATATTCAGCTATTTGATTTCAGTTAGCTCCATATACTAATAACATTACCCACAATTCTTTTCAAGACATGCCTCTCTCTGTCTCTCTCTAGACAATAACGGGCATTTGGGGCTTATCCAGCTTCTGCGGGGAAACTGTGCACTTAGCCTCTTTACTCTGAGCTGTTTTTGCCTATTAAAATGCATTCAGAGGTTTAAACAGAGGGTGTGATGGTTTGTTCTTGATTTGCTCTTTGCCCTGAAGCTGCATCTTAATCAGGCTTTCTTGCTAAAAATTTTTCTCAATTTTTACTTCTACTGGTTGAATATGAGCGGCAGTTTCATCTTTTATTCTTGCAAATCTGCAAATTTTAGATTTTTTCCTTTCCCTTTCATACCCGCTTGTAAAATGGGCAGTTCTTTTCAGAGTTCATCTCTTTCTTATAATGCGTTGCTGATTGGAGCTAATAACAACAAAAGCACACTAGTGACATTGTGTTTCTCAACTCCTTCACCTTCATTAGATACGTTACAAAGTTCCCTAATATCGCAGGGAGCGGTATTGCAGTAATTAGCCACTGCATAAGAAGGCTGCCATTTTCCCAGTCTCCAATAACAGTTTCCTTGCCACCCACTGCCTGGCATTGAAGACAAAGACATATATGCTAGGCGGGTTGTTTTTTTTTTTAACCTTCACCCCACTTTTAAAAATAATTTATTTTGTTGTTTTTGTTGTTGACAATAAACACAGTAGAACATATCCCAATTCAATGATTTCTATATGCAAAATTCAGTGATATTGATTACATCCTTCATGTTGTACAACCATTCTCACCCACCTTTTCCGAATTGTTCCTCCTCCATGAACATAAACCCACCGCCCCCTATGGCTCCTATCTACTCTTTCGAGTTGCTATTGTCAACTTAGTCTCATATAGATAGTTCTTAAAAGAGCACAATGCTCAAGGCAGATATTCTTTACTAGTTAGGCTAAACTATTATTTGGTTTTAAGATTATTCTGGGGGATATTTTTGGTTTAAGTTTTAAAAGTTAACCTATTGCCACAGAGTTGATTCCAACTCATAGTGACCCTAGGCAATAGTTTCAGGGTTCATCCGCCCTCCATTGCTCCAGAAAGTCTGGAATTCATGAGAATTTTAAATTCTGTTCTGCATGTTCCCCCTTCTGATCAGGATTCTTTGATGAAATCTTCAATCCAAATGTTCAGTAATGGTAGCCGGGCACCATCTAGTTCTTCTGGTCTCATGGCAAAGGAGGCAGTTGTTCATAGAGGCAAGTAGCCACATGTTCCATATCCTTCTCCTTCTTCTTCTGTTGCTCCAGGTGAAAGACACCAGTTGTGTCTTGGATGGCTGCTTGCAAGCTTTTAAGACCCCAGACACTATGCAACAAACTAGGAGGTAGAACAGAAGCACTAAACACTTCATTAGGCCAATTAACTGGGATGTCCGATGAAACCATGACCCTAAACCTCCAAACCAAGGAACCAAATCCATGAGGTCTGGTTGTACATAAGCAGCCTCAGCAGATACTCTTTTGTTTCATCGTTATTGTAAATATATCTATCAAATAACTTTCGACAATTCAACTTTGTATAGGTTTACAACTTATTGACACCAAGTACAATAATCGGCTGTGCAGCCCTATGTTTGATCAATACAATTTTTCCATCACCATTAACCCCCTTTTCCCAGCCCCTCCAGCCCCTGGTAACCACTAATAAACTTTGGTCTCTATACATTTGCCTGTTCTTATCTTTTTATATAAATGAGGTCATACAATATTTGTCCTTTTGTGATTGACCTATTTCACTCAGGATAATGTCTTCAAACTCCATTCAAACTGTAGCATGCATCAGGACTTCATTTCCCCTGCTGGTTGAGTAGTATTCCATTTTACGTATGTACCACATTTTGTTTATCCATTCATCTGTTGTTGGGCATTTAGGTTGTTTCCACCTTTTGGCTATTGTGAATAGTTGCTGCAATGAACACTGGTGTAAAAGTCTGTTTTTGAGTCTCTTCTTTCAAGTCTTTTGGGTATATACCCAGGAATGGAATTGCTGTGTCATATGGTAGTTCTATTTTTAGCTTTTTGAGAAACTGCCACACTATGTTCCGCAACGGCTGTACCATTTTTGCATTCCCACCAACAGTGAATAAAGGCTCCTATTTCCCCACAGCCCGAACAACATTTGTTATTTTCTCTTTTTTTTTTTTATTGTTTCTTTTTGTCTTTTATCTTAGCCATCCTGGTGGGAGTGAAATGATATCTCATTGTGGTTTTGATTTGCATCTCTCCAATGGCTAACGACACTGAGCATCTTTTCATGTGTTTGGTGGCCATTCGAATGTCCTCTTTGGTGAAATGTTTATTCAAGTCCTTTGCCCATTTTATAATTGGGTTATTTATCTTTTTGTTGTTAAGCCGTCAAATTTTTATGTATTTTTTGGTTATTAGATTCTTGTCAGATTACATGATTTCTGAAGATATCTCCCAGTCAGCAGCTTGTCTTTTCACTTTTTTGGTGAACAAAAGTTTTTAATTTTTATGAGGTCCCATTTACTCATTTTGTCTTTTGCTATTTGTACTTTTGTTCCCATATTAGATAATCCATTGTTGAAAGCCAGGCCTGACAGCATTGCCCCTGCTTATTCTTCTAAGAATTTTAAGGTTTTAGTTTGCACATGTAGGTCCTTAATCCATTTTGAATTTGTTTTTGTGTGTGGTGTGAGGAATGGATTCTGTTTCATTTTTCTATATGTGGAAATCCAATTTTCCCAGCACCATGTATTGAACAGACTCTTCTCTCCCCATCAAATGAACGTAACATTCTTGTCAAAAATCAGTTGAACAGATTTGTGGGTTTATTTCTGGACTGTCAACTCTATTCTATTGGTTTACGTGTCTGTTGTTATACCTCAGGCTGTTTTGATTACCGTAGCTGTATAGTATGTGTCTTAGGTTGGGTTCTTTAGAGAAGCAAAACCAGTAAAGCATATAAATATGTATACATAGAGAGATTTATATCAAGAAAATGGCTCACAAGGTTGTAGAGGCTGTAATGTCCCAAGTCCGTGGGTTAGGATAGAGGCTTCTTCTGATTCACGTAGCCGGAGAGGCTAGGAAACCCAAGATCAGCAAGTCAGAGAGCAGGACTGTTGCTCACAGGCTGTGAAGATCAATGAATCCCAAGGTCAGCAGGCAAGACTGCAGGTAAGCTGCTAGCTCAAGTCCCAGAACTGGAGGTCAGACTAACAGGAGGCAGCTGCAGGATCCAGAACAAGCAAAAGCCCCCGAGCCCTGCCAGAACATCTGCCCACACTCAATGCAGGCCACACGCCCAAGGCAATACCCCTTCAACTGATTGGCTACTCACAGCAGATCCCATCATGAGGGTGATCACATATCAAATCTCAACAGGGAAGTGACCACAGCATCATAGACTGCCAAAACACCGAGAATCATGGCCCAGCCAAGCTAACATACAATCTTAACCATCACAGTATGTTTTAAAATCAGTAAGTGTGAGACCTCCTACTTTGTTCTTCTCTTTCAGCGTTGTTTTAGCTATTCAGGGCCTCATGCCATTCCATTTAAAGTTGAGGATTGGTTTATCTATTTCTGTAAAGAAGGCTGTTGGAATTTTGATCGAGATTGCATTTAATCTATAGATCGCTTTGGGTAGTATTGACACCTTAACGGTATTAGTTTTCCAATTCATGAACATGGGACATCTTTCGATTTATTTCAGTCTTCTTAAATCTCTTTCAGCAGTGTTCTACAGTTTTCATTGTACAAGTCTTTTAAGTCCCCGCTTAAATTTATTTCTAGGTGTTTTATTCTCTTA
Source organism: Dugong dugon (assembly GCA_030035585.1). NCBI lineage: Eukaryota > Metazoa > Chordata > Mammalia > Sirenia > Dugongidae > Dugong > Dugong dugon. The sequence goes on along the minus strand of CM057481.1, from coordinate 15,736,603 downwards.
GATGTTATTGTAAATGGAATTGTTTCCTTAATTTTCCTTTCAGATTTCTCATTCCTAGTGTACATAAACCCAGCTGATTTCTGTTTGGTGACCTTGTACCTTGCAACTTTGATAAATTCCTCTATTAACTCTAGAAGTTTTCTTGTGGAATTTTTGGGTTTTTCTATACATAGGCCCATATCATCCAAAAATAGAGGTAATTTTACTTCTTTTCCAATCTGGATGCAGTTTATTTCTTTTTCTTGCCTTACTGCTCTGGTTAGGACTTCTAATACAATATTGAATAAAAGTGGTGAAAGCGTGCATCCTTGTCTTGTTCCCATTTCAAGGGGAAAGTTCTCAGTCTTTCTCCATTAAGTATAGCGTTGGCTGTTCTTCATCCTACTCTTGATAGCTATTTATGTATTAGTCCATTTCTCAGCAGTATCAAGACCCCAAATCTCAAGGGCTCACAAGAACAAAAATTTACTTCTTCCTGTTGTTATATGTCATCTGTGGATAAATGGCGGCTCTGCTTCTGACATTTCTTCCTTCTGAAATTCAGAATGAAGCAGCAACTCCCATCTGGACATGTCCATCTCATGGCAGAAGGAAAAGAACAAGCAAGTTTGTGAAACGGCATGACAGTTGTCAATGTTCTGTTTGGGACAGGCACTCACTATTCATTGGTCAGCACAATCACTTGACCAAGCCTGCCATCAACAAGATGGGGAAGTACGTTCCTCTCACAGGAAGAGAGTACATATCACATGATAATGGGCAAGAACGTATAATCCTCTTAAAGGAAAGAGGGAGCAAATATCTGGGAACAATAGCACAATCTAGCACAACCGTCTAATCATTTTAAAAAATGAATTTGACTATATGTTCTGACATGAGAGGATATCCATGATATATTGTTAAGTGGGTAAGAAAATATTTTGAAGAAAATTATTGTCCAAATTAGGTAAACAAAACTACAAAGAAATATATACGTGTGTGTTCACACACACACATACATAAAAGGGGGTCACAAAGGCATATTCACCAAAAATTAACAATGTTTACTTTTGGTGAGGAAAGCTCCCCAGGAAATCAGGACACACACAAGTCAGGGAACCAACCACTAAGGTTCCCCAGGGCCAGATCAGCCCCGACTTGAGGCTCAGACTGCTCTCCTGTGCTCTCCCATCTCCCTTTGCCCTCAAGACCAAAGAGATGGCTAAGACATTAGAGAAATGCAAACTAAAACCACAATGAGATACCATCTCACCCCGGCATTACTGGCACAAATCAAAAACACTGGAAGTGACAAATGTTGGAGAGGCTGCGGGGAGATCGGAACTCTTATGCATTGCTGGTGGGAATGCATAATGATACAACCATTTTGGAAAATGATATGGTGCTTCCTTAGAAAGCTAGAAATAGAAATACCATACTGTCCAGCAATCCCACTCCTAGGAATATATCCTAGAGAAATAAGAGCCGTCACGTGAATTGACATATGCACACCCATGTTTATTGCAGCATTGTTCACAATAGCAAAAAGATGGAAACAACCTCGATGCCCATCAACAGATGAATGGATAAACAAACTATGGTACATACACACAATGGAGTATTATGCAATGATAAAGAACAATGACGAATCTGTGAAGCATCTCATAACATGGATGAAACTGGAAGACATCATGCTGAGTGAAATAAGTCAATCACAAAAGGACAAATACTGTATGAGACCTCTACTGTAAAAACTCGTGAAAGGGTCTACACACAAAAAGAAACAATCTTTGTTGGTTATGAGGGATGGGCGGGGTGGGGGGGAATACCAAATAGACAATAGATAAGTGGTAACTTCGGTGAAGCGTAAGACAGTACACAATACTGGGGAAGCCAGCACAACTTGTACAAGGAAAGGTCATGGAAGCTCCACAGATATATCCAAACTTCCTGAGGGACTGAATTGCTGAGTGTAGGGATGTGGGGACCATGGTCTTGGGGAACATCTAGCTCAGTTGGCATAACACAGTTTATAAAGAGAATGTTCTATATTCTACATTGGTGAGTAGCGTCTGGGGTCTTAAAAGCCTATAAGCAGCCATTTAAGATACTCCACTGGTCTCACCCCTTCAGAAGCAAGGAAGAATGAAGAAAACAAGACATACGGGAAAGACTAGTCCAAAGGACAAATAGACCACAACTACCACGGCCTCCACCACACTGAGTCCAGTACAACTAGATGGTGCCTGGCTACCACCACTGACTGCTCTGACAGGGATCACAACAGAAGGTTTTGGATAGAGCTGGAGAAAAATGTAGAACAAAATTCTAACTCACAAAAAAAGACCAGACTTACTAGCCTGACAGAGACTGGAGAAACCCCAAGAGTATGGCCCCCAGACACACTTTTAGCTCAGTAATGAAGTCACTCCAGAGATTCACCATTCAGCCAAAGATTAGACAGCCCCATAAAACAAAATGAGACTAATGAGGCACAACAGTCCGGGGACAAGGACTAGAAGACAGGAGGGGACAGGAATCTGGTAATAGGGAACCCAAGGTTGAGAAGGGACAGTGTTGACATGTCGTGGGGTTGTTAACCATTGTTATAAAACAATATGTTTACTAACTCTTTAATGAGAAACTATTTGTTCTGTAAACCTTCATCTAAAGGACAATTTAAAAAAAAGAGAGATGGCTAAGAGGCATCCATTCCAGAATCAGAAACCATTATCTCTATTTTCCTCTGGCCTTTGGCAAAACACTCTTTAGTCATGAAGATGAGTGCTAAGCAGAAGGGCCTCTGGCCGATGCCCAGGGGTCAAATTGAGACGTGGTCTACCGTCAGAGTCATAGGCCCCGGGATCGCTGAAGTCTGGGTTTGTGCCGGTGTAGGGTGAGTATGGGAAGTCACAGTGTGGGGCTATGGGAGAGAATGTAGTGAAGAAGAATTGATTACCTGAGTCTGGTGTGTGTCAGGATGAAGATAACTGAATTAGAGGAAGAGAGAAAAAATCAAGGGTGATCTGTGTGAAGTCATGGTGTGCAGTACATGTAGACAAGAACACCAAATATGGATTCATTTGGATATAAATATAAAGGGGTGGTAGCAGCGCCTGTTGTGCCACCAATTATTTTGTGGCCCCCTAACATAAATGCAGAATATTGTTCACAATATATTCCATGGCTTGGTGTATGAAAGAGAAAGGAAGCGGGAGGGGATGTAGATGGGTGAAGATAACACTTTGAAAAAAGAGCGACGTGAAAGCAGCGAAAGCCTACATCTTCTGGAAAGAGCATCTTCCTTGGTCTCAGGGCCACAATGATGGGCATCAGCCTAGAGAGAGATAAGAGAAGGCAGGAAAACAAAACCTAATTCCTGATCAGTGACTATAGGAGCTGTGCTACTTATTAAGCTATTGCATCTCACCTTCTGGCCCACTCTTTATGTTTTGTCATTTGGGGGTTGGGGGTGAGAGCTTCTTTAATTGTACCAAGGTTAGTGGTGTCTTGTTAAATGGAAGCACGAAGTTATTTTTATTGTTGAATGAAGTTCCAGTATGTGTAGAGGGAAGTGAATGGATACTGAGTAGCCAAAGAGGTGGACTGTGCTAGTTATTAAGGTCATGTCTCTCAGCTCCAAACCCACCCTTCTAATACTGGGCTTTATGATGCTGGTGCTGAGGCACTGGAACTACATTTCCATTTTGACAGGCACTCTCTATCTGGCTCTGCCCAAAAACAGTGCTAGAGGGAACATGTGAGGTTGGAGGAGGGAGGAGACGCCTGTTCCTTCTTGTTTGCTTCTTATCGGCCTCCGGCTTCTGTGGGCGTGGCCCCAGCCATGCTACTTCACTCCCACAGTGGCACTTATACCTCCAATGGTAGCTGCTGAATCCACTTTGCAATCTTTCTGACACCGGCCTCATCGGGCCTCTTCAGAGACCCCAGACTCAGCCAGCAGGTGCCCCATTCTCAGCGGTCCAGTTTACAGCTCTATGGGTCCCCTCCTCCAAGCTTCTAGGTTTTAACAATTCCAATCTCACTCTGTGACATAGTTGCACTGATTCCTCAAAGCCTCCTAGGAGGTAGAATATAATAAAAGCTAAACTTTATTGTGCATTCATTAAATGCCAGGCATTGCTTTAAGTGCTTTACAAATATGAACTTACTTAATCCTTGTAACAATTCTAAGAGGTAGGTACCTCTTGAGTCCACTTTAAAGATGAGGGAACTGAGGCCCAAAGACATTAAGATCTCACGACTAGTAAGTGTAGTAGCCATGACTAGATCCAAGCAGTTTGACTCTAGGGTCTATACTCTTAAGCACCACACGCCACACTGTTCCCTCTAGTGCTGAAAATGGGAGTAACATCCACATTTCACAGGCGAGGAAACAGAGGCTCAGGAATATTAAATAACTTGCCTGTGGTCACACAGCTAATAAGTGGTGGAGCCAGTATTCCATCCTGGGATGGTCTCATCTTAGAGACCTTTGCTCTGAACCAGTCTCCATGTTTCTGAAGTTCTGGTTCTCACTGTTTCTAAGAAAATATTCTTCTAAAAAATCTGGCACACTAATAACATTTTTTTTTTTTTATTGTACTTCAGGTGAAGGCTTACAGAATAAATCGTTTCTCATGAAACAGTAGTACACATGTTGTTTTATGACATTGGTTAACAACCCCACAACATATCAACCCTCTAACTTCTCAACCTTTTTTTTTTGGTAAAAATACACATAGCCAAAGATACACCATTTCAAAAATTTTTACATGCACAGTTCAGTGACATTGACTATGCTCTTCCAATTGTGCTGTTATTCTCACTTAAGATGAAGGCTTACAGGACAAAATAGCCTCCCATTTAACAGTTACTACAAATGTTGTCCTATGACAACAGTTAACAATCTCACAACACATCAACAATATCCTTACTCAATCTTGTGTTCCCTAACACCAGCTTCCTTGTCCCCTTCTGCCTTCTGGCCCTTGTCACTGGCCTCCTGTACCTCGTTAGTCTCATTTGGTTTTACAGGGCTGTCCACTCCCAGGATTAACAGTGAACCTCGGAGGTAACCTCACCACTGAGCTAAAAGGGTGTCTGGGGGCCATACTCTCGGGGTTTCTCCAGTCTCCTTTAGACCAGTAAATCTGGTCTTTTTTTTTTTTTTTTTAGTTAGAATTATGCTCTACATCTTTCTCCAGCTCTGTCCAGAACCCTCTGTTGTGATCCCGGTCAGAGCAGTCAGTGGTGGTAGCCGGGCACCATCTAGCTGTACTGGACTCAGTCCGGTGGAGGCCTTGGTAGCTGTGGACAATTAGTCCTTTGGACTAATCTTTTCCTTGTATCCTGTTCTCTTCATTCTCCCTTGGTCCTGAAGGAATGAGACCAGTGGAGTATCTTAGATGGCCTCTCACAGGCTTTTAAGACCCCAGGCACTACTCACCAAGGTAGAATGTAGAGCATCGTCTTTATAAGCTGTGTCATGCCGATTGAGCTAGATGTTCCCCAAGACCATGGTCCCCACAGCCCTCCGCCCAGCAATTCAGTCCCACAGGGAGTTTGGATGTGTCTATGGGGCTTCCATGACCTTTCCTTGTACAAGTTGTGCTAGTTTCCCCTGTATTGTGTACTGTCTCACCCTTCACCCAAGATACCACTTATCTATTGCCTACTTAATATTTCCCCCCCACCCCTCCCATCCCTGGTAACCAATGATGATTGTTACATTTTGCGTGTGAACTTTTTCATGGGTTTTTACAATAGAGGTCTCATACAATATTTGTCCTTTTGTGATTGACTTATTTACTAATAACATGTTTTAATGCTTCTGTTCTACCACCTAGTTCCTTGGATAGTACCTGGGGTCTTCAAAGCTTGCAAGCAGCCATCCAAGGTACAATAACTGGGCTCTTTTCTACTGGAACAATAGAAGAAGAAGGAGAGTCAGGAATAGGAGAAGGATATGGAAATGTGTGGCTAATTGCCTCCATGAACAACTGCCTCCTTTGCCATGAGACCAGAAGAACTGGATGGTGCCCGGCTACCATTATTAAACATTTTAATCAAAAATTCCATAGGAGAATCCTGATCAAAAGGGGAAAAATGTAGAACAGAATTTCAAATTTCCATGGACTCCAGACTTCCTGGAGCCATGAAGGTTGGATGAATCCCTGAAACTATTGCCCTGAGATAATCTTTAAACCTTAAACCAAAAATATCCCCTGAAGTGTTCTTAAAACCAAACAATAGTTTAGCTTAACTAGTAAAAAAAAAAATCTGCCTTGAGCATTATGTTTTTTTAAGGACTATCTATACAGGATCAAATTGACAATAGCAATTCAAAATATTAGATAAGAACTTTGGGGTACAGTGAATTTATGTTGATGGAGGAGGAATAACTCAGAAAAGGAGGGTGAGAATGGTCGCACAACTTGAAGAATGTAATCAATGTCACTAAATGGTACATGTAGAAATTGTTGAATTGGTGTATGTTTTGCTGTATAGATTCACGGCAACAACAAAATAAATAAATAAATTTTAAAATCTGGTATAAATAACCCAAGTGTCCATCAACAGATGAATGAATACACAAAATGTAGTATATACATACAATGGAATATTATTCAGCCATAAAAAGGAATGTAGTACTGATACATGATATAACGTGGATGAACCTCAAAAACATTAGCCTAAGTAAAATAAACCCAACACAAAAGGACGGATAGTGTATGAGCCCACTTGTATGAAATATCTAGAATGGGCAAATGCCTAGAGACCAAAGTTTATTAGTAGTTACTAGCGGCAGGTGAGGGGGAGAAGGGGGAGTTATTGCTTACAGGGCACTTTGTTTCTGTTAAGGACAAAGAAAAAAAATGGAAATGGACAGTTGGTGATGTTGCACAACATGGTGAATGTAACATCATTGAATTGTACACATAAAAATGGTTGAAATGGCAAATAGTTTGTTATATATATTTTACAACAATAAAAAAAAAATCCTCTCATGCATTTGCCACATGACCCAGCAATTGCACCCTTGGACGTTTGTCCCAGAGAAATAAAATCTTATGTTCATGCAAAAACCTGTGCATGAAGGTTCATAGCAGCTTTACTTGTACTAGCTCAAAACTGGAAACAACCCAAATGTGCTTCAGTGGGTGAATGGTTAAATACATGGTGGTGTATCCATGCCATGTGTCTCAGTTATCTAGTGCTGCTATAACAGAAATACCACAAGTAGATGGCTTCTACAAACAGAAGTTTATTCTCTCACAGTCTAGTAGGCTAGAAGTCCAAATTCAGAGTATCAGCTCCAGGGGAAGGCCTTCTCATTCTCTCGGCTCTTGATGAAGGTCCTTGTAATCAACCTTCCCCTGTTCTAGGAGTTTCTCTGCTCAGGAGCCCCAGGTCCAAAGGATGCACTCTGCTCCCGGTGGTGCTTTCTTGGTGGTATGCGTTTCCTTCACTCTCTGCTCACTTCTCTTTCCTTTTATCTCTTGTAAGATAAAAAGTGATGCCAGCCACACCCCAGGGAAACTCCCTTTATATTGGATCAGGGATGTGACCTGAGTAAGGGTGTTACATTCCACCCTAATCTTCTTAACATAGCCCAATCTTGCCTCATTAACCACAGGCAGAGATTAGGGTTTACAACACATAGGAAAATTACATCAATCACGAAATGGAGGACAATCACACAATAATGAGAATCATAGCCTAACCAAGTTGAGACACATTTTGGGGGGGACACAATTCAATCCATAACACCATGGAATACTACTCAGCAATAAAAAGGAATGAATTTTTGATACATACAACTTGGATGGGTTTATGGGAATTATGTTGAGAGTAAAAAGCCAATCTCAAAGATTGCATACCGTATGATTTCATTTATATAACATTAGTATATAACGTTTATATAACAAAAGTATAGAAACAGAGAATAGATTAGTGGTTGCCAGTGGTTAGAAATGGGGAAATTGGGGAGGGAGTGGCTACAAAGGGGTAGCACAAGGGAGCCTTGTGGAGACAGAACAGTTCTGTATCTTGATTATGGTGGTGATTAGCTCCTCTAGAGGCTTTAATATCTTTGTTTCTTTTAGCTACAGTATCTATGATCATCTTAAACTTTTCCTCTGATATTTATTTTATTTTCAACCATGTCTATCATGTTTCTTGCTGTTTCTAATTTATTTATAACTTCTTTAATGATGCTGTCTGGGTCCTCAATTTATTTCTGAGAAGGTCTACAACATCTGAGATGGTCTAGTGCAAGTCAGTCAGATCCAATAGTCCATACTATAACATGAGGCCTCTATTTTCCATTAGAATGTAACCTCCTTCACTCCCCTACAAAAAGAGGTAAAGTCCAATCAGTCAGTCCTCTTCAAGGTACAGACAGTCATGAGATCCTGGAAGACTAACGTTAGAGGGTTAATAAAACAAGCTACCATCCCCACTGTCCCACTGCTGTAGCTGGTCCTGAGAAAGTAATATTCATTATCTTCCTCCTGAACCACTTATTCTAGAGTTCCTTTGCACTCAGCTAGGATTTCAGCTGGTCTGGGTTGTTTTGTAGGTGGAGAGAGCAAGACCTTCCTCCCCAAGGGGTCTGAGCCTTGCTTGCCCTGCCCATATTAGGTTGTGATTGTACAAAAGCCCATTAATAGTCATTGTCAAGCATAGAAGTACTACAATGTGTCTCCAGTGAATCCCAATAGTTCCATACATACTCCTCCCTGCCCCCATTGTGTAGTAGCAACTCTAGCACTTCGTAGTAATGATGGCTCAATTACCCCAACCAGTTGTTGTTGTTATTAGTTGCCATCGAGTCAATTCTGACTCATGGTGACCACAAGTGTGCAGAGCAGAACTGCTCCATGGTGTTTTCAAGGCTGTGACCTTTCAGAAGTAGATCATCACTCTTGTCTTCCAAGGTGCCTCTAGGTGGGTTCAAACGGCCAACCCTTCAGTTAGTAGTTGAGTGCTTAACTGTTTGTGCCACCCAGTGACTCTAGTAGAGTTCTCCTTTCTTTGCCTGTTCACCCATTGACATAAGGAATCCAAAGTGTCTATATGGTACACACAGCTTCCAGTTCAGTGGAACCCTCTCTATATCCATTGAAAGAAATGTCTCTTCCCTCAGAAACAGGTCCCATAGTTGCAGGGAGGAAGCACACATTCCAGAAGAGACCACTCCCATCTCCAACCCTTGATTCCCAGATCCATATATTCTAGCTCTAGGGGACTCATTGCCATACATTAGTCATTAGTTCAAGGCATATTCTGCATCCTGGAGAACAGCATCCCAACCTCACAGGGTATCACCCACCTGGTGCCTTAACTGAAGCGTCAACAAGCCATCCCACATTGATCAAGATGATTGCCACTAGATGATGGGATACAGTGTAAGACCAATAAAGGGCCTATTGCCACTTTTTTTTTTTTGTCATAAAATGGGTTTCTTGGTCTTGGAATTATCATGGCAAATGCACCCCATAAGCCCTCAGATAGTGGAAAAGGTAAACCTATATCCAAAATACTATCAATTCTGGTTAGGATAAAGCAATGCCCCATAAGTCTCTGCTGTTAGCACATTTGACACTCAGCCCTGATAGTGTGTATAGCAGGCATGGTGAAGAAAAACCAAATCTTTGGGCCTATGTTTAGTCTCCATTATTGCCACCGTGGCAACTCAGCCCACGGCCCATTTTGTGAACACTGGGGTGGCCAAGGAGAGAGACTGACCAACATCTACAAGACAATTGTTGAAACCCACCTGTTTGTTGAGACCCTCCTGTGCAACGTATCTTCTCTTCTGAAAATGAGACCCAAAGGTATGCACACTTTGTGTCATGCCCACAGGCCCAGACATATACTTCTTGTCTAGACTGCCTTATCACTGACCTTACAATCTTATTCCTTCCAGGCCCCTGTCCAACCAGCCACACCATTTGCCACTACAGAGGACTCATGTATATCCAAATCTCAGTTCATCCCCAGCCCCTACATCCATAGGAAGTAGATGACAAAGGATACTGCTCAAATATCTGCCCAGTGGGGAGACTGCCTTTCTCAGCTGTCCTTCAGGACTACCCTTGATTGGGCTGTTATAAAGCAGCAGTCTCCCTAAGGCTAGTACCAATATATTACGTTAATGCATCTTGGAACCAGGCCCAAGCCTTTTCCTCCTTCATCAGCTGGATATAAGGACCCCTCTACCATGAGGCATTAATTACAGTGTTGATGTAGAATATTGAACATACTATGGACTATCAGAAGAACGAACAAATCTGTCTTGGAAGAAGTACAGCTGGAATGCTCCTTAGAAGCAAGGATGGCAAGACTTCATCTCACATACTTTGGACATGTTATCAGGAGGGACCAGTCCCTGGAGAAGGACATCATGCTTGGTAAAGTAGAGTGTCAGCGAAAAAGAAGAAGACCCTCAACTTGATGGATTGACACAGTGGCTACAACAATGGGATCAAGCACAACAATGATTGTGAGGATGATGCAGAACCAAGCAGTGTTTTGTTCTGTTGTACGTAGGGTCACTATGACTCAGAACCGACCTGACAGCACCTAACAACAACAAGGGAAAACAAGTTGTACCACAGAGGTAGGTGACATGGTATAAAAATGGTGTGGCATCAGACCTCTTCTAACTTCAAGGGGAGGAGAGCAAATCACCACTAACATCAGCCCAAGACTGATTGCTATGAAATGGAGATCAGACATACTTCCACCCTCCAACCCATTTTACCAATTCTGACCCAGCTATCCCTCCCATAGCACTCTTTACTTCTCTGCTGGGCTTGATGATATACAGCCACACAGAACCTATAGGCCATAATCACAATTATGGGTTTATTAGGGAAGTGACAAGTTGCAGTGCAGGATCAGGATCAACTTGGAAGTAACAGGAACAACTCAGGATAGAGTTCTTCAATCAGGAGAACTTTCTCTCGGCTGCTGCCATGGAATCCCCACTCTTGGCCTCAGCCCTCACTCAGGCAACTATTACAAAGCTCTTTAGCTCCAGGAACAAGTGCCCGAAGGCACCCCACTCCACCAGGAAGCCTCCAGCACAAAGGCGCTCAGCTCTCTTGCTCTGTGGGTCTGCAAGCCTAGACTGCCAGTCCTGTGCCACTGCTGTCTCATGCCATCTTCAGTATTACAGCTGTCTCTCTGTCTCCTGGGTCTAGGAGGTTCTCAGTGCAGGGACCCTAGATCCAAAGGACACACTCTGCTCCTGGCTTTTCTTCTTCATGATAGTGAGGCCCCCTGCCCCACCCACCCTTCACTGTCTGGGATTGGCTATTTTTAAACCTACTGGGATGGAAAAACCGACCAATCCCCTACAAGGGTTCCATGTACCTTATTTGCATTAGCAGCTGTCCAATCCCCTTGGTGGGCCACAAGCACCTTATTTGCATAGTCCCATCCAATCATTTTTGTGGGAGTAACAAGACCACGGCTAGAAGAGCCATATAACAGCAATTCAAAGCACTACACATGAGTATCTAGGCCATCTACTCTTATCATTTGCTCATGCATTCTTGACCTTCTCTAGCTTGGTCTCAGATGTACTCCTTCCATGATTCCACGCATGCCAATCTTATGACTCTGTGGATAAGGAAGCACCAAGCTCATAATGGCACCTCAGTTGCTCAGCCACTTGGTGTCCCATGGTCAGGCATTCATTTCCCACTAGGCCTCACGCTAGAAGCTGCTTTTCAAATGGAAAACAGTTCTCTGCCCTTGTAGACAGTAGTTCATGGCCTTGCACAGAGCCCTGGTGGCTGCACTGTGATTCTCCTATTACTACAGGTAGCTCTAGCCCAATGTGATCTGCTGAATCATATGGCCTGAGAGTCAGAGGAGCTCATCCCAAAGCCTTGACCTGCTGCAGGACTCGCACTTGCTCTGGGTCCCATTAGAAACTGGCAGCCTTCCAGAGTACCCGATAAATGAGTCAAAGCAGTGCCAGGAGGTGCCAGGTGTCACAGCTTGTTTTTTATCTTAGAAGAGATGTCCTGGCATGCCCCATCCACTGGACTTCACTCACGTAGCAGATCCCTGAATCTTTGCAAGGTTCTCCCACCCTCTGGCAGGCATGTGTTTTACTAGGGCACATAGGCTATCTGTCTCTTTCTGTTCATCATGACCGATCAGGTGTTGTTCAGTGATCCTTATTTGTGCGCTCAACTTTTGGGGACAGATTTTTCCTTGTGCCTCATGTGTGTCCCATGAGTTGGCTGATTTGGCATCCAAAAAAAAAAAAAATACAAACCAGTTGCCGTCGAGTTTATTCTGATTCATGGAGACTCCATATGTGCAGGGTAGAACTACACTCTATAGTGTTTTCAAGGCTTCGACCTTTTGGAAGCAGATTTCCAGGCCTTTCTTCCAAGGTGCCTCTGAGTGGGTTCAAATCACCAATCTTTCAGTTAGTAGTCAAGCACTCAACCAATTGTGCCACCCAGGAACTAACTGGCATCTAGCTGGATGATTATGATGGCTGCAGTGGCCCTCAGAGCAGTGGCCACAGTGGCCTCCTGGTGGGGGAGCCAAGGTGGCTTCTTGGTATGTGGCAGAGACTGGCTTCTGTGAGGTGGCTGTAACAGTCCCCAGGGCAGCCTTGGCTTCTCATGGGCATGCTGTGTGCTCCTCCTTTCAGGAACACATTGTGGTTTCAGGTTTTGCTCGGAATAGTAGCTGTAATTTTTCAGTTGTGATTTATATCATTTCTATAATTTTTATGGGTTTAGATCAGGAGAAGAAATTTTTTTAGGGAATAACTAGTCCATCATCTTGATACCAGAAGTCTTCCTGTGCTCATTACTTTGTGTAATCTCTTGGTAGCAGTATTATATAATAAAACAGTTTTGCAGAAAGAATCCATGGGTGTAATCTTCCATGGGTTAATTGGGAGTCTCTTTATGTCAGCTTTATACAAGAATAAGCACTTGGCTGATAAAGAATTCGGGGGTAAAACTCTTTGACCTCAAAAACTCTAAGGACTAACTCATTTTGGTATTGAATGATGCTGTGAATAAGTCACTGGACATCATCAAATTTTGCCTTTGTGAATGAATCTCATTTTCTTCCTGGTGTTTATAGGACTGGTTAACTTGAAGTACAGGAGTTGTAATAGAAAATTGCTTAGTCTTTTATCATTATCTATTAAAATTTCCTGGGACATGTTAAGTCTTCTTGATCTATGTGTTAATGTCTTTCATTTCAGGGAAATTTTTTCTTCTATTAAATATTTTAATATTCTCTCCTACATTTAATCTATTTTCTATTTCAACTATTCACTTAACCAGAATTTGCCTCAGTGTTGTCTCCATGTCAAATTATCCAAAAATATGGTGCACTATTTCAAACTGCAAATTCTATTTTTTCTATACTTTATGGTAAATCTTTAAGTTATTTCATAGAGCTCATATTCACTAATTTCATTGAAAATGTTCAGTATTGTTATGTAAATTTTTTTCCTCTGTTAAGAAGCAGGAAGACTAACTTTCCTTGGAAACAAATTCCTAAACAATTGTTTGCATGTTTCTTTTTCTCTCTTTATGAATTTTTGTATGGGCTCCTCTGCTTGTGTTTAGCTTACCAATCTTTAACTGGTGTTTCTTCGACCCAGACCTATGATTTGTACAAAATTGCATGAGTAGAACCTTGATTTCTCTCCCACTTTACCCTAAGAACATGAACCACCATAATCTGAACTCTAGATCATGGTGACATCTTTCTTCCCTACCCCCCTCAGAGTCATTCTCTAAATTGCAGGAATGAACTTCCTTCCATGCAAATGTGATCTAGTAAAGCACTTACTTAAAGCCCTTGAGTGCTTCCCATGGCCTCTTGATAAGGTCTCCACTCCCTCACCAACGTCCCCACTGAACCCCTCCAGTCTCATCTTGCAACACTTGTGCTGTGCTCCATACTGTAGTCATATGTACTTCATCCAGGTCTACTCATGTAAGATGCTCTTTCCTCCCTCTGAGCACTTGTCCATGCAGTTCCAGCAACTCAAACACAATGCCCTCCCTATGCCACTCCTAGCCCTTAGGGTGGCCAACTTATTCCTTCTTATCTCAGCTCATCCTAGATGTTTGGTCCTACAAAGTTAATGCTCTCCTTAACTTCTCTAGAAAGTCTCCATTGACCCTCCCAGTCTGGATGTCTCCCTCCCCAGTGTTTCTATGGTACTTTGGACATAGTTAGCACCAGTACTGTAACTGTTTAATTGTCTCCTTACTAGGCTGCATAGTTGTTGAGGAAGGGATCTTGTCTGCCCATGGCACCCATGGTGCCTTCTGTACAGGGAATGCTGCCTAGCACGTTGCAGGTGTTTCGCTAAATATTTGTAGAACTTCAAATATGTTCTTACTTCTTTCATGCTTTTCACTTTTTTGAGTTTAGATCTTTTGGTGTATAGAAAATATATATCATTACTTTTAATGTATCCATTGTTTTAGAAGGCGTGTAGCCTGTTTTTAATTCTAAGAGTGGTAACCATTATGTTAGCAAAGCACTCCTTTACGTATGTTTTAAACATTATTTGTATTGTCTTGTCCTCCATTCATTTATTTGTTAAGCACCCACTGTTATGAATCAGACTCGGGTTTGACACAGGCCATGCAAAAGCAGGGTCTCTCAAGGGTGGCAAACTTTGTGGCTGACACAGTGCTACCGGGAGACTGTGGCGAGGCCAAGCCTACCAAAGAGATACCCTGAGCTTGTGCGAGCCTTGGATGGAGGGAAGTCCAGCACTTTACTGACTGGTTCCAATCCTTCCTTTCTTCTTTCAAATACTTATTACAAACCGAGCCTGTAACCAAACCTCCCCAAGGCTCTATGCTCCTTGCAGCAGGGCATGGATTAATGGACCCCTCCCTTTACCACAGTGGACTGTGGCCTCCTGAGGCCCTACCCTCATTCCACCACCACCTTCAACTCACCACTGCCTAACTGGGCACTCACCTCCATCATTGGCATCCCTGGCACACTCACACATTATTGTCTAGGGAGTTCTCGGCGGGGAGGTGCCAGCATCCTTCGTCAGGATGTGGACCCCCTCAGACAGAGGCAGATGCCCAGAGACACCGGCCAGGACTCGGACACACAACTCAAACTCAGCCTGGCAAAAGGGAACTTTATTGAGAGACTACTGGGCGATTTCACAAAATCACAGGAATTGTTGAATTGCAAAACAGGGAAGAGTTGGGACATGATGGGCTTAAAGACAACTAAACTGATCTATCCCTCATCCCTGCCACTTTTCTTCATTGACTTCATTCTCTTCCCTCGAATCAAACCCCTGCCCCTGGGAGAAAGGGGCTGTCGACAACATCCGGATCTAGTATTTTATGTCTTTCCCCACTAGACAGGAGCTGCTCCCTTCCTCAGGCCTGGGAACCAGATCTGACTCATGCATCCTGGGTCAGAGATCCAGACCTTGACCAAACAACAGTGCCCAGAGGGAATAGCCCTGCCTGGCCAAGTGACTATCCCTGGAACAATACTGGGGGATAAGGGAATTGGGATCACGTGAGAATACGGCAGCAGATACCAAAGGACCAGAGCTTTAGGGGAACGATTCCTAGAAAGAGAGGACTGACACACAGAGGGACAGGTGCCCGCTACAAGGTAGCAACACACACACAAGACAGAGACAGAAACAGGGATCAATTTTTACATATATTATAGCAAATCCTCAGGCAAATCTGAAAGGAGGGGATGACCAAATGCATCGGACAGCTCAAAAACTGGGGTTCAGAGAAGTGAAATGCCCTGTACATGGCCACACGTCAGTGAGTGGTGGAGCCAGGATTCTGCCCTAGGTCGGTCTGCCTCCAAAGTCCTTGCTGTTTGCTCTGAGACACTCGCAAGACAACAAGAGGCAAGGAGATGGAAATCCTTCAGAGCAGGAGTGAGAGATCCAGATGCTGCAAGAGTAGGGCCTGAGTGAGACACAAGGGGCAGGACATGGAGGGACAGACCCAGGAGACACAGCACTCATGCCGGATGCAAGACAGAGAGCTGGAGCCTGAGACATCAGGCAATGCCTCATAACCTGTGTGAGCTGAGGGACCAGCTTGCCAGGGCAGAGTAGATGGAGCAGGTGTCACGGATTGAACTGTGTCCCCCAAAAATATCTGTGAACTTGGTTAGGCCATGATTCCCAGTATTGTGTGGTTGCCCTCCATTTTGTGATTGATATAATTTTCCTACATGTTGTAAATCCTACTCTCTTCCTGTGGTTAATGAGGCAAGATTAGATTACATTAAAGAGGATTAGAGTGGTATATAACACCCTTACTCAAATCACATCCCTGATCCAATGTAAAGAGAGTTTCCCTGCGGTGTGGCCTGCACCACCTTTTATCTTACAAGAGGTAAAAGGAAAGGGCAGTGAGCAGAGAGTTGGGGGAGCTCATACCACAAAGAAACCAGCGTCGGGAGAGAGCATGTCCTTTGGACCTGGGGTTCCTGTGCAGAGAAGCTCCTAGACCGAGGGAGGATTGATGACAAGGACTCTCCTCCAGAGGCGACAGAGAGAGAAAGCCTTCCCCTGGAGCTGATGCCCTGAACTTGGACTTCCACCCTACTAGACTGTCAGAGAATAAATTTCTCTTTGTTAAAGCCATCCACTTGTGGTATTTCTGTTATAGCAGCACTAGATAACTAAGACAACAGGGCTAGGGCATAGCGCTTCTGAGCTTGCAGACTTGGTGGGTGAATAACCTAAGACCCCAGACCCCTCCCTCTCTGGAGTGTCCAGACGGGCAGAGGGCCAGCCAAACCTTGACCTCTTAATTGCCCCTTTATCATCACCTGGGCTGCAATCCCACCGCAGGCTTTCACAGGGAGGGACCACCAGGAGCCAGCGCTGTCTGAGCCAACCTTATTGAGGGTTTTCTTGGGGAGAGGGTGAGGGAGACAGAGCTCACGCCTCCTCAGCTCCTGGGTCTGCAATACTCTAGGGTCTGGCATTTGCCTGAGGGTTCGGGCTAATAGCAGAACACCTTCTCTTTTCATCCCCACCCCTGTGGAGCCTCCCACACTGGCCAGGTCTGGGCAAGGAGGAGTCCAGCCTCCATTTAAGGCTGGAGGGCAAGGGACAGATGGAGTTTGAGGTAAGAATGAGGACTTGATCTGCACTCTCTAACAGCTTCCAATTTGGGTCTCAGATTCTGATTTAGAGGCTGAGTATAAGGATATGGCCCCAGCTGGGCAGCATCACAGGGCTAGGGGTGTGTGGGCTCCTCTTAACCACTGGTGGAGGATGGGGGGAACAAGGCCAAACAACTAAACCCAGGTGAGTAAATTCCTGACAAATGTGTTTCCTGTACTATCACCACTACCACCACCCCAGGCTTCTATTTTACCAACCATGTGGTGGGGGGTGGGGAGCCATTTACACAGACCACGTGTGAATGAGGCTCTCTGGAATTGGCCACCATGGTGGCCCTGCACCCTCAACGCTTCTGCCTATGGCAGACAAAAAAACCTAAACCCATTGCTGTCTAGTGGATTCCAACCCACAGTGACCCTACAGATCAGAGTAGAACTGCCCCATAGGGCTTCCAAGGCTGTAAATCTTTATGGAAGCAGACTGCCGCATCTTTCTCCCATGGAGTGGCTGGTGGGTTCTATCTGTCAACCTTTTGGTTATCAGCTGAGTGCTTAACCACATTGCTAATCAATCACAGTTACTGCTCAGTCTGCACAAAGGGCTCAGAATGCTCCACCCAGAGTCTCAGACAACCCCTGCTGATTCCTCAAAGCTGCCATCATTTGCCTTCATTTGTCCAGACTTCCTGGACCTTGTTAGACAGAGAGCGGCTGGAGGAAGACCATTTCACTCCTTTATTGGGAGGAGAAGACGCTCTGTCATAATGCAAGGCCCTGAGCCCAGAAAGAACTCCAGTTTGAGATGCACTTGGTTGGCTATGACTCTGTAGTGGCCCTTGATGGAACCCCGGGAAGCACAGGAGTAACACCGCCAGTAGGCCTGGATGATGCGGGCAGCTTTGAGCACATGACAGTAGCGCCTGTGGATGCGCCACATGCGGACCCAGCACTGCAGCCTGACTGCCGCCCACTCCTTCCGTGTAAAGATCTCCAGCGCAGCCTGCCGCCTCTTCTCCAGAAGCCTTGCCAGCATCAGCCGCCACCAGCACTGAATGACCCAGGCCCTGAGGGCTGCATGCAGCAGCGTTCGGCGCACCAGTGTCCCACGCCACCAGGCCTGGATCTTTATAGCTTCCAGAACATTGCTGGGGGACTTCTTTTGGTTTTCTGGGGGCTTGCAAGAAAAAACAGGGGACACTCAAGGAATGTTTTCCACCCACTTCAGTCCCATGGTGTGCCAGGAAAAGGTTCTGGTCCTCTATCGATAATTGCCCCTTCCTCTGAAATTCAGGAGCACTGGCAGGGCACTGACTGGAGCCAGAAGACCAGGCAGATGTCCTGCTTCTTCTACTCACTGGTTAATGGTCAGATGTGTATCACCTTACCCCAAGTCTCAGTGTCCCCATATGTAGAATGGGAGTACACTGGCCCCAGCTACCCAGTTTATATGGATTAGGTTGGCCAGCCTAGGGCAAGGCCACCACGATCTATGGGTCCAAGGGTTACCATGTTCCTCCTGGGCTTGCCCACCTAACCAGTATCCATGTCCCATCCCTTCAGACCCCACCCACCTGCTAGAGAAGTGGCATCCTTCATTCCCAATGCCCTCTCATCCTTGACTCCAAGTAAAATCCACAACCTGCTCTCTCCCACATCAAGGTATTAAAGGTTTCCCCATCCCAGAAAGTTTGACCTTTTTATCTCTTCCTCATCTTCACTCTTCTTGACTTTTACACTTTAAATCTTAATTAACAAGAAAATATATATGCACAAGCTGAAACACACACACATGCACACACAGATAGTTCTAACTAAGCTCAGTCTCCCACATCTTGCCCTTTCCATTCCAGAACCACAACCCCCACCTCCCCATCCCCAGCCCTATGTGGTCCAGGGCTCATACTTTTCTGGTTATCTTCTCATTATCACCTACTCTCTGTGTCTCAGCCAGACTCACATTTTTATCCTGAAAAAGAAATGGGGGAAGAGGACAGACAAGAATGAGTTGACCCCTGTTCTTAGCACTGGACCATGCAAAAGACT
This sequence comes from Dugong dugon, assembly GCA_030035585.1. NCBI lineage: Eukaryota > Metazoa > Chordata > Mammalia > Sirenia > Dugongidae > Dugong > Dugong dugon. Next base: position 15,717,424 of record CM057481.1, on the reverse strand, counting down.
CTAGCCACAAGCAATAGGACACAAGGATCAGCAACATGCAAGCCAAGGCTCCTCTTACCTTCGCCTTCGTCATGGAGGTCAATGGTGCTGAGGATTGACCAGTCAACTTCCTTGCCTGCTTAGGCACAGCATTATCAGTGTGTTTAGCAATTTTTGCAGGCTGGTTCTCCCCCTGTAATCAGCATGAGAAAGGCTCAGGCACTGCTCTCCCTCTGTCTCTATTTAGTATCCCACACATCCCAAGCTTCCAGCTCTCCCCAGAGTCTTCAGATGTCAGAGAAGTCCCCTCATCCGAGAGATCTATGGAGATATCCTTAACAAGCCTGTTGTATCTAGCTGTCTCTTACTCACCATTGGTCACACATGGATTGGGTGTAGATGGTTCAAATCCCCTTAGGTCTGTGTTCATCTAGCCATGACATGGGCAGAAAGGGTGGAGGAGGGAAGGCCTATGATGTCATAAGGGCAGCTATGACTCAGGCACCAGGAAGAATCCGGACAGTTGAGCTCTCTCCAGGGAAAAGACGAAAATGTTGCCCATTCTTTTCTGCCAGAAAAGGGCAAAGCCCTGGCTACAAAGGTAAGACATCAAAAATACTGACCCATTGGTGCAAAGGTATATCAAGATAGCCAGTCATAGATGGTGCCCGGCTACCACCAATGAACGTCCTGACAGGGAACACAACAGAGGGTCCCTGATAGAGTAGTAGAACAATGGGATGCAGAACTCAAATTCTAGTAAGAAGACCAGACTTAATGGTCTGACTGAGCCTGGAGGCACCCTGGAAAGCATGGCCCCTGGACTCTCTATCACCCCAGAACTAAAATAATTTCTGAGGCCATCTCTTCAGACAGGGATTGGACTGGACTGTGGGACATAAAGTGATACTTGTGAAGAATGTGCCTCTTAGTCAAGTAGCTACAAGAGACCAAAGGGGCGGCTTCTGTCCAGAGGTACGATGGGAAGGCAGAGAGAGTTAGGAGCTGGTTGAATGTTCATGGGGAATCAGGGGCGGAGGGGAGGAGTGTGCTGTTGCAGAATGGGGTGAGTGGTTGGGATCTCATACTTATCAGTAATCACAACGAATGTAAGTGGCTTAAATGCACCCATAAAGAGACAGAGAGTGACAGAATGGATTAAAAAACAGGACCCATCAATACGCTGTCTACAAAAGACACACCTTAGAAACAAAGTTGTAAATTTGTTAAAAATCAAAGGATGGAAAAAAATATATATCAAGCAAACAGCTACCAAAAAAGAGCAGAAGTAGCAATACTGATCTCAAATAAAATAGACTTTAAAACAAAATTCACCATAAAAGACAAAGAAAGGCATTATATAATGATTAAAGGGACAATCCACCATGAAGACATAACCATAATAAATATCTATGTAATATGTATGTAAAAAAAAAATCTGTATGGGAGACTAACTTGAAATGTAAACTTCATTTAACTACAACAATAAAAAAAAAGATAGCCAGTCATTAGTAATAGCATAAAATTACAAAAACTTAAATATCCATCAATAGGGGAATGGATTAAATGGTTTGCAATCCATTCATGCTATAGAATACTGCGTAATTATTAAAAGTAATGAGTGAGTTGTGTGTACTGATAAGGACATATATCCAACATGTATTTATAGGTTAAACACTTGAAGATAACAGATCCTATCTATATAAACAAATTTATCTAGGTATATAATTATACACTTGAACTGTAAATGCATATAAAGGAGCAGAAAAAGTCTATACCCAAACTATTATCAATGATTACCTTTAGAGAGAAGATTTCAATTGTTGACCCATCTCTGACTCATCCACAGAGTGCCCGGGGAACCCCATGAAGTCTTAAGGACAAGTCTGGGCCCATATTTCTGATTAAAATGGCCTTAACTGCTCTCCGGTATTCCTCTGCCCTTGAAGGCCTCAAGGCCAGAGTTAGGAGATGGGTGAGGAGTGACCAATGTAGAGCAGGGCCCTACCTTGATCCGCTCCTGGCCTCAGAGACTCACTTGGAGCCACAAAGTCAAGGCTGAGTAGATACGCCTCTGGCCAAGGTCCAGTGATAAACATAAGGCTCTAGTCCTGCCTCAGAGTTACAGCCCCAGGTGTCACTGAGAAGTGCATTTAGAATATGTAGGGTGAGTAGAAGGAGGCCTGGTGGTGTAATGGTTAAGCGCTCAGCTGTTAACCAAAAGGTTGTTTCAAACCCACCCAGTGGCTCTGTAGGAGAAAAACATGGCAATCTACTCCCCTAAAGATTACAGCCTAGGAAACTCTATAGGGCAGTTCTACTCTGTCACATGGGGTTGCTATGAGTTGGAATCAATTCAACAGCACCAAACAACAACACAAACAGAGGTGAGTTATGGGGAGGCTTGTGTAGGACTGTGGGAAATGTAGGGAAGAAGAGAAGACTATCTGAGGCTGAGGGATGTCAGTGTGAAGTTAATGGGTGAAGGGGTAGTGAAGTCAGGGTTACACTTAAGGATGTGGGAACTTGTAGGGTGGAGTGTGACTGAGAAGGAGCTGTATCAGTCAGTTTGAGAATGATAATGTTGTACAGGACTTTGTTATAATACTAATCAGTTTTTGACTCCACATACAATCATAAAAGCCTTGTCTGGAAGGATAATCTCCCTTTTCCTCACAGCCTAAATGGTAGGCATCAGCTTATTGAGAGATAAGAGGAAGACAAAGAATTAAATCCAAAATCTAATTACTGATCAGAACATGTGGGAGTAATGCACATCCTGTGAAGACCAAGAAGCCCTGGTAGTATCAAGAGACGAAACAAGATAGTATAAAAAGGCAGGTCAAGGCAAGGAAGAGCTTCCCTCAAGAGCAACCAGCAAGGACAAAGGATGCCACTTCATGAGAATGTCAGAGTTTCACTGCCAGTTAGGATGCAGAGGGTCACAAAAGGCTATTGCTCCCATGTTAACTACAACAATAATAAAACACTGAATAAACCACAAACATATTTTTCTTTAAAGTCATCAAAAAACTTTGGCTAAGGGGAGAAGTCTAAACAAACCAAATTCTAGAATGGAACTGTTCTTTCTAGTTGTGCAGAGATTGGTGGCTGCTTGCTGCTTTCATGCCTGTGGATATTTATCAAGTCTCTGGACAGAGGGTCATGGAGAAGTGCGCCTGCCGTATGCAGAGGAATGTTTCTGGGATGAGGAGAAACCAGCTGAGTTTTCAATAGTTGCATGTGAGCTGCTGGGCTGACTGGAATCTGGAAAATCCTCACACACAGAGTGAGCCCTCTGAACTCACTGTTCTCCCTCATGGGACTTCCGCTGGTTCAGGAGCAGCACAGGAAGCCAGAGCCTGGGTTGGACAACAGAGAGAGATCTTAAGTCACACAGTGTTGAGAGTCCACAGAACTGCTAGAGAAAGGGGTCTGATCCCACCCTCAAGACATTTAAAACCAAGGTGAATGAAACTAAAGTGGCAACCCAGTCCCAACCCAACTGAACTGACTAGTTGAAAAATCACCTGTATCAGTAGCTACTGCTTTTATCCACAATGCTTGACATACATTTTTTTTTAATGAAACCTATGAAGAGGCAAGAAAATGTGACCTGTAATCAAAAGAAAAATACTCAATAGAAGCAGACCCACAGCTGATTCATATGTTAGCAATCAATCAGGGAACATCTATGTCAACTGGCACAACATCATTCATAAAGACAATGTTCTGCATCCTACTTTGGTAAGTAGCATCTGGGGTTTTAAAAGCTTGTGAGTGGCCATCCAAGATACAACTATTGGTCTCTTCCTGTTGAGAGCAAAGGAGAGTGAAGAAAACAAAGAGTCAAGGGAACAATTAGTCCAAAGGACTAATGGACCACATGAACCACAGCCTACATGACCCGAAACCAGAAGAATCAGATGATGCCAGGCCACCACTACCAACCGCTCTGACTGGGATCACAACAGACAGTCTGGGAGAGAGCAGGAGAAAAATACAGAACAAAAAATCAAATTCACAAAGAAGACCAGACTTACTGGTCTGACAGAGACTAGAGGAACCCCTGATATTATGGCCTTAAGACACCCTTCTGACGCAGAACTGAAACCCTTCCAGAGACCACCTTTCAGCCAAACAATAGACAGGCCCATAAAATAAACAAGAACACCTGAGAGGAATATGCTCCTTAGAACAATCAATTATACACAGTCAAAAGGACAACATTTGCTGCAAACAAAAGGAATTCAGCACAGAGGAGTAAGAGAACCAAAGAAAACATCAGCACCACAAAAAAAAAGCACTACAAAAAGACAGCAATAAACCCACACTTATCAGTAATCACAATGAATGTAAATGGCTTAAATGCACCCATAAAGAGACAGAGAGTGACAGAATGGATTAAAAAACAGGACGCATCAATATGCTGTCTACAAAAGACACACCTTAGAAACAAAGTTGTAAATTTATTAAAAATCAGAGGAGGAAAAAATATATATATCAAGCAAACAGCTACCAAAAAAGAGCAGAAATGGCAACACTAATCTCAGATAAAATAGACTTTAAAACAAAATTCACCATAAAAGACAAAGAAAGGCATTATATAATGATTAAAGGGACAATCCACCATGAACACATAACCATAATAAATATCTATGCATCCAATGACAGGGCTCCAAAATACATAAAACAAACTCCAACAGCACTGAAAAGAGAAATTGATAGTTCCACAATAATAGTAGGAGACTTCAACATACCACTCTCGGTAAAAGACAGAAGATCTAGAAAGAAACTCAACAAAGATACAAAAGATGTAAAGGCCACAATCAACCAATTTGACTTCATAGACATATATAAAACATTCCACCCAACAGCAGCAAAGTACACATTCTTTTCCAACACACATGGAACCTTCTCCAGAACAGACCACATCTTAGGCCACAAAGCAACCATCAACAAAATCCAAAACACTGAGAAAATACACAGTTATCTTCTCTCGCCACAGTGCCATCAAAGTAGAAATTAACAACAGGAAGAGCAAGGGAAAAAAATTAAATACATGGAAACTGAATAACACCTTGCTTAAAAACCACCGGGTAATAGAAGAAAGCAACGATGAAATTTAAAAATTCCTAGAATGAAACAAGAATGAAAACACATCATACCAAAACCTTTGGGACACAGCAGAGGCAGTGCTCAGAGGTCAGTTGATAGCAATAGATGCACGCATCAAAAAAGAAGAAAGGGGAGTCCGGCAAGATGGTGCTTTAGGCAGAAGCACCACGCCGTCCCTCCACAGCAAAGATCTGAAAAACTAAGCCAAACAGATAATCAACAATCCTGAAACCCTAGAACATCAAATGAAGAGATAAAGAACTCAGCCAAACACCAAACGGAGTGAGAATACTGAAAGAGAACGGAGAGCGAAGAGAGATTCATGCAGAGGTCCCCTACCAGCTAACGCAGCACGGATCCACCATCTTGGACTCCTATCGGAGACCAGCAAACGGGAGAACGGGAGAGCAGCCTCGCGGAGCATCCAGTGGGAGACAAAACAGCCGGTAATTTGCGGTGTGCGCTTCCCCACCCCCCACCCCTCTTCGCCCCAGCTGGGGCTCCCCTGCTTCTCGTGGCCAAGGTCCCTGGGCCGGGGGGCACTGGTTGCTTGGATTCTGTGCGCCCGGGCCGGCAGCTCTCTGGGTGCCGTTTGTTGGCTGCTGGTGTTGCTTTTTCTGCCGCCTCCCCCTCCTTTTGCTCGGATGCCTGGTTCCGAGCGCCGTCCTTGCTCTTTCCTGCGGCGCTGTGGGGCTGCGTTCGGGCGTGTGGCTGCTTCCAGGTCTGGGATGCCGCGCTGGTGAGATCCCGGGGCCTTTGTTCGTTTACCCCTCTGCCTCCCGTGGCCAGAGTCTCTTGACCCAAGACCGCCAGCTGCTTGGATTCCGCGCGCCTGTGCGGGCGGCTCTCTGGATGCCGTTTGTTGGCTACTGGTGTTGCTTTTTCTGCCTCTTTTGGTTTCTCGCTTGCCTCTCGCTGCCTCCCCCTCCTTTTGCTCGGATGCCTGGTTCCGAGTGCCGCCTTTGCTCTTTCCTGTGGGGCTGTGGGGCTGTGTTCGGGTGTGTGGCTGCTTCCAGGTCTGGGCTGCCGCACTGGTGAGATCCCGGGGCCTTCGTTCGTCTGCTCTTCTGCTTCCTGTGGCCAGTTTCTTGAACGGGAGCTGCCGGCTGCTTGGATTCCGCGTGCCTGGGCTGGCGGCTCTCTGGGTGCCATTTGTTGGATGCTGGTGTTGCTTTTTCTTTCTTTTTCTCCTGCTTCTTTTGGTTTCTCGCTCACCTCTCACCACCTCCTCCTCCTTTCACTCGGGTGCCTGGCTCCGTGCACCCTCTTTGCTCCTTTCTGAGGGTCCCCAGAGCGCAGGCAATTTGTGATATATGCTTTCCCGCTCTCCACCCTTCTTCACTCACACTCGGCCTCCTCTGTTTCCCACGGACACAGTCTCTTGTCCAGAAACACCAGCCCACACTGGCTGGCTCTCTGAGTGCCATTCGTTGACTGCTGGTGTTGCTTTTTTTTGATTAGTTTTGTTTTCTTTTCCATCTTTTTCCCTTTTGTCTTTCTTCATTGCTCAATTTCTCTTCTCTCTATCTCTTCCTTCTCTTTCTGATCCCTGAATACCAGGCGTTGTATGCCTCTGCACCTTCTGGCCAGGCTGTGCTGTGAAACCTGAGACCAACTTCCCCAGACCTCATAGCTGCATCGATGGGATCCCTGGGAACTTTGCAGTTCTTTAACTTTTCTGATTTTTATTTGTTCATTCTTTCCTTTTCTTTCTCTTCCCCCTTCTGGTTTTCTCCATCCCATAGTCTTTCACCTGTCCACTCCAACGGCAAGCTCCCCTAGCATTCTTTTATGTTTGTATGTTTTTTCGCTCCTGCTCCTCTCTCCTCTCTCCCATATCCAGCTTAGCTTCACACATAACCATCTCCCCGCTGCATCCTGCCTACCTGCACCATGCACTTGACATCACACCACCAAGCTGTGCAGGCACGCCCTATTGGAACCTGCCCGGCACTGACTACCAACCGTCCTGGTGGCTGCAGCGAGTGCCACAAACAACCCGTCCCAGTGGCTCCTCTTCAGCTAGACCTGCCCAGCTGTACCACAAAGACGAAACAAAAAAATCTACAATCAATAAACAAGAGAAATATCTACTGAATGCCCCGAAAACAGCAAACAATATCAAAACATTTACAAAAACAAGACAAGATGGCTCCAATAGGCGTCCAAATTAAAACACCAGATAACTCTCCTGTGGAAGAAAATGCACTAGAAGTACCTGATAGGGAACTCAAATCACTAATATTCAGAATTTTCCAAGAACTGAGGCAAAAAGTTGACAAACTTGAGGAAAAAATAGACAAATTTATGGAAAATACAGACAAAAAATTGGAATAATTCAGGAAGATGATGCAGGAACAAAATGCCAAAATAAATTCACAACTCGAAATTATACAAAAACAACAATTAGAAATCTAAAAGATAAACAACAAGATTTCAGAAATGGATGATGTCATAGAAGGGCTGAGAAGTAGATTTGAAACTGTGGAAGACAGGATCAGTGGAACTGAAGACAAACCCTTGGATACAACTCTGTTTCAGGAAAACTCAGAAAAAAGAACAAAGAAAAATGAAGAGACCCTGAGAGTTATGTGGGACACAATTAAAAGCAAAAATATCATGAAAGATGAAAAGCTGGCCATCTAAGAAGCTCAACGAACCCCATACAGAAGAGACCCCAAAAGAAAATCACCAAGACATATCATATTCACACTCGACAAAACTAAAGACAAATAAAGAATCCTGAGAGCAGCTCGTGAAAAACAAGAAGTCACATACAGAGGAGAAACAATAAAACTAAGCTCAGATTATTCGGCAGAAACCATGCAGGCAAGAAGGCAATGGGATGACATATATAAAATCTTGAAAGAAAAAAATTGTCAGCCAAAAATAATATATCCTGCAAAACTCTCGTTCAAATTTGATGGTGAAATTAGGTCATTTCCAGATAAACAGAAACTAAGGGAATATGCAAAAGTCAAACCAAACTTACAAGAATTATTAAAGGGAGTTCTTCAATCTGAGGACAAACAGCTTCAACCCTCAGGCAGGACCTAGGATGCAGGATCATACGAACCAGATACCATTCTAGGAAATGAACTCTCGAGGACTATCCAAAACCAAAAGAAATACAACAGGGAATCAGAGCAATCAATCAAAGGATGACAACAACATCAAAACAATGAAAGAGGGAATAAACGGCATAGGTATAGAACCTTCTAACGGAGAGGAAGGCAAGGCGATACCAAGTAATGGTAGACTGCTTCAAACTTAGAAAGATAAGGGTAAAATTCATGGTAACCACAAAGAAAGTTAACAAACCAACTCATAAAAATAAAGATGAAAAACATAAAGTCTCAGCAAAAACAAAACCTACAAAAACAAAAGAAATGAACACAAAATCCACAAACAAAAGTAACTCAGCACAAGAGAGTAAGAAGAACAAAGAAAACTTCAGCACCACAAAAAAAAGCACTACAAAATGACAGCAACAAACTCACATCTATCAATAATTACACTGAATGTAAATGGACTCAATGCACCCATAAAGAGACAGAGAGTGACAGAATGGATAAGAAAAACGGGATCCATCAATATGCTGTCTACAAGAGACACACATTAGAAACAAAGATGTGAATGTATTAAAAGTCAAAGGTTGGGAAAAAATATATCAAGCTAACAACTACCAAGAAAGAGCAGGAATGGCAGTTCTAATCTCAGATAAAATAGACTTTAAAACAAAATCCATCATAAAAGACAAAGAAGGACACTATATAATGATTAAGGGGACGATCCATCATGAAGACATAACCATAATAAACATCTAGCACCCAATGACAGGGCTCCAAAATACATAAAACAAACTCTAACAACACTGAAAAGAGAAATTGACAGTTCCACAATAATAGTAGGAGACTTCAACACACCACTCTCAGTAAAGGACAGAACAACTAGGAAGAAACTCAGCAAAGATACAGAAGACCTAAAGGGCACAATCAGCCAACTTGACCTCATAGACATATATAGAACACTCCATCCAACTGCTGCAAAGTACACATTCTTTTCCAATGCACATGGAACGTTCTCCAGAATAGACCACATCTTAGGCCACAGAGCAGTCCTCAACAAGATCCAAAACGTTGAGATAATTCAAAGTAACTTCTCTGACCACAATGCCATTAAGGTAGAAATTGACAATAGAAAGAGCAAGGAAAAAAAATCAATTACATGGAAACTGAATAATACCCTGCTTACACATCACTGGGTAATAGAAGAAATCAGAGATGGAATCAAAAAATTCCTAGAATCAAATGAGAATGAAAACACATCATACCAAAACCTTTGGGACACAGCAAAGGCAGTCCTCAGAGGACAATTTATAGCAACAGATGCACACATCAAAAAAGAAGAAAGGGACAAAATCAAAACATTAACTACAGAACTCAAACAAATAGAAAGAGAACAGCAAAAAAAGCCTACAACCACCGGAAGAAAGGAAATAGTAAAGATCAGAGCAGAAATAAATGAAATAGAGAACAGAAAAACAATAGAAAGAATCAACAAAACCAAAAGTTGGTTCTTTGAAAGAATCAACAAAATCGACAAACCACTGGCCAGACTGACAAAAGAAAAACAGCAGAGGACACAAATAACCCAAATAAGAAATGAAATGGGGGACGTTACAACAGACCCAACTGAAATAAAAAGGATTATAACAGAATATTATGAAAAACTATATTCCAACAAATTTGAAAACCTAGAGGAAATGGATAAATTTCTAGAAACACACGGCCTACCCAAACTACAACAAAGTGATACTGAAAATCTGAACAGACCCATAACAGGAGAAGAGATTGAAAAGGTAATAAAAAAACTCCCAACCAAAAAAAGCCCTGGTCCAGATGGCTTCACTGGAGAATTCTACAAAACATTTACAGAAGAGCTTGTCCCAGTTCTACTCAAGCTATTTCAGAGCATAGAAGAGGAAGCAACACTTCCAAATTCATTCTATGAAGCCAGCATAACGCTGATACCAAAACCAGGCAAAGACGTCACAAAAAAAGAAAATTACAGACCAACATCTCTCATGAATATAGATGCAAAAATTCTCAACAAAATTCTAGCCAATAGAATTCAGTATCATATCAAAAAAATAATACACCACGACCAAGTAGGATTCATACCAGGTATGCAAGGATGGTTTAACATTAGAAAATCCATCAACGTAATTCACCACATAAATAAAAGGAAAGAAAACAATCACATGATCATCTTAATTGACGCAGAAAAGGCATTTGACTAAGTCCAACACCCATTCCTGAGAAAAGCTCTCAATAAAATAGGTATAGAAGGGAAATTTCTCAACATAATAAAGGGCATCTATGCAAAACCAATGGCCAACATCATTCTTAATGGAGAGAGGCTGAAAACATTCCCCTTGAAAACAAGAACAAGACAAGGATGCCCTTTATCACCACTCCTATTTAACACTGTGCTGGAAGTTCTAGCTAGAGCAATAAGGCAAGAGAAAGAAATAAAGGGCATCCAAATTGGTAATGAAGAAGTTAAACTCTCCCTGTTTGCAGATGATATGATACTATACATAGAAAACCCTAAAGACCCCACGAGAAATCTACTGGAACTAATAGAAAGATTCAGCAGAGTAGCAGGATACAAGCTAAACATTCAAAAATCAGTTGGATTCCTATACACCAGTAAAGAGAACGATGAAAAGGAAATCGGGAAATCAATACCATTTTCAATAGCCCCTAAAAAGATAAAATACTTAGGAATAAATCTGACCAGGAATGTAAAAGACCTATACAAAGAAAACTACAAAACACTGCTGCATGAAACCCAAAGGGATCTACATAAATGGAAAAACATACCATGCTCATGGATAGGCAGACTCAACATTGTGAAAAATGGCAATTCTACCCAAAGCAATTTACAAATACAATGCAATCCCAATCCAAATACCAGCAACATTCTTCAAAGAGATGGAAAAACTAATTATTAATTTTATAAGGAAAGGGAAGAAGCCCCGAATAAGTAAAGCACTACTGAAGAAGAAGAATAAAGTTGGAGGACTCACACTACCTGACTTGAGAACCTACTATACAGCTACAGTAGTCAAAACAGCCTGGTACTGGTACAACAACAGATACATTGACCAGTGGAACAGAATTGAGAACCCAGATGTAAATCCATCCACCTACGGTAACCTGATTTTCGACAAGAGCCCAAAGTCCATCAAATGGGGAAAAGACAGTCTTTTTAACAAATGGTGCTGGCAAACTGGATATCCATTTGCATAAAAATGAAACAGGACCCATACCTCACACCGTATACAAAAACTACTTCAAAATGGATCAAAGACCTGAATATAAAGCCTAAAGCTATAAAGTTCATAGAAGAAAAAATAGGACCAACACTTCAGGCCTTAATACATGGCATTAACAGGATACAAACCATAACCATCAACACACAAAACCCAACAGATAAACTAGATAACAGGGATCTTCTAAAAATCAAACACCTATGCTCTTCAAAAGACTTCACGAAAAGAGTCAAAAGAGAACCTACAGACTGGGAAAAAAATTTTGGACAGTACAAGTCAGACAAAGGTCTAATCTCCATACTCTACAAGAAAATCCAACACCTCTACAACAAAAAGACAAACAATCCTATCAAAAAACAGGCAAAGGAAATGAACAGACACTTCACCAAAGAAGACATTCAAATGGCCAACAGACACATGAGGAAATTCTCGCATTCACTAGCCATTAGAGAAATGCAAATTAAAACCACAATGAGATACCATCTCACCCCGGCATTACTGGCACGAATCAAAAATACTGGAAATAACAAATGTTGGAGGGGCTGCGGGGAGATGGGAACTCTTATACACTGCTGGTGGGAATGCAAAATGATACAACCATTTTGGAAAATGATATGGCATTTCCTCAGAAAGCTAAAAATAGACATACCATTCGATCCAGCAATCCCACTCCTAGGAATATATCCTAGAGAAATAAGAGTCGTCACTCGAATAGACATATGCACACCTATGTTCATGGCAGCATTGTTCACAATAGCAAAATGATGGAAACAATGTAGATGCCCATCAACAGATAAATGGATAAACAAACGATGGTACATACACACAATGGAGTACTACGCAACGAGAAAGAACAACAATGAATCTGAACCATCTCATAACATGGATGAAACTGGAGGACATTATGCTGAGTGAAATAAGTCAATCACAAAAGGACAAATATTGTATGAGACCTTTATTGTAAAAACCCATGAAAAAGTTCACATGCAAAATGTAACAATCCTTGTTGGTTACCAGGGATGGGGTGGGGGGAAATACTAAATAGGCAATAGATAAGTGGTATCTTGGGTGAAAGGTGAGACAGTACACAATACAAGGGAAACTAACACAACCTGCACAAGGAAAGGTCAGGGAGGCCCCATGGACACATCCAAACTCCCCGAGGGACTGAGTTGCTGGATGGAGGGCTCTGGGGACCATGGTCTCGGGGAACATCTAGCTCAATTGGCATGACACAGCTTATAAAGACAATGCTCTACATTCTACCTTGGTGAGTAGTGTCTGGGGTCTTAAAAGCCTGTGAGCAGCCATCTAAGATACTACACTGGTCTCATTCCTTCGGGAGCAAGGGAGAATGAAGAGAACAGGATACAAGGAAAAGATTAGCCCAAAGGACTAATTGTCCACAGCTACCAAGACCTCCACCGGACTGAGTCCAGTACAGCTAGATGGTGCCCGGCTACCACCGCTGACTGCTCTGACCAGGATCACAACAGAGGGTTCTGGACAGAGCTGGAGAAGGATGTAGAGCATAATTCTAGCTCACAAAAAAAAGACCAGATTTACTGGCCTAAAGGAGACTGGAGAAACCTCAAGAGTATGGCCCCCAGACACCCTTTTAGCTCAGTGGTGAAGTTACCTTCAAGGTTCACTGTTCAGCCTGGGAGTGGACAGCCCAGTAAAACCAAATGAGACTAACGAGGTACAGGAGTCCAGTGACAAGGGCCAGAAGGCAGAAGGGGAGTAGGAAGCTGATGATAGGGAACACAAGGTTGAGTAAGGATACCGTTGATGTGTTGTGAGATTGTTAACCATTGTTATAGGGCAACATTTGTAGTAACTGTTAAATGGGAGGCTATTTTGTCCTGTAAGTCTTCATCTTAAGTGAGAATAACAGCACAATTAGAAGAGCGTAGTCAATGTCACTTAAATGTGTACATAAAAAGTTTTGAAATGGGGTATCTTTGGCCATGTGTATTTTCACCAAAAAAAAAAAAAAAGCTGAGAATTTAGAGGGTTAAAATGTTGTGGGGTTGTTAACCAAAGTCATAAAACAGCATGTGTACTACTGTTACATGAGAAACTATTTGTTCGGTAAGCCTTCACCTGAAGTACAATAAAATATTATTAAAAAAAAAAAAAAAGAAGGGACAAAATCAAAACATTAGCACAACTCGAACAAATAGAGAGAGAACAGTAAAAGAACCCCACAGACACCAGAAGAAAGGAAATAATAAAGATCAGAGCAGAAATAAATGAAATAGAGACTAGAAAAACAATAGAAAGAATCAACAAAACTAAAAGTTGGTTCTTTGAAAGGATCAACAAAATCGACAAACCATTGGCCAAATTGACAAAAGAAAAACAGGAGACAATGCAAATAACCCAAATAAGAAATCAAATGGGGGCCATTACAACAAACCCAACTGAAATAAAAAGGATCATAACACAGTGCTATGAAAAGCTATTCTCCAACAAATTTGAAAATCTAGAGGAAATGCATAAATTTCTAGAGACACACTACCTACCCAAACTAACACAAACTAAAGTTGAAAATCTGAACAGACTCTTAACAAGGTAGTAATAATTAAAAAAAAAAAAACCTCACAACCAAAAAAAAAAGCCCTGGCCCAGATGACTTCACTGGAGAATTCTACCAAACATTCAGAGTAGAGCTTACACCAGTACTACTCATACTACTTCAGAACATAGAAAAGCAAGCAATACTTCTGAATTCATCCTATGAAGCCAGCAAAACTCTGATACCAAAACCAGGCAAAGACACCACAAAAAAAGAAAATTACAGACCAGTATTTCTCATGAATATAGATGCAAAAATTCTCAACAAAACTCTAGCCAATAGAATTCAGCATCATATCAAAAAATTAATACACCACGACCAAGTGGGATTCATACCAGGTATGCAAGAATGGTCCAAAATTAGAAAATCAATCAGTGTAATCCACCACATAAATAAAAGAAAAGAGTCACATGATCATCTCAATCAACCCAAAAAAGGCATTCAACAAAGTTCAACAACCATTCCTGATAAAAACTCTCAATAAAATAGGTATAGAAAGGAAATTTCTCAACATAATAAAGGGTATCTATACAAAACCAACAGCCAACATCATTCTTAATGGAGAGAGGCTGAAAACATTCCCCTTGAGAACAGGAACAAGACAAAGATGTCCTTTATCACCGCTCCTATTTAACATTGTACTGGAAGTCCTAGCTAGAGCAATAAGGCAAGAAAAAGAAATAAAAGGTATCTAAACTGGTAATGAAAAAGTAAAATTGTCTCTATTTGCAAATGATATGATTCTATACATAGAAAATCCAAAAAACTCCACAAGAAAACTACTGAAATGAATAGAAGGATTCAGCAGAGTAGCAGGATACAAGATAAACATACAAAAATCAGTTGGATTCCTATACATCACTAAACAGAACTACGAAAAGGAAATTGGAAAAACAATACCATTTATAATAGCCCTAAAAAAATAAAATACTTAGGAATAAATCTAACCAGGGATGTAAAAGATCTATACAAAGAACACTACAAAACACTACTGCAAGAAACCAAAAGAGACCTATGTAAATGGAAAAACATACCACGCTCATGGATAGGTAGACTCAACATTGTGAAAATGCCGGTTCTACTCAAAGTAATCTACAAATACAATGCAATCCCAATCCAAATACCAACAGCATTCTTTAAAGAGATGAAAAAACTAATCACTAACTTTATATGGAAAGGGAAGAGGTCCCGGATAAGTAAAGCATACTGAAGAAGAAGAGTAAAGTAGGAGGACTCATACTACCTGACCTCAGAACCTACTATGTAGTTACGGTAGTCAAAACAGCCTGGTACTTGTACAATGACAGATACATTGACCAATGGAACAGAACTGAGAACCCAGATGTAAATCCATCCACCTATGGTCAGCTGATCTTCGATAAGGGCCCAAAGTCCATAAAATGGGGAAAAGACAGTCTTTTTAACAAATGGTGCTGGCAAAACTGGATGTCCATCTGCAAAAAAACGAAACAGGACCCATAACTTACACCATACACAAAAATTAATTCAAAATCTATCAAAGACCTAAATATAAAACCAAAAACTATAAAGATCGTAGAAGAAAAAATAGGGTCAATGCTAGAGGCCCTAATACACAGCATTAACAGGATACAAACCATAACTAACAATACATAAACACCAAAAGATAAGCTAGATAACTGCGATCTTCTAAAAATTAAACACTTAGGCTCATCAAAAGACTTCACCACAAGAGTGAGAACCTACAAACTGGGGAAAAAAAATTTTGGCTATGACAAATCCGACAAAGGTCTAATCTCTAAAATCTACAGGAAAATTCAACACCTCTACAACAAAAAGACAAATAATCCAGTTAAAAAATGGCCAAAGGATATGGACAGACATTCACCAAAGAAGACATTCAAGTAGCTAACAGATACCTGAGGAAATGCTCACGATCACTAGCCATTAGAGAAATGCAAATCAAAACTGAAATGAGATACCATCTTACTCCGACATTACTGGCACAAATCAAAAAAACAGAAAATAACAAATGTTGGAGAGGCTGCAGGGAGATTGAAACTCTTATGCACTGCTGGTGGGAATGCAAAATGATACAACGATTTTAGAAAACAATATGGTGCTTCCTTAGAAAGCTAGAAATAGAAATACCATATGATCCAGCAATCCCACTCCTAGGAATATATCCTAGAGAAATAAGGGCTGTCACACGAATAGACATATGCACACTCATGTTCACTGCAGCATTGTTCACAATAGCAAAAAGATGGAAACAACCTAGATGCCCATCAACAGATGAATGGATAAACAAACTATGGTACATACACACAATGGAATGCTATGAAACAATAAAGAACAATGATGAATCTGCGAAGCATCTCACAACATGGATGAATCTGGAGGGCGTTATGTTAAGTGAAATAAGTCAATCACAAAAGAACAAATATTGTATGAGACCACTACTATAAAAACTCATGAAAGGGTCTACACGCAAAAAGAAACAATCTTTGATGGTTACGAGGGAGGGGAGGAGTAGGAGGGAAAAACACTAAATAGATAGTAGATGAGTTGTAACTTTGGTGAAGGGTAAAACAGTACAAAATACTGAGGAAGCCAGCACAAGTTGTACAAGGCAAGGTCATGGAAGCTCCATAAATGCATCCAAACTCCCTGAGGGACCAAACTACTGGGCTGAGGGTTATGGGGACCATGGTCTTGGGGGAACATCTAGCTCAATTGGCACAACATAGTTTATAAAGAAAATGTTCTACATTCTACTTCAGTGAGTAGCATTTGGGGTCTTAAAAGCTTGTGATGAGCCATCTAAGATACTTCACTGGTCTCACCCGGTCTGAAGCAAGGGAGAATGAAGAAAACCAAAGACACAAGGGAAAGATTAGTCCAAAGGACTGATGGACCACAACTACCACGGCCTCCACCAGACTGAGTCCAGCGCAACTAGATGGTGCCTGGCTACCACCACCGACTGCTCTGACAGAGATCACAATAGAGGGACCCGGACAGAGCTGGAGAAAAATGTAGAACAAAATTCTAACACACACACACACACACACAAAAAAAAAAAGACCAGACTTACTGGTCTTACAGAGACTGGAGAAACCCCAAGAGTATGGTCCCCGACACCCTTATAGCTCAGTAATTAAGTCACTCCTGAGGTTCACCCTTCAGTCAAAGATTAGACGGGTCCATAAAACAAAAGGAGACTTAATGGGCACACCAGCCCAGGGGCAAGGACGAGAAGCCAGGAGGGGACAGGAAAGCTGGTAATGGGGAACCCAAGGTCGAGAAAGGGAGACTGTTGACATTTTGTGGGGTTGGCAACCAATGTCACGAAGCAATATGTGTATTAACTGTTTAATGAGAAACTAGTTTGCTCTGTAAACCTTCATCTAAAGTACAATTAAAAAAACGAAAAAAAAAAAAAGGACAACATTTGCCCAAAAGCAAAGATGAGAAGGCAAGAAGGGGTAGAAAATTTGGACAAAAGGAAATGGGGAACCCAGGGCAGAAATGGTGAGAGTGCTGACACATTGTGGGAAATGCAGCCAACGTCATGGAACACTTTATGTACAAACTATTGAATGGGAAACTAATGTTCTCTGTAAACTTCCACCTAAAACACAATAAAAGAATTTTAAATATATATAACAAATGATGGGGGAAAAAAAAAAGTCTCCCCTCTCCCACCCAATTACAACTCCTGTCACTAGTAAACTCCTATCCTTCAGACCTTCACTGAGTAGTGTCTTCCTCCAGGAACAGAAGAAGGAGAGTCAGCAATAGGAGGAGGATATGGCATGTGCAGCTAATTGCCTTCACGAACAACTGCTTGCTTTGCCATGAGACCAGAAGAACTGGATGGTGCCCAGCTACCATTACTGAACATTTAGATCAAAGATTCCATAGAAGAATCCTGATCAAAAAGGGGAAAATGCAGAATAGAATTTTAAACTCTCATGGACTCCAGACTTCCTGGAGCCATGAAGGTTGGATAAACCCCTGAAACTGTTGCCCTGCGATAATCTTTAAACCTTACCAAAAATATCCCGAAAAGTTATCTTAAAACCAAACAATAGTTTAGCTTAACTAATAAAAACTGTCTGCCTTGAGCATTATGCTCTGTTAAGAGCTATCTATGTGGGATCAAACTGACAACATCATCTTGAAAGATTAGATAGGAACCTTCGGGGCAGTGAATTAATGTTTATGGGTGAAGAACTCAGAAAAGGTGGGTGAGAATAGTTACACAACTCTGAAGAATGTAATCAATGTCATTAAATGGCACATGTAGAAACTTGAACTGGTGCATGTTTTGCTGTGTGTATTCTCAACAACAACACAAAATAAATAAAATTGTATTAAAAAATAAGTCAAGGAGTTTAAAATAACTAATATAAGTATAATAAAGAATTTAAAGGAAAAGTTTATAGATAAAGAATTTTGAGGAAAATGTGGACAAAATAGGTGAAAAGATGGAGGATTTCAGCAAAAACAAAAACTCTAAAAAATAAACAAGAACCAAGTGGAAATTCTAGAGCTCAAAAATACAGTATCCAAAAGTAAATTCATTAGGTAGGATAACAAAAGAAAGGATTATTAAACTTAAAGATAGGCCAGAAATTATACAAACATGATAAATACAAATAAAACCACATATATGCACAACAGTCAAATTGCTGAAAATGAAAGACAAAGAGAAAATCTTAAAAAATAAACCAGAGAAAATGGTCACATTACATTTAGGGGAAGAAAAATGAAAACAACTGACTTTTTGTCAGAAACAAATGGAAGCCATCAGAAAATAAAATGGTGCTTGCAACGTCCTGAAAGAAAAAGAAAAAAAAAAGTTCATCTAGAATTCCATACTCAGAGAAAATATCTTTCAAAAAATAACAAGATGGATAAGATATAACTATTGGTCTCTACTCATCCAGAGCAAAACAGAAAGAAGGAAACCAAAGACTCAAAGAAGAAACTAGTCTACAGGGCAAACAGTCTACACAAACCATGGCCTCATCCACCCTGAGACCAGAAGAACTAGATGGTGCCTGGCTACCACTACCAACTGTTCTAATCAGGGCCACAGTAGACAGACCCTGACAGAATGGGAGAAAAGTGTAGAACAGAACCTCAAATTCCTTTAAAACAAAAATCAGACCTATTGGACGAGTTGAGACTAGAGGACTCCCCAAGACTATTGCTCTGAGATACTCCGCAAAACTTGAACGCAAACTAACCCCTAAGGTCACTGTTATTTAGCTAAATAACAGATTGGCTCAAAAAATAATGAATATAACCCCTAAGTACTGTGCTTCTTTAAAAAATCAACATTTGAGACCAAACAATTAACAATTATGTTAAAACAAAGATGAGAATGTAAGGAGGCAAAGAAACTAGATTAATGGAAATGGAACAACCAGAACAGAAATGAGAATGTTCATGCATTGTGAAGAATGTAACCTATGTCACTAACTTGTGTAGAATTGTTGAGTGGGAACCTAAATTGCTGTGTAAACCTTCACCAAAAACACAATAAAATATTACTTAAAATAAATAAATAAAGATACGAAAACAAAGCAAAAGGGTTTTTTCTCACCACTTCTATTTAACAATGTACTGGAGGTCCTAGCCAGTGCAATAGGGCAAGAAAATAAAATAAAATGACTAAAATTTTTGTGAAAAGAAGAAATAAAACTGTTATTCACAGACAACCTAATTATGTACATAAAAATTTCCGAAGAAATCTGTAGAAAAAAAAAATCTACTGGAACTAATAAGGGAATTTAACAAGATTGCAAGATACAAGGGCAAGATTCAAAAATCAACTGTAATTCCCTAAGTCCACCTTTCAGTCAAAAATTAGACAGGCCTATAAAACATTTAATAACACGTGTGAGGAAAGTGCTTCTTAGTTCAATCAAGTATACCAGACCAAGTGGGCGATTCCTGCCCAAAAGCAAAGACAAGAAGGCAGGAAGGCACAGGAAAACTGGACGAATGGACATGGGAAACCCAGGGTGGAGGGGGAAAGGGGGAGAGTGCTGACACAATGTGGGAATTGCAACCAATGTCACAAAACAATTTGTGTACAAATTTTTGAATGAGAAACTCATTTGCTCTGTAAACTTTCACCTGAAGCACAATAAAAATGAAAAAAAGAAATCAGCTGTATTTCTATACAGCAATGAACGGCTGAGAAATGAAAATTTAAAAATAATAACAATTTGCAATTACAAAAAAAAAGTTTTGGAATAACTTTTTAAAATATTCAATACTTCAATACCAAAAACAACAAAATGTGGGCTGAGAAAAAAATTAAAGATGACCTAAATAAATAACATACTAATGGTTTGGAAGACTCGTGTTACTAAGCCATTGATTCTCCCCCAATTTTCTTTTTTTTAGATTCAATATAACCCTAATCAAAATCCCGGCAGGTTTTTTTTTTTTTTTTTTAAAGAAAATAGCAAACTGAATCTAAAATTATACGGAAATGCAAAGGATCTATAATAACTAAACAATTCTTGATATAGAAGTACAAAATTGAAGAACTTACATTATCTGATATCAAGACTACTACACATTTACAAAGCAGCCCTGGTGGCACAGTGGTTAAGTGCTCGGCTGGCTGGCTAACCGAAAGCTTGGCGGTTTGAACCCACCAGCCACTTTGCTCAGGAAAGATGTGGTAGTCTGCTTCTGTAAAGATTTACAGCCTTGGAAACCCTATGGGGCAGTTCTACTCTGTCCTATAACGTGGCTATAAGTCGGGTTCAGCTTGATGGCAATGGGTTTCTACAGTTACAATATTCAAGATGGTGTCGTTTTAGTGTAAGAAAAGACAAACAGATCAATGAAACAGAAAAGACTCCAGAAATAAACTCACAATCTACTGATTTTTAAAAATGTACCAAGAAAATTCAATGCAGAAAGGAAATAACATTTTTCAATGAAAAAAGAAAAAGAATCTTGACACTTATCTACCAACATAGACTCTAAAAATTAATTCAAAATAGATCACAGACCTAAACATAAAAGCTAAAATTATAAAGCTTCTAGAAAGAAACCTGTGAGAGTAACTTACAAAGTTACTTGGAGTTGACAAAGATTTTTTTTTAGACAGGACACAGAAAGCACTAATTATTAAAAAATTAAAAAAAATAAATTGGACTTCATCAAAATTAAAATCATCTGTTCATCAAAAGACAACACTTTGAAAATCCACATGGGGGAAAATATTTACAATACACATATCTGACAAAGGACTCATATCCAGAATTTAAAGAACATCTATAAATCAGTAATAAAAAGACAATTAGCCCTGAGACCAACGGTTAGCAATTACTCTAAAGCATAGATGAGAAAGTTGGGGGCAGTGAGACTAGGTTAAAGGGAATGAAACAACTAGAACCAAATGAGAATGTTGACACAATGTGAAGAATGTAACCAATGTCACTGAACAAGATGTGTAGAAATTGTTGAATGGGAATTGTTTTGCCGTGTACGCTTCCACCAAAAATATTATTAAAAAAAAAAAAAGACAAGCAACCCAACAAAAATCGACAAATCAAAAACATCCATTGCCATTGAGTCAGTTCCAACTTATGGTGACCCCATGTGTTAAGAATAGAAATACTCTTGGCTTTCTTGGCTGTAATCTTTACGAAAGCAAATTGCCAGTCCTGTCTTCCATGGTGTCACTGGGTGGGTTTGAACTGCCAACTTTTAGGTTAGTAGACAAGCGCAAACTGTTTGTGACACCCAGGGATGTTTAAGCAACCCAATTAAAAAAGACAAAAGTCTTAGATCAATAATTCATAAAAGAAGATAGACAAATAGCCACTAAGTACGTGAAAAGGCTCTCAACTTCATAAGTCATTAGGGAAAGACATAATTTAAACCACAATGGGATATGACTACATACCCGTTGTTGTTTTTGTTGTTAGGTGACCTCGAGTCTGTTCTGACTCATAGTGACCCTATGTACAACAGAACGAAACAGTGCCTGTACCTGCACCATCCTCACAATCATTGCTATGTTTGAGCCCACTGTTGCAGCCACTGTGTCAATCCATCTGATTGAGAGTCTTCCTCTTTTTCTCTAACCCTCTACCTTACCAGGCATGATGTCCTTCTCCAGGGATTGATCTCTCCTGATAACATGTCCAAAGTATGTGAGATGAAGTCTCTTGCTTTTAAGGAACATTCTGGCTGTACTTCTTCCAAGACAGACTTGTTCGTTCTTCTGGAAGTCCATGGTATGCTCAATATTCTTCACCAACACCATAATTCAAAGGCATCAATTCTTCTTTGGTCTTCCTTATTCATTGTCCAGCTTTCACATGCATATGATGCGATTGAAAACACCATAGCTTGGGTCAGGCACACCTTAGTCTTCAAGGTGACATCTTTGCTTTTCAACACTTTAAAGAGGTCTTTTGCAGCAGATTTGCCCAATGCAATGTGTCTTTTGATTTCTTGACTGCTGCTTCCATGGGTGTTGATTGTATATCCAAATGAAATCCTTGACAACTTCAATCTTTTCTCCATTTATCATGATGTTGCTTATTGGTCCAGTGTTGAGGATTTTTGTTTTCTTTATGTTGAGGTGTAATCCATACTGAAGGCTGTGGTCTTTGATCTTCATCAGTAAGTGCTTCAAGTCCTCTTCACTTCCAGCAAGCAGGGTTGTGTCATCTGCATAACGCAGGTTGTTAATGAGTCTTCCTCGAATCCTGATGCCCCGTTCTTCTTCATATGGTCCAGCTTCTTGGATTATTCGCTCAGCATACAGACTGAATAAGTATGGTGAAAGGATACAACCCTGACTCACACCTTTCCTGACTTTAAACCACACAGTATCCCCTTGTTCTGTTCAAACAGCTGCCTCTTGATCTGTGTACAGGTTCCTCACAAGCACAATTAAGTGTTGTGGAATTCCTATTCTTGGCAATGTTAACCATAATTTGTTATGATCCACACAGTCGAATGCCTTTGCAGAGTCAATAAAACATAGGTAAACATCTTTCCGGTATTCTCTGCTTTCAGCCAGGAACCATCTGACATCAGCAATGATATCCCTTGTTCCACATCCTCTTCTTAATCTGGCTTGAATTTCTGGCAGTTCTCTGTCAATGTACTGCTGCAAATGTTTTTGAATGATCTTCAGCAAAATTTTATTTGCGTGCGATATTAATGATATTGTTCAATAATTTCCACATTCGGTTGGATCACCTTTCTTTGGAATAGGCATAAATACGAATCTCTTCCAGTCAGTTGGCTTGGTAGTTGTCTTCCAAATTTCTTGGCATAGACAAGTGAGCACTTCCAGTGCTGCATCCATTTGTTGAAACATCTCAATTGGTATTCCGTCAATTCCTGAAGCCTTGTTTTTCAACAATGCCTTCAGTGCAGCTTGGACCTCTTCCTTTAGTACCGTTGGTTCCTGATCATATGCTACCTTCTGAAATGGTTGAATGTCAACCAATTCTTTTTGGTATAGTAACTCTGTGTATTCCTTCCATCTTCTTTTGATGTTTCCTGCATCATTTAATATTTTCCCTGAAGAATCCTTTGATATTACAACTCAAGGCTTGAATTTTTTCTTCCGTTCTTTCAACTTGAGAAATGCTGAGTGTGTTCTTCCCTTTTGGTTTTCTAACTCCAGGTCTTTGCACATGTCATTATAATACTTTATCTTCTCAAGCCACCCACAAAAAGCCCACAAGTGAAATTATACTTAATAGTAAAAAACTAAATGCTTTCCCCCACGAATGGCAACAATGCAAAGATCCGCTCTCGCCACTCCTACTCTCCATTGTGTGGGAAGTCTTTGTGCACTAAGTCACGAAAAAGAAATAAAAGGCATCCAGACTGGGAAAGAAGAAATAAAATTGTCTCCATTCACGGATGATTGTGTATGTAGAAAATCCCAAAGAATCTACAAAAAGCTACTAGTATTAATAGGTGAGTTTAGCAAGGTTAAAGGATGCAAGCTCTGCATACAGAAATCAATCGTATTTCTGTACACTAGCAAGGAAGGATTGGAAACCAAAAATCTAAGAACAGCATCATTTCCAATACCACCGAAATATATAATACTTAAATATAAATCTGATAAAATATGTGCAGAGTATGTATTCTGAAATCTACAAAACGCTGATGAGCAAAATGAAAAAAACACAGAACTAAATGGAAAAACATTATGTTAAGGGGACCTACGTTTTCCCCATCTGGTGAGAGACCTGTTCAAGTGTCATGCTTGCGCTGTCACTCAATTGCAGAGCTGTAGCTTTTATGTATGGTCATTAGAGTGCCACGTGGCTTGTTTAGGACCTGGGGATACCCCAAATGTGTGCCCAGGCTACTCTAGTCTCCCTCCTTCCCCCATATCCAGACTTCACCTTCAAATTATCTATCCATAATTGTGTTAGTGTGTTATTTCATTTTACTTGAATCTTCAATCAATGTCCATGGAAACAGCAGTCAAGAAATCAAACAACGTATTGTGTTGGGCAAAACCATTGCAAAAGAACTCTTTAAAGTGTTAAAAAGCAAAGATGTCACTTTAAGGACTAAGGTGCACCCGACCCAAGCCATGGTATTTTCAATCACCTCATGTGCATGCGAAAGCTGGACAATGAATAAGGAAGACCAAAGAAGAATTGATCCCTTTGAATTATGGTGTTGGTGAAGAATATTGAACATACCATGGACTTCCAGAAGAAAGAACAAGTCTGTCTTGGAAGAAGTACAGCCAGAATGTTCCTTAAAAGCAAGAGACTTCATCTCACATACTTTGGACATGTTATCAGGAGAGATCAATCCCTGGAGAAGGACATCATGCCTGGTAAGGTAGAGGGT
Organism: Dugong dugon; assembly: GCA_030035585.1. Classification (NCBI taxonomy): domain Eukaryota; kingdom Metazoa; phylum Chordata; class Mammalia; order Sirenia; family Dugongidae; genus Dugong; species Dugong dugon. Next base: position 15,692,543 of record CM057481.1, on the reverse strand, counting down.
TAGAGAAAAAGAGGAAGACTCTCAATCAGATGGATTGACACAGTGGCTGCAACAGTGGGCTCAAGCATAACGATGATTTTGAGGATGGTGCAGGACAGGGCAGTGTTTCGTTCTGTTGTACATAGGGTCACTATGAGTTGGAACTGACTCGACAGCACCTAACAACAACAACATTATTAGTCAAAGGAGCCCTGGTGGCACAGTGGTTAAGTGCTTGGCCGCTAACCAAAAGGTCAGCAGCTGGAGCCCACCAGCCACTCCTCTGGAGAAAGATGTGGTAGTCTGCTTCTGTAAAGATTTACAGCCTTGGAAACCCTATGGGGCAGTTCTACTCCATCCTATGGGGGGCCGTAAGTCAGAATCTACTTGACTGCAATGGGTGGGTTGGCTTATTATTAGTCAAGAACCACTCTGTCACACATGAGAGAAAACTCAAACGGTCTTAAAAGGAGGAACTGGCCAGCACAGGCACTGCTGAATCTAGAGGTTCAAACAATATTGTCCTAGCTCACTCTCACACTCTCTCCATCTGTGTCTTTCTGCTGAATCTACTCCCAGCAGATCCCGACCCCCAACAGTGGCAAAATAACAGTCAGCAGTTCCCACCTCACCCTCACAAAGCAACTACTCTTCCCAATAGTTCCAAGCAAAAGCCCCCAAACTGAGTCCAACTAGACTATCTAGATTCATGTGCCCACCCCCGAAACAATCATCTTGGCTATGGAAAATTGATACTCCAATTGGTCGGGCCAGGGCCCACATCCACCCCTGGATGGGGGAGAGTCAGCAGCCCAGAACTCCATGGCTACATACATGTTATAAAATACATACAAAACATCTAGCAGTAAGCTCATTGCCTATCCAGCTTCCTCATGTCTACTAGACATTGCAAATGTAATTTATTCTCAACTGGACTCTTAATCTCCCCCATCCTGTCCTCCCCCGCAGACTGTATCCCTTTACCCTGCTTTATCTCTTCACAGTACTAATCATCTGAATTTGTATTGTCTGCTTATTTGCTTACTTTGTCTCCTCCATCTGAGTATGAGCTTCTTGTTCATTTTGATATCTTCACCGCCTCCAACAGGATCTGGGGTATCATTGAAACTGTTATGGATTGAACTGTGTCCCCCAAAAATATGCATTGTAAATTCTAACCCCTATACCTGTGGTAATAATCCCATTTGGGAATGGGTTTTCTTTGTTCTATTAATGTGGTAGTATTAGTGCAGGATGTGTCTTAAGTCATTCTTTTGACATATAAAAGGAGCAGGTGAAGCAAACAGAGATGGGGGAAGACAGATGCCATGCCACATGAAGATCACCAAGGAGCTAAGGAAGAGAAAAAAAAAAAGAGACAAGGATCTCCCCCCAGAGCCCACAGAGAGAGAAGGCCTTCCCCAAGACCTAGTGCCCTGATTTTGCACTTTCAGCCTCCTAAACGGTGAGAAAATAAATCTGTTCGTTATAGCCACCCACTCATATTTCTGTTATAGCAGCTCTAAAAGACAGGAACTCAATAAAGTTTTTTTGAACTGATGGATGGACATATGGATGGATGATGGATGGACAATTGGACATGTTGTGAGGAGGAAAGGATAATTTTCCAAAAGAAATGGAAATTCTTTCCAAAAGAAAGTACCTCACAGACAAAGCCACAGGTCCCCAGGAGAGATTATTGCCACCATCCCTGTGCAGTGGCCTCGTCCCTTGCCACCACCTGCAGAAAGATGAAGCCCATCCTGGAAAGAAGACAGGTTGCCAGTCTCGTTGCTTTTGCCTCCCTGCATTTGTTTCCCTTTTGGAGCTAGGGTCATTGGGCGCTTCCCCCAGAGTGATGCAAGGGCATATGTCCTGGTGGGGTGGGGGTGGGGGGCCAGGGGTTCAGGCCTTGCTCCTAGGCCCATTCTCAGGTAGGTGGTGGGAAGAGTAGGTACCAGATGCTCACCTAATGTGCTATCCTCCTAACAGTGGTTAGCAGGCTGGGATCTGGTCACTCCATCCCTTGCCTCCTCCTGGGCCATCAGTTTGATGCTGTCCTCTAGCAAGGTCCTCTGCCTGCTCAAGAGCAAGAAGCCACAGCTCTTGCTCTAGTAGGAGGGAGGAGGCGTGATGCTCTGAACTGGGGAACAGATGTGGTAGATTAATTGCAGAAATGTCCCCATATCTATACCCTCTGCAACATAACTTTGCAGTTCCTCCCACCAAGTAGTCTTTCTCTCAAATATGGGCCTGCCTGTTGGCCAACAGACTGTGATAGAAGTGCCAGATCCAAGCCTAGGTCTCTTGATGCTTTGCATCTTTCCCCTCTCTCCTGGAAGCCTGCCCAGACATGTGAACAAGCTTGGGCTGGCCTGCTGGAGGATGAGAAACCACGCACTGGAGAGTCCAGTTGTCCTGGCTCAGGTCTTAGAGGAGCCTGACAGTCAACCTTCATATGTAGGAGACGAGCCAAGATCAGCAAAGTCCCAACTCATAGCTGAGGGCAAAAGCATAAGTGAGCTGAGACCTGAAGAAACGCTCAGTTGACCTATAGACTCAGGAGGAATAATTGTTTTAAGCCACTGAATTTTGGGATGGTTTGTTACACAGCAATAGCCAGCTGATGCAGGAAACTTGGAAAACGCTCACTCTACTCCAACTCAGAGCTGAGTGGAAGGCATATCCTCATGAAGCAGCCAGATTTCAGTCAAGGCAAAAGGGGAGGGGAAGGGTCCCAGAAGAGGCTAAAGGCACCATGACTGCTGATAAACAACCGCTGCTCGGGAACCCAACAACGGAACGAAGTCCCAGGTGACCAAGACTGAGAAGAGAAATCTAATGGGAGAAAACATTTTTGGTTTGAATTCCAAGGGGATTCATTTTCAGGATTTAATTCCTCCCTGGGAACGTACTGATAGGGAAGGGATCACACACTCAGGGTGCTCCAGTGTTGCTTACGTTATTCAGGCTATTTTTATGCCATCCGTCAGCTCAGTGGATAACCTCTAGAGATCTGTAAGACACAATGTGGCTGAGCCCAATTGGAGGCAGGACATAGGAAGTGAATTTTATCAGTAATCTTCTGATCCATTTCAAGACTTTGGGGGGCTCAGTCTGAATCTGCCCCCTCTGGACCCAGTAGGATGTCTGAGTGGAGGCCTCCTGAGCAGAGGAGCAAGACAGAAGCTAGTGGCTTCCTCCCCTGAAGGAACCATGCTGCCCCCTGAGAACCACAGGCTCAGCTGTGTGGTCCAACGGGTTAAGAGATGCAAACCCTGCAGACATCCTTCCTCTGAGGACGGGGTCTCATTACAGTTCTACACCTCAGTCCACCTCTGCAGCTCCTCACTGGTCCTACCCACAGAAGAGAATTATCCAAATCAAGGGGAAGCAGCACTCATCTGCCTGGCAGGGGCACTGCCGTGATGGGCAATGCAGTCTGGACATTGGGACCAAGGGCAGAGCTCTCCCCAACTCTGACCCTTGTCCCCAGGCAGTAGGCCCACCAGTGGAGGGTCCCACCCCCATTCCTGACCCCCACCTCAGGGGCAGTCTGTCCCCTTCAGCTTCTGGACCTGGCCTAGTGGGGAAGTCAGGGTAACCCGGCCTGCAGGCCTGGCAGTCTTCAGTTCAGTTAGCATAGCCACAAGTGGCCTTTACACAAAATTGGATACCTATACCCATGGCTTCCTGGCTCACGGTGGGTGGTTTCTGCCTCTACCAGCCCAGGTGGTGGGTGGGGAGCTGGCCTGACAAGGCTGTAAAAGATACTCAGGGAGCAGGAACCAGAAGCCAGCTGTCTACATCCCCAGGCTCCTTGGAGAAGGATACAGCCCCTCAGGCAAGCAGAGGGGCAGAGCCCAGAGACTGTTGCAATCCTGTCCCTCCCTAGGCCTTTTCCAAACCATGGTCCCTGCCCCACCCCCCAAAGAAGCTGCAAGAGACGGGGCCCAAAAGTGGAGACTTTTAATACAAAGAGGGTGGGGCACAGCCTGGGAAGGATTAAATAAAAAAGGGGGAGTGTCAGGAACCAGCAGCCAGGGGCGTGGGGGCCCTGCGGAGGGGGATGATACAGACGGAGTTCCGAGCCTCTTTGATCCGCCACCATCGGCCAAGTCTGCAGGGGCGAGAGGAGCTGCTGAGGCCCAGGCCAGCCCCAGCCACCCCGCCAGCTGGGTGCCACCCCCATTCCCACCTAGCCACCCAGGCAGCACCACCTTGCCCCTCACCCTCTCCCCTCGCAGGGCACCACCCACCTGTGCTCCTGCCCCACCCCAGCCACCAGGAAGTCCCCAGAGCTGGAGAACTTAAGGCTGTTGATAAAGCCAACCTGAGGAGAGAGAGGGATGCGGGGAAAGAGTGAGAACGGAGCCCCCACCAGAGCCCCAGCAGCACATCGGTCCCTGCTCTGCCTCCTGCCACCTGGTTACTCACCCAGCCTCTGCGCTCGTGAGATGGGGTGACAGGGAGTTTGTGAGGGTGAAGGAGACAGTGTGCGCCAGGTGTGCCGGGGCATGGCCGGGGTCTGGCTCCTGGTTGTGGGGCCCTGGAGCCCCCGCGACCACTGACCCAGACCCTGCACTCTTGGCAGGTCCCACTGACTGAGCCCACACCCTCCTCCAGTCACCCCAGTGCCAGCACAGTCAAGTCCACTCTAGCCTGGCCCTCAATCTGGCCAGCCCTGCAGAACCAATCACCACGCCAGACCCCCATGCCTCTGCCCAGCCTTGCACCCTAGCACCTAGGACAGGGAGCAAGAGGAGGAGAGGAAGGAGGGCTCCTGCCAGGCCCCGTGCTAGGAGCTAAGCAGACAAAGAAGTCACAGCTGGCCCTGCCCTCAGGAGGCTCCGTCTGGCAGCAAGGATGGTAAAGAGGTAATTCCAGGGCCCTCAAGCTCCAGGGGCTCGCAAGTATGGCAAAAACAGGCTGAGCACTCAAGGCCCGCTCACCAGGGGGATGTCACAGAGGTGGTCCAGCCGCCGGAAGCCCTCCCCGCACTGCCAGAGCCGTACACGGGAGCTGTGGGAGCCTGGGGACACAGCGACAGTGAGCACCACCTGTACTGGCCTGCCCTGCAACCCCTCCTCCCTGCCCCACAAGTCACCCACCTGTGGCCACGAGGTCTGTGTTGAGTAGGGCGGCCACAGAGGACACCCAGAAGGGCTGCTCCAGGCCCGGCTCTCCCCGCAGCCCGTGGGCCTCACGCTGCAAGGCAAGCGGCCGCTTCTTGGAGAGGCCCCACAACGCCACAGAGCTGTGGGCAGAGCACAGTGTGAGGGGCCAGGAGCAGGGCAAACGGCCAGCCATAGGATGCGGACAAGGTCACGCAAACTCTCTGGGCCTCAGGGTCCTCATCTATGAAAAGGGGTTAAACCAGCTCCCACACAGGGCTGCCAAGGACCCTGTGGCATCAGTCCAGGGCCTTGGAGGCAGCAAGAGCCCAGAAGCAGTGGTAGGAGATGGCAGAAAGGCAGCTCTTACCCGTCATCTGCACCCGACACCATATGCTCCTCATTGATGAGCTGGACGCAGTCAATGGAGCCCCTGGAGAAAGGGACTGTGAGGGACGCACCCAACCGCACCCCCAGCCCACAACCCCATCTGGTACACAGGCCACCTTACTGGTGGCCGTAGAAGACAAGCTGGGACTCCTCAGGAATCTTCCACACCCGCACGGTCCCATCCCGGCCGCCAGCCGTCACGCAGCATTCCCGGCTCAGTGCATCCAGCGCAGCCACCGCATCCTGGTGCCCGAAGCTGAGCGCAGGACACACAGGTAGGATCACGACAGCATTGGCAGGCACACACATGTGCACACCCTCTCCCTGTGCACACTCACAGCGTCTCCACGTAGGAGTTCTCCGCCACGTTCCACACCTTCACAGAACGATCGTGGGATGTGCTGTAGAGCTGGTGGGTGCCTCTGCGGAATGCCAGCCCCTAAGGGTGCACGGACAGAGGGCCAGGGCTTACTGTAAAAGGGGGCCCAGTCTACAGCAGGCAAGACTGAGGTCGCACCTGGGAGAGACTTCCGGTAAAGCAAGTCATGTAGCGCAGGAAGCCAGCCCCTCTAGAGAGCTGTGGGGCCCTGTCTGGAGTCAGGGACATGCCCACCTACCCTCTGCAGTCCCTCTCCACCTGCAGACTTCTCAGAGAGGCCTTCCCTAACCACTGCACAAGCTCAACTCAGTCTCCTGGCTCTCGCTACCCCTTCCCTCCATTTACCTCCTTGGCACCACTCACTACACCAGAGTGTACCTCCTGCCTCATTCCCCCGCTCCCCAGGGCCTGGCACCGAGCCGGCCCCCTCAGTAGGTGCTCGCTAACTCTGTGCTGTGGGAAGCCCAGCTCCTCACCGACACGGCGTCCCGGTGTCCCGTGAAGGTGTACAGGTGCCGGCAGCTCTCAGCCTCCCAGATGAGGATGAGCTTGCTGCGATCGCCCGAGGCCTGTGGGAATAAGGACAATGGCCACAGGCACCCACTGGGCACCCAGACTGCCCGCCCGTCCCAGGGCCGACCCTGCCTTACGAGGTACTTGCCATCAGAGGAGATGGCCATGCAGAGGATGTGACTACTGTGGCCGGGTGGCTGCCCCTCGACACCCTTCTTGACTCGAGGGATCACATGCAGCTTCCGTCCACTCTCCACGCTCCCTGCCATCGGGGAAGGGGGCAGGCTAGCATGATGGGGATAGGGCTGGCTGGCAACCTCCCCCAAAGGGCAGCATGGGGCCAGGGAAAAGTCCTGGAGAGAAGACCTGGCTCAGCCACTGGGAGCCCCTGCCAAGTCACCTGTTTCCTCATCTGTCAGGTGGAGTCAATAATGCCACGAGACAGCGTGAGGCCCAGGAAAGAGAAGGGGCGTGGAAAGTCTTTGGGAATGACAGTGTGAGATTTTTCTGTTACCATCATGGTAGAGTAGGAGAGTGTCAGCAGTCAAAGGGTGGGAGCCCAGGAGGACCAGGAACTCAACCCAGGACTGTAAAGGGCCTCAAATGTCCTCTAGTCCACCTGTGGCATCAATTCCCAATAAACCATCGTCCTGCCTCTGCTCAGACCTCTCCAGGGGCAGGGAGTTCATGATCGCCAGTGCTGGGCAGAGCGTCCGCTGCCACCCACAAAGCACCTCCTTCTCTGGAAGCATGCCTGCCTCCAGACAATTTCCCCACCAGGGCTGTCTGCCCCAACTTCTCCCTCCCCCTCCCCACATGAGCCCTCCCTGATGACCCTCGCCCCCCCCCCCCCCCCCGCCCCAGACATGCACTCACACTTAACGATGGTACAGTCCTTGGCGGCGGAGAAGATGGCCAAGTCATCGGGGGTGATGACCAAACAGGTGATAGAGAGCTGGTGGCCACGCAAGACCCGAATGTCGGCCAGGGCTGGGGCCTGGATCTGGGCAGGAAGGGGCCGGGTCACCATGGCCAGGGGAATCCTTTTCCACCCGCCCCAGCCAGAAGTAAATCAGACCCAAGGATTCGAGAACCAGACCCTCACCTGGCCTAGACTGCCCAAGCGCCCACCGTGTGACAAAGCAAAGACCCTGAGCCCCCAACTAGGCCATCGGCCCACCAAACCAGGTTGGGCCCACCCACCCAGGTTGGGCCCCCAACTCCCTCCAACCTTACCCCCAAAGAGTCCTGCCCACTCACCTCCTTTGCCACCGACCTCTGCAGCCTGCCCCTCTGCTCGAGCTGCATGGAGGAGAGAGGCATGAGACCCTCAGAGCAGGCCCAGCCCCCTCCACTCTCCCACCCCTGCCCTCGACACTAACCACATCCTCCTTCAGGCGTCCTGCCACCTGGTCCTCCTCAAACGCGCGGGCCTCGGCCTTCTCCTCCTCTGTCCGGGATAGATGGGACCAAGTAGACCAAGGTCGAGACCCCGTTTTCCCCTTCCCCTCCCCAACCCACCAAACCCCCATGCTGGGCCCCAAACTCATGCTGCTTCAGGCAGATGGTTGGCAAGGCTGGACAGTCTCTAGCTCACCCCCTGCCTTTGCCTATCAGATCAGTTTGAAGCCCCCCACAGACTTCGCCCACCCCAGAAGGCCCATTAGAGCTCTTGGCCACCCACCACGGGGCAGCCAGCACCACCAGCCCCGGAAGCCCACTGTGTACCTGCATCTGTCACCCATCAGCAGCTGGGGCTGTAGCAGTGGGCAGCAAGCAGGCTTAGGCACAGGCCCTGGCCCTCATCTGCCCCACGCACAGACTCACCTTGCTGCTTGAGCTGCTCAAGGTAGAGCTTGGCCAGGCGCAGCTTCTTCTCCTGCGCGGTCTCCTCCAGCTCCTCCTCCTCCTCCTCCTCAGTCTTCCTCGGAGCCAGGCTGTGGGCAGGAGGTGGCTGGGTCTGAGGCAGCTCAACCCACCCCTCGGGCCTCTCAGACCATACCTCCTCGATGTGTTCCCAGCCACTTGGGGCCCCGACCCCCAATTCCTGATAGCCCTCCTGGCCAATGATCATGTATGCAGAAAACTGAAGGATACGTTACCAAGTGGCCTGCATGAGTGAAAACAGGCCCAACACTCAAAGAGACCACTGCAAAATCGCTCAACTCTGGGAGAAAGAGAAGATTTGACCAGATTCCAGAGAAAACTGAGGTCATGTCCAAAAGACCAGGAACCAAAATGGCTTCAGCCATCTCAACAGCATCACTGAGAACAAGACAAAGGAGCCCCACAGCCTGAAGGAAAATGCTGGAATGCCACCCCCAATTATACCATCAATGACAGATGAAGACACTGTCAAATGTGTAAAGAATCACAGATTTCGTCCTTTCCTCCTCTTTCAAGAATGGAGGATATGCTTCCCAAACAAGAGAATAAACGAGAACAAGGAAGGCATGGGGTATTAAGACAAGAGATCCAACGGGGATCTGTTGAAAAGAACAGATCCCAGGACAACACCCAGCCCCAGACATTGAGGGCAGCCAGTCCTTGGATCTGAGAACTGAACAGGCAGACACACACACTGGGGCTCCATCTCACCTGCCACAGCACTATCCTTTACCCCGAGGATGGTGTGCCAGGTGAATCTTAGCTGCCCTTGGCTTGGCCTGACCCTGTGCTGGTGAAGTTCCTGCTTTCCCTTCCATGCCTCATTCCCTGGACCAGCTGAGGGCACTCACTGCACCCCAAGACCAGTCCTGCTTTAACCTGCTGCCAGGCGCTGGAGGTGGGTCACGGGAGCTCAGCAGCAGAAAATCTAGGGCAGTCTGCTCCCTCTGATCACATGCCTGCAGATATCTAGTCCCCATCAAGTACCCCAAGTCTGTTTCCCAGGACTCCCTCATGATCTTGCTCAGGACTTCCTCAGAAGGGGCCTTGAAAACTCTCAGATAAGCCGAGGCCAGGCCCCAGAGACCATTCAGCGCCCATGCCAGCAGACTTTCTGCCAACAGGGGTGGTGCTACCTTGCCCTCACACAGCCAAGGTTGGGACCTCTACTCAGTTTACCCAAACAAGTCAGTCTATTGTTTACGGATTCATACATAGGACGCAAAACTCTAAAAAAAAAACCAGTGAAGTATCCACCATACGATTCCATTCCTATGACATTCTAGAAAAGGCAAAACTCTAAGAACAGTGGTTAACAGGGGCTGATGCTAGGGGAAAGGGTTGATTACAAAGGGGCACAGAAGAATTCTGGGGAGGGTGAAAGAACCGTTTGGTATCTTCCGTGTGGTGCTATTTATATGACCGCATGCATCTGTCAGAACTAACCAAACTGCGCGTTAAAAAAGATTAACATTGCTGTATGTGAATCACACCTTAACAAAAGAAAAAAAATTTTTTTTTTAAATTATCAACTCAAGTCAGAAATAGCAGTTAGGGTTCCTAAGGTTCTGCACATTCTGTTTCTTAACCTGAGTGGTGGGTGCACGAACGTTCATCGTTTTACCATTACTCTTTATAGCACAGACACGTTTTTTTCACTCGTACGTACCTAATACATTTCACAATACGACATTTAATAAATACTCAAAAGTACTTATACTTAATACAGGGTCTGTTCCACAACCACACACAAAAACCTTAAAATTAAGAAAACTCTATTAAGTCTTTTTGTAAGCTGGTTAAGGCCAACGGGCACTCAATTTCAGAAGCAGAATTTCTGAGGCCAACGCATATGAAAGGCACTAGGATTCCCCAGAGAGCCTCCATCCCACAAATCAGGCCTGACAGCTCAGTTCCCATTTGAAACGCTGCACCGGGCTCCACCCATCACCTGCAGAATGAGGGAGGCATTTTAAGCCCTCCACAATCAGATGCACCACCAGCCCCTGCCCACCCTCCATCCCAGCACACTTACACCCCAGACTTTTCTTTGATCCCTGAATGCTTTCCCCACCTCTCTATGGTGGACTCCTCCTCATCTCTCCAGGCTCTATCTAGATGGCACCTCCCCTCCCCCGCCCCCCCGCCTCCGTGTTCCCAGAACACAGAGCTGTGAGACACAAATCCACTACAGCCCATTCTTTCATTATCTGTCTGCTTATCTCTGTACCTCCAACAGTGAGGCCAGTGTTGGGCGGGAGGCAGACAAGTAAATGTGGAAGTGCGAGAAAACAAAATGAAGCACCAGCGACCATTTCTTGCAGCCCTCTCCCCTTGCCAATCAGTCCAACCCTGTGCTCAGTTCCCTGTCATAAGCTAGGGAGGTCTCAGTGGTGTCCCATTGGAATCAGGGTCCTCCTCACACGGAGACCAGAGAGACAGGAAATTAGACTCCTCAGGGCCAGAAACTGAAGGGAAGAGTGCCAAGCTGAGAGCCAAGAACCAGAGTCCTAGGTCCTAGGCCCAGCTCCGCCCCAATTAAGTATTATGTCCATGCATCGTGGGTCTCAGTTTTCCTTCCACGAGCCGGAAAAGAACAGCTCACCTGTCGCTCTCAGAATCGCTGGAGATCTCCTCATTCATCTTGCCGCCACCCTTGGCCTTGCCCCTGGCCCCAGCAGAATCGGCCTGAAAATTACATGATCGTTTCTTTGCTCAAGGGTCCCAACCACCCCCAACACTAACCAAGGGCCCATGCTGATCCCTCGAGAGCCCCAGAACTGGGAGAGGAGGTGGCCACGGCTCAAGCGCAAGGATTTTTAGGCCCTGGTCCGCAGGAAGAGGGGAGAAGCTGACTCTAGCTGAGGTCTGGGGAGAGGGGTTGGGAGAGGGCCCAGGCCCCCGCATGGGAAGACGGTGGTCCCAAGAGCAGTGCTGACACCGACCGCGGAAGCGCCAGGCTCACCTTCCGCCGCCGCTTGCCTGCCCCTGCACTGGCCCCGAGCCCCGAGGCCGGCTTCCCCCGCTTGCGAGGCGCCGCTATAGCAGACATGCCGTCCACAATATCTGCAGCAGCCGCAGCTGGAGAACTCACGTGGCGGCTAAACCCCGGCAGCCCCGCAAGACTCCGTACGCTGATAGGTTCCCATAGCCCAGAGGGCCCCTCCTCCCACAGCTTCATTGGGCCCTTTATCGGCTCTGTCACGCCCCCAAGCGCCCGTAGGACAGACGCCTGTGGCTACGCCTCCCAGAGCTCCGATAGGCTCCTGCACCAGGCTCCAGTAGGAAGCAAATTTCTCGCTTCCGGCCCAAGGCTGAGGCGCGTGCGTTCGGCTGCTGACTGACGTCTAAGGAGGGATCAGACCGGAAAGCATCGAAACCGAAAGACCTTCTCTGTGTTTGCGCCCCTTGGCCGCTAGGGGGAGACGGAGATGCGGGGTTGCGAGTTTCGGAGCACGACTGTTCCCCGTCGCGGGGGGCAAGGAGTGAACCAGCCTGGCAAGGGGTGAAGCAGCCTGGCGCTGGATAATGGGCGAGATCCAGGCAGCCCCCGGGGAGAGAGGGAGGGTCCCCGGGCCCAAGGTCACTGGGCAACTGGCGGACACGTGCCGCATGCCCCAGGCCATACGAGCCGCGCTAAGAGTGCGCCAGTCCCTGAGCCTTGGCCTTGCCGCGATCAAGTGTTCGCTTATCCGTGAGACAGGCCCACCTCGCCTCTTCTAGCCCTGGCCTCTGACTCAGCCGACTGGTGGCCAAATAGCTCGAATTCTGTCCGTTACTCAATTCTGGCCCACCTCCGGCGACTACTGGGAAGTCCCTCCGTAAGTCACACCTAAGGCTCACAAAGAGGAGCTAGAGGAGTCTCCAGACCTCGGACTGCCGCGGGAGGTGCACACAGCGGTCCTGATACCAGGCCTGGTGGCAGCCACCTCTCCCAGGTCCCTGCTCCTCTTAGGTGAGTGCCTTATGGCCTTGCCCACAGCCCTCCACAGGGAGGGCAGGGCTGGGACGTGCCTTCTGGGAAGCCACTGTTCTGGGACCCTGGCTGGCACCCCAGAACGGTTGGGTCAGTTCAGAAGAGCTTCTACATCACTTCGTCCCAAGCTCTGGTGGGACAGATCTGCCCTCCTGGCCGCTGCCCTCTCCCCCTTCCCCGCAGCTCTGGTGACTCAGCCCAGAGTGCTCTGGAAAGGGAGGAGCTCCCTTTTCCTACTACATCAGGCCTCACTGGAGAAGGTAGACAACAAGATCCTTAACCTTAACCTTAAGAGGATAGGGGGGCATCCTGGCCTTGCGCCTGTGACAGGGAAAGGGAAGCGTCTGGGGTGCGGAGAGTGGTTTTGGTCCAGGGCTGGGCATGGAGGAGCAGAGGCAGGAGGAGGCAATGGGAGCCGCCAGAGGGCAAGCTGGGGCAAGTTGGTGCTCTGCTGCCAGGTGGACTGGGGAGACCATGGAGATATGAGGACCCCTTTTTGACCACCCAGGATAGCCGTGGCTCCAAAGCTCAAGGCCCGGGTACAGAGCGAGGGCCTTCAGAAGGGGCAGCAGGGCGCAGAAGAGGAAGACAGCTTTCGCTGCACTGCTGAGGCCCTCAGGGCTGCGCCTGCAGAGAAGCTCAGTATCTGTGTAGACCCCGCGTGCCCACTCAACCACAGACCTGAAACCCAGCTGAGCCTGCAGCCCCTAGTCAGACCTGGGGGGAGAGCCCAAGACCTGCCCCCTCACAAATACAAATACACCCAGACCTGCCCCCTGCCCCCTTGGGGCTCAGCTCTGGCCAAGTAGCTCAAGGCTCCCAAGTAAGCTACCGAGAAAGGCCATGTTCTCCCAAGATCCTTAACGTCAGGGCTGTAGGTTGCATCTGCCCTTCAGACCTCAGGGCAGCCCCCTGAGCTTCTCAGGCCTCCCTACCAACACACTTAAATCGGGGCCCCGTCTCCCTCAGTCTTTTCAGGGCTCACCCATGTCCCCTCAAACCAGCTCCACAGGGTAGGGCCGTATTCCCCTTAGATCCCTCCCAAAGCAGGGTCACGTCCCTGTCAGAAAGCCTAGGGCACAGCCCTGTCCTCCCTGAACCCCCTTCCCCAGCAAGCGCATGGCCAAGGTATTGCCATGTGCCCTCAGACTGCATCCCCTAGGCCAAAGCCATGACCCACTCAAGTTTTCCCAGACAGGGCCCCTTCTGGCTTTCCAGTGCAGTGTGGCTTCTGTCCCCATCAGGTTCCTCTCAGTGTCTGGGTCCCCTGTCCAGCCTGAGGGCAGCCCCAGCCAGCCTGTCCTCCCACCACACCCCCTCCGGCCCCAGGTGCATGAAGACTATGGCTACACCCTGAACCAGACCAACATCAGGAAAAACAACAACAAATTCTACATCATCCAGCTGCTGGAAGACAGTGACAGCTTCGTCTGCTGGAACCGCTGGGGCCACGTGGTGAGTGCTGCCCGTCCACCCTGTGCTGCCTCCTCCCACCTTTCTGCTCAGCACCCACTCCCTGCTCCCCAGGGTCCACACAGTTTACTCATACCAAAAGGCCACAGCTGCTATCTGCCCCGCCCCCGTCCTTCCGCGGCACAGGACCTGGCTTAGCACAGAGGCCAACACATATTTACGGAGGGCACCGTGGTAGGCGCGCCCCTGAAGGCTGTCAGTTGAAGGGAGAAGTGGGCCAGTCAAAGCTTAGCCCCTTCCCGTCACTGGAGGCAGCAAAGAAGGGCTTTGAGAAGAAGTTTCGGGACAAGACCAAGAACAAGTGGGCCAAGTGAGACCACTTCGTGGCCCACCCCGGCAAATACACACTTATCAAGGTGCAGGGAGAGGACGAGACCCGGGAGGCTGCGGTGAAGGTAAAGTGGGGGGGGGGGGGGGGGGGAGGGGCGGGGGCCTGGGCCCAGGGAGGGTACTGTACAGGGAGACCCAGCCTGTTCGGCTCTGCCACTGCCCAGCTGTGTAACCTCAGGCATAGGCCTCCTGCTCTGGCCTCATCTGGCCATCTCTGGCTGATGCTGGGCTCAGCTCCAGGTGCAGGTGCCCTGCTGGCTGTTCCTGCTCCCACGTGTCCTCTGCTCTTAGGTGGATGGAGGCCCGGTGGCGACCGTGGTCCAGCGGGTGCGGCCCTGCTCCCTGGACCCAGCCACACAGAAGCTCATCACCAATATCTTCGGCAAGGACATGTTCAAGAACACCATGGCACTCATGAACCTGGGTGAGTGGCCAGGCAGAGTCGTAGGGGCCCTGGGGAGGTAGGGCAGCTGGACTGAGTCTCCCCACTCCCCCTGCCCCCCACCCCAAGATGTGAAGAGGATGCCCCTGGGAAAGCTGAGCAAGCAACAGATCGTGTGGGGCCTCAAGGCCTTGGAGACGCTGGAGGTGGCCCTGAAAGCCCCCACAGATGGCGGCCCCAGCCTGGAGGAGCTGTCCTCCCACTTGTACACTGTCATCCCCCACAATTTCGGCCGCACCCAGCCACTGCCCATCAACTCTCCCGAGATGCTGCAGGCCACGAAGGACATGCTGCTGGTGAGGGCTGGTGGGTGGACAGCGGGCAGAATGGGCACGGGAGATGAGGGACAGATGGCTGAGAGGGCCCACATGGGTAGACCATGACGGGCAGAGCAAAGGACAGGGGAGGGGAAGGCCAGCCAGATAGACAGGTGGGGATAGACAGGCAGACAGAGAGGTGAGGTGGCCATGGTGCCAGTCATGTGGCTGGGGGTCAGGTGGGTGGACAAGCTGCCAGTGCCTGTCATCTTAGGTAATGGCGGACACTGAGCTGGCCCAGACCCTGCAGGTAACCTCTGAGGAGGAGAAGAAGGTGGAGGAGGTGCCACACCCACTGGACCCAGACTATGAGCTTCTCAAGTACCAGCTTCAGCTGCTGGACTCGGGCATCTGAGTACAAGGTGAGCTGTGCCCCACAGAGGAGCTGAGCTGACAGTGGGCACCAGCCCTCTGCCCACTGCTTGAGGTGCCCAGAGGAGTCCTTTGTCCTTGGCCTTCTCCCCTTGTGTCTCCAGGGCCGGAGGAGAGCTCTTGGACTGGGGGGACTGGAGGGGGCTAGTCCATGCATGCCCCGCCCTTGATACCCAGCTTCCGCTCTCCCTACAGGTGATCCAGACTCCCTTGGAACGGACTGGCTACAACTACAGGTCCCTTGTTCTTCAGCACGTTTGGAAAGTGAACCAAAAAGGAGAAGTAAGGGAGAGTCTCCCAATCCCCCATCTCCACCCTGTCCCTGGGGAGGTAACCTTGCTTATCTGCACCTTAGCCAGCCAGCTTAGCAATTCTGGCCGCCACACCTAGATCTCATACGTGTATGTGAATGTGTTAGTGACCAGAGGGACTCTGGCCTCGGCATGCCACCTGGGCAGCAGAGAGAGGCACCTGAGCCGTTGGATGGGATGACTTTCCATTCCCTGCCTGCCCTCCAACTCAGGGAGACAGGTTCCAGGCCCGTTCGCAGTGGGGCAGTGTGCAGCTGCTGTGGCACAGCGTCAGCGCGGCTGTGGTGGCTGCCAGCCTCACCAGCGGGCTCCACATCATGCCACGCTCTGGTGGTTGCATTGGCAAGGGCGTCTCCTCCGCCTCGGAGAACAGCAAGTCAGCCCACTGTGGTGAGGCACTTCTCTTGGCCAAGTCCTGGGCTGACAATGGAGACTCTAAGGTGGACTGGGCCCAGTTCTTGTCCACTGGAGGCTCAGGGTGTATCCCGGAGCTGCTGTGGTTGTTTTTGCCTTCGAGTCTGTTTCAACGCATGGCGACCCCATGTGTGCAGAATAGAACGGCTTCATAGGGTTTTCAAGGCTGGGACCTTTTGGAAGTAGATCACTAGGCGTGTTTTCCAAGGTGCCTCCAGGTAGGCTCGAACCACAAACCCTTTGGCTAGGAGTCAAGCTCTTAACCATTTGCACCACCCAGGGACTCCTGTATCTAGAAGAGAGATCCTAAATTAATAACTTCTTTTCTAAGGTTCAGCACGAAGCTGGTTACTATGAGGTGGAGGTTAAAGATGTCTCAAATGTCCACCTTTTCCAAACTGCTGTATCGCTCCAGCATCTCTAACATCAGCTACGCCCCCTCTCCTGGGTGCTCCCCCTCCTGTCTTTGGGTTCGGTAATTTGCTGCAACATCTCACAGAACTCACAAACCGTACTGACAATTAAGTGGTTTATTAGGGAAGTAACAGCGTGTAACTCGGGATTGAGATCAGCTTGGAAGTAACAGGAACAACAACTCAGGATGCAGTTCCTTGATCAGGACATTTTCTTGTCCTCTGCCACCAGGCCCTGCTGGGGTCTTGCTGCCACTGAGCCCTGCTGGGGCCTTCTGCTGCTGGGCCTCACTGGGGTCTTGCTGCCACCAGGCTCTGCTGGGGGCCACTTCTTAGCTCCGTGGGTAAAAGCCCCACCGCAGCTGTCTCACACCTCTCTGTGTCTCCTGGATCCAGGAGAGTCTAAGTGCAGGGATCTCGGGTCCAAAGGACGTGCTCCAGACCCGTCTCTTCTTGGTGGTGGTCAGGTACCCCCCTGCTGTAGGATTGTCTCTCTTTTAAGCCCAGTAGGATGGTAAAACTGACCAATCCTCTTGTTAGGATTCCATACGCTTTATTTGCATGGCCCCACCCCTCCAGGGTTCTATGCATCTTATTTGCATTATTAGGAAGCTTACCAATTCCTTTGGTGGGCCACAAGCACCTTGTTTGCATGGTCTCAATCATTGTGTGGGAGTCACAAAGACTGTGGCTAGAAAAGCCATATTAAGTAATTTACTGCACCGCAGAAACTTAAGTGGTTACTGACAGGAATGCTCAGTGGGGCATTCTAGGGCTTGGGGGAATTCTGAGGAGACACCTGGTAGTCAGGGCTGGCTTCCTGGAGGCAGTGATACAGATGGGATGAGAGCACCAACCAGACCTGGGAGGAGTGCAAGAGGAGACTTCAGTATAAAGCAGTAAGGGGATGGGAGCAGAGGCTGGGAGACTGCAGCAGGTCAGGATCTCTGAGCACTTCCTGGTACTGAAGTATAGAGCTCATGCCTGGTGGGAGCAGGGGGCCTGGAGGCCTGGGAGGATCCAGGGGGCCTTACCCAGAGAGTGATGGGGAGCACAGTTGGACTTGTGGATAGCAGGCTCTCAGTGGCTGCAGCTGTGAGGAGGGTAGAAGTGAACCAGAGCAGAGCCCGGAGGCTGCAGGAGGCCATACTCTTATCCAGGCCAGATGTGACGGGGCCCAGCCCCAGGTGGCAGGGATAGGAGGAGGGAACCCAGGAGAAGGGTGTGTGGGAAGTGGGCTGGGCAGCATGTGGGAAAAGGCCGAAGGTGTCTCTAGTGAGCCCCAGGTTTCTAACGGGGAGTATCCTCACTGAGGTGACTCCCCGAGACTGGCTTCTCAGCCTGGGCTCACCCTATCCCTAGAGTCCACTGCTACCCACGAACCCAAGACAGCAAGGTACAGGGATTTGTCCAAGCTCTAGAATGTCTGAGGTTGCCCACAGCCAAGGGATCCACCGCAGGCAGAGAAGGAAGTGTCTAATAAGAGAGCGGCCAGGGGCTCAGGAGAGCCAGCGAAGGGGGGTTCCAGGGTAGGGGATGAAGGATGGGAGTGACGAAGGCAGCAGAGCAGGCCTGAGAGACAGGCCCCCGGGGTGGTCACTGGGAGGCCATTGCTGATCTTGGTGAGGGCAGCAGTGGTGCCGAGGCCTGGCTGCAGGGAGCGACAAGTAACAGAGGTAGGGGGGAGCAGGCCAGGCAAGGGGGTGCTTTAAAGGATGGGGGTTGAGTGAGCACCTTGCTGGGATGGCAAAGCCAGAGGAGATAACAATGAACCAGAGGAACCCGGGGAGTCAAGCAGGAGGGCCAGGCTGCCCACCTCTGGGCTTCCCTGTCTCCCCAGTTACTGGCATGTCTTGCGGGGCCCACTGCATCAGCTACATGTTCCTGGGGGAGGTGGCACTGGGTGGAGAGCACCACATCACCATCAGCAAGCCCATCTTGAACCAGCCGCCCCGTGGTTTTGACAGTGTCATCGCCCGAGGCCACATAGAGCCTGGTGAGTCCCAGGGAGCTGGGCAGACCTGGGGGGCGGGGGGCTGGAATCAGTGAGCTGGGGTGTTTTCAGGGAGGAAGTGAGCAGGGAAGGGGCTGTGAGGAGGGACAAGGTAAAGAAGCAGGCTTCCTGGAGCACACAAGGGGCACAGGCAGGGAGACCTCCTAGACACAACCACACACCTCGCGGGATGAAGTTCCAGGCGCAAAGGCAAAGGACCATAGTCTCAGGACATTTACATCAATTGGCCCAACATAGTTCATAAAGACAATGTTCTGCATCCTACTTTGGTGAGTAGCATTTGGGGTCTTAAAAGCTTATGAGCAGCCATCTAAGATACAACTATTGGCCTCTTCCCATCTGGAGCAAAGGGGAGTGAAGAAAACCAAAGATCGAAGGGAGCAATTAGTCCAGACGACTAACGGAGCACACGAACTACATCCTATACGACCCGAGACCAGAAGAACTAGATGGTGCTCAGCTACCACTACCAACCACTCTGACTGGGATCACAACAGAGGGTCCTGGACAGAGCGGGAGAAAAATGTAGAACAAAAAAATCAAATACACAAAAAAGACCAGACTTACTGGTCTGACGGAGACTGGAGGAACCCCCAAGACTATGGCCCTGAAACACCTTTCTGACCTGGAACTGAAGCCATTCCTGGAGACCACCTTCCAGCCAAACAATAGACAAGCCCATAAAATAAACAATAATACCCGAGAGGAGACGTGCTCCTTAGAACAATCAATTAAATAAGATCGAAAGGGCAATATTTGTCCAGAAGCAAAGATGAGAAGGCAGGAAGGGGAAGAAAATCAGGACAAAAGGAAGCAGGGAACTCATGGCAGAAATGAGAGTGCTGACACATTGTGGGGGATGAAACCAAGGCCATGAAACACTTCATGTTCAGACTATTGAATAGGAATCTGATTTGCTGTGTTAACTTTCACCTAATGCACAGTTAAAAACAAAAAACAAGCAGGTTCCTTGTCTAGTCATTTGACAGACATTCACTGAGAGGCATCCAGGAGGGCTTCAAAGAAGAGGTGTCATTGAGCAGTAAAGGATGAGTAGGAGTTTCCTAGGCAGAGAAGTGGAGGAGTATATTCCAGGCAGAAGGCCCAGTCTGCCAAAGGTTTAGAGGTGGGCAAGGTGGGAATGAGCAGGTGTTGCCTGTGGCAGATGTGGAAAGTGTGGGGGTAGAATTAACCTGGGGTCTGCCCCTGGGCCTGCCTGTCCCTGGTAAGGCGAAGGACCAGTGACCCTTAGGTCACCCACAGCCCCCATTGTGCCCTGCAGATCCAACCCAAGACACGGAGCTGGAGCTGGATGGACATGGAGTGAAGGTGCCTCAGGGCCAGCCCGTGCCCTACCCCGAGTTCAGCAGCTCAGACTTCTTCAAGAGCGAGTACCTCATCTACAGTGAGAGCCAGTGCCACCTGCGCTACCTGCTGGAGATTCATCTCTGAGCTACCTGCCCTGTCCCATGTGACCCTGCTGGGGGGTTAGACCATGATCTTCAATCTTCCTGCCCATCTTTGGTGCCCCTATATCACCCCTTCTTGCCAGGCCCTCCTGTATCCCAGACAATGACCACCCATCGTCCCATCCCTGTTACACTGGGTGTGGCTGTGGCCCCAGAATTTCCCCTCCAAAGATGATGGCTGTGACTGGAGTCTTGGAGTTATGACTTGGGCACAGAGGCTGCAGTCTATTCAAGGCTGCGTGGTTAGAGGGGCACAGCCCGAGACTGGGCCGGCCACCCGGTCCAGACTGTACATCCGAGAGAGAGGCTAAACATCAGCCGTGCACAGACAGGTTTATTAACATCTTATTCGCTCACCCTCCAGGCTCTGCTTTTCTGTGCCTTAGCAGCGCTACACCTGGCGCTCCTGTCTCTCCACAGAGCCCAGCACACAGCAGCTCCAGCCCCACTTCAGGGAGCAAACACTCAGGGTTGATGTGGGTCACCCACCCACCCTAGTCAGTCCACACCCATCACCCTAACAACCCACCTCCTCTAGTAACTAAGCCTTCAGAGGGGACCCTCACCATCAGCTCAGAACTGTTGGCCATTTGGGGACACCCCACCCAACCCTGGTGATTTGTAGCTTCTTCCCGTGGCCTCCCCCCACCCCCATCTCTTTCTTTCATACCTTTGAGATTCTTGACACTTGAAGGGGACAGGCCAGGTGTTTTATAGAATGTCTCTCAACTTGGGTTTGTCTGATGTTTGCTTATGATTAGATCACAGTATTGCAGTTTGGACAGGGATACTACATAAATAATGTGTCTTGGGTGCATTGTGTCAGGAAGACCGTGTCCCATTCTTGGTGATATTAATTAACTTCGATCACTTAATTAGGGTAGTGTCCACCAGGTTTCTCCACCATAAAATTACCATTTCTCCCCTTTGTAATTAATCAGTAATCTATAGGGAAATATTTTGAGAACATAAATGCCCCCATTCCTCATCAAACCTTCACCCATTAGCTTTCACATTCATTGATGACTTTTGCCTGAAATCAATGACCTGAAATCAATTTTTGTTGAGGTAGTTATAAATGGCAGTTACCTAACTCCATCATTTCTTTTATATTAAGTGTTCTCATTTTATTTCTGTATCATCAGTGTGGATTCATGGATTCTTATTTTACTCACTGGGTTATAATCCATTACTGTCTTTTGATCCTCAGATTGTCCCAGATTTTGCCAGTGGAAGCACCTTCAAGCTGGCTCCTGTGTCCCCATCATTTTTTGAGCACTTCTTTACTTTCTGGCATAACAAGGTGTTCTAGGCTCATCTTGCATAAACCTGGAATCAGCCACTTCTCCAAGGAGCCCGAATTCTTTGGAGCAGGAAATGGTATTTAGAATCCAAGATCTAGAATCCAAGAGTAGGTGTGCTCCGTGCTACTGGCGTGTTATTGCCTTTAAGTCCCCTTAGCAAAGAGCTAAGAAACATGTACGTGTAAATAGATACACATTTGTCTACATCTGTTTCTCTAATTCTAATCCAACACCACAGTGCTCTTCCATCCTTCCCCAATTCCATATTTATTGCTCCCTTCTCTAATAGGCACCTTGGTGGTGTAGTGCTTAACAGCTTGGCTGCTAACCAAAAGGTTGGCAGTTCAAATCCACCAGCCGCTCCTTGGAAACCCTATAGGGCAGTTCTACCCTGTCCTACAGGGTCGCTATGAGTCGGAATCCACTCACCAGCAAGAGGTTTTGTTTCTTGTTTTTTTTTTTTTTTTCCTCTAATAATAGAAGCCTGAGTTTTCCATCAACATCAATCTATCATTTGCGTGATCCTACACAAAAAGGAGTTTCCGAATTGTTACACCCTTAAAACCCAGTCCCATCAAATCAATTCCGACTCAAATAGGATTTCCAAGGCTGTAATCTTTACTTTTGGAGGTTTATGCTTTTGGCTATGGCGTAGGAGGAGAAAGATTTACAGCCTTGGGAGCTGTACAGGGCGGTTCTCCTCCGTCCTGTAGGATCGCCGTGAGTCAGCAGCAGCCTAGCAGCAACAGGTTTGGTTTGATTTTGCTCTAGGAAGCAGGTTACCTGGGTTACAGGTCCAACTCAGCTGTGTGATCTGGGCCCATTTTTTCATCTGAATAATGGAGAATTGGACCAGGGCTCTTCCAATGGCAGCATGAAATCAGTCAAGCTTAGAGGTTCATGCTCTGGTCTCTACCATCTAGATCTGTATGATACTGTCCCTGTGCCTGTGAGGCTGTGTGCTCACAGGCATGAGCAAGACACAGATGAGGTCTCTGCACTCACAGAGCTTACGTTCTAGTAAAACGGGCTGTAAACAGACACATGAATATGAAATATACTATCCTCAGGTAGGGAAAAGTGCCAGGAAAATAATAGGGCAAAAGGATGAGAGTGAAGGGAAGGCAGAACAATTCTAGAAAAGAAGGTTAGGGAAGGCCACTTTTGAGCAGAGACCTGAATTAAATGAGAGAGCAAGCCATGGACAGATCTGAGGGAAGGGTGTTCTGGCAGAGGGAACAGCGAGTGCAAAGACCCTGACGTGGGAGCCGGTTTGGCAAGATGATTGTTGTGTCTGGAAATGGAAGGAGGAAGGTGAGGTCAAAGAGGTGGGGAGAAGGCAGATCACAGAGGCCCACTCACAGCACAGAGGCGCTGAGATTCCAATGCTGGGACGTTCTTGGAGGCAGGGCTTCTGACCAGTTCTTTCTGGTTCCAACCCCCTGCTGAGAATCTACATTTCTAACAAGTTCCCAGGAAGTCATACATGTGAATCACCTGGGGATCTTGTTAAAATGTAGATTCTGATTCAGTATATCTGGGGTGGAAATGCAAATTCTCAGGAGTTCAAATCAGAATGAACTGGTTCTTGAAGCCCTGCTTGGAGGGTTAAGAGGCTCATGACCTGATCTGATTCTCGAAGGATCCACGTTAGCTGCTGTGTGGAAGAGTGGACTGTAGAGTGTGGGTCAGTCAGGGTCCAGTCAGTACAACAGAAATCACTGTAGGTATTCCAGGTGAGGAGTTTGATACAGGGAAGGAATTGGACCACCAAACAGGTGATGATGAGGCAATTCGAAGATTAGCAATAGAGGAAGTAACTCTCACCCCTAGGCTGAGGGATAAAGGAAGGAAATGGTGTTAGGACGTCCAAGACCGGGATGCAGAAACCAGAACCACAGAGGGAAGTGTCCAAAGGCAGCTAGGGCTATGCAAGGAGAGGGTGTCTTCCACAGTGGTAGATCCAAAGCCCCAGGCTGAGCACGAGAGAGGAAATACCCTAGCTTTTTCCCTCCTCCCACCCTCCAGTCTTCCAGCTGGTAACTTCCCGTAGCTCCCTCTCCGAAAACCACTTGGCAAAGGAGCTTGGGAACTATGGCTCCCTGGAAGACCGAGCAGCACTGAGGAAGGGTGGAGCAAATAGGCAAATGACCAGCATAAGGTACAGGAGCAGAGGCCAGGAGGCCAGCTGGGAGGATGCTGAAATGGTCCAGGTGAGAGGTGGTGGTGACTGGGACCAGAGCAGCAGCAGCGGTGAGCATGGTTGGATTCTGGGTATGTTGCTGGATTGGATATGGGGCTTGGGGAAAGGAAGGCATCAAGGAAAACTCCCGAGATGAAATTTACTTGTTTGCCAGCAGGCCAAAAAACAAAAAGCCAGTAGTTGCCCCCTAAGGCCTCATTTATTCCATACACTATCATGAAGCACCTACTCTGTGCCAAGCTAATACCAGCTGAGCACTTCCTATGTGTCATGGCTTGCAACTCGCCCTCACTTTTCCAAGCCTCCTCTCTTTCTGAACCTGGGGGTTCCTGCTGGGGGCCAGAGGGTACCTAAGGGTCTTCCTGCTCCAGCTCCTCTCACTGGTACCTCAGTTTTCCCTCAATACCAAGGCTGAATGATCTAATTGCCCCACTGATGGGGATGGGGAAGGAGAGCAGATGGGGACCACTTCCCACCACTGGGAAAGGCAGAGCGGGTCTGGCTGACTCCAAAGCCCACACTCTAACCTCCTCAGTCTAGACTCCAGGCTGTGCCTGCTCTGGGCCCCCCTCAAGGGGCACCCCAAGGCACTTGCACAGCAGAGCCTCTAGCCTCCAGCTGGCAGCTGCTAGGACCCAGGGGGCAGTGCCAGGCCCTCCTCCTCCCTCCCCGGCTCTGGGTGTCTCTAAAGGGCAACATCAGAGTAACAGCCAGTACCATCTCCAGCAAGGGCCAAGTTGCCGGTGCTGGGCTGGGGCAGGGGAGAGAGCCGGCAAGCTTAGCCTTGCACCTCTCCATGGGGCCGGCCAAGCCCCGCAGCGGTCGGCAGCCTGGGCGACGGAGCCAGCGCCTGGGCAGCCTATAATAAGGTGAGGGGCCAGAGGAGCGAGGGATGGGTGATTTGAATCTCAGAGTCGGGGGCTCCATTTCATTCTTTGCATCCCAGCACAGGGTGAAGCCAAAACGCTTGTATGGCCAACACCACAGGGCTGAACGCCACAGAAGTCGCAGGCTCGGTGGGGCTAGTCCTGGCGGCCTTCGTAGAGGCGGCGACACTGCTAGGCAACGGCGCATTGCTGGCCGTAGTGCTGCGCACGCCAGGGCTGTGCGACGCGCTCTATCTGGCGCACCTGTGCGTCGTGGACCTGCTGGCGGCCGCCTCCATCATGCCCCTGGGCCTGCTGGCCGCGCCGCCGCCAGGACTAGGCCGCGTGCGCCTGGGCCCGGCGCCATGCCGCGCCGCGCGCTTCCTCACCGCTGCGCTGCTGCCGGCTTGCACGCTCGGCGTGGCCGCACTAGGCCTAGCGCGCTACCGCCTCATCGTGCACCCGCTTCGGCCCGGCGCGCGGCCGCCGCCCGCGCTTGTGCTCGCCGTCGTGTGGGCCGCGGCCGGGCTGCTGGGCGCGCTCTCGTTGCTCGGGCCTCCGCCCGCACCGCCCCCTGCCCCGGCGCGCTGCTCGGTCCTGGCTGGTGGCCTCGGGCCCTTCCGACCACTCTGGGCGTTGCTGGCCTTTGCGCTGCCCGCCCTCCTGCTGCTCGGTGCCTATGGCAGCATCTTCCTTGTGGCCCGCCGTGCCGCCCTGCGCCCCCCGCGGTCCATGCGAGGGTCCCGGCTGCGCTCTGACTCTCTAGACAGCCGCCTCTCAATCCTGCCGCCCCTCCGACCTCGCCTGCCCGGGGGCAAGGCGGCCTTGGCCCCAGCGCTGGCCGTGGGCCAATTCGCAGCCTGCTGGCTGCCCTACGGCTGCGCGTGCCTGGCGCCTGCAGCACGAGCCACATCGGCTGAGGCGGCAGTCACCTGGGTGGCCTACTCCGCCTTCGCAGCTCACCCCTTTCTGTATGGCCTGCTGCAGCGCCCTGTGCGCAGAGCGCTGGGCCGCCTTGCCCACCGTGTGCTGCCCAAGCCCCCAAGGACCTGTGCTCTGCAGGCCTGGCACCCTCGAGCTTTCCTGGAGCTCCTCCAGGGACACCCGGACAGCCCTGCCCTAGGCCCTTCTGAGGTCCCAGAACAGCCCCCCCCCCCCCCCCAGCCGGAGGGAGAGGGGAGCCTGAGTATGCTAGAGGCCACCTGAGAGATCTTTCTCCCAAGCTGACCTGGGACCAGAGAAAGGAGGGCAGCATCGGAGGGGCCTACCCAGCTCCCTGCAGAGGTCATGGCACATGTCCTGCCTGGACTTTGGTATAGAAGGAGAAAATGTGCCTGCAGCCTGGTGAGGCCCAGAGGCTTCTGGCAGCCAGGAATTCTGGGTTCTAAGCCCAACTCTATATGGCCTTGTGCATGGACCTATCCTTTCCTAGGCCTCGGTTTTCCCGCCTGTATCTTGGACCATCTCTCCAGTTCAGGTGGTTTGTGACACAGAAGTTTCCCAGGCCAAGGGAGGAGAGGAGGTGAGCAGGGTCACAGACCAGGCCAAGGGAAGATAAGAGGGACCTGGGGGCTCACAGCCAAAGGGATGGGCCAAGCAGGGCAGGGCCTGGGTGACAGCCACAGCAGGAGGAACCAGTGAAGAGACACTCCGGAGGACTTCCCTGACATCTGCAGAGAGGAGAAGCTGCACAAAGCTACTGAAACTCCTCCATCAGCATCTAAGATGGCCAGGAAGCAGCCAGATCAGTTTGGTACCAGAGCCAGAAGCCTGATCAAGAACCCAAAGGGCCCTGAAGCCCCAGGACTGGTGTGTGCAAGGGGCTAAGGCCCAGCTAGGGCTGGCGGATTCACAGATGGCAGTCCTCTGGGGCCTCGGCTGCACCCAGTCTCTCTTTGCCACCCCCAAACCCTTCCCCACAGTGTTTCACAGCTTCCTGGTCATGAGAATATTTATTCAAAAACAGGGATTGAAAAAACTGTACAGAGTGTCGGCTGCTGAGAACTCGGCCCCCGCCCCAACACCACCCCCTCAGCTACCGGGCAGTGGCTCCTCTTTGGGTACCCCCTGCCAAGCCCAGCCAGTCCATTCCAGTCAAAAGGGAGCCAGTGGAAGCAGCAGGAATCTGCAGGGAGGTGGGGAGAGAAGCATGGCTCCCCAGCACCCCTCCGTGAACCCCACAGGGGGGGGCAGTACGCTGGGAAGCCCTAGGGTGTGGGGAGTACAGGAGGAAACCCACCAAGGGAGGAGCATGAAAGGAGGCCCCTGGCTGCTCCCTGCAGCCAAGCACAGAGCTGAAGGGCTGGGGCTCCCTGCCTCGGGGCTGCTGAAGCTCCCAGAACCCTGGGCCAGAAACTGCCCCCACTGAGAGAAAGAACTCCTGCAGACTGGGGCAGGGTGGAGGGTGCATCCATGCGTCTGGGCTATAGCGGCATTAGGGACCCCCCAGGTGGTGTCTCCTTGGGCAGGCAGGGTGTGGAGGCAGCCCCCTGCCTGGCGGTCCTGCCTGCCCCCACCTGTACCTCAGCTGGCCTCAGTAGGGGGAGAATTTCTGCCGCTCGGCTTTCTTGCTCCCGTTGGCCGCTGCCATCTTGGCAGTGTAGGCTGCCAGGCCCGGCGGTGGCCCTGGGGAGGCAGGTGGCAGAGCCAAGAAGGGCACTGGCTTGAGGCCGATGAAGTTGGAGAGGGAGATGGCATAGGGTGTGCCCAGCAGGCCTGGGGGAGCCGTGGGTAGGGCCGTCAGGGGTGGCGAGAAGGGGGCGGGCAGGTCTGCGGGGGCCGAGCCAGGTGTCCCCCCAGAGGTAGACTTGGCCGTCTCTAGACTGGAGAGAGGGACATAGGGGGGGAGATGAAGGGGAAAGTGGGGGTAAGAGGGATGACAAGGAGGGCAAATACAGGAGGAGGGATTAGAGGAAGGAAGGGAGACAGGAATTGAGGGGGAGAACAGTGACATGGGGGTAGATGTGTTTGGGGGGAACATGGGAAGGAGGAAGGGAGAGGATGGGAAGGAAGAGCAAGCAAATGTAGTATGGGGTGAGGGGAGAGATGGGGAGGCCAGGGGGTGGATTACCCAGTAAGCAAGGTATGCACAGGCTTACTTGTATTTACTAATCTGTCATGCACAATTTCACATGCGTTTCACCACATCAAAAGGGTGAAATTGTGCATGACAGATTAGTAAATAAGCACAAGGAAGCCCGTGCATACCTTGCTTATTGGGTAATGCATCCCTGGGAGGCCAAAGTCCCAGGGAAAAGAGACAAGAGACCGGCCCAGCGAGGACACGTAGAGGGGCAAGGTGGGGCAGCACGGGGCGAGTTAGGCAGAGCCATGAGGAGGTAGGATAGGATTAGGGGAGGCAGGGGACAGGCCCAGACAGACAGAAGGGTGGCAGCTCTCCCCGCCCCCCCTGAGGAGGCCCCGGGACCTGTGACCCCTCCCAGAGCTCACCAGGCGGTGATGAGGTACTGGGCCAGGGCGATGGAGGCTGGTGAGCCAGTGATGGTCACATGCCGCTCACCGGCACCCTCCGCTTGGTTCCCAATCTTGATGTGTGCCCCTGACATCTGTCGGATCTCGCTGATCTTGCTGCCCTGGCGCCCGATCACGCAGCCTATCAGCTGGGGGGAGGATGGAATTTAACCCTGGGCAAAGCCCAGACCCTGGGGCCCCTCCCTACCCTCACACTGCCCCATTCTGCTCACATCATTGGGGACCAGGAACTCCTGCGAGCTGGTCTGCGTGCTGGGATCCAGTCCTGAGGCGGAGAAGAGGGATTAGGCATGGTGCTGGGCCTTCCCCAGCCCCTCATCCATTCCAGGGGGGCTGCCTAGCCCCTCTGGGTGGCCCTGCCCAGCCCTGCCTCCTGCTGCAGCAGCTGCTCACCTGGTACCACACTGGGTGAGGCAAAGGGGACAGTGTGCCCTGAGAGCTGCTGGAGCTTGGTGACCTGTGCCAAAGAAGAGCAGTGAGAGGTCAGAGGGGGCCTGGCTCAGGAAGGGGGCGTCCTGGGCTGAGGGTCACTCACCTCAGCTGGGGTCACAGCCCCATACTGGCCCTGGACAGAGAAGCCCTGTGGGGATGGAGAAAGAAGGGTTAGTATGACAGGTCGGGCAGCTTGGCCCGGAATCACTACTCCCACTCCTTCCCTGGTCCACTTCCTTCTTCCATCCCCTCCCCCACCTCAGCCCTCCTCCTCTGCATCTAGCAATGCTCCCTTCCCCTCCCCTATTGTTCCCCCTCACCTGGTTAGCAGAGAGCAGGACAGTGCCTAGAGAGAGGCTTGGATGATATGGGATAGTGGCTCCTTTGGGTGGGGACTGGAAGGCACAAATGGGGAGGCTCTGTCAGGAAACCCCCAAGCCACACCAACTTCCCCAAGGGCTCTCTGTCCTCAAGCCCTCCCCATGACTCCCAGGTAAATGCACTTCTATGTCCTGGAGCTGAAAATCAATTCCTACAGCCCCACCCTGCCCCTCCTGGGCCTTCCCTGCCCCCACCTGGTGTCACATGTGGTCCAGGGCCCAGCCCCTGTCCCCCTCTCTCCCTGTCCCAGGGCTGCACCTCCAGGATAACAGCGCAGATCTGGCGCACACACAGGATGATGGCATCAGGTACTCCAGACACGGTGACAGCACGCTCCGTGGAGTTGGGGAGCAGGTCCCCTGCCACCTGCACCTGGGCGCCTGTGGTCTGAGGGCAGAGAACAGAGGTCACTCTAGGTGTTCCCATCCTGGAGAAGGGCTGGTCAGGCTCCAAGGGGCCCCAAAACCAAACCCAACCCATTGCAGTCAAGTTGATTCCGACTCAGCGACCCAGTAGGACAGAGTAGAACTGCCCTATATATACCAAGGGAGCCCTGATAGTGCAGTGGTTAACAGCTCGGCTGCCAACCGAAAGGTCAGCAGTTCAAATCCGTCCTTGGAAACCCTATGGGGCAGTTCTACTCTGTCCTATATGGGTCGCTATGAGTCAGCATCCACGAGAAGGCAACGTTTTCTGTTTTGGTTTGGTTCTTTTAATCTTTACGAAAACAGACTGCCACAGTCTTTCTCCAGAGAAGCAGTTGGTGGGTTCCAACCGCCGACCTTTTGGTTAGCAGCCAAGCACTTGACCACTGCGCAACCAGGAATGGTTCCAAGAGGCCCAGGGGGCAGGAAACCATAGCCCAGGTCCCGTCCCTCGGCTGGAGAATGAGGATTCCCTGCGGGTGGTATCCCTTCCCGCTCACCTCCCGGATCTCCTTTATCTTGGTGCCGGCCTTCCCGATCAGTGAGCCACACTGGCTGGCAGGGATGACAAGGCGCAGGGTCACAGGAGGCCTGGATATGTTCCCACCGTTTGCCGGGGCAGCGCAAAGGTCCTGGGGCAGGAAGACAGTGAGTCAAATTCACGAAGCACCCCTTGACCCTAGAGCACCTTTCTGCTCCCCTGCCCCTCTGCTGCGCCGCCCCTGTAGCCCGTAGCCAGTATCTGGAGGAGAGGTCGAGTTCCTCCCAGGGAACCTCTCCCCGCCTCCCACCGGGCTGGCCACCGAACCTCATCTAGCTTGAAGGCGATCATGGACACCGCATGGAAGACAGCCGCTGTAGACCCCGTGATAGTGGTGATGCGCTCGGGGCAGGAGCCCTCGGAGATGGTGATCCGGGCGCTGCTCTGCAGGTACAGGACGAGTGCCGGGCAGCGACGGCACCCTCACCGCTCCCTCGCCAGGAACCTGTCTGCCCGCCCAGCTAGCGGATCCCCAGCCAAGGGGCTGGGTCATCCCAGAGGAAGTAGTGCGGAGGCGGGGAGAACTGGGGAGGAGGTGGGGCAGGGATCTCCCCTCCCCTTCACACCTGGTGCCCTGGGCTCCTCCCCCAAACTCCGTCCTCACCTGCTCCCGGATTCGTTTCACGGTCTCTCCCTTCTGCGGGAGACAAGACAGAATCGCTCTTAGCCCGAGCAGTCGGCACCTCCTTCCCTGGGCTGAAGCCTCAGGTTGCGGGGCGGGGGACGCAGAGAGCAGAGCTGGCACCTACCTTCCCGATTATGCTGCCCACTTCCTGCAGACAAGACAAGAGTGAAGTTAGAGGGGACCAACGACCCAGGCTCTGCCCTCCCCGCATCCGGGGCAGTGGCCCCACCGGGCACAGGACGCCAGAGGTCAAATTCGGGCTGGCCCTGCCTCGCCTTGCTGCCTTGCCTGCTCTGCCGTCCCCCGCCCACGGCAGCGTCCCCCCCCCCCCCCCCAGCACACACGCACGCACGCGCGGGCGCGCGCTCACCTTCCCATGCATCAGCATCCGCAGCGTGAGGGTGATGCTGAGCTCCGGCTCCTCCTCCAGCCCCGCATCTGAGCCGCTCATCCTCTTAGGCGGGGCTGGGGCCGCAGAGGTCTGGGAGTGCGTCCACGCTGTGGCCTGGCCCGCTCTGACGGAGGGGGCAGAGGACGATGGGTTGGAGGAGAGCCCAGCTTAAACTGTCTCTGCAACTTTTACCTGGGGTCCCCAGACCCGGGCTAACCAAACGCCCAGAGAAGAGACAGCATGGACCCTGAGTTCCAAACATCCCACCTATCGATGTGCTTGTGTGTGACTCACTAGCTGTGTGACCCTGGTGTCACTTAGCCCTTCTGAGCCTCAGCTTCCCTATCTGTAGGAGGGGGATACCATTTACTATCCCCAGTGAGGTATGAGAATAAAATGCGATAAGCACTAACACGGCAGGCACCTAGTTTCTCTC
The DNA here is from genome assembly GCA_030035585.1 of Dugong dugon. Classification (NCBI taxonomy): domain Eukaryota; kingdom Metazoa; phylum Chordata; class Mammalia; order Sirenia; family Dugongidae; genus Dugong; species Dugong dugon. The sequence goes on along the minus strand of CM057481.1, from coordinate 15,661,654 downwards.
AGGATCTTTTTCCTTCCCCTCACACAACAGGATTAACTAAGAGACCTGTGGGAGTCCAGAAAGGGGGACTCCCTAACCTCTTGGAAGAGACGCCCCCTGTGGATTGGGCGTTGATGGTTGAGTAAAGGTTATTCCAAACAAGAGGCACTTGGGTCCAGGGGCTAGAGCGTGGAGAAGCAGCTAGAGAGGAGGCTGGGGCAGCCATGCCGAGCCACAGAAGGTCTTGAAGGAAGGGTGGCAATGAAGGTGGTGAGGCTGTTAAGAGGTACCCTCTCACCCCTGCCAGGAAAGGCTTGGGGGCCTCGGAGCCCCACCTCCAGAGACAACCTTCGTCCACTGGAGGTCACTTGAGCAGAGGCTCCTCGTACACAGCTCAGACAGGTTTCATTCAGCACTGAGGGAGTGGGGTGTCAGTAGAGCAGCAGTAGGCAAAGTGAATTTCCAAGCCCTCTCCTGTATGAGAGAATGGCCCGGAACAGGAGGTGAAGGCAGTGCAGGCTGGCCACCTTCCCAGCCTGAAGCACTTTCTGCTGCACCAGAAACAGGTCACTTGGGCTCTCTGAGTCTCAATTTCCTCACTCATCAGATGGAGGGAATACCTCCCCCCGGTACTGGGAGATGGGTGATGGGTAAGAAAGGGATGTGGGGGGCTGTAGGAATGTCAAGGCTGTTAACTGGGTAGGGGAAGGCAAAGCCAGAGATTAGCTGTTGGGATTAGCCCAGCCGCCAGCCCTCCCCACCGACCCCTTTTCATGCCCCGACTTAATCCTAAACCTTAATCCTGCTTGGAAATCTCTCCTCCAGCGGCTATCTCCTGCCTGCCAAGGCTCAGCCTTGATGGGGAGCGCGCTGGGGGACCAGGACCTGAGAACAGGAGCGGGACGAACTGGTGCCAAATCTGGGCTACGGCCAAGCCCTAGCCCTGCAAATTCCTTCTGCCCGTGAGGGTGTGGGGGCCAAGGACAAGTATGCTGGGCTTTGAGTACTCCAGAGGCCTCTGGGTGCCTTCCTCCTGAGCCCTCGCTCCATCCTGACCTGAGGGTCAAGGGCATGGAGCTCTGTCCAATTCCTCTCCAGAACCTCACTTGCCAGCCAGAGCTGGACATGGAATGGGAAGGCCAACTCCCAGGCTGGCTCTTTCCCAGAAAGCCTAAGCAAGCCACGGTATGGCAAGAGACCTGCATTTCCTCATCTGTACAATGGGGGCGACAACCCTGTTCACCCCCACCCCCCACCCCCCCACCCCCACCCCCCCAGCACCGACTGTTGCCTCCCCAGGCACCTGGCACCTGCGTCCATTCAAGATCTGCCCACAGGCTCTCCAGAGGTCAAAGGTCAGCAGTAGGTGCAGGGACCGCTCTGTGAGCATCCTGGCCAGCCTCATGCTGGCTGCCCTTGCTAGACATTCCGCCAGCTGCCTGCACTTCCCCCACCAAAGCATGACGTGTTTGGTCTCTATCTCTCTGGCCAGCCGAGCCCCAGCGCCCCTTAGTGCAGGATCCAAGGCTGCTGCCTGCTTCTTGAGTCCCCCAGGCTCAGCCTAGTCAGGCCAGAAAAGGTGCTCAGAACATACTTGTTAACCCAAGGGACAAATTCAGTGCCAGGAGAACCTGAGGCCTGGAAAGGGTCTGTAATCTACCAAGGTCACACAGAGAGGTGTGGCATGGTGAACCCAGAGGTCTTGCCGCAGACGGGTCTGCCTCCCCACTCGGGCTGCCCTTGTCTGAGTCTGTCAGTCCTCTTCCCAGATGCTGGGCTCTCCAAAGACAGGCACCAGGCTTCAGTAGTCTCTGAGACCCCTATCCAGCCAGGAGTAGACATGGGCCATGCTTGGAGAGGGCTGACAACTTGTCTAGAGCCGTAGGTCTTAAGCCCCAGAGTTTTGGGGATTCAGGGGCTCCTTGGGGTGGTGGCCAGTAGTAGATATGACATTGTCCCCATGTCATCTCTGCATCACTTTTTGTGGGTGTGAGGCTCCAGGAAAACAGGAGAGGAGGGCTGGGACGTGGCCGGCACTGGGCGCCTGCCCTGAAAAAGACACCTGCGTCCGCAGCAGAGCCCCAGGAGCCCGGAATCAACACATGACCTTGGCTGGGCCTTCACCTGACCTGGACCTCAGTGTATTCATCTGCACATGTTAGGATTAAGGGGATTGCTGGTCCCTTCATGTCCTGAGGGACCCTCAAGGTCTTTCCAGTCTTTGGGAGAGAATGAGGGGTCCCGACCCATGTCCCCCAAATTATTATCTTAAGAACAAGCAACCCTATTAGACATTACTGCCCCCCCCAACCAGGGCTCTGGGAGTTATTTGCTGCTTCACCCTGGTGGGTCCTGGGTCCCTACTGGGCCACCCACGTGGCAGCCACGCATCATGCCATGCTGACCTCCAGCTCACCTCTGGGGGTGCCCAGCCCCCTATGGCCAGCAGAGCTCCCTGGCAGGACACACCAGGCTCAGAGCTGCCCCTGACCTGGGGCATACCCTCGTGCTCCCCAGACCCCCTCCCCAGACCCAGTGCCCACTCCTCCTGTCCCTGGCTTCCTGCCATTCAGGCTGGAGGGGGTGGGGGGGTGGTAGGTGACAGCTGTGTAAGCGATGGTGGCTGCCCCCTCCCTGCCTCTTCCCCCCAGCTGTCTCTCCCATGACAGCTGCCCAATCAAAGGGCCAGGGGCTTAGCCAGCCCCTCCCCACGCGGGGATCAAGTGTCCACCCTGGCTTTGTTCTGGAGCAAGAACAATCCGGGGGAGGGGAGGGCTCCCGGGGCCAGGCACTCCAGTGGACTGGCCCGCCCCTTGGGGGATTCCCTTGGCTCTGCTGGCCACAGCGTCTGGACCAGCCAGGGCCTATGGACCCACCTGGACTGGGAAGAGAGGGGGATCCAGTCTCCAGCTTCATCGCCCACCTTACGTTCCCCAGCATCCCCCTCAGCAGCCCCAGTTCCCAACCAATCAGCCTCCTTCTGCTATTCCCACCTCAAAAGCAGCCATGCTGGCCACACCCAGTGATGCTGGGAATGGCTCAAGGCACCAGGAGAGGCAGGGTGTGGCAGGGGGTGGACACCAGGCCTGGGAGGAGGCCGGCATGTAGGGCTCCTGGCCCCCCGGCCAGCCCCTCCACTGGAGATGCTCACACTTCCTGACTAGCCGGGCCTCCACAAAAACTGCCCCAGCATCCTCAGACCCAGGCATCCGGCCTCCCACCCTTCCAGCCTCCCAGGATGGCCTGTCATACTCAGTTTCTGGGGGAGGAGGGGACTTTAGAGGAGCAGCCTGGGGTCCAGGAGCTCCAGCCTCTGGTTTCTTGACCCAGGTCTGTCTCATAGACCTAATGCCCAACAAGGAGGAGGCACCCTGGCAAGCTGACGGGTGCCAGAAACACTACAGCCTCCTTAGAGAATCATTAGCCAACCTCCCAACAGTCCCCTCTCTCCAAGGGAAACTGAGGCAGGCCCAGGCTGAAATTGGGCTCTGGGAAAAAGGCCACAGCTTTGTGGAGTAGTCCCACCCACCGGTACCAATCCTTTGTCTCACCCAAATTGAGAAAGATCTCTGGTTCCCATTCTCTAAGCTAGAAACTCTGTCATTCTGCTGCTCAACAACCATCCATAGCTCCCTGGTGCCCAAGGGATAAAGCCCAATCACCATAGATGGGCACTGAAGGACCTTCACAATCTGGCTCCTGCCAATTTCTCTTGTTTCATCCCCACTCCGTCCTCCACACACACCAGGCTACAGAACGTGCCCAGCACCTCCAGGCCTCTGTTCCCAGCTCAAAATGCCCATCTTCTCCAGTCTCAGCCTGTCGAAATTCTTGAATGCCACCACTTGCAACGTATCAGCCTCCTTCTAGGGGTCCTCCCCAGCCTTCCAAATCAGATATAATCACCTGGGCCTCTGTGCTCCTCAAAGATATGCCTGTAACTCAAAGAAGTCTTGAGTTGGCATTTCTGAGGCCATCTTTCCTACTGTACTGAGAGCTCCAGAGGACAGGAAATTTGAAACAGAAGCTGGCTCAGTGAGCAGGGAGAAGAGAGAGAGATCACAGGGCCTCAGGGCATTAGGGACCAAAGATGGAACTGGGTGGGTCCCAAAGGAGAAGTGAGGGTGGGGTGAGAAGACCCACATCTTGACATCAGCCACATGGGCTGAGCCAGGACCTGCCTGGACAGAATCCTGGTTTCTTCCTCAGCGTTCCCAACTTCTGCTCCTGTTTCTCTGGGTCTAAGGGTTCCAGGGCATGTTGCTGGGGTGGGGGATTTAGGATGTGCTTTGAGACTTCTGGGGCCCCACAGTGGGCCTCCTCATGGAGAGGGGGGCTGAATGAGCTGGGGAGCAGCATAGGTCTCACCGCATCAGGCTCAGCTTGTCACAGCTGGAAGGGCCTCACAGAACAAGAGGAGAAACTGAGGCCGAGAAGGAAAGGGGCACGTTTGTAAGGCCACGTGGGAAGCAACTGGCAGAGCCGGGAAAACCCAGCGGTCCACCTGTCCACCTCAGAGCCTTTTCCTCAGGTCAGTGCCATTGGGCAATGGTGATGGAGGCTGGGGGCAGGGGGAAGCAGTGATGGGTGTAGGGAGGGTGGACAAAGCCTGTCTGGGGACACAGGGCGCGGCAAGCTGGCCTTCCTGTGGCCTGGGCCCGCCAGGGTGTGTAGGCCGCCTGTTCCCAGCCCCCCACCCTGAGCATGCAACGAGAACAATCCCCTTGTGTTTGGGCTGCCTGAGCCTGCATGCTGATGAAGGCTGGGGGGTGGGGGCTGGGATGGGGGTGCCCTGAAGGATGGGGGGTGGGGCCTAGAGGAGTCGGGAACCTTCAGATGGGGAAAGGATAGGGTCCCAGGCATTGGCTGTGGGGCAAAGAGGGTGACCCCAGGGAAGAGTGAGGGCTAGAACTGAGGTTTAATCTCTTTGAGGAGTCCGTAGAGTCTGAAAGCTTTGTAGGGGAAAGGCAGTGCTGGGGACATATGTCCTGTTGGTCTACCACGAACGTGGTCATCCTGGGCTTAGTGGGGGCCCAGAGACCCACATTTTGGGTAGAAGGGATGCAAGTAGCCCTGGGTGCATCCCCTTGAAGCATACTTCCCAGGGTGCTAGGGGGCCGGGTGGGGCATTGGGTGCTACAGGTCTCAAGATGGCGGACCTGGGATAGGGGAGTGAGGAGGCGAGCACCTCCCTCTCCTGGCCAGGGAGGCATGAGGGTTAGGCTGGCCTGAGTAGCAGACCTCCTCCACCACAGCCAAAGAGCTAAGTCAGAACTGAGGGGCTGAAGAGCCACAGGGGATGGAAGACTACTCTGAACCGGCAAATGCTATCTCCATACACCCCTAGCCTAGAGATCTGTGCCTGGCTCCCCAGAAACTGCAGAGAATGGAAAGGGGTGTGAGCCAAGCCAGGGGGCTGCAAGGGAATGGCAGATGGGGGCAGAGACAGGGGAGAACCATAACCCAGGACAGGAGGTCGAGAGAAGAGGAGGCCCAAAGGACAGGGGCATAAGGTGGGATGAGGGCCTCGAATCTGGGGTCTCAAGTCCAGGCAGCCTCTCCCTGGTGTTGGGGGCTTCCCTGGCAGACCAGCGCCCCCCACCTGCGCAGGCCTCGGCCGTGTGGGACGGTGAACATGTTCCTTGCAGTGTCCCAGTCCACTAAACCCGGGACCCAGGGCTGTGGACCCGGACGCAGGTTCCCCGCCCTCAGGCCGAACCCCCAAACTTCGCGGCCCGCCGTGCCCCGCCCGGCCCGCGCCCTACCTCGCTCGGGCTGTCCTGCGGCGGCGGCGGCGGCGGCGCGGCGGCTGGGCCGCTCAGTCCCACATTGTCCCCGGGAGAGGCGGCCGCTCACAACTGCGAGTGACATCAGCTGCGAACAATGAGGGGTTTGACAGGCGCGGAGCCCGGCCGGCCCGGAGCCCGGCTCCGCGCCCCCGCCCCCCCCCGCCCCGTCCCCCGTCCCGCCCGGCCCGGCCCCTCCCCGCCCCCTCCCCGGATCCGATTACAGACCAGCGGACCCGCCCCAGTGCCGCAGCCGCCCGCCCCGCCCCGCGCCGCGGTGCGCCCCGAGCTGCGGCCGCTTCCGGGAGGGCTCGAGCGGACCCTTTCCCGGCGGCTGCCAGAGCCTCCGGGGGTTGGAGTAGGGGTCCAGCCTGAAGCACCTCCCCCAGCCGCCGTCCTCCGCGTTCCGCCCGCGCTGCGCCTGGCTCGGAGTCCCTCCACACCCCGCCGACTACTCCTTCCGGCCAGGGCCGCTCGCCCGGCGCCTCTGCCGAGCCCCCTGCAGCCCTCATCTGGGCCTCGGTCCCACCGCCAGCCCCCGCGTCGCCCGGCTCCGTCTTGCTTCCGACGCCGGTCCCTCGGAGCTCGAGCTTCGACCCTCCGCCCCGCCCGGGTCTCCTCGCTTCTGCGCCATGCCCCGCGCGGGCTCTTGCCCACCCAGATCCACTCCCTCTGCTACCCAGAGCTAACGCGAGGCCAGGCCCAGGTCGGCCTAGGACAGGTCACCAGGCCGGTTGGAGGAGGGGCCTGAGAGCGATGCGAGCCTATGCCCCTTGCCCCGAGATTCCCCCCAAAGCTACCCGCAAAATTCCTTTTGGGGCTAGGACTGTTAGGGGCGGGCGGGGGGCATAGGGAAGGGTAAGAGTGGGGGAGGAGGGGCTAAGCTGATTCCGAGACAGCTCTCACCCCCACCCCGGTAGCAGATCTTCCCCTTTCCATAATCGGCTCAGCCTGGTCCCACTGACCTCCACCTCCCCCCACAGCTGAGTCTCTGGCACCTGGGTTTGTGTGGGTGGGGATGGGAATCCAATCTCCCTTCCCCTCCATCTGGCCTGAAGGACAAAGGGCAGGGGGACCATCTGGTCCCGCCAGAGTGGGGGAAGGGCCCACCGTGGCGGTCCCAAGGGGGCGGGGGAGGAGCGGCGCTCTGGCGACAGCAAGAGCCTGCGGGGTCTAATTGCATCACTTTATTTCACCGACCTCCACTCAGTCTCCCCGCCCCTCAAAGCTCAGAGCAGGAAACAAGCCTGGCTGCGATAGCAGGGGAAAGGGGGAGAACCCAGAAGGAGAAAAACAGGGAGAACTAGAGGGGCCCTCTCCTTTTGGGAGCAATTTTGGGCTAGGACCAATGAATCCCGTGGGTTAGTGGAGTCCAGGGCTGGTCACACCTCAAGCCTGGCAGAGGGTCTCTTGCAAGGGCTGACCCTGAGCTCCCCACCACCCCAGACAGTGCAGTGCTGAACTGTTGGGGGCGTGGTGCCTGTTCAAGTGCTTGTATGGAGGCACGTGTGTGCGTGTGTGTGCATGCACGGCTGCACATGGGAATGTGCATGTCTGTCCAGAGCAGTGTGGTTGTTCCCAAGTGAAGGGTCATATTTGGGAACATGGGTGGCTGGCTCTAAATGTTGAGCATGCATGTGGGCACGTGTGTTTCTGTAGCCTAAGCCTTTGGGGAGGTAACTGGCCTACAGGGCAGCAGGAGGAGGTTGCAGAGGAAGGCGGGAAAGCTGAGCAGGAAAGCCTGTGAGAGAAGCTCATCTAATAGATTACCCTCCACCAGATTACGGTCCTTGATTCCTGAGGTCTTTTCTCTTGGTTTCATCTCCTCAGACTGTCACTGCAAGAGAAAGAGGAAAGGAGAAAGACAGACAGACCCCAACAGACAAGAACCCAGAGGACAGAAAGACAGACACACACACCTGTTGCATGTGCGTGGGTCAGGGCCCATGGAGGAGGAGAGAGAGAGAGCCCAAGGCAGGCAGGCGGCCCACCCCTGGAGCAGGGCTGGGCCTCATGCCAGGCCCTGCAGGAAGTCCAGCAGCCCTGCATGCCATTCCTCAGGCTTGTCCAGGTAACAGGAGTGCCCTGCCCCCACCATGACCAGGACCCGGTGGTTGGGCAGCTGCTTCAGGTGCTCAAAGCTGGTCTGGCCCATGGGGTCCTGGTCTCCATATACAATCAGAGCCGGAGTCTGAGAGAAAGGAGAGGGGGGGCAGAGTCAATAGGGACCTGCCACACCAACCCCAGCCTCCTGCAGGTCAGCTCCAGCCCTCCCCACCTCTTCAGTCTCTCCCAAGGTCTCCCCAAATGAGGATAGACGAGTTAGCCCAGAGGGTGGGGGACAAAGCCTCAGCTCCCAAGGGACAGGGTGGTGGATTTGTGTCTGCCCCAACACACCGCTTAGCACAGGAATTTGCGGCTAACTGAAGCAAAAGGGTGGACTTTGGTGGTTCAGCTCCTCCCTGAAGCGCCGCCCCCCGCCCCTGCCGCCCCCTTGGCTACCCAGCCCCTAGGATGGACCCTTCCTGGCTCCTGCAGGTGCGTCTCAGCCTTCCACATAGGGGTACCTTCACACTGGCATAGTCAGCAGCTTTGATTTTGTCAGTGCAGATGGGGGCCACAGGTACGTAGCCCCGGAGCTGGGAGCCAGGGGCCGTGAGGAAGGGCAGGGAGTACATGCCACTCAACGATGGGCTGATTACAACCGGGGGGTCCAGCTCCAAGGCATCCACCACAGCAGACAGGAAGCTGCCAGGGGCGAGCTCCCCAATAGGAGCAGGGGCCGCTGCTTCCCTGGAGTGCCCCAGGCCTGCAGGGATTTGGGTGGGGGAAAGACAAGGGCAGTGACCCAGAAAAAAAAAAGGGAGAGGGTCCCCTCCTCTAGAAAGCCCTCCTCGGTCACTCCCTCTGTGCCTGGATCCTGCAACGCCCAGAATGCCTGAGTTTATTCCTACAGTGGCCTAGATCTGTCATATCTGTGATGAGTGTGAAGCATTTCCCTCCACATCTGGGCTTGTCTCCACTAGCAGTACAGAGTCCTGGAAGAATCAGGTTCTGAAGTCCGAAAGGGCTGGGTCCAAATCCAAATCTCCATTTACTATGTGACCTTCAGATCAGCTCTCTCTCTGTTCCTCAGTTTCCCCATCTGTTAAAAGGGGATAATAAAAGTACCTGCCACTTAAGATGGAGCCCTGGTGGCGCAGTGGTTAAGTGATACACGGCTGCTATACAAAAGGCCAGCAGTTCAAATCCACCAACTGCTCCTTGGAAACCCCATGGGGCAGTTCTACGCTGTCCTCTAGGGTCGTTATGGATTGGAATCCACTCGATGGCAACCAGTCTGGGTTTTTTTGGGACCACTTAAGATGGCTATGAAAATTAAGAGAGTTAACTAAGAGGCAACAGGTGCTGAACTGGAGCCTGGGTGGTGCAATGGTTAAGAGCTAGGGCTGCTAACCAAGAGGTCAGCAGTTCAAATCCACCAGTCGCTCCTTGGAAACCCTATGGGGCAGTTCTACTCTGTCCTATGGGGTCAGCATGTGTCGGAATCAACTCACAGCAGTGGGTTTGGGTTTTCTTTTTTTTTTGGTGCTGAACTGGCTCCAGGTGGGTGCCTCAAGGATGGGGGCAGGGGTTGACTCTGCACACGCACCTCCCCCTCCAATTAGTCAGTGCCTGCCTTCCCCAGCATGACTGGATCAAGACCTTCACCCTGAAGGTCAGCCCAGCTGACTATGTGAACCAGTCAGGTGAGGGCTGGAGACCCGCCCTCGGGTCCTAAAATCATACCAGCCGTAGCCCACAGAGGGGATTAGGTGAGTCAGGCTGCCCCTTCTAAGCCCCATGGGCTCGGGTCTGCTAGTTGTGACCATCAGTCTGGGTACCATCCCCATCTGTCCAGAGCAAGACTTTGCAAGTGGGATCATGGCTGGGGCCTAGCCACCCACCTGGCCCTGTCCTCCCCCCAGGGTGATGGGACACTCAGTCACAATCCCGAGGGTTTACAACAGCCTATGATTAGGGCTCTGTCAAAATATTTTACTTCTATTTGCTGAGCAAGGATTATTATGTATCAAGTACTGGCCATATACTCACATGGATTATCTCATACCATTCTCACTAGGACCAGCCCTGAAAATGAGTGTGGTGATCTCCCATTACAGCTGAGGACGTGGAGGTTCAGAATCATTGCCTGGTGTCACAGTGAAGAGCAGCCGGGCAGTGTCCCGACAATGTTAGGCTAAAGCTGGAGAGGCTCAAAGGCCCTTGCAGGGTGCACCACATTCTACCAAGGCGACAGCCCAGCCTGGGTGGGTTTTACCAGTCCTGAAGCTCCTGGTCACCACACACAATGATCTGGATCCCAGCTAAGGCCCTCCAACCCCTCCAACCCCTGTCCAGAAGCCCACTCAAGGAAGTACCTGGCAGGTCAATGGCCACAGCCCGGTAGCCGGCCTGGGCTAGCTTGTACAGAGTGCCCAAGTTCTGCCAGGTCTCAGAGGAGAAGCGGATGCCATGCAGCAGCAGCACAGAGAAGTGGGCGGCCTGCCCACCACGTGGTAGCGCCTCCCGGAAGAAGAGGTTCTGGCCCTGCACCTGGATGCTGCCTTCATGTTGCTCCACGCCCGCCATGCCTGGTGAAGCGCCTGCGGTTGGTTCAAGGCCAAGCTGGTGAGGGGCAGGGTCCACATAGGGCCACATAACATCCCTCTAGGGTGGGGTTGGCAGACTGCCCCTGAGAGGGCAGGGTGTGAATCTCAGCAGGAAGCAGCAAGGAGGCCTCCAGGATATGTCCCAGAACTCTTAGGTTTTGGGGTCAGGACGATGTAGATGCTATTTCTGCCTCTGCCACTCGATTGTGTGACACTGGGCCTCAGTTTCTTCATCGAAAATATGGGGACAATAAAGCTTACCTCAAGAATTAACAAGTGAGGGCTACTGCCTGGAGTAAGAACTCAATACATGGCGCTCCCATTACGATTATTGTTCTTACTGTTATCCTCTTCTGCAAATCGGGATAATATAGTACTTAGCTCATAGGGGGTTGATAGGATTAAATGAGGCTACGCATGTAAAACACTGGGCACCATGCCTAAAAACAAACCAGCCAACCAAACCCCTTGCCGTCGAGTCGATTCGGACTCAAAGCCACTCTACAGGACAGAGTAGAACTGCCCCATAGGGTTTCCAAAGATCGGCTGGTGGATTTGGACGCGTAACTACTGCGCCACCGGGGCTCCATGCCTCGCACTTAGTAAATGCTCAATCAACGGCAGGTGGCTGACTATTTTGCTTGTCAACCTCATCCTCCCCAAGACACTGCTACTAGTGTGGGCTGGCACCGCAGCCTGGAAGGGGCCCGAGCTGGGGCGAAACGCCCATTTTTCAGGGGCGGAAGCCAGAGAGCCGAGCCAAGAAAGGCTTTAGAGTTCCGGCCTGCAATGGACGGGGTGCTCAGCGCACTGCCCGCCGGAGCCCAACGCGCTGACCGCGGCACAGTAGAGGCCGCTCCGTCCCCTCCGCAGACCTCGGTTCCGGCTCGCCAGGCCTGGTAGGGTGCACGGGTGAGGGTGAAGACACCCCCGAGGGAGGGAACCTGGACAGCCGAGATGGGAAGGGGTGAGATTTGGGGTAGGTGGGGTGGGTGCTGACTGGAGAGAGAAAGAGAAGATTGAGGGAGCAAGGCTGGTACCTGGGGAGCTGCGGGGACTCGCGCAAACCGGAGGCGGCTGAGTGCCGGACGATTCGCGCCGGGGGCGGAGAAGCACGGAAGGGGCTGGGGCGGGGGCAGGGGCCAAGTCGTGCACCGGGGTGCCCTCTGGTGGCTATCAGCCGCCACAGGTCCGGTTGGCGCAGCTTGACCCCTCACCTTTCCTCTGACTGCAGCCTGTTTCCCCAAAGCCCTCGGCCCCATGTTTCCCAAGCAAGGGACTGGGCTCAGCCCTGAGACTCTCAGCGACCTGCCCCATATGCACCTAACGCGGCTTGAGGAGAAGGGTTCCTTTGGGACCGCACTGCTGTTCCTCTAACCACATCCCTGCTGCTCCTTCCTACCCCTCCTCCTCCCCCCCAGCTAGGACAACCCAGGCCCAGAGTTGTCATTGGGCCTGAAGTGCGAGGCTCCGCCAATGAGAAGCCAGGTGACCTTGAACCCTTTTCCAACGCCTCCAAAGCTGTTTCCTCGCCTGTAGAGTGGGCAAGATGTTCCCCACCTCGCAGGATGCCGTTGAGTGGTGGACCCGGAGCGCTCCCCGCGGCTTCCTTGTGCCTGGCCTGGGCCCCACGCGGAGCCCCCAGGCTGAGGGCAGACATCGCCTGCCCACTAGGATAGGTGATGAGATGTGAAGAAGCCTGGAGGCCATCCCAGGCGTGACCGAGTATGTGTGTAGGTGTCAGGGAAGTGCTTTGGGCCGAGACCTGGAGCTGCTGCACAGCACAAAAATATCTGGCAGTTATGCAGCGAGGCATCCGCGCCAGATACTGTTCTAAGGCTTGACCGGTTCTTAGAAAGTCCTTACGACAATCCTATGCAATGGGTCTTACACTTAACCGCATTGTACAGACGAAAGAAATGACACTTCCGAATAGTAAGTGAAAAGGGCGAGGGTGAAGACGTTCTGGTGGGAAGAAGCCCCATGTAACTCTGCGCCCAGTCTCAATCCAAGAACCATCTGGAAAATCTGGACGGGGGCGGGCCTGCGTACTTTGGGGTTACTTAGTAACTAGGCTCGGGGCCTGCGATTGCCGACTGCGCAGGCGCGCTTCCGTGGCCCCCCCCCCCCCCCCCCCCGCGCTTGGCGGCGTCCTGCCGCGCCGCCCGCAGAGCGGCAGAGGCAGCACCATGGTCGCGGCGCTGTTTGGCTGCTGGTTCCGCGTGGGCGGGGCTCGCTCGGCGATGGCAGGCCGGGTCATCCCGGCCGGTGCGGTGAGTGTACCCTGGAGGGAGGCCGGCAGGGTGCCCGGAGGAGGGCCGTCCTTGCCCCGCCCCTTGCCCCTGGCCCCTCTGGCGCCCTGGGGCAGAGTCCCGCGGGAGGGGCCTGCGCTGTTCGGCGAGTGAGCGTGTGTTCGTGTGTTGTGTCTGCGAGTGCTTTTGGGTATCTGCGTGTACGTGTGTCTGTGTGTTTCTGTGTGCTTGCGTTGAGATGTGTTCGTGCGTCTGTCTGCCAGCGTATCAGTGTATGTTTGTGTATTTCTGTGTGCGTGTGATTTTGAAGGGGTGTGTGTGTATCTACCAGTATCTGTATTTCTGAGGGTCTTTCTGCTTGTGCCTGTGTTTTCTATGCATGCGTGTGTAATTTGAGGGTTGTGTGTATGCCTGTGTCTGAGTATATCTGAGAGTCGGTGTGTGATTTTGAAAGTGTGTGTCCGTTTTTCTGTCTTCCTGATGCCTGACACTGGGTGTGTGCGTGCGCACACGTGTGTGATTTTTGACGGTGTGTATGTGCAAGAGATCCATTGCATCCAGGTCAGTGTGTGTGCATGGAGTCTGCATGTATATGTAGGGAATAGCTTGTGCAGAAGAAAAGCATGAGTGCAGACTCAATGTCTCTGTGTGCCTGTGTACCCCTACCTGTATGTGATTGTCGACGCGTGTACGCGTGTACCTAGGACCTTGCCCGGGCACAGGTCTATAGTGCAGATGGGGCTGCCAAGTGGGGAGGACATCACTGTCTCACGTGGCTGTGGCCTGGCCAAAGCCTGCGACAGGAGCTGAGACAACCCTGGCTGGGACAGGTTCAACGCGGATGCCTGGTGGGAACTTGGGTTAATGCCATTGGAAGTGTGTGTCCCAGGCTCTTCCTTGCCGCTCCTGGTTCTCTATCAGCGTCAGAGGGGCTGCTACTGCCCATGCACTGCCTGACCCAGGAGCGTGGGGGTGGCGGCTGAGAAACATCCCCAAAGTGCCCGGGGAAGTGGGTAGGGACTGAGATGGTGATTCTGTAGTCTAGCGCTTAGATAGGGGCTGGCACCCAGTTGGCACTTCAATAAAGATGCATTTACCAGAATCCAGGAACAAGGCAGGAGTCATCATCCTAGGCCCAAAAAATGATGACAGGGATAACCCTGAGGGTCAAGTCCACTGACTTACTGAAATCTCATAGGAGACTTGAGAGCAGCCACGGATTACCATTCTCCCCATTTTACTGACAAACTGAAGACACATGGCCAGGAGGTGGCAGAGCCAGGTCTCAAAGCCAGGGCTCCCTATCCTGTCTGGGTCCTGGGTCCTGAGGTCTGTTCTCTGAACTGGCAAAGGACCCAGGACTGGAGGACTCTGTGAAGCAGGTCATTTGGCATGAAGCTGGGGGGCAGGGGGGTGCTGGGGGCTTCTTGCTCCAGCTTTGCTACTGCCCTTTCCATTTCTCCTTGTACTATGCCCCCCTGGCCCCACACCCCCTTATGCCTCAGCATTTCCTTCATCCACCATTCTCCATGAGCCCCCTCCCACTAAATAATATCTAGGGGAGAGCATTACATATTAGGAAACAAACCAACCAAACCCCTTGCTGTCGAGTCAGTTCCAATTCATAGCGACCCTATAGGGCAGGGTAGAACTGCCCCATAGGGTTTCCGAGGAGTGACTAGTGGATTCGAAGTGCCACCCTTTTGGTTAGAAGCCATAGCTCTTAACCACTGCGCCCCCAGGGCTCCTTTCTCCATTGATTGTAAAACACATTCTGATTTTAGCAGGAAGGATGATATTTTACAGTGTGATTAAAAAAGAACCATTTCCAGACATTCCCTCGGGGCGGGGGTTGTCCTTTTGCACACAGTCTCTTTCACAGCACTCACCACTCTGTTCACCAGCAAGGCTCCAGGTTGTCCATCACATGCCAGCCCCTGGGTTCCTCCTTGGCAAGCAGAGTCTCCACTTGGGGCTAGCGAATTTGCCTCTTTGTGCCTCAGTTTCCTCATCTGTAAGAGACATCATATCTGCTTCCCAATGCTCCTGTGATGATTTGTGAGTCGTTGTATGAGAAAAGCCAAACACAGGGCCTGACTCTCATAAGCACCCGATGAACGGAAGTGGCTTTAGCTGGCACAGGGATGATGGTGGGCAGTGAGCACACCGTGTGCCGGGGGACATCTCAGATGCACCTTCTCCCTGCGGGGCATCTGAGCCCTTCCCTGGCATGTGGAGGGTGAACCCCTAGACTCTTGCCCAGAGCAGGGGAAGGGGCCAGGACTGGAGCTCTGCCTCTGCTGGGTGCCTTTATATGGGGCTTTGGGGTGAGGCCCAGGGGGCCTTGTGGGCGCTCAGCCCCAGCCTCTTCTCCCTCTCCTCTCTTCCTCCAGACTGTGGTACAAACCTCCATGAGCCGGTCCCACGTGGCCCTGCTGGGCCTGGGCCTGCTGCTTATGCTGCTGCTATATGTGGGGCTGCCGGGTCCCCCTGATCAGACCTCCTGGCTAGGGGGAGACCCCAATGTCACAATCCTGGCTGGTCTCACCCCTGGCAACTCCCCCATCTTTTACCGTGAGGTGCTTCCGCTCCATCGGGCACGCAGGTAGGCGCTGACCCCACGGTGCAGTGGAGGGACTGGTGCCTATATGGGACTCCAGCTCGACTCAGGGTACTCAGGGCCTGGGAGGGAGAAGCCTCTGATGGAGGAAGGGTGGTCTGCCCCAGGCCCTTGGGACACATTCCTGTCTGCCTGCAGGGTGGAGGTGGTGCTGCTCCATGGAAAGGCCTTTAACTCCCACACGTGGGAGCAGCTGGGCACCCTGCAGCTGCTGTCGCAGAGGGGTTACCGGGCTGTGGCCCTTGACCTCCCAGGTGAGAGCCCCCACCCTTGAGCCCAGGGAGGCAGGGTGCCACAGGAACAAGGGGTCAGCTTCCCAGATGGGGGAACCGGAGGGGTAGGAAAAGCCCTAAGGCATGGTGAGAGGAGAGGGGCATCTGGGTCCCACTGTCTGGATAAGCAGTGGCAGGTCACAATGCAAGATGACACCAAGAAAAGGTCTGTGATTTGGGTTTTGTTTTTGTTTTTTTTTAAATTGTGGTGGAATAAACACAACATTTGCCAATTCAATTTTTATATGTATAATTCAGTGACATTGATTCCATCCTTCCAGGTTGCGCAGCCATTCTCAATATCCTTTTGCAAATCATTCCACCACCATTAACATAAACTCGCGATCCCCTAAGCAAAAACTCCCCCTACCCCCTTCCTCCCACCCCCTGGTAACCACTAATAATCTTTGGTTTCTATACATTTGCTTATTTCATGTAAGTGAGATTATGTAGTATTTGTTCTGTTGGGACTGACGTATTTCACTCAGTATAATGTTTTCAAGGTTCATCCAGGACTTCAGTTCTCTTTCTGGCTGAGTAGTATTCTGTTGTGTGTATGGACCACGTTGTGTTCATCCAGTCATCTGTTGATGGACTTTTCAGTTGTTTCTACCTTTTGGCTATCGTGAAAAGTCCCGTAGTGAACATTGGTGTACAGGTTTCTGTCTGCGTTCCTGCTTTCACTTCCTGGCATATACCTAGGATTGGGATTGCTGGGTCATATGGTAGTTCAGTGTTCAACTTTTTGAGGAACCGCCAAACTTTTGTCTACAGCAGCTGTACCATTTTACATTTCCACTAGCGATGAGTGAGGATTTCCAGTTTCTCCACGACTTCATCAACACCTGTTTTCTGTTTTTTTTTATCACTTCCATTCATGGGGGTGAGGCAGTATATCATTTGTGGTTTTGATTTGCATCTCGTTAATGGCTAATGACATGAGTTTGTTGGCCCTTTGAATATCCTCGCTGGTGAAATGTCCGTTCAAATCCTTTGCCCTTCTTCTTTTTTTTTTTTTTTTGTAAATAATATTTTTTATGAGTTTTTGGTGAAAGTTTACACAGCAAGTTAGGTTCCCATTTGAAAATTTCCACCCAAGTTGTTCAGTGACCTTAGTTACATTGATCACAATGTGTCAACATTCTCTTTGTGTTCTGGTTGTTCCCTTTCCAGTACTGAGTTTCCCTGCCCCCTTATCTTCTCATCTTTGCTTTTGAGAAATCGTCTCATACTGATGGTTTTTAAATAGGGCACCGATCTTATGGGTAATATCCTTTATTTTGTGTGCCACTCTGCTATTTCACTAAAAGGTGATCTTGCGATAGACTCGTTTCTAGGTTTAAAGAGTGTCTCAGGGTGATAGTTTCAGGGTGTCCTCTGTTTTTTACTGTTCCAATTTGGCTTTTTTTTTTTTTTTTTTTTAATATATAAGAATTTAAGTTCTTCATATTTTTCTCCCATTCTGTCTGGGACCAACTATTATGGCCCTGGTCAGAACAGTCAGTGATGGTAGCTGGGGACCATCTAGTTCTTGTCTCAGGATTGATGAAGCTGTGGAGCTTGTAGACATGTTTCTTTGTGCATTTGGTTACCTTCTTGCTTTTTTGCTCCTAGTGTTTCATGACCGTAGCTGTGTCTTAGAGGGCCGCTTTTGCCCATTTTTTGATTGGGTTGTTTGTCTTTTTTTTGTTAAGCTGAAGAAGGTTTTTATATACTGTGGATATTAGACCCTTATCAGGTACATGGTTCCCAAAAATTTTCTCCCAATCTGTAGGTTGTCTTTTCACTTTGCTGATAAAGACTTGATGAATGAAAGTATTCACTTTTCATACAGCTACATTTATCTAGTTTGTCTTTTGCTGCTTGTGCTTTTATTGTCATGAAAAGGTCTGTGTTTTTATTTTCCACCTTGAAAGCTACAGTGTGGATTCTTGCGCGTCACAGAGCAAATAGAAACGTGATTCACTTCGCAAGAGATTGCATGGGTGGATCTCGCTGTACTTTCTGTGACAAACCTCGTAGCTTTTTATTTTTATTTTTTTAAATGTGGAAGAAATTATACAGATTTTTCTTTATTTTATTGTGGTTTACGTGAAAGTTTACAGCTCAAGTTAGTTTCTCATACATATATACACACATTGTTATTTGACCCTAGTTGCTATCCCTGTAATGTGACAGCACACTCCTCCTTTCCTCCCCAGATTTCCCGTGTCCATTCAACCAGTTTCTATCCCTTTCTGCCTTCTCATCTCACCTCCAGACAGGAGATGCCCATTTAGTCAGGTGTATCTACTTAAACTAAGAAGCACACTCTTCATGAGTATCATTTTATGTTTTATAGTCCAGTCTGTTCTTGGTCTGAAGAGTTGGCTTCGGGAATGGTTTTAGTTCTGTGTTAACAGAGAGCCTGGGGGCCATGTCTTCTCGGGTTCCTCCAGTCTCAGTCAGACACATTAAGTTTGGTCTTTTTACTAGAATTTGAGTTCTGCACTCCACTTTTTTCCTGTGCCTTCTGGGACTCTGTTGTGTTCCCTGTCAGGCCCGCCATTGGTGATAGCCAGGCACCATCTAGTTCTTCTGGTCTCAGGCTGATGGAGTCTCTGGTTTATGTGGCCCCTTTTGTCTCTGGGCTAGTATTTTCCTTGTGTCTTTGGTGTTCTTCATTCTTCTTTGCTCCAGGTGGGTCAGGACCAATCGATGCATCCTAGATGGCTGCTCGCTAGCTTTTAATACCCGAGACACCACTCACCAAAGTAGGATATAGAACATTTTCTTAATAAACTTTGTTATGCCAATTGACCTAGATGTCTCTTGAAACCGTGGTCCTCAGACCGCTGCCTCTGCTACAGTGTCCCTCAAAGTGTTTGGCTGTGTTCAGGAAACTTCTCAGCTTTTGGTTTAGTCCAGTGGTGCTGACTTCCCCTGTATTTTGTGTTGTCCTTCCCTTCACCTAAGATGATTCTTGTCTACTATCTGGTTAGTGAATTCCCCTCTCCCTCCCTCTCTACCCTCGTAACCATCAAAGAATGTTTTCTTCTGTGTTTAAACCTTTTCTTGAGTTCTTGTAGTAGTAGTCTCATACAATATTTGTCCTTTTGCAGTTGACTAATTTCACTCAGCATAATGCCTTCCAGATTCATCTGTGTTATGTTTCGCGGATTCATTGTTGTTCTTTATTGTTGCATAGTATTCCATTGTGTGAACAGACCATAATTTGTTTATCCATTCATCTGTTGATGGACAATTGGTTGTTTCCATCTTTTTGCTGTCATGAACAGTGCTGCAGTGAACATTGGTGTGCATATACCTATTTGTGTGACGGGTCTTATTTCTCTAGAATTTATTCCAAGGAGTGGGATTGCTGGATCGTATGGTACTTCTATTTCTAGCTTTTTTAAGGAAGCACCAAATCAATTTCCAAAGTGGTTGTACCATTTTACATTCCCACCAACAGTGTATATAAGTGTTCCAGTCTCTCCACAACCTCTCCAGCATTTATTATTTTGTGTTTTTTGGATTAATGCTAGCCTTGTTGGGGTGAGACGGTATCTCATTGTAGTTTTGATTTGCATTTCTCTAATGGCTAATGATCGTGAGTGTTTCCTCGTGGCTGTTAGCCGCCTGAATGTCTTCTTTGGTGAAGTGTCTGTTCATATCCTTTGCCCATTTTTTCATTGGGTTATTTGTCTTTTTGTGGTTGAAGTTTTGCAGTATCTTGTAGATTTTAGAGATTAGACCCTGATCGGATATGTCATAGCCAAAAATTTTTTCCCAGTGTGTAGACTGTCTTTTGACTCTTTTGGTGAAGTCTTTTGATGAGCATAAGCATTTGATGTTTAGGAGCTCCCAGTTAATCTAGTTTCTCTTCTGGTGTTTGTGCATTGTTAGTTACGTTTTGTATTCTGTTTATGCCCTGTATTAGGGCTCCTAGCGTTGTCCCTATTTTTTTCTTCCATGATCTTTATTGTTTTAGATTTTATGTTTAGGTCTTTGATCCATTTTGAGTTAGTTTTTGTACATGGTGTGAGGTATGGGTCTTGTTTCATTTTTTTGCAGATGGATATCGAGTTATGCCAGCACTGTTTGTTAAAGAAACTGTCTTTTCCCCATTTAATGGACTTTGGGCCTTTGTCAAATATCAGCTGCTCACAGGTGGTTGAATTTACATCTGGATTCTCAATTCTGTTCTGTTGGCCTATGTTATCTGTTGTTGTACCGGTACCAGGCTGTGTTGACTACCGTGGCAGTATAATTGGTTCTAAAATCAGGTAGTGTGAGGCCTCCCACTTTGTTCGTCTTCTTCAGTAATGCTTTACTTATCTGGGGCCTCAAGCTTTTTATTCTTTTAACTACACCAATGATTCATGCTGACATTGTTGTCATTAACAGATAATGTCATTTAAAAATCAAACAGCTTCAAAGCCCCCAGAGACCCACACCACATTAATCTCCCTCTCACCCCTCTAAGCAGTTTGGGAGGCTCCCAGACCCGCTTCTGGGTATTTTCACACACAGACATACAGACAGTATAAAGGATTGTAGTGGGGGTTGTAAACATGATTGCTGTCCGGCTAAGCAAATCCATCTGCAGCTTGGTTTTCATCCCCTACCCCATGTCTCATGGATCATGCCAGTCCCTACAAACATCCGTCTCTCTCCTGAACTCTGCAGCATGTGCCATAGGAGGGAGGGACAGGCTTTATCTGGCCATTCCTCAACTGGTGGATCTGGAGGTTGTTTTAGGGTTTTCAGTGTTAGTTGAAATGCTCGGGTGACATACCAGAAGCATCTTTGGCCATGCTTCTTTGAGTACATGAGCAAGAATTTGTCTAGCTGAGAACATCTTTAAGCCTTAAACCAAAAATATCCCCTGAAGTCTTCATTAAACCAAACCATAGTTTAGGTTAATTAGTAAAGAATGTCTGCCTTGAGCATTGTGCTTCTTAAAAGAACTCTCTATATGGAATCAAATTGACAATTGCAACTTGAAATGTTAGATAGGAAGCTTAGGGAGCAGTGACTTATGTTCATGGGGGAGGAAGAGTTTGGAAATGGAGGGTGAGAATGGTTGCACAACTTGAAGAATATGATCAGTGTCACTGCACTGTACATGTAGAAGTCGTTAAATTGGTGTATGTTCTGCTGTGTATATTTTCAACAACAACAAAAATACACACACTAATAACTAGGAAGAAAATTGGAACTGTAATAACAAGTGGTATTAGCTAGTCTTCACCTGCATATATTGAATATAAGTAAATAACAAAAACCTAAAACTTATCAATAAACACTATAAAATCAGAAAGAAAGAAAAAAAGAATTTATCTAGGGTAGCTACAAAGGACAATTGATAGTTCAAAGGACATACCTTTTTTTTTTTGTATTTTTAAAAATTTATTATGGTTTTATATATATAACAAAATTTTCCATTTTAAGCATTTTAAGTGTAAAATTCAGTAACATTAATTATATTCACAGTGTTGTACAGCTATCACCATTTATTTCCAAAATTTTTCATCCTCCAAAACAGAAACTTTGTACCCATTAAGCAATAATGCCTTATTCTCCCTTCGCCTTAACCCCTACTAACCACTAATCTACTTTATGCTCTGTGTGTTTTGCCTGTTCTATATATTTCACGTAAGTGGGATCATATAATATTTGAAGGACACTCATTTTTAAATTTTGGCAAATATTACCTTACCCTCCAAAAAGGCTGTACAGATTTCTCCCATCAGTGATGTATGAAAATGCCCATTTCCCCACATCTTCCCCAGCACTGGGTATTATTAGTCTTGTTAGTTTTGCCAGTATGATGAATGAAAGATATGTTTTTCTAGCAGACATAATACATTACAAAAAATAGCTTCTGGGAAGTTTGGGGTAGCATATGCCATATGCCACTCTTCCCAACCTCTCTCTCTTGCTGTGGTGGGCAGGAAGTCCTGGGCCCCATCCCAGCCTCCCTCAGCTCGTGCGTGCTGCTATCCCCAGGTTTTGGGAACTCAGCACCTTCGGCGGAGGCCAGCACAGAGGCGGGGCGGGCGGAGCTGCTGCAGCGGGTGCTGCAGGACCTGGAGGTGCACAATGCCGTGTTGGTGAGCCCCTCACTGAGTGGCCACTATGCCCTGCCTTTCCTGATGCGAGCTCACCACCAGCTGCGTGGATTTGTGCCCATTGCACCTGCCTCTACCCAGAACTATACCCAGGAACAGTTCTGGGCAGTGAAGGTACGGGGAAGAAGATCCCCAAAGGTCCTGGCTCCCTGTCCCTGGCTTGGGTCATGAGGGGGCAAGGCTCAGGTCTCACTTGGAGGAGACACAGCTCTGTCACTTATCTTGGATGGAAGAGGCGGGTGTTTGGAGACGGCTTCCTGAGAAGGTGGCTTGGGGGTGAGGCCCCTATCAGGCCCCAGAGTCACAGCCCCTTGTCCCACCCTGCAGACCCCAACCCTCATCCTGTATGGGGAACTGGACCGCATCCTGGCACGGGAGTCACTGCGGCAGCTCCGCCACCTGCCCAATCACTCTGTGGTGAAGCTGCGTGACGCAGGCCATGCCTGCTACCTCCACAAGCCACAAGACTTCCACCTCGTCCTCCTTGCCTTCCTTGACCACCTGCCTTGAACTCACCAACTGCCTGGGCCCCAGGCAGGGCCTGAGCTTGGAGGATCTGGACCAGCCCCCAACCAAGGATGCAGGCAACTCCTGAGATTGGAGGCCAGAGGCCAGAGTGCCAGCCCCAGTCAGGCCCTCTCATTTCATCTCGCTGGCACAATAAAAAAAGCATATTTGTCTTGCCTGGGGAGTGGTAGGCCCTGTTTCCTGGTATGCCACGGGTAGGGTGGGACTGGGAGGCAAGTCTGGCATTGCTCGGGGCTGGGGACTGGATAAGGTGCTCCAGCTACCTAGGAGACTAAGATCATGGGCCACTTCTTAGCTGTGTGCCCTCACCACTCTTTGCCTCAGTTTCTTCATCTGTAAAATGGGCATGATGGTAACACATAGGTCAGAGGGTGGTTATAAGATTGAGTGAGACTGGGTGAGTGAAGCACTTGCCCATACAGGGCTGGGGGGTTTGGGTGGGGTTTACTGATGCAGACTGGCTACTGGGAATTGGTGGGAAATACTGGGTCTGGTCAGCTGAGCTGAGTGAGTCAGGAATGCAGGACCTTTGGCTGAAGGGAGCAGGGCATGTAGAGGCAGGGATAGGGACATGGCTTAAGAATTAACGGCATTGTCAATGAACCACCAAGCCTACTTGCCCGCCGGGTGTGGGTGGGTGAGCAGCCCAGACATAGATGCCAGGAGGGTTGGGGTGGGCCCCTTTTCAACCCTCACAGCCTGCCTCCTCTGGGCCCAGAGGTTGAAGTCCTCGACCCCCACCCCTCTCCAGGCTGACTCAGCCCCTACAGCAGAGGGCAGAACTGGCTGGGGGTACAAAGGGCAGCCAGACTCACAGGTGGGTGCCAGCGGAACACCTCCAAACTGTCTCTGCCCCTCCTCGGGTGGCTGCTGCAGAGCCAGAAAGCTGGGCACAGGTTCAGCCAGAGTGCGCT
Source organism: Dugong dugon (assembly GCA_030035585.1). Classification (NCBI taxonomy): domain Eukaryota; kingdom Metazoa; phylum Chordata; class Mammalia; order Sirenia; family Dugongidae; genus Dugong; species Dugong dugon. The sequence goes on along the minus strand of CM057481.1, from coordinate 15,638,535 downwards.
GTGCCACGTGTGCTTTTATGCTGTTTCCCCACCTGTCACACACGCTCATACAGCGCCACGACGACGTCCTCTCACCGTGACATTCCGTCACACAGGCGCTGGCACACCTACCCACCCATCACCTCACACATTGCCACATACGGGGTCTTACCCACTGATACGTAGCTTGTCCACACAGTGACACGTTCACATAAGCATACGCATAGTCAGGCATGCTCCCATCCGTCCCTTTATTCTTCATTCCTTGCACGTTGTCCGGACGCCAGCATTGTGCCAGGCTGGGGTGGGAAACCTGTGGGTACATGGACCTGCCTCCTGGAGCTTAGTCCTGAAGAGACAGACGTCAGTAAATAACCTCACCTCAAAGGGGGCTGAGGGGAGCGGTAGGAGATCGTCGGAGGGAGGGAAGCAGGCATGGGCTGGCTCCGGCAAGGCTTTGCAGCGCTGGATCCTAAGAGCAAGAGGGCGCTCAAGGGGCCCGCCGCGACTTCTAGCGTCAGCGTCCGCCCTCCTCTCCAACGGCCCAATCCCGAGGCTGAAGGCGGAGGAGCCTTCCAGGGGCGGGGCCAGCCCAGAGCACGAGGCCGGGCGCGGGGAGGAGCTGGCCGCGGAGGCGCAGCTGAATGACGGGTTTGGACAGTCTGAGCCTCTAGTAATCCCCTAGGCGGCCCGAACCTGGGGCGGGCGGGGTCCAGAGACTGGGCTTCCGCGCAGACGCGGCCTCTGGGGCTGGAACAGCCTTTGCTCTCAATCCTCGTTCCCGCCCCACGCCCTGGTTCCAGCCACATGGTGGGCGAGCCGGGGCGGTTCTGAGCCCGCGACCTCGCAGTACCTTGAGTTCCGGCCACAGTCCGGGGTGGGCGCTCAGAAGTGAGCAAGAGCCCAAGACCAGGACAGAGCGAGGTGGGGGATCCTGGAGAGAGGCAGAGGGATCTGGGGCTCCCTGGCATAAGAGCCGGGAAGTTGGGAGAAATGTTTTGAGGAGGGCGGGGGAATGAACGCCTAGGCTCAAACCTGGCTCACCTACTCTCTAGCTGTCCCTGAACCTCTCTGAGCTTCAGCTTTCTGCTCCGTAGAGTGGGCAGAGGCAGGAACTTCATGGGGCTCTTTGGGGGATTAAATGAGAAAATGGATTGAAAGTGGTCGGCACGGCGCCTGGAACAGAACGGGTGCTCCGTAACTAGGGGAGACTACAGCTCCTTTTCAGGGTGTTCCCATCCTGTGGGCCGCACGGAAGAACTCGTCCCAGGGAGGGGGCCAGGTGCAGATGGAGCGGGCCTCAGCTGGGAGGGGTCGTTAGCCATTCGCTTTGTCCCTAGCTTTCCACACACAGTGCCATGGCCAGCGAGAGTCCCGAGGGCGAGCACCCGTCCGTGACGCTCTTCCGCCAGTACCTGCGCATCCGCACTGTCCACCCGGAGCCTGATTATGGTGAGAATGTGAGAAGGTTCCAGGGCCTGCGATGGGGGCCTAACGGGTGGGAACTGTGCTCTAAACCAGCCTCCAACCCGTGTCACCCAGCGGAGCCACAGGGGCTGCCTCAGTGGTCTCCTCAACCTCTCTAGCCACTCCCTAGGTCAGTCTCTCCAGGCAGTGTTCATGAGGAACACTTTCCCCAGAGGCTGTGCTGCTCCAGAAGTTACTCCTGGCGCTAGTTAAGGAACAATTTCACCTCACTCCCCACTGGGGAGACTGAGGCAGCAACAAGGGAAAGAGGCCCCCAAAAGTCTGCTGGGGCTAGACAAAGACCACAGCCGCCATGGGTGGCTGGGAATTTTGTACATGGGTCCAAATGCCTGCTCTGTGATTTCCCAGCTGGGAGACATTGAGGAATCACCTTATGTGACTGTGCCCATCTTTAAGGAAGATAATAATAATAACAACTGCTTCCAGCCCTTCCACAAAGGGTCACTAGACTGGTTGCCATTGAGTTGGTTCCAACTTATGACGACCCCATGTGTGCAGAGTAGAACTGCTCCATAGAGTTTTCAAGGCTGGGACCTCTCAGAAACAAATCACCAGGCCTTTTAGGCCTTTTTCTACTGCAGTACCGCTAGGTGGGTTTGAACCCCAACCTTTAGGTCATCTGCCGAGTGCAAACCATTTGCACCACTAAGGACCTAAGGGACCTGCAGGATCACTAGCTGGCCAAAAAATCTTCTTCCTTGGGGACAGAAATGCAGGTGTCTCTAAGGAGTGTGGAATCGGGTTGGGGAGGCAGCAGCCTAGCTCTGGGTCTGCACCACTCCCTGGGCGTCTGCCGTCTTCGCTGTGCCTGGGCCAGTGGGAGCTGTGGGTGGGAAGGAGCAGCCCCCAGCCCCTCCAAGACTCTCTGTGCCCCTAGGGGCTGCCGTGGCCTTCCTTGAGGAGAGAGCCTGTCAGCTGGGCCTGGGCTGTCAGAAAGTGGAGGTGAGCATGGGGTCATGAGTGAGGGGAGGTGGGGCTCTGGTACCTCCTCACCCTGCGCTGACCATCCCCTCTCCTTACCCCCTGCAGGTGGCACCTGGCCGTGTGGTGATTGTGCTGACCTGGCCGGGCACCAACCCCACACTCCCCTCCCTCTTGCTCAACTCCCACATGGATGTGGTACCTGTCTTCAAGGTGTGTGTGGGGGGTGGGGGGCGTGCACACCCTGGGCACACAGCATGACTCTACTCTGGAGCCTTCATCCAGCAATGATTCGTTGCCATGGGTGGAGGTGGGTGGGAGAAGCAGGGATGGGGTGGCAATTAGCTGCCCTTCTGTCCCCCCCGCCACCACCACCACCCTGCCTGTCCCGCGAACCTGATTGTGGGCTTAGGGCAGGGCCACAGTTGACCAGAGTGCATTAGTGACTAAATTTGGGGCTTGGCCCTTTTCCCATCCCTGCACCCAGGAGCACTGGAGTCATGACCCCTTTGAGGCCTTCAAGGATGCTGAGGGCTACATCTATGGCAGGGGTGCCCAGGACATGAAGTGTGTCAGCATCCAGTGAGTGTCCTTTGTTTCCAGTTCCCCACAATGTCCTTGCCAGCCCAGTGGATTGACTCAAGGCCTGGGGTATGGTTAGAGAACCACAAGGCCAAGGAACATCTTGACCCTTTACTGTAGACAGGAGTTATTGCTATGACCATTGCATGGATGGGGCACTGAGGCCCAGAGAGGGGCAGGGACTTCCCAGAGTCCCTTGCCAGGCTGGGGCAGAGCTGAGTCTAGGACCTGGGGCTCCAGTTTGCCAGCCCTGCCTGGCCCTGCTGGCTCCTCCAGCACCTGGCTCTGTGTCCTTTTCACTGCCCTCCCACCAGGTACCTGGAGGCTGTGAGGAGGCTGAAGTCGGAAGGCCGCCGTTTCCCCAGAACTATCCATATGACCTTTGTGCCAGGTAGGAGTGGCTTAGGGAGGGGCACCAGCTGGGAGGAGGAGCGTGTACTGGGGGCAGCCCCCTCATCTCACAACCCGGCTACCTTTCCAGATGAGGAGATCGGGGGCCACAAAGGCATGGAACTGTTTGTGCAGCAGCCTGAGTTTCAGGCCCTGAGGGCTGGCTTCGCCTTGGATGAGGGTGAGCAGGTTGGCAGGCGGCTAAGCGCTCAGGGAGGAGGTAAGGAGGTTGCTAGTCGGAGCTGGGCCACTCCATCCCTGATTCCCCTTTCCCCCTTCAGGCCTGGCCAGCCCCACCGATGCCTTCAGTGTCTTTTACAGTGAGCGTAACGTTTGGTGTGAGTATGGGCGTTCGGGGGGAGGTGGTCACTGTACAGATGGGAGATTAGGTCAGAGAGGGCGAGGGCCTGCCAAGGGTCACACAGCAAGTTGGGGCCGGAGTAGATCTTGAACCCAGGGCCTCTGTCTCCCAGCCCCTTCCTGTGTGGGCTTCTCCTTCCTGTTTCCTTGACCAAGAGCTTCTCTGAGGGCAGACCCTGACTGTGGGCAGAAGTCAGCTCTTTGCCATGGGCTCTGAGGGGGACAGGGCCCTGCTAGGGGAGCTTGGAATGAGGGGGAGACCTCCAGGGCTGCCCTGCATTTCCAGCCCCTCCCATGCTGAAGGTAGTCCCTGCGTCTCCCCAGGGGTACGGATCACATGTTCTGGGAAGCCCGGCCATGGCTCGCGTTTCATTGAGGACACAGCAGCAGAGAAGCTGGTGCGTGGCACACGGGAAGGGAGTTTGGAGGTTTGGGAGGTTCTATCCTGGGACCATTCTCACAACTCATCTCTCACTCTCCCAGCACAAGGTTATAAGCTCGATCTTGGCCTTCCGGGAGAAGGAGAAGCAGAGGTGAGGCAGCCTGGGAAAGGGGGGCTCTGGGAGGCTGTGCAGGAGAGAAGGGGCTGAGTCATCTTCTACTGTTGTTCCTTGCCCCCGCCCCCCCAACAGGCTGCAGTCAAATCCCCACCTGAAGCTGGGGGCCGTGACCTCTGTGAATCTGACTAAGCTAGAGGGCGGCGTGGCCTGTAACGTGGTACCTGCCACCATGAGCGCCGGTTTTGACTTCCGTGTGGCACCCGATGTGGACTTGAAGGTGCCACCTCCACTTGGGTTTGAAGGAGGGACCTCCGGTCCTCAGTCGCATCCTAGAGGCTCAGGGAGAGGCTCAGGGTCATCTCATCCCCCTTAGGCTTTCGAGGAGCAGCTGCAGGACTGGTGCCAGGCAGCTGGTGATGGGGTCACCTTCGAGTTTACTCAGGTATCCACTTAGGACCTGGGATAGGGGACTTCTGGAGCTGAGGCTGGGCTCACCACGTGTGTGACTCTGTAGGAGTGTGTGCTTGGTGTGTCTGCAGGCGTCTGGGCGTCTCTTTAGCTTTGAGAGACACATTTTATCTACCCAGCAGGCGTTAGTTGTGGAGGCCACTGTTGGGTTCTGGGGAGTCCTGTGGGGAGGAAAATCAGACACAGTTCTTTCCCTCATAGTCCTTACAGCCTGAAGTGGGGAGATAGACACACATCAAATACTTACATAAAAGTAGTATTACAAGGAACACACGTGGCCCAGGAAAAGGTGGGACCCCGTACTCTGAGGGCCTGTGATTGGGGTATTTGGTCTGAGAGGTCAGAGAGAACCCTCTTGAGGAAGAGGCACTTGGGCTGAGACCTGAAGAATGGACAGGAAATAAGTAGATGGAGGGCGTTGGAAGGTCCCAAGCCTGGAGCCTTTAAGGGACTGGGCTGGACGGGCCCACTAGATGTCTGCGAGGGTGGGTGGGGGTGGGCGGGTGCCCTGTGCCAGGCACAGCCCACCCTGTGAGGAACAGGGCAGGGACATTGCCCCTGTCCTGATCCTGCCATCTTTCCCCTCCCGCTAGAAATGGATGGAGCCCAGAATTACAAGTACTGACAACTCAGACCCCTGGTGGGCAGCGTTTAGCGGGGCCTGCAAGGACATGTGAGCACACTGATCAGCCTGTGCCTTCCCCTCCTCACACGGCCCAGTTCCTGTCTCTCTGTGCCCCGTCACCTTACTTCACTCCTTCGGTTCTTGCTTTGCCTCTTCGTTCTCCCTTGTTCACCTGGCTCTCTGCCCTGCAGGAACCTCACTGTGGAGCCCGAGATCTTCTCTGCTGCCACCGACAGCCGCTATATCCGTGCGGTGAGCCCCTTGCGAGGCAGTGGGGTGGGCCCTGGGGTGAACCTGGACACAAGCCTTCCCCCTGATGGCTCCTCCTCGTCCCCTGCAGGTGGGGGTCCCGGCCCTGGGCTTCTCGCCCATGAACCGCACGCCTGTGCTGCTGCATGACCATGATGAACGGCTGCACGAGGCCGTGTTCCTCCGTGGGATCGACATATACACCCGCCTGCTGTCTGCCCTGGCCAGCGTGCCTGCCCTGCCCCACGACAGCTGAGCCCCATGCTCCCCACCTCTACCCTGGAGCTTCCCCCCAGACCAGTGCCGAGGACCCACTGTCCCCCACCCCGCCAATAAAATCTCAGTGTAGACAGGGGCCACCTCTAAACCATTAACAGTGAGGACATTCGCTTCTCTGGGGAGATGGTGCTTACCACCCCGTCATAGCTCTGTGCCCCACAGCCATTACTCCCATCTGGTACCACCCAGTCCTGTCTGCCCAGCCACAAGGGCCCACATTCCTGTTGTCAGTGGCCATCATGCTTACATCTGACGTGTCAGGGGCACCAAGAGAAGGACCTCAGGGAGCCACCCCTGGCTTTCAGGGGTACGTTGGCATCCTGAGTCAAAAGGACTGGAACTAGATGTTGGGCATGCAGAGTGACAGCTAACGAGGCATGACGGTTGGCACTTGTCAAACCCACAGACTGATGGGAAGACGTGTGGCCCCTGCTCTAGTGTTGGGAGCAGGGGGTGACAGGGCAGGGACTCTGGTAGGCCGGGTCAGTTCATCAGAGTTCCGAGCACCCTGGCCAGGGGTCATGAGGCAGTGTGTGCAGAAAGGCTCAGGAGTTGGGCTTCAGCTGGTTGGCCTTACTAGGTCCCCAGGCAGCTGTGGCCCAGGAGCTGATCCTGCTCCTCCAGCTGGTCTGGCCTCCTCTGGTCCTGACCTCCATGAGCATGGGGCAGGGAGGGCCAGCAGGGCCGGCTTTTGAAGTTCCTTGTTTCGGTCCGAGGGGAAGTCCTGGGCCTGGATTTGTGGACTGCAGGCTTAGTACTGATAGGACTAATAGTAATCCCCATCCCTGCCCATGGACTTGTAACAAGGAGCCTTCCCTTTCATGGGCTCCATCTTCATTGAACCCCCACACCAGCCTCACATGTAATGCAGGTGCCATTACAAGCCCCATTTGAAGACAGAGCAACTGAAGCTCAGAACAGAAACTTGCCCAAGGTTACACAGGTTGAAGGAAGTGGAGTGGAGATTGAGACTTCAAGCATTTGATACCTGGGAACTTGGGCTCCTTCCTTTGCACAGGGCAGGCCTCCTATGGAAGCTGGAGGAAGCTGAGGGTCATGGCCTTAGGAGAACCTAGGTGAAGCCTCTGACCTTGGGATTGGGGTCTGGCCACACTGGAGCAACATGAAGGGACCACTCCTCCCTCAGGGCAGAATGACTGGATAAGAGCATGCTCCCTGTCCAAGGTGCCAACACAGACCTGGCTCTGGAAACCCTTCTTCCTCTAACTGCTGAAGACAGCCAGGGTACAAAGTTGGCCCTTTGAAGACTCTACCTCCCATCTGACACCCCCTGGGGAAGGGCAGTTGGCAACCCACAGTGGGTGCCAGGCTCAGTCAAGAGCTAGCAGGACTGCAGCCTCAGCCTTGGTTGGGCAAATTAAACTTCCTGGGGCCCCACGTCTACTGCCTGGGTTGAATGAACAGGTTTCCTCATCTGTAAAATGAAGGTAATAGAAATAGCTACTTCAGAGGTTAATGGGACCATATACGCACCAGGGACTGCCTGTCGTCCTGCCACCCCTTTTGAGTTTCCAAACTGCCCGAGTTTGCATTATACATCACACGACCATCACAATCAAAGATTGCCTATGAGGATTAACTGTACCCGGGAACAATGCTCCACCGGGTGCCTCCTACAGGAAGCCTCCACAAACCTATTATTACTTCACTACTTGCTCACTGGCTGCTCTGAGGACCAAGACCCTGCAGATGGAGCAGCTGGTCAGGAGGCACAGCACGTGACCTGTACAGTATTTCATCAAGGGACATGAGGGTGTCTCCTGGGCTCTGGCCCATTTGTGCCCAGAAGGCAGTGCCACCACCACTCTGCCTTTATGGTCCGAGAGTGGACCCTGGCCAGGTGCACCACGAACAGCCTAAATCTGGACTGCATTAGGCCAAAGTACAGAAATCTTTAGTAGGGGCCCTTCCAGTTCCTCTGGACACACTTCAACACTTAACAAGGGCATCTGGGATTTCTTCCTTTTCTCAGTGGCCTGCCCAGTCCAGCCAGCAAGCTCTATGCCCCAGCTCCCCTAAGGCTCTGTTTCTGATTTATTAGGTTCCTCCTCTTGCACTCCAGGGCCATGACTCCCATCATCCATTCAGAGGAGACTCTTCTCCTCACACAAATGGAGGCACCACTCCTCACCCCCAGCCCCACAGACACAGCAGACTGACAGCAGCTCCTGCCTCAAGGTTTATTTGTACAAATAGCACAGGAGGACACCAGCCCCATGCAGACTGCAGCCCCAGGGGTCACCCCAGTCCTTCTGTCCTCAGATGGAGAACTCTACTCTGAAGCCTTTGTGGGGGCCTGGGCCCCTTTGGGAGGCTGACCTGGAGCTAGAACTTGAGTGGAAGCCTTGGCCGGAGCTTCGGCCTTACTTTGAGCCTTGGCTTTGGACTTTGGCCGGGACAGCCGGAGACCCTTGGCAATGCGGGCCCGAGCACGCTTCCCGAGCTTGGGATGGGCAATGTAAGCGAGACGACTGAGCTTGCGGTTGGCGCCCCGTGGGGTCCTGGGCTTGACCCCTTTGGGCTTTAAGAGAGTTTTGATAGCCTCAGCACGTGCATCCATGGCCTTGGCGTTGTTGGCCTGCATCTTCTTCAGGCCCTTCTTGTTGTGCTTCTTGGCAAAGCGCATGTTTCTCAGGAACTTGGGGTCCACCTGGAAGGCAGGAAAGGTACCAGCAGCTGTTAAGTGCAACGTGTGGTGCTCCACTCCGCAGTGGGGCCCAAGAGAATGAGGCCCCAGGTCAAGTCTGCTGGGGACTCAGCATTAAATGCTGAAATATTTCAACCCTTTTAACAGTCAAATGCAAGTGCAGAAAGAAGGAACAAATAACGGCCGCCCCCTCCGCCAGGGCTGCAGGACTCCAACTTCCTGCAACAGTGCTTCGGCTGAGTTTTCTTTACAGAGAGGTGTCAGCCACACACTAAGCCTGGTACAACAGGCTGCGACAGATTCACAGCAGAGGAAATAGAGTGAGAGACCAAGACAGGAAACTGAGACTAAGAAGTTTGGTGATTCACTCCACAGCCAGAAAGCAAGGGCACATGGAGAAGTCTGGGGACAGGGCTCTAGTTCTCCGAGCCCATCTCAGCTAATCTTTAGAACCCCTGACACAGGCAGCAAAGCTTCCCCCAAGCACAGCATTGCATCAGATCAAGGTCATAAGGCTGGGGGAACATGGAATGGAAGGTTCACAAGGTGCCCGCAAAGTACCAGGTACCAGGTACAAAGCTGCCTCTTTCCTTGCAGTGCTCTGGCTGAGCAAGGGAGATGATCAACCAAAGTGTTGTTATGGGTCTGGCAGGGCTTGACATACAGGCAAAAGCTGGCTGAGCAGAGGAAGGAACTGTGGGCTGTGGCCGATCACTAAGATGAGGGACACCTGAGGTGCTCAGCCAGGGGCTGAAGCTGGAAAAGGCCACCATGAAAGGTCTCGACTATGCAAATGGAGCTGAGAAGGGACAACCTTCTAGGTGATCCAGGCGCACACTCACCCCCTTAAGAGATTCATATCGTTGGGATCGGGGTTTCTTGATGCCATTTCTGTGCCATTTTCGGGCTGTGGGAAAGAAAAGGAATTAGACCAAAAAAAGAGATTTATTTCAGTAAAACCATCCAACAACACAGCTGGCAAGCTTAGGAGAACCATGACTTCCCAGAGATTTGGGAAAACCCTTAACACTGAACGCAAAGCACTGTGGGCATCTCAAACGGATCCCTAGCTCCTAAACCTATAAACCCAAAGGTAACAATGGATGAAAATAAAACCAGTCCCAGACTCGCCGGTGGAAATGTACGCCCCTCACTACTCCCCACACTCCCCACCCCCGACCAGTCCTAAACCATTCCCGGCCAGGGTCTGGGTCCCGACCTGGAGACTGAGCCTGGGAAACTTACATTGGTTGTGTGTCGTGTGGTTCTTGGACTTGGCCATGTCTGCACCTGGAGGAGAGTGGAGTAGATCAGGGCTGGGGACTCGCTGGGCTGGGCCCGGCCCATCCTCCGCCCTGATCTAGAGGGGAGTGAAGCAGGCTTCAGAGGCCGGGACCTGCGGCCCCCACCCGCCCGACTCACTCTGCACGACCCGATGTCGGTCCCCACCTCTTAAACCCAGGTAATGGTGCCCAGGACCCCCCTCACCCAAAGCTGTGCCCCTGGGAACTTGAGTACCCCCTAAAATCCAAGTTCACCCACCTCCCTTTTTCATTCATCTCTTAGGGACCTACAAGCACCATCCCCCGCCCCGTGGCCTGTGCTCCCCACAGCCCCGCAACCGGCCCCCCTGCCTTCGCCCTGGCCTGCGTCCCTCCGCCGCCCAGGGGTCGCGGATGGAGCCGGATGCCGCGCGGTCAGAACTCACCGTCTCCCGCGGCTCCCGGAGCGCCAGGGACCGGAAAAGAGAGAAAAAGCCGCGGTGCAGCACGGGAAATAAGATCGACGAAGCCGGAAGTTACTACTGGAAAAGCTTCCCTCAGCGCCGGCAACAAAGGTTCCTAGACTTGGGCGGCCAAGCGCCAGACGGGGAGGTCCCGCCCCTACCCCTCCTCCTCCCTCCCAGGCCTTGGTGGTCGGGTCTCTTTAATGGTCCTCAGGGCAAAGAAAGTTCTCGAGGGATGTTAGGCTGGAATTGAGCGGATATTTGTGTTTTTAAAAAGCACCCCTGGCTACTGCGTGGATAGTGGACTGTAGGAGCCAGAGGGGAGCTACAGAAGTCGATGGGAGGGTGACAGCTGCCTGGATCCGAACGAGGGCAATGGGGTTGAAGAGAAAATAACAAGAAAAGAGTAGACTGGACCTGGGTGCAGAAGACGAGGGAGAGGAAGGAGGCAAGGATAGCCCCTAAGTTTTGGGCTTGAACATCTGGGTAAACGGTGGTGCTGTTGACAGAGATGGGGAAGATTGGGGGAGAGTGGGTTTTTTGTTGTTTTGAGGGGGTCGATGATCCAGGTGTCTCTTTTTAGATACATTATGTGAGATGATTATTGGATATCCAAACTGAGTAAGCATTGCTTCCTAACAACTCTGTTGTCTATACGATTCATTCTTCACACAGCAGTGGGGCCTGAGAGCTCTTTCTAAGATAGGAATCAGGTTCTGCCACTTAGACTTCCCCTTGCATTGAAGGTAAATCAGTTCCCTCTGCTCTTTGGATGGTGTGCTCTTTCTTGGAGAGGCCTCCTTGGGCTGCCCTATGTAAAACAGAGACCCTCTGCTGAGTCCTTGAGTGGTGCAAACAGTTAAGTGGTGCGAACTGTTGCTATGTGCCTCCGAATTGGTTTTATCTCACAGCGACCCATGTGACAGAGTAGAACTACCCCATAGTGTTTTCTAGCCTGTAATCTTCATGGGAGCAGGTTGCCGGGCCTTTCTAACCCAGAGACGCTGGGTAGGTTCAAACCTCCAACCTTTTTAGTTAGAAGCTGAGCACTTAACACTTTCTGTCACCAGGGCTCCTTAAGTGTTCACCTACTAATTGTAAAGGTTAGTGGTTTGAATCCATCCTGAGGTGCTTCAGAAGAAAGGCCTGGCTATCTGCTCCTAAAAGGTAACGGCCTTGAAAACCCTATAAGCAGTTCTACTATGCACACTTGAAGTCATCATGGGTTGGAATTGGCTCAGGAGCCTCTGGTCCAAAGGACATGCTCTGCTTCTGGTGCTACTTTCTTGGTGGTATGAGGTCCCCCAACTCTCTAATCACTTCCCTTTTATCTCTTGTAAGAAGATTTACAACATTTAGGCAAATTATGTCAATCACAAAGTGGAGGACAACCACACAATACTGGGCATCATGGCCCAACCAAGTTGACACATATTTTGGGGGGACACAATTCAATCCATGACACATGCATACAACCTAAAACACACTAGCCCCATTTACATCTTATGTTTTGTAATAAATAATGGAATAAGAAAGGGAAGAAAACAAACGTATTTGTTACACACTTTTTCCTCACTTATCAACTATCTCCTTATCTGACATTTCACATTTATGACAATAGCAAAAAATCTACTCTCCGACTATTTTGCACATCTGTCTGGCAGTAACAAAAGCCAAGGTGAGAGACAAGAGTAACATTGGCACGTTGGCTGTGATGGTTAAGGTTATGTGTCAACTTGGCTGGGCCATGATTCTCAGTGGTTTGGCAGTTATGTAATGATGTAATTTGGTAGTTATATAATGATGTACTTTGGCAGTTATGTAACGATGTAATCATCTTCTATTTTTGTACAACAATGATTTCACGAAACGACCTGGTCTTTGGAACCTAACCATGTCAATAAGTGAGTAGAGGGTGTGTGCAGCTGGTCATGTGGTTGTAACTGGTCTTTAGGACTACCTTCTTCCACCACCCATTCTGTATTCCCTTTGCCCTCAGCAAGCACTTCAGCTGGTCATAGTTCTTTGCCAGGTGGGATGACCCAAACCTTCATTCCTGAAGGGTCTGGGTCATTAGTAGTCTTGTCTGAATTGGGTTGCTGTAGTTTTCCGTCGACTGTAATCACAGAGCATGGTAGTACTAAGAGACGTCCTGAAGGGCCTCCTCTATTTCAGACATACTCTTCTTTACCTCCATTATGTAATATCAGTCTGATTTACCCTTGGTAATCAGGATCAATCACACCACCCAATACGGTAACTCTCTTCTTTGCCTGTTGATCCAGAGGCATGAGGAGCTCAAAGTGACCAGGTGGCATTCTTAACTTCCAGTTCAATGGAAGTTCTGTCTTAACTATCTAGTGCTGCTATAACAGAAATAAACAATTGGGTGGCTTCAACAAGCAGACATTTATTTTCTCCCAGGTTAGGAGACCGGAAGTCCAAATGCAGGGGGCCGGCTCTAGGGGAAGGCTCTCTTTCTCTATTGGCTCTGGAGGAAGGTCCTTGTCTCTTTGAGCTTTTGCTCCTGGGCAGTCTTCACGTGGGTTAGCATCTCTCTTCCTCCATCTCTGCTTGCTTAATCTGCTCCTTTTATAATTTGTGAGAGATTGACTCAGACACACCCTATGCTAACCCTGACTCATTAACATAACAAAGACCATCTATTCCCAAATGGGATTACAACCACAGGCATGCTGTTGTTGTTCATGGCCAGCCTACATGTGACAGAAAGACACATGGAACAAAACACTGCCTGGTCCTGTGCCATCCTCACAATCATTGTTATGTTTAAGCTCATTGTTGCAGCCACTGTGTCAATCCATTTCCTTGAGAGATGAGGGTCTTCCTCTTTTCCGCTGACCCTCTACCTTACCAAGCCAGATGTCCTTCTCCAGGGACTAGTCCCTCCTAATAACGTATCCAAAGTGTGTGAGACGAAGTCTCGCCATCCTCACTTCCAAGGAGCACTCTGGCTGTACTTCTTCCAAGACAGATTTGTTCGATCTTCTGGCAGTCCATGATATATATTCAATATTCTTCCCCAAAACCATAATTCAAAGGCATCAATTCTCCTTTAGTCTTCCTTATTCATTGTCCAGCTTTTGAATGCATATGAGGCGATTGAAAACACCATGGCTTGGGTCGGGTGCACCTTAGTCCTCAAAGTGACATCTTTGCTTTGTAACACTTTAAAGAGGTCTTTTGCAGCAGATTTGCCCAAGGCAGTACGTCATTTGATTTATTGACTCCTCCTTCTATGGGTGTTGATGGTGGATCCAAATAAAATGAAATCCTTGACAATGGTAAGATTTTCTCCATTGATCATAAAGTTGAAGTTGAAACATCTCAATTAGTATCCCGTCAATTCCTGGAACCTTGATTTTCACGAGTGCCTTCCATGCAGCTTGGACTGCTTCCGGGAATTTGCGTGTGAGCAATTGATGGTCTGTTTCACAGTCGGCCCCTGGCCTTGTTCTGACTGATGAAAATGAGCTTCTCCATCGTCTCTTTCCACAGATGTAGTCAATTTCATTCCTGTATACTCCAGCTGGCGAGGTCCACATGTATAGCCACCATTTATGTTGTTGGAAAAAGGTATTTGCAATGAAGAAGTCGTTGGTCTCGCAAAATTCTACCATGCGATCTTCAATGTCGTTTCTATCACCAAGGCTATATTTTTCAACTACAAAGCCTTCTTCTTTGTTTCCAACTTTCGCATTCCAATCACCAGTAATTATCAATGCATCCTGATTGCATGTTTGATCAATTTCAGACTGCAGAAGTTGCTAAAAATCTTCTATTTCCTCATCTTTGGCATTAGTGGTTGGTGAGTGAATTTGAATAATAGTTGTATTAACTGGTCTTCCTTGTTGGCGTATGGATATTATCCTGTCACTGACAGTATCAGACCTCAGGATAAATCTTGAAATGTTCTTTTTGACAATGAATGCAACACCATTCCTCTTCCATTTGTCATTGCCGGCATAGAGACCATATGATTGTCCGATTCAAAATGGCCAATACCAGTCCATTTCAGCTCGCGAATGCTTAGCATATCTTTATGCATTCCATTTCATTTCTGATGACTTCTAATTTTCCTAGATCCATACTTCGTACATTCCATATTCTGATTATTAATGGGTGTTTGCAGCTGTTTCTTCCCATTTTGAGTCATGCCACATCAGCAATGGAAAGTCCTGAAAGCTTTATTCCAGTCACATCATTGAGGTTGACTCTACTTTGAGGAGGTAGCTCTTCCCCACTTGTGTTTTGAGTGCCTTCCAACCTGAGGGGCTCATCTTCCAGCACTGTATCAGACAATGTTTCGTTGCTATTCATAAGGTTTTCACTGGCCAGTTTTTTCAGAAGTAGATCTCCAAGTCCTTCTTCCTAGTCCACCTTAGTCTAGAAGTTCTGCGGAAATCTGACCATCATGCTAGTATTTGAAATGGTGGCATTGCTTCCAGCATCACAGCAACATGCAAGCCACCACAGTACGACAAACTGACAGATGGATAGTGTACCACAGACATAGAGGTTAGGATTTACAACATATATTTTGGGGGGACACAATTCAATTCATAACACATGATATGGGGTCCATGCCTGACAGAGTCGGGGCCTCAGCCTAGGGTGTGGGCAAGGTGGGGCTGGAGGTTGGAACAGCAAGGAGAAGGTCTGACTGTGCCACCCGTGAGGAAAAGAAGCAAGCAGGCTGGCAGAGGGGACTGTGGGGACTTTAGAGAGAACCAGGCTGCCCGGCCATGTGGCCCTCTAGCTGGGTTGTGGCTCCTGTAGGGCCTACAAAGTGCGTGGTGGCAACTGCCCAGGACTTGGTTTTGCCAGGCTGTTATGACAATGGCAGAGTGAGCAGTGAGTCTGTTGATGGCCGGTCTGATAGGGGAGGCAGATTCAGAGACAATGGCCCTGCAGTACCACGAGGGCTGCGATAGGGATGGGCCCAGGCTGAAGTCCTGGCTGCCAGACAAGGGGGGAGGCAGTGACAAGAATGAGGTGATTTGGCCGTGACCTGAGGGGGGCCATAGACGGCCCACAGGGAACCTTGGCCTGGATCCGTGAGGAAGGACGGTGGGGCCAGCCACATGTATAGGAATGGTTGTCCTCCTCCTTTCCTTTTCTCCCTCCCCTCCTCCCTGTTATGGATTGAATTGTGTCCCCCCAAAATGTGTGTTGGAATCCTAACCCCTATACCTGTGGACAGAGCCCTGGTGGTGCAGTGGTTAAGAGCTATGGCTGCTAACCAAAAGGTTGGCAGTTCGAATCCACGGGCCGCCCCTTGGAGGCCCTTTGGGGCAGCTCTACTCTGTCCTGTAGGGTCCTTATGAGTGAAATCGATGACAGTGGGGTTTTATACCTGTGGACATAGTGCTACAGGAAGTAGGCTTCCTTTGTTATGTTAATGAGGACACTGTCAGTGTAGGGTAGGTCTTAAACCTACTTATTCTTGAGTTATAAAAACAGCAGATTAGGCACAGAGAAGCAGGCAAAAGCCGGGAACAGACACCAGGTGGAGGACACCAAGGAATGCCTGGAAGAACACTGTAGAAGCTAAGACAAGGATTTCCCCCATGGCAGACAGAGAGAGAGCCTGCCCCTAGAGCAGGTGCCCTGAATTCGGACTTCTAGACTCCTAAATTGTAAGAAAATAAATTTCCGTTCGTTAAAGCTACCCACTTGTGGTATTTTGGTTATAGCAGCACTAAGAAGCTAAGACTCTTTCTTTCTTTTCTCTCTCTCTTTCTCTCCCTCCCTTTCTTCTTTCCTTCCTTTCTGTCTTCATAAATGGAGCCTTATTATACAAACTCTTCTGTAACCTGATTTTATTCATTCAGTCATAATCTGTGGACATCTTTTTCCCTGTTCATGAAAACCCGTTATAATCCTCAGTGCTTTATTTTACGCAGTTTAAAACGTTATCCTGAGAAGAGGTCAATAGACATGACCAGATCCACAGGAGTCTTCGGCACAAAAAATGGTGAAGAACTTAACCTTCCTCCCGGTCCACACATTCTTGCCCTCTGTGAGTAAGCCTTTTCCCTGCAGAGCCCTGGTCCGCTTGCTGTCCTCCGTGGCGTGGCCTCGGCAGAGCCGCTAGCTGGACTTAGCAGAGCACTGATCAACCTGGCCACTCTCAGATGCCTTGGGCACAAGTCAGAGAGAAGTGTGAGGCCTTGGTCACGAGACAAACCTTGACCTGGGTGGTATCCACTTGAGCCAGGTGGCCGCAGGCCTTTGTCTTGCTCAGGCCTTGTCCAGAGTCACACACAGTCAATTCCCCAGTCCAAGTGGGCTACAGTGAGGCCTGCTCAGCAAAGTAACAGGGATGGAGACATCTGGGGTTATTTCTGTAATGCCTACCACAGTCCCAGGCACAAGTGGGGACCTGATACATGTTTGACAAATTAAATGTACACATTTCACAAATCCAGCAGATGACGGAATCAGGAGGCTGGCTGGCCTGGAGGAATTCCACAGAAATAAGAGTCAGCTCTTCCACTGGCTCAGATTCCTGCCCTCTAAGCCTCAGTTCTCAGTAACATGAGGATAAAAATAGTCCTTGCCTCACCTTAAGGGGCAGTGAGTTTATGTTAATGGGGGAGGGACAACTTGGAAAAGGACGGTAAAAATGGTTGCACAACTCAAAGGATGTAATCGGTGTCACTGAATTGTACAAGCAGAAATTGTTCGATTGGTGTATGTTTTGCTGTGTATATTCTCAACAACAGCAACAACAAAATAAAAAATAAATAAATGTACATTCCATATATCCCAGGTTTTTATTCTTTCTCTAGTAAAAAAAAAAAAATAGTCGTCACCTCGAAGGGTTAAACTGGATAACTCCGGTAAAGCTTGTACACAGTAGGAGCTCAACCACTGTTAGTCCATCCATTCCTCTTTCCCACAAGACCTCAGGGGAGGGGACAGGGCTTAGGGAGAGAAGGTCAGTGGCCAGTGGATCCTAAAGGCTGTGGGAACAGGCAGGACCAGGAGGGAGGGAAGTGACAGTCCTTGGGGGTGCTGGGTGCCCTCGGTCCCTACTGTTCCAGAGGGACAGGGATCACAAACGTGTCCAGTTAAGAGGGACTATGAGTGGGTTATCAGAACCAGCGTGTTTTACCCACAGGAGAGCCGGCTGAGGGGCAGCGGCCCCTGAGCACTGGACTGGGCTTTGGATCTGCTTGGAAATCCCCGAGTGAGGAGTCACCTAGTTCTGTGGCCCCAGAGGGCACAGCTAGGACTGAAGGAGGCAAATGCAGCTCCATAGATGGGGGCCATTTTTGCTGTCAGAATTTCCTCCGGGCTGTGGGCTGCTCCCACAGGTAGGGAGCTCCCTGATCAGAGGGGTGCAAGCAGCAGTCGAATGCCTGGGTCGGAGGTTGACGTAGAGGGTGGAGGGTTGGACAAGACAACTCTGACGCTCGCTTCCCTCCAGGAGTCTGGGATTCGCCGTGCCATGCCAGGCTGGGCTCAGGGTTTGTCGGTTAAGAGAGAGGACAGGCCAGTCCGAAGCTTGGCGGTACCGCCCCTTCCCAGTGGCCCTTGATCTTCCCTTGGTAGGGGGCGGCAGTTGCTGAGAGGTAAGCCAAGGAGTGCCGTGCCCCCAAAAAGGACGTGAGCTGTCCGTCCACGCGGGGGCAGCATGGGACCACGGATGGAGTCGTGCCGCTGCGTGGGCACCAGCTCTGCTCCTGGCGGGAAGCCCCTTGGGCCTCCAGGCCTCTGTTGTCCGTGCTTCACAGCATCCCTGATCCCCACCCGGATCAAGCCCCTGGCTCCCCAGCTGGCCCGTTCTCAGCAGGTTCTCTGGGGTAGATCAGGTCTCCCTGGCTCCATGCTCCTGGTGGTGGTGGGTGTCTTCCCCCAGAGCGGCGGCAGGGCAGAGAAATCTGAGCTGTAGCCTACGACCCCTCCTGGCCCACCTCGGAGCTGGAGTTACGGGAGGCCATGCCCCTGGGGAGCTAGAGGAGCAGCCTCAGACAGACTTGGCTTCAGATTCTGACTGGGCTCACTAGCTGAGGGACTGCACCTGGGCCTCAGTCTCCCCATCTATAACAGGGGAAGAGCAGCACCCAGCCTGAGCAGGCAGGATGCCTCCCTGAGGCTGGCTGTGCATTCAGAGGCCTGTGGGTTTGCTCCTGAGACTGCATGGCAGCTTTGGGAGGTGGCGGGGTTCTTATCACCCCACTTCACAGATGGGGAGACAGTCCTTGGGCATGACTTGCTAGAGATCTCACAGCCAAATGGAGACCAACTGCTGCCCAGGGGGGCACGGGATGGTGCCAGCTCAGTGAGGCCAAGAAGCCCCTGGCCTCTGTGGCCAGCAGCTGCGCTCGCTGGTGAGGGTGTCCTCTGTCCTGGTCCCTACCTCTGCTCAGACCCACCTTCCCCGCCTGAAAAGGGGGTGGTGGTGATGACAGACAGCATCGCTGTGAGGAAGGCAGGGTCCACTGGCTCAGGCTGGGTTGGGGTCCGCAGGTCTCAGACAGGCAGGGAACAGCAGGGTGCGGTGGAGGAGAAGCGCAGCCCAGCAAGCTGACCACTGATGACTGGGAAGGGAGGCCGGAATGGATGGAGTCGGTGGCTGAGTGAGGTGCTGGACAGGGCAGGACCAAGCCCCTGGGTGGCTCCCCTGCTCCCATTTCTAGCCTCTGAGGTGAAAAACAC
Organism: Dugong dugon; assembly: GCA_030035585.1. Classification (NCBI taxonomy): domain Eukaryota; kingdom Metazoa; phylum Chordata; class Mammalia; order Sirenia; family Dugongidae; genus Dugong; species Dugong dugon. The sequence goes on along the minus strand of CM057481.1, from coordinate 15,619,612 downwards.
AAGAGCGAAGAAGATCTTTTTTAACAAAGAGCAACTGAAAAGGAAGAATGAAGCTGAGGGGTGGGAGGACACCCCTCTTTTTTCCCTCCCCTGCAGACTCCATTGGTGCCAGCAAGGACATTGTCATAGCAACCACAGCCCCCTCCCAGCTCCCCTTTCTCCTTTAACCCTGTCCTGCCTGGATGTCCCTCTGGCCTCTGCCTGCCTCCCTCCCTCTTTCTTTCTCTCCCTCCCTTCCTTCCGCTCACCCTCCCCCTCACCAAGCAGCCCCAGGGTTAATGCCCAGGCCTACCACAAGACCGTCTCTCCTGGGAGCAGATGGGGAGAGAGGGCGGGATGAAGTAACCTGTGAGAGAATCCTTCTGTATGAACAGGGGGCCTTTCAGCTACCAAAGATTTCAAGCCGTCAATCCTCTCAGTTCCCACCCGTCCCCATCCTGACCCCCCACTCCTCCCAGGAGACAGAGGCTGGGGCCCCAGGAGTCCCTGGCAGAGTTTAGAAAACCAGCACTGGGGCCAGGACCTTGAAGATCATCTACTCCCCCTTTCCCAGCATACTGGTGGGGAAACTGAGGCCCAGAGAAGGGAAGGAGCTTGCCCAAGGGTGCATAGGGAGTAGATAGCAAAGTCATGGAGGAACCACGGAGTCCAGAGCCAAGCTGGGGGTGGCCCATTGCTACTGCTGGGCTGAGGGACGGACAGGCAATGAGGGCCACAGGAAGGCTGCGGTCCATAGGGGGCACTGCGGGCATTTCCTCCAGGGGTCCCCGGAAGGCTCCTGGTCCGGTCTTCATCCTCTCCTGTTCCCTGAGAACTGCCTGATTCTCCACCATCAGTGTTCCTCGGTTCAGTATCAGGCGCAGTAAGTGAAGGAGAAGACGGGCAGGCCCTGGTTAGGGAGACGCAAGGAGCACCAAAGAGCAGAGAGGAGCTGGAGATCTGGAGAGGGGGCACCATCTGGAGGGTTGGGGACCCCAAAGTTCCAATCAAGTGTCCCTCGAGTGACCAGGCTTGTCATGGGCAATGGTCTCAGGACGAAGCACTGCCCTTTCCTGCCTGTGTGTCACTGGGCAAGTCACTCAGCTTCGCAGGGGCTGAGTTGCCTCTCACCCTTTAAAATGGGGTCAGCCACACAAGCTGGGGGAGATTCTTGCAATGTCCCACAAAGAACCACCCCTGGCCCCATCCCTCAGATCTGTAGAGAGACCTTGTGAGGCCCCAAGCTTCAAACCCCTTATGTCTGCCAGGCCAGGGCCACTGCCACGGGGACAAGGGGCTCCTTCCAGCACAAAGCCTGTGTTTGGAAGAGACCCCACACACACTCAGGCAGGCACCCTTACCAGGCCCCCAAGAAGTTCCTGTCTGCTGGCAGGTCCAGAATGTGCTGAGCATCTACTGCGTGTGAAGCCTGGGGTACTGGGACCGGAGGAAGCTGCGGGCACATCACCCAAGATGCAGAACAGAGAGGGGTCCATGTGCACCAGGCTGGGGGCCCCGCAGAGCCTGTGGGGGTTGAAGAAGGGACCTGAAAGACTTCCTGGGAGAGGAGGCATGTGGGTGGGGCTTGAAGGTAGGCCCTGCAAGTTCAGGAAGTTGTGGGGATGGGTAGGGAGGACACAGAGGCTGGTATTTGCTCCCCATAGCTCTGGGCACCAGTTCCCAACTGATCAGTGCCTCTCTGAGCTACCGCTGCACCCCTGCAGCCCCAGAGGCCTGGCCTACAAAGGGTGCCCTCACCTTCCCAGCACACAGCCCTAAGGCTCACAGTCGCCTCCTGCTGGCGGACTGGAGCCAGGAGCTTTGCATCTGTTATTGCAGGTCTTCACCACAGCCTCCGAGTGGGCTCTCTTATTAATCCCATTTTGCAGATGAGGAAACCAACGCTCAGAGAGGTGAAGCAACTTGCCCAAGATCACCAGCTTCTCCTCTTCCATCAAAGCTGCTCTGGAAGCTCTTCTGGGCTTGATCACTGCCTGAGACTCTAGCACCAAGGGAGCTTAAGAAGAGGAGGGCACGGTCTTACCCAAGGAGTGACCCTCTATAGGGGTGCTCTGGCAGCCATTACGGGTGGCGGAAGTCACGGGGTCTGAGAAGCTTGGTCCCGTCTCCCCCCCTACTCTGTTGGTCAGTCCCTCCTCTCTGTGTCCCTCCCACTCTTGTTCATTCATTGGCTTGGCAGGGTTCCAGGCGCCCACTCACTGTCCATCCACGGATGAAGGCTGGGTCAGGCTCAGACCCACGCCCCACCTGACACTCAGCAACTAGGCGACCTCGGCAAACACTCAGCCCCTTGTCTGTGAGATGAGGATCCGGGCACTACCTACTAGACAGGTGTGGTGAGGCTCCAGGGACACGTTCATGTGATCTGGACCTGGGACCCGGTCACAGCTCAGCCCCACCTGCTCTCCCCAGTACTCGTTAGCCCTGGGTAATTCCTGCAACTTCAGCTGTCTCACCTGCCTGCTCCTGCGGTCTGTTTCCCCATAGTCCTCAGGACCAGCTGCTGGCAGTCAGAGGGTCACTGCTCTCTCTATCCCACCAGGCAGCCTTCCTGGGACAAGGCTCAAACTGCCCCACCTCCAACCAGCAGACACAGTGGGGGTCCCTTCTCCACTTCCAAATCTCTCCTGGACACAGGGAGGCTGATCACCCCCAAGGTACCCTGTACTGCCCAGAGGGGGATAGGAGAGTGGGGATGGCTTTCCCCACTGTGTGCAGAGATGGCCGGGGCAGAGCCAGGAGAGGTAGGACAGGGGATCGGGAGCTGAGTGGTGGCAGTGAGGGACATGTGGGGACCCCTGCCACTCCTAGCACCCTGGCACCCAGCGCCTGAGCCAGCAGGCGAGAGGCCCGCAGTCCCGGCTCTGCCCATCTTGAGGCCTGCTGCCTGCCTGGCACGGAGCCCTCGAAGCACTGGTTTTAATAGATCCCTTTCCGCAAGCAGCTCCTGGAGGCGTGGGGGCAGCTTCCCCGTGAGTGACTCGCGTCTCCTGGAGGATACGGCTTGGCTAAAAATAACTTGAATGACGGTGCTCCCACCCTAGCGCGGATGAGGGGCCTAGGGGGCTGCAGGGGCGGGAGCCGGGGGTGGGTGGGTGGGAACATTGCAGCCGTCAGTGGTGGGGTTTCCTGAGAAGACACGGAGAAAAGGGAGAGTGGGCAGGTAGAAGGGGTGCAGATCACTGAAGGGACACAGCCCCTTCCACCCCTTCTCTCCAGGCCTGGTTTCCGAGGACAGTGCCTCTAGAGGCTTCACGCCAGCCCAGGGCTGGGGTTTGGGGTGACAGGGTAGGGGGCAGAGCAGACCTGAGGGGGCAGAGGTCGGTGCTGACCCCTGGACGTGCATCATTGTGCCAGTCTGGCTGGTATGGGCACAGTGGGCTCCTTGCAGCACAAAGCCTGTGTTTGGAGGACACCCCCTCACATGCCCAGGGCAGGATCCCCACCAAGCAGTATCTGGCTGAGGAGTTAGAGCTGGGCTCATGTGCCCACTCTCTCCTTTCCCTGCAGCCTGACACTGGGCCCCAGCTGCCTCATCCGAAAACTGGGTGTGATTGCAGGTTAAACACTTGGCTCCTGGGCATCCCAAGGCCACCCGTGCAGCCCCCCAATTCTGCGGGAAGCGTCCTCATCTGTCTGTAGAGACCCATCAGGCTCCCTGTCACTGCCCACCCACTTGGTGAGGGCTGAGAGGGCCTATCCTGTGACCATCCTTCAGAGCCGGGGTGGGGGCTGTGTCAGGGATGGGGAGACCCTAAAGCAGGCAGTACCTGGGGCCCTCGGGGACAAAGCAGGGCTGGTCAGGGAGAGTGGGGGCTCTGGATGCTCATGGAGGGTGGAAGGTAACCACTGGGCCCAGGCAGGAGGCTGGGGTCTGGTTTCAAGGTAGGCCTTCAAGGTGACCCCTGCCAGCGCTCCCCTCTCCGTCATTCCCAGGGCATGGGAGACAGTGGGAGGCGTGCTGGTGTGGGACCAGTCAGGCCTCAAGGGAAACAGAGGGACAGCAGACAGAGGCCTGGGCGGGGGGCTGAGGATCCCTGGCAGGCGCCCTCCACACTCTGTCCGTCGGTTTCCTCATCGGCAGAAGAGTGCTGGGCTGAATGGAGAGTAGAAGCAAGGAAAGAGCAACAGCCGCATCAGCTCCCTCTGCCCTCACTGAGGGCTCCTTAGGCACCATGCAATGCTCCAAGCGGCCCTGTGGGGGCGGTACTGAGACCACCCTCACTTTACCCTGAGGGAAACTGAGGCTCAGAGAGAAGCGACCTGACCAAGGCGCACTCTTGTACATGGTGGACTGGATATTTGAACCCAGGACAGTTTAACTGCAAACAAACAAACAAAAATACCAAATCCATTGTTGAGTCAATCCCGACTCATGGCAGCCCCATATGTTACAGAGTAGAACTGCTCCATAAGGTTTTCTTGGCTGTAATCTTTACGGCTGATATCATGAGCTGTATAAGCCATAAAGTCAGAATCAACTCGACCGCAATGGGTTTAGTTTTTTTTGATTTAATCTTATATCGAAACAGATCACCAGGCCTTTCTTCTGTGGTGGGTCTGTGTTTTTCCATTCCATCCTGTTCTGAGCTTAGAGCCTGGGGGTGACTCAAGATGGGGTGCATGAGTGTGAAACCAGATATGAGAAGGATAGGGTCCCTGCAGCTGGCCTCCCACCCAGTCCTGCCCCCTGCCCTAGGTTGGCTTAGGTCACGGGGAGCCTTGTTCTGGGACCTCATCAGCGAGCCTGGGAAGAGCTTGTGGGTGCAGTCAGACGGGAGGGGAAAGGAGGAGTGTGAACTCTGCGTGGATGGGAACAAGACAAGAAATAACAATAATGATCATAAGCCCCCCTCACCCTGCTCAGGGGATGCTTTTAGGAGAAACTAGGAACAACCCAAATATCCACAACAGGAGACTCGAGAAATCAACTGCACCTCCCACAGCAACAGGAGTGAATCCTGGACCATATGTGGAGGGAAGAAAAAAAAGCAAACTGCAGGAGACTACATTTAGTTCAAAGCCATTTTTAAAAAGCCCCTCCCGCAAAGTAAAATGAAACATTACGGTGTTAGGGAGTTCCTTGTACGTTGAAACCTGTGAGAGCTGGAACTCGACAGGACTGCCTTGTTTTTCCGAGTCCTGCACATTTTCCGCCTTTGACAGGATGCCATTTTACGGCTTTTTTTTAATCACTTGTTTTAGTGGAAAATATTTGAGTTTTCCTTCTTTGGCGGGTTTCCGCCTTACACAGGTTCCGGCTTTCACAGGGTGCGCTACATATGATAGAATAATTTACAAAAATCCAGGAAATAAAAAACCAAGACTTGTGATGCTCTGGGGGAGGCAGGGGCTAGGTTGGGGAGGCCACCCTTGGGGAAATTTCCACTGACGAGCATCTACTGTGGGCCCACAGAGTGTCAGGCACTATTCACGGCCTGGGGGGATACAGGTATGAGCAAGACAGACGTGAATCCTAGGCTCGTGGAGCTCACGATCTTGCAAGACAAGTTCTTGTTCATGTTCTTGTGGTGGGTGGTGGGTCACAGGTGCCTATTATGTTATTACGCATTGTCGCTCACAGATGGTCTTTTATATTAATCAAATTTTATATTTAAACAGATAAATAAGGAATAAACACAAAGTTAATCAGCCTTCTCCATCCCAGAAAAAAAGAAACCACACCCAAGTGGGTTAGCTCTGATGGCTGAGCTCCTCTCCCTCTGCTGTGCATTAACATTCCATCATATCCACCCAGAAGGAGTCCCAACCCCTAGACCCTTGCCTCCAATCTCTCATCCCAGCTGAATGTCCCACAAGGTCATCCTCTAACTCATCAGCAAGCAATAGTCGAACGTGGCCTGCAGTGCCAGGGTGGTAAGTAGGGTAAACTACCCCCTCTCCTGGAGCACCAGAGGCAGTTGGGGAGAGAAAACTCAATGGAGAGAAGTGAAGGGCCTGGCAAAATCCCTCCCCTGGCCCATAACTCTTGGACTGCATTAATAGAGGTATAGTGTACAGAAGACGGGAGGTAACAAGTCTACTTCGTCTCAAGCTGTCCATCCCCACCTGGGGGGCTCAGTCTGCTATTCATCCATCCTTCCATTCATCCATCTATCCATTATCCATCCATCCATCCACCCATCCATGCATCCATCCATCCATCATCCATCCATCCATCCATCCATCCATCCATCCATCATCCATCCATCCATCCATCATCCATCCATCCATCCATCCATCCACCCATCCATGCATCCATCCATCCATCATCCATCCATCCATCCATCCATCCATCCATCCATCATCCATCCATCCAGCCATCATCCATCCATCCATCCATCCATCCATGCATCCATCCATCCATCATCCATCCATCCATCCATCCATCCATCCATCCATCATCCATCCACCCATCCATCCATCCATCCATCATCCATCCATCCATCCATGCATCCATCCATCCATCATCCATCCATCCATCCATCCATCCATCCATCATCCATCAACCCATCCATGCATCCATCCATCCATCATCCATCCATCCATCCATCCATCCATCCATCCATCCATCATCCATCCACCCATCCATCCATCCATCCATCATCCATCCATCCATCCATCCATCCATCCATCATCCATCCATCCATCCATCCATCATCCATCCATCCATCCATCCATCCATCCATCCATCCATCCATCATCCATCCATCCATCCATCCATCCATCCATCCTTCCATCCATCCATCCATCCATCATCCATCCATCCACCCATCCATGCATCCATCCATCCATCATCCATCCATCCATCCATCATCCATCCATCCATCATCCATCCATCCATCCATCATCCATCCATCCATCCATCCATCCATCCATCCATCCATCCATCATCCATCCATCCATCCATCCATCCATCCATCCATCCATCCATCATCCATCCATCCATCCATCCATCCATCCATCCATCCATCATCCATCCATCCATCCATCATCCATCCATCCATCCATCCATCCATCCATCCATCCATCCATGCATCCATCATCCATCCATCCATCCATCATCCATCATCCATCCATCCATCCATCCATCCATCCATCCATCCATCCATCATCCATCCATCCATCCATCCATCATCCATCATCCATCCATCCATCCATCCATCCATCCATCCATCCATCCATCCATCATCCATCCATCCATCATCCAACCATCCATCCATCCATCCATCCATCCATCCATCCATCCATCATCCATCCATCCATCCATCATCCATCATCCATCCATCCATCCATCCATCCATCCATCATCCATCCATCCATCCATCCATCCATCCATCCATCCATCATCCATCCATCCATCCATCATCCATCATCCATCCATCCATCCATCCATCCATCATCCATCCATCCATCCATCATCCATCATCCATCCATCCATCCATCCATCCATCCATCCATCCATCCATCATCCATCCATCCTTCCATCCATCCATCCATCCATCTAACCAGCCATCTATCGTTCTGTGGTAGGCAGAATAATGGCCCCCAAAATATGTCTACATCCTAATCCCTTGAACCTGTGAATCTGTTACCTATCATGGCAAAGGAGAATTAAGGTTGCTAATCAACTGACCTTAAAATGGGGAGATTATCCTGGATTATCTGAATGGGCTCAATGTAATCATAAGGATCCCTTAAAATGGAAGAGGAAATCAGAAGACAGAAACAGAGAGATGGCAGCATGAGAAGGAGGCTTCGAAGGCAGAGGAATGGGGCCACAAGCCAAGGATATGGGCAGGCTCTAGAAGCTGGAAAAGGCAAGGAAATGGATCTTCCCTAGAGCTTCTAGAAGGAACATAGCTCTGCTAACAATTGGATTTTACCCCAGTGAGACCCATTTCAGATGGCTGACCCCCAGAACTATAAGATAATAAACTTGGTTGTTTCAAGAAAACTAGAACACCATTCAACCAGTCATGCAACCATCTATCCAACCATCCATCCAACCATCCATCCATCCATCCAAACAAATATTCACTGAGTGTTTCCTTTGTGGCAGCTGCCAAGCTGAGAAGGAGAACAGTTGCTCCTCTCCCAGAGCTTCCATCCACTGGGGGAGATAGACACAGTGTTTTAATCCAGGGTCCTCAGTGCTACAATGGTGGAACATAGAGCATTTGGGAAGGCTTATGGAAGGCCCTGTGGCATGAAGAGTCATAGTGGCAGGAATAGGACAGAGAGCCCTGCAGAACAATTGTGGGTCTGCAGCTAGTCCCTCACCTGCAGGCCGACCTCAGGGAGTAGGGCAAGGGGCCAGGACCAGCCAGAATGGTCCCCCTTCTCAGTGACTTCTACCTCCTGCTTCCCAGCACAAGGCTCATCGTACCTGCCACACCCTCTGCACTGCCCTGGCCCTCTGGGGTCCACTCTTGCCCACACCTAAGCCCCCAGCCCATGAGTTAGTAATAACTGTGACTTCCACATTCTTGGTCACAGTGAGGAGCAGCTGCTCTATAGATAGGCTGAGCCTGGTTCAAGGCCTGGCATTTCTACTTAGGGCTGTGTGATCTCAGGCAAGGCACCGCCCTCTCTGAGTCTTCACACCCTCACCTGTAGAATGGAGATAATGACAGCCCCTCCTCCTAGGGTTGTAGTCAAGATCGGGAGAGCTGATGCCCAAGACCACCTTGTATAGGTCCTGGCATACAGGAGCCCCCCCCCCACCCCCACCCCCGGAGAGGCTAGAATGTTACGCTTTGCAAACTGTAAAGAGAAGGGCACACGGTCATCCTGATTCTTGGAGCTGAGGGGTGGGGCTGCCGGCAGTGGGCCACAGGCCAAGCTGTGGCCTCATGAAGGCTGGTCATAGGGGTCCTGCAGCCCTCTGGCCGAGAGCTGCCCAGAGCCCTGTGAGCCAGGGGCACAGTCCCCATCAGGCCTGGCTTGTGTGGTGCCCCGCCCCTCAGCCCCGTCCCCAGAAAA